>OX439038.1:32200612-33584362 GCA_949317995.1 Acholoe squamosa | reverse complement strand
CAGGACTGTATCTTTAGTCCCTGGGACTACACAGAGCAGTCCTGGGGACTAAGAAGTAGTCCTCAGGACTAAATTTGAAGTCCTGGGGACTACATCCCTAGTCACAACTACATTAGACATCAATCAATGAATTAGTCCTCAGAACCACATGCATTAGTCCTGAGGACTAGGCAGATGTTTTTGTAGTCCTCAGGACTAAACAAGTAGTCCCTGAGTCTACGAATTAGTCCCCAGGTCTAAAAGCTTAGTCCTGGAGACTAACAGCACAGTCTTATACAAAGTCATGCGGTCTGCAGGGTAATTCATGGGAATGTACAATTAGTCCCTAGGACAATATCCTCATATTCTTAGTCCTGGGGACTAGGCTTTAGTCCTTAGGACTATGCTTTTATCCCCAGGACTTGACTGGTATAGTTTAGTTGTGGGCTAAACGATCACCTAGTCCCCAGGACTAAGGATGGCTTACTAGCTACTAGTAGCGTTAGACTTAAGCAACGCATAATTAGCTATAGTCCTGAGGACTACCACTACGCCCGCGCACCTACGCTCACCGCGGGAGGATCCGCGTAGAGTCCGCTGCAGACGCGGCAGGCGCTGTAGCCCTGAGGACTAGCTAAACCGCTGTCATCGGTATCCTGCCGCGGGCAGGAGAATGTAAACAGGGGGAACACATTGCCCCGACACCATCCACCACCTAACGGCCTTGTCGAGAACTAAAATGTCAAACCTGGGACAACAGCAGCACTAGACAGCAGATCTTCGGCAGCAGGAGACGTACATTTTTTCCTTCGTAGCTGTCAACATGCCACGAATCGATACGGACATTAAACTTGACTTCAAGGATGTTCTTTTTAGACCGAAGAGAAGCACGATCAAGAGTAGAGCGGATGTAAGCCTGAGTTTTATTTATTTGAAAACATTGACAGTGTCAGTATACTGTATAGTCTATACTATAGACTATGGCTATGCCTATGGCCTTTACTCCGTAGACGCTCTGAGGGAACCTCAGAGACCAAGTGTGTCTGTTGTAGTCTGTTTGGTCAGCCAATCTGGCAGAGTGGCCATTTCTCACAGAAGTACTTACTGTTCAGGTCCAATGCTTCCACCAACACTTCCCTCAATGTATATCCAAAGATTCACAATAAACAAATCACTTGAAATACTTGTAATAATTAATAATCCAGGTGATTTTCAAATCTCCCTCCCTAACTCCAAATCATTGTCGGCCATCTTGAAGGGCAGGTGAAGCCACCTAGTGCCAAAAAACTACACTATTCTTGGTTGGTTAGCCCTATGTTTCAAAAGGTACACCGAAACCCGCTGGCGCTCTCTGTGCCTAGTGGCCGCTAGCGCTATATGGCACTGATATCACGTTATTTGGATCCGCCAAAAGTGGCTGGAAGTGGCTTGAGCCTCAAACCCCCTGTTTTGTTCTGTTTTTCAAGAGATGGCTTTCTCTTCCTACTGTTGAGTGGAAATGTATATTGTTTGGACAAGAAAAAAAAATAGATATATAATGTATATCATATACCAATATTTAGTAGATTTTATACACAAAGTTTTGAGACTACAGGTGCTCAAATCAAAACAACCCAAAAGCAAGGTCAAATTCTCAAGGCCATTTGTAACAGACTTTCAGGACATGTTACTCCTTTAATTGTTGGAAGTAAACAATCATTTCTTATCTGGCTGTAGATTATTATCATAGAAGTAGCCTGGTAAGGTGTAAATGTTGTAGGGATATCTGTAATATGCCAAACTGGAATGTAAACAAACTCATTTCTACCGTACGGACCGACGGCAGCTGACGTCACGTGAACACAGCGCCTTCTGAATCCGGGCGCTGTGAAGCACGGACGTATTCAAAAGGAGGCTAACACCAGGTGGAATCCCCAGCATGTTGACAATGGAGGCCATTGAGGTAGTGATATCTAAGCTCAAGATAAACATGTCAGATTTATTGGATATATCTCATGCTTCAGTCAATATAAGCTGATGTACATGAAAACTACATGTTCGTGAATAGGAGGGACAATTTCCAGGAACTGAAAGTGAGTACTTAGTTCAGACTAGCCATATGTTTGTGCCACTATAGACTTGTATACATCTTGGATCCTGCCTGTGAGCAGGCAGGTATTTCGGCCTAATGGCCTTAGAAATCCCAATTTTGAAAACACTTGTTTAGCATAGTGACAGATACAATCCACCGGTCCCGTTGCTTGACTGACTTCGCTACCTTAGGCTTTAGACTGAGTATCGTCTGTAATGGTTCTGCCATTCACAGAATGACTGTGACGTATTCATCCGGACGGTAACCACGTAACGTAGTAAATTACCAATGTAAAGTGTCACGTGCACACGGACCGCGCCATACTGTGCCGGGGACAATTTTGTATGCTCCAGTGTTGCGTTCACCATTCAATGTCTAAATTCTCCCAAAATATGGCATTCATGGCAATATTATTCGCACAGTATAATGGGATGACAGAGAAGATAATGCCATGTCTGTCAGTAAGAGATTGGGACAGTATTACTGCCGTAATCTGCATTTGAAAACGTGCAGGGCTCCAGTGTAGCATTTTTATTATGGTACGTAAGGGGGAGTGTAGAGGGCAGAGCACCACTTTGTCCCCGGCTTCCGGTGTGCGGACGTCGGACCGTTGCCGTAGTTACGGGACTTTTCGTCTCAATGAATCGACATATTGAGGGCATCAACAAATTATGTCATGGCAGATACGACCGTTACTGGGGCCCCCAAGGGGACCCCTCCTGAGGTCACAATGTCGCCAAAATGCAAGGCTTCAGATCACATGTCACTTTTTTAGGGGAAAAAAAACATGTCTAATAATCTCAAAATTTAAGGCCTCAGATCAAATGTCACTTTTTTATGGATTGGACATATCACATGTCACTTTTAAAAGGGTACAAAGTCGAAATGTCACCAAAAAATGGCCAAATGTCGCCATGTCGTTTTTTACCCCTTGGGGGCCACG
Organism: Acholoe squamosa; assembly: GCA_949317995.1. Taxonomy (NCBI): domain Eukaryota; kingdom Metazoa; phylum Annelida; class Polychaeta; order Phyllodocida; family Polynoidae; genus Acholoe; species Acholoe squamosa. Next base: position 33,581,369 of record OX439038.1, on the reverse strand, counting down.
TTACTAGGGATGGGCACCCAAAATTAAATATTTAAAGGGATATACTCATGCTCAGTTTGGTTGTACACCACCGCCAGAACCACAGGGTGAGCAAATCTGATTGATTACCAGTGACAGCCTCACAATCACATATCTGTGTACACTGTGGATGTGAGGCTTAGGAGGAAGGGTGTCTAGTAATAGCTAAATTACTCTTTATAGAACATAAATGGACATGCCATTTTCACACATTTCAATGCATGGACCAATATACTTATGACTCATATAAAATGAAGAAAGTGTCATGCTAGTATATTGCATATAAAGAAGATGACAGCTGTTTGTTTTGATCCTCAGATTCAAATTCTAACAGTTCCAATGTCTGGTTTGACCCTTGCCCCCGGAGGTGCTGACAGGTTAGACAGGCCCCATCTGCTGCCCCCACCCCAAACTCTGGTAACTGTGTCACACGATACTCCAGCTCTCAGTTACATCCATAGACTTATCCTGTTCATTCTCTGCTTGACTATATCCCTTTAACCATCCAATCGAAAAATTATACCCTAGAAAGAAGAAATCTTTGCTAACATTATGCTTTTTGAATAAATGTAATACAGTAACTAGAAGAGAAGCAATGCATTTTTGAATATAAAAAAGTTAGGAGTATTTTCTGTCACATTTTCCTGGTCAATATCAGCTCAGTGAGGGAAAATTAGGTCAAATCATGCCTCACTGACCACACTCACTGAGTGGTGCATTTTTGACATAATCTCTTGTAAATACTCATAATTTTGTAACAGTTTAAGTTAGAGAGAAGCCAGTCACATCAGTGGACAGAAAACAGTTTGGTGGTTCTGGGGGTATAATTTTTTTTATGATTTGATATGGAGAAGTCTATCATATTTTGATGGAAACTCAAAATTCCCTGTGGTGGAGTAAAATCACACAGGTCAGTTTTGTGCAATTTTAAGCAAAATATGCTGTTACTGTTTTACTTCTAGCACTTTTCAGCACACAGATAGATAGGAATAGATTTTAGATTTTTGTAGAAGACAAAATTGCAGACATTTTGGTTGTAGTTCTAAAAGGTGAACAAATACTTTGAAATTTCAAAAAAATGGTTAAAAATCTGAATTATTTTTTTCCAATTTGAAAATTTCAAAAACTCTTTTTTTCCACATTAGCCAGGAAGCTTGATATCATAAGTTTCAAATTGCTCCAAAAAGCATGTTAACTGTAAGAATTATAACAAATTTAGTAACTGATGTCAGGGTCAGAGGCACTCCGGTCATAGCAAACATTGCCATTTGAAAACTTCATCTATAAAAAACTACACATCCCACAAGAAAATGCCTATGGTATTCCTATTCTATGGGTCTTTTTACATAACATACCAAAAGATGGTATTTTTCCATGGAACAGAAGTAACAAAATTCAGGTTTTGAAGTTGCTCTATTTACTATAGTGACAGAGAGGCAGTGTTCAGCAGTAGCTGGTGGCGCCCATCCCTACCGTTACTATAGAACAGTACTGGATATGCCGTATTCAATGGGGGGGATGGAATACAATGTGGCCATATTCAATGGGTGTCTGCCATCTTGGATTCTGAACAGATTTGAGCTGTGTTTCTTTATTTTAAAGCAAATTAACCTCGTAGGGCCATGACATAAATGCAAATGTCAACTCCCATTTTGTCTATTGAGGTTTCCCATAATACACTCTGTTTGTGGAGGGTTCCTGCTAATTACCATAAGTAGGTCAGTCATGTGAGGCCTCTTTGAATACGGCAGACTCACTTAGGGGAATACGATGCAAAAATATTACATGGTTGTTGACATTTGCTTATATATTACCATGACAACATGGTACGTTGTCGCATGCAGAATGTCGCTACCATGCAAAATGTTTCCAGCGTTCTTCCAACAGACTTTGCACCCTCTAAATCGGATCATGCAAGATCAAAATATCTGCTTGAAGAGTGATAAACTTTACTTAATCTCGAAACAAATAGTTCTTTCTTTGAAAGGAAGCAACCATGAAAATATCCCTCTCCTCTTATAGAAATTGAAAAAAACAACAACCCTAATGATACTGCCCCTACGCTGTAGAAGTATGATTAATGCAAAGTGTAACTTGATTTTCCGCGGAAACATTTCTCACGGAGCGACATTTTGCATATTACAATGTCATATAGACGTCAAAATGGCCACCATTGTGTTTCTTACTGAAGGTTTCATTAGAAATGTCATCAAAACACTTGCAAAATGTGTTCATTAGTTCTAATTTGATGCAACCCGCAAAGGTGAGACAAACTCACAAATATCTGTCCAGACATGTATCATTTATTGTCTAAAGATAATGCTTTAGTGCAGCCCACCCTTTTGAAAATTTCACCCTCAAAATGAATGGGGTTCGCCCAGTAGCCCTACTTTGGTAGGTCTACGAGAGTGGCTACATAGCCCTAGACCCCTAAATTCGACATTGTGACATAGCCATTTCTTAAGATTGACTTGATGACTTAATGCACATGGTTGCCTGGTTACGCAGTACGGATACGTTCACGTCGGGGCTGCAAAAACTCTAATTTCAACCATTTCAACATGGGTAGATCTACCAGTTCAAAGATCATTGATTAACTCACGGGACCCAGCGAAAAATTTGCAACGATCTGATTGGTCGCGGGGTGGTCACTTGATTTCTTTTTTTTAATGCGGCTGTACATTAGCGTGGTAGCTCCCCGGGCTAGCTCCTGTGTAAAGATGCACCCCCGACCTTGGAGAGTGATATGATGTATATATAGTACGTGAAAATAGTAAGTTTAGGCAGGGAGGTTTAGGGAGTGGTCATTATTTATCAACGGGGGGGGGGGGTGATGGGTTTGAGGGGGGGGCGTAAAATTTTCAGACCCCGAGGGGGGGCTAAAAATATTTTTGTCCCTCTTGAGGAGGGGGCTTAAAAATTCACCCTCTTTTTAGCAAAAATGCCCGCGCACTACCGTAATCTCCCGCGTATAGGGCGCGGTGCGCGTATAAGGCGCACCCCCAACTCAGGGATGGCTGGTTGGCCTAGAAGGCGCACCCCAGATAGTAAGGGATTCAACTCCTCTATTAGTCATGTATTTGCTTTAATCAAAGAAAAGGTGTAGCTGATACCATGGTGCTCTTCGTACCCATAAATTAATGTATTGAGCATACTATTCTGCTATCCATAATGTGTATAGAAATATATGTACACCCCACTAACTGACAATTTTATTAATTATGCTATTGACCTTTTAATCAAGAGAATAAAGATGAACCCTTATAGAATACTCCTCTGATATTACAGTGCTGCCATCTGGTGATTCCTAGAATTAACACTAGGTGCCACCACAATACAATTTCTTTTCTATATGATTGGGTACTTAGATGAACTTAGATAACTCAAAAAAAAAATTCAAACGATGTTTAGATAATGTGATGATATAAATTCATTTCCTAACATGCCAACACATTGATAGAATTCTGAAATGGAGAAAAAACTGATAATACAATGTTAGAGTTAAGTTCTACTTCTTATCACACCTTATTTGTGGCATTCTAAAAAATATATGATCAATATCCTACTTCCAAAGTTCATCAATTGAAAGTAGGAGGTATCCGCGTATAAGGCGCACTTTCAATCTGATTCGCGTATAAGACGCGCCTTATACGCGGGAGATTACGGTACTATCGATAAAAGAGGGATGCCAAAACTCTCCGGCGTGTGGGGGGGGGGCAAAAAATTTTGACTGCTGTCGAGGGGGGTGCGTAAAAATTTTTTTGTGCACCGCACAAAAAGCAACCACCACCCCTGTTGATAAATAATGACCACTCCCTTAGTTCTGTTCTATAGGGAACAGAGCCATTCCTGTATGGAGGTGGCCATCTTGAAATTAGTTATGTAATTGGCCCCTGACGGCCATCTTGGATCTTGCAGAGGATTGTGGGTAATCTCTTATCTTCCTCTCCACCCACAGAAAAGAATGGGAATATGTAAGACTGATAAGCTGCCCCTGCCTCTATCTTAATCACCTTAAGTACCTGTCCTTTGTTTTCGGTGTGAATGGAGGGGATTAGCCTGATAGGGAGACAATGGCTTGGTTTTACTCAGCCTGGATTATATGTTCCCTATAAGAAAACTTTTAAAAATTAATTTCACTTGTGTTTGAAGTACTAAGTCTATATAAAGCTAATATTGTTTAAGTTTAAAGTATTTGCTATCCAAAGGTATAGATTTTTAGAATATACCTTCATATAGACTATTAGGAAGGGCCAACCAAAGTAAACTTTACAAAGAGGCCAACTGTTGATCTAGCCCCCGACTACATGAGCCACCTAGGAAATTTGTTTGGTACTAGCAATGGCTCTGTCCCGTAAAGTGCCAAATACCCCTCCTATTAGCCGCACCCCTTCTTCTGATCATATTAAGCCTCACTTTAATTTGGGGTCTAGTAGGCCGAAATACCTGCCTGCTTACAGGCAGAATCCAACATGTATACAAGTCTATAGTGGCACAAACACATGGCTATTCTGAACTAATTACTCCCTGTCAGTTCCTGGAAATAGTCCCTCCTATTCACAGACATGTAGTTTTCATATACATCAGCTTATAATGACTGAATCATGAGATATATCCAATATATCTGACATGTTTATCTTGAGCTTAGATATCACTACCTCAATGGCCTCCATTGTCAACATGCTTGGGGTGCTACCTGGTGTTAGCCTTCTTTTGAAACGTAGGACTAACCTAGGTGGCTACACCTGGCTTCAAGATGGCCTACAATGTTTTGCAGTAAGGGAGGGAGATTTGAAAATGACCTGGATTAATATTAATAATAATAATAATAATAATGATAATGATAATGATAATAATGATCATGATCATAATAATAATGGCTTTTATTGACAACAAAAAGTGAGGTCATTGCTGACCTATGTGTCATACAGTAAGTCCACTACAATAATGTATATGCTCTATGTTCTACAAACTACATGCGTAGTCTACAGTACTACAGAACTAAATCTATGAAAACACAGGGCTTTTGACAGGATTTTTTGCAATGCGCCAATTGCACACTTTTTAGCAAATACAATGTGCCATTCTGTAAATGAATGGCCATTCTAGCCAATTAAATGTGACATTTAAGCATTAAAAGCGTGTATTACGCACTGCGCAGCCCTGTCAAAAGCCCTGAAAACAGATACTTCTGTATAAGACAGATCACTCACACAGTCACACACACGAAAATCCCTACAGAGATACACAAATACAGACACGGCATACATAACCTAGGTGGGTCAACTGTACCATACCTACAACTCATATATTTATATACATTAAAGTTATGAATGTGATGATATAATACTAGGTGAAACCGTACAATATACATAGCACCTAGGATAATAGTTGGATTCCACAGAGGGTAGTCTAAAGCTGCTGCTGCCTCTGCTTAAACGCAGTATACACAAACTGTGCAAGTGCATTTATTATACTAGGGTCATTTTCTTTCACAACCGTAACAAACTTATCCATATTTGACATATCCCAGTAATTACAGATTTGACCATCTATATGATTTCCAAGAGTTGTTCGAGCTGCCTTATGAAGTTCACATGTTGTCAAAAAATGCACCTCATCATCAATAGCACCAGTTGAGCAGTATAGACATACTCTGTCACATTCAGGTTTGGGGGGCCTACAATGCCTCCCTATCTCAATTATGGGAACTAAGTCTGTATTGCGCTAGTGCCATCCTGTGATTTTGATTGCTAATTTTAAGTAGATAGTGTTCTAGCCTGAACTCCCTCTTGAATTTTTTGAATGTTCTTAACTTTTTACCCTCCCCAGCAAGCGCAATCTCATTCATAATTTTTTCAGAATATTTACTAAAAATTGGTTCAGTTGCACTAGCTATGATGTTAGATTTATTGAATGTAGGCTGGTTTTCCCAAAGCTGACTATATTTTTTTTACCAAGCGAATATAGCAAACCTTTAACATTTGTACACCAGTTATCCTGTCCTTGCTGGTCAAGATGGTGCAGTTTCATGCAACATCTATGGAGAATATGCGATTCCTCAAAGTTAACAATCCTTTCCCAATATTTTAGTGCTCTTACTTCCCATTGAGCCTTCAGAGGCACTCTACCCGTATCTGCATATACTGCAGCTGAAGTTGTCTGCTTCCTTACACCAAGCATAGACTTCAGGTATTTAAGATGGATCAGTTTAAAATCATATAGTTTCCTACCTTTATTCAGGCCCCATAGCTCGCATCCATATTCAAGGCATGGTCATATTTGGGTGTCAAAGAGCTTAAGGGATAGTCTAGGGTTTGGTTTCCCAATATTCTGATAGCAACATGAGTATGATTGGTAGATGGCTTTCCGGCCTTTATCACGAAGTTGGTCATAAGTTTCAAAAAATAAATCTTGATGTTTGGAGTTTAGTGTAAAAAGCCTAAGTATTTATATGAGTCTACTCTCTCTCTAATATTCTATCACCATATTTGAAGGTCACTCTTCTATCTTTATCTTTTCCATTGAATATCATTATATTTGACTTGACCATGTTGACTATTAAATGCCATGTTTTGCAATACTGAAATAACCTGTCAGTGTTGTTGAAGTTCCTCTGATGAGGTGGCAATTATCACAATTAATTATCACAAGTATTTCTAGTGCTTGTGTATTGGGAATCTTTGGATATACATTGAGGGAAGTGTTGGTGGAAGCATTTGACCTGACATTAAGTACTTCTGTGAGAACTGGGCACTCAACCAATCTGACAGAGTAGATAGACTACCAACAGACACCTTTGGATCCTGCCTGTAAGCAGGCAGGTATTTCGGCCTAGGGTCTGGTAGAGTCTATAAGCCGTGGCTTATACAAGAGAATTTATGGTAGTTAAAATCTACAAAACCGGAGGAAAACTGAGGGCCCTTACTCGATTGCTCCATTGAGAGTAATTAAGCCTTTATGCTTGTCAGCACTTTTAATAATTGGTGCGTCATGTCAATCCTCCAGGAGTGTATGACACTATACGGGACTAGCACATTGCTAGTACTAAGAGATTCAGCTAGGTAGCTCAGGCTAAAAAAAAAATTGTTTCAGGTCACCCGACCCTACCTAGTAAAACAGGGCCGACCCTAAAGTTTTTCTTCATTTTTGAAGAAATTATACAATTTTTTGGGCTACTTTTGAGTCAATTAAGTCATCCGTGAGTCATTGCGAATCACCGAGAGTCATCGCATGTCTTTGTTGTAGTTAAAAAAAAACTACAAAATAAAACAAAAAAAACCTCCGACCTACCCTACCTAATTTTTGTCTCCATGTTACCTGAAACACACAACTTACTTTTTTTGGCCTCATGTAGTCGGGAGCTAGATCAACATATAGCCTCTTTGTACTGTATACTTTAATAGACTCTTCCTCAATTACTATGTGTAGTTATAATTTATATCTATGGATAGCAAATACTTTTAAAATTTAATGAGATAACCTTTTTATAAATCTAAATCTTATCACTCAAGAGAAATAAAACCTTGAAATTTCCAAAGGCGGTCACATGTTTTCCTCACATGTTTTTCCCTTGCCACTTTCGTAGCTCTATCCTACTCCCGTTCCCAATGCTCCGTCAAATGTTCCAAAGGCTTTGTGCACCTAACCCATTGTCTCCTTATCAGGCTAATCCCCTCCTCTCACACCTCAAACAAAGGGGAGGGTCTTAGGTGACTATGTTAACTGTGCAGTTCAGCTTATCAGTCTCATTACTGACTTTGATCAAGGGTGTGAAAAGGGGTGCTGATAAGAAATTCTCCCATGATGCACTGCTCTGGAGTCGGGGGCCTAACCAAGAGCCTCCATGTCTTGATATGCTAGTGACCTAGCGGGATACTTTATTGATCAATGAGAAAATTCCTTTCATTTTTAGGGAGTGGTCATTATTTATCAATGGGGTTTTCACGTGGATGCATGAAATCTTTTTGAGCCCCCCACCCTTGACAGCAGTCAAAGATTTTCGCACCGCACCCCCCTAGTGTGCTGCAGGCGTGGAGAATTTCTGTGCCCCTCTTTAATCTGCATTTTTTGCTCCCCCCCCCCTCAGCTGGGGACTGTATTTTTTATGCCCCCCCTCAACCCCCCCCCCCTCTGTTGATAAATAATGGCCACTACATTAGGGTGCATTACAGTCAGGGATATCGCCATTAATATGGCGCATTAATTGCACCATATTGTGCGCCATTTGGCGGATCCCTCTTCCCCTGATATAGGGCTTTCAAAAATGGACAGAATTTTTAAAAAATTCCTATTAGAACCAGAGTTATTGAACAAAATGTCCGATGATAAAACAACATTTTTTGGGTCCAAAATCATAATAAAATTTCTTTAAATTCATAGCTAAAAGCGCAATTATGCATAGTTTACATACACACAACATTTACTGGAGTAAGTATGACCATTTCACTCCCCACACTAGGGGGGCCACACTTAGTTTTTTTTTCTTTTGTGTTATTGACCCATTAAGATAACATTGGTGGCTTAATTCGACTAGGATCAGACTCATCTGTACTGTTTATTAATAGCATTTGATGATTTTTTTGAGTCCCAGATCCTTACCCAACACCCATTTTCCAACCTTTACTATGAACTTTGACCTCTTTTTGTGTTTAGAAAATGCTGATTATACTTATAAGAATCAATAATATATTGAAATTAGTAATAAAGATTATAAAAGATGTTAAAAATGTTATATCACCCCTTTAGAGAATTCAATCCTAAACAATCTATTGGGACCACTTACATTCACATTTTTTTTTAAGCCTTACCTATAAGTCCACCACCAAGGTGGAGTGGGGACCTTCATGTGAGGGCATGGACGTGCAAAATAACTTCATTGGGAGTCCACAAGGAGAAATCTCCTTCCATACTAACAGTTGTCATCCTTACTTCATGGCCCATTATGTCTCTAAATGGTGCATCAATCTCTCCAGAAGTGCGCCATTGGCTCATCGGCAAAAAATTCTGGCAATATCCCTGATTACATAACACCTGGTTCCCACCATGCTGGTCGTTATCAGTGCTTATCTTGCAAGGTATCAGATCAAGCAATGGTGCCTCCTTGTAAGGTACCTGCAACCTCGGTATAGAGTCGGCATGATGCTTAAATGTTGCCCTGTTGAGTCACTTGCCCAGGCTTCATTCATGCACTATGATGACCAATCAATGGGTATTAATGCATTACATAGCGGCCCTTAAAGGGTCAAGCGCCAATAGTGCAGTCGTCATGGTTGATCACCATATTGCATGAATGCTGCCCTGCTGATTGGCTCACCAGGGCACTATGCTGACCCACAGTGTCTATACACCCAAGGAGGCTTCATTGGTGTATCATGCTGACGAATGGGTATGATGCACCAGTGCATTAATGACCCTTCAAGGCTTAATGCTCTAATAAGCGCACCCCCCTCCTTTTTTAGACCCCACTCTGGTGTAAAATTAGTCAAATGAAGTGTAAAAATAAAGATTTCTAGGGCAGAAACAGCGATTCTAGGCTTTTGGGGGTGCGCTTATTAGAATTAATTCTTTCAATAGGGTTCTGAGCATCTAACAATTAATATTCCGCACATTTGCGCTTATTAGAACGAATACGGTATATACACATGTCCATGACCAGAAAATAGTTTTGCATCGTGTTCCCCGAGGTGAGGCTGTCCGTATTCAACGACGCCTTATAAACAGAGTTGAATGCGGACAGGCCTCACCAAGGGGAATACGATGCAAAATTATTCACTGGCAGTGGACATTTGCATCTATGTCATGGCTACACAGGTTTTTAAGCTTTTAAATGAAGAAATTCAACTAAATTTAGCTGTGTTTATTGCAACAGGGCACAGCCATTGAATACGGACACATTGTTTTCCATCCCCCCATTAAATACGACATGTCCAATATGTCATGGCTGATACGAACGTCGCTGTAGATTAGTACTAGAACCGCCGTATTCAATGGGGGGATGGAATACAATATGCTCGTTAAAAATCCAACATGGTGGTTATAAACAAGATGCAGGCACTATGAAAAAAGAGGAAAAAAAGCTATTTTAACTCTGTAGGCCATGACATAAATGCAAATGTCAATTCCCATGGGATATTTTTGCATCGTATTCACTTTGGTGATGCCTGTCGGCATTCAACTCTGCCTATAAGGCATCTTTGAATACGGACAGCCTCACCTCGGTCAATACGATGCAAAAATATCCCATGCTCATTGACATTTGCTTATTTAGTAACGATCGTATCTGCCATGACATAAAACAGCTGTCACAAATGTGTTTTCCTTAATTGAGAGATTGATGTGAATTTCGGAGTTGACAGATTGTCAGGGGAAAAATCGATGTTGACGGCAATCTTTTTTCACTGAAGTGACAGGTTCACAGTGGAAATTTTCATGGCTTACAGCAAACTTATTTTCAACTTTGTTTCGTTTTTATCCTATGGATGTCAGAAAGTTTTCATTTTTTTTTTAAGCTGATTTTTTTGAAGGCATGGCTCTTAACAGCTTCGGTAGTTTCCAACTAGTCTACCGTAATTAACAAAACGTTTTTGTCTTCTCTTCTCTTTTTTTAGATTAAAGTTCTATCTTTTTTCCTGCTATTCAAATTCAGGTGGATTTAGAACGCCAGTATGAATTCAGAAACTCCAAGCGGACTTACAGCGGCATACCGGTCATGGCATCTAATATGGACACAGTCGGAACCTTTGAGATGGCCAAAGTATTTGCTCAGGTGAGTACAGAATCTTTGGAAAAATAGAAATATATAGACAAAAGTTCACGAGTTGTGGGCACTAAGGGTTATCTCACGAGGTGTCTTATTGCTGGCTGTGGAATATGGCACCAGGTTATTTCATAGGGGTGTGTGAAATACGGAGCTCGTAGGTCAAGCCTATGGGACTACTGGATTCCACTGTTTCCAATATGAAATGAAATACTGATCTCAGGCACATATTGAAGCCACACCCAAAAAAACATCTGGCATATAATCTACCCATTTCCCCTTTATATATATATATATATATATATATATATATATATATATATATATATATATATATATATATATATATATATATATATATATATTATATCTGTGACCCACGGAGATATGTTTAAGTATATATATATATATATATATATATATATATATATATATATATATATATATATATATATATATATATAAATAAATCTTTTGACACTATCACACCGACAACATGCTCAAATGTCGCAGAGAGCTGAACCTGGCTTATATCTCCCTGCGTCCCTCCAATAATTATGTCTACATGGGTCCCTCCATCCCTTTTTACGGACAAATGTTCATGTTTTTACAGAGAATACCATGATAGAGAGAATTTTCTTATGTGGCCGATTTTGATAAAACTGAAGTATCTAAAAGAGGTAATTCCTTGAAATTGTTGGATGAAATTTCAGCAGTAAACTGATAAAGGTCCATCTTATATGAAAATCGAAACACCCCGCGATAAGTGCTACCATAAAAACCCGGTCTTATGCCGGAATTTTTTTTTAAATTATTTTGAACCAAGACCAGCTTCTTAGGGTTTCTCCCAAAGTCTACCCCCGGCTTATCACCAGGGTTTTCCAAAAGTTTGAATTACTTTTAACCATATTTCAGTAGAAATCAATATGAAGTAAGACCTAAGACAGCTTTACACAACCTGAAACCCTTTATTAATCTAATATGTACGATTTTTATTATGCTAATTCATTTTTAGGTCTGTTCTATGATAAATTATTAAACTCGTGGATTACCATAGTTCACAGAGAGAAGTGTCTTTCTAAGATGCACAAAATTTCCACAAATTTGCCCCAAAAGTGGTTAGATTTTTTGGTTTTAGGGGGACTACTGGATTCCACTGTTTCCAATATGAAATGAAATACTGATCCCTGCTTATGGCAGGGGGTTTTCAAAAGCTCAAAAAATACCAAAATCGACTTATAATTTTGGCCTCAACTCACCCCATGGCTTATGACCGGGGTTTTACTGTAGTTACGGGCCTGCTTTCTACTACAGTGTATCTCCATTGGTACCCCTTCTCAAGAGTTGTTCACTTATTCACTACCTGCCTCCATACCTCCCCCACCTCTACCCTTCCCCCCACCTCCACCCAAACACACCCTCTAACGGTATAATGTGTACATTAGGAAAAAAAAAGTTGTGAATCGCGGATGACTAGATGGACTCAAAAAAAATCTTCTTAATATAAAAAGTTGTTTGAAACTTGAAGAAAAAACCTAGGGTCAACCCTGTTTTGCCAGGTAGGGACCTTTTTTTTTTTTTTTTTTTGGGGGGGGGGGGGGTTACACCATTGTATTGCTATAGACTTTATATCGTTGTGGTAGAAGGCACAGGTGGTTTTGCCACTCATGTAGAGAAGCATAGCAAATGTAAATACAGACTATAATACCACACACATTTATTTGTGTGCATTATATGTGGGATTGCCGTATACCGCACATTGCCGTTACCATAGTTACCATGGTCAGGAGAGGAACTTTTAGTTCAGGCAAAACCCAAAACCCAATGAATTGTATGGGAGAGGTAGGGGGGGGGGACTTACAGTCACATTTCTATTGTGGTGTCCAGCAGCTGTTATGCCCTACCTGGATGTTGAATTATAAACCGATAACTAGTTTCAACAACGTTAACCTCGACAGTGTGGTACAGAAAAAACAACTCACATATAGCTGGGTCTGAGGAAATGCTATTAATAAAGCCACACCTTGGGCTTGAAAATAGATAGTTTTGATAGTCGAGTTGATCACATAGAAACCCCTCCTGTAAGCCACACCTTGAGTTTAAGCCAAGGCATAAAAAAAATAATTGTTGTGTTCAGGTAACGCTACCTACCCTAAATTTTTAGTCCTACCCTAACTTTTTTTTGGGCATTTTCGGGGAAAATCTGATAATTTGGCACTTAAGCCACACCAAAAACATAAGTTGGTCTACGGATTTTTGTTTTGAAAAAATGGTGCAAGCGCGCGTAATTTTTTTTTTAAAGAATTTTTTGGCGACCAATGGATTCCTTGCTGGAAAAGTGAGGCGAGCGAAAACAATTTTATTTTAAAAATTTTTTGCAAACATCGCAAAGAGAAAACTTGTAGAAAGTGAAGCGAGCGAAATCAGTAGACGAGATTATTTTTCAACAAAAAAAAAAAAATGTATTTCCGGAAATATGGAGAGGGAAATCCGTAGACCAACTTATTTTTTGGTGTGGCCTTATCAAGACATAAGTTTTTTTCCCCCGATCTCAGGCATCAAATTCGCGTCGCGTAGGCGCGGAAATTTACAGCCGGCCTAAAGAAAACTCTTGTAGAGGTCGGCAGAAAATGTCCTGGAGAAACCGGGAGTCGAACCCGGGACCCTCCAACCTGCAGGCGGAAGCTCTACCGCTGAGCTACTTCCCCGTCTGACATTCTCTACCTTCCACCTACATCTGGATCGGTATAATACACAAGGGGGGCAGCTTATACCAGCTGACCAGCCCCTGAGGGCTGGTGCAACCGGAACGGGGCAGATGGCCTACCGCCATGGACTTACAGCCAGAGCTGGCCCCTACACTCCTCCCAACCAGCTTCAACCATGGCCAACCAGCACCAAGCATTCCTCCCAACCAGATCGATTGGGCTTTATCAAGCAGTGTGAGGCACTCCTGACTTCCCAGTTGACCTACCAGTACACAGTACTGCCAGGGTCGAAGCGTATCTGTATTATACCGTTCCAGGCACCTACACCTGGATTGGTATGACACACACGTAGGGGGGAGCTACCACTGGATGCCAGCCCCTGGGGGCTGGGATCTCCAGAAACGGGGCTGCTGGTTTCTCCACCAGTGTAGAGGTCGGCAGAAAATGTCCTGGAGAAACCGGGAGTCGAACCCGGGACCCTCCAACCTGCAGGCGGAAGCTCTACCGCTGAGCTACTTCCCCGTCTGACATTCTCTACCTTCCACCTACATCTGGATCGGTATAATACACAAGGGGGGCAGCTTATACCAGCTGACCAGCCCCTGAGGGCCGGTGCAACCGGAACGGGGCAGATGGCCTACCGCCATGGACTTACAGCCAGAGCTGGCCCCTACACTCTCAACAAAAAAAAAATCCTACCTACCTACCTACCCTAATTTTTTTCGACCCTGTTACCTGAACACAAAAATTTTTGTAGGCCCAATTCTACAAGCTGTAGCTAGCCTCTGCCCTAGTCTATAAGGCACAACTTTTATGTGGGAATTTATGATCATGTTAGAGGTCAAGTAGCACTTGATACGTAGTGTATACATTCCCGTACATGTATAGTCCTGCAGAATGTGCCTACCATAAAACACTTTATATGAACTGTAATTTCCTGCATACACAAATTTGAGGCTTACTGCGCCTTTTAGAAGTTCCCAAAATAGGAGGTGCGCCTTATAGGCACGGTACAATTACATTAGATTACTCATTTACTAACTACAGCTTCTACTGGGGCATGACGTTCTTATAGGCACGGTACAATTACATTAGATTACTCATTTACTAACTACAGCTTCTACTGGGGCATGACGTTCTCATTCCATTTCTATTATTCTCACCATAAACATTTATGTGTTAGGGGTGCGGTCTGCACGCAGGCATGTGACTTATAGCTTCTATGAGAGTTGGAGTTCAACTTACACAATGATATGGCTTATAGCCATCTTGGTACATGTAGTTGGGTACTGGGATCTTATAGGGAGGGTAGGTGGGAGGACTGTCGATGGAAGAGGGCTTGTATGGGCGTGTATGCTTATCACGTGGATGGCAGGTGCCTGGTGTGATTGAATGTGAATACAAACCTCCCTGGTGCCAGATGGGCCGCTTTCATTATTGTAACAAGTGAAGCAATAAATCAAATTACCATCATTGCCGTAGCTAACCAGGCCCAATCCTCAATTCATATTTAGTTACTTGAAATGGTTGGAAGCTCACCACAGTCTTCAGTACCAAAGTCTGGTAACCACGTTGGTTTGGCATGGGGCTTGCTGACAGGTAGTAAGACTGAAGAGAAACGTGTGCCCTTATATTTTGTATTAAGAAAAATGTGTCTTGGTAATGGGGACAGCCTGGGAGGAGTCCTCAAGATCATTTGCCGTCATTTCTTTTCTTTTTCGTTTCTGGAGACACATAATAACCTATAGAAGATCTCTATTCATGAATTTCCATTTGATCACTCCAAGGTTTTTTGAGACCCAAGAGAAGTATCTATAAATATTACCCGCATCCTGCCAGAGAATGGGTATCTATACAATAATGGACGTATTGTAGTCAGCATTAGATTAGAGACACAAAGAACCCAACATATCTCCACACTGAGATACAGGTAGCCTGACCCTACCTAGCAAAACAGGGCCGACCCTAGAATTTTCACTTTAATTTTGAAGCAATTATATGTATTTTGGCAGATATTTAGTCAATTTAGTCATCCCTGACTCACTGTGACTCAATTCAAGACATTATAGCTGTCAAAGAAAAATCATATCAAGTGCGATGACACCTATACATCTGTATATATAATTTGTATAGAAAAGTAATTTTTGGTTCTGATTTTAGGCTCAGCCCCCCATTTCCCTATCCCATCACCAGTATCAATCTAATTTGAGGTGCAACGTTTTAGTTTCTTTTCCATTTTGTTATGACTTTTTGACAAATTTGGGGGGGGGCCAGACATACTCAGGCCCCACCTCCTTGTTGATTGGGGGGGCCCCCCTGCCCCCCCCCCCCTTTTCCTACGCCCCTGCATATTGCAATAGAAAAGCAAAATCTGACATACTATTACCCTACATTTTCCACATATTACCTGAAATAAATAATTATTGTTGCCTAACCTAAGATCAGAACAAGGGTAAGAACCGTCTATTCATACAGCCCACATGTAGCAACTTCTATGGTGTATTTCAGAGATGCCACTTTTCCTGGTTTACCAGGAATTCCTGGTTTCGATTCCAATATTTTTGTATCAAATTATGTTAAACTCGGAAACTGTGTCCAAAGTCCAGTTTTCCTGGATTTTTTTTGTCGACCAGTGAGTGGCATCTCTGGTATTTGAAGGTATATGTACTAAGTATGATGTAGAGTGCCATGGTCTATTTAAAGGTATATGTACTAAGTATGATGTAGAGTGCCATGGTGTATTTAAAGGTATATACAATGTACTAAGTATGATGTAGAGTGCCATGGTCTATTTAAAGGTATATGTACTAAGTATGATGTAGAGTGCTATGGTCTATTTAAAGGTATATACAATGTACTAAGTATGATGTAGAGTGCCATGGTGTATTTAAAGGTATATGTACTAAGTATGATGTAGAGTGCTATGGTCTATTTAAAGGTATATGTACTAAGTATGATGTAGAGTGCTATGGTGTATTTAAAGGTATATGTACTAAGTATGATGTAGAGTGCCATGGTGTATTTAAAGGTATATGTACTAAGTATGATGTAGAGTGCCATGGTGTATTTAAAGGTATATGTACTAAGTATGATGTAGAGTGCTATGGTCTATTTAAAGGTATATGTACTAAGTATGATGTAGAGTGCTATGGTGTATTTAAAGGTATATACTAAGTATGATGTAGAGTGCCATGGTGTATTTAAAGGTATATGTACTTAGTATGATGTAGAGTGCTATGGTCTATTTAAAGGTATATACTAAGTATGATGTAGAGTGCCATGGTCTATTTAAAGGTATATGTACTAAGTATGATGTAGAGTGCTATGGTGTATTTAAAGGTATATGTACTAAGTATGATGTAGAGTGCCATAAAACCCAACATTACATCAATGCTCTACTTTTTCACAAGCGGACTTATCTGCTAGGAACGTTCTATCATGTTTCCTAAAGCAGCTACTGCAAAACCCCACCTGGAAGGCGTATTATGAGCTCAACTAGATTGTATGAGTAAAGTAGAATTATGCTGCACTTGGTGATTGAAAATCTGAAGATTTTGTACTGCATTATGCAACCTGACAGTCGATAAACTCTGTATATACCCGCTATAGACCTGTACATTTGGTATAAAAAAGTCTCTTTAAACCGGTACAACCGTGTCTCATATGCATGGTTTTAGAGTATCTCAGGTATATATGTAGAAGGACATCTCATGGTTGTTCAGCAAAGGCCTTCAGACGTCTGACAGTAAACTGCTATATTTGGGGTATTACGGTCACCGTATTTACCTAAATATGATATGAAGGGGTGCAGGATCTGAGGTTAAGATGTTTTAGATTTAACATCTTGTATTCTGTTTGTCAAAATCGATTTGTTGTAACCCTTAGGGTTAGTGGCGACATTTTTTTTTTTTTTTTTTTGTAATCATGTTTCTTCCTAATCTGGTTATTATAGTCAGTACGCTGCTGCTCACATTTGTCAACATGATGACGTAGACTAATTTAGCACTGATGTGTCCACCACTCACCACTCACCATTGCATCCTTTCTATCCATTCGAAGGCTAGGGTCGGCATGGCACATTCCTGCATCATTGCCTCATTGGTCCCCAAAACTGTGCTCAATTATCTTGATGACAAAGACAAGAAACGATTCAAAGCACTTTTTCATCCTCAGAGCACTTACTTCATAGGCAGTGAGACATGTATGCTGTAATGGATGTCTGTACAAAGCAATGGTACAGGGACCAGTGTGGTGTGGTAGGGTGGCACTGCTGGAGCTGCTCTTGACAACCACCTGCTCTCCTCTGACCTGCTCAAGGTGATGACCCGCTGAGCTGAATTATCCTGCTTGAAGCGACACAGACAACAGCAATCCTTGAGGCAGGGATTGAGAGATAATCAGGATCAGAGAAGGTGTGGGATGAACATAGTGCAGGGGAGGGGTGTGACATACTGGCAGGGAGGAGGATGAGGAGTGGGGCATGTCGGTGGGTGGGTGGGGACGGGGTACATGTAGTAAATGGACATGCATTGCTGGAGGGCAGGGGGAAGAGGAAAGGGGGAAGGACATGCAGTGTGGGTTGTCTATTATCTAGTGACATGCTTGGAAGGAGGAGCAGGAGGGAGGGATACTACACATAGTACATGTAGTATGCTAGAGGGGACAGAGCGGGAGGGGAGGGACCTAATAGGAGGGATTTGGGCAGGGGATATTCCAGAATAGACGGAGGCAGGAGGAGAGGTATGGTAGAAGGGACAGAGGGGAGGGATACAATAGGAAAGTCAAGAGGAGGGACGCGCTCGGAGAAAGGGTAGGTTAGGAGGGATGGGGCAGGGGGTCGAGGAATATACTAATTAGTCTAATAGGGGCAAGGGGAAGAACCTCCTAGGCAGGTTAGGGGGTGGAGGGAGGGAGGGACATACTAGGACAGTCACAGGAAGGTAGAGACATGGTAGGAATGACAGGGAAGGGTTAGGAGGAGAAACATGGTGGGGAGGGGAACTGAGACACACAATATAAAGAGGACATTTACCTCCAATGCGATATGACACACGAAGGTCATCATGCAGACAGACAGTGGCAGAGCAAAGCGTGGCAGGGAAAGGCAGAGACAGCGGTATTTTGGGGGCTGATTACATATGGGGGGGGGGCGTGACCTCTATGGATGGTACCCGGGGGGGGGGGGCACTCTCTATGTAATGTTTACACATATGTGCGGCTGGCAAGGGTACTTTTTCAAGGAAAAGTCCCTAGCAAGCCTCCTGTTTCAGCCACAAGTGTCCCTAGCAAGGGTCAACTTTCAGCAAAATACCCTGATTAAGCGGAAAATTCCGAAATTTTCATTGGGATCAGCACAGTTTTCATAGAAATAGCATAAACCAAATTCAATCTTCTCCCCAATCAGTGTAAATTTAAGACATTTTAAAATAAATCTAGGATTATTGAGTCAAAAGTGCCCTAGCAAGGGTAGGCTTTCGAAGAAAAAACCCGCAAACAAGTGCCCTAGCAAAGGTAAGGGTTGTGGGTTCCGCCACACACCTGTATAAAAAAAAAATTGAAGTGCCCCCCCCCCGGGGATGATGCGGACAAGCATGACATGACAGAGTATCGTGAGACATGCTACAGAGGCAGGTCATGCCAGATTAGACACGAATGTCTTATATGGGGGGGGGGCACCTATTATAGCTCTCTTGTGGGATTTATTGGATACAATTTTGGAAAGGATGATGCTGGATGAAGAGCATTAACAAACGTCATCAAGGTTCATACCGCAGATGGGCATTAGGAACGAGTTCCCCATATCTATGATACTGTATGTCAATAAGATGTCCAGTTTAACCCTCACCTTCCCATTCCTATCCCTCTCACACTCACTCATCAACCACGCCCACGCACATAGACACGGTTAGTTGTGGCAGACTGAACACTTTCCAAACTCATCTTTTTGATCATCTGTCTTCTATGTTCGGTTACTCTCCGAGCTGATATTACCAGCTTCGCGCCCATTTCCCTGGTAATGGCATTGTGCCGCTGGGAGAGTGTACCCATTGGCATTGAGAGATTCCAATGGTCCCCCTCTGTGTGTCCTGTTGCCAGGGATGGTTCCTGAGAGGGCAAAAAAGGGGCGTTTAAACCCCGACTGTATGGGCGGCTGGCAGCTGGAGATAAGGCCCTCAGTGTCTGCCTGATGTTATTCTGGGCGCCTCTCTTACCTTATTAAGACACCCTAACGGTGTGCTACATTGATACAAAGCAATGATGCAGTTACCTTATAAATGTGCATTTAAAATAAAATAGAAAC
Organism: Acholoe squamosa; assembly: GCA_949317995.1. Lineage (NCBI taxonomy): Eukaryota > Metazoa > Annelida > Polychaeta > Phyllodocida > Polynoidae > Acholoe > Acholoe squamosa. The sequence continues at coordinate 33,561,583 of OX439038.1, read as the reverse complement.
GATAATGGTGAGCTGCTTACATAGACACTGAACATCATTGTCGTTCATTACCACGACCGTTCGATAATCCATGGCCTTTTTTTTTTTTTTTAATCTTTTCAAAAGCCTTTCTCCCGGGGCCTTTCTGATCCCACATGCCTGCCTGTCTGATCTATTCTCGGTGCAGGCGACAAGTGTCTGGTCGCTGAGAGAGGTTGGTTTGCTGGTTCCCTTTAGTTTTATACACACTCATTAAGCAGAATTAGCTTTAGGAGCACGAAGTGGAGACCTTCCTCCCACAGCCAGTATTAGAACCAACCTGGGGGCAATTAGTGCATCCGTTTTTTATTAGCTTGCAGAGCAGCAGATGAGCATGTTCCACTCATCCCATACACATGGGGCCCTATGAATTAGACCTTGTCCTCTCTCAGATCTTTCCTGTTTCGTTCCGGCCCCATTCATACCTTGCTGTTTGCCTCTTTCAAGAACTACCCCATTGGTTCCCTCCTTCCATGGGTCTCTCCTTACTCGGGGATGCCTCTTTTCCCGATTATTAACCAGGAATTTCTGGTTTTCGGTAGAGATTTATGTATTGAATTATGTCAACTTCCTGAGATGCAGTGTCCAAACTCATTTTCCTGATTTTTGTTAACTAGGGAGTCCCACTTGGCACACCGTTTCATCTGGGCAACTTCATGGTGTTAGGTTATGTTATCCGTTGCAGAAGAGTAATGAATTGTCGAGTACTCTAAAATCATCCCTTCATCTCGCACTGAAGGTCTAGGGACAGTATGCCTTCAATTTGCCTTCATGGGTTATATCACCTAATTGAGGATAAAAACGACTAAGCTTTTATCTAGGATTTTAAGCTATAGATTCAATGCAATATCTGCCTCCGTGTGTCGCAGCTTGCTTAGAATGTCACCCTTAATACCGGTGCTTCCCTTCCTAACTTACATAATGCCCTCGCTATATCTGAGAGTGTAGCTGCTTTTGATGAAGGTTTTTCATTCTGGCCTATTGGACAGGTCGTGTAGAGGGACGAGGGATATCTGTATCAGCATACCCGATAATTGCATAGGGGAGTTCACAGCGACATGCGTCCATCTGAAGCTTGTTTGTTTTCTGGATGACTGATCTACCAACACAGACTGAGACCATCTGAGGACCACGAATGAACACTTTTTATTCTATTTTCTACCAATGAATATTCCTTTTTTGTTAGTACATTACAATCAGTATCTCAGCCAAGAGATGCTGTTCGTGGAGGCCGCGTATCTTTTTGAAATAAGTAAATTGACTTAGTGTCTATATTTTTGTTGCTTGCAGCATAAGCTGTTCACGTGTATGCACAAACACTACTCTGTAGATGCTTGGAAGGAGTTCGCAACTCAAAACAAAGAAGCCCTTCCGGTAAGTACACGCCTCCATCATAATTATACATGTAAAATGGATTCAGGAACCATGCAATTCATGGCAGGCAAAGCTTTTGTCTCTGAAGAGGCCTTGATCGTAATTTTATCTGCACTTGTTTATCTAGGAGTGCTTTTCACATTGGACTGCTTTTTATGCCTTGGTGAATACCATTTTCATTAGACATTTATCGATATTGTGGAATGAAAAAACGTATAGGTTAAGAAATGTGCTCGATTGGACCGCTACAATGCATCAAAACATTAATATAACCCTTACAATTTCAATTTTTTAACTTCTTAGTCTTATATCTTTATTCAGACAACCCCTTACAGGGCAAAGGAGAAGAGTATACCGCATTTCATGAGTTTGTAGAAATTCCTGACTTTTCACTGTGATTTGATGTTAACTTAAGTTAATTTTGCGTACAAATCTGTCCCACCTCGAGATGTGTTTTTTTTTCTTCTTCGAATTTCATTGCCCTTTGCAAAATACACTAATTTACCATGTGTCACTTGAAGTGTTAACCCTTTAAGGGCCAATAATGCAAGAGTGCATCATGCACAATGGTTGATATGATGTACTAATGAAGTGCTGGCGAGTCAGCTCGCCAACACTTCATTGGAGCATCATGCCTACTTTTCGGGTACGTCTCAAACTCATAAGGTCGGCGTGATCCCTGGTGAACTACTCACCAGAGCTGCATCCGTGCATCAGGACGTCCAATAGGCAAGATTTGTTGATTCAAAGTGTTAAGTGCAGTTGTTGTTTTTGTTTGGTGTGCAGTTCGTAGCGGCCAGTGTGGGGCTAGCTAAGGGTGACATGGAGAAGCTCACCCTCATCCTGGAGGCTGTACCAGAAATCAGCTTCATCTGTGTCGACGTCGCTAATGGCTACTCAGAACACTTTGTGGAGTTTGTGAAGGCGGTGCGGAAAGCCAACCCCAACCACACCATCCTGGTAAGTTTTGTAAAGGATATACCTGTATTAAGGTCATATAACTGCACTTAGCAGCAGAGGTAAGTTTTGTATCGGATAAACCTGTATTAATGTAATTACGCAGTTATGCATTTTATTTGCTTTTTGTCTTTGAAAATACAGCAACTCTAGTATAATGTTGCAAATAAAGTTTACCCCTCCCCCTCCCATAAAACAAAATATATCGTCGCCTCAGCTGTATAATGATTGAGACTCATATTTATACTGTATAAGAACTGCACGTTGCATCGTTTTGTGTACAGGCAGGTAACGTTGTGACTGGTGAAATGGTGGAGGAGCTCATCCTGGCTGGGGCTGACATCATCAAGGTAAGCTGCCATTATGGCAGTAATTTACTCTGTATCAGGGTTTCCAGGTCGACTTATAGCTTTGTCCCAAACTCAGGGTGCGGCTTGTACGAGTATGAGGCGTGTACGAATTTATGATAGTATCCTGGGTTAGTCTCATTCATTCAAAAGAAAATTACCTAGACAAAGGGTTGCAGAACCTGAAATATTTCGGAGAAAGTTTAACACATTCTGAACTTCAGTCATATATATATATATATATATATATATATATATATATATATATATATATATATATATATATATATATATATATATATATATATATATATATATATATATATATATATATATATCTGGGCCTTTATTTGACTGGGGATTTTGGGACTACATGTACCACACATCTTTCAATGTCTGTGCATATAGTCTTGATTAAGGACCAAGTGGCACTGTATCATTGATGGAGGATTTCATGGGTTCTTTAGGTTAACACATATTTTCGCTGGACTACAGGACCTGTTGGTCACGGGAAAATCTCTTAACTATTAACACCTGGTAATGAAGTGTCAGCCAACGTCAGTTCGGAGTATTTGAAGTCAGTATAGCATTCAGATGTGGCATGCATATATTCAGAACGCTATGATACATATATGCGAGGACAATAGCTAGCATTGCACTGCATTTGTTCCTCCCGCATCACCAGTGAAAAGTGCTTAACAATATATCTTTTGGATGAATATGTATGCTGATAAAGAGCCATGGGAAGTATTGTGAGATGTAAGGTCCCAAAGTGAGATGTATCGGGAAAACAAAATAAAATTGTATTTCAGATAAGCTACCCTTACCGAGAAAAACAGCGGTGAACTAAGAGCTTTTTATCTATTCTACCAAGCAAAAAACGGATGACTCTAGGAAGAGGGCGGCCTGGGTGTACTAAAACTGCCCCAGTGGATGTTTTTTTTTGTTTTTTTTTTTGTATTTAACTTAGGGGAGAACGAAAAAAAGAGTAAGGAAAAAAAAAACTTTCGATTGGGATTTGTTTTCTAGAATTGCCACAATGGAAGGGAAATTGTATTTATCTTAGGGAAGAATGAAATAAAGAGATAGGAAATATAAACAAAAGAAGTAGTGATGAGGAATTGAGATGCCAACGAAGACAGACACCATGGGAGCGTGTCCTAAGCAGAGATGCCACTTTTCCTCACTTATTAGGAATTCCGATTTTGGGGTTTCAATTTTCATAAACATTTCTTATTGAGAATTCAGAAAATCAGGATGATTTCCGAATTTTCAGTGATCAGTGAGTGGCATCGCTGCCTAAATAATACGTTATCAAAATGTACATTTGTGTGTTGTTTCAGGTTGGTATTGGCCCAGGCTCCGTTTGCACCACCCGTAGGAAGACCGGTGTAGGATACCCCCAGCTGAGTGCCGTCATAGAGTGTGCTGATGCTGCCCACGGCTTGGGTGGACACATCATTTCTGTAAGTTTGTACACAAAATGTTAACTGCCATGATTAGGGTAATTACTAGTGCCTTTGGCACTGGGGGGGGGGCAGCCTTAACCCATGATAGGAGTTTTTATCACGCAAAAGTGCCTCTCAGTGCAGTCCCCTGGTGTCTTACAATAGAAGCACTTAACTTAGCGGCTCTTATCGTAGCAACAGGGCTTATCTTAGCAACGTCAAACAATTTTACACTCCCAGCAGATCCTCTCGGAGGTTTGAGGTTTTTTTTTAAATATCTCTGGAACTATACATCTGATATTGATATATAACCTATCAAAATGAAACTCTTGATGCATATGATCCAGATCAACCCAGATTGATAAATTTACTCTATCGATGATGAAGGGAGGAGGGCCGATCTATTTGAATCGGGATCCAAGATGGCGGAAATTGATGCTTGACTTGACGATTTTTGAGGCTATAAAACATTTTGCCAAAATCACAATCAAAGAGCTCCTCAAAACTAAATATTATAATGAATTGAGTCGGGAAAATATTATACAATTCTGTAAATATTTCAGTTTAAATGTATATATACCAGGTCGAGTTAGCTGGCACTTTCCTCACTGCTTCACAGCCTAAAAATTTTGCTTCATCTGATACCTCAAGGGTATTGTGGGCTGAAGCAGTCAAAAATCTGAACTTTATAACCAGCGATCTAGTAACCCATTTTTATATATAGTGTAAACAGTACTTCAGTTTAGAATGCTGTAATCAATAGAGGAAATAGTTAGTTTGTAGCAAACCAGCTATTCGGTTTGTAACAAACTAGCTTTCAAAGACCTTCTGCTAAGCCTAATGAGATGGTTTTTCTGTTGATTGCTATCCAGTCCACCTCTTACTCAAAGCTTAGTTACTGAAAAGTGATAAATCTACATGCATAGTGTGTGCCACCATCTCGGAATCTTTTGTGTAAAAGTTGCCATTTTCCCAACGTACCAGTTTTTACATTGTTGTTTTAGTAGCGTGTGTGAAAGGTTTGCTCTGATAAAGTTGCATCGATTCACACATGCTTTTTGATTATGAAGAGTGACAAGCTCTTACCACGCCTCCGGCCCAATTTCAATAGCACTATACACTATATATAATGACAGGGTTGGTCACATGTAACTTACAATACCTATGACTTTACTGGCAGGACGGTGGCTGCACATGCCCAGGTGACGTGGCTAAGGCATTTGGTGCTGGGGCTGACTTTGTGATGATTGGAGGCATGCTGGCCGGTCACGATGAGTCGGGAGGCGAGATGGTGGAGCGGAACGGCAAGAAGATGAAACAGTTCTATGGTATGGCCTCTGCCACCGCCATGAAGAAGTATGTTGGCAAGGTTGCTGAATACAGGTCCGTCACTGCAGTTGAAATCTTTGATTACAAAATATATCTTTTGATATGAGACATGTTGTCGCATAACAAATGTATAATGCTGGAGAAGAATTAGGTGAACATTGCTCAGTCTTTTTCGTTTCCAGCCGATAGATTTAATCGACAACATGACTATTGATATATGATTTTCCCTCCCTTAACTATTGTCTGGATATGAAGATACATTTTCCTGGTATTTAGGAAAGATATATTTGTTAAATTGTATGTCTATCCTTGAAAAGGTGTCCAAGATTTTAAGATTTCCTGGTTTTAAGATTTCACCACGTTGGAATACATACATCATGATGGCTCCATGGGATCAATAGGTTTTCAGTGGGTCGGCATTAGTGTTTAAAAAAAAAGACAAACAAAAAGCACACAAAAACAACAAAATACTAATGAATCAATGCATTTGCTTGCCACCAACAGAGCATCTGAGGGTAAGACGGTGGAGATCCCATACCGCGGCCCGGTAGAGAACACAGTTCAGGACATCCTGGGTGGAGTGCGCTCTACCTGCACCTATGTGGGAGCCTCCAAACTGAAGGAGCTGCCTAAACGTACCACCTTCATCAGGGTCACACAGCAGCTTAACGAGGTCTTCGCTGCAACCACTACACAGGCCTAGTACGTACACAGCCTGTACACTAACTTGTGGTAACAGTGGCTTCCACCTTACAGGGCAAATGCCACCAACCACGTCTCTTCCCACCTCTATTAATGGTAGTGAAATCTGCTGAGAAAAAATCAAGGAAGATGTCGACGGAGATATGAAGTTAACCTTAAGACTTGGATTGATTTATTAAATGTGCAGAAAGATTATCAAATGACAATTTCAAGATGTTTTCCCCTTAAACGTTTTTGTGAAGTTAGAAATATGTGTGCGATGATTGATTATTTAGGTGCTTCTTAAATCAATGTCCAGTTTCGTCTAAAAACACATAAATGCCATAGGTCATACTGATTACTTGAACGAGAAATACTGGTCTCAAAAGTAAAGCTGACTTGCAGCCACATGTACTTTGTGGATAAAAAAAAGAAATCTTGTCATTCAACAAGTTCACTGTTTGGAGTGTCTAAAACTTGATGAAGCCCATTTTTCTGTAAAATTTCGTTACACATTTGTGACATATGTCCTCTGAGAGGGAACAAGTAGTGAAGTAGGTGTAGTTCTGTTGTTTGGGAGTGCTGATGTGATAGACCTTATACGGTGGTGGTGTTATTGTGTGGTAGTATCACCTTAACTTGACACAAATGTCTATGACCATAACTGAAACTGAATTTCCCACACATAACCTGAAAACAGACTTGATCAGACATAGTGATAAGGGAGTGTCAGATTGTTGGCATCGGCCGCAGATTTAACACTTTAAGATTACCCTTTAATGGCCTTTAATGCATTGTTACATGGTGCATGAATGCAGCCCTGGCAAGTAACCCTACAGTGTTGATACTCTCTCAGAGGGTCGTCATGATGCACCAATGAAGTGCTGGCGAGCACTTACCAGCACTTCATTGGTTGATCATGATGACCAATGGGCACAATGCACTCTTGCACTAGCGTTCCTTAAAGGGTTGGGCTACATAGTGCATCAATGGACAATGTCCTTTGTCATCATGATGAATGAATGCAGTCTTTCCGAATCTTTAAGTTGCCAGAGCTGCTTTATGCACCATACTGATATTGAAATCACCATCCGGCACTTGAAACGTTGAATGTTAACTTGATGAGCTTTTGTTGTGGATATAAATGTACACATGCTCCAACCCCTTGCAACATTGGTTTGAAGGCTGATATCATCTATGTGACACCCTATTAGTAGAGTGTAAATCAGACCGTCCACTAGGGAGGTTGGACAGAGCTATAGACTGAGCTATTGTTGCTACATTATAGGACTCGATATAAACACTGTGATTGTGATGACATAGGTCAATGTTACAATAAGATGACACGTGTGATTGGGATGTAAAACAAACGGTAAAATTGTTACGCTTCCACCACTGGAGCATCTAACTGGTTTGGTAACAGACTTTCATTATAATACAGATCTCATATTACTCTTTAGATTTCAGTCCCATAAACGGTCAGTAAACAAGATGTTCTTAAAATGCTATTTCCATGGTGAAACGTACGTATAAAGTTCAAGAAGTTATTAATCAGTTTGGTTGTAGTCACCACTGACATGGTGATGCTATAATCTCAGCAATCTGTGGGCTTACTCACGAGGGTGGTCCACGTTAGTGAGACAAACCACTGACCAATTCGGCAACTTGGATCAAATTTGCAAAGTACCTACTAAACAAAAATGTACGACTTGGGTCAATATGTGGCAAAGCACCGAACAAATATACAACTTTGGTTAATGCCACATGATAAAAAAAGATTTAACGACCTAATTAAATTATGAATTGAAATGTTAATGTTTAAAGCTTTAAGGCCGCATGTGTATATTATATTAATGTTGTGGACATGTTAGGGATGTGGCGATAGTAAACTTTACTGTAAAGACATACAAAGGATAAAGTGTGTGTATTGCAGCTTGAACTGACAGTGCTAAGGTCACTGATGTTACATTGCTAGCTAGCCCACGTGTTGTTGTTATTAGTGCAGAGAATAGGCATGTTGAATAGGTAACTTATAGACAGTTGTTCCAACTAGTCACCTGATTGTTGTAACTGCTGCATTAATAAAGCATCTACATAGAGGTCATATCCTTCATGTGTTAGAAGGAATGGTGAACAGTAAGAAATCCCCAAGGTGCATGTGCCAAATATAAAACCCAAAATAGTACCTACTACTACAGTATTTGTAGAGAACTTGTTAAGATACTCTAAAATATGATGCATTATAGAAGAATCCGAGTGTCATTGTCACCCAGAAAAGGTCTTGATGTACAAAGGCTTACAAGATAATGACAGTAATAATTTCACCATCTGTCTCAGGGGGATAACTTTATTAAGGACACTTAGATCCAGCATGGGGAAATGGTTTTAGAATCGTAGACCTAAATGTGTAATCTGTACTGTTATGGCCTGTGTTTAGTCGGGTTGTGTTATGACTGCGGGCCTACATCTACAGCGAAGATCATGCTATGATGTTGGTTTATATTAGCAATATGCTAACATCAGTACGCCGGGAGAATACTTATTAACATCCTATGACTGGACAGCCTCAAATGGTAGTGCGTCTCGCTATGAGGCAGGTAATACCTCTAGTAAATCCAATATAATAACAGAAGGACTGGAACTCTTCGATTACCCACTACGATATGGGGCGTTTTAAATTATAGGGGCCCTGACCTACATAAGTATGTTGAGTAGTAACATCCAGATGCAGGTGCACATAGCAGGTGCACATGGTTAACACTAGTCCCGTAATTATAACGATAAATACTACATGTATTTGAAATGGAGAGGCAATCATACAGGTAGTGGTACTGAAGCTCTTAGTCTTGTGGTATTGAAGTCCTTAGTCTGGAACTGTTCCGTGAATATAGTATAAAATCAAGATCTCTGGTATATATTAAATAATATATCTAGCACTAAGATTGAAGTATGTGATAAACCATGAGCCATACTGTATATCCCAAAGATACATAAAGGTTGATGTAAGTCTTGATACTCACGTCCTAGTATTTGATTCAGTTTTCCTATTTATAATATAAATCCTCCACATTTCCAACTTTTGTTGTTATAATAGCGGTCATTCATTTTTTAAACTTTGGTTGTGTGCTTGTTTTGCTCACTCTTGTTTGTTGGCGTTGTTTCTTGTTTCAGTTGTGTCAGCTTACTTTGTCAAATTGTTTTTGCTTCTTGAATAATATTACCACTCAGGAAACATATTATAATGAATAAAATCAATCTTTAAACAAGACACTATTGTCCTGATTGTGATACTAGTTATGCGCATTATTGTTAATCCAGATTAAACTATACCAAATCAGTAACAACCGAGTGCCTCCAGAGACGCCAACTTTCCTCCTTTAAAAAATGTAGATACTGAATTATTTATTTCACTGCAGAAAATGTCACTAAAATGCTAACTTGACTTGTCCTTGGACAGGGAGTGGCATCTCTCTGCCAGTGGCCGGGATGGGACGGTTTGATGTAATGCAGCAACATAGGAATTAGAATTAGTCCTTGTTACTGTCTGCTACAGTAGTTTCCCCCTGTGGAGTGGGGACCTTCATGTGAGGGCATGGAGGAGCAGAATAACTTCATTGGGAGTCCCATGAAGGAGGAATTCTCCTTCCATTCTACCAGTGGGCATACCAGATTCGTAAAAGGTGACAAACTTGGGGTTTCTTGTGGCTTGGGGGTGAGCATGTAGGCAGCTGGTGTCCATATGCGTGGGCCCGGGCCTGCATGCTTGTCTTTTGCCATGGGATTCCCCCTCAGTGAACCACGTCTGAGTGATCAAAGGCCGGGAAGGCGACGACTGCGGGATATCCGCTACCATAACCGCGGGACGCATTCAAACATAGCCAAGCCGACACGGCCGCTGAAGGAGGAGACGCGGTGGTCTAGCGGTTAGCGCATTGCGCTCAGCCGTCGAAGGTAGGCGGGTCGAATCCCAGCTGGGACGCGTCTTTTTTTCACCGTGTGCGACGAGGTGTATTATACACAAACATAACCGCGAGACGCATCCGTTTTCGCCGTGTGCGCTGTATCTGTCCGCTGCCGGGCGACGAGGTGTATTATACACAAACATAACAGCGAGACGCATCTTTTTTCGCTGTGTGCACTGTAGCTGTCCGCTGCCAGGCGACGAGGTGTGTGTACACTATTTTTTGCCGTGTGCCGCTGCCAAGCCTAGCCAAGACAGGCGCTGTCGCTGTCCGCTGCCGGGCGACGAGGAGGTGTATGTACCTGTGTACACACACTATGGCTGGCTTCGAGTCCCGGGGAGGGGGAATAATTTTTTTCTATTGATTATTTATTGGTTTCCTGGTATAAAATAAGTAGTCAATGGATAATTCATGACTCGTGTGTGTTAGCAAAGGCTAATAACACACACTCGTCATGAATTATCCATTGTTTACTTGTTCACTACTCCTCCTATTTTAATTTTGCTTTTTTCATCCAGCACCTGCCCATCTAACCTATAGCCTGTAAATCCATTCAGCTGATAATCACATTCATCATCTTCGACTCTAAACCAAGTTTCAGAGAAAGTATAGATATTGTAGGGGAACATGATTTCCCGTGTCCGGTTGGCCGACCTGCAGGGGCCGGTCCCTGAGCAATCACTTGTCCCCTATCGGTATCATGCCAGTCCAGGTGTGGGTGGAAGGTAGAAAACGTCAGACGGGGAAGTAGCTCAGCGGTAGAGCTCCCACTTGCAAGTTGGAGGGTCCCGGGTTCGACTCACGGTTTCTCCAGAGACGTTTTCGCCGTCCCCTAAAATGGTGGAGAAACCGATTGGTCCTGAGCCGCGTGAGTGGGGGCTACAGAACTTGGTTCCTGGACTGACATGATACAGCAAGCACTTCGACCTGCTAGTGCTGGGGTGCACACAGTGTCCTGAGGAACAGGATATCTGCCGGCTGTGTGTGACTCGGTGTTGGTTAATTCGGTGGTCGAAGCTGGTTGGGGGCTGTGTAGGGGAACATGATTTCCTGTGCCCGGTTGGCCGACCTGCAGGGGCGGGTCTCTGAGCAATCACTTGTCCCCTATCGGTATCATGCCAGTCCAGGTGTGGGTGGACGGGGAAGTAGCTTAGCGGTAGAGCTCCCGCTTGCAAGTTGGAGGGTCCCGGGTTCGACTCCCGGTTTCTCCAGAAACGTGTTCGCCGTCCCCTACAATATCAAGTAAAGCAGGGTATAACTCAGCACAGATGGAGGCATAATTAGCCTTTACACTTCTAGCATTTAAGTGCATTATGCGGAGACCTCTGGTGCATTTAAGTTGATCAATGGTATTGAAACGCATAAAATGAACCTTTACGGTAGATTACCATACCGGTACTTGTACATAACATATTATGAAGTGATATGAAAAAGGTGCTGTTTCCCCCCCCCCCCCACTAAGTCTGATGTGCTTCTGACCCAAACCATAGTGTGTATTATATAAACCCTCAGTTGGTCATTTGTTAGACACACTGTATCAATCAATACATGAGAAAGGATTAGGAGATACGGTCAAATAACCCTATAACCGATAGAAATAACTCAGACCAAAAGATCATTCTGAAGTTAGATAAGGTGTAAGATAATACAGTGTTAAGGTGTAACATAATACAGCATTAAGGTGTAACATAATACAGCGTTCAATGATAACCATGTCGCAATACTAGAATTGTTGTAATACCACCCCATGTCCACGAGCTTAAGGACTCAATGGAGGGTAAAGATTTAGGGAGTGATCATTTTTTAACAACAGGGGGGGCTGGTGGGTTTGTGCTCCCCCCCTCGAGAGGGTAAAATTTTTTCGACCCCCCCTTAAGGGACAAAAATTGCGCGCGAATGTCCCCTTTTAGCCTATAGTAACGCGCAGGGTTTTTCACTGAAAACAGGTGAAATTATTTTGACCCCCCCCATCAGAGGTGTTGAAAAAATTCTGACCCTCCCCCGGTCAAGGGGTTGAAAAGATTCTGACCCCCCCTCAAACCCACCAACCACCCCCTGTTGTTAAAAAATGATCACTCCCTTATTTCACAACGAATTATACTATATGTGTTGAGTTGGAAAAATACATGGCGTTGGATACCATAGAAGTGTAGAGGTACACTTTACTACCATAGGAGTTGGGTACCGTCTGACGTGGCGGGTGAGTCGAGTCGTCGGACGTTCCTCAGGTTCCGGATAGGTGGCAGCACCGATCCGGGTCTGTGGGGACATCTGACGACGAACACCTGGGTCCGTATATAAAGCCCAGGGCTCAGCCGCTACGTCAGAGGCCCTTCTGGCCTCCGCACTATGTAGACCACTGTTTTTAATATTAGCTGCCTCTTTGATATCATTCGGCAGCCGTGAGTGTGCATTAAGTAATAAACCTAACCGTTGGCATACACTTGGAATACTGTCTTACTCGTTCTTTCCGAATCGTAAGACCCGAACCCCCCAGGTCCGTAAGGCCACAAACCCTTACACTGGTGCCGTGACCAGTTAATTCTGGTGTATAGCCCGGACGTTATAACGTCCGAACGGCTAGTACATGGGTTAGACACCCTTAGGGAAGCTAACCCAGCAGGGCAATCACTTGCCCAAGAGAATGGAAATGGATCGCTAATGCTCCAAGCCCATTCGGATCCACAAGATGCAGAATCAGCATCCTGGAGAGATCCCGGACCCCACTATAATGATAGTGAGGAGAATCTGCCAGACTCTGTACGACGCGAACAGTCCATACAGAGACATAGTAACTTAATAGGCCAGCATTCAATTGTTGACGAATTATGTGATTCGATGTTCGAAGTCGGTGGTAGTACTAACCCAGAACATCCGGCACCAATGCGAAAAAGGGTAACATTCGGAGAACTACCTTATAGGTTACCCAGGCCCGAATTACCAATATTAGATTATAGCGCTATAGATGGCGACTTAACCTATGCGGTACCGGAAGGTGAAGAATTAAAACGACCGGATGTCCTGTTGTTGAATGAAACTTATGTAACTTTGAACGAGAATTTAAATACCTTGGTCAAAGCTAAGGATGAAGTACTGCATGAAAAACTTCAAATGGAAGAGGACCTAACTGGCATGCGAAAGGAATTCGAAGCCAGAAGGAGCGAGTACATGAAAGAACTCGAGAGTGAAGAAATAAAACTTCAATCTATGAGAGATTCATTCAATAAAGAGTATGACAATAGGCACATTCGTATCCAAACATACATAGATACGAACGACCAACTGAACCTTGATAAGACAAAATTCGAATCCGAAATTCGCCATTATCAGGAGGAGTTGGATAAATTGAAACTTCAGTGCAGTAAACAAGCTGAAGATAATGAGACCATCCGGGTAGGCATCATAGCTTACAACAAACAACTGGAGGAGGATAGACAGAAACTCACGAATGAGCTTCAGGAATTGCAGGCTACTGCAATAACTCTAGATAAATATGTAGAAGCAGCCCAGTTAACTATAGGTAATATAGACCCGGCTGTGGTATCTACAATGTTGGGAAAGACATCTAAAGATGCAACCCCAATTAGATACAGCCCATTCGTTGATGATGGGGCTGACAAGAATGTGGTATCCGGAATCTATAAGAAACCGGATAACGCTGCAGTAAATGGAACCGCATCTAAACCAGTAGTTCCAATGCTGGATACGATAGGACCAGCACCACCCATACCAGATTTGAGTCACAAAATCAAAGCGACTCACGATGGTGCTACAGGGAATAATAATAATTCACCCGTGGCACAACCAAAAGCACCCGGACCAATGAGACATATGTTGACACCACCTTCATATTTCCCCCAACCCGGCCACAGTACACCAGCAGTACCAAGATTACCGAATCCACCCCCAGGTTCTGGTAATGGTCCTACTGATGGACGTTTTCCGAGACCAACTCCGCCACAAAACAATATCAACGGCGGTACGCATCAACCGAGAACATCTTCCTATGGATATAGAAATAATTATAATCCATCGGGAAGTGGCAATTATCAGAATGGTAATAGCTATAACCAGGGATGGAATCAAAATGATTCTTACCCTAGATATGCTTCTTCTGGAAACACCGGTCACAATAGTGGATACCCTGGTGGTTCATCTGGAGGCTATAATAATAATGGCCCACCAAGAGGAAACCCTCCAGGCGGCCCAGGAGGATCCGGATCCGGAGGATCAGGATCAGGAGGAGGTGGCAAGAAACCTAACAGGAGAACTTCTATGCCTGTAGGGATGCAAACCATCTTTAATAGAAGCCAATGTATACAAAACCTTGGCATTGACTGCTACCGAAAGGGAGCAGACGGCATGGAAGTCATGAACTGGAGCATGCGAGAAGCAGATAGACTACGCGGATGTAATAATCCGGCACGTAGGCAGGCACGGATACCCCCTCCATATGATTCTAATGATCCATGGAAGGACAGGTATCAAGCTTTTGTTGACGAAGTCAATTGTAGTGGCTGGACAAAAGAAGAAGCTCTGCCATATTTGATCTGTTGGTTAAATAAAGGCGGAAAAGTGGCCCTCAACCAATGGAGAGCAGCTTACGGAATATACGGTACTTATGATCAACTGGTCGAATGTGCCGCATACCTTTTCGGATCAATCGTTAGAGAAGATCCGTGGGTAAGCTTTAAGAAGAGGACACAAAAACCTAAAGAATCACACAAAGTCTTTGGTTTGGAGCTACAGGACTTGCTTTCGAAAGCACGTCCAAATTGGGCTCACGATGATGATTGTTATCTACAAGAATTGTTTATACAATTCTACAGTGGATTGCGTGATCCGGATCACAAGCAAGTGGTCTGGGACTCTTGGAAAGATGACACTTCCTTCAGTGATCTGTTCATAGCAATCGATGGACATGACATGAAGAAACGTTTGGTAGGTCTCGGACCTAATCCAGTAAGAGCAGCTCCATTCCAATATGGAGGTACACCTGCTCCGGTATACGATACTTCCCAATTAGCTCCGGTTGAATCGAATGAAGTTGATGAGAATGATGAATATGTCTCCGATGAAAACGGAGATTATATTGGTTCAGTGCATGTAGCTGGAAAGTATTACCGACAAAAGCGGTATAGGAAAGTACATTCGAGAGGGAGAGGAGGATCTGTTGCTGGTAAAACAGCTTCCGGATCAACTCAACCTGGCAGTGTAGCCTCTACGGCGAACCCAACTGTAGCAGCCACTGTTGCTCCGACTAACATGATGGAAACATTAATTGCCGGATTAACAGAAGCTCTAAAGAGACCGAGAGTTGACAAATCTCAGAGGAGATGTTTCAGATGCCAGAAACTGGGGCATTATGCTCCAGAATGTATGGCTGAAAAACCTGTCCCTCGTAGACAGGAGAGTGTCTCTGGAGTAAGTACAGAGGAAAACTAAGGAGGGGTCTCCCGAGGGGCAAAGAAGGGGATCCCAGTGACAAATCTTGCCATGATATCACCATCCGTGATGATAGTTCACATGAAGTAACAAGATCGCCTAACACCGAGGTGGTTGTAGACACCCGGAAGGTTAGGGAAGCTGATATAACAGGTGCTATGGGAGCACAGGGGAAACCCAATATCAGTAACGAGGCAGGCGGCTATTCGTTAGCCAAGGTCTGTGGTGCCCACCTGCCCCCGGGTCATCCTTGTCTGGAATTCTTAAAAGGATGTGGATTGACTCCTGGTGTGAAAAATGACGTTCCGATTGTCACGGACATGCCCTCTGTTCTAAACGGAAGGCGGTGGTATGTTTGCCTTACTGTTAACGGAAGGTCTGCCGAATTCCTTGTGGATACGGGAGCTAGCCACTCTTGTATCTCCAAGGGGTTCTACGACCTTATACCGGATGAACATGATACTCTCAAATCGGGAGGAAGTGCTCAGACGG
This sequence comes from Acholoe squamosa, assembly GCA_949317995.1. Taxonomy (NCBI): domain Eukaryota; kingdom Metazoa; phylum Annelida; class Polychaeta; order Phyllodocida; family Polynoidae; genus Acholoe; species Acholoe squamosa. The sequence goes on along the minus strand of OX439038.1, from coordinate 33,545,530 downwards.
CCGACGGCAGTACCTTGCAAACGTATGGTAGAACTTGTGTGAGACTACAGTTAGATGGTATACATGACTATGTCATGAGCGCCACCGTTGCGGATATAGCAGATGAGGGGATACTCGGGTTGGATTTCGCATCCCTGTATGGTGCTGTATTGGAACCCCAAACAGGAGTGTTGAGTGTGAGATACCCGTACCCCGTGAAGGTTAGATGTGCACTGAGACAAGTGAGCAGTATGGCTAGTGTGGCACACACTGTGCGAATCCCTCCGGGAGTAGCCTGTGATGTGCTTGTAAGAAGTGATCCTGCAATGCGTAACAAACCTGCAGTGATAGAACCGGATGTAGTTACTTTGTCAGGTATTGGATTAAATTCTGTAGACACAATAGTAGCGAATGCATCCTGGTCGGTAGTACCTGTCTCCAATACTGGAAACACTACTATCTACTTGAAAAAGGGACAAGTTTTTGGAAACGTGACCCTTTCGGAAACTGTAACGGATAGTAAGCTAAGCTTACAGAAGGTAACAGGAGATGATGAAATTTCGGAAGACTTACTTAAGTTGTATGAAGAAACTTCATTAGAAGATCCGGAACACCGGAAAGAGTTCTATGATATGCTCTGTCAGTATCATACTGCCTTTGCCAAACCTGGTGAAAAACTAGGTACGACAAATAAGGTATTACATAAAATAGATACTGGAGATGCCGAACCCTTTAAGATACCGTATAGACGGTTACCCTTAGCAAAAAAGAGAGTAGCTGAGGATGAAATAAATAAGATGTTGGAACAGGATGTAATAGTCCCTTCCAATAGCCCATGGAGTAGTCCTGTGTGTATGGTAACAAAAAAGGACGGTACTATCCGTTTCTGCATAGACTACAGGAAGTTGAATGGAATAACGAAAAAGAATTCGTATCCATTACCGAGAATAGATGAAACCATTGACTCCTTAGGAGGAAACAGTTGGTTTTGTACCCTAGACTTGCAATCAGGCTATTGGCAAGTGGGAATGAACCCTTCAGATATGGAGAAAACTGCATTTTCAAGTCATATTGGATTATTCCAATATAATGTAATGCCGTTTGGATTGTGCAATGCACCTGCAACATTTGAAGCAATGATGGAAACAATTCTAAGTGATTTATTGTGGAAAAGATGTCTTGTATATCTAGACGATGTCATTGTCTTCGGAAAAACATTCGAAGAATGTTCTAATAACCTAAAAATGGTACTAGAACGTATTATTTCAAATGGTCTCAAATTGAAACCTAAGAAATGCCACATGTTTAGAAAGTCCATAAATTATTTGGGCCGCATCATCAGTGATGAAGGAATAAAGGCTGATCCGGAAAAAATCGAATCAGTCACGAATTGGAATAGACCTAAAACACCCAAGGAAGTGAGGTCCTTTTTAGGATTCTGTTCCTATTACAGGGAATTTATTCCGAATTATTCTAGAGTCAGTTACCCATTACAAGCAATAGCTAACTGGACTCCAGGAAGTACCAAGGAAAAATTTCCTTGGACGCATGAACAGGAAACCGCTTTCCAAAAGCTCAAAGACCTGTTCACGAGTACTCCCGTATTGCAATATCCGAATGAGACGGATCATTTCATACTGGATACTGATGCTAGTAATGATAGCATTGGTGCAGCTCTCTCGCAAGTCCAAAATGGGAGAGAAGTACCAATTGCCTTTGCCAGCAACACACTGAGCAAGACTCAGCGCAATTACTGCACAACCAAAAGAGAGTTGTTAGCAGTAGTCGTATATACCAAGAAGTTCAAACATTTTCTATGGGGAACGAACTTTACTTTGCGTACGGATCATTCCTCTTTAAGGTGGCTACTGAACTTCCGAGATGCTGAAGGCATGTTAGGCCGATGGCTAGCCCATTTATCCGAATATGGGCTTGAACATCAACAGATTCAGCATAGACCCGGAGTTAAGCATTTAAATGCTGATGCTTTGTCTCGAATACCAATCCGGAAATGTGATAATCCGGATTGTACTGATTGTGGAGCTCATAAGGCAGTGTTAGCAGGGATTCGAAGACCATTCGTACCCCTAGTTGCCAGTATACTGGATTGGTCTATGGATCACATACGACATTTCCAGGAAGCTGACTCGATAACTGCACAGCTACTGCAATTAGTACCAAAGGGTATACGTCCAGTTAGACCAGAGGTCTCTCTGGAAAATCGAGAAATGAGAAGGTTTCTTGCTCAATGGACCGAGCTTGAAGTCCGGAAAGGCGTGTTATACCGTTGGAAGCCATGTAATAATGGTGATAGAATCATGCAAGTGGTGATACCACATGCCATGAGACATGACATTATGTACTTCTGTCATGGACATCGGACCAGTGGTCATTTCGGAAGGAAACGCTCGCTAGCACGACTTTCCAAGAAATACTATTGGCCTGGCATGACACGGGACTTGCAAAGATGGATAACCACCTGTCCGGATTGTTGTAAAAACAAACCCGGACCCGGGATGGGCAAACTTCCCCTATCCCAAGAACTTTTCGGAGTTAGATTCGCAAGAATCGGGGTAGATATTATTAGTGGATTTAATACAACCGCTAATGATAATACCTGTATGATGGTAGTGTGTGATTATTATACGAAATACACTAAAGTATTTCCACTACCGGACCACAAAGCAATTACTTGTGCCGAAGCTTTTGTAAAAGGTTGGGTACTAAGCTTCGGTGTACCATTAATGTTACACAGTGACCAAGGCAGAGAGTTCGAATCAAATCTCTGGCAGGGTATGTGCGAATACTTGGCTATTTGCAAGACTAGAACCAATCCGTATAGACCACAAAGCGACGGATTAGTGGAAAGGTTCAATAGAACCCTCATCCAAGTCCTAAAGTCACTCGTTAATGAACATATGGATGACTGGGATGAGCAATGTCATTTTGTGACACATGCTTATAATAGTACGGTACATTCAAGTACAAATTGTTCTCCGAACCTTTTAGTATTCGGAGAGGATTTGATAATGCCTGCTGACCTAGTTTTTGGAGTCGTAGGAATGGACCCTGAACTACCTTGCCATGTAGTTTTTGTGGAATGTTTAAGAGACAGATTTAGAAAAGCATATGAGTCTGTCCGAATTGATTTGGAGAAAAGTGCCAAATGGCAGAAAGTAGGATACGATACCGATCTAAAGCATCGGAAATTCCAATCCGGAGACAGAGTCCTCAGATTACACGAACCACTTAGACACATAAAATTAGCGTCTAATTGGGACGGTCCCTTTACTATAACACAAATTATCAGTGATTGTACCGTAATTATTAAATCTGACCTTGGTCGACTCTATAAGTCAAATGTGGCTAGATTAAGGAGATGGTCTGGGAGGGAGACCTCCACAGAAATGTATGGTGAAGGTTCCGAAAGGATCCTGAATCAGAATCGCATAATAGACCAGGTAAAGAACACTACAGTGAAGCGTGGTCGAGGTAGACCCAAAAAGTGTTCCGAATCAGTGACACCCACGCCAACACCGATTAAGCGTGGGGGAGTTAAAAAAGTCTCGGCAGGTGAAGACAGAAAGAAGAGGAAAGGTGTTTCTAAGGCTAAGAAGCACCTAGAGAAAGCTCTTCAGACTGTCAGGTCCGATAAAGAACTATCCGAGAAGGGGAGATACGTTCGCCGCAGCCCCCGAATTGCCCAGAGGACTGCAGTGACCTAACCTGTATACACAACGAGTGTAATGTTTACATTTAGAGGAACGGATGACAACTGACCCTAAAGGCTTATTTGTCGCCTCCGCATGATGTACCAATGGGTAGTGGACGGATAATCCGGTGGATTTGCTTAAGCTTTCCATAATCTCCACTTAAATCCCCAGTCGAGTCATCGGGGTGAGCGATAATTACCTAAAAACAATCAGTTTGTTGATGTACCGCCTGTAGCACGTGCGTTTCCGCATGACGTCACCGTGTCCAGTCTCGGCTGACCTCTCGTGACCTCGCGGACCGCGGGGAAATGACGTCACGAAAGCTGGCCTGTCGCCATATTGTTTTTCGGTAACGTTCAAGACGGTCGAGCTCGCTCCCTTCTTGGATTTTACCGGCTAAGCAAACCCCCCGCTGCTCCTCCAGAGTCTGTCTCCTGGTAGACAGACTCCGTTTGTGCCGGCCCCGGCGCCGTAAAAGCCGGAAAAAGGAGTAGTTTACTCCCGTGATCGATTCCCCAGTCATGGCTGAGGAATCCGTAGCTGCAGCCAAGCTATCCGGTGACCCGGATAAGCTGACTCCGTCCGCAGAAGCTTTTCCGGAAGCTTTGTCGCCTGTTACACAGGAAGAGAGCGAGATGATGGACGTGGAGGAACCCACGGATCGCTCGTTCGAGGAGAAGCTGGCTTCATTCTCACTCAATGAGCCAGAGAAACTGCTATCTCCACTCCCAGCAGAGGGATCCGGAGCGACTGCGAGTGCTGAACCCGCAGCGACAGAGTCCGAAACTACCCAAGTTGACGGACAGAAGGATGAGTGGAAGCCAGCAGTGGCGGAGCCTTTTCCAGCTAGCTATGATGGTCGCTACCTGTATGTCCACCCGGAACTGCAGGCACAAGTGACCTACGCGGACGGGACACCAGTCAGGATGGACCCGAAAGTCAGGATAGCTATCGAGGGCGTCATGGCTCCCGAACAGCTGTCCAGGATGCCTCCCGAGTGGCTTCGAGACTGGCCGTGGTTCCAACGGGGACTTATGGTGGACGCTGGTTTCCGTGAAACCGTGTATGCTGCTAACCGAGCCTTCGAGCTCGGAGCGTATCCGAAGCCTGACAAGTCCCTGTGGAACGTCAAGGCTACGAACATTAACTGGGTAGGCTGTGTCTGGGATACCGATGGCCAGACCTACCCACGCCCTAGTGCTATCCGGACGCCGTGCCGGACCACTAAGGAATTCCGGGAGGCCGCTGCTAACTTCGAGCAGTGGGACGACGGTTATTACATAACCGAACAGGAATTGGTGGATGTCCAGAACAATTCACTAATCGGATTGGACCGAGCTGCAGCCCTTCGGACGGTTATTGTCCGCCGCATGACTGCCGAACAGGAGGCACAGGAAGAGGCTAAGAGGGCCGCGGAAGCACCCGCACCTCCTATCCCCGACCTGAAGCTTGCCACCAGAAGCTCCGCCAGTGCTACATCAGCTACCGGCAGCACTACTACTCCAGTAGAAGCCACGACCTCCAGCACATCCGGAACCCAGGAACCGGAGGAAGACTGGAAGGTCAGTAAGAACCGACGATCCGCTGCTCGGAAGCTCAAGAATCTCCCGGATTCTGCGAGAGCCGAGCCGAAACCCAGCACCTCAACCACTGGTAGTACTGCCATGGAGGTTGAGTCGTCTGACGAGGAGTCGGTGCACGAATCCTCGGTTGAGTATGATGAGAAGGCCACTCCATCAACTCAAACCGAGGCCGAACGTTGGGCTAACGCCAAATCCGGATTCAAAACCCGGATCCCGACGTGTTTCTCCGACTGTGCGTACGGAGTTAAGAAGGACGGCTCTACCCTCTATGCCTGTCCAGACTCAATCAATAAGAACGATGAGTCGGATGATGAAGATTGGATGCGCCTTTCGGACGAGGACCCCAATCCGAGCAAAGCCTATCGAAAGATGTGGCTTATGCTAAACCACACCGAAGGGTATTACACTTATACCCAGAGGAGGAAGCTGCGTTGGGCTTTAGAGAAGTGGTACGGTGACGATCAAAAGTCCTGTCCATTCTCTATCTGCCAGGATGCGAGTGATGTCTCGATCCGGACCTGGAGTACTCCAGCCCGGTTCCAAAGGCATCTGGTAGAGGCCCACTTCCACCATCACCCGGTTTACATCTGTGATCCGAGTTATGGTAAGAAGGGCAAGAAGTGTACTACGAAGGTGCAATACAACCGACGTAGTGATCTGGCTAGACACCAGAAGAAATGCCACGCAGAAGGTTTGGACGGGGCCCGGAAGCGCATCATGGAGCTTCATCAGGAACTCATGAAGGAGTTCGATAGCCTGAGCGAGGATGCTTGGTCTAAGATCCGACCAGGGGACCAAGTCCTCTGCGAAGTTCCGAAGACCAAGGATTCGAAACTCCGAGCAAAGATAGTCCTGACTCCTGGAAAGGGTAAACTGGACATGCACGAGTCTCTCTGGCAGAAATGCGAGGAATCCGGAAAGGATGCAAAGAGAGCTCGTGAAAGGAGCAGGAGAGACCAGAACCGCGGCGGCAATGGTAATGGTCAGAGTACAACAAAACCGAAGGTCAGAGCAGAGGACCGTTCCAGGTCCCCTCTGACAAGGCACCCCGCAGAACAGGCTCAGGGCACTCCGGTGTTCAAGAAGCCTGAACCTGCCGGATACGCTGGAGCCGTATCTAAACCTGGGAAAGTGAGTTCTCGAAACTTTCCGTCCTTAAACCAGGGACCTGGACCTGAGAGCCAGACCTTGGTGGTAGGAAAGGATGGTCGCCTTATGCCAAAGAAGACCACCGCATCTGCTGCCGCCGGATCTGCATCCGCTCCAGCCGCCCCACCAGTTACCTTTACCCAGGAGCAGTTAAACATGTACCTGCAAATGGGACTGAAACAGAACGTACCACCTGCCTTCTGCGTACCAACGACAGGTGTGTCCGGGAGTCCTAAACCCGGAAGTGGTCCACAGGCCGCCTCGACTCCTCCCAAGGCTGTCGCGGCACCTGAGAAACCAAAGGACGCCATTACCATTAAAACTGGTAATGCGGAAGTTTGGTTTGAGAAGTCTCGCCAAGGGGAGGCAGATGTCCAGAAGGCCATCTACACCCATTGGGAGAAGACCGTTCGTGAGAAAGCGGTCGAGTTTCATCAGGGTCTCCTAAACGAAACCCTGTTATGTATGAAACAGGTGGGCGACGCTGAAAAGCAACGTCTCGAGACTCTCATCCGGGACGATGTAAAGGCCCAGGAGGAGGCTGCCTCAGCTGCTCAAGAAAAAGCAGCTATGGATGTACACGTGTTGGAAAAGCGTGTAAAGGAGGAGATCACTCGGAACACCAACCTGAACACTAAGTTCATGAGGGTGTTCGGAGTCGACTTGGACGAGTGGGACGGCACTCCCGAGTCGGCTTTAGCTCTTCTGAAGAAGAAGCATGCTAAGAAATCCGTTTAAAGCATGCTAGGGTTATTTCTTCCATAATTTTTTTTCCAACACCAAATGACCAGATATAGTCTTTGCGGAACCCTAAAGGTCGGCGAATGCTTTTACTAGTGCATGAACACCTATACTATGTGTTCCGGGTTCCTTTGACCAGTCTATTATTCAGGTTGTATAACATTTATTACACCCTGAATAGCCTATTCGGATTTATAATTTCATCCATGAACAATCCGATAGTAGACTTGCTGCTGTGAGACGTATCCGGATGCCAGTTCCAGACTCCTGCTGTTACCCGTGCTAACCAATTACTAGGATGGACTTTACGATTTACCTCTACAACTCATCTGTACTCCCGAATGGACTTATATCTCTACTACTATTACTTCCGGATCAACTTATATCGGACTATTATTTTACTTATGTCAACTAAAACTTAAAAAGGATTACGTTCTCTACACAGTTGACACATCCGGACTAATATTCTACAAATCTACACCATTCGGATATACTATAAACTTTAGCACTACTAGAGGATTGTGGGTAGCTGCCCCAAATCAACTACCGTGTTCACTCAATATAAGGAAACTATAAACTTTAGCACGTCCATCCCGTGGTTAGCTGACCACACCTACCTGCTAGTACCCGGAGGATACAGCAGAAGACTCCAGCAGCATTTATAATTCCTATATATTGTATATAATGTCATATTTCTATTTTTCTATAATATTATATGTATGTACATATCCACTAGATACATATTATAATACGGGTACATAGACATTTCCTGATACGGATCTCTAATCACTATTAGTATTTATATTATAAGATCCGTTAAACTTCACCAGATAACACATATTATTGTCCTGCGAGACAAAATATATAATAAGTATAATGATCTGGTGCTATAAAGGTTATTAGGTACACGGTGATAATATATTATTATATTCATTACCACACCGTGATGTTTTTTTCTTTTTTTTCAAGTGTATGTTATAAATAATCCTATTCGTACTACTCACGGAATCCTTAACGGATTCGTATAATATTAATATACAACATGTCATTAGATAGTGATGTTACTATAACAGTCTTCTTTAAGACTACATATTCAAATGTGTTGTCAAATGACTACAAACACACATACGGATGTTATTTTGTGATATGTTTTATTATCGACAGTTCCGTTACATATAGCTGTCATCATCACATGTATACGATTCATATTACTTGTCTTATTAATTATACCTGAAATATAATACAATATTATGTGGTATAATAATTAAATAGACAGTTCCGTTTCACATAACTGTCTCTTCTTCAAGTAATTCGTATAATATTTCAACATCCTAATCGTTATATGTAACTAAAATTCACTATCGAATATATATATATGACATCTGGTTCACAATTTATTTAGTGCTAATGTTATACCTATGGTTGTACCTCTATTACTAAAGGTTTAGACATGTAGAAATGTTATCCTAGTAATATTATACGTATAACACCCTCCTAAATGTCTGGGGGAGTGGTGTAGAGGTACACTTTACTACCATAGGAGTTGGGTACCGTCTGACGTGGCGGGTGAGTCGAGTCGTCGGACGTTCCTCAGGTTCCGGATAGGTGGCAGCACCGATCCGGGTCTGTGGGGACATCTGACGACGAACACCTGGGTCCGTATATAAAGCCCAGGGCTCAGCCGCTACGTCAGAGGCCCTTCTGGCCTCCGCACTATGTAGACCACTGTTTTTAATATTAGCTGCCTCTTTGATATCATTCGGCAGCCGTGAGTGTGCATTAAGTAATAAACCTAACCGTTGGCATACACTTGGAATACTGTCTTACTCGTTCTTTCCGAATCGTAAGACCCGAACCCCCCAGGTCCGTAAGGCCACAAACCCTTACAGAAGTATAAAAAATGTCTATTTCACTGCTGCTTGAGCCCTTTTGTGGCCTTAGGGAGTGGTCATTATCAACAGGGGGGGTGGGTTTTCGCGTGTACGAGCGGAAATTTTTTATGCCCCCCTCGACGGCAGTCAAAATTATGACCACTCCCTTATCTCTTCCTGAGTGGGCAGGGGATCTTCTCCTGTTAATGTTGTTCTCAGCTTGACCAGCAACTCGCCCAGCTTGTTGTCACAGTCCGTTTTAGAGACATTTTGTATATTAATCTCATCTTTCTGTCCCAGGTGGTATCCGCATCCATACAACTTGTGTGCTGCGGTTTCATATAGATATTTTCCTTTAAATTTGATGAGGACATCACGTAGGACAGGTATCGTAAACTTGATGTTTAAGAGCTTTTTCATTACCTCTTGGTCCATATCTCGTCAGTTTTCAAACATGCATTATCTGAAACCTCTTGAAAAAGGTGCTGTTTCCCCCCCCCCCCACTAAGTCTGATGTGCTTCTGACCCAAACCATAGTGTGTATTATATAAACCCTCAGTTGGTCATTTGTTAGACACACTGTATCAATCAATACATGAGAAAGGATTAGGAGATACGGTCAAATAACCCTATAACCGATAGAAATAACTCAGACCAAAAGATCATTCTGAAGTTAGATAAGGTGTAAGATAATACAGTGTTAAGGTGTAACATAATACAGCATTAAGGTGTAACATAATACAGCGTTCAATGATAACCATGTCGCAATACTAGAATTGTTGTAATACCACCCCATGTCCACGAGCTTAAGGACTCAATGGAGGGTAAAGATTTAGGGAGTGATCATTTTTTAACAACAGGGGGGCTGGTGGGTTTGCGCTCCCCCCCTCGAGAGGGTAAAATTTTTTCGACCCCCCCTTAAGGGACAAAAATTGCGCGCGAACATCCCCTTTTAGCCTATAGTAACGCGCAGGGTTTTTCACTGAAAACAGGTAAAATTATTTTGACCCCCCTCCCATCAGAGGTGTTGAAAGAATTCTGACCCTCCCCCGGTCAAGGGGTTGAAAAAATTCTGACCCCCCTTCAAACCCACCAACCACCCCCTGTTGTTAAAAAATGATCACTCCCTTATTTCACAACGAATTATACTATATGTGTTGAGTTGGAAAAATACATGGCGTTGGATACCATAGAAGTATAAAAAATGTCTATTTCACTGCTGCTTGAGCCCTTTTGTGGCCTTAGGGAGTGGTCATTATCAACAGGGGGGGTGGGTTTTCGCGTGTACGCGCGGAAATTTTTTATGCCCCCCCTCGACGGCAGTCAAAATTATGACCACTCCCTTATCTCTTCCTGAGTGGGCAGGGGATCTTCTCCTGTTAATGTTGTTCTCAGCTTGACCAGCAACTCGCCCAGCTTGTTGTCACAGTCCGTTTTAGAGACATTTTGTATATTAATCTCATCTTTCTGTCCCAGGTGGTATCCGCATCCATACAACTTGTGTGCTGCGGTTTCATATTGATATTTTCCTTTAAATTTGATGAGGACATCACGTAGGACAGGTATCGTAAACTTGATGTTTAAGAGCTTTTTCATTACCTCTTGGTCCATATCTCGTCAGTTTTTAAACATGCATTATCTGCATACAGGCAATCCAATGGGGTTTGAGCAGCCAATACCCTTTTTAATACAGGCATTTGTTTAGATATGAGATACCTCTTCGCACTATAGCCACATTCTATAGAGTCGTATGGATGGCCCTCAAAGTTGAACTCACATTTGTACAGGTTTGAGAAGGGAGAAAATTTTTGGCATTAGCCAATGAGAGTTCAAAGGGTAGGTTGCCTATATCCTTATATTAATATGTTTGGCCAGCAATCATTATTGAGGTTCCCCTGACACTACACTCCACACCCTTGGATTTACCTAGGGCTTGTATTGACCTCAGCTAGGTTCCTTTGCATTCTTTTTTCTTCCTGCCTGATGTCATAAGACAAGTGCACTCCTGCCAAGAGGGTAGGATTATTTTTAAGTTTACTCACTCTTAGAACCAGAAGAATGCTAAAATATGTGTTGGTGAATCCCAGGGTTTTCTCGCCATACATTTCTATTATAATATAGCTCAAAAGTAGGGGAACATTCAACAATTACGTCACTGCTTAGGGGGTGGTGGGTGGGGGGGGGATCTTCAGGTTCCTCTATATGTTCCATACAAAAACAGCGACAAGGGGGTGGGTGGGTCCTGAAAAATGCCTAAATACCGGTGACATAATTGTTGAATGTTCCCTAGTGACCAAGACTCCCAAAATCTAGGGTTTATCTAAAACACTTTGTAATATTCAACTTCACTAGTACATATGAGTTTTTAAAAACTTCCAAAAAATCCTAGTTAGATACATAGATGACCTATTGATCCAAGCAATCATTTGACCTTGACCTTTGACCAAGATCTTGCTCTGACTCTGAGAAGTCACTGAGCTATGTTTTCAATTAACAATTATTTGGGAGCATGTGAGAGCATCGCCGATTGTTTTGAATTTTTTACAGTGCATATTGAGGTCCAACCTAGAATACAAATTAACAAGCAACAACAATTGTAACTTCATGTTTTGGACAGATACTGAAAATACCATGTCCTAAACAATAGCTGAATCCAACATTTGTTTTTCAAATGGAACTACTTGTGTTGTATATGGTTGGATAGGTCATCCCCTGGTCTATAGGTGTAACTATTAACCTATAAACTCCCAAGAAAAGTTCGGTGGTTTGGGGACATGCAAACTCCAACTTGGCTTAACAAGTCTGATAAATGTTGGTCAAAAAGCCTAAATTAGTTAGCTTAGTCGAGAAATCCTTTGGGTCTAGCAACTGCCGGTCTATGATCAAAGAAAGAAGAGTGGCCGTAACACTCATGCAGTTGTCCACCCTTTCAACTACCTCTGACTCTGGTGTTTCCAGGCGTTTCAACGCCTCGTAGTCATTTAGGACTGGAGTTGCCATAGGACCCTGAGCGACACCGGTGTTAGTAAATGCTTCCCTATTTCGCCAGCATGTTTATGCCAATTTTCATAATGTTTAGTCAGTTTATTTTTACGTTTGTCGATTTTGACAGTGCGGTTCTGTGACGCCTTTTCTGTCGGTCTTCGTTCGCGTGATCTGCTTTGCTTTTCCGGTTTGGTAGAGCATTCAAGCACCTTGATGTGACTCTCCAACTCTTGTATCTGAGATTCGATCGCAGCCCTTTCGTCATCTAAAAGGTTGTCATTATCCAACTCACCTGCCAGCTCCTCTAGCTTGGTCCTGTATTATTAGCTATGATGATTGCATTTCACCCATGTGATGAGGTGTCACAATACAGAATCCCCAAACTAAATTCCCTCGTATGCAAGAAATGAGGTTGTGACTGCTTAAAAAATATTAGCAACCGTAAATTCTAGTACTAGATACTCGTTTTATGACAGGGTGTTGTTTGCTGATAAAGTTCCGTTACTATAGGCAAACAACCGTTCAGGTTTTATCTGTACTTCTTAAATTCCGGTAAACGTTCTTGGATTTGTAACAAACACCAGCAAATAACCGTATTCTTAGATTTGACAATTACCGGTGAGTTACTGTAAGTGTTCTTTAGATTTCACATTAATCTGGAGACTAACTTCTTGTTGCGTTGAATCTTTACATTCAGTGCTGGCATATATTGACAAATACAAAGACTAGGTGTGGGTGATAAATAGCACAAAAATACATGTATAAATGTCTCAGATCATGGGTACACATTTTTATGCTTGCTGTGGGACTGGTTGTATGAACACATAGCCAGACTAGATTTAACCAGTACACATACAAATATCTTTAGCACCTTATTGGAGCACTTATACACTCATAAAATACAATTGACAATACAATGAACATCTCACCTTGTGGGGTTGTCCAGGAACAGGTACTAAAATTACAGGGAGGTTCTGTGTTTGGTTTGTTTTGGCTCCAAAATCTCTCTGTGGAAGTGGCCTCTGAGCATGCCCAAGCAGTGGTGCACTCTGGGATACAAGATGGCAGCCTCCATGGGCTGCTGTCAGCCTGACAGTGGGTTTGTAAACATTGCTACTACATGTACATTTCAGGCTAAACACATCAATAGAACCGTAGCAAATATCATTTCTGGTAAGTCTGGAGTTTACACATATTTAGACACCCTGTGGGACTTAGAAAATGACTAAGGAGTGATATATCAACAAAGGTGAGCGAGGTGAGCGATATTTGGGGGTATTTTGGGCTGTATTTTTGTCTGCTTTTACACTCCCACCAAATTACACATATTCAAAACTAACAAGCGCTATACAGAACTACTTTGATACCATGTGTAATTTCAAACTCTCATCAAAGCGACTTTACCTCATATCAACTCGCATTTGGGCGTTGTAATCTCATTGAGCATTTAGTCAAGTTCGAAATTCGGAATTCGTTTGAGATTCAGGTAGGGGCTTCCAGGAGAACGACTATCTTCTGGATGGGCTGATCGAGATTAGAGACCTTGTCGGTCCTTCTTCCCTGTTTGTCCAATCTCTTGGTTGCTTTGTGTAGCTTGACCTTTCGGACAAGTCCGTCATCATCTGTGATTGCTTCGATTACTCAACCAAGTGGCCATTCCTTCCTTGAAGCACTCTCTTTCAGTAGAACAACATCTCCTACTGTGACATTCCGTTTATAGGCTGTCCATTTCTGGTGATTCAAGATGTTATACAGGTACTCTCGTTTCCATCTGCTCCAGAATTGTTCAGTCAAGTATTGGACCCTCCTCCACCTTTTGTTCAGGTAGACATTCTCCTTGACAAACTCTTTAGGTGGCGGTAGAGCAACAACCAATTTCATGGACAGCAGATGGTTGGGTGTGAGAGGCTGATCTGTATCATTCACTTTGTGGAGCGCTAGGGAGCGGTTGTTGACTATGGTCATGGCTTCATAGAACAGGGTTCTGAGAGAGACAGGATCCAATCTCCCTTGACTTAACTCAACAGTGGAGCTGAGCACACTCTTGACTGTTCTTTTTTGCCATTCCCAGAGGCCCCCCGCATGGCTAGAACTTGGCGGATTGAACCTCAGGTCGCATTGCCTTTCTCCAAGGAATTCTTCGATCTTCTGAGGTTCCATTTCCTGCAATGCCACCTTCAATTCATTGCTGGCTATGACAAAGTTAGTTCCTTGGTAGGATTTCAACTCTCTCACAGGGCCATGAATGGCAATAAAGCATCGTAGCCCATTGATGAAGCTATCGGTGGTCATGTCTTCTAGCATCTCTATGTGGATTGCACATGAGTAGAAGCAGGTGAAGAGGAGACCATAGGCATTGAAACTTCTACGACCCTGTTTGACAATGTAGGGACCGAAGCAGTCCATGCCACTGTACCAGAATGGGGGAGTGGCCTCCATTCTCTCCTTGGGAAGGTCTGCCATTTTCTGCTCCTCTGGAGGTCTGCGTCCTTTCCTGCAACTGACGCATCAATGAATGTAGTTTGCTACTGTTTTGCTCCCACCAAGAACGCAGTAGCCGTTGGCTCTTAGCTCATTTAAGGTCATACCTCTGCCTTGGTCATTGACTCTGCCATGGCAATGTGAGGTAATCAACTGTGTGGCATTACTCTCCTTTGGATGGATGATCGGGTTGATTTCTCAGAGGTGCCTTTCTCAGTCGTTTGCCTGCTTTTAGGATTCCTTCCTCTAGGGTGGGTTCAAGTTGGGAGATCCTGTTGTCTCTTGGGAGCGTCTTGGTCTTAGATTGCAACCTCTGCTGAGAATGCATGCTGCTCTACTGCCTTTATGAGTAGTGCTGTGGCATTTTCACGTTCTTGGACAGTGGAAATACTGTTGGATTTGTTGCCTCTTGCAAGTCTTGATAGCCTTGCTATCGTGCCTGTCAATTTGCATCAGCTGGAGAATCGTTTTATTTTTGTTCCCAATCTATCGGCTCAGCTGCGGTTGTCGTCTTGAGGCACTAAGTGACACATACTTTAGGGTCTCCGGGTACCAACTGGTGAGCATCATTTGGAGTGACGTTGAGATCCTTTTGCCACAAGAACTCTGGTCCTCTGAACCAGTTTGACTGGAGCAATTCTGTCACTGATGTGACGGCCGGGTTTTCTCCAGTTGGCATGTAGTGTCACATATCAGGGTTGGTCAGCTGTCTGATGGCTTCGACACTGTTGGCAACGAATATATGGAAGCGTTTAGATTCATTGCTGATGTACCCCAGGGTAACCTTTGAGTCTACCCAGAAGAACTCTTGATCGATCTTCATATCTAGCTCTTGTCTCAACCTTTGGCTCATCTTTGCTGACACGACAGCTGCAGATATCTCAAGTTGTGGGATAGTCACAATCTTAGATGGTGACACTCTGGATTTCCCTGTGATTAGAGAACAGTGAACCTGGCCATCGCTATTTTCAGCTCTCAGGTATGAGCATGTACCATAACCCGTCATGCTTGCATCTGAGAAATGATGCAGCTGGGTGATAATGGGGTGTCCAAATCCATTGGGAAGGTAGCATCTAGGGATGCTGAGTAGATCGCGCCTTTGGAGGCCTTCCATTCAGGCTTAAGTTTCTCTGGGAGTGGTTCATCCCACTTCGTTCCCTGTTGGCACGTGGCTTGATGGACTCTTTTGCAGAGCAGTGTGAATGGTGCAGAGAGGCGACCATTGAGAGGACTGTGTGCCTGGTCTGTGGGTTGCCTTCTACACTTAGCTTGAAGGTGAACAGATCCTTGTGGATGGACCAATGCAGACCGAGTGCTCTTTCTGAAGTGGAAGGACTTCTGTCAAAGTCAAGCTCAGCAGTGGCAGTACCTCGCCTCTCGGGATCAATGGTCTCCATCACGGTTTTACTGTTAGAGAGGAATTTATGGAGGCGTAGGTTGCCTTTGGCACAAAGTTCCTTAGATTCAGTCACCAGCAGTTTGGCGTCTTCTTCGGTGGGTACACTGGTAATACCGTCATCAACATAAAGATTTCTCTTTATGAAGTCTGCTGCGAAAGGGTAGCACTCCCCATGTTCCTTCACCAGGTACCTTTGGCCATAATTGGTGCATCCAGGGGATGATGCCGCACCAAATAAATGGACTGTCATGCGACACTCTATTGGGTCACCGTCTAGGTTATCCTCCCTCTACCAGAGGAAGTCTTGGTCAGGGTGGTCTACATAGAATTGGTAGAACATTTTTTCAATGTCACAGGTTACAGCGATGGGGTGACACCGAAATCAAAGCAGTACACCCACCAGGCTGTTAGTGAGGTCAGGGCCTGTGAGCAGGTGATTGTTGAGTGAGGTACTGAGCAGTCAAACACTACCCTAAGCTTATTGGGCTTGGCAGGATGACAAACACCATTATGGGAAATGTACCATGTCCCACCTGGTGTTGGCTCTTCTGTAACTATTTCAGCATGCCCTGCCTCAAACAGACTCTTCATGAACTGTTGGTAATGATCTCTCTACTGGTGGTCCTTCTGTAACTTTCTCTTGAGACATTTCAGTCTCACAAGGGCCGTTTTCCTGTCGTCAGGGAGGTTCGGACGGGTTTTGAATGGTAACGGCATCTCGTAATGGCCTTGGTCATTCTTGCTTATGCCACTGTCCATCTTGTTGAGGAACAAGATATCATCTTGTGAAATGCTCGTTTCATCGACCTTGGTGGCTTGGAAGTCCCGCTCTAGAGCCTTGATAGCATCTCTTGGCGTCATCGGTGGCAGCTCCTTAACTGTGATTCTATAGCAGAATCCATCAGAGCATGCAGACAGATGACCCTGAGTTGTATTTCCAACAATGCTCCAGCCATTTTAACCACATATGGTTCATTATTTTCTCCCGTGATGACCTTTCTTGGGCCTGCAGGCAATTGTACCCAATCAGAAGACCAACGTCACAGTCAAGTAGTGGTGGTACTTCCTTAGTGATGCATCAGAGGTGTTCCCACCTCTTAGCTATCTTGCATGTCGGGATGTGGGATCTGTCCAAGGGGATATTGTCTCTGGTGTAGGCTGGCGGTAGAGGAACCCACTCCTCGGATGTTAGAGCCCTAACCTGCAGCCCCGTTGCTCTTTGACTGTCAATTTCAGTGCCCTTCCCAAGCATCGTTGTCATCCGAAGCTTGACTGGTTGGAATTTGTTTGCGGGGAGTCACATATTGCCCCGTCTACAAAGGTACCGTCACTTTGTTTATCCAGAAGGGCATACACAAGTCTTTCGTTCTGTGGCAGGCCCACAGCTGAGACCCAGACGAGCACAGCATGTGAAGTCAGCAATGCACTGCCTGAGCTAGAGTTCAGCGTTGCAGCGGTGGTCCCCTTCTTAAACTCAGTGGGCGCTGCCTTTGTAGCTGCCTTTGTAGATTCAGCCATGGGTTGTTCGGCCTTAGTTTTTTCATTGCTTGCTGACCGTGGCACAAAATCGTTTTCGTGCAAACATGTGGGATGTCTCCCCTTGCACATGCCACAGGTGTGGTTTCTATGACAGGTTTTGGAACCGTGTTCAGCGCGCAGACAACCGTAACACCTGTTTTGAGACTCTCTTCAATGGGTTTCTTCTGAAAGGCCTTACACATAGGTAATGTGTGACCTTCAGTATCACAGAAGGGGAAAATGAGTGGTTTAGAAGTTTCGTTATTGGTTTGCATCAACTCATCGTTCTTTTGGGCCTTGGGCTCAGACGAGGTCTTGGTGGATAGAGTTCGTGCTCCGCCCTTCTTGCTCTCACGTGCTGGCTGAACTTTCTCCTCGTGTGCCTTGAGCGCGTACATGGAGGTAATGGGGTTGCAAGCTATCCTTGCTTCCTGTGAGACGAACCCAGCAAACTTTTTAAAGTTAGGGTAGGGCTGCTCATCGTCTAATTTGGCCGTCACAAGTCTGTTCCAACGACCAGCTGTCATCTCAGGAAGCTTTGCGAGGAGTTTTTGGTTTTGGTCATAGTCATTCAGGACCTCTAGACCTGGAACATGAGGAATGGCCTCACTGCGTGTGGTTAGAAAATCTCCTGGAGCTTGATAGCATCCTTGGCGTTAATCTTGGGCCAGCTGTTTAGTTTCTCACGGAAAGCCTTAAGAAGGACAAATGGGTGTCCATATCGAAAGTTCAGCTTGTCCCAGGTCTGCTCATATGCAGAATCATCCTATCGATAAAATGTTCCATCTATTGCAGTTTTGGCTTCACCGTCAACATATTTCTGCAAAATAAAAGAGTTTATCTGCAGATGATAAACAATGGGCTTCGACAAGCATTTTAAAGAACCGGCTCCACTGGATGAACATAATGGGATCCCCCTTGAATGTTCCGGGTTCTGGTGGTGGCAGCCGATGCGTTGTCATGGTGCCAGACAGAAGCTTTGCGAGTGCGCCTATATCAGTTTGTGCTTGCCTTAATCTCAGCATCAGCCTGGATATGTTTGAGTCTCATCTCCTCTGCTCTCACCTGGTTCTGGTTTTCCGTCGGTCTTGGTTCAGGTGAGCTGCTTTTCTGGTTTGGTAGAGCATTCGAGCTCCTTGATGCGACTCTCCAACTCTTGTATCTGAGATTCTATCACAGCCCTTTCGTCATCTTAAAGGTTGTCATTATCCAACTTACCTGCCAGCTTCTCTAGCTTGGTCCTGTATTCCGCCACCTTAATGTCGTTTTGCGGAAGTTTTAATTTTATTGCCCAAATGCAGAGTTTTACAACAAATAGTGGGGAGGTGTCAAACAGATTAGATTACCAAATCACTGTGTACACAAATAAAATATTAGCAACCGTAAATTCTAGTACTAGATACTCGTTTTATGACAGGGTGTTGTTATAAAGTTCCGCGGTTTCACCCCATGCCGCCTCCTTTTAGGCCATACAGTAATTCCGGTTTTGGACAAAGTCCTTTCAAATTGGAGGGGAATAAAGCAAATCAAAACTGATAATGGTAGCCCATTCAACTCACATGCATTTGCTGAGTTTGCAAAGCATTCTGGTTTTCACCAATGCAAGATAACAGCCAGGTGACCCAGTGCATTGTTATATTGTAATGATAAGTTGGACACAAGACCGAAGATGTTGTTCTGTAGTAAGGGAAAGTGGCACCCGTATATTCTCATAGAAGTAATAAAAGGCTTTTAATCATCAGTTACAAAGCAATCATCAAGCGTCGTTCCTATAGCCAACTTCGATAGGGAGACTGGAACTGTCCGCACCTAGCGACCAGTCGAGGTTGACTGACTCGGCGGCCATCCCGCGGCTCCTTATATACTAGCCACGGGCGGAGCGCCCCCTCGCGGTGCAGGACCGAACCAGTCTGCCCCGCGAAGTCCCGCAGAATTCGCCGACTCAAAGTGACTTCCCTCCTTAATTCAAACTCTATACATCGAAACGATAGGGGGGAGTGTGATCTATTATAATCAATAAACTCGCAAGAGGGCACCCCTATATGCCAACTACTGAGTAGGGCTATGCTATATGAATCTCCTAACTTAAATAGCCCTGCGTCATCGAGCGCACTCAGGCTATAACTGGTAACCCCACGGTGGTCCCCTCAAGGACAAGATCAGCCATAGTCAAATTGGTCCCCATGGTAACTCGGTTAACTGCCCCCAACATCCTACAGTTGAACAAGAAACAGGCAAATAGGGCGAACTTGGCTATGCAGTAGGCTAACTCTCCAGTCGTACAACATCATGCAAAGGATCACTAATGTCTTCAACAATATGGTCTCCATGGTAACATTCATGAAGGAAGCATTAACCGCCCTCATCTCAGCACCCCGGGCCGCACAGGTCCTGTAGCACACAGTCGGTCCAGACATACAGGAGGAACAGCTCACCTCTGACCCCGCAACAAACACCGCTGATATGACCACACCGGCAAACGCAGTTGCCATGGTAACCACAGTCACACAGGTAATAACTAACTTCGCAGCAAACACCGCTGCCATGACCACACGGGTAAACTTAGTCGCTATGACGACACTCATCGCGTCTATAAAAACTAACTCGGCAGCCAACACTGCTGCTATGGCCACCCAGGCCCACATAGTCTGAAGGGTTACACAATTCGCATACATGAATACAAACGCTAATACTAACACTGGGACCACGTAGTCACAAAAAGTCTCTCCTGGGGGGCAACAGCCCCAGCGAGTGTAGGCCGAACCCGGGGGGCGACAGCCCCAGCGTTCTCCAAAGTTGTCTCCTGGGGGGCAACAGCCCCAGCGAGTGTAGGCCGAACCTGGGGGGCGACAGCCCCAGCGTTCCCTAAAGGTGTCTCCTGGGGGGCAACAGCCCCAGCGAGGGCAAGCCGAACCTTGGGGGCAACAGCCCCAGCGTCCTCCCACGTGAGCCGCACGCCTTAGCTCGGAGGATCCCACGCCGGCCTCACTGCTCCTCCATCGCTGGTGAGCGCTGCAATTAACCACAAATAAACATTGATTAGCTGGTTAGTCGCAGCCCGGTGTGCATCCCATGTGCTCCCCCATCCCTCATGGGGAAGACTGGTGTCAGGTCTTTCCTGAACCTTCTCAGTATTTGTGACCCTAATTACAGTAAGGTGAATAAGTTGACAGGTAACGAAAGACGGCTCAGCCTGATATACTGCAGGCTGACCTAGGCGATTTGTCAACATAGGCGATCTAAGGCAATAATAATCTATCCCCCTCCCCACCTCAATTACTGGTGGGGGGGGGGGGTCTCCCTGAAAGGGTGTGCTGTTTTCAGAGTTGTTAGAAGACGGATTGTTCTTACCGAAGCCGGGGGACCATCCTGCGGGTGAGAGGTGCGGCTCGCATCCTCCTCGTCCGCGGAGGGGGGTTCCCGGTCACCCAGGGTGGCTGCAGTCCAAGCGGCTGTGGGCGCAGACTGTTCTGGAGCTCCTTGAGCTGACGAGGGTGCTGGACGGCCCGAGCTGGCTGGTCGGGTCCCCCCCCCCGCGCTGCTGAGGTGGGTGGGCAAAGAGGGACTGCACGCCAATACGTTGTGGAGGTTGTGTTGGACAGAGTATACGTGTTGCTGTCATGAATCTTCAAGTGACTGTCCACGTCTCCGCTTATATCCCCATACCCAGGGCCCAAGTCCTGGGGGGATCATGTACGCCGCCCACTGCTCTAAGGGGTCGGGGTTCCGCCCCTTAACATGCCACCAGGGCATCAGCATGAACGGAGACCACGCCGGCGGCACAGTGGTCACCGGCGAGCAACGGCGCCTCCTGGCACTAGGGGGTGTGCGGCGGAAAGATGACCAGGTGGGGGGCACAGGGAGAGGCAGTCCAACTTCTGGAGCCGGTGGGGACTCTCTGTCAGCAGCGTGGCGGCGACTCTGGCCCGTCTCCCTCGGGCGACATTGCGGTGAAATTGGGGGGGACTCCCATTCTGGGGGGAGGGGGTTCCCGCCTTCTTCATCAGAGAGGCATAGCCTCGTCTTGGGGGTGGTGAGGGGTAGAGCATCCAGCACGGCCCTCTCCTCTGGTAGAATCTCCCCGTCCGGCCACCGGGAAGCTGGAACCTCAGCGTCGGTCTGGGCGGCTGGTTCGTCGGTACTGGTCTGTGTAGCCATAGAAACCACAGGTGTCAGACGTACCAACTCCACTGGGCTGGCATGGTCCCAGACGCGTCCCAGCTCCCCGACCTCCTCCGGCGTAAGGGTGATCACAGTGGGGACCAGTTCAACCGGGGTCTGGGTAACAAGTTACGAACGACCACAGCGGCCTCCTCCTCCCCGACATGCTGTAGTTCGACACCCCCCATGGTGGCCGGTGTGGTGCTCACAGGGAGCGAGTCACTAGTCGCGGGAGCATCAGATGTTGACGGGACGGGACAGGAGTAGTCATTTCCAATGGGGGTCGAGGATAATCCAGCCTAGTTTACATCATCAGACGTGTCATTAGCAGGGATGGAGACCTCCCCCTGAACCAGCCCGGGTACCGGGGCCTCTGGCGCTGACTTGGTGGTCCCTGGAGGCGTCGACCCCATATGGGTCCCCTCTTCCACCATCTCGGGTGCAGGGATGGATACCTCCTCCTGAGCAGACCCAGGTACCGGGGCCTCTGGCACTGTAGTGGTGGTCCTTGGAGGCGTCGACCCCATATGGGTCCCCTGTCCCACCGCCTCGGGCACGAGGTTGGGCTCTGCTGCCGTGATGGGATCCCCTGCAGACCATACAGGCTGCTGTTGCCAGCTTCCGAGGCGTTGACTCCGTATGAGTCCCCTCTTTGACCGCAGAATGGGGAAGTCCGACGCAGGCCGGTTGCAGGCTAGCGGGCAAGGCCTCCAGCAGGGGACTTGAATCCACCTTCTCTCTCTGGTGACTACACTCCGGTTCAGGTTCCTCCTCGGATGAGAGAGACACACTTTTATACTGGACCTGGTTAACTGGGGCAGTCGAGGTAGCCGTGGCGAAGGGAGACTCTGTCTCTATGGCGATGGACACAACCAGGGTCTGGGAGGCAACCGTAGGCAGGGTAGTGGTTGTCATAGTCGAGGTGGCATTATCAGGGGTGGTTGGAGGCACTGCGGCCGGCATACCCCACATGGTTAACAGCTCCATCATTCTTTTAGTCATGTCCTCCCGGGTAACCCCTTCCGCGACATAAGCTGACCCTAGGGACATGATCATCTCCTTACTCACCGGGGCGCCGTCGGTGACATCTGAGGGGTGGGGTCGTAGTCAGTACCGAGGAGGGGTCCGGCACAGGTTTCTCCTGGGGAGCCACGTGACCCTTCTCTGCTGATTTGGGGGTTGTTGAGGGGAGAGCAGGAGCCTCCGTGGTTCACTCGCATTTGCGCCCCCTGGGTGAACCGGAGCTGAGACGGCGTCGGGCGCTCTCTCCTGCCGAGCCGGAGCTCCTGGGGGAGGAGCGAGTCGGCCGAGTCGAGCCCACTGAAGTACTCTGTGGCGATCGCTCCTTACTCCTCCTACGCTTGGCCCCCTTTTTAGTCTCATTAGGCATTAGGACCGGTGATCTATCAGACCCCAGGCTGATAGACGGGCTGGCGCCGAAATCACCGCTTTTACCTGGGCGAGAATGAGGGGGACTCGCCTGTGGTGGGGGACCTTTCTTAGGCGGCACTGGAGATGGTGTGTCCTCCTTTTCTGATGGTTGGCTAGACTCAGGCGAAGAGGGGGCGGACCCTCCTGACTCCTCCTCTGACTCACCCTCCTCACTCTCAGAGGACTCAGACAGAACGGATATGGCCGCTTTCTTCCTTGGGGAAGGAGAAGACTGAGTGAGTCTGGGCACCACCCGGGGCTTGGGCATCCGATTATTGTCCCTAACCCAGGGGTGGTCAGCGCCCCCCTGTCTACGGTGTTTGAGCATATCTTCTTGCTGGTCGGTTGCGTATGGACAACCGGTCTTTCTGTAGGGGCAGAACCAACCTTCAATCTCTCCCTCAGGCTGTTACCGATTCTGGTGTCTCGTCATGGCTTGCTCACGCGAGAAATCAGCTCCACAGATGTCATACAGTATGCAGGACCCCTGCATGACTCTGTGCGGGCATCGGTGGGACCTTGCGGGACTGCGGGGGCTGCGGGGGCTGCGGGAACTGGCTGTTCCAGGGGCCCCCTCCGGCCACCTTTCGGTGATCTCTCCGGCTTCTAAATGAACTTTCTGGCGACTCCCGCCTCTCCCTCCCCGCTAGACATGGTTTGCTACCTTCAGAACTCACCCGAGGCCTCGGGGACGAAGATTCAGTGGTCCTAGAAATTCTTGGGCTGCGGCGGGACGGCTGTTCCGCTCTCTCCTGCCGTGCCACCGAGGTACCCAGGTGGCCCAAGGCCACCTCCTGTGCAGATGCCATAGACCGTCGAAGGCGTGCCACGTAGCCCTCCACCCCTTCCCCCAACCTCTCCTCCTCCTCCGGGTACAATACCGTGAGTGGGACCATGGTGTCCCTCCCCAACGTCATCATGTTGGGGGAGACACCCGTGGAAGAGTGAGCGGAAGCGCGGTAGGCCGCCATTACAAATGGGAGCTGGAGGTCCCAGTCAGATTGGTCCCGAGCTACCACGGCGGACAACAGGGCTTTGATGGTCCTATTGCTCCTTTCCAAGAGACTATCCGACTTGGGGTTGAAGGCGCACATGTGGGTCTGGATGATGCCCAAAAGTCGAACCGCCTCCCGGAACAATTGGCTCTGAAAATTCCTCCCCTGATCGGAGTGAAGAGTAGCCGGAGGGCCGAGTCTACAGAGACAGTTTCCACAGTGGCGGCCTCTTGGTCTGGGAGAGGAACCGCCTCCGCCCACTTGGTCATATAGTCAATCATAACTAAGATTACTTGTTAAAGGGTGGCTCGGGGGTAGGTGGGAAGGGACCCATGAGGTCGACTGCCATCCGCTCCATAGGAAGGGCGACAGGGACATGCCCCATATGGGACATGTGTGGAGCATAGGGAGGCTTCCTCTCCAGGCACTCCGGACAGGTGGCCACCCAGTATGTTCAGTCACACCTGAACTCCGGCCAATACCACCGTTCCGCACATTTCCGAATCGTTCGGGTACGACCAAAGTGTCCCACGATGCCTGCACCATGGCAAGACTCCCCGTAGTTCCTCTGCTGTAGGTGGGATGTCGCCCTCAACCCAGGATATCACCAGGGTAAGTAGGGGATCCTCTCTTTGATCTGTTCGCCATTCAGTTTGTACCTCATCCACCCGGTCGGGATCGGTGGCACCTTGGCGGCAGGGGATGTGGGAGAGACCGTCCGCTCCCGGCTCCCGGGACGATGTTCCACTGAAAAGTCGAACATGTCCATCACCTGCAGCCAGCGTGCTATCTTACCCTCGGGCTCCTTGAACGACATGACCCATTTTAAAGCCGCATGGCTGGTCCGAATCAATACTCAACGGCCGAACAGGTAATGGCGGAATTTCTTCAGCTGGAAGATAACTGCAAGTAGTTCTCGCCAAGTCACGCAATAATTGCGTTCCGTTTTGGTGAGTGTACGACTTCCGTAGGACAGGACCATCTCCAGCTTGCTCTGCACCTAAGCCCATGTCGGAGGCATGGGTGTCGAGGACTACTTGGCCTTCTTCCTGTGGGTATCCGAGAATAGGTGACTCCGTGAGCAACTGTTTTATCCGACTAAAAGCGGTCTCGCAGTCGCTGGCCCAGCGGAAGATTTTGCCATTGTCCGCCAGGGTGGTGATTGGTTTTGACAGGGTAGCAAAGCCAGGAATGAAAGCCCAATAGTAACCAGCCAAGCCGAGGAAACTACGTACTTCGGTGAGCGATGAGGGTGTAGGCCAGTCGCGCACCGCTTTTACCTTCTTAGGATCCATGGCAATGCCTTCCCGACTCACTACATGGCCCAGAATTGACACCTCCCTCCTGGCCAGCCAGCACTTTCAATCCCGCCTCCTGGAGTCGGGTCAGCACCTCTCCCAACCTCACCAGGTGCTCGGAGAAAGTCCAGGAAAAAAACGACGATATTGTCAAGGTATACCAGGCAGGAGCTCCATTGAAGCCCCCGCATGGCAACCTCCATCAGACACTCCAAAGTGCCGGGGGCATTACCGTAAACTGGTACAATCCCCGATGGGTGGCGAAAGGTGTCTTTTCCCGGTCCTCCGGAGCCATGGCAAGCTGCCAGTAACCACTGACCAGATCCATGGTTGAGAACCACTCGGATCCGGCCAGTGTATCCAGGCTATCGTCTATGCGCAGTAGAGGATAGGCATCCTTCACTGTTGCCTTATTGAGTCGCCTGTAATCAACGCAGAAGCGCATTGATCCGTCTTTCTTTCTTACCAGGACTACTGGAGATGGTATCTCTGCTGGCTCAATAGTCCCCGCTTCAAGCATTTTATCCACTTCTGCATCCACCAGGCCCCTACGATGGGGGGCCAGTCGTCGTCGCGGCTGTTTTATAGGCGAATGGCTGTCTGTCCTGATGTGGTGTTCCACTAGGTTAGCACGGCCTATGTCTCCCGACTCCAGTTGGAACGCACCGGCGTGGGAGCGCAGTAACTCCTCCAACTGCTCTCGTTCCTTGCCGTCTATCCCGCTCACCAGAGGTTGGCACTACTGGCTCGACTCTGGGGTCCTCTGGAGTAATCACCCGGCAATGAGACAGAGCGTCCACTCGCTCCTCTGTGGGGACCTCGCCCACTTCTTCTACGGTGGCTAGCTCCATATCCCGGTAGACAATGAGAGGGTCCTGGCCCAGATTGAATATTCGTAGCAGAGCCACCTGCTCGCGTGGATCTATTAGGCCTCTCCCCACTAGGATTCCTCTCTTGTCCTCCTTTTCCCGCAGGCCCTCCACCAGGCCCAGGTTTGTGCTGTCCCACGATCCCACCATGTAGCCGATGACGACTGTCTCGGACCCCGGGGCTAGGACTGTGGTGTTCCGTCTGACTATCCTGCAGGCCAGTGTGGCATTTGGGATAACCACCGGAGAGGCAGGAAGAACCAGACGCTCCCCCGCCATGTCGACCATCATGCGAGCCTTACAGAGGAAGTTAGATCCTAGGATCACTTCAGTCGGCATGTCTGCTACATGAAGAACAATGGGCCAGGCCCCGCAGCCAAGGATAGCGCTGTCTCCCATAGCCCCCGCAACTGCATCAGTCGGCCTTCTACAGAATACTCTTTCCTGGGAAGGGGGGAGCTCCCTCTCGCCCCCGTTCTTCTGCCACCAGGCTAGAGACACCAAATTCACCGTAACACTGGACTGGTCTACTCTTGATGGTTCCCTCAACCAGGAGACCTGTTCCTCACATTTCGAGTCGCCCCTTTACTTCAGTAACAGTCGATTCTATCAACCCCTCCTCGGCCCTGACTTGGGAGTCAGTCAGGACCGAGTCTAGTTTTCCGCCGGCTTTCCCCCGATGGCCTTACAGCCCTGTCTCTCCGTCTCCTGAAGCTTAGCCTTCCATTCTGAGCAATCACGCCGGAAGTGACCCTCTTTGGCGCAATGGAAACAACGGACGGGTGACCTGCTTCTAGTCGAGTCCCTCCTCCTATTATCTTGGGGACGCTCCCACTTCTTAAGAGCCGCGTCGGTGGGAGCCTGTGAGGCCTCGGAGCGGGCCTGACCCTCCTTCACATCCTTTCTCAAGGCAGCCAGTTCCTCTGCCATAGTTGTCGAGGACGCGTGAGCTGCCCCTCCTGACTGCAGGCACGCCTCCGCGTGCAAGGCTACTTGGATGGCGCCAAACAGGTCATCTGGCATAGCCTGATAGATCCACTGCCGCAGCCGTTCATCTGGGAGGCTCTCTATGAAGCGATCCCTACGCATGATGTCCACCGTGGACTCATCGGCGCAAGGGTATGCTAAGCGCATATACCTTTGTATCTCCTTGGCATGTGACTGCAGGCAAGTACCTTTTGCTCGCTCCAATGCCCGTAGTTTTGCCTTGTACATGGTGCTTTGATTGGGAGGCTGAAAACGATTTATCAGCGCTTGTCTCAACTTTAGGTAACCGGCCTCCGTCCCAGTCTCGATGCCAGCTATCAGACGGCAAGCCACCCCTGCCAAGCTGAGGCCAAGGAAAACACCCGCGTCAGAGTTGTTCCACCCATTGGCTCTTCTACATAAGTCGAAGTGTGACAGGTATTTAGGTAGGAGCCCAGTGCCGTCAAATTTCCCGGGCATAAAAATAGGCTTAGATAGCTTGTCACGGGGGCCCCACTCCTTCAGGGCATCAGCTGACAGGCACCGAGGCATGGATGAGGGGGGGGGAGGTTCACTCACCATTCCCCTCTGCTCGTAGGAGCTGCTGGGTTCGGGCCAGTCGGTCCTGTTCCTGGACGGCCAAGCGGGCCTCCTCCCGACGTCTCTCTTCCCCTAGACGCCATTGCTGGACCCACAAAGCCTGTCGTTTCTCTTCGTCGAGGTCCGCATGCACCCCCCCAACAGTGAGGGGGCCTCCGTATGTGCTCCCGCTCTGGATGACGATGAGACGTGAGGTGCCGGCACAGACCAAGGCGAGTTATCTCTCCGGTCCCCCAGCCAGGTGCCCTGCCCCCCTGCGACTGTTCGCTCGTAAAAACCGGGAGGGGACACCACTGGGTGACCCCTGGGCCTTGCTGCTGCCAGCCGATGCTCTTTCTCTGTTTCTGGATGGGGAAGGGGGGGGGCACCCACCATCTCTGGCAACCTCCCCATTTGGGGATGTAGACCGGGATGAGGTACTGGTTCCCTCCGCTCCCAAAGTCGATTCACCCCAAGTCCACCCATCGGGACAAAGTCCCCGACTTTCCCCCGAGGTACCAGACTCCTATCAGCCGGCTGGGGGCCACCCTCCGCTCCGATCATACCCCACTTTAAAGAAGGCAGTTTGGCACGGGGTTCCGGCCCTTCTCCCCCTTGTTCCTTCGAGTTCATTCCTAGGGACCCCCCAAAGGCAGAGACCCCAGCAACACCGGGAGTAAGTATAGTCGATTTGCCCAGCGGTTCCTTCGTATCTGTTCGAGCAGAAAGCGGTGAGAGAACCCTGTCTCTGGAGAGTGACGGTTCCGATAACTGCGGGACCGGCAAAGTGCGGGACTGCGGGACCTGTTGGTCTGTGGGACTTTGCGGGACCCGGAGGTACCCGCAACATGACTTCTTCATCGATCTGCACTATCGTTCCCCTCACCCCCGCCATCATCTCCTCCCTCTCCTCTCTCGTGAGACCATCACTAGATGTGCCAGTACTCGCCATTTTTTTCCAATTTTTCTTGACCAACTATCTGAATCAGTGGGCTATTATAGGCGGAGGGAAAAAGAGGGTTTTAAGGTTCTAAATTGGCACTTCCAATTGGCCTTGAATATAGTTAATATCCAGGATTTCCACCATTTAAATTACCATCCTTATCACTCTCCGCTCAAATTTGGAATAATCTACTTGGGGAGTCTTTAGCTAGCATCAAGTGGTAAGGCTATATCTAAGCCCCACAGCCCATTTGGGAGAGAAGATATATTGGGACACAACACAGCCATCTCCAGGGGAGTTATACATTTTTAATGATGTTTCAAAATAGACATTACAATCTCAGTTCCAAATGAGTGGCACAAACCATGATTTACTCAACCTGTTGATTTACATTGAAATGAGTGAAGTGATACATACCACTGGTTGATAGTAACTACTCAGTTAATGTGACAGCTGCATGCTGTGTGGGTGTGTGTGGTTGGTTCTCAATATCCATAACTACTCCAAAAGATCTCCTAGCCAGCAACCCCTTAATAGATATATCCAGGTCCAGTCAGAGTCACAGTAGTCCGTCCCCCTTTAGTCCTGTCTTAGTCCTGTCCTAGTGAGCCTTCAGGGAAGTCTGCTGCTCTCAGCCCCAGTCCCCTGCTATAGACACTAACCCTCCACTCATTCCTGAGTCATGAGCTACTCACGTGATCGCTGCTGCCTAACCAAAATACCACGCAGTTCCATGACTCACTCTCTTCGCAGCCACTTTCACCAAAGAGCAAAACAACGTATCCATAACATTCATTCCACAGACTTACTGGCGCCTGCCTGATAACATCCATTAACCTCCGTTCTCTCTCTCTCTCTCTCTCTCTCTCTCTCTCTGGCCCTACTGAGAACCTTTAAGACATTGCTTTCCCCCTATAATACCTAATACCATACACATTATTTCCTGGATTACTATTATAAATTCACAAACAATAGCGACCAAATTGTGGCCCTTTTTAATTCCCTATAACTCACAAGGCCCCCCGAAACTACAACCAAGGTCCTTATTTGGACCTGGTTGTAGCGTCCTTTTTCCTCTTACACCGAATACCCGGGTTATCCACTTCCCCAGGCTGTTCCACTTTGCCTTTAGAACCTCATCACAATTCCATCTACTGCCCCCTGATTAATCTTGACCTTCATCTTATGATATGATATTTACTTCTTTTTTTTTTTAAAAAAGGTCATTATTAATGGCAATGTATACCAAGCATTGCTACAGGGTTGGTAGAAGTTCTGAGTTCTTTTTAGGCTTATTAAGAGGATAGTACTATCAAAGGTGCAACAATATCTCTAGTTATTGAACTCAACCACACACATAAAACCCTGGTCACCAATTCAGCCCTCAATTAGTACATAACAAATTCAGGAATAATCACTCATAACAGTCAAGCAAACAACACCATTTTACATTCGACCATACCTATTCCTTTGTTAACATCCCTCCCCAAAAAAAACTTTTTTTTTTTTAAATATATATATATAAATGGTTTTGTGATAGCTGTTAAACGATTTTAATATATGTTTCATATGCAAAGCCATTCGATACAACTAAATGGAATGATATATGAAAGCAAGCATACATATGGATTGTGGGAGAATAACCACAAGGGCACACCGATACACATATATATTACCCCATGCATTTTTCCCTTTGCATGCAACATTTAATGTAATATCCCTAGTCACAAATCGCAAGCGTTTCGATGATATATACTGATTGTCGAGCCAGTAACAAAACTCAAATCCTCATTAGAAAATTGATACACTCTTATAAAAAGTGTTACTCTCTACCTCCTTTCAATACACACTTATGGCAAATAAATCAAATACTACCTTGCTTCCCAATAAACAACTCTTACAATTCCCAAACTTCATTAATACTGAAAAATGAAATGAATAAACATTTTCTTTAATAAAAATTCTTAAAATTTAACTCAAAAGATTTCCTGCACTTTTAAAAATAGTAATATGGCTCAACAGTCATCTCAAAAGGGATATAATTCCTCAAATGGATGGAACAAAAGACCATCCGATCATAAACCTGGATAGCACTCTTTCCTTATAGCAATACAATGTTGGTAATCGCAATTTATGATGTCAGATAAATACCCAAGTCACTTTACACGCATCTCATGTATTGGGTGTCACAGCATTATGAATAAATGATTTGAAGAAAATATAATTCTAACTTGGTCGGTCATCATTCTCATAAAAGAAAAATCACACTCTCTAAACCTCACAATAACAAAATTACACATTCTTTTAAAATTCATGGCAGACATAGCATATGATTAACAGTCGTTTGAAATTCTTTTTTTACTAGACACATTCGTCCGCCATGACAATAAACTTTGTCCATTAATAAGTGTCAACCACTCAACAAGTTTGAATACATACCAGATTTCCACCTAAGGTAGGCGCTGAAGGACCATATGAGGCCAGATGTGTTTTTAGATCTTGTGTTTAACATGCTTTAGAAGTACATTTAGTTGAGAGATGACAAGATGTTTCCACGCTCGTTGAGCGTCTAGCCCGATCTGAATGACAATCGTCGTACTTGAAGTACGGACGAATGGCGACATCATTTTACAACATTCTACATCTCCCTTTCTTTAGTCTTTGAGTATGATATATACTGTGAGTATTGAGTCTAATAAAATGAGGGAGTTTGATGTAATACTTGAATATAAAATATATATATATATTAGAACCTTTAGTCTATGAACTTTATGATAATACAGATAACTTGTTTTTTTTAACGATAACCAACAAAACTAAACTTGTGGAGAGAGGTTTCTAGCACGTCATCCACACATGAACCCTCAGTGTTCATGTCCCTAAACTAGTCTTCAAACCTGTCTGGTTTACAGATCTCTCGACCCAACCTGGTACGAGTGATCTTAGGTGACTGTGATTGGTTAGGAGTCACTAATTTGGCTGGACTAGCTGGTACTGCCTTTGGTGTAGTAGGTTATGATGGTACTGGCGGGGGTTTCCACCAGCTGAGATGCCTGTTGAACTGGCTGTGGAACTGGCTGTGGAGCTGACTGTGGAACTGGCAGTTCCTTCATCTGGACCCTGTTTTATTAGGCGTTTGAACTATATATGACCTATCCTGATGATGAGATTCCTTTACTGTTGCCTTTTTTTTCCTATTTGGCAACCACACCTCGTCTCCTGGTTTGAGTGGAGTAAGATCATGTGCTCTGTGATGGTGATCAAAGTTTTCTTTAAACATGCACTTATATTGCTCCTCGCGTTGTCGGATGGTGTCCATATCTGGAGGGTTTATTCCCAATTTAGATGGAAGGATTGGGATATTAGTGTTAAGGCAACGTCCCATGAGCAATTGCGCTGGGCTAAACCCATTTCTGATTGGTGAGTTTCTCATATTAAGGAGTGCAATATAGGAATCCAGTGCTTTGATGATGTCTTTTAGAGTGCGGACTGCCCTTTCGGCTTCACTGTTCCAGGAGGGATGCCCTGGTGAACTAGTAATATGGAGGAATCCATACTCTTTAGCGAATTTCTGAACTTCTTGGCTTGAATATTGAGGCCCAGTGTCTGAACACACTGTTTGAGGGATGCCTTGATCTGCAAAGATTGACTTCATAGTCTCAACAATGGTATTCAAAGTTGTAGATTCTAGTTTCTTGTAAAATGCAAACCTGGAGTAGAAATCTATGACAACGATGTAGTGTACCTCTCCTAGCTGGAACAGGTCTGTGGAAACCTTTTGCCATGGATGCTCTCATAGAGTAGATGGAATCAATCACACAGGCACAACTTGCATCCCTTTCGAATCCACAGCAAGCCAACAATACCAAAACTTGTCCATTGAGGTCTTGGGTAAATAAATACCAAGTAGCCACTGGGTTTTAACATTGAATCAACAACCTCAAAATCTCCTGTCTCCAGAGGCTTTTGGCATGTTGGTTTGAAGGAATGTCTTTAAATGTCAATCAGTTCCTTCATTGGTGAAATTTGCTGGCCATCAATGTTGTCAGTGATTACCACATGATCAGTCACTCAAAACATATTCACCTGTCGTGAGGGTGACTACCATGTCATTGTTCCCATAAAGGCGATGTGATGATTGCGTGAAAGCATGGCATGGCGTGTAAGCTGGTCCTATGCAGCAAGCTCACAGACTTCACAAGGGCACACCTACCCTGGATGTTGATAACAGTTCTCCATACCTCTTGTTGACCACATTTACTTAAGTCGGAAGTATTTCTTCTAACCAGCTTCGTTGATTGAGTGAGCGCATGCATGGTTCAGCAATCCAGGTGAGTGTCCCGGCACACTAAATGCTCTCAATTTTCTGTAGTCAAGAGCTTATGGCATAGTTACACAGCTAAACCCTAATTTGACCACTGAGCACAATAACTGTTCCGGCACCACTCTAATGACATTTGATCCAAAAGCCACGTTGTCAAAGTTTTTCTGCACCGCACTAGTCTTTAGACATTGATAGGATAGGTTTTTTTTTACAATCTGGTTCACTGAATATCCACGATTATCAGTCCCCAGACATAGTTCATTTCCTGTCCTGCTTCTTGAAACTGCTGCATACTCATCCATGATGTCACCCGTGACATCCTCAGTGATGTCAGTCGGCAGTTCCGACGTCATACCAGCCAACAGCCAGCTATGTTGCCGAGCAGCACCGCCCTGGTAAGTAAACTGGGTATCATCTCTCCATGTTCTATAGACAGAGCTGTTTATATTGAGTCCCAATTCACAGTCACCACCCGTAGCCTCCAGTGGCCACGAGCAACAGTTCAGTTCTTAAGATAATCACTTAACGAGTAGGATCTCTCAAGTTCATAAGCAGTTTCAATCATTTGTTCCTGGACACTGCTCTAGCACCATACAAGGAGCTACAACACAACAGTTCATTCAATAATTTCAGAAAGTATAAATTACTCAATAACTTAAGCTGCAATCTGACTATTTGAATAAGCTGAAAAGAGCCGTGACACCACTGCATGCAACATGATACGATACCTAAAGTTGTGACTATGGCGCATGACCGGAGATAAACTATACCAGTATACATGTATATCGAATTATGATTTACATATAAGACTAATTAGGGTTTCCTTATAATATTACATGACTAAGTGAGTTTAATATGGATACTCAATTAATACATATATAAGAGTCATGCAATATCTGTTTACATTACGGATTGCGAACCGTATACTCAAAAACTCAGTGAAATTGGTGGTATAGTATCACTTTTGATCATAAGCCCCTTTTTGCATTGTTTGGTTTGTCCTCAAGTGATACCCAAACTCTACTAAGTCCTAATTAATTATGAATCTCTCCATGCTCACATCTATTTCCACAAACAACACACTCCTCCTCCAACATAAGTGGACACTTAGGATAGCACTTGTCTCACCCCGGTGATATCTCAAGATATCCTCAAGGGTGACCAGCTCAAATATCTTTCTCAAGATTAATGTTATAACTGACTCCTCAAATCAACCCCCAAAAAAAAATACATCAATAAAGCGATATTCCAGCTTTGGTTCAAAATATCAAAGACTTTCAGTAGTTTATAAAATCACATCTATGCCATCTGGTCCCCTTTTAGGACCCAGAATACCAGTATCAAGGATTATCATCCTACAAACAAATATGGTTCTTCCTCAAATTGATATATATATTCTAACAAATTAATATTTCATGCTATTCACACAAAACTACACCATATGAGCATGGAGAAACACACTGTCAGGTACAAAATCTTGTCCCTGACTTCACCATAAGCCGCTTCCACACCAATGCTTCATTACCATGGTAAGTCTTGTTAGCATATATATGCTTTTCATGCACACTTCCAATGGACTCTTGAATTATAATTTTGAGAAAAAAAAGAGAAAACAATGGTCAGAGTGTTACTGGAAGTGTCTCACTTGATATGTCTCTAAATGTCCTCATATTAACAAAACCTTTCAAAATTTCGCACACTTTTATATTTTACAAATATTGACACAAATAAAAATTCCCTTAAGATCTCAAAATTTGTCATAGAAAACTTTACAAATGATCTTGTCTAATAAGTAAAACATGCATTCAAAGTAAGCAATGAGCCTTCCATTCTCTACCAGAATGGTAATTTCTTTCCACCGTAATTTGTCTTTGTGATATATATACGTCTGGTGATCACTGGTGGTTTTATTTTGAAGAGTTATAGATAAAATATTCCGAATGAATCCCCTTCATGGTAAGGGAGACCAGATCTTCCTTAGAGAAATCTCTAAAGGCAAAAGATTCCTCTCCCAGGATCCAGGAGAGGAATAAGGTTTATATATTTATAATCACTTGTTATTACAAGTGTATATATGGTATAAACACTGTATTGTATATGTATCATTGGAGGCGTCAGGCAACCATCATTCCAGCAGCACACCCACTACCACTGGTGCTGCCACCTAGGAGTACATACACTAAACTCCTCCCTGATTACCATGCTGTGGTTACTCCTCCATCAATGGAAACTGTCCATATTGGTCACTAGGGGGCACCACAGTGCATACTGCACCCATAGTCTCCCTACTTTCTTACTGTCCAGCGGTCAACCTATTTCCACTAGACTTTGAAAAGAGGAATAAACATGGGTCTCCCGGAATCCATGCTTCCATTAACACCTAGCCTCTTAATCCCTGTATTTTTGTGTTCATATTATTATCTGGCCAGTTGCAATTTCAACTAAAATGACGCTGGCACTAGTTAAGAAAACTACAAATATAATATGTGCCTAATGCATAGTCAGCACGCTGCAATTTATCAATGCACCGACAAGTCTAACAGGATGGTTTCTCTTTTAACCAATCGACCACTCCTTAGACTGGTCTCCAATCCTGACTAATATTCTATTGCCTTGTTGTCTCCTATCACTGTTCCCTCCCCTGTCGCGACTCTGCCTATCTCCTGTGTTATCGGATACATATATTTACAGTCTCCCGGGTGATCTCGTGCCATTGCGTCCCTGCGGCATCCGGGCTTGTCAACATCCCCATCTATCTTTTTGTTACTAAGGGTGTTCCCATCTCTAGGGCAGTCTTCAAATCTTTTCAGGCTATATTGTCTATTGATAATCCCTTACAACAAATATTCAGTTAGTTACCATACCAAACCAGCTGTCTATTCTCGCGCTTTCAATTGACATGGTAACATCTTCCTCTTTCAGATGTTTCAAGATGTTCTCACCTTCCTTGACATCTTTCTCGCTTGAATTACCCAAATTTTGTTGATCATAACAGCGATACGCTGCCCTAGGTAGACCCTTGACTGCCACAAACATGATTGGTTTTAAACGTTGTCACCACAGTAGACCCGGACACGTGTCAGGTCGAGCCTCTCTAGCT
This sequence comes from Acholoe squamosa, assembly GCA_949317995.1. NCBI lineage: Eukaryota > Metazoa > Annelida > Polychaeta > Phyllodocida > Polynoidae > Acholoe > Acholoe squamosa. The sequence goes on along the minus strand of OX439038.1, from coordinate 33,509,445 downwards.
CTTGCCACTCTCGATGCCTTTGCGGCCGCGGCAGCTCGTTCTGGTGTCCACTTACCCGGCAGCATGGGCTGCTTGAACACAAACATCTCTATGGTCCCTATGTGATGGTCTTCTTTGGTTTGATCACCAACAAATCCCTCATCTACCTTTTCATGTCCCTCTTTGTCCATCACTGCTATGTTTAGTGTAAAACGGGCTCCCTGGACAGTAAACACTCCATTGAAACCTACGCCAGTTCCGCTGGTGCTTATGTCAGTTTTGGGTGCGCCACTTTCGGTTCTCGTGACGTCACAATTTGTGACGTCTTCTACACTCACTGTGTTGCTGTCTTTTCCATACAATGTGTCGGTCTTTCTCAAATCTTTTTTACTACGCCATACTTTGACCTCATTACAAGTCCTGGCGGCGTTGCTATGGTTACTAACCGTGCCTCATGTCCAATCCGACATTCGAAAGCTCGCTTTGATATCTTGGACTAATTACCACCCGGCTTCACCATGGCAGATTACATACTCGAGGTTCCTCTATCAGTGAATCTCTCTGAATATATCCATGCCCCATCCGGACAGACGAAAACGAGTTTAAGAGCTAGTTACCATATATCTGACGCGGTTTCCATGGATATCACATACAATGACATCACAGATGAACAGGATTCATACGTCGTGATGCAGGTCAGCATGGGTTGTGATGATAGATGCCTGGAAATTTATCAGGGAACATGGATGGCCCTGGATGACCAATTCGATGATATATCAGAACTTTATTCATCCATCGTTGCTGCTGGTAGCGAGATCCATATGGCTGGCTTTCATATTGTTAAAGCAAATGATAATCTGCTCTATTTCACCGCAACTGATGAAGACGATGAACATCTTGATGAAGATGATCATAATAAATTTTCCCAAAATACAAGGATAAAATTTGGACTGGATCCCTCTGATCTTCAGAGGCTAGCCTACGCCATGGAATGAATCGAAGAACGAGAGATTATAGATTATTTGGACCTTGTTTATTTTATAAATGAAGAATAACGTTCATATTACATGTGATAAATTATACCTATTTATCATCGAGTTTATCTGATCTTATCATGTTCCGTATGACTACCCATGTTCATATTTTCAAGTTGGATTATTTTTAAAATCATATTATAAGATTCTGTAAACAATATTTTGATAGATTTACTTTATATGGGACTGGTTAAGACGCTGTATCTGTACATGTCCCAAATGATAAAAAGCAATACACTCTTAAGATCTAAATGCTATCGTGTTTCTTAATATTAATTTGATAATTAACCTTTTATGAAAAACAAAATCCATGGAAACCTGCCATACACAACTCTATGTGGGTTTACTTGATATCATGTCAAACACCATCAAGATGAGGCTTCTAACTGATCCAGTGCCCGTGGACGTCCTAATAGTAATTGAAGGGATATACATCGTTCAAATTAGCCCAGGGACTAAAATCATGTTCCGCTGTCTATATGGAGCTCATCTGGCAAGACTTGGTGCCTACATAGGCGACCCATTTGAGGATCAATTCGTTCTCAATGTGACCATTGTCGGAATCAACAACTTGATCAAAAGTATCAACTTCAGAAGCTTGTGCATGACCCCTTAGCTCGGATGTCATTGTCACAGCTACCAACCCATGAGTGGGTATTCGCATAAATATGGCAGACTTGTAAATGGTACCAACCTGTACCACTGTCATCAGAAGTACACAGGTAAACTGATTGTGACAGCACGAGACAAAAATGGTCAACATAGGCTGGTTGTAAAATCTCACAAATCCTATTACTGAAATACCTTTCAGTCATTAAACTATACTGCTAAGTAATGAATCTCCTTTTCCCCTTTTCACCCTCAGAGGTATCTCCCCTTTAAGTGAATCTTCCTCATTCTCTTCCCTTCAAACTTATTCAGGTATTGCACCTTTATTTTCCATGAGGTTTTCAGCCCTCATCTTCTGACTCCTTTGTGGAATCAGCAATTACCTCCTCATTGCCCCTCTCTCATATTTTATTAGCTGGTATCTACCAGCATGAACCTTTCTTCCAGGTTCATCTCCTTGTGTCCCTCATCAGCTGGTATCCACCAGCGTGAACCTTTCTTCTAGGTTCATCTCCTCGTATCCCTCATCAGCTGGTATCCACCAGCGTGAACCTTTCTTCTAGGTTCATCTCCTCGTATCCCTCATCAGCTGGTATCCACCAGCGTGAACCTTTCTTCTAGGTTCATCTCCTCATATCCCTGTCTTATGTTTGCATCCTAGTGAAGCTTATTCCCCAGCATCACTCTGCTGTGTTTACGTCGTAGAAAATTTTTGACTTCTCTCTGTAAACAATGTTGCTTGCGTCCTAGCAAAACTTGCTCAAATTTCACTCTACAAGCTACTTCTCCTCGTGTACCTCTCTCTTGTTTGCATCCTAGTGAAGTGGGTTTTCTCCAGCTTCACTCCGCTGTGTTTACGTCATAGAAAAGTTTTGACTTCTCTCTGTAAACAATGTTTATTGTGTCCTAGCAAAACCCTGGTCTTTATAAGCTTTGCTCTACAATGATTCTTATTTTAAGTCTTAGAAAAGCCTTAGCTTCTCTCAGTAAATTAGCATGCATATCATATATCTTGTGTCGTAGCAAAACCCTTATCTTTATAAGCTTTAGACTCATTTTCAAGCCTTACTCACAGTCCTGACTATATGTTGTAGAGAAACCCGCTTGGCTTCTCTCAGTAAATTAGTATGCATATGATGTCTCTTGCGTCATAGCAAAACCCTTTAGTTTCACTCTGCAAGTTATTTATTTCGGTCTCGTTGCTGACCTTGTTACTTACGACCTACCCACTCCCATAACTACAATATGCGGAAACACGAAATGGCCATAATCATTTCCATTGTAGCTACAGTCGGCAGGTAGATCCCAATGTTGCCAAGCCTATCATACACTTTTTTTTTTTAAATAAGTTCCTTCATATCTTACCCCTTTGTAGTTTTGCAATGTGTTGTTATACATTTAATGCCTCTTTACTCAACATTGCAACAGAGCCACAGAGGTTCAAATACTCACATCTGGCATCTCCCTCTGTGCCCATGGGTCTATCCACAATCATTATATTCTGATATAATTAAGACTGGCGCCTTATCAGGCTTATATTTGACCCTCCTCAGTCACTCTGGTCAAATACTTTGTGATTGCCATATAGACCCAATAGGACTTCCTCTAACCCATATTACTTTTGCTTTATATAGACAACTGAGGTAACTCACCTTCTGTGGTTTGTGAAGCGAAGATCCGATGCAGGAAAATTGACTGCTATGGATTGAGAGGCACCCACTGCGTCCTAGACTATGTGGATGGTTGCCAATTGAACCCTCCACACATTAGCATTGTTTTAGTAGTGGTACATGCACTTGTACATTACAGGCATTTATAACAACTCAACGGCTCCATGCACCCTTCATATCTGCATACATGCTACATTCCCGATCAGTTGTTCCATAAGATTTAATTACCCCCAAATGTGTGAGGATGTTGGCGTGTATTAACTGGTGTGAGTGGAGGTGGAGCGCGGTTCCCCTCTCTCCGAGCCAATCGGGACTAACTGCTTCCCCGCCCGGCAATGCGACCGGCTCACGGGTAGGCTCATCTGTCACTATAGATCTACAGGTCACTTCTATATTTATATCTGATACGAAATGAACTAATCTAATGTGAATGTTAAAATATTGATGATATGCTAACAGTTTCTTCACATGGGCCAAATAAGAAATGCAGTCATTTTGTCACCGTGATTGTTGTTGTAGGCATAGATCTATGTGTATTGCAGTGCCCACAAGTGTGGCCGTTAAGCAAACTTTGTCTGTCACCAGGCACCTCCCCCTGTGGGTCTACTGTGGTTTAGGATGAGGGTCTTGGTCGGTGCCTGGAGGATCACTCCTCCCTTGTATAGCTCGAATGAGACCCCCCCCCCTGTGGTTGTGGGTGGTGGTTGGATGCTGTAGGAGAGATCCCCCCTCGTGTGTCGTGTCGGCCCTACCTAGTGGTAATTGGTGATGTGTTGTGTGGGTTGCAATGATGGTGGAAGGGGGCATACATACCAAGGATCACAAACTATCAGAAGTTCTCCCACTCAATATTAATTAGAACAGACCAACATCCATATGTGGATTCTGAAGACCTCACAAAGTCGCCCTGATGTTGGGTAAATTTCTCTCCTTCAATATAATTCAATGCATGCCCTTACACACACACATGCACCCAGCACTGCACTGAGGCATCATGCCGGCCACTATGGCCCCCAATGGTGGTAGTGTTATACTGGTGGATGGGGATGGCTCAGGGCGGAGGAGAGACGTGGATCCTCTCCGTCTGAGCTGGCCGAGCCAAACTGCTTCCTGTCCTTCACCGCGAGGCGCTGACCAGCTTCATATTTCTTTGTTTGGTCGTTTCTTTATGATATATCTATTTATAGTGTCTGAAAATCAGGTTTTCTGTTGGAATGGTATGGAACAAGTATGTAGGCAGGATGGTCAGCCTATGTAAAGCCGATGGTTGGGCCAACGTTGGCCCAACGTTATGCCAATGTCTCTGTGCTACCTGGGTAGCTTCTATATATACCAGTGGGGATTAAGAGAGTCCTATGTGGGGGTATGGCCAGGCCCATCCACATGCATGTATTATAGGCAACGATCTATTCGTTGCCGTACATGCACCCTCTATACATCTATATCAATGTCCCATGGCAAATCTGCCTCATATATTTGTCCAAGGGACCAACCGTTCTCCCTCCTTAAATGCAAACAGGCCTAAATGCAGATATTCATTGCATGATCTTATCCCTATTTCACTTCTAATTAAAAATAGGCTTACAATGTCTATCACTTATAGTACTAGATTGATAGGTGTACTGCAATGCTAGTAGGGTGGCCCCCAAGGGGTAAAAAACGACATGGCGACTTTTGGCCATTTTTTGGCGACATTTCGACTTCGTACCCTTTTAAAAGTGACATGTGACATTTCCAATCTTTAAAAAAGTGACATTTGATCTGAGACCTTAAATTTTGAGATTATTAGACATGTTTTTCCCCCTAAAAAAGTGACATGTGACCTGAAACCTTACATTTTGGCGACATTGTGACCTCAGGGGGGTCCCCTTGGGGGCCCCAGTAGGGATTGACACCATGCCAGACTCCTGGGGTGTCTGAGACACACAGGTTCAGGAAATAGGGTCATGGTGCCTGGAGTATGTGAGTGGTGGGTAAGTTGTGTCGTGGTGGGGGTTAGACCTATATATGGCTGCCGTGTGCTGGAGTATAGGATCCCTCCAGGGTCTTTCGTGGTACAGGCCCAGATGTAAGTTGGTGGGTTGGGAGAAGGGTGGTGCAATCCAAAACCCCAATGTTTACATGAATAATTCCCTTTAATCCCTCACGTTTTTCTATATTTTCAATATACATATAAAAAAACAAATCTATCTTCTTTACTCCTCTTTATCTCCCAAAACACAATTTTTATTCAAACCTGGTACTTATAAATAAGTAGCAATATTGTATATATATTGGCTATTGCTAGGCACCCATTGAATGTCATGCTGACCATCTCTTTTTACTCAAATGACCTCCTCACACATGGACACCTTAATGACATTTTTTTTTTTTTAACTTTCTCATTATCCAACTATCAGATCTGCACCACAATACAGCCACAGGATGGTTAACCTTTTTGTGCCCAGAATTATTTGAAGATTCTGCATTGTTTTACAATTTTATCACTTTGTTGATAAGACCATGTTTTATTTTGATCTTCTCTTATTATAGAGGCTCTGCATTGCATTTTCTGAATACTTTGCATTTAGGCTCAAAACCGTGCTTAAATGTGCACTTGGACACCCAGGGGTTAAGGAATATACCCTTTGAACAGTGAAAATAATTGATCACGATCACTGTGTGTGTAAGTGTCTTCCCCCACTGTGGTCTAGGCCTTATACAGCCATACCCACATGTAGGTACCGACCAGCATTGGAAACACCAATGCTAGGCTGCCTAGTAGCAGACTGGCCCCTGCCAAGCGGCATTTATCACCTGGTTGTGATGGCAGCATTGTCACGATCGACAAGGATGCAGTGGGTGTCCCCAGGGTGTCCCCATCCCGGGGGGGGTACTTCAATTTTTTTTGATACAGGTGTGTGGCTGAACCCACGACAACCCTTACCCTTGCTAGGGCACTCATTCGCGGGGTTTTTCTTCAAAAGCCTACCCTTGCTAGGGCACTTTTGACTCAATAATCCTAGATTTGTTTCAAAATATCTTAAATTTACACTGATTGGGGAGAAAATTGAATTTGGTTCATGCTATTTTCATGAAAACTGTGCTTATGTCCAAGAAAATTTCGAAATTTCCCGCGTAAATCAGGGTATTTTGCTGAAAGTTGACCCTTGCTAGGGACATTTTGCTGAAAAGTAGACCCTTGCTAGGGACATTTGTGGCTGAAACAGGAGGCTTGCTAGGGACTTTTCCTTGAAAAAGTACCCTTGCCAGCCGCACATATGTGTATACCTTACATAGAGAGTGCCCCCCCGGGGTCCCCATACATGCCCACACACACATATACATATACACACACAACAAATGGATGTGGGAGGTGTTGGAACCAGGTGTGTGTGGGGTGGTACTGTGGTGGGGAAGAAAGCACCCTCCCCCACATACACACATACAGGTATTGGTGTACTAGTTCTCTCTGAGATGTACATGCATTTTAAAAACCCCTATGCAGTGACATGCATATCAAATAATACTACTATTGTCACACAAGCAGCAGTTCTATGCAATATAGGCTTACTGAAATAGTTCCAGGTGTCATGCACACAGTAGCACAGACTAATGACTCAATAAGACTGGCAAATACAATAGAAATTCCAAATTTATACCTATATAAGAGTGACAAAATGCATGGTCATTGAGCCAAACAAGGACATAACATAGTGAGTCTACCCATATGCAGCTATATGTAAGGTCCAGACCACACACTCAGTGAGTCAGTAGGTCAGTAAACAAAGCCCCTCTCTGTTGGTTACTGGGTACTGCTGGGTTAAATGGGTGAGAAGGAGAGAAGCAGGAGGTAGCTCTCCCCCTGTGTTGCTCCTCCCATGCACCAGAAAAAAGACAAACCAAGTTAGTCGTTTCAACCCAACCCAGTCAAGGCTTACCAAATAATTTCAATCAATGCACTCTCCAAAAACACACTTAAACAGAATATCTGCTGGGAGTTTCAGGCAAGTCAACTTATTTCAGGCATTTTCACCAAGGATATAAGTCGCCCTGTCCAAAGTTTGGCAAAACACACCAAATAGGTTGGCGTTTTATTAAACAAACTAAATAAACAAATGGCAACACCTATTCTGTGGGAGTCTAGATGAACAAAATATTCACAGGTATATGTGCTTGTGACTGGATATTGTCAGAAAATGAGCCTTTTTGCCCAACATTTGACTAACACTTTTGAGAAATTTCTTTTACAGTGTGTGTGTTGTGGTTTTATAATGGAGGTCACGGGCTGTGGTGGGTGTGTTGTACTGGGTCTACATGTATCGTTGCTTACTGTAGGGTGGAGGAGAGATCCACCCCTCCTATAGTGGGTTGTATGTGGATTGCTGTCGTGTGGTAGTATAGTGTCTTGGATCCCCACTACATGTACACTCAATACTGTGCACTATCTGGTGGGCCACTGGGGTATATCAGGCCTCTACAATCATATAAATTTATGTGGTTTTCAGCTAATACACAGGGTTCAATACAGCTCAGTTCCTACCTCTTCAACCTATCAATCAATCCCTCCAATTTGTACTAATTATAGCCCCTCCTTTTGGGTACTTTATTCACCGAACCAGTCTGCCCTGCGAAGTCTGCCCTGCGAAGTCCCACAGAAGTCGCTGACTCGAAGCGACTTCGCTACAATATATACAATGACAATTATGTGAGATATCCCAAGAGGTCATTCCATACAGTGATACGGCACATCTGCTTCAACAATACAAGAGGCCCAGGCCCACAGAAAACATCTAAAGGGGAGAAAAGCAAGGTAACACGTGGAGGGTCCAAGTGGATGGCTCAAGGTATGTGGACGTACCTAAGTTATGCTATCCTATAGACTGGCAGCCCATCAAATACTTACAACCTTATTATTAATGTAAGGCATAGGAAAGCGTGATGATCAGCCACCCATACCCTGGACACACCCCTCTCTTTGTTCCTGTTGGCTGCACTCACCATAGCAACCCCCAACCCCCTTCCAAATCCTGTGGTGTAGAGCAGAAGCACGAGCACCCAGTCCGTGCACAGATGTCTTTGGCAACAGGTGTATATTGAGTACATCCCTCAAGGCAATGGTAAGTGGTCATTGCATGTATAGTTAAATAATAGAAGTGATAGCAAGAACATAAAGGCTGATAAAGAGGCATGTGAAGCAGAACTGTAGCTGCAAGGGTCGGGCCCCATTTTAGCCAATTGTCATTTGTACTTCCATTTGAACAGAAAATTATTTCCTCGCCCCCCCCCCCCCCCGATGACGTCTTGTAGGAGGGGAGTTCAGGGTTCCTATTTTCCTATACGTTTTCTATTATAAAAGCATCTAGATCGGCAGCTAACCTGGCACCACTAAACCGTTCTCTAGTCTGTTGAATGATTAATACACATTCATTCAATATGGTAGGGGATACCAAATCAATTCCCTAAGGGAGCGTTCATTATTTATGGCCGGGGGGATGGTAATTTCTTTTGGCGAATACCTGAAAATGGAGCGCCCCCCTACTCGAATGTCCCAAAATGAAACGCCTCCCCTACGCAAATACCCAAATATGAAATGCCCCCCCTACTCGAATACCCAAAAATGAAATGCCTCCCCCTCAGGAAAAACCTAGAATGAAGCGCCCCCCCCCCTTTGAGAATACCTTACAAGGAAATGTCCCTTTCCACAATTTATTTTAATAGACATTTCTCTGTATAAATTGTACACTAAACTATACTGCCACACTGGGATACAGCTGTACTGCCACACTGAGATACAGCTATACAATCTTTTTGTGACATAGGCCTTAACATTGTGGTTCATCAAGGACCTTGCAAAAAAAAAACCACCTAAATCCAGCCTGATGAGTCCATATGAAACCGCACAAGACCTCAGACTCCCCTTGACACACACATTTAGTGCAAGGAGCCTCGGGTACCTGAGGAGAGACCCATCTATCCACCCAGAGCTGCTGCAACCCTGACCGGATAACCCACACACCACACCAGGAACCAGCTAACCCAGGGTTGCAGCTTCTTCCTCTTGTCACACTACCTTGACATAGATGAAGCACCTACAGTGGTTGCTGATACAATTCTTAAAGCACACACCTTGCTCCATCCTTAACATTCGACCTACAAACCATAAGTTGTGCAGGCCCATTTTGGCTATTACAGTGTGATTTGGGACAAAGTCTGTAGAATGCCTGAAGCCAGGCCAACCATAAATATCATGATGTATTTAGGGAGTGGTCATTATTTATCAACAGTGGGCGGGTGGTGGGTTTCCACGCGGACGTACGAAAATCTTTTACGCCCCCCCTCGACGAAAGTCAAATTTTTTTTGCGCCCCCCAAACCGGAGGCTTGTAGAATTTTCGCGCCCCTCTTTGAGCTATAGCAGCGCGGGGGCTATTTTACTAAAAAGAGGGAAATTTTTTTAGCCCCCCCCTCAAGAGGGGTCAAAATTTTGTTAGCCCCCCCTCGGGAGGGGTCTGAAATTTTTACGCCCCCTCTCAAACCCACCATCCCCCCTGTTGATATTAATGACCACTCCCTTAGTGATATAAAACATGTCTGATGTTGCCAGGCTCGGATGTGTTACTGAAGAATAAACTGTTGGTATGCCAGTTGTAGTCATTGATGTTGATGAGATATAGAGACATTCCTACAACATTCATTGATAGCAAAGTTTCATGCACTGATTTCAGCTGATTCTTACTACATGTTGGGAGTCCAAGGGCTCCAATTGCATCAGGGATCATTCCTTCAGGCCTTTTCTCCACTTCACTCATAATAATACCCACCAAAACAAATACCCAAAAATGAAGTGCTCCCCTATGGGAATACCTGAAAATGAAGCGCCCCCCTACGGAAAAACTCCAAAATGAATTGCCCCCCCTACATGAATGGTCCAAAATGAGGCGCCTCCCCCTCATGAATACCACAAAAATGAATCCCCCCTCGAAAATCCCATAAATAATGAACGCTCCCTAAATAGCTTTTATGAAATGTCCATCTAAAATATTCAAAAGTACTGCTACGTATAGGTTCTATGACAGACATGCCAAATAGAATTCACGCACATGTAATAAGTTTTGACTACATGTATTATATTGGAGGGACCTTTAAACATCACGCCCTAAGGGCCATAATGGACAAAAAGCATTCTCATGTAGGCTGTCTGAGTTCTTCTAATGGGATAGAAACCGGGACAGATAGATTCCCCTGTGGAACACTAAAGAGAGTTTAAGATTTGCCTACTTGTAACATGTACGGCAACATCTAGCTTACCATTTCCTACCATTCTAGGCATACACGTTGCCGTACAAGTCGTGATCTTAAACTATCTATTATTAGCTATACAGGTTGCCTTCCCAGGGGAACAGTAGGTCACTGCATATAGGCTCTCCATGTAGTAGATCTACCTATGGTTATTCATGAGAACCATAACCATGTCAAACTATGTCATCTATAAAAGCATAGCCTCTCTCTTTCCAGTGACCTAACGTGTTGACCAATGCCAATCAAAGTGAAAAATGCAGGCGCATGGGTTGTTAGTGGCAGCACTTGCCTTTCTAGCGTTGTTTCAAGGTAACCATCCTTATAATTTATACATCTTAAAAATTACACTGGTATCTATATAAATATGTTAATCATCATACGTGTGTTCGTACTACGGAGCCCCTAAAAGGACATCCGTTTTCTACACATTTTTTTCTCTAGTTTGTTTCCGCAAGTTTTATTTTCGTTTCCGCAAGTTTTATTTTCGTTTCTGCAAGTTTTATTTTCGTTTCCGCAACTTTTTATTTTCGTTTCCGCAAGTTTTATTTTCGTTTCCGCAAGTTTTATTTTCGTTTCTGCAAGTTATATTATGTTTCCGCAAGTGAACATTTTGTTTACGCAACTTTATGTTTTGTTTCCACAACTTAACATTCACAATTGATTGACTATGCACTAGTATGCACAAAGAAAAACTATTAAGTTGTGAAGACAAAAGTATAAGTTGCGAAAACGAAAATTAAAGTTGCGAAAACAAAAATAAAATTTGCGGAAACAGAAATACTACTTGCGGAAACAATAATACTACTTGCGGAAACGAAAATACTTCTTGCGGAAACGAAAATACTTCTTGCGGAAACGAAAATACTTCTTGCGGAAACAAACTCTAGAAATAAATGTGTAGAAAACAGATGTCCTTTCCAGGGCTCCGTATATTTCCCAGGGTTATTCTTTCTGTCAGTCCACACAATAAGCATCAACGTTACATCTGTGTATTGTTTATAGACATTTGCTATGTACTACTGATATGACTATGACTCCATCAGGGTCTACTCATTACATACACCCTCGGTCTAACATGATATCCTTCATGCCTCTCCCCAGGTTGTAGGACACTAAGATGTTACAGCTGTCAACATTCTTACCAGAAGGGTTATGAAGGAGGACACCCATGTACTGACCTTCATTTTGACAGTTCCAAGCTAGATGTTTGGGCTAGTGGCATGGTCTGCACGGTAAGGGAGCATTCATTATTTATGGCAGGGGTGGGGGTGAGCATTTGGCGAAAAAGAATTGGTCAAAAATAAAAGACCCCCCTAAAGAATACATCCAAAATTTGTGCCCCCCCACTCAAGAATAGGTTGAAAATAAATGCCCCCCCCCCTCAAGAACAATCATCTATGAATATTCTTTTATCTAACATAAATGCCAAAACCATGCCTGATGCAGTGTACATTATGTGATAGGCCTACATGTAATTGTATAGATTGTTACGCAATCTGTACTGAGGGCTATCTACAGATTGTCACCCCCTACCCGGCGTTGTCACTGATTGGCTGCGTGTATGGAACTCTCCCACTGGCTTGTCTATATTTAGCACAGGGGTCACCGCGACGCCGCTGGGTTTGTTGATATGTGAATTTGCATGCTGTGTGACCATCTGGGCAAAAGTGGGTCTCACAGATGGATTGAATGAACCCTAAATATGGAAAACGCTATGTTTAGGCAATGAATCGGTGTAGGGATTTCTTCATAATGAACATCATCTGAAAGCCCTCTTGCCCTTATATGTAAACTAGCTGCCATCTTTGTTTGAAAATCCGGAAACTGTAGATCGGACATGCCTTGTGCCGCCCTCTGCTGCGAATTTAAATAAGCTAGTAATTATACCTCTCTTTTTTAGCTATAATTCATGGGAGTAGTACTTTAACCTTTTAATGATTAGCTCTGACTATAGGCAACACAATGTAGGCCTATTAAATGTCCATTCTAGCCCCCCTCATATAGGAATTGTACAGGAACTGTGAATACTATATTCATTCTTATAAGGGCACTTATACGTGGGAGATTACGGTAGTATGCACCATGTTCCAAAGAACCTATGAGCCTATCTTATGAACAGCGAGATTTGTCATGCTGGCGATCTCACATGTTTTCCTGCAGAATAACTGCATAAACTCATCCCATTTAAATCTCATTCAAATTGTGCTGTAAAGGTTCATGGAGAGAAAACATGCTACCTGGTACTGTAAACTCCTGTGTATAAAGCACATCTTGCGTTTAAGACGCACCCTGAGTTGAAGGAAATCATATAAGGCACATCCGATGGGGGCTGATTTTTTAAGGTTTAGTATTGTTCTACAGTAAAAATCTCCTGCCTATAAGATGCACCCAGACTTTGGGCTGATTTTATAAGGCAGAGGAGGGGCAAGCGGTCTCCTATCTAAGGTGTATCTGAATTGAGACCAATTCTATCCAGCTATCCCTTGGGTGTATTAACCCTTTAAGGGCAGAAGACACATGAGTTATCTGGCCATGGGGGCAGCTGAAGGGCCTACCGAATTCATTCTATTAAATGCACCTGCTCTAATTAGGCACCCCCTCGCCTTTTGGGCTGTTGTTAGGACTGTAATGGCCGTCAGTGAGTGAGTCTATTTCGAGAGCATGTGACTAATTCTTCGAATTTGAAGAGGATAATAGTGCAGCAACTTCACCAAATCTTCAGGGAGGCTTATTGAATGTCTAGTGCCAAGCCCAACAAGGTTTTCATATGAAAAAACCTATTTTTTTAACCCCAATTTAAGTGTTTTTTAATATTGGATGGTCATCGAGTGGACGATATTAGGGGTCGCTAAATTCGGATTTACCTGTGCTCACCTGGTCTCAACAGCGCGACAGCCGGCTACACAACCACAATGGCGGAGAGTCAAGACCAAAGGAGTGAACACACACCCCTCACAGAGGCTATTAGGGATCTAAAAACATTAAACCTGGGTGGAAAGGACTCCCCAATAGCAGCCCTACAGGAAAAAACAGGAGAGGTACTGAACCTGTACAAGGAGGAAGCCATTACAGTAGGTGAAAATATCAGGTGGAATTAAGATGAAATTGTCCAACTTAAAAACAAAAAATGAGACACTAGAAAGTGAACTAAAACGTTTAAAATCTGAGATGGCTGAGGTACAAAGAGCTACTTGAGTAAATAGAACCATCATTGAAGATAATAAGGAGCAAATCTCAGTATTAGACAATAACCTGAGGAGGCGAAATATAGTGGTCGATGGACTGGCCTACCAAGAAGGTGAGCGCACTAAGGATGTAGCATACAACTTGCTATTAGGCATTGACCCATCTCTTGACTATTATGATATAGATTATGCTTTCCGCCAGGGCCCACCAAATAAAGCCATACGTACCATGGTCATTGTTATGACAAAGGCTTGTGTAAGAGACTATATATTGTCAAGAAAAGGAGAGTTGAAACACAAGAAACCACTGGTTTTTTTTGTCAGATGATTCGAACCCTGCCATAAAAAAGCAAAAATCCGATGTTAGATCCATAGCCTATTTGGGTCAGGAGGTGGGAATAGACGTCAAACCAAGAGGGAGAGGCCTGCTGGTTAATGGAAAGTACTACCCACACAAGGTGCTGAAAGACCTCCCCCCTGAATTACAGCTTGCAAATGCAAAGACGGTGGTCACAGACAGTTATGTAGCATATCAAGGAGAGTTAGCCCCGCTGTCAAACTTCTATGAGTGTAAAGTCGAAGCAAATGGATTAACATTTCGCAGTGTGGAGCAAGGTTTTGCATATGCCAAAGCTAAATTTGCAGGAAAACACTCAAAAGCCCAAAAAATCATGGACTGTGAATCACCTTTGGATGCCAAGAAAATTGCAAAATTCGAATGTAAGGGATGGCGCAATATTAATGAAGATGAGCTTCAGGCTTTGAACATCTTAAAATATGAGCAGGACAAAAATCTTCTAAAAATATTACTAGGTACTGGGCATAGGAAGCTACTGGAATGTGTTGCATCCCCCCATTGGGGAACTGATACATCGATAAACTCAAAATCATTGAAAAATGGATCGTACTCTGGTAAAAACAAAGGTGGTATAATCCTCATGGAGGTCAGGCGAATCCTACGTGAGAGATATCCTGACCTAGCCAAAGAAGTGATGTAGGAAACCAACCCCAATACAGTTAATGCACAACAGGCTGCCATAGCACCAGTGATCACAGCTCCTGCTATACCAACTCCCACCTCAACCACAACTTCTACCCCTCCAGTACAAAGGACACAGGAGACAGTAGAGACTACGATCGCTGTCCATACTACAGCTGCCCATGATACGGCTGCCCTGTCTACGACTGCAAAGATGACAAACCCACATACCCCTCCAGTACAAGCAACAATGAGCAACCCCCCACCAGAAGGCACCACAGCACCTGCGGTGAGCATTAGTGACAGAACAACTCCAGCCAGCACCAAGCAAACTATAACCATGGAGGAGCTACAGGCTGCTCATGGTTCCCCCCCTCCAAGAGCAACTACCACAACCACATATTCAGCCACTGCACAGAATCCTATCATGTCAACCAACAGAAGGTCAAGTACTAGACAACAGGATAAATCCAAAAAACACTCTGATAAAGAAAAAATTGAAAAAAGTCAGGGGTCGAACAAGCTACAACGAATGCTTACCGCGTTTAGCCCTAATAAAAAATAGTTCTAATATTTTTTCAGTTAGACATGACATACCAATTGTTCCCAAAAGCATTATGCTGATACAGGACTAGGTGTATGTACCTCTGATTGATCATATGATTGTCATGAAATATTGTAGAGGGGACTGTTTTTTTTGTTGTTTTTTTTCCCTATGTATATATAACTGATAATAAGCTTTGTTAACACCCTGCAAATAATAAAAGATTCATTGTCTACTATAACTGTGATGTACTTTGAACTAGGTCAATGGACGCGCTTGATACCTCTTAATATTATACCAACACTCACCTGAGCTTTCTCATGGCTGGCCGCGTCCAAAAATAACTGTGTTCCATATTAAACCTACAGCGTCCCCGGGTCATTGGACGCGCTTGGCTTAGAATTGAAATATACCAGGTCGAGCTGACCCACTGAACTCTAGCTTAGGGTAAACAACACCTAGCCGATTTGTACTAGTCTATCTATATAACGATACATGATTATAACCTCGTTATTATCAATTTGCCTTTTTACGTTCTCATAACCATTAAAGCAATGCACTTAACAATGTATATATTTTTAGAACCTGTCCACGCTCCAGACCCCCCCCCCCCCCTTTTTCAATGACAGTCATACAGTCTAAATATGCCTCTACTGTGATCACTTTTCACATTTATCATTCATATCATTCATACTACATATATAATATTGTAAGGTGCTATCAAAATGGTAGTATTAGATAAAATTAAGTCACAAAAGGGTCTAAAGATATTCTGCACAAACACTCGCTCTATATATGGTAAAAAGACTGACACTTTTAGGTTAATTTCATATTCTGATATCACGGGTATTGTAGAATCATGGTTAAGACCTTCAGTACTCGATGCTGATTTACACATCCCAGGCTATCAGTATGTTAGGCTAGATAGGTATCCAAGCAGAGATAAAAATGCTGGAGGCCTTATGCTGTATCTAAAAGATCACTATATTGCTATTCCTGATCTTACCTGCTCCTTCATAGAAAATGATTTTGAAATATTATGTGTAGACGTTCAAATTAATGTAATAAAATATAAGATCTTTGTATGCTATAGACCACCTGATAGTAAAGATAAAGGTGCAATATATAATAAATTAACCTCCCTTTTGAAAAATGTAACAAAAAATAGAAAGCTTATACTAATGGGAGATTTTAATATTAATTTATTATGTAAAAAGGATGTCAAAGACACTACTGTGAATGAATTCTGTACCGGTAATAAACTGTTCCAAATCATTAATGATATCACCAGACCTGTATCAGGGACCATATTGGATCATATCTATACAAATGTACATAATATTGCCTATTCTGGCTTGGTTGACGTACACATCTCGGACCATACCCCCATATTCATGACTTTAAAATGTGAAAAAGTCAAATTAAAGAAGAAGATTGTATATGCTAGGTCCTATAGAAGATATGATTTCCTAGCTTTCAAAAACATGCTCACACAACATGACTGGATTGATATAGTAGCATTAAATAATGTCAATGAAATGTGGAATAAGATTATAAATGTGATTTTGACTAAACTGAATAGCATATGCCCTATAAAAAAAGATGAATATACCAGATTACACACCACCATGGCTAACACAACCGATACTAGAACTAATGAGGGTACGAGACAAACTTTATAGAAAAGCCAGGTCCACTAAATCAAACGGTGACTGGGCTGCTGCCAGGCATTATAAGCTTATAGTAAAATGAGAACTTTTTTACAGCCAGAAGCATGAAATTGAACTATTATTAAGATTTAGAAAAACAGACCCAGCTAAATTCTGGGATGCCATACACAAACTTTTACCACATAAAACCAGTAGTACCCTCATTAAACTTAGAAATCGGACTACTAATTTGATTGTTCCTCCTGATGCATGCGCTGAGTACATAAACAGCTTCTTTGTAAATATTGGTGAAGACTTAGCAAAAGCTCTACCACCTGGAGAAGGGGTGCCAGTAGCCAATGTACCATATGGAAATCCAATCTTGAACACTAACCTCATGTATGATATCTCTTACATTGATATGATTAAGATGATAAAAGGGATTAACATCAAGAAACCTTCTGCTATAAAGAATTGCAAATCATTTATAATCAAAGATGCTTTTTTTGCCATGCAGACGTAATATTGGTATTATATAATCAGTGTCTACGCACTTCAGTATTTCCGACTGTCTGGAAAGCTGGGACTGTAATCCCCCTACATAAAAAAGCAAACTCTCTTGATATAAATGACCTTAGACCTATAAGTTTACTACAAATACCAGGAAAATTTTTGGAAAAGATTGTATGTAATAGACTCCAGTTTTATATGAAAAACTGTAATTTACTTTGGCCATCACAGCATGGATACAGGGCTGGACACTCCACTCAGTCAGCTATAACGGAACATCTATCCACTATTATTAATAACATTATATTAAACAAACCTTCATATTGCCTATATCTAGACTACAAAAAGGCTTTCGACACTGTTTCACATTCTAAATTACTAGAAAAAATATCCGCTTTAGGTCTTGACTTTGCTACTTGTAAATTCTTTGAAAATTATCTTAATAACAGAACACAAAATACTATTGCAAACGATGTACTGTCCACCTCTAAAAACTTGAAATATGGAGTCCCGCAGGGATCAGTCTTAGGTCCTGTGCTTTTCTCAGTCTATATTAACTCCCTCCCCACTGTCGGGTCTTTTGAAACCACTTTATATGCTGATGATGCAGTTATAACCGTAAATACTTCACTAGAGATGGAAAATGCCATAAAAGCAGTGTACAACTGGTGTCTGCATAATTCACTTACTGTCAATGAAAAGAAAACCAAATGGATGTTATATAATGGCACAAATAATGAAAATAGTATATTTATGTTAAAAAATTCTGTATTAGAGAGAGTGTACAGTTTCATGTACTTGGGTATAGAACTTGACCCAGAACTAAAATTCATAAATCATAGGACAATTGTACACAGAATATAAGGCATACAATTTTCCAACTTGCTAGAATCAGAAAATTTGTTGATAATTCCACTGCTCTGGACATTTTCAAAACTATGATATTACCAACTTTTGACTATTGTGATTTTGTATGGGATAGGGATTATAGAGGAGAAACAAAAGAATTACAATTACTACAAAATTGGGCATTAAGGGTTGTTTATAAAGTTAAATTGGAGGAAAATCCAACCATGACAACAGAGCAAATTAAAAACGCAAGTAAATGTATGGAACTTGCTGATAGAAGAGATCAACATCTTTTATTCTATGCCTTTTACTTGTCAAAATGTGAAAAACTGGTCGATAATAGAAACATACCCACTCGTTTTCATCAAGGAAAAAGATTGTTATTGCCACATAGTCTTAAACCTATTGTTATTAGAAGCGCTTTATATAGAGCTTGTGCCAGGTGGAATCAACTAAAAGTAAAATATACAACCATTGAGACCCTATCTGAGTTTAAAAACTCTATTAAGAAAGACTACCCAGACTGTTTCATGTAATAATTTGTGTGGCTATGAAATACTAATTCTCATCTTCATCTCATCTCATCATTAATGGATCGCTAAATCTTTTGAAATCTTTTTGATACGGTATTAATGACATACTGTTGATGTTCATTGCAGTTATAGGGCCATTACTGTTTAATTTTATATACCAAGACATTGAAATATGAAGGGGGCTTGGTATAATTACCACAATGCGTGGGCACCAGGTTTCAATTGCACTTACTTTGTAAATGTAATTATCCCAATAAACAACTTAAAAAAAAAAGCACTCACCCCTGGTGTCAAATCATGCAAATGAGAGGGTAAAAACAATGGTTTTTAGGCTGTAGGGGTGCGCATATTGGAATTAATTTTTGTATTCAGGTTTTCACCATCTAATGATTAACTTGCAGCACCAGGTGCAGTTCGCATATAAGACGCACCCCTAACTCAGCTAGAGTTGATTCTCGTAGAAGACGCATCCACTTCCTCTGAATCAATAGTTTGAAAAAACCCTCGTATAAGGCGCACCCCTAACTAAAGATACATGATCCATGTATAGGTCCACCAAGGAGCCAATATAAGCATATTACATGTATAATTAGAGTAGTCCTACCTGACTAAGGCAAGCCAAAGACAGGTGCGAATGTGCGGTGGTAACCCCCCCCCCCCTTTCCCTTAGCCATATTGTACAACATTGAAGAGAAGCTGTTGAAGAAAATCGGTCGTAACAACCCCCCACCCCCTCTAAGACTGGAGTTCTCCATTGATAAACCAAGCCAAAAAGCTGTCAAAGTGCGGCAGTAACACCCTCCCCACCCCCTATAGCTGTCTTATGCATGTGAACAGTAGTGTACTGAAAAAAAGCAAGCCAAAAAAAAAAATGCATACGAAATCATTTCCCACATAACATTTCTCTTTACCTTGCGTATAAGGCGCACCCTCAACTCAGGTCGATCCTATAAGAAGAACTTGGGGTTTGATTCGTGTATAAGACGCGCCTTATATGGGGCAGATTACGGTACTTATCATCTCTTTTAGAAAATGCTACTTCTGGATAAGATAGGTTAAAAATCAGCTGTAGCTATATGTACTGGTACTCATGGACAAGAAAAGCACATATTGGTGTTGATCAAATGGAAAAGATGTCTGAAGATAGTTTCATCCAATTAGATTTGACTGAACAGGGGTCTCTATCATATATTATAAAACATTTTATGGTGATGAAATTCGCAGCATTTTGGATAAATGATTTTTTTTGAGTCCCAGATCCTTACCCAACACCCATTTTCCAACCTTTACGATGAATTTTGACCTCTTTTTGTGTTTAGAAAATGCTGATTATACTTATAAGAATCAATAATATATTGAAATTAGTAATAAAGATTATAAAAGATGTTAAAAATGTTATATCATCCCTTTAGAGAATTCAATCCTAAACAATCTATTGGGACCACTTACATTCACATTTTTTTTTCAAAGCCTTACTTATTTATAAGTCCACCACCAAGATGGAGTGGGGACCTTCATGTAAGGGCGTGGAGGTGCAAAATAACTTCATTGGGAGTCCACAAGGAAAACTCTCCTTCCATACTAACAGTTGTCATCCTTACTTCATGGCCCGTTATGTCTCTAAATGGCGCATCAATCTCTCCAGAAGTGCGCCATTGGCTCATTGGCAAAAAATCCTGGCAATATCCCTGCAATATCATAGCCATGCAGCATCATGTGCTGTACTCTATAGGTTAACTAATATACAGGCATGCCAAGCCTGGAACCATAGACTTCCTATGGTAATACTGGAGTGCACGATGGAGATCATCATCACGGGAAGGAGGGACTTATTTATCATATTGTAAGTTGAGTATGGAATCTCTCACAATGGGAATGTGTATCGTCTCATTAGCCAAGCGAGAAGTATTGTTCACTATGAAACATCAATTGTTAAGCCTACGCAATAAAGATATATAAAACTGTATATACAGGTTCTTGAGTTATCTCTTCATCAATGTCATCAAGAATCATCATATTAAAAAGAATGTCTCAACCCGACATTTTGGTGGAGAACCCGTCTTTTTCAGTACACATCGTTCATGAATTATGAATGATCAAAATTAAAGATACAATCTTTGAAGTACCACTGTTGCACAACGCAGAAGTCAATTAGATGAAAAATTAGAAGGAAGAAGCAAACTTAGATACACAATACAAAGAGGAGTTTCCATACAAAAGAAAGTATTAGGTTATCTGGAGACTATTGAAGACAACACCACCACAAGAGAAGCCATCATTCAACATGACCAGATGTCGGACCACGATGAGCTAAGTACCACTGTAAATTTTGATACTAATGCAAACAAACAACAATTAGACATTAACACCAATCCCATAGAATTCAGCAATTCACAAATCATAACAACTCTAACAGCACAGCTGCAGATGTGACATTGACCGAACAGGAAATCAAACTTGAACAAAACACCATATCAGAAACAAACAGCGCAACCTCAACACCCTCACCAATATTCCCACACACACAAGGCCAACATCCCGCACCACCATTGCCACAAAGATTTATACCACCTACCTCAACTCCAATACCAGATCACACATTTGATCAAAGCTTTCAGGACCAATTGCTCAGGCAATTCAAATCCCAAAGGGAATTTAAAAACCCCATAATAAATTACACCCCTCTCCACATTGACAGCTCAATTGACTTTGAGAAACCCCCAGAAAAACAAGATGTAAATACACCATCAGACAGTCAAACAAATGCTAGGCAAGGTTCCATTACAGGTATTGTGTCTATATATCCAGTACAGAACCAACCAGCAACAAACAATTAATTAAATAGAACCAGTGATGAAACCATAAGAAAACTAGGTGACTTAGCAGCAGAAATTGTGTTATCTAACACAAACACAACCAATGCCAATGCAAATTATATAGGTGCAGGCACAAGACCAAAAGACACCAAGACTGCCAACAATCGGTAACGTAGACACGCTATCAGAGCACGATTATATAAACCTAGGAATAGGTACAGAAACTAAATTCAATCCAATAAGGCAATACACAGAAAAGGGCATTAGTGCAAATGTCTCTCTAGAGGAAGGAAGAGAAAGGCTAATTTGGAGGAAATCAGAAATCGCCGAAATAGCCAACATGGAAGACAGAATCAGAAATCTAGACAGTCACCTGACTGAATACACTGACACTCAAATCGACAAGATCAGAGCAGAACTGAAGCTAGAATGCTCAAAACTGCAACCATCAATCAAAAGTCAAAACACACAATCAGAAAACATGCATCAAACCCTATGCAACCAAAGAGAGACAACAGAAACAATCCTAGAGAAGCAGCGTATTGACCTACAGTCAACAATGGCCAGCTTATACAGCAGAATTATGGGAGACCAAGAGAATGAAAGATCTCTAACCAAATCAATGTTTGACACAACCAGATCAAGCAGTGACAGTCTGGCTGAAAAGCTGAAAAGCACAACCATCCAAGTAAATACCATAAATTGCAAGATTGGCACTCTAGAGGAAAAGATAACTAGAGTCTTAGACTGCGATAGAGGATACGACAACAAGAACCACCACGATTCAAGAAGAGACAACAACAAGGGTTACAATAGTAATGATGACAGACAAAGTAACAACAAGGGAAATAACAACCAAAACAGAAATTCCAACAGACAGGAAAATAGCAGAAAATAGAATGACGACCGTGGTAAGTCAGACAAAGACAGAAAATACAATAGAAGATTCAACAACATGCAATCAGAAGAAGTCAATCAAGGCACACAAGAAGAAAGCAACATTACAGCGAGGATGACACTCTAGACAATAGCAATGATAAATAGGTTTCAGGGAGAATCAGCAAGAGACCCACCACTGGATCCCCGATGGGCATCAACATGCTCAATGCCACACAATTTGATGAAATCTCTACAACCACAATAGATAGCTCAGATTCAGACCAAAATGATTCGGATACAGAAAGCGAAGATGAAAATAAATTATACCTAACACTCAATAAACGTATATACAAACACGGACCAGCAGTTAAGATCCAAGCACCTTTAGAAAACAGAGTCCTAGATCTAGAAGCAGTAGGCATCAAAACAAATGCATTGATAGACACAGGAGCAACGCTAAGTTTCATCACAAAGGCCATGTATCACAAAATATATCAAAAGAACCCAAATGTGTACAGACAACCAACCAACATCACACTTCAACTAGCAGACTGCAGTAAAGTAACAGCTAAGTCAGCAGTGAGAATAAACATGAAAATCGGCAACGAAACAGTGAACTTCCTACTGTACATAATGGAGGAACTGAACCTACCAATAATACTAGGATTAAACTTCATTAGAAAATACAGCGGTTCAATCAAATGTATAGACTCAAGGGAACAAATATCAACTAATATCATGTTGATAAAGAATACCATCGTACCACCAAACTCGGGACTACAAACAACAGGAACTCTAGCTTCACATGTGAAACTATCAGTAGTGATAGGTCAAACCAAAAGCAGATAACAACTTGATAAGAGTTATCATAGCAAATGTTACAGAAGAACAAATCAAAATACCAAAATTCATTTCAATCAGAGTTTTTAACCCGATACAGAATCAATATTGCACAACAGACCGTGAAATAATAGGTGTTGTGTATGTAATCAGTAAATTCTATCGTTACACAGAATTCTCTCACTTCACAATATACTCAGATCACAACGCCCTCGTCTCACTATTCAACAAAAAGGAAGCAATCACGAACGGCAGACTAGCAAGATGGTTAGATTTGTTCATGTCATGCGATTTCACAGTCAAAGACCTAGCAGGGAAGGCAAACACAATAGCCAACTACCTATCCCGAATAAAGGTACCCACAGCAAGAGGATGAACCACTACCAATACAAACACAAGGAAAGGTCATAATACCACTCAAGGAGACCAAATTCTCTTATATCACCATCACCAAAACATTCCACAAAGATGACATAACACCCAATGCTCCAATACTACACTTCAAACCAAGATCAATATTGAAAGATGGAGAGACATTGGGAGACAAAGCCAAGAAAGCAGGATACACATGCAGTGGAAAATACAAAAAAACCAAGAAGATCGAAGAACTCAACAAAGGAGCACAAATTAAATGCCATCACAAGAGCAAAGGCAATGCATGAAAAAGACCATACCATATCATACAGGGTTTCTTCAAAGCCTCAGATGGAGTCTGCACCCAGAAAGAGGGGTAGACCCGTCAAAAAGCTCAAGCCCGCAATCTCGAGATCCACAGCCAAGATAAAGCAATCCAAAATAATAGCTCCACTTGCAGAGAAGGCGATCATTGAACTCTCAAGGCACAATAAGTTCACCTCAGCAGACAAATACTACTGGGACATGACAATTTCATCATCATCGACAATATACTATTCAAAATGAATTCCTCAATCTTATGCCGACAGAGGGAATTGGAACTGCAAGTCATTATCCCCAAGAAATGGGCCCACAGACTGATGGAGACGCTACATTACGCCCCATTAGGAGGACACTTAGGTATAATGAAAACGTACAAACTGAATAAGTATAAGTATTTTTGGCCCAACATGTTCACCGATGTAACCAATTATGTCGTAACTTGCCACACATGTCTGATCACAAACAAAAATCCCAAAATAAGGGAACCAATACCCACAACATACAGTCACCTCAGTGTAGACAGTATAGGACCTTTACCTGAAGCAAGGAACGGAAGCAAGTACATACAGGTAGTCGTGGATCACGCATCCAGGCATATCACCACTTGGGACTGCAAAGAATTAACCCAGTAAACAAAAAAATGTTAATTCACCTCAAATTAACATTTCCAGATGGATTGAAAAAACGTTTTAAAAAAAAGGAAATAAAACGTTTGATTAACATAAAAACGTGGACTCTAAATAACGTAAAAAAATGTTATACCCTAATGTTTTTTGTAAACGTTTATAAACGTTTTAGAACGTTTTTTTCTTACACCAATGTTCCCTATTCTAGCCTTCGTAATACTATAAAAATAAATATGGTTTCATGACCGTCGATAATATCAGATTTTGCATAGAGTTATCCACGTTCTTGTCATAAGATTTTATACAAGCCCTGGGTGTTAACAAGATGCTCTCTCAAAATGGACTGCTTGACCGTACTAACGCCATAGTACAATGTGCTCCACATACATGTATGGCTATAGAGGGCTGTTAGGCCATTTCAATTCATGTATACAGTGCACAAGATTGGACAAATATATATTTTTTCTAAATGCTATAAAAAGGGTGTCTACCAATGTGATCTGCATATGGACATAGTGCAATTGATTGCAGTGACAAATGATCTATAGCTTTTGCTGCAATTGTTAGTTACACATATTATGCAGCCATTGGATTGACCAGATGATTATCTTATCACTATCATATCAGTATGATAATGGGAGGATCCACTTATAAATCATATTGGGATAGTGCTTTTACCTGGCAGGACATACAGGAAAAGCTAAAAAGATTATATTACATGAATGTTATATGAATGTTAATTCAACATTTTTCAAATGTTTAAATATGATATGGACAAAATGGACGTTCTACATAAAACGTTTGCATCGAGAACATTTAAAAATTGTTTTAAATGTATTAGATGAAAACATTTAAATCCAAACCATGTAGGAACGTTTCTAAACATTTTCCAACGTTTGTTAGAAAAAACACACATACCCCTTTCTGCCAGCGTAGCTTCTGATTTTCCTGGACATACAGAACCAGTGTGTTTTGTCAGAAATTCCAACAGGGACGACGATCCTTTGGTGAAAAATGTGTTGGAACACATAAACAACTTGGGACAGTTGATAGGAGAACAGGTAAAAGAGAATTTTAGAGATGTTTTAGATGAACTAGACTCTCTAGAAGAAAAACAAAAGGAATTAGAACATAAAGCTAGCAAAGTTTTTCCAGCGAAGAACAAAAAAAAAAAAAAAAAAAATTTCCCATGTTCTTGAAGTGAAGGAAAAACTTCTTACCTACATTGAAAGAGTCCCTGTCCTAGGTTTCAACTCTGGGAAGTATGACATTAATTTAATAAAAAAGGAATTTCATTCTTTTTTTATAGACACAGACAAGACAGAAATGAAAACCATAAAAAAATGCAACAAGTACATAGCAGTGTACACAGATCATCTTCTTTTCCTTGACATGTTCAACTATTTGGCACCAGGTTATTCCTACGCAAACTACCTGAAAGCCTTTCTTAAAGGGAAAGCTGAAAAAGGTTTTTTTCCCTACGAGTGGATGGACAACGTAAGAAAACTGAACAACAAAGCTCTTCCTCCACGCCACTGCTTCTACAGTTCTTTGTCAGGTAGTGGAATAAGCAAAGAAGATTACCTTCAATGTAAGAAGGCCTGGGCAGAAAACAAAATGAAAACTATGAAGGACTACTTGATATATTACAACAACTTGGACGTTAAACCCTTTGTTTTAGCCATAAACGAGCACACAAAATTTTTTATAGACCGTGGGGTAGACATGTTCAAAGACGGATTAACTTTGCCAGGTCTCACCTTGAAGTTTCTTTTGAACAACACTGTACCTAATGCCACACCTTACATTCTTTTCGGTGAGAAAGAAAAGGATGTTCACTCCTTGCTCAGACGCAACTTAGTAGGGGGTCCCTCTATTATATTTCACAGACATCACAAAAGTGGAGAAACAAGAATAAGACAAAAAAAATACGGGTCACAAAGCAAAGTATGCAGACACATAGTAGGGGTAGATGCTAATAGCTTGTACCTCAAGTGCATGGGTGAAGAACACTGCACAGGTTATTATGTGGTGCGAAGGAAAGAAAACGATTTTCAAGCTGTCTGCAGTCAACAAATAAGCTACTCAGCCACAGAATGGTTGCGCTACAAAACTGTCACAGACAACGTGAAAATATTACACCAATACAACTACGGGGAAGTTGTATTAGGTTCAAGAAAAATAAAAGTGGATGGCTATGATCCAGCTTCAAAAAAAGTATACCAGTTTCACGGGTGCTACTGGCATGGTCACATATGTCACCTCACTAAATCAGTTTTAAAAGAATCCAATGGAAAGGCATGGTTAGAAGAAAAAAACCAAAATACGATTTTAACTACCCTATATCTTCAGTCGTTGGGTTACCAAGTAGAGGAAAAGTACGAGTGTATGTGGATGAAAGAAAAAACTGAAAGCTCTTGTAGAAAAACAAAAAGTGAATGGGAAATCAAAAGGCCATCGTGCCAAGGCAGAAAAAGTCAGGATGAAATACTGAGCGGGGTTTCAAGAGGAACAACTTTTGGGCTTATCCAGGTAGACATAGAAACACCTGAATCTTTGAAAGAAAAATTCAGCGAAATGACACCTATATTCAAAAACTGTTTGGTAGGGAAAAATGACGTAGGTGAACATATGAAACGTTACTTGGAAGCAACAGGTAAGCTAAAGCAACCACAACGCCAACTTATAGGCAGCTACCACGCAGAGGGAATTTTGTTGGGAACTCCTCTCTTGAAGTGGTACCTGGAAAAAGGTTTGGTAGTTACAACAGTACACCTTATTGTAGAATACACACCAGAACAGACTTTTTTACCCTTCATGGACGAAGTCACCAAAGCTAGGAGGAAGGGTGACGAAAACATAGACTGTAAGATTCTGTCAGATTTGTACAAACTTTTGGGAAATGGTTCATATGGGAAAACCATATGCAACAAACAAAACTTTGTTCAAACAAAGTATCTTCACCCCTCTAAGGCAAGACTTTTGGCCATGCACTGGTCAGTGCAAGATGTGCAAGACATAAGCGACAACACGGTAGAATTGTCCTGTTTGCCCACCTCCATAACCTACGACCTCCCAGTTCAAATAGGTTTCATGGTATACCAATACGCCAAACTTAAAATGTTGGCCTTCTATTACGACTTTCTCCTTGAATACATAGATGAGAAAGATTTTGAAATGTGTGAAATGGACACTGACAGTTTTTACTTTGCTTTAAGTGCAGAGAACATAGAAGACGTCATTATTCCTGAGAAACGTGGAGCTTTCTTCAGAGAACGTCACAAATGGTTGCCCTCTGAATCATGTGACAACAGTCACCACAGAGAGACCTATGTTCAGACCAAAGTGTTGGGTGAGCTGTGGTTACCTCAACCATGCTGTAAGAGCCGTCTGGCGTTTGACAAGAGAACCCCCGGGTTGTTCAAAGTGGAGTGGGAAGGTGATGAAATGACTGCCTTGAACTCCAAATGTTACATAGGCACAGGAGTGAATGTGCCCGTTAAAATGAGTTGCAAAGGTGCAATTCAAAAACAAAACCCCCTAACCACTGACAAGTACAAAGAAGTACTGGACAGTGAAAATGTTGTCACGGTAGTCAACAAAGGATTTAGAGTAGTTAACCACAGCGTTACCACTTACTCTAAAAAAAAAACAAGGTCTAACCTATCAGTACATAAAGAGACAAGTATGTGAAGACAGTGTAAGCACCCTACCCCTTTCTATATAAAAAAATGGTTTCTTTTTCTAGTTTCACTTCCAGTTGTACATTTTGTTTAAAGAAAAAAAATTTAAACAAGTTGTTCAAATGAACATTTCTCTCCATAGAAAACAGTGTTAAAATGAAAAATGTTCTTTTGAACAATTGTTCAAACGAACATTTGTTCAAATGAACATTTTTTTCCATAGAAAACAGTGTTAAACTGAAAAATGTTTTTTTGTTCAAATGAAAATTTGTTGAAAAAACAAAAAAGTTAAAAAAATGTGTACTGTATCATGAAAAAAAACTGACAAAAGTAAAAAAAAAGTGAACTGTATCACCCAAAAAATCCAAAAAAACTTTTCACAAAAGTGAACGCTGTAAATGTTCACAAAAAAAATAAAAATCCGACGCTAAAGAAATTAACTTGGAACAGAAAAAAAGTGGTACCAAATTTCTTTACTCATAGCGTCACGTTCACCAGATTATCAGTATTTGGTTAGATTTAAGCTACCATTTAACATGGAAAGTTTAGAAGCTATGCTTGTGGAGCAAACCACAGAAACTCCACCTTATGACTATTACATGAGTCCAGTTTTATAAAGTGTTGCTTCATATAATCAAGCTTCTTCTATAACACCTGACAATGATGTAAGTTCTTTAGCATGTGGATGTTCAGAGAATTTCTTTTGGGAAATAATACCTGCAGAAAACATTGGTTATTTTAGAGGAGCTGAACCAGACACTGTTGACCACTGTATAACTAGTGTTAAAATGTACAAATATTTCTCTTCAGCTTTTTGGGACGCCTACAGAAACTGCATGTACTATTGTCGAGTGAAAAAAGTTAACTTGATATCGCATGATTGGTGTATAGGAGTATATCAATTGCACACTGAACCTGGCTGCCCAAGACACTACACAAGGTACACTTTAGGAAGTGTAAGAAAGTTTGCTGTTACTCTCCAAGAGTTAGAATGTAATCCCATAGTAGGAGTGTTTTGTCAGTGTAACTGTAAACTGGAAGTATCTGCTATTGCTAAAACTATTTGTTTCACATGTCTGCAGGTCTCACTGGAACTTCACGCCTTAAGTATACCTGGAGTGAGAAATCATTTCTCTTTCGAGTTAAACTTTAAGGATGGTTTTTTATCTGGTCTTTTACCTGGACCCAAAAACAGTCAAACTTACTTCCTGGCCCAGGCATTGTTCGAGCATGCTATATCTAACATAGCCAAACTTAACAGTTATTGTTTCCACAACACATGGAAAACTAGTCTCACTGGTCAAAGCTGGTATCAAGCAAGTAAATTCACACACAACAAATATTTCTGTTGTATATGTGCACGCCCCGGAAATGGAAAATCTGGCTTCATCTGTAAATATTGTGTCTAATAAAAATATAATCTTTTATGTGAAATGAATGAGTTGTGTTTTATTTTAATGTATGAAATGAACAGAGATAACAAAAATGAGTCATAACTATTGTGTAAATGCATAGAAATATTGCATCAAAACATAAGTCATGGCTATTGTGTAAATTCTTACAAGCATTGCGTAATACACCCTCATACGTAGGTCATACGTTTTTGCAAGTAGGTTAGTAGGTCACTTCCGGTTTGCAAGTAGGTCAACCCTAGGTATTGCGCAATTCTCTTAATTTATGCAACTAGGTCAGGTCACTAGGTCAAACGGAATCCAGCTCTCTGATTGGTCGAAAAAACTAGGTCATGACCTTATGATGACACTTCCTGTCAAATCCAGCCCTCTGATTGGCTGAAATTAGGTCACTTCCGGTCTACCAGTAGGTTATGACCTAGTTAGTACCTAATCCATTGCGCTGACTTTGCATGTATATGCTACTCTCATTCCGTCATCTTTCGCCACTGTGTGTTAGACTCACGTGGCATAGCAATTGCTATTCCTGGTGATCTTGTGCTATAACGACGTTGGGTTCCATCTAGCGACATGTGTGAGCCACTTTACACAGGTTGTCGAGGACTCACTACAATTTGCTGGGATGTGAGCTTTTATAATTCATCATCACCACATTTCTCATAGTGGTTGATTCTGCCTTAATAATCCATTTCCGAACCTTCCGTATAATGTGTGACAGGTATTTTGCTTTCTTCTCTTTCAGGTTCGGAGGGCAGAGATCAGGTCAGAGGCTGGGACCACGATACAGATCACTAGAAGTAGCCAATCTCACTGTAACCCCAATCAGGAAAGTTGCTGCTATACAGACTGGTGCAACGGTAAAGACGCAACTGACGTGAGGGAAAATAAGCAGAACAACATCATACCATAGACTCTCAATTTATACAATTAACAAAGCAGGTTGTACGTAGTTTTTTTTTGCACATCATTGAAATATCATCATGTTTTAGTATTATGAGTGTGCAATAGATGATGAAAATGGTCTAGCTTGCGTTGAGGCCATGTGTAAATGGACAGTAACTAAGGGAGTTATACATGAATGTTTGTCTTGCAGAAGATGTATTTCACAGCACAGTGGTATCAAATTTCTAATGAAAGTTATAAGAAAATATAAGTGTTTTTCTTGAATTTCATGAATGTGACTGTTCTCCAAAACACCAAATGCATTTATGCGCCTTTTATTTTTACTAGACAAATCATGCCCAGCAAAAGTATCTATCCGAGCATCGAGAACTTTTGAATAGATATAGACCTCTTTTTTTGTTATCGATTCATTTTAATTGATTACATCCAGACATGTGATTAAAATCATGATCACCAGTGATGTGAAACATTTCTAATTACCGGTATATCTAATGTCGATTTAGATAAATAAACATGTTTGAAAATCTACATGAGAAAACATTGATCCAATTCTCCAGACCAAAGAACACAATCAAAGGGGAAGCTAGTGTACTATAGACTAAGACGAAAGGGGAAAACATCTATCTATCTATCTATCTATCTATCTATCTATCTATCTATCTATCTATCTATCTATCTATCTATCTATCTATCTTTGTTGCATGGCGGGGTAGGGGGGGGGGTCTCCCTGTCACATATCACCTCTAGAAACCTAGCATGACCATTGTCAAGTCAAAGAAACCTCCCTTGTTATGTCACTTATTTTCCCTGAAGTTTCTAATGAGCATGTCACCTCTCAAATTTAAGAAATACTCATGTCACCATGTCGATACTGTTGCTTCTCATTTAATGTCTGTGATACAAATGAGTATAGAGGGATCGGAAACAGAGATCTTTATTGCTTGTTTGGTGTCATGTAACGTCCAGTACCAAAATAAATTAAATGTCAATGAGTTCTAAGCTATTAGAAAATGATTAATACTCCATGAACGTTTCTAACTATTCCAGAAGGTTGGGGGTTATATGGCAATAGAGTGGAAACGAGGTAGGTCATGCGTGTTTCCCTCAGTACTCTCTAAAAGAATTTACAGAGGTTCTTCGTTATCTTTTGGCAAGACCCTCCTGGTAACCAATGAATTTGTTCTGAAATCGATAACTAATATCACTATTAGCGCCCAATCCGTCACTTCTGAAAGCAGACGCTTATTTTAAGAATACTGCACAAAAATTAATAGAGCTATTTCTGACACAGGCATAAATAATATATTGATTTTGATATGTGGAAGTTTTGAAACTGGCCCCAGGAAGGTCTTGCCAAAAAGGAAACGAGAACCCAAAATTAAAAAAGTGCATCTTACTGTATTGCCAAAGCCATTCTCATCTACGCAGAGATTTAAAACGTCAAAAGGTGGTTAATTCAATATTGAACGTTTTTTTTTCAGACTTGACAAATTATTATCCCAAACTTAGCAGCAGTTATTTCAACTGCTCTGTCACATTACACAATGCCATTTTCTTTGTCATTTGGGTGCATTTATTTTATATTATGACGATAAAGGTGCTGGGTATAAATTAAGGGGGGGTTAGGGAAGAGGGTAAAATGGACGCCCATTATATTACAAGCGAATACACACCTGTAGACTGAAGCAACATATATAGTACTACGCTGCTAATTGAATACTGTGGTCGTACTTTATTTCGCGCTGTATATATTTTCGCGTATTTCGCGGAAATAAAAAGTCCGCAAATTCATCTCCTCAGTGAAAATTTATCTCTTTAGTTTAGTAGTCATATCAACAGTTGGCATGGGGGTGGTCAGGTGCTGGGTGCAGCCTAGGTCCCTGACTCCCCCCCCACCACCACCACCTAAATAAATGCAGCATTCTAAAAGGTGTGAAAACTAGAAAGCCCAACACAATAGCTATCACTGTAAACATTAATTGGGATGCTCTGTGAGTTTTTCAGCCAATGGCTGTCACTTTTACATGTACATTTAAGTGCATGTATTAACTACCACAGAAGCACAGGAAACATGCCACAGGCTTGAACAGACAGATTTTGAAATCCGCAAATTTAAATACACGTGAATTTGTCTTTTTTGGCATGTCCGCGAAAATTTGTGTCAGTGAAAATATCTACGACCACAGTACGCTGGGTGTAATGATGATGTAAGACACTCTGGTGAGGGTCAAATTGTATCGCAGTATATTAAAGTGGCCCTAGTGTCTATGCATGAACCTATGGACAGAGCTGCTGCCAACTGCGCAAAGATGATGGTGCATATCCACAATCATTGTACGCTCAATGGCACCACTGCAAAGACAGTAAAGCCACCTACTTTGATATAATTTGACCAAGACCAGAGTGTCTTACCGTTATGATATATACATAACCATGCACTAGAAGCCTATAGTGTTCTACGGAGCCCCTAATAGGACATACTAAAAAGATTTTTTTCATGCAAAATATATTCCTGCGGGTACAGGAACATTCCTGCGGAAACAGGAACATTCTTGCAGAAACAGGAACATTCCTGTGGAAACAGGAACATAATAAAAAGATTTTTTTTCATGCAAAATATATTCCTGCATGTACTGAAATATTCCTGCGGGTACTGGAATATTCCTGTGGCTACAGGAAGATTTTTTTTGGATACAAGAATGTTCCTGCGGACACAGTAGCATTCTTAAATTTTGAGAGATTAAAACATGTAAAAAATATTTCTTTCTCAGTATCCGCAAGAATTATTCAGTATCCGCAAGAATTGTTCAGTATTCGCAAGAATTGTTCAGTTTCCGCAAGAATTGTTCAGTTTCCGCAAGAATTGTTCAGTACCCGCAAGAATTGTTCAGTATCCGCAAGAATTGTTCAGTTTCCGCAAGAATTGTTTCTGTACCTGTAAGAATTGTTCAGTACCCGCAAGAATTGTTTCTGTACCCGAAAGAATTGTTCAGTACCTGCAAGAATTGTTTCTGTACCCGCAAGAATTGTTCAGTACCCGCAAGAATTGTTTCTGTA
The DNA here is from genome assembly GCA_949317995.1 of Acholoe squamosa. NCBI lineage: Eukaryota > Metazoa > Annelida > Polychaeta > Phyllodocida > Polynoidae > Acholoe > Acholoe squamosa. The sequence goes on along the minus strand of OX439038.1, from coordinate 33,475,730 downwards.
CCCGCAAGAATTGTTCAGTACCCACAAGAATATTTTTTCTGGTGAAAAAATTATTTTTGGTATGTCCTATTAGGGGCTCCGTAGTGTTCTATGTTGTTTCAGCCTATGGGAATACATGTGCACAACGGTTCCCAAGGTGGTACAAAAGGATGGAGGATGCACATGGGGAACACAGACACACTTTGGTGGTGTGGAGAAGTTATGATATCAGAATAATGCCGCACACGGCTGGTGGCTGGTTTATTATCCCGGTTTATCCTACCTCACTGCAGGGCTAATGAATGCCATGCCAATCTTCAAGTGTACACAATATGGACCCTGCAGTCTCCAGGCAACATGTCAAATAGATCCTACAATCTTGCAACATTATACCCCAAACATGGTACTTAGGGAGTGTTCATTTTTTAACAACAGGGGGGGGGGGGTTGGTGAGTTTGAGGGGGGTGTAAAATATTTTGACCCCTCCTGAGGGGGGGGAGGAAATATTTTGACTGCTCTTAAGGGGGGTGTAAAATTTTTAGACCCTTCTTGATGAGGCATGAATTGACGCGACTTGCCATAAATACCCAATTTAATAAGCAGTGGGGACAATTTCTCAATATATTACTTGCAGAAGGAGAAGGTTTATACTGATAATTTTACAATGCATCAGAATGCACCATTTTCTTTCTAAAATTTCAAAATTTTTGCAGGGAATCATACTTCCAACAAGATTGTATGCAGTGCTCTCAACACTCAAGCATCTGGCGTGAATCTCACGCATCTGGCATGATTCTCACACATTTGGAGGTTATCTCACTCTCTGACGCTGAGGAGCCTGTGTCTCACACATTTTAGACTTTGTAATTTCAGTATATACTTATATAGTGAACTTGAGCATCCTCGGTTTGATGTACCAAAATGCTCTAAAAATCAACAAATGAACATCCATATTTCTCCAAATTTTCTTGGGGGCATACCATCAAACCCCCTGGAACTGCATTTATTTCAATGCATCTCGGAAATCTAGAAAATTCCAAGCTTCAGGAAAAAGTCTCACTCTTTGGCTCCATTAGAACATGAGAGCTCTGTGATATGTGTGATGCCTGTCACAGATGGCTCATGCATACATGTACGCAAACTCATTTTTTCAGTTTTCTCCATTATTCTAAGATCTGTCAGGGTCAATCTTTGTCCAGATCCAATGAGATATCATTTTACCATTTTATATATATATATGGTGGGGTCTTAGAAAGATTTGGATACAAGGGCATCAGCCACCCTCAAAAAGCACCAAAATACACCAATTGATGTCTCAATATTCAAAAATTTCCTGGGCAAGATACCCCCAGACCCCCCCCATTTTAACCTATCAATGGCAAATCAAAGAAGAGTCTTTACTTTTAATGCCTCGATTTTTTTCACATCCGGAATTTGCATATATGTCATGGTCGGTTCTCTCTCTCCCTAGCCTTTCCTCCCATCTCCCCTTCCCCTAACCTTTCCCCAAATCTCTCCCCTCATCTGGAGTGGGCCTAGCAAGACATACCTGACCTGACCTGGATGGCCTGACCTGGATGGCCCGACCTGTACCCACCCAGGCTGCCCCCGGACAGATCCACCTGGACAGACTCACCCAGACCGGACTGACCCGGACCAGACAGATCTAACTGGACTGCCCCCAGACTCACCCTGGATGAATCTACCCTGATAGACCCAGGCTAAACCGACCTGGACTGGAAAGACCCGGACCAAATGGACTTAATGGATCTGGATTGAACCTACCACAACAGACCCAGTCAAGACTTCAATGGGACCCAGACCAGACCGGACAGAATCAGATGGATCCAGAATGAACAGAACCAGACCATACAGACCCATACGAGATGGACTTGACCGGGATAAATCCGACCCATCCAGTTGGGTCATCCAGTCATACCTCAACAAAATGCACCATTTGACGTCTTGATATTCAAAATTTTCCTGGGGGACATCTCCATATACCCTTAGGGTCCCTGACCCAAAAACAGTGTATTGATAATGCAGGGGTTGTAGAACCTTGGGGTCAGGTGGGATCTGTGCCCCCCTACACCATCCAGTCATACCTCAACAAAATGCACCATTTGACTTCTCGATATTCAAACTTTTCCTGGGGGACATCTCCATATACCCTTAGGCTCCCTGTATTGATGATGTGGGGGTAGTAAAACCTTGGAGTCAGGTGGGATGTGTGCCCCCCTGCACCATCCAGTCATACAAGTCATCACCAAATTTAACTTCTCGATATTCAATTTTTTTTCTGGGGGACATCTCCCTGAGCCAAAAACAGTGTATATGATGCAGGGGTAGTGAAACCTTGCGGTCAGGTGGGATGTGTGCCCCCCTGCACCATCCAGTCATACGTCACCAAAATACACCATTTGACTTCTCAATATTCAAAACTTTCCCCAGACCCCCCTCTGATTCTTACTCTCTATCACACATTAATCACAATAACAATAAAAAAAAAAAAAAAAAAACATGCCCAAGAGTTTTAAACATTTTTCTTGGAAAGCAGTATGCACATACTTAGAGTTGGCCTGAAAATACATGATATTCTTGTCTAGATTTTTCAAATTGCCCTGGGGAACAAATCTGCAGATAGTACTTTACAGCAGAATCAAGTAACTGAAAGGCTAGGGGGACATCAATTCAGGTCTTGGCAGTCTTCTGGTATCCAGGGTTCAAATTTCCATTAGGATAGCAAGATATCCATCATACATGAAGGGGTCAGACATTTTCAGAAAACCAAACCCCCAACCTATGTAAATGGTTAAGTTATTGATTTGCAGGTTTAGATTGCTTTGGTTACCCCCCTCCCCCAAACAAAATTTCCAAAGGCTGTGTTAAAACAGCCCATCTCCCATATATATATTTCGACCATCAGGAAAGAGATAGAGGCAATGGCATTCACTTCTGTAACAATTGTGTGGTCATGTCTACAACCGTGTGGTCACATCTACAACTGTGTGGTCACGTCTACAACCTATTTTCACTAGTTCTTCCACCCAAACATCAATTCCAGACCCCTATATCTATGTACCAGGGTGAAGTTTAATATCTTCTTTGCAGCAGCAGGATGCTTCAGAGGTGATTTCTTGGAAGCTGCAGGTGACCACAGTTCTAGACGTGACCACGGTCATAGACGTGACCACGGTCGTAGACGTGACCACATGCTTTTCTTATGATATCTCTGATAATTATGTGGAATGTATTAAACCAAACTTACAGGGCTTATTGCTGTTATATAGAGGTATAAGGCCCACATAATAAGGATAGTTAATTATGAAATACCTAGCAGCATGGCCCCATGTATGGTCATAGAGGTGACCACATGTAAACTACCCCAAAATCAAATCATAGCCTCTGGGTCATACAGTTCTACAGCTAGGTTCAATTTATTGGTGTGCTATATAGATACATGTAAGGTCTCTACATGGTAAATGTTTTTAGTTCATATTCTATATCTTTCCTAGGGTAAGGGAACCCAAAAGAGGTCGTAGACGTGACCACTCAATGGTTACACAAAAGGTTTTATGCCACCAGTGTTCACCAAAGAACAAGTCTGATGTGAAATGAGCCTGTCAATGAGGGCTGTTATTTTTTTATATTGACCCGATGACAACTTATTTTTTTGACAAGTCATGGTAAAGATAACATACTTAGTTGCTTTGTTATTATTACATTTATTAGGGGAAATTGCAATGTCATTACCAATAACCATATATACCTATGTCAAATTGAATGATCTAATTAAGTTTATTATGATATATCATGGTTATTCATGAATGACCAATGATAGTCATCATCTTTAAAGGCATTGGCTTAAGCAGGATGTATGTATTCTGTTAGATTGAGGCTACTTTCTTGGCCCAATATAATAATTCTGTATCACATGATGTGAAGTGCTATTTCTCAAGTAGCGATTGGTAAATCTCTTTGATTTTTCTTGTGTGTACTAAGTACATATAGACAAACTGCTAAAATCAATTTCATGAAGTTTCCATATTCCTTTGAGATACTAACTTATGTCCTTCATTTTAGCACTCTAGTAAAGAAGTAATAGTGATTAACCAGGGCAGAATACCGCAAATGTTTTACAATAAAGCACAGCAGTGTCCTTGTGTTCTATGTTGTACCCTAGTGTATTTTGGGGTAGGTCCCAAAATCGCAAAATATTCAAATTCGCAGAGATATTGAGGCATTTTTCGCCATGTCGGATTTGACCTGAACAGAATGAATCCCTGGAATTTGGCCCAACCAACTGCCCCGATACACAGTGACCCCCAATCTTTATGCACCTTATAGCCTACACATATACATGTAGTGTTGAAGAAATGATAATTACTATGGCTTTGAGCAAATTCTTTACAGGTCGAATCCCACATGGTGAAAAATGCATCAAATATCTCTGTGATTTTGAATCTGTTGCCTTTATGGGACCTACACTCTCAGCCCGAATTATAAATCAGCAGCAAATTACAGTGTACTGCATACAGCGCAATCTACTGTAGGGTCTATGGATTTGTACTAGCAGCAGTCTGAGAGTGTACCCCGAATTCGCAAGGGTTATAACAACAGTAGGGTGTATAGAACACAAGGACACAGTTGCATTTTCTTATGCATTCTTTAGGATATTGTCAGTAGACCGTTATAGGTATTGTACTTATCATATTTTTTTTTCACCTTTGACTCTACCATGTAACCCAGTGTCCGAGTCTACCCACAAGCCAAGCCATACCCATAGACCAAAGGCTGGCGGTGTCAACTGCACTCAGTGACCCTGCCTCCTCCCACTGGAGGATAAGCTGTCAATCATGAGCAGCTCGCTGCATGCTGGAAATTCCTAGCAGCCAATGTTTAGACCAACTCCTCCTGCTGGAGGACATGCTCATTGATCATGAGCAGCTCACAGCATACCGGGAATTCCCAGCAGCTATATTTAGAACCATACCGAACTCTGTGAACCCCAGTGCTATGTTTAGGATCCCCCTACATACCTGCACTGGAGTTCCCCAGTTACTATATTTAGCTCACCTGATACTATTTTTAGGATGAGCTGGGTGAGCAGCTCCTACTATAAATACCTGTAGAGGGAGCAGCTCACTCATCTTTCCACCTTCATACTTCATACCTCACACACTAACGTGAGACCAAAGCCCTTGGCTCAAGGGCTAGGCTTGGACACTGTTGGGCACCTTTATACTGTATCACCAACTATACCTCGTGGACTTCAATGAATAAAAGTGGATATCAAACTGGATTCCTGATTCGTCTGTATTCATCCTTATTCATCATTTACGGACTCGTTGACAATATTTTGCCTTTGTTGATATTTATATCAGTGTAAATTATACATTTTCTGGTCAACAGTCGCAAGAGAATGCTTGTGTTCCATGCTCCCTGCTGCACTTATAACCCTTACAAATTTGGGGTAGATCCCACAAACACAACAAGCATTTTTCACCATGGTGAAAAATGCCTCAAACATCTCTGCGATTTTGAATCTGATGCGATTTTGAGGTCTACCCCAAATTAGCATGGGATATAATTACAATAGGGTACATAGAACACAAGGAGCCTGGACCCATGCATATCCAGTGGGTCCACCATTTTGAATTTTGCTGGTTCTGCTAAAGGTGGCAAATCACACCGATAAGGCATTGTCATGATGTGTACCTTGTCCCTGGATAACATCTACTTTCAGGGACACGCTGGTTCGTATCTTATCAGCTTATCAGTTTTTAGATAATGGCACAGGACAAGTGGGCTTAACAATGTAACTCTTCATCTGCCCAGGTAGCAAGGATAAGCCGACATTGGGCCAATGTCGGCTTATATTGGGCCAAGTATGGACAAGCATGGCCCAATGCTCCATTGCTGATTGGGTGGGCATGAAATAAACATCATTACCTACTTTTCACCAAAACCAGCTCTAGTCCCGATTGTACCCAATACTGTTGTGTTTTATTGTAAACCATTTATGATTTATTGTCCTGGTTCATGGGTGTATCTGTGTCTGTCATGTTTCCTATCTTAAATTCGCAAGGATATAACACCTTAGCACACTCTGCATTGGGATATTGCAACAAACAAAATCGCAGAGATATTTGAGGCATTTTTCGCCATGTGGGATTCGACCTTAAGGTGAGGGGGAACGGCTCATAAAATGGGGAGGGGCATTTATATCCCCTTAAGGTCGAATCCCACATGGCGATTTAGGGCTCAAATATCTCTGCGATTTTGTTCCTTGCACTCTTGGAGCCTTCCTGAGCCCCTTTATCGCAAGGATAACTGCTTAATTGGTCTCAATTCCTTGTTGGATTTGGTACAAGTTGAACAATCCTTGCGATCGAAGAGCCCAAGAAGACCCCAAAATCGCAAGGGACAAAATCGCAGAGATATTTAAGCCCTAAATCGCCATGTGGGATTCGACCTTGTCGTTACTTAATTTGTATGATTCAGAAAATCCGCACCAGTTGATATAAGACATGTCGCTGCATGGGCACCCAGATCAAACATACATGTAGATAGGCTCAACAAAGTACTTATAATGATAATGTGAGAATAGGGCTGTGTGTGTTAAACGTTTGTAAGCTTTGGAATGGGCACGGTAGCTTTTGCCTTACTAAGGACTTCTTGTTATACAAGACGAAACAGAAATTTATACAAGTTAGTGGTTTGTCCTTATAGGAATCATTCGGTCCACAATTATAAATGACATACAAAGCACAATGCACCAACACATTCACACTGATGGAACCAGCGTAATATTGTTTTAAATGTAAAATGGTAAAACTAATTCTCATTTTTATGCACGTACTTTTTGAATTCAGGTTCAGTTGACTTAGACCATATGGAATTTATGTTTGCTGTCACAACTAGAACAAATCCCCAATAACATGAGTAAAACGAATCAGTTCAGGGGAAAGATAAATAGTGGAGACATAAATACGTCAGGGAGAATAGGCCTACTCTGCACGGAGTGAGCGGTGTAGTAAAAGGAAATACCATAAACGATTGCCTTCATGTTACACGCCATCACTTATGGTGTACATTAAAATATGGGCGGGCCGGCTTCATCCTATTAGGAAGTTCAATGAATTCTGTGTCGCCTTGCAAATTAGCATCTCACTAAATATTCAAACACCTTTGGCCATTATTGCTCTTGATACATGAATGCAATTTGTAGTCTCTTTCCAGTGTAGTAATCTTTGATATGGTCTCTAGGGTCAGAACATGGAGCCACTGTATAATCTCCAGGTGGCAGTGTGGTGGTACAAGGAATCTCTGTGAAAGCAATGTGAGAATAGTGAAGGCAACTTTGGGACAAGGAATCCTTCGTTATTTCAACTGATGGCAATGACCTTGACCTGTCATAGGTAAAGGTCATTTAGTTGAATATTATATTTCATCCACTGCAATTGCTGTTGCAATAGATAGCTTAGGTTGTGCTCCATGTATGTGAAATTGTGATTGTGAATCGTAGGAAAATCTGCAATATTTGACCTTTGCCCTATGACCTATAAAACCTTAGATATCCTTAAATAGTGTGTTATACTATTCTAGTATATTAGAATATATAGAGAAAAATGTGATTTAGTTGTTGGGAAATATCCTTTTGTCTTATTTTTTTCTAATTGAATGATCTTTTCCTACTCTTTATTTTCAATGCTCTTTTGACCAGTTCGTCCCCCACGTTTATTTGTACACTCACCAGGGCTGAAATGTGCATGATTAGAGCTTTCCAGTGGTACCAATTGTATTCTAGCCTTTTTTGGTCTAAGAAATAAGGCCCCTAGCAGCCTAGGCCTGTTTGACCTACGAGTACACTGTATCGTAGGCCTGGTTTCCCCTTACAGCCATGAGTTAGAATGCCTACCGTTACCACTTCACAGTCTCCAAACTCTGGGATGGTACCGCCAAATGTTATACAGTTTGCTCAAATCACTACCTAAAACAATTCTCTGCAAGCCTACCTTGTTGTCAGCATGTGTTATTAATCCCTTTCAATCATTTTTGGACAGTTATTGTCAGAATGGTTTTCAAACTTTGTTGTGGGAATGGCCATCAGAGGAAGTACTGCTCTGCACGCGTGCAAGGGGAAGTTTTGCTTTTGGGGAGTTGTGCCTGGAGAGTGAGAAAGCACATGGCAATGTTTACATTCTGACCAAGGTCACACATGGGCCAGGTGGCATGGCCATGGGTCAGGTGGACATTGTTGACATCTGAGTCATTGTTGACATCCCCACATGTGGGATCACTCTCCTAACGCAGTAGGTAACCCTTGCCAGTTACCAGCTTAGGGACTCCCTGTTGCACATGCTCCCTGAGGCACTTCCAGTCAAAACAAAATGGTGTTAGATTTAAAAGGCAGGGAGGTTATACATTCAACTTGGACTCTGACCAGCTACTAATTCAAGGTAGTACCAGGCATTTATTTGATAATACCAAACCCCAGATTATTATGTGTAGATGCCAACAGTATAAAGAGGGAAACTGAAAAGGGGACCAGCCACACTTTACAGGCTCCTCGATTGTCAGCCCATTACCCAAACCAGGACCCAGAAAAGCTATTGTCTGGGTTTGTAACAGAACTAAGCAGCCCAGTGCTGTACCATTACATGTACATATAACTACCATAATTTAATACACATGTATGCTGTATGGCATGGTGATCACGGCCCCTCAGGTCAGGGCGCAATGAAGATCTATCAAAGTTAATTCAACAGTTCTATTATCATTATTATTATCGTGGTAGGTATGGGAAATTAAAGCCAAGCCACAATAATCTTGAAGTCCTCAGATTTCAGCATATCGGTTTTAAGAATAATGTGTAAAATACTAGTAACTACACTGTGAGCCTAGTGACCTGGTTTTACATTGGAAACGCTTGTTATTGTGACTTATACCAAGATTTCTGGGTTGCACAGTGCTTTTTGCTGGATATTCCCATGCACATACCTGTCGATATTGCACACCCTGTAGGCTGTAACATCAATTTTGTAAGGCGTGAGGTTATCCATGGATAACCCGCATGCCTCTCATGTCCTTCCATGTCATATGTTACATGTTAAAACCCATGATAGTCTTGACCAGGGCAGGGCTCAAACCAGCAGCCTAAGATCCCTAGTCCAACTCCCTATGCAGTGCGCAACAGGAACTGACGAGAAATGCCTGGTTCGAACCACGTCTGGATATGATACAAAGCCCGGGAAGGCGACGACTGTGGGCTGTCAGCTACCATAACCGCGGGACGCACTCAAAAATATCCAAGCCGAGACGGCCGCTGAAGGAGGAGACGCGGTGGTCTAGCGGTTAGCACATTGCGCTCAGCCGTCGAAGGTGGGCGGATCGAATCCCGGCCCGGACATGTCTTTTTTTCGCCGTGTGCGCTGTCGCTGCCGGGTGACGAGGTGTATTATACACAAACATAACCGCGAGACGCATTCAAAGCTTTAGCTATCCATTTTTTTTCGCCGTGTGCCGCTGCCAAGCTTAGCCGAGACGGGCGCTGTTGCTGTCCGCTGCCGGGCGAAGAGGTGTATGTACCTGTGTACACACACTATGGCTGGCTTCGATCGAGTCCCGGGGAGGGGGAATAATTTTTGTTTTCAACTTGAATTTATTGGTATTCTATTGATTATTTATTGGTTTTGTGGGATAAAATAAGTAGTCAATGGGTAATCCATGACTTGTGTGTGTTAGCAAAGGCTAATTACACTCGGCCTACGGCCTCATCTAATTATCCTTCACTAACACACACTCGTCATGAATTATCCATTGATTACTTGTTCACTACAGGGGGAGTTGATAGTACAAACCCATTGACTTGTTTGGGGTTATACTGTAGCTGCTACGGTGATATCTGCTACAAATTTACAATTCGGGCTCAGAGTGTACCCTTGTTAGCACCTTGTGTATATGAGGCACACCTCGCGTACAAACAGACACACCTTGAGTTGAAGGTGATTCTATAAGCCTAAGGTACATCTCGAAGGTGTTACACTGTCCGCCCACCACATGGATATACAGTAGAGTCCTTATTATTTTGTAACACAGTTATACCTGCTGTAGGTGTGAACCTACATACTAGATTTACATTTTGCTTTCGGACCTCTAGGTAAAATATCAATTTGAAGGCTCCTCCCTTAAGGGGCGGCTAGCATTGGCTACTACTGATGCAGCTAAAATAGGTATGTCTTGGCAAAATATTCCATGTGACCTACTCCTGACCAATGGAATAATTTGTATACAGTATAGAAATAAACTTTTGTAGCTTGTCTTTCTCTTAAGATTTCATTGTAATCTCAGTTTTTATATTAATTTAAAGGGTGTTATAGACATAGTTCTTGTCAGGGTTGATTTCATCAATGGGTGAAAACAAGAGTTAAATCTGGCAATTCTGATTGTGAGTTGCAGTGATTTTGGCATGTAGCGTTTTTACTACTGAGAACTTGTATGGTGTAGCACCACAAAGTGCTGTCTGTGGCGTACCATACCTTTCCCAGCACCCCTTTAAAGGAAAGTATTTATTTTCATGATGACATCTTTTGAAACAATCAGCAGGGCGAGCAAAAGAACAAGGAACATTGTGTCACAAATTGGGCCAAATACTTCCATCTCAAGAGTGTTACACCCCAAGGAAAACTGTATACATATACCATAGTGGTAGTGACTGGCCTCATCCATGTTTTAAAGGGGGCTTATCATGTTGAATTTTGATATGGGCACCTGCCAAAAGATCTTTCACAAATCTGTGGGAACCAGCGGAAAAATTGTGATACCCTGATTGGTCAAGGAGTGGTCATGTGAGTTGGTAACTCCCATCATATAACATAATCAAATGGATATGAATTAGAGGTAGCTGGTAACAAAATGTTGGGCGGAATTATATCTAGAATTACTACTGAAAACCGTTAAAATTTGTGACGTGTTACGAAAAATTTTGTTTGTTTGTCATAAAATTTGCATCACATTGGCAAATACTCCCTAACAGGAAACTACCTTGCCCTCAGGAATGGGTTAAAAAAATGACCCCCCCCTCCTCTAAGAATAGATTGGAAAAAGATGACCCCCCCTCTAAGAATAGGTTGAAAAAAAATGATCCCCCCTCTCTGAATACCTGCAAAAAAATTACCCACCCCCCTTCATTTGGTCATCCCCCCCTGCCATAAATAATGAACGCTCCCTTATGCCAGCATGCCCTCTCAAGGAGATGCCAAACAGTGAGTAGATTATTGGAGCGTCAGGTTAGCTATATTGAAATGCCCTCCAGTAGCTATAGTCATAACCCTCTCATCAGTGTAGGGCTAAACGTCATGTGCTAGCTACGTGGCCGCATTTAGATCACTGTGACCTACATGAAGAGGTGAATAGAAGGGTTGCTGTTGGGGAAGGTCACAACTTATACCTTTTCTCAAACCGAGTACCGGTATAGCATGCACAGCACTTGAAAACTTGAAAACAGCATGTAAGTACACGTTTTAGACGTACTGGTAAATCTATAAACTAGATCATCTTGGTGGTCGGGGATGCCGATGGGGATGGGAAGTGATCCGGGAGGGGGGTGAGGGCTGTGACAGAGGAGATTTATCCATAAGACAGGCTGGTAAAACAATCCAGGTCAGTCGAGGCGTTCGGGCAGCGGTTTTCGGTCAATATGCAGTGCATGCTGGGATGGGGTGACCTCGAACGCTAACTACACTACCTTAGCTTGTTCCCTCCACCCCCTTCCCACCCAGCCAGGTTTGGCTAGGTACCAGTCCCTTACTATGCTTGGGAGGGTAGTAAGTTGACTCAGGGATCAACATTGACCCACATGGGGTAGACCAATAGGGGGTGGCCTTACAAACCAGCATTGATCCCTCGGCCGTACTCCGAACGCACCGTATGATATACTTGTATGTAGCACCTGCGCTAGATGCCGTTGTGGTACTGAGATTCCAGTTAATCCTCACCCAGACATGGTTCATGGAGAATAATGGACTTTACAACTTGTGTACACTGCATGTATAGCCTCTGATATAAGCTGGTTATTCCAGCACACGACACAGCGAAAACACGGCCAACTGTAATTGTAGAGATTCTATGATGTAAGAGTTCAGATAATGGGTATATAATGGGCTCATACACATCTTGGTAGATACCATTGCAAGTGACACTCAGTATACATCTCTAGTATATGGACATTTCAAATATTTGTTGTATGGCAAATGACACCATGGACAAATATTGTCATATATGAGCCTTCCTACTTCAAGTGTCTGAAATAAAGAATTAATTTGAATTTGTTTAGATAATACGTGGGATACTGGAGGACATTTCTCTAAAACGATAATCGGCATTGCCATCTTAGAACCCTGTAACCAACCAACCAACATGCACTGTTGCAGAAGATCAGTATGGGTGTAAGAAGGGTACCTGTACTATTTTAGCATTAGGTATACCAAGCATTTATCAATAAAATGGAACTGCACTGGCATGCCACCTAGTGACTTGCAGCAGCAGCAGGTAGACGTGGTACAAGACAGGTGAGAACATTATATGGTAGCTACCCAAAAGGTAAAGCAGAAATCATCCGTATGTGGTCTGTGTGTGTGGCTAATATCTTATTTCTTTATCTTAAATAAATGAGATGTTTTTGATGAAATCAAAAACGTGTTTCAAGTTAAAATAATTTGTAAGATTACTTAAAGCTACAACTTGCATTTTTGTGTTGTCCAATGTCTCTGGCTATAGAAAAGGGATGTCTTGACTTCCCTGCAACAATCTCTTGACATTTTAGCCCCCCTTTTAAGAGCTTTAATATGTGCTGTACCTGTCGTTACAATTCTAATTGTACTAACCCTCCCCTCTAATCTGGAACCAGGGACCACCTTTAAGCGAGATATTTGTTGCTACATGATAAGTTTTAGCATTTAGAGCTTGATGATAAAACACCTAAGGCTTCTTCTACTGCTGATATCTAAGCAAAATTCCTCAACTCCGAAAAACAGTATAAACCTAAACACTTAATAGTGTAAACACATCAGCTAAACATGTCCTTTCTCTAAACACTTTGCACTTGTTTAGGAGAATATTGTGTTCAAAAACCGTGAAAAGATTATGTTTAGAGTTATGTTTAGGATATAAACACCCTTTTTGAAGTGTATGCTTGGAGGGCAGTCAGCGGGCCTCCCCAGCCCCAGGCCATCTTTAAAAGGGGTCTATGTCTTGCTTTTCTATCCTCTCTGAGTGTGGGTGGTGTCCATATGCGCGGGCACTGGCACATATTCGTTCCTTGAATCTCCTCTTTCCTCTTTCTTACATGTGTCTGGTGTCCATATGCACGGGCACAGGCACATGTATTCCTTTGTGACGTGATGTCTAATGTACTTTTTCCGCCATGAATATGACCTTAGCTGTCGGCTTGGCGTTAAACAACCATTACTGACCATTACTGACTGGAGGGCAGTCGTTGCTTAGCAACAGCATTTTTGCTTAGCAACCTAATCAGAGAAGCTTGTTCATAGACAATATGTATGATTGTGATGAGAATTAACTAATAGTGAACTCTATTTATTTAAAACTGGGTAGATCTTGTAAGAAATAGGCCCGAAGAAATAGAAAATAGATAACTGTTTGTATATATATCTAATATTCAAGGGGTTGATACATGTTGACAATAATGTCCAGAAGTGATGAGCCAGTGACCGATTCCACAATGAGCAAAGTCAAACACACTAATTAGTATTCTAGCAAGATGCGACAATCCCAACTATGAGTTTCAACAGCAATACTTGACTTTCTCACTGTACGGCTATCTCGTCTCTTGTGAAGTAGCCAACTCTTTCGGATCTAAGCTGCACCACATATCTCAGCTGAATCTTTTAGTTAATTTCAGTTGTATGTTGATTTTAGCTGAGATTTCAGCTAAATCTCAGCTGACTGGAAGCGTACAATTGTACAAGTGTCTCCACCTTGAGTTAAAGTGATGTCTAGGCATCTCAGCTGAATCTGGAATCTTAGCTTGTAGGAACTGATTTGTGTCTGCTTGCAATACTCTAGGTATAAGGTAATTGGGAATATAAGGCACATTGACTTGAGGCTAAGGCTACGAGGCACAGCTTGGGCTTGAAATTAAGGGTTTCATACTAATTTGATAAAACACTTTCCTCACCCACACACCCCGAATACAGGAGCATCCTACATTGTATAAAACAATGTAAGACAAACCATGCATTATACGCAGGATTCTACAGTAGTTTCAGGTAGATGAGGAGTCCCTGTCTGTTGCAGTTCCTGCAATATTAATCCTAGATCGTTAATTTATTTCAATAATGTTGCTGAAAATCACTCAAATGGATTAATTGCATGGCTAGATACTTATAGGAAGCCAGGTATTTATGTGTACACATGTATACATGATAACATGTAACATCATATATATATATATATATATATATATATATGGACCTATATACACTCGTGTATATTTATATAATTAGCCGTGGACGGTTAGGGACTACTTGCAGCTCGTAAGGATACCAATGATGTCATAGTATGACGTCACAGTCAACACCCCACTGGTATAAAAGGAGTGGGTTCAAAGTAACCGTCAATTGGCTCGATTCACCTGGACAGGTTACACCACGCTGGGTGTTCCCTGGAAATTTTAAATTTGTTAGTGTTTTTTTCTGGATTGGTGCTTAGAAATTGGCACAAACATGGGGAAAAGAACTACTGCAGGTGCTAAGAAGAAGAATTCATCGAGAAAATCGGCTAAATCGGCTAAAACGGACAATGAATCGGCCAATTTAGGATCTTCGAGCAGTCTTACTTCTCTGGATAGGGGTCTGGAGCCCTTACAGCCTAATACGCCACAGGCTTTAGAGAGTGAGATTGTTGACCAGACGAGACTGGACTTGGTGGAGGAAGACCTTTTGGATATAAAGAAGATGTTACGTGATGTTATTGCTAACCAAGGGGCCCGTAAAGACGAGATGAATCCTTTGAGCGGAGCGGACAGTGGGGCGGCAAGAGCATGTACATCTCTATACAAACAAGATTCGAGAGACGCGAAACCAAGGCGACGGGGGCATGGTCTGCAGTGGGAGCATGACGACGACAGCGTCCATAGCAACCAAGATGGCGGCGAGTGGACCAGAGCAGGACGTAGGGGTCGTCAAACGAGATCAAAATCATCTTATACCGCTCGTCACAGGAGTCCCAGCTCTTCAAGAGGGTCGTCAATGGACTCGTCAATTCCTCGCCATCATGCCAAACAAAAAATTGGTGAGTTTGACCATGAACAATTCGTTAAAAAACGTGATAAGGTCGACAGCATTGAGAAGCTTGTATTGGTCAATATCAAATTCATTATAGATTATTACAAGGACGGTGAGGATATAGAAGGAATGCTTAGACATCTTCAGATGTTGGTTGAAAAATCTGATACAAAAATTTTCACTGTAAAATCCTTGGTAGCATATGACAAGTCCGTTAGGGACAGGGCTAATATCGATGGTTTAGATGCCTTTGCAATGATTGAAAATTCTGATATCCTCCGCCACTTGTCCTATGACTGTACAGTGCAGGCTCAAAGGGCTTATTCAACCAAGCCAAAAAATTCTGGTAAAACTAGGGTTTCTACAAACCCATGCTATGCGTTCAACAGGGCAGAGGGGTGCTCTAGGGATCCATGCAAATATAGGCATGTGTGCAGTTCATGTACCAAATCAGGCCATAATAAGTTGGATTGTCAAGTAAACAAATCAGAATAGGATTTTACAGGTGAGCAGGGTCCTATGTGTGATAGTGTGTCGATGTCAAAGTCATGTATAGTAGGTTTGGTAGACCCTAGTTCACCTCCACCCGCTGCTCCAGCTCAGGGTGTTGGTGTAGTTAATGCTGGAGGGGTAGATTTGGTCTCTCTGAATGATATCAGTGTGCCAAGTCTACAAATAGATGTTGAAAATGACATTATTATTAATCCCAACTCAGTGGGTTTGGATATATCATATAGTAGCCCAGTACAGGGCAAGGGTAAACCATTGTTTACGGTCGCTATTGAAAATCTACCTAACATCGAAGTGTATGATAGCTGTATAAATGGTGTGTGCGATTGTGTACATTATATTCATGGTAAAAGGTCTCAAGTTAAGCCTTGCAGAGTTGCTCCATATTTAACCCAGAGAGGTGTCATTAATATAGATGATAAAGAAGCATTGTTCCTGTGGCAAGGTTTTGTGGAGGGGTTCAGGATAGTGGATCCTGATTGCAATACATCTTACGATTGTAAAAATTATAAATCTATCCTTGAGGGAAATTTTTACAAAGAATTTTGTGGAATATTATTAGAGGAGTTAGAGGTGGGTCTGGTGTCCAAGGTTGAAATGAAACCCAAGTGCATCCACTCTCTGGGCGGTGTGGAGAAATCAAATGGCAAGCTAAGGCCTATAATGGATTGCAGTATGCCGGAAAAGATTTCCATTAATAACTATATGGACAGGACTAGTTCTACCTTCTCTTATAATAATATTGGTACAGTCACAGCTCAGTTAGATAAAAATAATTTTATGAGCGTAGTAGATTTGAAATCTGCCTATAGAAGCATTAATGTTTATGGGCCTCACACAAGTATGCAAGGCTTCAGGTGGGATTTTGGTCAAGGTGAAGGTTTCTATGTCAGCAACAGGTTAACCTTTGGACTTAAATGTGCCCCTTATATATTCAATAGAATATCTGATGGTGTGAAAAAATTGGTTAATTATTTAGATGATTTTATCATAATTGCTGATACTTATGGTGAATGTTTACGTCAAAGGAACATCCTCATTGAATGCATGCAGCATATGGGGTTCGTGGTATCGAGGGAAAAGGTAACGGAACTCTCACAAACTTGTAAATTTCTTGGTATTAATATAGACTCTGTTAATCTGGAATTATCCTTACCAGAGGATAAGGTGACTAAAATGAGAAGTATTTTGATGGAAAATGTTAACAAGAAATTTATTTCTAGAAAAAATCTTGAAAGAATAGGTGGCCTTATGTCTTTCTGCTCGCAAGTGGTTAAGGGTGGTAGAACTTTTAGCAGAAGAATTTTTGATCTCTGCGCGCGAGCTAGACCAGGGGGTTATGTTAGGGTTTCGGCCTGTACTCGCCAGGATATGCAGTGGTGGCTAGATTTTTGTAGAGTGTTTAACTGCAAGAGGTTAATTCTAAACGATCTGGTAGATAGGCCTATGTACTCTGATTCATCTATCAAAGGCTTTGGAGCATGGATGGGGAATGACTTTTTATATGGTGACTGGACTTCATATGATAGGTTTAACCTAGGTACAGGCCATTTTGCTCCCCCTCCAATTTTGGATAGATTTAAAAATCATCATAGAAATATAAATGTGTATGAATTATATCTGGTCATGGTTGGTCTGAAACGTTGGATTTCAAGCTGTAAAAATAAAAGAATACACTGTATTACTGATAACATGCAAGTGCTAGCGATGATAAATACGGGTAGATCCAGGAACAGTTTATGTATGGAGTGGTTAAGGGAAATTTTCTGGCTTTGTTTCATTAACAACGTGGAGGCTGACCAACTATCTAGACTTGCTTATAAGGGTATGCCGAGCAAATGTGTAGCCTCTCTCCATGATAATAATATGTGTTGCTTTAATTCCAGAGTGGAAGAGATTACTAAACAGAAAAAGGTTACTTTTAGCCCAGGGTGTGTCAGA
This sequence comes from Acholoe squamosa, assembly GCA_949317995.1. Lineage (NCBI taxonomy): Eukaryota > Metazoa > Annelida > Polychaeta > Phyllodocida > Polynoidae > Acholoe > Acholoe squamosa. The sequence continues at coordinate 33,457,992 of OX439038.1, read as the reverse complement.
AAATACGAGGAGGACAAGGAATCAACAGCTTAGAAGGTATAAAAAAAATTTAAAATTTTGTAAAAAATTTTGTTTACAAACTTTTCCTTGTTCTCCCTCTCAAGGTTCCATATATGCTGTGTATTTATCAGATTTTATGAAGCCATCGTCTGTAAGAAACTACTTGTCTGCTGTCTGGTATTTTCAAAAACTTAAAGGCTATTCTGATTATAGTAGTAACTTCATGTTAAAAAAGACCCTAGAGGGCATCGACAGGTTTTCTACCTGTTCTACTAAAGAAATTTATTCTTTGACTCCAAAAGACATGTTGAGGTTAAGGTCAATTTTGGACCTAACCAACAGGGCAGACTGGAAGTTTTGGATGGCAATTTTAACATGCTATAGTGGTGTATTACGAGTGGGACATGTAGTCAAGTCTCCACACTCCTTAAGGGTTGGTGATATTAATTTTCACCAGGATTATCTGTCTATACGTATCAGAACTTCAAAAACTGATCAGCTTGGTAAAAATTCCTTTACTATCTATTTATCAAAGGATGTTAAGTCTTCATTATGTCCTTACCAAGGTCTGAAAAAAATGTGCAGGGGTAGAAGGAGTAAGGAGTACCTTTTTAAGCCTTTGCTATATCAGTATGTCAACTCTAAGTTAAAATCTTTTTCAATTCAAGCTGGTATCGAAGGCCGTGTTTCTACCCATTCTTTAAGGCACGGTGGTGCTACATTATTAAAAGATGCTGGACTCAGTATAGAGTCTATCAAAAAGAGGGTCAATTGGAAATCCAACTCAGTGTTTAATTATCTACATAATTACAAAGATGAACTATTGGAGTTGGATAAAATATGTCAATCTCATTTGCAATGCTGATTGATATGTGTTTTCACATGTGTTTGGCGTGTTTTTGTGTGTTTTTGGCATGTATGGTGCTGATAGCCCCAAGGTCAGTAACCCACCAAACTCATGTGTTCTGTCATAGATCATTTATGACTTGTATATTAATTATTTACCTATCTATTACCGGTATACCCTGGTATCTATTATTAACTTATCTATTTATTACCGGTATATTATTCCCTGGTAGCGAGTTAACTTATATATATATTGTGTATTGTGTATTTTATGTGTTTATAACAGGTTGTATTATAATCTTCTTGATATGGATGATTTGATAATGATGCCTGGATATCTGTAGCCCCGTTTGTATGTCTTTTAGCATTTTCCTAAAGTCTGGAATGTGGCTCGTTACAGCTTATACACAAGGTTTTAAGGTACTGAAATAATATGTATCACACAAAACCAGACCCAGTCAAGTAAATATTAAAGTTTTATCATGCACAGCGATAAGTGTACAAAGACGAGATAATGGTAGATGATAAAGGTTGATGGTTGTTGATCGACGCTTCGGTAATTTAATTTACCTTCATCAGGATAAAATGACTAGTATTTAAGGTTTTAAGGTAACCAATTTTAATTTAACTGACAATGGAAAAAGGAAATGACTTTGTGGGTAATGTTTGCTTTCCATTGGGGCATTTATGATAGGATATTTCAAGCAAATATAATTTGATAATATTTAATTGTGATTAGATCTGCATATATATATGTACTTGGCTATCACATGATCCGTGGCATGTAATTTCTAAGCAAATATTCCCTTGCTAAGTAATAGATATCTTTGGTAACAAGCCCCTGTGGTTGCTGAAATACCTTTTATTGTTAATGAGGGGAAAGTGCACATTTAAACTTATGTTTTCATCTCTCGAGCAGCTACACTGCAAAAATGGTGTTTAGATCCTAAACACAATTCTAAACATATTCTTGCAACGTTTTTGTAATCACATTAATTTCCTAAACATGTTTAGCCAAACAATGTGCTTAGCTCAAGTGTTTAAAAATCTAGGTGTTTAGGTTCAAAATTTGTGTTTAGATATCAATGGAATTTTGCGTTTAGATGTTTATGAATTTTTGTGTTTATATGTCTAAGTGATTTGGTGGGAAGTAAGGGTTTGCAGACATTGTATCCATTAAAAAAATAAAGGAATATCTTTTGTTTGTTTTCTCATTTACTGGAGGACATCAGCAGGTATTTACACTGCAAAGTCTCCAAAGATGTTAGCCTCAGCTACACATATAATTATGTACACACTTCATTAGAATAGGAGACTTGAGAAAGTACAACAGGTTGGCATGAAGGACATTGCTTTATGTTTTACAAAATAACATGACATAGGTGTAAGTCATGGAGCTCGTTGATTATTTTATGGTAATGATGGTGGTGTAAGTTGAATTTAGTTAATTTTCTATTGTTGTGTCTATTTTCATAGCATTTAATGAAATGACACTATGATAAACAAGGAGTTTGGGGATATTTGTCACAACAATTGATTATAACTGTGTCCAGATAGTCCATTCAGAGGTAGTGCTGCTACCTGGTGTGGATTTGACATCTAACTATCTCAACATATTGATGTTTAAATCTAAACACCTAATATTCAACTGTTTAAACTCTAAACATCTGAACATGTTTAGCAAAAATGTTTATGTATTTAGAATAAAAGTGTTATTTTCCTAAATGTGTAGTCGATGATACACCTAACTGACATATATGTTAAGGTTTTAAACATGTTTAGACCTAAACATGTCTAAAATCTAAGCACCATTTTTTTGCAGTGTACCTGATATATCTAGCCAATAGAATATAAAGCTGAAGTTGCATGTTTTGATCATACTTGCTGTATCATTTTTATCTACCTTCTGTGCTAAGCACACTGCATTTTGGTGCAAGAAAGTCTTTTTATTATTATTGTATGGACCTTCTCAACATCAAAATGAGAAATGATTTCATTGGTTTATTTGAATTCGCGTCGCGTCGTCCTGGTCTGCCGGCTTGTCGTGGCTCACCATTTCATCTCCCGGTTTCCATCTGGGATTGGGGCACGTACATTCGGGACAAGCCCGCTTATTCCCATGGTGTTTATGCTTACAAGCCTCGCAAATAACGGCCATAGCAAGCTAGCAACTGTCGTGAAAGAATTTTTTTCCTAGCAGCAACCAAGCACCATACCCTCAGCATGAGGCTTCTCAGCATGAGGGTTGGTAACAGCAATGTAGGTTAACACCTGACAGGTAGCAAACCTGTATCGACTAGGCATTGGCTCCACCTAGGTATTAATACCGGTAACAATATAATTGTTCCCTTATATATTTCCCATTAACATACCTTGATGGAAAGCAGTAATCTGATAAAGATGATTCAGTATTCACACGCACTGTGTTTTCTCTCTGACAAGTTGGGCATCAATGAGATTGAAAGCCGTTTACAAACAAACAAGGTTGACCTACTGGATGGATTGTACTGCGCTATCTGAATGCTGTTCCCTTCCAAAACCTATTCACAACGATACTCTCTCCTGATGGAAAACGATGGAGAATATCCAAAATGTGCTAAGTTGCCAGGGAGGTATGTGCTGGACCTTAAATTCAGCTATGTGCATGTTGCTGAAAGCTTTTGGGTATGATGTCTTTCCTGCATCGTCTTCAGTCAATGTTGCAGGGCCAGGTGAAGATGACTACTGTGTGACAATTGTACAAGACATCAGGTATCCTGGTGACCAGCATTTAGTAGATGTTGGTTTTGCTGCAAGAATCTTTGGAGCAGCCCTTTGGACTTTGAAGAAGAAAGTCCTGTGTATAATGATTCTTATTCAACCTACGAATTTGTTAAGCGGGATAGGTACATGATGTGAATGCACAAATACAGCCCCAACAGCCCTAGCAAGTTCTTTATCTTGTTTATTCTAACAGTGACCACCCCTTAACAAGACCCTAAAGTAGTCTCACTGATAGACAATGACATTGAGATTGAGTCAAGAATGGCCTCATACGTAGGAATTTAGAACAGGGGGCAAATTGTAAACAGTATAGCAGAACTTGTTCCACAGATAAGAAGGGAAGTTATAGAGAATGCATTTGATGCCTGGCTTATTGCCAGGCCCATGTAGATAGCTGATAATTACGTGGTAGGATTCGGTTATGCTGATATGAATTCAAAAACTAGGTTCCCTTGTCAGCACAGTATAAAGATTCCTCACATACATGCATTGCTATAGTTCTAGGAGCCTTGGAAGCGGGGTTCATATGCATGCAGGCCTTGCGATCAGCACTTACTTTGTTAAACATAGAGTTCCCTGAGTTCATACACTGTTGCCATTCTGTTGTACTGCTTACGGCTGGAGCTTCATGATGCTAATATAATTGGCGCACTAACAGCTTATTATGTAGGATTGTGCTGGACTTCTAATAACCTCCATGGTAAACACAAATACCAACAGTTTCGTCCTTTACATCAAAATAATTAAGTTACGATATATCTAGGTCTACTCAGGTGAGAACAATTACAAGATTCCATGTATTAGTTTGACTAACATAAGACATATATTGATGTGTATTATATTTCTATTACAAGAAATCATAATTGAATAAATGCTTCAAATGATATAGGAATAAACGTTTCTTGAATTCATTGTCTATCAATATATTTCTCGTTTACGATAACCATATTTCCCACAGTATGGGACATGCTCTCTCACATTGACATAATTAACATAGGTACACTGTACCTGGATACTTCTACTAGTAGAATTAGAATTAATACAAACATTCATGAGATTTTCCAAGAGATAAGTCTGTCAGACTTATCTCTTGGAATCAGGATTTTCAGAAAGGGGGGCGTGATTTTGACATGGGGGGCACAAGTGCAGCACTATGATGTTGCAAGCAGGGTGTAGCAACTGTATTTGGGGGGGGGCAAGAGCATACCCCCTGGAAACATTTCGAAATCTTTAGGGGAAATGGTGCATTCTGCTGGGTTCTGAGGGCTCTCCTCACTAAGTTATCTACAGCTATAAGTAGGCCTAAGGACTTTCCCCCTCTAGATTTCAAGAATGTCCTGTAGGGGCCCCCACAAAATTTTGAAATCTTTTGAAAGAGAAATGATTAAGACTCAGTTATCTACAGCTATCAGTAAGGCTTTCCCCTTTTATACTTCAAAAATGTCCTGTAGAGGCAAGCCTCCAGAAAATCTTGTAATCTATTGGAAAAAGGTGGATTCTGGTGGATTCTTAGGGTTCCACAAACAGAGAATAACTAGTCAAACCCATTTGGAAATGGTCTTTGTCTCATGAATTTAGAAAAAAATAAATAATAGAAAAAGGTACCAGCTTTCCTATTCTAGCCTCCTCCTCTTCTATCCTCATATCTCTACCTGGATCCCTGATTATCCTGTAGGGCCACTTATAAATTTCCAATCTCTCAATGCTCTCTTAAAACTCCCCACATTTCCACTACAATCGGGTACGATCGATACCCTGACCCAGCCCCTACCATCACATACCCTGTCACAACTCTCAGTATCATGTACCATACCCTGCCCAGCCCCGAGTGTCATGAAACATAAGCTGTCTCATTCCCCAGGCTCATGTGCCCTATCTATGCCCCCCACTATCATGTATACCATACCCATACCTGCAAACATGATACTGGAGCATGGACAGGGTAAGGTACATGAAACCAAGTCTGTTTTCTGTTGGCAAAGGAGGTTGGACAGCGTAAGTATAGTGGGGGTCTTGCCAGTATGCCCTCAGGATTAGGAAATTTTGCAAATCTAGAGACCAAATGTATGCATTCTGGTGGATTTTATCGATGTCTGGCCCCCTCTGTTTGATTTTCTTTTACTTAGACCCCCCCTCTCAGAGATCTCATTGGATATGGATGAATCATACCCTGTATTTTATGTCAAGGTGAATATCGATGCCCCATTGACAATGCACTAGCCTCCTGTATTGAACCGCTGCGTTAAATAACCACCGCCAAATCCGCACAATGACGTCATAGACCCACCACGCATGCGCAACCTTTTTGAAACGTAAACATCCAAGATGGCGGCGGTCAGCATTTCGCATTGGTGGTAGGTGAATAAGAGTTTAATTTCAATCTTTTTGATGAAATATTGATTGATTTTCCACTCAAACACCTTGACATAAATGTAAAGATGAACTCTGATCAGTTTAAGCTTCCTATTTCTTCACTCACATGTCCAGCTCGCTCCGCACTTGGACTATCGGCCTCGTGCGGAACAGGCTGGACACGCGCTTGAAGAAACAGTCAGCTCAAACTGATCATGTTCACCTTTACCATTATATACCATACCCTCTCTCAGCCCCCAGGATGACATATCCTGTACATGCCTTATGTATTATATATAGTGGCCAATGCAATCTTACTTTCTTTTATGTTTTATGCTGTAGAATCATTAATAATAGTCTGATTTAAAATCCGCAAAAACTTGCATGTAGCTGAGAATGCACTGGATTCAATCATTTCCTTGCCGCCTCAAAAGGGGGGCATGCGCCGCGTCCGCCCCCCTTGAATCCGCCCCTCAGGCTGAGTCATGAGCCTTTCTACATGGGACAATACAGTCTTGTCAGGAAGGTCAGCCCGTCTAGGCCCCTTGGTTCGTGTGAGTTGATATATTGTAGAGTCAAAATAATGAAGTACCAAAGCTTTGTTATTTGTGCCATTATAGCAATGTTTGTGCCATTATAGCAATGGTATCATAAATAATGGTGAACATGGTAAGTCATATTGATTGACATTCGGCTAAATGTTGAAATGGGCTTCAACTGAGTACTATTACATTTCGTACATGCATCCTGCAGTAGCTATATAGCTGAAGGCCATTTCTGCAAAGCTTGTGAGAGTGAAAGGCCTACTAGAACTCAGATGTGGATCAACATGGTAAAAGGTACACCCGCGAGGGGGTGCGCAGGCATACCTTTTACCGTGTTGATCCACAGATACTCACAGAAAACCTGCCGCCGCTTGAAAGTCGTCATTGCAGAAGAGTTTAGGGTAGTCAATGTCCCTTGAAGACCGCGTCGTACTCATAATACAAAGTGTCATACTGACGACTTATAAGGTCAGGATGATGACCTAAAGTCTTAGTTTTGATAATCTAAATCTGTAGATTTAGGTATTGTCAACCTGAGGACCTAAAGTCGTCCGCACTGACGAGTTTCGGGCTTTTAGTTTATTAGGTTTGAAGGGTACTCTGGTAGGCTCCTCAGACATATAGCTCCAGAAACAGGTAACAAGCATTTTAGAATGTAGAATATATGTAGTGCATCATTTCATTTGGAAATATTTAGTAATAATGATTCATTCTTTACTTTGTAGATATCATAAGAAAATACCCTGGAATGATGGATTATTCAGATGCCTTGGCCTTTGTGACAAACAAACTGGGAATTAATGATGTTGAAGGCCGCTTCCTTACAGACAAACATGGACTTCTGGATGATATGATACTGCGTTCACAGAATGTCGTTCCCTTCCACAACCTGTTCTTGCAGAGTTTGCCAAGAGACCAACGGAGGATTCCAACTATGGAGGAGAATATTCAGTGTATGCTGAATTGCCAAGGTGGAATGTGTTGGACTTTGAACTCTGTTTTCTGTATACTGCTTCAAACCCTTGGCTATGAAGCATTTCCTGTGTTGTCAACAGTTAACAGGAGTGGGACAGTCAATGCAAATCATATTGTTACTATTGTGAAGAACCTTACAAAGCCCCATGACCTACATGCGGTAGAGGTAGGTGTGGGTGCACCTACCTTCAAAGCCATTCCCTTGGATTTTGATGAGGAAAGTCCTGAATACCATGATTCACATGTCATATATAAGTTCATTAAGAGAGATGGTAAGATCATCAGGATGCACAAAATCAACCCAACAAGTCCATCCGTATACGCCATCACTGAAGGACAATGGGGTCAGTTTAACTACTTTGGTCTTGAACCGTGTGAATGGTTGGACATCGCATCTTCCATTGAGAAACATATCTATTTAAACATGGAGACTATATTCCACAATTCCTTATGGATCTGGGTGCTCAAAGACAACAAGCTGGTTACTATCAGGGATAAATTGTATCTGACGGAATCAGATATGGGGTCATTGAGTGCCACGACATTAGATGACGGTGAAGTGATTATCGCCATGGCAAGCATCCTTCCACAGATAGACAGATGTGTTATAGAAGATGCATTCACTGAATGGCTCAATATAAGAAAATAGAACTAGATGAAAACTACTGAAGTGTATATGTGTTCCACGAAAACGTGTAGCAATACATTGTTGTTGCCCATATATAGGAAGGGTTCAATAATCTTTTTGAACAAATGAACAAAGGTTTTCTTTTTATTGATCAGTTTCATTTTTCATTCAAAAATGTAATCTCCCAGTGCATATGCCCATTCAATCAGGCCAATGATATACGCACGACCACGGCCGTGCATATATCGCAAGCGATACGGGCCACTTTGCTGCCACTGTGGATTAGTATTAATTCTAACCCTATCATTATGAGGAGGAATGTGATTGCCCAGTGGTTGTCAAACACAGTCATGGACTCACAAGAACTGTACTACCGTTTGATGTTTTAGCCAAGGAATTGGAGCTGGTTCCCCTGAGTCAATCCACGATGGCTATAGTTCTGGGGGTCTTGCCAAAAAAAAAATGAGAACAAAAAAAATGAAAACGTACACTTTTTTGTATTCCTAAACAGTTGTTTACATAATCATTTAGATGAAACCTGCATGTTCCTTTTTCCATCTAAAAAATAGTTTTCCATACATTCTGCTGTAATTCTTTTGTCAATAATATGAAAACGAGTTAGGCATGTACACACGTTTTCCTCAGTACTCTCTTCCTCGTTATGTTTCGACAAGACCCTCCTGATCAGTTACATCTACAACTCTCTCAAATCCATCTCTGCACTTTCGAAAATGATACAGAATACCAAGCAGTGAAACACGTATTCAGAGTTGAGTTGAGTTGAGTTTTAACAAGTTTATTGGCAGAAATCATACATGTACGTTTTTCAGATCGGCCAAAACATGGCAACAGGAAAGAAATAGTGTAGCGCTCAATCAGGTTGTACAAAGTTACATCAGGCAGGCATCATTTTGGGTGTAGATCATTACGATATTACTAAAGACATAACTAAAGCCTCTTAGGGGCTGTATGTATCACCATGATTTGCACAAGTCGATTATCCGCAGGCAGCATGTATATTACATCTTTCAAAAATAACTGCGTAGTCTATCAAGTGACAGTTATACACCAAATACATTCAGATTTTGTTCATGAATTCTTTCTTACTGCCTATCTGCTGAGTATTTGCATCCAATTTGTCCCAAAGGACACACCCCCTGTACAATGGTGACTTATCATACGTCAAACACCTGGATCTGGATACCTTTAACTGTTTTTTAACATTGCCGCGAAAGTTCCTGGCAGGGAGTTTGACACAGTTTGGATCACAAGAAACATCATACATCATAGATAATAAGTTCTTATCACGCCTAACCTTTAGCATTTTCATGTAAGTTCTAACATGGAGATCGTATATAGATATATCTCGAGTATTAAAGATTCGAAGACATAACCGTAGGCAATGATTCTGCATAAGTTGTAAGCGGCCAACACTGGATTTAGGACCACTTTCATGTAGAAAACTTGCATGTTCCAGCACAGGTAGAACCATTTGTTTGTATAAGGTCAGACACAGCTTATTATCGACAAATTTCCTTAACTGTCTTAATTGATACATCTTGTGGCGGAAACTAGATATTATTTTTTCGTTGTTTCTCCGAAAATTAAGACCACGATCAATGATGATGAGACACATTCATTCAAGGGATTATGACATGTTGTGATGGAATTTGCTATTGATATTGGTAGATATTGGTTGGTTATCTACCAAACCTCTGTATGAGGTTGTAGGTACGTAAATACTGGTTGGTATAAATGGGTTGATCTCTGAGGTTGATACTACGTAAATTTAAAGAGGCTTATTTCTGTAGATATTAAGTTAGAATTTTGGATTGATTACCTACGTGGGTAAGATGTATTTTTACGTATTTGTACTTTCGGCTTATCTCAACAGATGGCAGTACAGTATGCCATTGTATTTAATTGTCATCTCCATCAGTGTTATTGTCTTAATTGACCAGCTGTGTTGGTAATATACAATTGATTTGAAAGAAACATGTATCAACCTTTGATTTAGGAATAGGTTTGTTAAGAACTTTCAATCATTATGAGTAATATCTCCTCTAATTTGGATCCAGGTATGGTAAACACCCATTCTGTGACATTGAGAAAAAATACATCTATGACCAGTATTAGAGAATCCTCCACACACAAGCAGGAGTTAAATACTTGACTCTTCAAATGATGAAACTTAAGGCTGAAGAAACTGACAGGCCTACGTCTTGAAGCCCTGGATATTATACCAGGAAGAAAAGAATGATTTGAGAACATAACACCTATATAATCAAAAGTTAAAGGGAAATATTTTTATGTTCCTTTTGGGAGTATATAGAAAATTATTTACATCTAAAGAACATAATTTCTCTTCGTAAATTTCTGTGACAAAGAGGTATATTTATGTAAATCTACTTATACGTAGATAAGACATACATCTGCATACACGTTTATACATTTATCTACATTGAGGAAATACGTAAATAGGCTGAAATATCTATGTGTAATCTATGTGTATATAACGTATTTGTGTTTACTGGGTTGTTACTTAAATCATAACTATCTTAAATAAATCAAACGCTGAGATGTGTGTACCGATGGTCTATTGGTTAGAATAAGGTTAGAATAGCATTATAATTATAGAGGACTGTGGGGTGCGTTCAGACCAAACCAACGGCTGCCAGGCACCGAGGTGTGTGTACTAATCGTGTACACACACTATTGCAGTTTCCGAGTCCCGGGGAGGGGGAACAATTTTTGTTTTCAACTTGAATTTATTGATATTCTATTGATTATCTATTGATATCGTGTAATAAAATAAGTAGTCAATGGATAATTCATGATGCTACGCCCTCGGGTAATTATCCTTTGCTAACACATACGCTTCATGAATTATCCATTGATTACTTGTTCAATACATATCGTCATGCATCGTCAGTGACTTGGGTCCATGAGATTATACACGTATGCATATCGTCATGCATAGTCTGTGACTCAGCTACATTGAACTTTTACGTTCGTTGTTTTTGCACATTGGAACAGATACACAGGGCACGATACACACCATTTGGATTATAAACTGGGATAAACAGGCATAGGCTATACATCTCAAGTAGGATATGTGGAGGGGGGGGGGGTCTTGGTTTAAAAATACTTTCTATGCGTGATTAAGCGATTTAACTTGTTTATTTCCCACAGATCATACAGAATGGTAAAACACAGGCATCACACACTGGGACGTATGAAGGGCCCAGTATCTTTGCAAGTGGCGGGGACTACGCCTTGGGTGAGCCTTATTCTTTGGAACATTTGGACCAATTTTCTTCATATATTTCCTTTCCATCGAAACATTTGCATAAATATACCAGAAAATCATTTCACTACATTTCTTCTCTAGCTGGCGGGCGGGGTGGGGGGATTGAATGGACCCCTCACATCTGTTTCTATTCCAATAAATATTGTATGGATGCAACAATTGAATGAGGGTCATTAGCAGCTCTATAAAGCAGTTCCGGCAGTCATGTGCCTATACACAGGTAAAAAGTGATGGTCGTGATGCTTGTGACGGAGGGGTTTTAAAAAGGGACAGACATGACGCAGGGGTTTTATAAAATGACAGACAGCGACAATTTCAAAGGTTCCCACTACATTGGCATATGCACAAAAAGTGACAGAGTGACGCTCCATCCTTCCTAAAAAGTGACGGTGTGACATCCTGAAAATTTTGAGCACCCATGTATAGGCACAGTCATAATGCATTTGCTGAGGCCCAGCAAGCATAATAAAGTAGTAGTTTAACTAGATCTACTGTGATTGAGATTGCCCTTTTTATTATCCGGACATCATTATACAGATGATGAAGATGCCGATGCAACATCCCTGGGTTCAGAAGATGAGGATGAAGTCGACGGGCCAGTACAACGGGTTTGTATGATAAGTATAATCTATAATGCACTAAACTTACAGTTTTGAAACTCTGCATGGTCTTCATCTATAATTATTTGTCTCTACATTTACTGATATTTTTATTTTATTTTACACTATTTCAAATTATCGTTTTTAGGAAGAAAGGACTTTTATTGAGAGAGCAAGGAAGGACTACAAGAGGAAGAGTCAGAAATTTACAAACACCATCTTCAAAAAGTAAGTGCGCCTGTATTTAGCCTTGGTCACGTACATATAAGATGCATGGAGTCAAGCCTATGGGAGAAACGCCGTCTTTGCAACCCAGAAAAAGAACGGCATCTGAAATCTATACTAGGCCTCTCGGAATTCTGAAGAGGGAAAGAAGAAAAACTTCAACATTAAAAAGTAAGAAAGTGAAGTAAGTCCCAATGGGTCATTATCAAAGCTTTCATCCTGATTGGTAAATTTTTCTTGCAGGATACGACAGGGCAGTCTGAAGGATGTCCAAATAATTACTGAAGCCCTAAAGCTGGAGGGTGCATCCAATGCAGAGAATATTGCAGATATCAGAATGGAATCTGCCTCTTATTCTGTACTCCATCTCGCGTTATTAAAGAAGAAATATGCCATTGTTGAGTTCCTCCTAAACCACAGTGGCAAAGCACTTGCAAAAGTAACTGTTCGGACCGAGGAATGTGAGAAACTGAGTCCTTTGTACATTGCAATGCAGCAACTAAACATCCCCATTGTCGAAAGGTTGTTAGAGGAATATGAATCCAACAAGGAGATAGCCGAACACATCAATGAGCTGGTGTATAATAAGGGTTATGAAGAGGCACCTTGTAATGAAATCCAGTTTGCCAGTTGTGTGTTGGGGTTAGGGAGTGATCATTTTCTAACAACAGTGGGGGGGGGGCTGGTGGGTTTGCGCACGGACGTGCGAAAAAAAATTCGACCCCCCCCTCTCGAGGGGGTAAAATTTTTTCAACCCTCCCCCCCAATAAGGGACAAAAATCGCGCGCGAATGTCCCCTTTTAGCCTATAGTAACGCGCTGGGTTTTCCACTGAAAACAGGTGAAATTATTTTGACCCCCCCATCAGAGGTATTGAAAAAATTCTGACCCCCCCCCCCCCGGTCAAGGAGTTGAAAAAATTCTGACCCCACCTCAAACCCACCAGCCCCCCCTGTTGTTAAAAAATGATCACTCCCTTAGTTGGCAAGGATAGGGCCGATCTTGCAGCAATGTTCATTTTCCTTGTGAAGAATGGATTGGAGCTGGATATTAAAGAAAGCCAATGCTGATGGAAACACTCTCCTACATTTGTTAGTCTTGCAAGCCGCTGCAGCTATTCCCGAAACCCAACATTTTAGAAGTTTTCTGCACGGCCCTTTCGATCAATGAGATAAAATTTGGTGGGCCAAGGCATCCAAGAAAATAACTAAAGCACCTGGAGATGGAATGAAATACTTACTGGGCATTAGGAACAATGATCACATGACCCCTGTCGCCTTAGCAACACAGGAATCACCCCTGTATACTGACCTCATAAACTGGGAGAACGTCATGAAGCATCATGACCTCATCATATCAGCACCCAGATACCCGGATGTTCACATCTATGACGTCACAAATGTAACAAGTCTTAAATATGACAAGGTGAAGGGCCTGAGCTATACCGAGTACTCAGTGATGCACGTCCATGCACATTACTATCTGTATCTGTCAAAGAGCGACCCTGGGATAGGGACATCACTTGTATTGAACCCCTTCGGTCACTGATCAAGTACAAGTGGGGTCTATACAGATGGGTTTTCTACCTATGGGGTCTCACCCACCTGCTCCATATGATACTTCTAACAGCTACCACACTGCAATATGGAAATCCCAGTAGCAACACCTCAGAAGCAGAGACTCGTGTTGGGCCTGGGAATGGCTATTTTGTGTTCTTCATGATTCTGCCTATTGTGTACATCTTTAGTGAAATCATTGACCTGTCGGTGACCAGGAATAACGGTAAGTTGTCGCTGTGAGTGACAGCTAATGGGTTGTACAGGCTGCTGTGTCTGGCCTTCTCTGTCACCTCCATCTTATGGTTCATCTTCCACATGTTACAGACGCTGCACCAGGACATCACCCTCAGCCTGACCTTCCTGTTTGGGTGGATCCTCTGTATCTGCTTCACCAGAACTATCCCCCTACCCAGCAAGGAGTGTCAGATAGGAACCTTCTCCATCATGGTGAGGAGGATGCTGTTCCATGATATGGTGAATTTCTTTGTCATCTCCACCTTCATCCTGCTGGCCTTCTCAGCTGCTAAACACGCCACCCTACTGCACTCTGCCGATGCCACACCACCGCAGCTGTACTTTGGTAACTCCTTCAATGCTCAAATGCTACTATTCAGCCATCGGAGACGGCCAGGACCAGGAGTCGTCCAGGGAGAAGGAGTTTGCCAAGGTAGCATTGAGTATTTATGGTATAACTAGTGGCTTCGCCACTAGATAGTGGGGGGACAAAGGCTTTGATAATGGGGACAGCCTAATGTTTTCCTACCCCTCCCCCCAGTAGCCAAACTGGACCCCTAGTACCTCAATGCTTCCCCCTGGTGTCTTACCCTAGAAGCGCTTAACTTAGCGGCGCTTATCTTAGCAACCAATCTCCTATCAATGTTAAACAATTTTACACTCTCCCAGCTGATTCTGTCGGAGGTTAATTTATCTCTGGGAATAGCAGTCTGATTTTAATGTATGACATATCAAATTAAAGCTCTAAGTATGGATAATCTAGATTTACGATTAATCTGCAGTTTCATCCATTATTTACGCAAAAGGGTCACTTCTTGCAGATTTAACCTGGCCCTCTGTTTCCCACTCCTTCCACTAGATGTCGCCTTTAGTTCCTTCTTCATCCCCCAGGTGGCTCTTTCCACCCCTTCTGTGTCTCATCAAATAATTATGGTTCACCTCTCTGTTTCTTTCTGGCCAAACGGGGGTTCGGGGGCAGAGTCCCCGATCAAGGATATATGCCAGATCTCATCTGAATTTGAATTACATTCAGATGAGATCATCTGAAACTTATGGAAACTTACATGGAAGATTATTATTCAGATGAAATCTCATCTGAAAGGCGGGAAATGTGTTATACAGGCCATGTTAATCGGCTGTAGTTGGGGGGGTTATCCGGGGGATGTGGCTGGATGGGTCTCTCAGGGAATGAAATGTTTATGGGGCGTCATGACGTCAGTCCACTTCCGGCCAGGTTAAAATCCCAAGAAGTGACCCAGATGCATTATTTACACCAAGGGGGCTCCGATCTCTTTGAATCGAAATCCAAAATGGCGGAAATTGTAGAAAAAAATAGCCATGACGATTTTATGGCATTGCAGAAATGCTGTTTGTGTTCATTTGCTTTTGAATACTATGATTTGGTCAATTAGAAGTTTTATTGAATAAGGGTACTTCAAAATATTAAAATTCTTGAACTTTTAGAGAAAAATCTAGTTAATTTTGAGAAAAGTACATATTTTTATCTAGCCTCTTTTGGTTTATCTGTTCCTGGCAAACACTCAAGCTTATTTCAATTAGGTGGGGACCAGCGATGAACCAATGCCTTTTTATATATAGGGTAATCAGTGTGGTGCTACTCATCGACATGTTAATTGCTGCTCTTAACACCACCTGCAGCACCGTCAAGGGACGCTCTACTGACCTAGTCCAGAGGCAGAAACTGGCCATCCTGCTGTGGATAGAACGCAGGGTGCCTGTACGGTGGTTAAGGTGGCAATCATAGAAAGATCTTGACAAGAGAGTCAACCCAAACATAGGAGAAACTGAGGTTTTCTCTAAGACAAAAATGAAACGGGATATTTCATTGTGAACCATACTCAAGAGAATGCAGGTCCGCCAAAATCAAAGACAGTTGGAATCGTCTGCATGATGCTCTGATGGACAGAGGTGAAACTAAACCAAAATCCTGTTCATAGACAAGCTATACCAACCTCTTTTGAACACTTTGCACAAGGATATGCGACCAGAAAGGCAGGCCCCTCTGGCGTATAACATAGAATGAAGCTGTGGAACTGGCATGGGCAATCACATGGCCTCTTTGAGAGAAAACTTCAAAACATAGCATAATGAGATTTTGAAGTCTTATTCAAAGGTCTGAAGTCTTAATATAACAAACTGTGGATTATGCCTACACTACCTATAGGCTATCGATGATATTGAATAGGGTACACAGATTTCCTTCGTTGAATATGCCATCGCTTTTCCCAAATACATCTACTTAAAGTAGACGGTGTCTACGTATTCCCAAGATAGGGATGTTCATTTAATTCGAAAAACATAATTAATCAAGCCTTAATGCAATGTTATAGACAAGGTATGCACATGAGGCTCACCCCTGTACTGAGAAGGTGTCTGAGTATATGGATGATGCTCTTTTACAATGACAGAGGTCGCCACTGGGGTCACTGCGTGACTTTAAAACCATTGTTGAATTTCCGCTAACGCAAACCTTTTCTCAGATAGATAAACACAGCGTATCTGTGCATCCCAGTCATTCATAGCCAGTGCCCATCTGGATTACCCAATGGTGGCTGAGTGTAAAAATGGAAATATATATATATATATATATATATATATATATATATATATATATATATATATATATGGATATGGGTCAATCCACCGAAAGTGGGTACCTGGGTCTTTTTTGGACTTTTTTGGATACAGGGGGCTGTAAAATAAAAAGTAAGTAACCATTCTTCTTATTTCTGGGTTCATTTGAAAGAAAACACCTTGGGCTTCAAAAGAAGGGCAAGTTTACATATGTCGGCTTGCTATTTTTTTAGATATGGTGGCCCAATGTTCAAAAATGGCCAAAAATTGTTTTTCTTATTCAATTTTCACCTCATCCCAGGGTCTATACCATTAAGCCAAACAGCAACAGACCAATATAATTTTATCTATTCCTTAGATGGGGGTCCTATCTAACATGTTCATGTTGTTTGGAGGTACTCTGGTTGGCATTCTTTTTCCCTTGTTCATTTCTATAACCAAATACAGGTGCTGTAATGGGCGTGAGCAAAATAAAAGTACACTGGTACGCCTACTAAAACACTACCCTCAATCTTCTTATTCCCCACCAAGATTAGGGTCATCATAGGGGATTCTGGTACAGAAACTTAGGGTCTACTTGCAGGCATGACTGTGCGGTACATATTCAAGTATTTTCAAGTCCATTTTGCTCACGCCCATTACATTCAAATTTCTACGTCCAGCACAAATACTATCAAAGTTTTCTTTCCTTCAACCAGCCTAACTTGAAGATCTTTTGTTAATAAGTCATTTTAAAAAAAGACTGGAGTCTTTGCAGGCGTTGGTTATGCCAAAAAGAGGGGTTAACTTACAGATGTAATGGGCGTGAGTGTAATGGGCGTGAGCATAATGGGCGTGAGTAAAATGCACTGCAAGCATGTTGGCAGGCTCGATGCATTCCAAATGCATCCTATAAGTATTCTTAAATTATTTTATTGCCTAAATTAATTCTGGGTGAGGTTATGTTGCTGAGTGGCTGTCTGAAGCCTGGGAAAGTTGTTTCGCTCACGCCCATTATGCTCACGCCCATTACATTCATATTATTTCCTTATGTATTGTCAATATCCATCTTTTTTTCCTATTTTCTTCATAGTGTGTCTTTGGGACCTCTTGTCAAATATCCTAACTGAAAATCATGTAGTTCTGACAAAAATGGCAGCCTGTTGTTAATATACTGATTACACTGACCTAACGAGGTGTATATCTCACTTATGCCACAGCTATATGTGATATATTAGCTGTGATTTTCCATTGTCGTTCCCACCAAGTGTGGGTTCATAGGCAGGGTGACTAATGTTGAATATAACGTTTCCTATATATATGCCAAACTCCAAGAGACTGTCTAAACAGTGGTGTCCCCTAGTGGTCACACTATGAACTATTACCTTACTATAGGTGTCTTCCCCTAGTGTTATATAGCTAAATACTTTTACTACATCAGAACCTGTTGGTTACAGTCTGAGCATGCTCAGAAGTCAATGTGCCTTTTGTCCAACAATAAATCTGTCTCACAACTTTGAATACCACAGCAGAGGCAACATCTCTGTGTTCCTTCCTCTACCACAGCTATAGGTTATGGACTCAGTCTACATTTATAGTTCTTCACACTGCACACTGACTTCACCACATGGAGGAACACAGTATTTCTGTCAGCTAAGTAGAAATATTTGACAAACTTTATTGTTTGACAGCACATGGTTCTTCATACTGACTTCACCACATGGAGGAACACTATCTGTCAGTTCAGTAACATTGTTTGACAAACTTTATGTTGACAGCACATGGTCAGTGCACAGTGACATTGCACAGTGACAGTACTTTCAGTGACATTTGCCTGTTTAGTTGTGAGCCTAGCACACAGTGCTAGTTTTGAGATATTTTGCTTTACCACTTAGTAACATTTGGACATTGTAACATTTATTGGTTTACCACACTGCATTTTTGAGACTTTGGTCTTTTTGGCTCTACCACTCAGTGACCTTCAACATGACATTGCTCTACCACACACTGGTTGTCTAGACATTTAGCATTTAAGTTTGGCCTTCCGTACTACATAGTGACAGTTTTGAGACTTTTGCCCTTGCTTTTTGAAATTGTTTTGGTAAATTCAAGTTTCAAAATGGCTACCAAGAAGTTTGAAATAGTGCCATTGAAAGGGCCTAATTATGCCACATGGAAGGTCCAAGCGAAAATGTTGTTGAAATGAGATGCTTTATGGGGTATAGTTGTTGGTACAGAGACAGCACCACCAGCAGATCAACCAGATAACCTTCGTAAGTTTATGCAACGTAAAGACCAGGCCTGTGCACACTTGGTTTTATCAGTTGACCCAACTCTATTGTATATTCTTGGGGAGGACCCAGAAGATCCCAAAGTCGTCTGGGACTGTTTGGGGAATCAGTTCCAGAAAAAGTCATGGGCGAACAAACTTGTGCTGCGTCGCAAACTTTACTCAATGCAATTACCAGAAGGACAGTCGGTTGAAGAGCACATTAGAGTAATGACAGAATTTTTCAACGAACTTTCAATAGTTGGGGATAAGCTCGATGAAGAGGACCGTGTGATCCATTTGTTAGCAAGTTTGCCAGAAGATTTCGACATGTTAACAACTGCATTTGAATCCCTTGATAAAGTGCCATCCATGGAGATAGTTACAGAGCGACTCAGACACGAGGAACGTAAGATAAAGGATAGGTCAGAGGAAGGTTTTGTTTTAGCATCACGCAGTGTAGGTAAGAGAAATAGTGGTAAGAGCAGTGGTAATGGCAGTGGTGGTAAGACCAACAGTGGTGATAGCAGCAGTGGTAAGAGCAAAAGTGGTATATGCTACTACTGTAAAAAACCTGGTCATTATAAGAAGAACTGTCCAAAGCTTCTTCAGAAGGCTCAGAAGGAGCCAGGAGGAGAAAGATATACTCATGGTAGACAGAAGGCTAACTAAGCAAGTTCCATTGATGATAACGACTCCTCTTGTTTCATTGCACAGCATGCACTCTCGACCTCTGTAGGAAGTGGACATAATTGGATAGTAGATTCAGGAGCAACAGCTCATATGTGCAATGATAAGGAGCTCTTTAGTGAGCTGCACAACACCAGAGCATCTGACATCACTCTCGGTGATGGTCATGGGTTGCAGGCTATTGGTGTTGGGATTGTGAAGTTGAACTTATCCGGTATTATGAAAGAGTGTGTGCTCAAGGATGTATTGTATGTTCCAGACCTAGCGTACAACTTGGTTAGTGTCTCGAAGGCAAGTGAAGCTGGGTTACAGACTGTATTTGTGGACAATCAGTGTCGTATAGAGAAGCCTGATGGCCACGTTGTGTTAGCTGCCATTAGAACAGGATCGTTGTACTATGTTGATTGTTTGTCTCATTCTGTTGCGACAACCCAGCATGAGGACACATGGCATAGACGTTATGGCCATTTAAATGAGGACTCCCTAAAAAAGTTGGCACGGGATGGTATGGTGAAAGGTTTCAAGTATGATTCATCCAAGAAGTTGAGTTTTTGTGAGCCTTGTGCTGAAGCAAAGAACCACAGAACTCCATTCCCAAAAGATGGGGGTACAAGAAGTACATAGTGATGTTTGTGGTAAGATGAAGACCTCGTCACTTGGTGGTGCTGACTACTTCTTGACCTTCATTGACGACAAGACCAGATATACTTGGATCTACTTCCTGAAAACCAAAGATCAGGTGTTCGACAAATTCCTTGAATGGAAGGCTTTGGTTGAGAAGGAGACTGGTCAGAAGGTAAAGACGTTAAGAACCGACAATGGTGGTGAATATACTTCTAACAAGTTCAAGAAATACCTCAAGAAGGAGGGAATACAACATGAGCTAACCGTCCCAAAGAATCCTGAACAAAATGGTGAAGCGGAACGAATGAATCGTACCTTGGTAGAGATGGGGCGAGCTATGTTAGGAGATATGTCCAGGTACTTTTGGGCAGAAGCGATGTCAACAGCAGTTTATTTGAGAAATCGTAGTCCAACTTCAGCTGTTCCGGATATGACACCATTTGAGGCTTTCAAAGAAAAGAAGCCTGATGTTGCTAACCTGAGACCTTTTGGAGTGACATGCTATGCACACATCCCAAAAGATGAGCGTAGTAAGCTTGACTCAAAATCCAGAAGGTGCATCTTCCTTGGTTATGGACACAATGTCAAGGGATATCGTCTTCATGACATGAATCACAAGAAAGCTTTATATAGTCGTGATGTTATATTTGATGAAGATAGTCTAGATGAGACTGTAGAAGGAAGTCACCATGTCATCATAGAATCACCGGAAGTCAAGAAAGAATCAGATGAGGTTCAAGCTCAAGCTCCAGTGGAAGCTCAAGTTGAAGTGCCGCAGGAGGTTCCCATTGAGAATCCTGACCTTCATGATAACTTTTAGCCCAGGAGGTCGAGCCGTCCGAAAAAAGCAACCAGACTACTATGGCAAGTGGGTCATGATTTCAGATGTGAAGGACCCAGCTAGCTACAAGGAAGCCATGGCAATGGACAAGGAAAAGTGGCAAGCATCCATGGAAAAAGAAATTGAATCACTGCAGAAGCATGATGTTTGGGACTTAGTCAAACTCCCTGAAGGTAGAAAAACTGTGGGCAGCAAGTGGGTGTTCAAAACCAAGCTTAGTCCTGATGGAACCATAGAGCGGTACAAGGCTAGGCTTGTGGCACAAGGGTACAATCAAAAATATGATCTAGATTATGATGAGACATTTTGCCCTGTTGTAAGAACAGAGTCAGTTCGTGCACTGCTTGCTGTAGCTGCAAAGAAGAACCTTCTACTTCACCAAATAGATGTCACCACAGCATTCCTAAATGGAATACTTGAGGAAGAGGTGTTTTAAAACAACCTAAGGGTTTTGTTAAGAAAGGTGAAGAACATTTAGTCTGCAAGCTCAAGAAAGGCCTGTATGGACTTAAACAGTCACCAAGGTGCTGGAATATAACACTTGACAACCATCTCAAAAGTATTGGTCTCAAGTCAACAGCAGATCCATGCATCTACACAGGTAAAGAAGATGAAACAGTAATCGTAGCTGTCTATGTGGATGATATTATCATAGCAACAGAGAATCCAGCTACGATGGTGAAAGTCAAGAAGAACATCTCAAAGAAGTTTGATGTCAAAGACTTGGGTGAACTGAACACCTTCCTAGGAGTTCAGATCAGACAGACACCTGAGAGCATATGGATAAGTCAGCCTGGATACACGTCCAGGATCCTTGAGAAGTTTGGCATGCAGGAAGCCAAACCAGTGTCAACCCCAGTTGATCCTTCTGTTAGACTGACAAGCTCTGTAGGTGATGATGACAGCTCTGTTGATCTGGTACTGTATCAGTCAGCAGTTGGAAGCCTGCTGTATTTGTCCAATTGGACAAGACCTGACATTACATTTGCCGTCAATCAAGTGGCTAAATACAACAGTCACCCTTCAGAACAACACTGGAAAGCTGTGAAACGCATTATGCGATACCTTAAAGGAACCAGTAGTCATGGTATTCAGTACTGTAGAAATTCTGAAGAAGGAATGATAGGCTATTGTGACGCAGATTGGGCAGGTGATCAAAGTGATCGGAAATCTACATCTGGATATGCCTTCACACTGCCTGAAGCTCCCATAAGCTGGAGGAGTAAGAAACAGTCTTGTGTAGCTCTATCAACAGCAGAAGCCAAGTATGTAGCATTGGCATCTGCAGCACAAGAAGCAGTTTGGCTACGACAGCTCTTGAAGGAACTGGATGGCCCTATTACAGAAGCAACCTCCATCTTCAGTCAGTCAGCCATAGCAATGGCAAAGTATCCACAGTTTCACGGACGTACCAAGCATATTGAAATCAAGTATCACTACATACGTGGTGAAATACTGAAGGGAACTGTGAAGCTGCAATATCTGCCAACTACAGAAATGCCAGCTCATGTGCTGACTAAAGGCTTATCCAAAGAAAAGCATCAGAAGCTTACAAAGCTTCTTAGAGTATCAGATTAGTTGCACCCAAGGTAAAGTTGGGTGAGAGAGTGCACATGCTAGTAACCGCTCCTCTCAAATTTACAAGACATTTCTGCTACTAAAGTTAAAAGCTCAAGCTTAGTCTATGAAGTTTCTACTTTCATATCTTGTAATTATTATCATTATTATTTTTCATTTATGATGTGAAAGACAATTCATATGAGAACATTATATTTATATATAAGAACCGAGAAGGAGTGTTGAATATAACGTTTCCTATATATATGCCAAACTCTAAGAGACTGTCTAAACAGTGGTGTCCCCTAGTGGTCACACTATGAACTATTACCTCACTATAGGTGTCTCCCCCTAGTGTTATATAGCTAAATACTTTTACTACATCAGAACCTGTTGGTTACAGTCTGAGCATGCTCAGAAGTCAATGTGCCTTTTGTCCAACAATAAATCTGTCTCACAACTTTGAATACCACAGCAGAGGCAACATATCTGTGTTCCTTCCTCTACCACAGCTATATGGTAGCATATTATAATAGTGTAAAGGTTGCATCTTTTTCTCAGCTTATGCTTAACATTTTTAAAAAAACGGAAGGATATCTTTTTCTCTCACCATATACCTTCAACTTGTGAGTGAAAAGTATACAGCAATAACTTTCACGTTTGGGGAATGTTGTCCAACAGAACAAGGGATTTAGTGTCCGCAATAAAACTCTGAAAGCCAAGGATTTATGTCCTGGTTCACTATACTGTTTACACCTTTGTGATGCTCCACTCAATCTGTTGAATTTAAACTTGTGATGCCATGGTTATACATAATAAGACTGGTAAATTCCATTGACCATCAACACCGAAAACGGGATACACAGGGTATATCATTGGAAGGCCTAGGTGGTTCTATAGACTTGCTCAAGTCTGTAGATTTTAATGTGAGAGAAAGAAGCCACCCAAAGGTTATTTCTTCCAGCACGTCTTGCCTGGCAGCTTGTGGTTGACTGACCCTTGCGATTTTGGCATCTACCGCTAATTTGCAAGGCATTTAACTACAGTAGGATGTATAGAACACAAGGACACCATTGCATTTTATTAAGGGCATAATGCATGGCTGGGCTTCCACTAGGTCCTTTTATCCCATACTAAGCACCGAGCCGAAGCCGAGGTCCTTTATTTAAGGGATAAAAGGACTGAGTGGAAGCCTAGCCATGCACTATGGCGTTTATACCAGGGTTTAATGCTAAATTTAAATTATTTACATCTTAAATTGCTGAAATAAATAAGTTTTTTGGTTGCAAGTAGACACGGTCCAGGCCTCCAACATTTTGGATTTCTTGTTAATGTTCTGTCGAGTCACCAGAATTCAAGCATATATTCACCATTTACACTATAAATACAGCCAAGGTGGAGCACACATATATAAGTCGCGCTGGGCTAGAATCCATGATGGCATATGTTATTCTCCTCAATTTAGACATTTTCCATTGATGCCAGAGCTCCGATTCGAATCAAAATAGAGTCTTCCTCAGCGAGTGGACTGGACAGCGTGGATGCAAAATGTTATGTTGACCTCTGTCCTGCAGGCATCACCATAGAGCTGTGAGGGGTGTACGTGATGGGCGGACTGAACCTAGGACTATTCTGGCCAACACAATTTGTGTCACACATGATGCCTTTAGTGCATGCTAAATACATTGCTTTATCAGGGTTCGGCACCGCAAATCAGTACCTAAACTGGATAACCATTGTATAATTCATGCTAATAACTTCCTCCGATAGGATTAAGGTTGAAGGGCCGATCGCCACACCCACAGTGGCGTAATATGGGCCGATCCACCACAGTGGGCCGATCCAGTATTACAGCCTTGTTCTGGATGCAGGTAAACAAAATGGCCGATATCGGCTCTTACGCATACATGCAGTAACAGACTTTGTTAATTTTCATTTCATTAAACCCTCTAACAGCATAAAATAAATAGAACTAAACTATCTGGTATACACGGTGGCTGATCCCCGGGGCTGATCCCCCCACCAAGGTGGGGTGTCTCCCCCCTCAGGGTGGATCGGCCACCTTACTAGTATACACCACGGTCATTTAGTTCTCTCTATTTCTCATGCACCCTTTGCCTTTGTTGATGTGTATATTTCTGTGCATTATGTATTCTCTGGCCTAAAATCGCAAAAGAGTGCTTGCGTGTTCTATATTCCCTGCTGTAGTTACATCCTTTGCGAATTTCGAGTAGACCCCAACAGATTCAAAATCGCAGAGCTATTTGAGCCATTTTTCGCATTGTGAGATTCAAACTTAAGCAGCTACTGGCCCAGGCAAAGTGCATCTGATAATTATTCAGTTTGCATGTCTTAAACACAAGGGATTAGAACCAGGCACATTCATGCGTGTCTCCTGTGTGCAAGAGCCTTTTGTAGGTATATCCACAGGAGATTATATTATTTTAGCCCCAAAAGTTGTCAATAAAAAGTATTTTCACTTTCTTCAGAGATTACAAGCCTAATGGTAGTATTGCAAGTTCTCTAAAGGTTTATTTTAGTTTTATGCAAGTTTTACGTGTAAATGAATGTTGCTATATCTTTATTCACAATCGTTGCCTCTGTATGCAATATCCCTCTGTCTCCCTCTGCCTTTCTCTCTACTGACAGCTAGATATACTCATCCACGCCCTCAGCCACTTTCCATTACCTCTCATGTATTCGGCGGTCAACACACTCCGCTTGGAGAGTGCTGATCAATGGCTAAGGGAGCATGCGTGGATGCCAACTAAGACAGGTACAGCAGACGACAGGCAGCGTCTCTGGCGACGACCAGCATCCAGCGTCTGAAGCTCGGGAACCAGCCCACCCCTGCACCACTTCCAGCACTGCTGGCACTACCAGCAGTCCACACACACCTTTATACAGCCTCCTCTGAATACTAGCAAAGCAACACACAGCACACGTGTCTGTTTCCCTTCCACATCAAGTGCAGATTCCGTCGGTATTACACTATCTGCCCACCCGTCTACATCCTCCTCGGGGGTCGATTACTGGAGGCACTGGAGAAAAAAACCCTGGAGGATTGCACTCAGACTAGAGGTGGGTGATAATTTGGCACTTGGAGGGCAGCTAGAGTAGCAGCCATTCTTATCAATATTGTGCACACAAATTAATGGGGGAAAAGTTATTGTAATGACAGACAATATTGGCATAAAACATAATGATGCGGGTTTGTTAATAAATAAATTGTATTACATAGCCAATATAATAAATAGTATATATCTCAACATTAGAAAAACCTGTCCACTAGTGATCGACTGAGAAAAATGTACAATATAATTACTCAATATCGGAATGAACGAATGATGGTGCCGCACTTAGATTTATGGCATTTAAAAGAAAATAGTACCTACATGTATCTTCATGATAGCATTATGACATAGAGAACACTCAGGAAACTATGCTAGTCATTTTGACTCATTTAGCTGAGTCGAATCGCTATCACCAGGGTGACTCTGTTTTTGACTCTGATAGGGAGGTGAGTCAAAGAATATTGACTCTTTTGTAAATCTGAGTCAAACTGACTCAGATATATCTAAATGAGTCTACCATTGTTGACTCAGAGGGGGTTTGTTTTATTAAGAAGCAGGGTGGAATTCTTTATTTGCCAAATTTATTATACATCATTTTTGGTCTGCCTGCAATAGAATAGAATGATTTACAATTAGTCAGTATAAATACAAATGCCATGCAAATAATGATTCAGGGGACGGTGATAAATATTACTATTTTTCAATTGTTATATTTAAATATTAGACCAAGTAACTATTTTGAATGTATGTCAAAATTATTTATTTATTAGGCATTTAGGCGATTTATTAGGCATTTTGAAACGATACAATATAATATTAGCAGCTTTTACCATTTACCTCCTTCATAGTATATGTCATCTGAGCAGTCCAGTGACGGTTATGGAGGCTATATTACAACATAGGGGCATGGGGTGAGGGGAGGGGGGATAAAAACAAAGTACACTCTCTCCATCACTCTTCTTCTCTCCCCTTCTGACTCTTGCTCTCTCGCTCTCTTTCTCTCTCTGTAGCCCCTCTCTATACCCCCTCTGGCACCCTTGCGCACATGCATGCAGGGGGTATCCGAAACAGTGATCTATGATAATTCTTACCTAACTTACACTCCAATACATTCCTCCTGCTCTACTCAATCTGTCTGCACAAAGCATAAACAAATAAATCCGCGTCCCCCATGTAACCAACAGCATCCCCACGTGACCCATATGGCGGGGAGGATTAGTTTGACTCACTAAAAGAGTCATGTAGACCTTGACTCTCCTTGTAGTTGAGTAAAACATGTTTGACTCTGTGATGCAAGTGAGCCAATGTGGGTAAAAGAGTAAGTCAGGATGGGACTCTGACACAAACTGAGTCAAATGGATTAGTAGCTGAGTCAAACTCTTTTTGACTTGTGCACCAGAGTCATTCTGACTACCTAGCTTAATTATCTGTGTGAAATGTGTATCAATATTGAGGAAAGCAGCGAGATTGGGTTGATTGCACTGAAAACCTAGAAGATCTGAAACTAGTCAATGGTAACGACTTTAGGTCCTCAGGTTGACAATACCTAAAACTACAACTTTAGGTGGTCAAAATGATGACTTTAGGTCGTCATTCTGAATACCTAAGTCATCAGTATGAGGACTCTGTATTGTCAGTATTGTCATAGTGATGACTTAGGATGACGACCTAAAGTCTTCATTTTCACCACCTAAAGTTGTAGGGTGCATCAGGTATTGCTATGTATAGATCTATCGTTAATGCATAGAGGATGTGACAACATGTGTCTTGATTAGAACAGTGGAGCCTACACCATCATAATTTTAATGTATCATATTGGAACCTTCTGTGATGATATTTAGTAATAATTCTCAAAGGAAATAAACTAATTCTGTCATGGACAAAAGCTATAAACAGCATCTGATCGTAGACTAAAAGAGACACGCAAGGACCTTTTTAGATGTTTTCAAATGTGATATAATGAAGATATGATACATTTACTAGTTAAACGCCTTTCAATTATGCCTCTGATAACTGTACCCACGTGAAGGAATTGCATTCAGGTCATAAAATCATAATTACTTTGA
Source organism: Acholoe squamosa (assembly GCA_949317995.1). Lineage (NCBI taxonomy): Eukaryota > Metazoa > Annelida > Polychaeta > Phyllodocida > Polynoidae > Acholoe > Acholoe squamosa. The sequence goes on along the minus strand of OX439038.1, from coordinate 33,430,262 downwards.
TGATGTTTATCTGCTTTATATACACCAGCTAAAGGATTTATGTGGATTTATAGGTATATAGTGGCAAGGAGCCTTAGGGAAGATGGGTGGGTAATTTACTTGAAGGTGATGTAATCAGTTTGGAGGACATTTATTATAGCAATGATAAAAGTCATAGGAACAATGATATCACAATATTTAGAAAAAAACAATAAATAATGAGAAATATATGATAAGATAAGATATGAATGGTTCATAATATTATCACCCAATCAGCACCCTTCTGTAATTGTTCTGTGGGCCCATTTGGCCTAATTGTTTGTTTGTAGGCGTGGGCGGTGGGAAATAATAATATATTGTAAGAACTCACTCACAGCGATGTTGCCCAGAGCAGTGGTATACAGAGAGTGAGGCCGTGCTTGAGGTGGGCGGAAGTGACGTCAGAGTGCATAGAGTCCGCAGTAAATTAATCGAGGCGTTCGGGCAGCGGTTTTCTAATGATATCTAGTGCATTATGGGTAGGGGTGACCTCGAACGCTAACGACAAACCCTTAGCTTGTTCCCTCCAACCCTCTCCACCCCAGCCATCTCTTGGTAGTTACCAGTGGTTAACTATGCTTGGGAGAGTAGTAAGTTGACTCAGGGATCAACATTGACCCACATGGGGCAGACCAATAGGAGGTGGCCTTACAAGCCAGCATTGATCCCTCGGCTGTACTCCGAACGCCTCGACTGTCAATTTCTAATTAACTGACAATTAGTACCTCTAGGGTAGCATCAAGAATACCATAGAGTCCTCTTGGTATCATTACGGCTCATTGGGAAGGAAGATTTCTATTCTGTAGATCAAAGTGTTATTATGCGTACAGGAAACACCAGGCAAGGGTTTCCATGAAGCCTGTAAGATGTAACAGAGGAGCAGTGGAGGGCATTTCTAAACAGCGTGACTCAGAGCATTTCACTCAGAGCACCTCCATTCTAACAGGGAGATTGTACCAAATGGGCTCTACTTTGCACAAGGGGGCTAGGGGAAACATGGGTGGATCCATGCATTGATATAGAGCTATAGAGACACTACAATCGATTTGATGATTGCTTTATATGGCTAGGATTCAATTTAGTCGTAAAGGGTACTTCTAGTATGAATTGAATAGCTCTAGTCGCAGTATGTTGAGAAATGCCATCCTGAAGTACCTAATGATGGCAGCAGTGAGAGTATTGGATAGGGCAATGTGAAAGGCAATGGCAGGGAATTTAACGACATGTGATTGGGTTTTGCAGGTGTAAATTGTCCACATGTGAATTCCTTTATGGCTGAATTTGCCCAGGGGCGGATTATCCTAGAAGCCTTGCAGCAAAGTTGCCAGTCAGATTCATCCCTGGTAATTTCCTATCCGGATTAAGGTGGCACAGTCCACCAGGAATCACGTATAATGTAGATACCGGTACTACCAGTAGAACCAGTGCACCTCGTATGAGGCCAATAAAGGCACTTCATGTTACTGGTACTTACCACATGATAGCCGCCCATTGTGAGCGTTTGTTATTGTTTTGACTGAAACGTTATTTATTTTGCCAGCACTGTATAATCTGGTTATATATAAATGGCCAACCCAGCTAATTTGGGTCCAAAGTGTACCCTTTTAACCATGGCTGATTATATGCCCATGTCGCCTTTCACTTTAACATGCTGAGACTTTGCTGTACTTGTAGAATGTGTTATCATGCTGCATATAAAACACTGATACCGACAAGAAGGCCACCATATTGTTTTGGTTGGTGCCCAATTTTTTTCTGGGGTTTCTCTGGGAATTTGCCTGGAAATTGGAGTACCATGCCACCAAAAGACACCCCCAGGAACTGTAGGACATGTGGGTACAAGCATGTGCCCCCCCCCCCCACAGGCAAGAAGTGTAGCTTTGACCCAGCTAACCTGTCTATGAGCCAGTTGGCACTCCTACAGAAGGTCACCACCCCACCTGGTCAGGGTGACACTGACTCAGGTTCAGAGCAGGAGGAGGAGTCTGACTTTCAGGCTCTCCAGGGCTGCCTGGAGTCCCAATAGCAACAGCTTACAGGCCTGACCAATGAGTTCTCAGCCATTAAAGACACTGTGGCTGACCTGCAAGGATGAGTCTCCAAGATACTGGACATAGTAAGCACAGACCCCCCTACTACTAGTACACCTAGACCTGGTGGTTTACCTGGAGGTACACCTGTACTACCACCTCTGTTTGGTGGTACTAGGCCCCCTTCAGGGCCTCTCCCCTACTCTGATGATGAGGAGGAGGGTGAGGACAGCTCTGACAGCGAGGAGGAGTGAGTGAGTGAGTAATAGAGGTTTAACGCCATTTCGACAGCTAAGGTCATATTCATGGCGAGAACTACATTACAAGGAGGGCAAAGTCACCTTAGCTATTGACTCACCTAGGTGCATTCATAGTCTGGGTGCAATCAAGAAAAAAGATGGCACCCTCAGACCGATCACTGGCTGTAAAAGACCTTTGAACAGATCCATAAACAACTTCATGGATCATACCAGTGACACATTCACATATATAAAGGTGTAGATTGCCTCACAGAAATCCTTAGTCCCTACGACTACATTTGTTCTATTAACTTGTGCCAAGCCTATAGGAATGTGAACATTGATAAAGCCAATGCTTCTTACCAGTGCTTTAGATGGAACTTGGGAGAGGGTGAGCAAATATTTGAAGACAGAGTACTTTTCTTCGGTCTCAAGTGTGCGCTATCTATTTACACAAGTTGGAGATTACATTGTCAGGTGTATGCATCGCCAAGGATTCTACCAGGTTTCTAACTATATCGATGACCTGACAGTTATGGGACCCACTTATGGTCAATGTGCCTATGCTCAAAGTGTCCTCATCTCGGTGGTAAGAAGTATGGGTTTCCATGTAAAATGGCCCAAAGTCACTTGTCCATACCAGCAAGCAGTCTGCCTCGGAATCTTGATCGACAGTCAGTCAATGGAAATTAGCCTACAGAGTGAAAAGTTGGTTATGCTTTACCAGACTTTGTATGACTTTGCTTCGAAGCAGACGGCCACTAAACGCAAACTCCAGCAGCTGGCGGGCATCCTCGGCCATTGTTCCACAGTGGTTCGGGGTGGCCGTACCCTCAGTTGCAGGGTGATTAACTTAACCAATAACGTCAAGGAGGTGCACCATCAGTGAGACTAAATGATCAGTTCCGAGCAGTCTTAAGGTGGTGGATAGCCTTTGTGGGAGCCTTAAAACCCACATGGGTGACTGGCTCTATGGTGTCTGGTTCTACAAGTACATACCAACACTCCCATACTATCCTTACCATTTCTTCCCGGTCCCTACATTTGATGATTTGTCTCATGACATCAACATCCAGGAACTGTGACTGGTACTGATGGCCCTAGTCAGGTAGGGGCCAGTGTATAGGGACTCTACTATCCTCATCTTTAGTGATAATACCCAGGTTTGCAGGATGTTGGGCTCTAGTAGGAGTCGTAACAATGTCAGCATGGACCTACTGCATGAATTGTTTTGGCTCGCTTTCATGTACAATGTAAACATCAAATGTTCCTATATCAGATCAGGTGATAATATTGAGGCTGACTACATTTCATGCTTAGCATACCTCCAAGTTGCAGCAGTCTCACCTCCTTTTCCCATGTGTTGTAGGTCTGTCCCAGTTACGTCAGGAGGCCCGGAGTCTACAAGACCAAGTCCTGGCTGAGAGTACAAATCGTCCAGGTCAAGATGGAAAGACTATCATGAGTTTTGTGCTTTATTTGACATTCAGCCACTCCCATGTACCCAGGAGAGTGTTTGTTTATATGTGTCTTACCTAAGCCAGAGGCCTAAGTATTCCAGCATTAAACAGTATGTAAGTGCCATGTTGTATCTGCAGCAGCTGCATGGATATACTTCAGTCAATGCTACCAACTTCATGGTCAAACAGACTATGTTAGGAGCCAAATGTAAGCTGGGTTATTAACCTGTACAGGCTATGCATCTACTCCAATTCTACAAGTATCTGGACATGTCAGTGTCCTTTCAACTATGTTGGTGGACTGCAGCCATTACTGCCTTTTGCAGCCTTTTACACAAGGCACATGTAACAAGTTCCTCTCAAGCAAGATGTATCATGATTGGGGACTACTCCTGACCTTGCCTGATAAATGTGATAAAAACAACAACAAACCTTGGCAGATTCAGTGATTATATTGTATATGTTCATTGCTGCAGGGCAGGGGTCAGCAGATGAAATAATTAGCTGACAAAGAGGGCAAATACTGCAGCCAGTCATATCTACTCTGAAAAGGGTGCTGGATGGAGTACTGGCCAGACGTAATTGATTTATTATGCATACGTACAGGGTCATTCCAATAAATGTGATTAGCGACCATGGAGGGTAATTCATAAAAAATCACGACATAGAAAACTCACAATATTGAAATGCAATTTTAATCATGAGCCATAAGTCACCCAAGGAGGGTTAATTCAGTAGAAAAGTATATGTATTCCATCATTTATAATGACACTTAGACATACATAACACAGTAAATGCATGATTATTTTAAGATATGGTTATTTTTCATTTCTATAATATGTTTACTTCTAAATGTATTACACTGCCTCTTAAAGATCGTCAGGTTTTATGAATCACCCTCCCTGGTGTCTATAGATAGGAAATATTATAAGACATATCAATTCCCCCCATTTCCACCAAGGGACCCTAAAATAGATAACGGAGTTCTCAGCTGTGCCACATCGTTTCATACAGTGGTAAATTTGTGTTTCTGCATCCTATGTACTCTGGAGGCTGTTGCAAAAGAATTGGGGCTGAATTCTCAAGGTAGCTATTTGATCTTCCAATTCTCTGCTCTTCCCCACCCTGAGAATCGACTTCCCCAGAGAATTGGTTCCTACCTGAGAATTACACCCTGACTCTGGACCCACTCTTATACCACTCCTCTCACCAATTCCCTTTTAGCAACACACAAGGGAATCAAATACCTGAGGTGAGTGAGTTCTATTTTGGAAATAGCACCTCCGGCAGTACTACTTCCAAAGCTTTCGCAACGGCCTCCTGGCATAGCATGATCCGTGGATGTATTGACGCACCAGAGAACGTTTGAGATTATTGAATGAATCAAGTATGAAAGGAAAATTGACTTTGACCGCAGCTGTGACGGAAATTAAACACATGAATGTCAGTCATGATACAACCAATGGTTTTTAACAAAATAGACTTTTCCCTTTTTGCATCGTTCCCATTTGATTTGATTTGAGTTGGTCAAATATATAAAGCCCCTCGACATCATACTGGTGCCATCATAGTTTTGTGAAAACCCTGAGCGCCTTACGTGTACATGTGGAATGTACCCATAAAAATTTGACTTTGGATATCACATAAAGTGAGTTACAGTTAGGCCCATGCTACGTCACAAGGCTGTTACCTGCGGGCAAACATTGCATACACGTGGTTAGGTAGCTGTACCTTGAGTTGTAAGCACGTAGGATATTGAATTGTGTCAGATAGTATCTTCTCAGATACAGAAATAAAGGACAGTCTTAGTTTCAATATGTCTTATTTGTAAGAAAATAAAGTAATTCTACATGCTGAATAATCCCTAAAGACATGATAAGTATGTACCGGTAAACTGTATGTGGATCAGAAATAGTCACCTTACCCTGCATTCAGCCATAGGTCAACCACGTGCATTGGTGTGTTTGCCCGCAGAGACCCATAAATAGTAACAATTAGTATTAAACTGTAACTCACGCTATACCTCTGTGATCTTCTGTTAACAAACTCATAATCTACTTGAAGCAGTTGAGGCGTGTTATTGACCCCATTCCAGTGAAGTTGATCCAGAGAACCGGCGTGTAATCAATTTTCTTTTTGTGTTCCAGATGACTGAAGTCCAAGTGTAGCTAATGGCCTGCAGGGGGAGGATTTACTCCTAGACTTCAATTGCTCTACCTGTTACCTAATTCAGCTAGGGTGAAATCGTCTAAGCCACGACTTCAGTGTGGATAGGGGGTGCTTTCGGCTATGGCAAAGAGTATCCAAGACATAGTGTTTTGGACTCTTTCATCTACATAAGTTACAAAATACCTTTCCAAAGCTATATGGCATTTATGACTGGGTAAATTTATTCATACAGATAGTACAGCCTGTAAGACGGATCCATACGAGTCATTCATGGTGACATTCCATAGGAAGGAATCATCTATTTGTGGATCCTCATAGAGCCAGCTTGAGACACCTTGTTCCATGCCCTCACAAGCCCTTTCAGTACCAGGCGGGTTCACGTCGTGCAGGACAGAAAACAGCAATTACAGAGAGAGGGGATGAAGGATCCATCCGTGCTGCCAGAGCCTGCACTACTCAAACACAAGACACACGTTGTATGTGGTTTCATGGAGGTAGAATTGTAAATACCTCATCAGTATTTGTATAGAGCTTCAGAATCAATATTCCCACCCACCAAGTGTGAGTTAAATAGACCTATCTATTTTGATCTTCTGGGCCATCTCGTCGGGATCTGGCAACCACTAACTCGAAAGCAGCCGTCACAAAGGAAAATGCCAATCATTATGCGACTTACAGGATTAGCTACACTAGTTTGATATCAGTGGTACAACATTGGAGTACTCAGGATTCCAGTATGTAAGTCAGTTATGGTGCCCTCACTTCTGCTAAACCCTTCTGGAAACCAGCCCCCGGTGTCATAAAGATCACACAGCCCTGTCAAAGTTATTGCACTCTGGACTAGCTATTTTAGCTTGTGAGTAAGAGACGGCCCAACCACACTAAAAGGATATTTTGGGGGTCACTGAACTCATTCTGACTGCCTCTTCCTGGGATTCACTGATCGACATTCACTAAAACGGTGCATTAAGTGACATTGGTGCTGAGAGACTGGATGGATCACCGAGCTAGGATCACCTGGATGCTGGGAGGCTCAGGTAAATGGGGGTTTCCTGTGTTAACTGCTCTCGGATATTAACGAGCAAACACAGACCTGGCAATTAAAAATATTAAACTCCTGGGACCTGTTGCACTACTCTTGATGTAATGCCCCCTAGGACGTCTGCTCTTCAGAACAAAGCTTAGTTAATCCTGCTTCAATCGTATGACTATTTGAAACTATTACAAGTTTTAGAATTCAACATAAAAGCGCTAGGTCAAAGGCTGTGCTATCTTTACATGCGTCTAATAGCACTTCTCTATTTACACAACAAACCTATCTAGTGTGTCCGGCTTGACAGCACAACAATAGGATGTATTTATACATACATGTATAAGTAGTCCATATATGATAAGTATATCTTATCACAATGGTCTTGCTATCATACCTATACAAAGATAGGGCACAGAAGTCTAGCGATATTTCTGTCTAGCAGTATCTTAGGATCTAGGTGGGGAAGATAAATCACACGGTTGATGAGCACCAGACTTGACACCTGACTTCCCTATATTGGAAACTCAGTTACAGAACCCACCTACTAGTAGCACTATTGGAATAATTACCTAGGCAGAAATGGCTCTTATATCCAAATTCCTGATTACAAGTTCAAGGTAAACACTCCCTGAGGTATTACCCATACCTCAACCTTCAGTATAAACCACCAGTTCTTCACCCAGAACTACACCATGGGGGTGGTGTGTTACGAGCAGCTGGAGAGCCCTGCCTCCAGTGCCATCTTCATAGAGACCATGGCGTTGACGGCCATCATAACGGCAGTCTTTTTCGTGTCCAAGACCACATATGACAGAGTGCGGCGTAACCGTGCCCGTGCCATAGTGCACATCATAGGGGCGGGCCCTGTGGGGCTCAGCTCGGCACTGATAGCCGTCAGGTCCAGGAGGGCCTCCAGGATCATCATCCAGGAAGAGAGGTCCCGCAAGGAGCTGCTCAGCACTAACCAACAGGTGGCCCTGGATGGTAGGAGTGTGGCCTTCCTACACACGGTAGGAGTGGACTTTGACAACATAGAGGGGTGCTGGAGACAAAGAAGCTTCTTCACACGACTGGGGGTGTTCCAGGAGTACATGCTCACCAAGGTGGAGCAGCTCGACGTGCCTATAGAGATCAGGTTCAACTCTAAGGTGAGTCATTCAGTTTTGAATTCATATTCCTGTCTGTAAAGAGTATAAATGAAAGCGCGCATCAAGAATACTCTATATGGATTGACAAACCTTGGTGCTCTATCTATTTGATTGATTTCTTCTTTTTTTTTCGAATAGAGCGGAGTTGTAAAGAGATGAAAAGCTTGCATTCTATACTAAACCCATGAGAATCGACCGCATGATACACACGCCATTCTCTCGGGTGTCAATTTTGAGGGGTTGTTTCTTATTTGGGAAGAAACCAACAGGTGCAATGCTACTGCTGCCAAGAAAAGACAACCGTGATAAATCTATAGCTGTGTACGTCCAGCCATCTTCCATGCACATTAACACGATACTTGCGTACTATCATTATAGATTTAATGGTTTGTGTTTTGCGTTTTTACTCATTGATATCGCCAGTTATCACTGCAAGTAATTCCATCCATACCCAAGGGACATATTAAATACATGATTTAGGTTAAGGTAAGAGATAAGAGGAGTGTTTCAGAAATAATTGGTAACCCTATGCTTCACGTGAGTTGTATACAAAAATAGGTGTGGCAACAAAATTGGCTCTAATCACTAATGGGGGGAGGGGGAGGGCTCGAGCTCTGTATGTTGAAAATGGCTGGCCATGTTGAACACAAGCAAGAGATATTTCACACTATCGTGGGTCCTATCGATATTCTCTGAGTTGATAAGCATTTGTGCAAAAGTGTCAATTCTCTGGTTAAAGTTGTAAGATTCGTTCAGTTTTGGGATACCCAAGAGGTCGTACCCAATACATCAGGATTCCATTGTCAAATATTTGGATGCCTATGTCAACAATACAACAGTTGGCCAGACCATGGCCAGTTAGGGTTGCTAAATCTCCCTTCTATTATACAGTCCATGCAATCACAATGCTGCTCGATGTTCATTGTACGGGGCAGCACTATAGCACTGTCCTTTAGGCCTGTGATGTATACTGTTAAGGGAGTGGTCATTATTTATCAACAGGGGGGAGGGTGGGTTTGAGGGGGGGGGCGTAAAATTTTCAGACCCCTCCCGAGGGGGGGGGCTAAAAAGATTTTGACCCCTCTTGAGGGGGGGCTGAAAAAATTCCCCCTATTTTTGGCAAAAAAGCCCGCGCGCTACTATAGATCAAAGAGGGGCGCGAAAACTCTCCACGCCTCCGGCGCGGGGGGGGGCCCAAGCAATTTTGACTGCCGTCGAGGGGGGGGGACGTAAAAAAAATTTTCACGCGTCTGTGCGAAAACCCACCACCCCCCCCCTGTTGATAAATAATGACCACTCCCTAATGACAAAACATATTTAGTATTGTCATATCGGGGCTAGTATGATGTGACAGCATTGTGGAATTGGTAGGACACCCCTATCCTTTGTATCTACCCAACTAAGATGTTTGTTGTACATGTCCATTAGGCTATCTACGAGGAATGATCAGCCCTCTCCAAGTGCCATACTAGTATAATCCATGGCAGAGAACTAGTCAAAATACATACTATTCGCAATTATTGAATAAGTGGGTGTTGACCAATACGTACCAGTGAGACAGCTGTGTGAGTGATGGATCCATCATGTAATGGCATATTAACACCAGTTATATACATTCAATTAACAGTACTGTGCGCTAAGCATGCCCCAGGCAGCATGGCGGATGTAGCCTGCAGTGGCACAACCTCTTGTTAATCTACTACCATGATGGCATCAAGGTCCTGCTGCACTGTCTTGGTTGTTCCATTTAATCTTCGTATCCATCATATATGCCACTTTATCCATCGTCGTTTGTTTCATATTGTTCAGCAGTCCACCACAGCCAAAAATGTGTAACGGAAAGTAGGATTGGAGGTTACTTCACAATGCTCTAAAATCCCATAATGACTCTATGATGAAAACCCCCTAAAACTTAGCTGGTGATTGCAGCACCTGTATATGGCAGACCCTTATATAATAATTACATATTGTTTGGTAGAGCAGTCGTAGCTGTGCAACTACTAATTTAATGCACCATTTGTACCAACATGGTGACTCTCACCAGTTGCTCACTGTGTGTCTAGTGCAGTGTCTTCTTGGCCTGGTCAGTCGCGGATCCATGCAGGATTTTCGAAAGGAGGGGGCGCGCCCTTAGTTTAGTCTCCATTTTTCGTTAAATTTAAGGCCTAAAAGAGGAAAATACACTCTGAACTACTGGTAAAAAGTTATTATTACTATTTTGTTCGCATGCACTCGTCCTTAAGGGACGTTTTTCTACTCTAGGGATACTGTGCATAGGTAGAATATGCTGTTCAGATATAAACTATGTTCTTTTTATCTGAGGATATTTATTTTTCCAGTCCTCTGAATAAACTAGGATATTTATTAAGCCATATTTCCTTTGCTATTTACTTCATTTGATATTGTCTCATCTTCTTTTCAGAATTATGTCCTATTTGAGAAGTAATCGGTAAATATGTGATATCTATATATAGTGCATGTGTTTCCCTTGGTGCAGCAGTCTTCTTGCAAACGTTCAGCGCACTACATCACAATGAAGCCATGGTTTTAGTGAATGTTAGGTTTTGACATGTGTAATGTGCTTTGTAGTGTTCCAGACATTGTATTTCTATCTCTGGTCCAAGCCAATCCCATAACCAAGGAAAAACAAATATATTGCTCCATATGCTACTTTGTAAAAGTCAGGGGAAAAAATGTGACTGTTGATACAAAGGTTCTCTTGGCTAAAAATACAGGGGCAGATCGACAACTTAGAAAGGTAAGGGGTGTTTTCCCTGTCCTCTACTAAAAGGACGGAACACAAGTCTCATGTTTTGGGCGATATTGGTATATGGAATATACAAAGTAACTCTTAACTGAAGGAAACCCACCACTGGAGTCGATTAGTTCTTTAAAAGTGCATTTTGGGGGATAACCAACACAATAGACCTGTGGCTATTTCATAACGGCCTCATTCCATATATTGCTTTCCATACATAGTGAAACAGACCCCTGCCTGGTTATCCCACCCAGTGGATTGATGTGTTTATGGTGTTAATAAACTGGAGGTGCACCTCCATTCATATCACCTGTCTGCATAATTAACACACAGGAGGTGGTAATGATGATGTGAGGTGAACCTACAGGTCACCCCTGTAGACGTGAATGACACATTTCCTGTTTCTCACCTGTCCCATGATGAATACCTTCTCACCTCTTATATTCTCGTTAACAGGCGGGCAGCTGATACATATATTGCCGTTATAGCACCCATTTACACTTTAGTTACGCAATCATTTCTTTTCTTTTAAGTCGGGTATACCTCCTCGGTCACTCCCAGTAAAACATTTACACCAATGCATTTTCTTTCACAGGGGCGTAGGAAAAGGGGGGTGGGCAGGGGGCCCGGGCCCCCCCAATCACAGAGGAGGTGGGGCCTGAATATGTCTGGGCCCCCCCAAAATATGCCATGCCCCATTATAAAATGTACAAGATTCCCACAGCTCACCACTCAAATTGGACAAATTTGTCATTAAGATAGGGAAAATGGCAATATTGTTAAAAGATAAGGCATCAAGGAATAATCTATTATATAAATCCAATACAGCATTGCATCAACACCAGCACCCTGAAGCTGATAATTCATGGTGGCTGGAGTAGACTGGCTGGGATGGGGGCCCCCTGCCCCCCCCCCCCCATGAAGATTTGCTTCCTCCGCCTATGTTTCACCCCTGCCGTAGACAACCTGCATGCAGGAGACTAAATCTATCCGGTAAGTGTGTGCAGCAAATTTATTATGTAATAGACAAAATGTGAATAATTGATTTGCAAAAAAAAAGACAGAAAGGAAAGACAAATCTGATGGTAGAATAAGACATGCAGGCATTGACAGAGCAAGTGCTATTTATTTTGTTGTAGGCTGAGCCCTGCATACACTATCACAAGCAACACACACTGTGCACAGTGCCAGGCCTATTGCAAGAGGGGCAAAATAAATATATAGCTGTGCAACACTCCTTTTCACAGAAGGTCATAAACAATCGTTCCATCTGCTACATGAGCTCTTTATACTGTCTAGGATGTAGTGGACCCCATACAGCATCTTAATAGAGCAGGTAACGCATGGGTAGCCTATGACAAGGTCTTATTTGATCGACAAGAGTTGCTAAACCTACCATCGCTGGGTGACCGATGGTAGGATGTTTTGAATTAACCTCCTGATCCCATGGGTAGTGGCTAAAGTGATGGCTCATGGTGTACATGTTGAGTATTTTGTATAGATATCGGCCTGACTATAACTCTTCTATAGATGAAAGTTATGTTAAATCCACCCTCCCTTAACATAGAGGTTTCTAATGACTGCAAGTCGCTAACTGATGATGGGTGGAATTGCTTATAAGACCAGCGCAAAGCGCATGCAAGGCGCACTTTGGGCAGACTGTCCAACTGTTCGGCTGTCCACCTCCAAGGGCACGTTATTATCAACATACTGTGGCCAGGGAAAGAGAAGACGAGGAACACGCACCTGCTGCCCTCATTAAGGCTTAGAAAGACACAATCATAGTGTGTTAATGCACTACGCCTAATTGCCATCCTTGAATGCAGCCTTGGCAAATGGCTCGCCATTGCTGCATTCATGTATCAGGCCAACCCCATATGAGATTAAAACACCTAGAAGTGGTGGATACCATGTCTGAATGGTGCATTAGCGAGAACTGGCATCATGTGATCATTAAAAGGTTAATTTCAGATCAAAATTCAAAGTTAATAATAAGAGAATCCTTGCCCACACCTGTGTTCTAATCAAATTCCCTGCAAAACAAGACTCTGTTTGCTCCGTGTCTGTCCTGGATATAATTATGCCAATGACAATCTCTCCGTAGGAACACTTAATCTCGACCATTCCATATAGCGATTTTAATCTATTCTCTAGAAGATGTATGCATGCATGTACGTCCTTATCTCCTGGTCATGAGCTTAAACATTAAGTATCACAATGTGAAATAGCTTTATGCCTTTTTGTCTCCATAATAGATGAATGCAGCTATAACATAACTCACCATGGCTAAATCTATGTACCTTGCACATGCCAGTACTGCTTAGATCCATAGGTACATTGTGATAGCAAAGGAACATGTATGAGTTTTGCTCGGAGGCTGGGATCTGATATATGGCGCAGCTGCAGGTCACTGTGAATTAAGTCTTAACCTGGCACGTGATAAGTGATGAAATGAATTTAATAAGACACCCACCATACTAAACAGCCTACCCCAAAGGGACAACATTTGGTACAAACTGCATATATACCCGGTAGCATAAAACAAGTAATACTCTAAATGTAATTCATTATGTTCGACTACAGTTTGATTTTATGTTGTTGTTTTGTTCTCAGTAAATGAAAGCCTCGTGAACTGATTTTTGTAGATATCTCATTACGCTGAAGTCTGGTTTTACAGCAAAAATGATCAGTTTTCAGCACAGACATAATCAAATTTGTCACAAAGACATGGACACACTTTGTATCCCACATGACACTTCAAGGCCCGTCAATTGATTTTGATACTTTGACTTCTTTTGATACCTTACACCTATAGTCCACTTGGCCTCTCTCATGCGATTGGGTCATACATTTCCTATATAAATTTCTGTGACAGAGGCCTAGTGTGTCCCTACTGTAAAGCAAAAAGCATGGCTCTAACATAAATTTGAAAGATTACCATTAAGAGTAATATCAAAAGGATAGTTAATGATCCCCTCCCAACTCTGAAGGCATACAGTGTAAAAGAAATGTCATCAAAATGACGGCGGAATCCTTGTCCCAAAACTGCCAGACATCCATCGTTATTTATTTTTTTACAGAGATTCCTTGTACCACTGTACTGCCACCTAGGACTTCTTGCAAAAACGACACTGATCCATTGCAATATGCATGATTGCGGTGGTTTACACTTCAGTTTAATGATGATACCTGGTAGATTCAACAGTTATTTTTTACAGTGTAGCCCCACAACACCCATGCGACGTCCGCGGTATTCTATCTTTTGTCGATTAGATGGTTCTTTTGATAACTGAAGATAGCCATTCTTCTTCAGCTACTCCCTTTTCTGTCATATAGAGTTACAGATATCACGAGCACCTCAGCTCCTTACCATAGGTTCAAAGCCTGGTTGATACCGCTAAAGTGCTCTATTCATGTATGATGAGGATGTGAGGGCATGTTCTTGTACGTAGGATGTCTGGTATTCAAGTACATGTCATAGTTCTAATAAAATGCTTTATATGCCCTCCTTTCTACAGGATGCATTTACAGGAGCATTAGTCTAGCACTAGCCAGTAGTGTTCATAAAGTGGCAGATCCAGTGTTTGAGAAAGGAAGGGGTCACCCCAAAATTTTAGGTGAATTTGGGGCCACAGGGAGACAAAAACAAACGCTTACCTAGAAGGGAGAGTGCACTTGTGACCTCTACCCACCCCCTTTCTCAATCCTGGCGAGTAACCTGGTGAGCATATGCATATACATTCATATAATATATTATAACAACCCTATATGGTCACAAATCATAGAAGGTTTGCATATGACAAATTTGGATGTATTCCAGCTCCTACACTTAGGATTTTAGTGTCCCCCCTAATTCTTTTGGCTCAAAATGTAGGGCTCATTGAGATCTTCATGTTACATATGGGTTTTGATGGTCCAATATGCATATTTTGGGCACCAGGGGGTTAAAATAGGCCCAAAATGACCAATTTTGTAGGGAAAAATCAATAAATCCGACACTTTTTATAATTTTTTTAAAATTTGACAATAGAAATGTGTCCTTCCATTTATGTCCACTGAAATCTGAAGGGAAACCGAAATTTTGGACCTAAGATTGCCTTCCTAGGGGCACTTGGTCTATATTTTTTGAGAAATTAACTTTTTGTAAAGTAGTTTGTCTGGGCGAAAAATTTAGGGCATATGACCCCCTCCTAAAATATCTATGATGTATATGGGTTAATTTTCTGTGCTAACATTTAGAGTTAGTCCCATGCTAAAGTAATCTGGAAAAAAAATTAGAATTGCTCCATTATCTTGGCTGTGAGCAGGCCATCAGTATTTTTTCAGCCAGACAGCCCTTTTTTGGGTGTCTTCATGAAATAGGACATTCCTTCTCATCCTGGCTGGGTTTTACATATTTAACTATATTAACTATGTCACTTATTTACCCCCCACATATATCTAAGTGCCATAGTGCAAAACAGATAAATTATCCCTCATGGTTTGGAATAGCAGGGGGAAAAGTCTAAAAAATGTCTTGCCGAATGACATGTCTTGCCGAAGGACATTTTAGTTACATGCTATGTTGAGTGGTTCGTTTCCTAAAGATATTATCATCATACCTCCGTGGAAATCTCTAGTCTGGACCATTCTGCCCTGTAGATTATAAAAATTGTATTAGCATTTATGTCAGATGCGTTCTTCTTATCATAGAATGCGTTCTTCTTATCATAGAATGAACGTTCTTGTGATAAACCTTTATTGCGATTCTGTGAATCTGTCTTTCCGAATGACATTTGAGGTACAGCCATGGTGAGGGCTTGGTTTCCTAGAGAAATTATCATCATACTTCCATGGAAATCTCTGGTCTGGACAATTTTGACCGGTAGATTATGGAAATTGTATCAATATTTATGTCAGATGTGATCTTCCTATCCTAGAATGAACGTTTTTTGTGATAAACTTTTATCACAATTCTGGGAATCTGTCTTCCCGAATGACATTTGAGTTACATGCCATGTTGAGGACCTCGATTGTGAGGTGTTCACATATTTTTGGCCCATTCAACCTATATACCACCTGAAAGTACACATGGTGGGCATTGTCTTCCACATGATTAAAAGTAACTACCTAAGACTGTGTCACTTTTATGTATACCAGCAAGTTTTGAAATTTCCTGAACCAGGAATTTCAAGGAATTCAGTGAAAATGCCATTTCAGACCTGAAGAAAAAGGATTCAAGTGTAGGACAAAAGTCCAAGTCCTTTAGCTGCATCTCTCTGAATCCTACCCTTAGACCCAGTACTCAACAAAAGTTAACATTAATGTTGACCAAATACATAAAAGAATTAATTTTGCAGGCTTAAGGGAAAATATCCCCCTAATGTCATTCGGGAAGACACCTTTCCAGGGTCTTCCAGAGTATAGATGTTCAGGGTGTTGCCATGGCAACGGATTTCATATTTAACTGAAAATATTTCGTGGGTAGATACCCCAACACCTATACATTATCCACAAAAAATATCTTTCAGATACTCCAGGGTTTAATCTCAGGCCTCCAAACTCCACAGGAGGCCCCATCTGCCAACTTTCTATGATTTTCGACCATATGTAATGGGTCTGATAATACAGTCCCAATATAATGGTATGACTCCAATCCGGACGTAGGAAGCTACACGTGATGCGTTGATGTATAGGCAGCTAGCGGGATTAATTATCAACAAATGAGATAGATTTCCTGCATTCATTGCAGGATTTTATCATGCAACTGGTACCAATTGTGACAGGTGTTATCAATATTTAATATGTCACTAGAACCTAATCATGCAATAGACGCGCCTAATAGACAATAGGGTTGACCCCTATATCAGGACATACATGAAATCGAATTTAAGGTGGCTGGCCGGGACTGTTAGTTCAGCATTTGGACACCAGGGGTCTCTTTGTTACATTGGCATTATGGATAAACAAACTGTGCTGAATACAGGAAGGCTTGGCATGGATATGAACCAAGGATCTTCTGTGAGTAAGGCAGAGACATTACACATGACCCATGGGGACTGCTGTATACAACCACATAGAAAGGACTACATAAACTAGATGTCACTATTCTAACAATATTCTGAAAATCTAAGTGCTGAAGGAGTAATGAAAAAAAATTAATTACTCTTGGATATGAATCTGGGGATTTATGTGACAAATCACTGTATGATCCTATATAGGGTTGAATCTTCGGTATCTCAAAAATATGCATGGGACCCCCCTACTATTTTTGCACATATGAAAAGTACAAATCATTATGGGATTCAGGTGTGAATATGGCGAAAATTTAATTACTTTTAGTCTATCCCTTCGAGGTTTTAATCATATCATGCATATCATACATGTCATAGATTTGGAGAGGGCTACTGACAGAATGACCAGAAAGCTGACGCAGTTCTCAGTAGACATTGTTTAATATCCGGCAGATGATTAGGCTCTTGTATACAAAGGGATACAGAACGTTGTTTTACCGGATATTATATAGGTACAACTGTCCATTACAATACACAGGTATAGCCTGGCAGGCAAATATCCACGACCAGTGAATAATTTTGCATCGTATTCACCGAGGTGAGGCTGTCCGTATTCAACGATGCCTTATAGGCAGAGTGGACATTTGCATTTATGTCATGGCCTAGGGGGTTACTTTCCTTTTAAATAAAGAAAAACTGCTCAGATCTGTTGAAAATCCAAGATGGCGGACACCCATTGAATACAGCCACGTGTTCCACCCCCCCCCCCCCACATTGAATACGAAATTTACAGTACTGTTCTATAGTAACGCTCGTATCTGCCATGACATAAACACACAGTTCCTACAGGAGAAGAAGTATTTTCAGCTACGGTAGCTGCATGACTATTGTCAATTTAACATATTTGTATCATATCCTGTCCATCATTGTTGCAAGAACTTTATGTTAATCGATGTTGAAAGAAATAAGAAGGTTGAGTTCTGAGAGGGCATTGTAATTTAAGAGTGCACGATGATTCTTTAGAGAAAATATCGAGTGATGCTTATACGGGAAGTAACCAATATAGATGGACTCTGATGGTGGCCTGTCCGGGCGGACAGGCTAACGATGCTTGTGGTAAATACTCGAATTTTCTTGGCGGAAAAGCACCCCTGTCACCAAAGGTGATGTAGATTATAGATGGGCCCAGGTTATTAGGGTTGAATGTTTGATGGACGATTCATCTCGATGACAGAGTCCATTCCCTGGTCTGACGGAGGCCACTGTAGCTGATGGTTTACTACCCCATGTACCCCCGTCCCAAGGCACCGACTGCACTGAAAACCCGCCGCTATTGGAAAGTCGTCAGGCCTACCTGACGACCCTAAGTCGTCATATTGACCACCTTTGCTTTACTATTAGTCTGTCAGTATGGCGTAAGAGGTCCACACTATGCATTTCTGTAATATATATGATGTGCCCTGGGTTGTATATTGGTTCATATCTATACATTGTTCTTCTTGTATAGTTACCATGAAAAGGAAACTATACGCATCATATGATAAAGAAAACCTGTAAAAAGATGGGGATGTTTAAATGGAAATGTAGAAAGGGAAAGAGATCCTTCTGCTAATGACACCTTTCTTATGGATAGTGCTGGAGTATAACTCCTATAGATCTATTGAGAGTGTCTGTCCCGTTCAATGCTCCGCGCTTGGGGGGCTTCAAATCATAAAAAAAAAAAAAAAGAAAAAAAAGAGAGAGTGTCTAAGACGTATTAGATGGGTGTACTCACACTGCACTACATAATGTTCAACTGAACCCATGGGCCATGATAGTGGCTTCAGTAGACCCCCCAATAAATACTGAAAAGCTGTAGATTTAGGTATTGTCAACCTGAGGATGTAAAGTCGTCAGTCTTGATGAGTTCTGGATCCCGTAGGCTTTCAGTGTGCTAACGACGCTAGCCTGACTGCTTTATAGCACCATTACAGTCTAGTACAACCCAGCAAAATGGGGTGTGGCTGCTTCTGTCTGAGGAAGGTCGGGGAATGGCTATACCGTGCAAAGGCGCCAGGCGTGGGAGGGGGTGGGGTGAGAGTGAGAGGGGTTGGATGGGGGTGAGAGGGGCTGGACTTGGGGTGAGCCTATGCACCTCCCACCCACCCTCACTCAGGCATGATCATTGAGATAGCACTGTTGTTCGAGCTGGGTTTGAGCTCGCTCCAGCTCACCTCAGCCCACACAAAATAAATGGCCTGATTCTTCCATCTCTTCTGATTGGTCAATCCTTGAATTTAAAATCTCTTTGTGATGGTTTAATAATAGTTACAGGAGTCGCCTACTGGAGGAAAGATGTGAGGTAGATACTCTCTACGATCAGTCTTGTGTTTTATATCATCATATGCATATCTTCAATATGACTTCTTTGAATCAAACATTGCATTATAATAAGGTCTCTGACGTCTTCAGATATGCTAGATGATGTAAGTAACACTTAGGCTTAGGCCTATGTATTGCTGTATATTGCCCATTGTTTAATTCTAGCTTTTTATTCCATTTTTAGATGCATGTTGCAGAGTGAAGGGCATGTAATGTGTACGTCTCATCTACATGTATAATGGGTCAATAATGGGGCCGTGGATGGGGGGGGGGTCCACCATGTCACATGTCGATTTTAAAAAATGGCCATGTCCCCATGTCAATTTTAAGAAATGATCATGTCACCATGTCGATTTTAAGAAATTGGTCAATGCACATGGTACCACCCTGGAGGAGACTATGTCGGGAGTGGTTTGGAGGAGGTGCCGATTGGATGGTGACACTCGACCTCTCTGAGCGGGTGCTGTCATCCTTCCATACCCTACATCAAGCACCACACACTTACAAGGCCATGCTTAGGTGTACATACATGCCAACACTCCCAGATTGGCAAGAGACTCCTGGATTTTGATACATTTTACAGGCGCATCCTGAGTTTCAGTAAATTCTATAAGGCACAGGTGGGTATTGATTTTGAGCAGTTTAGTACTGTGCTATAATATCCTTGCCAATATGGCATACCCTCCGCTTTGGCCAATGAAGACATTCTGCCTTTAGTGACCACAAACTTATAAACATGTACTTCCTTTTTCTTATCAAAGCAAAGTACTGGCTTAATTAAGACCATTGCGAATATATTTTTTCTCTCAGTTCTCATCTAAATGTCCTACTTTCCTTACTCAGTGTTGGTCAAACTAAATGTCAGCCCATACAGGCAGTGCCTCTATTGCATACAGTGGGCGACAGGAAATTGCGGTCCATCTCACCTCCCAGTAAACACACATACGTAATTTGTACGTAATTTGAAAACGTTCTCTGAACGTAAAAATGTAAGGGTTTTTTCATGTTACTGGACGTTATACAATGCTAATTTACATTCACAGAACGTTCTCTGAACATTTTCTGTACGCATTATTTACGTCAAGTATTTACATCATTTAACGTAAAATCATGTCATTTGCCTTTACGGTTGGGGATTCAGTAAGCATCATTTGAACCTTCTGTAAGTTGAGTACTATGAGGAACATGATTTGAAGGAAAGGGTTTTTGCCCAAATCATGGGCCCTTGAGGGCCTTGGTTAATGGTCATTTGAAGGTAAAATAACGAAATTTGTCGATCTATGAATCAGTTTCCCCCCTGTTAAAAAGACTGATATGCTTCCCTTAAAATAAGCAACATGTGATAGAGATACAGACAGAGGGACAAGGAGAGACAGAGACAGATAAAGGGGGGGATGAGAGTGATATTCATTTCCCAAACAAGGAGTATTTGTTTGACCTAGTCTCTTGACATAAAGTGAGACTATCAATTTAGTTGATCATAGTTTTTACAGCCTCTGACCCCCATGCGGTATTGGAATATATCTAATGGGGCAGCACTTTACTGATCCCACCCTGCTAACTACCTGTGCCAAGTAGTGAAGGGCCTGGTCACAGCTGAGTGCACAATACCCCAATAGCCAAACCAAAGGGGGTGTCATTGTGCACCACCAAAGGCAATTTATCATGACACTGTTTATAATAACCCTTGGTGTTAGGGCTAGGGCACAGACATTAAAAAGACTCCCATACCACTGCTGTAATTCAGCAGGTTGACACAGCTATATGAAAATATAAGTGCTTCTGTCCTTGGTACTTCTCAGGTGCCCACCACTCTGTATGCTGCTGAGTAGTAAAGTATGTATCGGCATACCATCCCACAGTAAATATGCCTCCTTGTACTGCCCATGGCTGCCCAAACATGATGGAAAAGTGCCAATTCTACACTATTTCAATGGCATCCATCCAAACCAAATCGAAGGGACCTATGGGTCACTGCAATCCATAGGCAGCACTAGTCAGAGGCTAAGTTCAACAACACAAGAATTTGCCGTACACATTTTGTATCAGGTATGTATTGAATACATTGGTAGTCATTATTTTATAATAGAGGACGGGGGATGTGGTGGCCCTCAATTTCCATATAGGGGGTATCATGGCAGTCTGAGACATAGAGCGGGTACCGTGGCAGTCTGGGAGACATATTAACCAGAAACACCATGGCATGGACATGCGCATACCCATAAGCCCACTGTAAACCCACAAGTGGCTTTATAAGCCATATAGGGGTTAAATCGGCAGTTTGCAAGACATTTAGGGGTTATGGCGGCAGTCTGTGAGACATATAGGGGACACAATGGTAGTCAAGCAGACATGTAAGGGTGACAGTGTACTGTGACAGTCTGTGGGACATATATGAGTTGCGGCGGCAGTCAGCGATGTATTGCAGCAGTCAGCAAGACATATACTGGGTACAGAAGCAGTCTGTGAGTCCTCCAGTGGGTACTGTGACAGCCTGCGAGACATATTTTGGTTACAGCAGCAGACATCTAGTGGGTACTGTGGCAGTCTGCGAGACATAAAGTGGTTACAGCAGTCTACATATAGGGGTTACAGTGGCAGCATGGAAGATATATAGTGGTTATGGTGGCAGTTTACAAATCCTCTAGAGGTACTGCGGCAGTCTGTCCAACATATAGGGGTTACAGTGGCAGTCTGCGAGACATGATTATATATATAGGGGGACTTGTGAACTGCCACAGCACCCGTAAGAGAGCACACAGACCTCCGTTGTAACTCGTATATGTCTCGCAGACTGCAACAGTACCCATTAGAGGATTGAAGACTGCCAATGTAACCCCTATATCTCTTGCAGACTGTCACAGTACCCATTATAGGTCTCACACACTGGCGCCGTAACTCGTATATGTCTCGCAGACTGCTGTAGTACCCATTAGAGGACTCACGGTCTGCCACTGTAACCAATACATGTCTCATAGACTGCTGCTATAACCTGTACATATGTTTGGCAGACTGTGACAGTATCCATTAGAGGACTTGCTGACCTCTGCCATAACTCAAATATTTCTACAAGACTTCTGCAGTACCCATTAGAGGATTGAAGACTGCCGTAACCCATATATGTCTTGCAAAGTGTGGCAATACCTCTTAGAGGACTCATAAACTGCCACCAAAACCCCTGTTTGTCTCACAGACTGCCACTGTAACCCCCTGTATGTCTCGCAGACTGCCGCAGTACCCATCAGTTCACTCGCGGACTGCCATTGTAACCTGTAAATGTCTCACAGACTGTGACCATAAATCCTATATGTCTTGCATACTGCTGCCGTAACCCTGATATGTCTTACTGCTCTATATTTCTTGCAGACTGCCACAGTACCCATTACAGGACTCGCAGTCTGCCATCATAAACAGTATATGTCTAGCAGACCACCGCCGTAACCCCTATAATGTCCAAAAGACTGCCACCATACCCCTATGTCACTCACACACTACTGCCAGATCCCCTATGTCACAGGCACACTGTCACCATACCCCCTAGGTCACACCCCCACCATTGCCGGCCCACCTAGTTCACTTGCATACTATTGCCATACCCCCTAGGTCATTGGCACACTGCTGCTAGATCCCCTAGGTCACTAACATATTGTGATCATATCCTCTAGGTCATTTGCACACTATTGCTGGCTCTCCTAGTTCACTGACACACTGCTGCCAGATCCCCAAAGTCACTTGCACACTGCTACTGATTACAGTGGAATCATGTATATATGCAAAGCCATGTAATTATTTGAGGAATTTGAGGACTATTGTGGACATGATAAAAATGTACTGAGCACTTAGGATTCTGCAGATGACATGAAAAACTCATGAAAAGCTTTGCACAAGCTCCCCCACCCATGATAGGTACCTGTGTGTTACCAAAGCCATACCTATAACACAAGGATAAGCACTGTACATGGTAGTTGTTTATTGCTAAGGGGGTACCCAAGAGCTCAATCATTCTGACTTGGCCCTTGGCCTCCCTCTAGTGAGGTGTTTGAGGTGCAAAGTTGGTCAGCTAAATTTAGTACATTGGGTGTAGGCAAATAACCTCTGGTATAGAATTACAGGACAAGCCATTTTGTGACATGGGGAGGTTGCAGCAATTTCGCTGTGGCTATTAGATCTATCTGTAAAGAAGTAGAAAAATCAATCATAACAAAGAGATACACATTGCAATGAGTGTATCAGGAATGTGCACAAGTTTGCCTGTGATAAGGGTAGTGGTTTTGCTCAATTCTGCTCACTGATAAGGGTGCAACTTTTGGGACAGTGTTTTTGGAAAACTATATAAAAGAGAAAGGGAGTCACCCCCAGTACATCATGACACCTCTTCAAAGCTGTGACTTGATAGTTGGCCTATTTCACCCTCCTTGATAAATATGACAGTTCTGCATCCAACTTCCTCAAATGTGGCAACCCCTAAATCTGATAGGGCCCGATTCAGTGCCTATATATGCAACCAGCAGTTTTAAAACTCCATCATTGTTTACCTGACAAAACCTGTATTACTTGACAAACTGTGCTAGTCCTAGCTGATGTAGATATGCAATGTTGGTAAATGTAACTTACAGTCACAATATGAGATAGATGGCAAGCAAATGGAAACACACCCCCACCAGCCCCTACACAATGACCACTCCCAGCACCAATACTACCAGTCTGGACAACACTGCCCACAGTCTCCTGCATATACCAGACTGCTATACCAACCACTACAGCGTAAGTATATATCTGCTCTTTTTCACCATTCTCTCATCATTGTATGTTAAGTTCAGCATTTTAATGGTGCATTGTTAACAAAGGCTGTCGCAACAATATATAAGGTATTTAGCTAGTATTTTATGACTTGTGTGGTTATATCTCAGGTTGGTATCTTTGCTACCAGTATGCCCTGTTGGCTGCAATATTGAACAATCTTTACGAATAGTACTTCTATCACAAGCCCTATTACATTTATCCATGAGGAATAATGCCATTTGACTGGATCATTATTTCCACTGTACATTATTGCAATTCTCCATTCCTTTCCATTGAGTATCATGGTATATACACCTGAAGATATAATAAGAACCCTATACCTGTATGGCCACTGTGCTTAAAAATAGCCCTCCCACTGTAGTTGCATACTTCTACCAGGGTAAGCCCATGTCCAGTTTAGGTGAGCTCTGTAGGTGTATTAACCCTTTTACAACCACTATCTGTATCAATGGCCACTAACTGTAGTACTGCAGATAATGTTAAACCATATTGCATCCAACCACTATATATAGCTTTGTAAAAAGAAAACTATCTTTAACAAAAAGAAATACAAATTGGGTCAAAACTGGTCACTCTTGGTCAAAATAGGTCAAATTTAGCCAAGATGGGTCAAATGGCCATGTAGACCCAATTTGGATAAATTGGGTCAAAAGCAGTATAATTTACCCAGTGTCTGTAAATTAACCCAGAATGGCCCAAATTGAGTGGTATTAACCAAAATGGGTACATTAGGTTGAATCCTCCGCAAAAGGGATGAATTGGCCAAAGATGGGTCAAATTGGCCAGAGAGATGTCAGGTAGGTCTAAAATGGGTAGATTGGGTCTAAACAGCTCTATTTGACCCAATGCAACCTATTGTGTCTGATATTGAACTGATTTGACCAAATTTGCCCAACTTGAGTCAATTTGACTATTCGGCCCAAGGTTTTCTCATCTTGGGCCAACTTTGTCCACATGTCTTGGGATGATTTGAACTGATTGTCCCACATTAACCCAATTTAGCCAAATCTCTGGCCTTTTTTTCTGCAGCCACTTAAACTACATTTAGTTTCCTTTCTCAACTTTTCATGTTGGTAAATGGAATAAGCACTTGCCTATTTTGTATTATTCATGACAGTACATTCATTCTATTCTCTTTTATATTTAATCTAGTAACTGCTCAAAATGCAAATCCAAGGTTGTCCAGGTGGTGAGGAGTACCCAAAGGATCACACATGAATTGACTAACGCCAAAGGTGCAGTAAAATTGATTATTTGTATTTGAATTAAGACCTTTCGGGCTACGGCTATTGAATCAAAGTCCTTAGAAATCATCCATATTTTTGGCAGATGATGGCCAGCCAGATTTTCGGGTCAATATCTTACTCATGGCCATATGAATTGGCTGAATATAACCACAATGTTGTCCTCAGAGTAATCAAAATGTATATACACTTTGATAAATGCACTGCAGGCTGCTAAACACCTGCCACCTTCGGATATATATTTCTACTGCCACCACTGGCCAAACCCTGCCTGTGAAGACCAGACCACTTTTCCATACTGTTAATAGTACCTTCTCTAGTATTGGCTTGATGAAATAAATGTATAGCAGTACCCTATGAATCACTTATCTCTCAGATGAATGTGGGTGAATATAATAGATGGACAGTGCAGTGCCTAGGCATCATTTTAATAGAAAAGCAGTGAGACAAATGTCAATAACTACTGACTGGAATTTGCTAATATATTGTTCTTCTTTTGTAGAGATCCTCCTGCCTGAGTGCAAGCCTGTTATAGATGATGATATTGAAGCTGTATTGAAAGGCTCCAATGAACAATTATCAGAAGCTCAAACAAAAGCTACCAAACAGATAGTGTCCGTAGAGGAAGTCCAACAGCTATGCATACCGAGCCACTACTGCCATACAGAAATACTGGAGCTATTAATACTTAGCTTGCCCCTACTCCCTTCTCAAATAATGATAAAAAAAGATTGGAAAAGCTACAAGGTGGCAACATACCTCTGATGTAGGCTTGCAATAGTTGCCTAACTTTCCAAATAATTCTCTGTCTACAATTGTATGTATTCATAACTGAAATGTGACATTTTTACTTATTGAAGGCCATTATAAGATTCTTCAAACTAATTTAGTTTCTGTTTGTCTCTAAGTATATTTAGTAGAAAAAAAACCAATACCTGCTATGCCACTCAGGCTTCCTGTGCTACTTCTAGAATGCCACTTAAAAAAATCTGTGGCATTTCAGTCCTTTGAATTCTCATTTTAAATTGATCTATTATACCAAAATAATTGAATGAAGGCAACCCTAATGGGTAAGTTGGAAGGGGACACCCATATTTGCTTGTTTAAGTACACCTGTACTTATAAATTTGAAAAGTGTCCAGCCAAAAGAAAAGGGATGCCCAAGGAAAATTTTTATATAGTCAGGTTATTAAGCCTTAACCCTCATGATATCTGTGATGATAGATATAATCATGCACAGTCATGCAAATTAGGAAGATTGTCATTCTCTTTACATCAATTTCCTCTAGAAGCTGATCTATAGGATTTTTGCCATCTGTTTTTAGCACATTGATCCTATGGATACACTTATTTCTGCTCAAAAATATTCATTTTACATTCTAAAGATTTGCATTACAGTTTTCTTTGGGACTCCTGTAGTTCATATCAAAGTGGAGTTAAAAACTGTGGGACTATTTTCCACTTTTTAGGCCATAGTGGTGTCCCTCTGGTAGCCAGCATTGGTACTAAATCCCCTTGGCTGGTCAAAATGGTTTAGGGTAGATACTGCTGCAGCATGGCTGAACTACAAGCTCTTTTTCAGGTTGTACCCATCACCAAAGAAAAACAAAAAATGCTATACACCAAATTAAAGCTTAGAATCTCAGGATTACAGATATGCCAGGTGTAAAAAAATTAAAAAAACAGTATTTTTCACAATATGAGTTTTAAGAAAAAAAAGTAAGTAAATCATTTTTAATCCAAATTAATTCATCAAATCCTAGGATTGACAACATTTTCATCAAATAATGCAACTATATATAATTGAATCAGTGTAAAAACATGTGTTTAACATGGGGATCATAATTTAAGATGAATTAGGTCAGTAGGTCATAGGTCAGAGTCCTAAAATAGGTCATCTTCTGCTTACTATATCTATGATTTTGTGACAGGTCTATCCTGGGTTCTATTAGGGGTGCAAACCTGTACTGGTAATTCTTATTGATGCAGCATTGGCAACTAGTAGGGATGTCATTGACATAAAAAAATAGAGACCTATAAATGTTACAAAACAGAGTCTTAAGGATGGTATATAAGGTTAAACTAGAAGAAAATCCTATCATGACTACTAAACAGATACAAGAACGAAGTAACTGTTCGGAACTCTGTGTTAGACGAGACTTACATCTACTATCTTATGGTTTCATGTTAGCCCAGAATATAAACCTTGTGGATAGGAGGAATATAGCAACACGTTATCATCAAGGAAAAAGATTGATAGTTCCACATAGCCTGAAACCAATTGTATTAAGAAGCGCCTATTACAGAGCAATAATAAGATGGAATCAATTAAAAACAGAATATACTGTCATTAATAATATCTATGAATTTAAAAATAGTGTAAGGAAAGTCTACCCAAACTGTTTTGTATAAACTAAGTTCTCGTAATAGACCTATGATATCTTATTTTCATGATTCATCTCATCTCATTACCATCAAAATCAAATGGCATATTATTTTTTTTACACCAGATTTGTTACTTAGGGTAGTCCACAACTATTATAACCCTAGTATGCTAAGTTGAACAGACTATGTAATGTGACTGCTATTATTGTTCACTAAAAAATTGTATTATGATTTGCACTATAGTGGGTCCTATAGTGGGTCCTAGCGTAAGCACTACAATGCTTAGGTGCTAGGTTAAACATCTTACATTTTACTATGTACCTTGTTTTTGCCCAATAAACGACTTTAAAAAAAAAACATTTTCCTATGGCAATTATCATGATTTTTCTCTCAATATTGTGATTTATTGCAAATATTCATTAATTTTTATGCATTTGAAAAGTGTATGAAAAAAGGTCTTGAACATCATGGCAACCAGCATTGTATATTTGCATCTTTCAATAAATAGACAAAGGTTCACGAGGGTTGGATCTGACAAAGGGTTGTCTTACGAGGTGAAGCCGAGTGAGATAACCCTCAGTCAGATCGAATCCGAGTTGAAACTCAAAACTTAGTTTCAACTAGTTTCTTACAATCATGTTGATAATTCCATGGGTTAATAGGTCTCCTTACTCCATGCAATATACATCAGAAGTTCAGTCAGCAGACGCAAACCAGTCAATACGAAAACTCGTGGGACCGAGCCCATCGCTGCCGGGCCTATAGAAATGACCAGACTGTGGGATCAAATGTCTGGCTATAATCTTGGGACCTTTGATACATTTTGGGTTTCATGGATTGCAATTATTAAGGGCTTTACAGCCTAAAACAAAAGGCATTACTGTTTATTAAGATTTGAAGGGGTAAAAGAAGACGTTTTGCTGCACATGGCTCCTTATGGGCTGTTACTTTGTAAAGACCAATATGTGTAATACCTTATAAGCAACATACAGTATCACTCTTTAATGTTCGGTGTAATGTATTCTTCAAGATTTATTTACAATTCATACATTATCCTATTTATATTTTGATGCAGGTGACAATCCCTGCAGTGTGTGCTCTGTGTTTTAGTGCAGTGCAGAGATATGCGGTGCATCCTGAGGTGAAATAAGGGCATAATGTTGTTATATATGGATGATATTACATGGGTTGACAAAAGAAACTATGATCTTTGCATTCATATGAATATTTTGAGATACTTGTCAGAGGTATAAGTAAATCACAGGAAAAAAATTACAGACAGCATCTGATTGCATCCTATCAATGCTGTGCAAGTAGTACAGAGATGCATTTTGCCCAATCGAAGTTTAAAGTTTTAACACTGTTTATTAGCTAAAGAAAACACCCAAATGGATGTGTTACAATCAGTCGCCTGATAAGTTATAAATATTCACCACCGAAGTCATAATCATAGGTTGAGTTTTCCAAAGTACCAAGTGGTTTCCATGAACTTATCATAACATTTTCTATGTTATTAACATACAGATCTTTACAATAATCACAATCTACCCAGTGTCATAAGTACATCTCCTCTCAGACACGATTTAAAAGCACTCATAGTAGGTTTCAGTTGTATATCAGCATACAACACTTCCCATGTTTGGTTGCCTCTATATAGAGGACTACCCCTCTAAGATTCTGTTTTTGGTCTGTATACTTTAAATTTTCTCTTCCCATTCCCTCTTAGTTCACGACTAGGGATTATGATATTATCGTGAGTCCACTTTACACCTAGTTAGGAGGTCATTTATGTGTACATCCTGGGCATTTTTCACCCTTACGCACACTCTAAGGCAGTGGTTTTGTACAATGTCTATATGATCTACCAGGGTTTTTGGACCAGAGTCTAGAACAAAACTACAATATTCTAGTATGGGCAAAACCATTTGTTTGTAGATAGATAGAGCATTTTCATGATTCAAATATTTTACAATATTACGCAACTGTTTCAACTTTGTTTTACCCATCGGCTCAACCTTTTTATAGTGCACCTTAAAATCACTATCGATAATTACACCCAGATAGTTGATAGAACAGAACCTTGCACGATAATATTGTATTGCGCAATATTCTGTCGTACTGAGTGACACCATAGTATGATGATGTCATCAAATGCATCAGATAAGTCTGATGCATTCCTCTAGGAGGACTAGCTCACTAGCACACTCTTTTCAATTTATATAAATCCTATCAATAAACGCTATCATGAAAATAGGGTACTGATTCCCTATAAGTTGATCCTTTATTTCCAATATGAAAGTCAACATACTGACCTAATTAGACTGAAATATTTTATCTCTGGAAGAAGTTGATTGGTCCATGTTCCATGACTAAGTTGCTCTTAGTTATGATGTGGAAGTAAAATTTTCAGTGCCCTGGCCACTTATTAGATCGAATATGGTATATACGGATATTTGCATCTTAACCTTTGACCTACTGACCTAATTAGTCTGAGATGGCACATTGATGATTATGATGCCTTTTATATTTTAAATCATAGGACACAAAGGTAGGGGCATTATGTTTGTGGTAAAACAATTTTTCTGAAAATTAAATGATTCAATTTGAGTTAAAAATTATTAAAAACCTTTTTCTTAGGATCTAATTCACCAAAAATACTGTTTTTTGATTTTATTACACCTACCATAGTTTCCATGAACTTATCATAACATTTTCTATGTTATTAACATACAGATCTTTACAATAATCACAATCTACCCAGTGTCATAAGTACATCTCCTCTCAGACACGATTTAAAAGCACTCATAGTAGGTTTCAGTTGTATATCAGCATACAACACTTCCCGTGTTTGGTTGCCTCTATATAGAGGACTACCCCTCTAAGATTCTGTTTTTGGTCTGTATACTTTAAATTTTCTCTTCCCATTCCCTCTTAGTTCACGACTAGGGATTATGATATTATCGTGAGTCCACTTTACACCTAGTTAGGAGGTCATTTATGTGTACATCCTGGGCATTTTTCACCCTTACGCACACTCTAAGGCAGTGGTTTTGTACAATGTCTATATGATCTACCAGGGTTTTTGGACCAGAGTCTAGAACAAAACTACAATATTCTAGTATGGGCAAAACCATTTGTTTGTAGATAGATAGAGCATTTTCATGATTCAAATATTTTACAATATTACGCAACTGTTTCAACTTTGTTTTACCCATCGGCTCAACCTTTTTATAGTGCACCTTAAAATCACTATCGATAATTACACCCAGATAGTTGATAGAACAGAACCTTGCACGATAATATTGTATTGCGCAATATTCTGTCGTACTGAGTGACACCATAGTATGATGATGTCATCAAATGCATCAGATAAGTCTGATGCATTCCTCTAGGAGGACTAGCTCACTAGCACACTCTTTTCAATTTATATAAATCCTATCAATAAACGCTATCATGAAAATAGGGTACTGATTCCCTATAAGTTGATCCTTTATTTCCAATATGAAAGTCAACATACTGACCTAATTAGACTGAAATATTTTATCTCTGGAAGAAGTTGATTGGTCCATGTTCCATGACTAAGTTGCTCTTAGTTATGATGTGGAAGTAAAATTTTCAGTGCCCTGGCCACTTATTAGATCGAATATGGTATATACGGATATTTGCATCTTAACCTTTGACCTACTGACCTAATTAGTCTGAGATGGCACATTGATGATTATGATGCCTTTTATATTTTAAATCATAGGACACAAAGGTAGGGGCATTATGTTTGTGGTAAAACAATTTTTCTGAAAATTAAATGATTCAATTTGAGTTAAAAATTATTAAAAACCTTTTTCTTAGGATCTAATTCACCAAAAATACTGTTTTTTGATTTTATTACACCTACCATATCTGAAATCTACAAGTTTAGAGCTTTCCAATGGTGTATGGTGTATAATGTTTTTTCTTGGTGATGGGTGTTCAGGCAATGATGTAAATGAACGTAAAACTTCTAGTGAAATGTAATGTAAAAATAATACATCATTAGAACGTACATATGACGTAAAATAAACATCTCTAAGGTTACGTAGATGCACCTCAATCCTTTTACGTATATAAACATTCAATGATGTTCAGTAGATATCTACCCAATGGGTGAAAAATGTTTTTTCACATTAAGATATGTAAAAATATTACATATATATAACGTAAATATCATGTTCAGAGAACGTTTTGTGGACGTAAATCTAAGTTGCATTACGTTCAGTTACCTTAAAAAAACCTTACATTTTTATGTTCAGAGAACGTACAGAAATTATGTTATTTGACCCCTAAAATTACGTTCCCTGAACGTAAGTGTGTTTACTGGGCTGGCCCTTCCTGCCTGGTAGTACAAGTACCTGGACTCCCTCTGTGATGGTGAAGTCAGGATGGAAACCTTATCCCTATACCTGGACATACCACCCCGCTTCCGGTGGCATTTTACATCACTTCCAGGGATGCTCCACGTTCCTCTGCTGTGTACAAGCTTCTCTCCTTGCCAGAAGTCGGTGGTATTGATGCGATGTCTCATGTTGCCACCAGTAGGTGTCTGATGCTGCTCTGCTCACTATAGGCTTGTCATTCGGCCTCATTCCTTTTACAGACCTGGCTGCGGACGTCTTAGAGTCAGAAGCTATAGTAGTTTCTTACTTCTATGTCTATTTCATTTTGATTGATTACTTGCAATACTGTAATAGGTCCGTAGTTATGTGGGGTTAGTGTATGTATAGGGCCTGATGGCCTTTCAAAAAGAAAGAAAGAAAGAAATAAGCTTTGGCAAAAGAAAATCATATGTTTCTGGTAATATAAGGTCAAATTGTTGAGGTTCATAGGTCCGTCAGTCGGGGTTTTGTGGAGACCCTCCTGATATCACAGACTATTTTGGTTGATAAAGATGCTTAATATTATATTTAAAAGAAATAACTTTTTGAAATACTATTTTCCTTAAAGCTGAAGCCAGTTGGTGAAGACGAGGCAGTACTCACAGTTCCAATCACGACCACGCAATCTAGATCAGTCCCTGCACACTACCCCTTATATACAAGTTGAGTTTCCCTCCAAAACCTGTAACCCTTTCATTTGTGGTGTAAGGGTTCCAAATAAAAGCTCTTCCTTGGGGCCTCATTGGATGAAACCCTATGGTGCCACCCCATGTCATGCCTTATTGGTCAGTGTGGTGTTTAACCTAAAAGGTGGAATCTGGAATGGCTAGTGCCCTAATGCTGGTTCTCCTGAATCAACATTACCTTGTACCCTAATGAGTGCCCCACTGCTGGTTGCCCTGTGTAAGGGCCCTCAGGCTAGGGGCTCTATGGTTCCACTGGTGGGTGCCCACACCTGTCGAGGCGTTCGGGCAGCGGTTTTCTAAGGATATCTATTGCATTATGGGTAGGGGTGACCTCAAACGCTAACTACACAACCTTAGCTTGTTCCCTCCACCCCTTTCCACCCCAGCCAGGTCTGGCTAGGTACCAGTCCTTAACTATGCTTGGGAGTGTAGTAAGTTGACTTGGGGATCAACATTGACCCACATGGGGCAGACCAATAGGGGGTGGCCTTACAAACCAGCCTTGATCCCTCGGCTGTACTCCTAACGCACCGTATGGTGTGGGTGGGTGTACCTGGTAGTGTGGCAGGTGGCTCGCATTTTGGTACTGTATTGTGCATTTTATAGTAGAAATGCGTCTTTAGTGTGGAAAAGCTGAATTGTTCTTTGTATAGTTGCGAACATGACTACTGTTGCATGGTTTCGGCCTAAAGGCCTCTTCAGGTGAAAAAGGGTAACTGTGATATGTTACATGAGTAGTCTTACAAGGTGGAAAGAGAACGGACATCGTGGCCCAGGTGGAGAGTGGGGTTGGTCTTGGATATTTGGGATCCAGAGGTCGTATGGGGATAGGGTCTTAGTCGGGGTTCATACTATTTGGGCAAAATTTTCTAGAGTGTTATTATCACACACTGTAAAGAATTTTAAAGCTGAAGCCAGTGCATCCGCAGTTTTCATTCATTCAGGAGCAGGATTTACTCAGAAGAGGCCACCTTGTCTACTTCTTCATTTCTTGTCCTTGTTTGTTCCTGGCAATTCTCCCCTGGTTAGTCTGGTCTACATGTTGCATGTTCCTCTCATCAGGACCTTTCCCTATGAACGGGTGGTCCGTGGTCCAGACCTCATCTTCGAGGAGACTGTATCCCTCCTTCCTGTTTGTACTGCTTGGTGGCGCCTCTAGGTAGCCTTCCAGTGAGGATGCCCTATGGGGACGGATCTGGCATTGATTCCTAGCGAACGTCTGGTGTGAGTGACGTCATGCTGATGACTTCATTAGGAAGGAAATAGGGGTAGAGCACTATGGGTAGTGTTACTGATAAGTGATGGACAGGTAATATATATCTCTTTCTGAGACATTCTCCCCAGAGCCAGCTAATCATCACGATCTCTTCTTCACTTTGAGAGTGCTGCCAGTTTAAAAGTGTTCTGTAGAAACTATTAAAGTTAGCGTGCAAACTCTCACATGCCCTATTGTAGAAATCCACTCCACAACTGCTTCGATTTAGATTTGCATGCAATCCTCGATACAGCAATCACGCTGGTGGAGAGGGAAGACTTTCACCATCACTGCTCTGTGCAACTTTGCACGTCCTTCTTCTGGGTAGTTCTAGTCAATGCCTTGCAGTAGTATTCAGTGCTGTGTGATGCACGCAAACATTTACAGACACTGCATGACTTGCTCCAATACGGTACCTCTATTGTGTGCACATGTGTCACTGGTTCGTGCACTGGTCTGATAATGTTTGTCTCCTGTCTCAACTTAAGTCAGAATCAGCATCCTGCTCCGGAGTTGATCTGAAAGTACATTGCCAGCCTGGCAATTGCGTTGCACTATCATAGCAGTAGCAAGGACCATCTATAGCACATACATATCCACGCAACTTGACAGTAGGCTTACGACTAACTGCAGAATACTTCAACTATTACATCGCATTACTCTAGGTGTACAAAGGTTATGTTCAGGCTGCTCATAGTCCTCCTATCTGATTCCACAACCTTATTTATACAGAATATCCACTGTGGCAGCGTTAAATTGCTTCTGGCTTTGATAATTCACAGATGTTGTGAAATTTCTGTAATTTGTAAAATAAGAGGAAGGCAGACCAGCAGCCAATTTGCATCTACCGTAGCGGCCTGTTTAAGAGCCCCGGCGCTTAGAGACTTCAACCTAGCTGTACCACCGGCCCTTATTCAGGTGCTTATTCGAGACTTAGTTTATCATGTATATTTCAATTTCAATATTCCTGCACCACTGGCACTATTTATAACCGGTGCTCAATCAAAGACAGGTCGCCACAGTACATGCACGATGAAGTGCCTCATCTTACTGATGGCCACTTATTACTTTGTGAAACAGTCCCCTAACATAGCTTATCATTGATCCGTCTCATGCTTGTCATGCCCCATGCAGTGTCCCTTGGGGTTTGCAAGTCAGAAAGGTTGAGGCCACCTCTTCCACCACAGTAATTCATTCAGTCTATACATGGTCTATGGCATCAGTATCCTGCTATAAACCTCGGGCAGCACATACTTTACAGATTTCACATATATATATATATATATATATATATATATATATATATATATATATATATATATATATATAATCTAGGGGCGATAGAACGAAGTTAGATGCAACTAAAGCTTGCAATCTCCCTTGGGCTTATATCAACGATCACCAACCTCTGAGGCTAGTCCTTTATCTACCTGCCAGGACGTGATTAGGGTAACACTAGACAACACCCCTAATAAGATTTAAAGGTCCCCCAGGAATGTTCTCCCTGAGAGCAAATCTGGGAGACTCTGATCCTGCTTAGCACTGACTCCCTGAGGCCAGACTTAGGTACCCTACCATGCATGTGTTAATAGGGGAGTGGTAGGTCCAGCGAACGCAGGTAGACCAGGAGAATGCTGGGACCCTTGAGCAGGTTTGGGGCTGAACACCAGATTTTGTGGCATGAAAATTGGTTAATTCTTTCAAAATCTGAAGGGTAAACAATCGCACTGAAAACCCGCCGCTATTGGAGAGTCGTCATATATGACGAGTTTAGGGTCGTTAGATCATTATGACTACCCTAGGTCGTCATACTGACCACCCTGACCTTACCACTAGTCTGGGTTTGTGCCATGAGAGGTCCCCACTATACATTTCCATGACACAAATGATGTCCCCTGGGATGTATATTGAACCTTATCTTTACATTATTCTTGTTGTGTAGTCTACTATGAAAAGGAGAATATAGGAAATGTTTGATACAAATGTTCTTGTGAATGATAGGAATTTCTAAGTATATAGGGTAGAAAAAAGAATGATCATTTTGGTAATGACACCTCTCTTATTGATAGTGCTAGAGTATGACCCCTTATTTGAGTGTGCCTAAGGTATAATACATGTAAATGGGTGTACTCACAATGTGCTACACCGTAATGTATCACTTAACCCATGATAGTGGGTTGAGAATACCCCCCAATAAACTCTTTATGGTAGATGAGGCAACAAGATATATTCAAAGAAATAATATTGGGAAAATGTAAAAGACAATACTATACATATATGTAATTTCTACACAGGACTATAGAGCTATAAAGGAGAGGCATAGTGATGACTTTAGGTCATCACTGACGACCTAAAGTAATCACCTATGATGATCCCTTGATGACCTAAAGCTGTAGTTTTGGGTATCGTCAACCTGAGTACCTAAAGTAGTCACTATTGACAAGTTTTGGATCCCTTAGGTTTTCAGTGCGGGCTACTGGTGCCAAACTGTTTTGTCTTAGATTATTCAATGTAAACTCCAGTTATGTTCTTCTATTACAATACAGTTGAAGTTTCCCATTTGATAACTGATGCCATAAATCAGTTGGTTGCTCTCTTCTTTTGTTAAAATGAGGAGTGGAGGAGTCGATTGAGGGAGTTTTAACTTGTTAATGTAAACTACTTGTGCAATTTCACTTAGTATTGACCAGATCTACCCTGCTTGGTATCGGGCCAGCACATTGTGGAAACCATACATTAAATTTTACAAAGCAAACATTAAGATGCTTGTGCATATACTACAAAGGTAAATTGACCGTGCCCAGGGCCTTTTATCACCCAATCACTGGGTAACCTGCCTCATTAGGTGGGAATTCAATAAAGGTGTGAGGGTCAGACAGTTGGCAGCCTTGACCCATTAGGGCAGACAAAGCAGAGGTCACAGTAAACAGGTAAATCTCATTTGGGTAACCCAGCACCCCCCTCATACATCTCCATTTAGACTATTGGGCACCTTTCGTTCTTATAGGTGCAGTCTTAGGAACAAATCAGTATGAAGTAAGCAGTTCTTCAACCAGAATATTTCTGATGGCCTCGAGTTTTTGATGATGTGTAAGTTATATATTAGAAAGAGATCCAATATCATCATACCCCTTTCAAGAATGAGCCTTCCTATGCTTAACTATATGTCCTATAGAGAATGGCAACATTTCTTCCACAACTATAGTGTATACACCCGCTCATGAATACACATTCTCTGGTCCCTGCGTGAGATTGAGGGCTACACTCACGCAGGTAACCACTATCACTCAATCCGTCAGATTCTGGTTAACTGTAGTACATGGCCTGGCCAGCAGGGTGGTGCAGGGGCAGAGTGCAGCAGTATCAGGTATTAGTATTCCAGTGCAACAATATACAGGATTGATGCTCTTGTTTGAAGGATGAATAATGTGACTAATGAGGTCTAAACCATTTGGCCAACACAATAATAACCTGACATTTATATTAATGGCAACATCATTCATTACATTTAGTGATGATGAAAAAACAAAGAACATACTATCATTCACACCTCTTCTTTGGTTAAAACTCATTCAATAACTGAACAGATATGCAGAGGCCTGTTAATTGAGGGCAGTCTATGAGAGTCACCCTTCTCTGTGATTTGTGGCCTAGATACATATATCAAATAAATCATGCCTTGCCTGAATATTACCCAACATGCATCAGGTTACTATAAAAACTAGTGTCATCATACTTTCTCTCAGTGTATACATGAACTCCTGAAGAAGGGCATACAAAACCCGAAACGTTGAGTTGTATCATGTACTCTTGTCTGTTACCATCTGGACTTTCACTGGAATAAAAATTGGATAACTTCATCTCTGTCGTTGGAAGTTTAGTTTGTGGAGGCTTTCACAAAACATCAAATAAGCATGATTGACAAAGTCTGTAGAACACACATGCATGACACACAAAGATAGCTCGTAGTTTTCTGTTTACGACCATCATCCCTCTCCCCCTGCCACCCAGCCCTCCCGCTTAAACATAAATCTTGCCACACCCTCAACCACTGCTAACCCTTATTGTATGGGGTCTGTATCCCTACTGTACATTCCAAACATTTGGGTAAGCATGTGACCAGCATGACATAAACACGTTAAAAGCAAAGATGCAGAGATTCCACGTCCCTGCTAAAGGTTTATGGGGACTATACTGCTCAAGGGTTCTCCACCTGTAGTAGAGGAGCAACAGTAATACCGTAGGAATTTTGTGTTTATGGAAGTTTCTCAGGTCGAATCTATGGTTTGAAGGGTGCTGAAAAAGTTAGGATACCGCTCCAATTTTGATTTTCAGATTTTGACCTATTTTTAGGCTAATTATGTAAATTACAGTAATTACACCTTCCTGAGACATTCTTTTCCACACAGATGGGAATATCATCAATCTAACAGAACCTACCCCCACTCAATCTGCTACAGGGAATCTGGAGGTGTTGTTCATTTTTTGCTATTAGCAATGGTTACCTAGCAACAGGCTAATTCTGTGATTTTCCCATAGCAGAAGTGCCAATTACAGCAGCAATGCATGGGGAAGTTAGATATTGAATTTGCATTGTGCCTAGGTGAGGTAATCATGAGATACACATCCTCCAGTGTCCAGATGTTGCCTAGCATCAGAGTTATTATACCTAGCAACAGAGATATTGCATAGAAACTGACACTCAATGTCTCCTTTTTGACTACAACTTCTTTCTCATCCCATGGACACTATTTAGAGGTGCTCTGGGATGCAAATTTCATGTTCTATATCAACAGAATTAGCAAATTGCCAAAATAATTGTAGGCTTTGTGGTAGACACCAATAACTAACAATGCTTATTCTTTCATTTTCACATTGCAGTGGTACCAAAGAAAGTACCAATACAGTATTTGCAAGTTAAGAATGATATTTTCAATGTGTTAAGGTGAGATATAATAAAACACACAATTATCAGTGTTCAGAGGCTTCCTAGCTAAAGAGAAATTGTGCCTAGCAACATAGATATTGTATGATAAATAGCACTCCTTCATCCTCTGTCTTTTCCTGATTCAACCAAAGACATTTCACCAAACTCATACATCAGTGTTCAAACAATACTACAGAGAAATATTATATGTGTGGAAAAACTACATTAGATTAGTACAGAATTGTTCTTAAGCAAGCCCGTCTGAGGGTCCTGAATGGAGGATGTGTCTTACAATATGTGGGGTGTACGGGGTATAACAGGATTATAGGATTTCGGGCACATGTCCTCTTTTTGATCTAATACTATATTATTCTACCTGGAATTATGTCGATGAATCTTGATTGTCATGAAGAAAATGCACAAATGTGACTTACAAAACCACTTGAAAGTCACACCTTGATGTTATTGAGATACAGTTGCATTACTCTGTATATATCAGTGCAGAGTGCAAAAGGTAACTGGACCTCATTCAGTTAACATGCATTGTCTGAGCAATTTCCTACTTCTGATACAAAAAGTCTGGATTCATTGGAAGAAAGCTTACATTCATTTTGGCCTGGCCCGCAATCTTGAGGCAGTAGTCTTGTATATTGTTGGGCAAAATGGAAGATTTAAGAGAAATCTAGAAAAATCACTGGCCTACAGCCAGAATTACTCACCATTGGCTACTGGGACAGTGTTAGTGTCTACCCTTGACTCTTGTTGAGTTAAATTGTTCTGCTTCAAGGCCCCAGCCAATTCAGTAACTGACTGATGCTGTTTTACCCCTAACATAAGCCACAACTTCATACTTCAAGTATATAGGATTACGCCAAAGTCAGAGTGTTTCCTATATCCAGGGTAAAGATAAATATCACCTAGTAAATTTAGACTAAATGACCACACTAGGTGTGAACATGTATAGGTTACTGTAGCCTTAGTTAATGGGGTGGGGAAGCCTTGCAGAGATGACAGCCCCCTCCCCATCCCATACCTTTTATATATATACACCCATGTACATGTACCTATCTGTTGTCACCATGACATTTTCACAACTTTTTGGTCCTCCCTTTTCAATCTCTACTGCATACTATGGCAATGAGGGGGGAATATGTTGTGGTAACACATCAGAAAGGCTTTCCCCCACCCTTCTTGATCCACACTCATAGATGTAGAATGACTGGGGGAATGCCTCATAGCATATGAATTACATCTTTATATGATAAGCAATAGGTGTCATTCTCATAATTATGTTGCTGCCAAACATGAATTGTTAGATAAAGAACATGAAAATTGCATCCCATAGTGGTTTTCAATAGTGTTTATTGGACGAGAAAGAAAAAACTACAGTAGAAAACGAAACATTGAGTACCATTTGCTATGTAATATTCTTTTTGCTAGGCAGAAAGTCTATGTTGCTTGGCAACCTCTGCAAACTGAGTGGTGCATTTCATGACATCACACCTAAGCAAAATGCAAAATCCCATATCTAATCTATCTCTACATGTATTGCTACTTTCATTTGCACTTCTGCCAGGTGAAAATGAAAGAATTAACAATGCTAGTAATAGTTGCCATCCACAAAGCTCCAAATTCTGCTGCCAATTGGCTAAATCTTTATGCGGAACATGAAATTTGCATCCCAAAACACCTCAAAATAGTATCTATGTGATGAGAAAGAAGCTGTAGTCGAAAAGGAGACATCGAGTGCCAGTTGCTATGCAATATCTCTGTTGCTAGGTAGAATAATTATGTTGCTAGGCAACCGCTGGACACTGAAAGATGTGCATATCATGATTATCTCACCTAGGCACAATGCAAAACCCCATATCTAACTTCACCATGCATTACTACTGTAATTGGCCCTTCTGCTATGGGAAAATCACAGAATTACCCTGTTGCTAGGCAACCATTGCTAATAGCAAAAAATAGACAACCCTCCAGATTCCCTGTAGGAGATTCAGTGGGGATATGTGCTGTTAGATTGATGATATTCCCATCCGTTTGGAAGAGAATGTCTCAGGAAGGTGTAATTACTGTAATTTACATAATTATCCTAAAAATAGGTCAAAATCTAAAAATCAAAATTGGAGCGGTATCCTATCTTTTTCAGCACCCTTCAAACCATAGATTCCACCTGAGAAACTACCATAAACACAAAATTCCTACGGAAGGTACTTTTCTTTACTGTTGCTCCTCTACTACTGGGCTATATCTGA
Source organism: Acholoe squamosa (assembly GCA_949317995.1). NCBI lineage: Eukaryota > Metazoa > Annelida > Polychaeta > Phyllodocida > Polynoidae > Acholoe > Acholoe squamosa. The sequence goes on along the minus strand of OX439038.1, from coordinate 33,389,086 downwards.
ATCTGTCAATTGCAAGACACTGTGACTGACTAGACAGGTTGCCTATTTCCAACTTGTTTACTTCATGACAGAAGACCCCGGAGCTCCTACATTATTTTAGTGATGTCAGACAAAGGGTTTATACCATTCAGCTCTCAATGGTATTTTTCAGTGAGCTTGAATAAATGGCCACCAAATCAATCGAACTCAAAAGGAGATGCCTTTAATATCCAATATTGGGCCATGTCTTGCATCTAACATCAATTGCCAACTTGTTATGGGCTAAATACTCAGGCTGGAAAATACTCTAATGAACTATATGTGTATTAGAGCTATGATGATTAATCAGCTTTACCCACTAATATGCTACACAAGGTATATCCAATCCACAGTTTTACATTACACTACAGTAGGTAGAGAGGTATCTGGTATTGGTAAAGGCCAATCATATCTAATTTTAATATACGCATTTGGTATCCCAGCTCTGAATACACACAATTTCAGGATTTGTAACAGTGCAGGCTTTCACCGAGCCTCCCAGGCTACATTGTCTGCAGCCATTTTGGTGCCAAGTGGCCGGTGCTTATTGAGCAGCCTTCTGTTGGCATGGGTTACCTCATTGCAACTGCCTCCATTCTCCTACTTCATTCAGGGTGGCTATATATGTGTGGCACTATTGAGGCATTTCTATCACCTCACATCGAGATTCAGCCTGTACATTGATATAAGCGTTATCAGATCGAGCACAAACGTTTTAATGTGGCAGTTATATGGCATATCTATTTAGTTTTAAATGACAAGAGAACCCCTAGCTGCGTGTATATAAAATCCCATACATTCACACCATCCCCATTCCATGCAGTATACCATGGCCCCCTATTTACCTTCATTGATCTGGGAAAGCATCTAGGTCGGACGATATTGCTGTTGTAATTTAGCTTTGAAATAGTTTTAGTTTTGGGACAACAATGCTAACATATTGAGAATCCCAACAACATTCTTCCTCCCTATCTCCCCCACATTCATCCCGTAGGCCTAACTGTTTTAATTAACTGGCAGATTATAAGTCATTAAAGAGAACATTATCCGGCGGCACGTAAGACTGGGGGCTGATCCCCCTATCATTACACCTTGATTAGTCCATAAGCTGCAGTCTTCCTTTAGGTAAGAACGCCTTCATCAGAATCACCTTAGAGAATATATTATCCTTCCCCCTCTGTAAGCCTCTGACAGCCTCCCATTCATTGAAATCTGAGATACTCTGCTTTGTTGATAAAGGAGAGGTATCATGTTGAGAGATCTGTTCGGGATTTTCCTTTTACTTTTTTCTTTTTTTTTTTTTTGGAAATCGCCTTATAAAATAGCGTTTATTAGATATTACTTGAGAATGAAAGAACAATTATAATCTCATATAATGTATTTGAGGAAGGTTATCAAAGATGGATACATCTTCTACTTAGCACACTTTTCTCAATTTCTAGTATATAGTATTCGCACATGACCATTGCTATGGGTAACAGCAATCGTAATGACCATGTGGCTTTGCCTCTGGGGATTTAGAGATGGTTTGGTGATTTATCACTTTCATGACCGCATTCAGTGCCTCTGCAAGTGGCATTTACTTTAAGGTGGGGAACACTTGATTTCCCGTGGAATGGGAACTCTTTATTTCAATTACAAAGACAACAGAAAAGACACCATTGTAAATGTTTCGCCAATGTGGTTTCTACCTTGGCGATGAGAAGGGAATGACCATGCCTAGATCCTTTGATGTGTTTCCATGCTCGACCCTTTTCTGAGCTGGACTGAGACTATGGACAGGCTGTTGTTTATATTCATGATATTTTCATTGTTCTTAATTGTCTGATCATCTGTACATTCACCTGTAAATGCCCAACAATAAATACTGTCTGCGTCTATGTTAGTCTTCTAGCCTAGATAGGAAAGTTGAACAGGTACCAACATCTTGTACAGAAAATCATACCAATGAACTTGCTATGGGGTACAATAAAAAAAAATCCCCATGGTAGAAACCCCTGACATAATCATCCAGGCTTATCCTTCACAGACATTCTCCTCCTAACCCATTTCTAAGCTACAGGGAATCAACATAGCCAACACTATAATGTCTACATACAGGAAGGTGCCAGACTTCTCGGCACATTTCTTGAGAATTCCTGTCTCTAAGAATTGTGTTTATTTCTGCAATGTGAGTACATGTGATGAGGCACACGGTGTTGCAGAATGGAAGAAAAAAGGGACATGGAACGTCAACTTCCAATGTCTTAGGCTCATATCACCAACGACCAAACTCAGCGGTAAGCCAGCAGGTAATTAGACCAACATTTTCCGAAACACCATAATGCAATTTCTTATGGCCCCCAGCAATGCCCTGCCGGGAGCAAATCTGAGATACTCTGATCCTGCTTAGCACTGACTCCCCGAGGCCAGCAGGGTAGGCTATATCAGTAGGTGAGTGGCTGGACCGACGAGCCTTAGAGACTTAAAGAGTCTACACATCCATCATGATGACATACATTAAAACACTTCTGAGACTCTTAATGCATTGATACACTTATGTGCCTCCTAAGCGGTTAAGGAGACTGGAAGTAATTATGGGGAAAGTCACCAGTTTCTGAACTGCTAGTCTGGACAGTGTCAGTATACCTTCATTAAGTACGGAGATAATGAAGATGTATGGTAGCTGCTAGCTCAGAATTATATATAAACGCCACTTTGTAGAAAGTCCAATGGGTCCATTGATATGGAGAATATACCTTTCCATGCACAAAACAGAACAAAGAACTGCTGTTGGTAACATATTTTCAGCCTCTGTCCCAGCATGCGAAGTCACACCAAAGGTATATTGACCAGGGCTATGCCTCTCCATCACTAAGTCACACTCATTTGGTGGGAATTCAATAAGGACAGCCGACAGCCTTCAAGGCTGTCAGCTGTCCTTATTGAATTCCCACCAAAGGCTTGGGTTATTAAGGGGATAAGGCAGAGGTCACAGTAAGTACCCCTAGTGGTAGCAGGTACCAGGTCGAAGGCTGACATACATCTCCATTAGTATATTGGCCGGCTGATCCTCTCCTCAAAGTACTAATGTAAAATAGGACCTTGTTTCAATTGTTTCTACGACAAAGATCTGTCCCCTATCACGTGAGACAAGACAAAATGTAACAAATCTTAGGATTTCTGAACAGCCCTACTGAACAAGATCTCGAGAATTTCCCAGGAATTTCTCGAGTCTCGACTTGTGAATACGAGAAGAATAGAGAACGTTAATTTCCCCGGAAATTTGCACACACCATGGGAGTGAATAAATAGATAGCTACATTACTGGGTGATTATACTGCCTGCTGGCTAAATAGCCACCACAGCCTTGACTCAATAAGGGACTGACATGTTGAACAACCCCCTTTGTTAATAATAATGGGTAGTCATAGCAGCTGCTATGTGCACTCCTACGCTCAAAAGTACTTAATCTATATTCTTTCCTGACATGGACCCTATATATTGACCATCCAGCAAATTGACATCACTCTGAACCATTGTGTGTGCATTTGAATACTCATACTGGTGCTGCATAAAAAATGATTGTCAGCGTTGATTACCCATTCATACTTATGCAAACTGACACATGCATCGTGACACAGCATCGCACATGCTACACAGAGGTTATGACATAGTCATTCTAAATGGACACTGATGAACTAATTTCCATTTACCCAGGATGGGTATTGACCAAACTTTAACTCAAACCTTTCGTAAGATGAGTCACCATTGATCACTTCATATGACTATTGACCCTAACTGGTGCATGCTAAGTGAATGATTCCTCACACAAATAGTGAAATCAATAACTACGGGCCACTTTGTGTGACCACATACACTGATAAAAATAGAGCCTTATATCTTAGTCAGTAGTGACTAACTTAAGATAGTCAAATGATAGTGCGATTTTTGGCTATCCCTCTATAGTCACCTGTGACTAACTTAAGTTAGTCATATAGTCAACACATAGTCATGCCTTTAATCTATTAAAACAGTCCTTAGTCAGATGACTATCATTTTGTTGCTAAGCAACATTTAGTTAGTAAATATGACTAATATATGCAGTCAGTACTGACTATACCTGCAAGCAAACATTCATCCAATCAAAGATGGCTGCCTTATGCCTTCCCATTGATGAACAGTTTGAACCCAAAATAACTATTGTTATACTGCAATGGCCACAAATATCACAACAAATAGTTAACTTACCTATCCATTAATGGCCAGAGATATCGAGTTTCCATGGATGGAGAGGTTAATATGATGATTTGGCCTGATTATAATTGTCTCCTCTTAGTCCAGGCAACCATAAATATGTCCTCTTTCTGGATGACGGTTTTTGTGCACAGAAACCTGTGACATCATCAATCTGTAAGCTCTACATATAGTCAAATTGACTATCTTTCTGACTAATATGTGACTAAGGTATATAGTCATGTGACTATGGGGCTCAGAATATGTGGGTATAGTCACTACTGACTATAGGTTTTATTATCAGTGTACACAGACTAGCTCATGCTCTTTGTAGTGTAAGGTTATAGTTTATAGTAGAGTTGTATCTTGTATTTACTGGTGTATGTATCTAACATTGGGGGTGTCATAATTTATCATAGATTGGGTTAGAACAGTAATGGTCTGTTGATGGTAGATGTTATTCGGCTCCCAAAGACTAGCCTGATAAAGTTCATGATGGGGATCCTATGAAGTACTGGACCTTTATGAATGCCTTTGATGCTAGTGTAGATAAGGCCAACATTGAGGCTAGTGATAAACTGAACAGACTGTTTAAGTACTGCACAGGAAAGGCATCAAAGCTGATACAACCATGCGCATTATTGGCCCTATCAGAAGGCTATGAGAAAGCCAGAGGCCTGCTCAAACAGAGGTTTGGCAATGATTTTGTAATCCCAAATGCATGGATCTCAAAGATAAATGAAGGCTCAGCTGTGAAGCCAAAGGATGGTGAAGCCCTTCAGGACATTGCTGATGATGTTAGGGGCTGCATGGAAACACTAAGGGCTATAAATAAACTCAAAAAGGTAGATTCTCAAGATAGAATGGTGAAAATCTTGACAAGACTATCATTGTATATACAAGCTTGATGGTGTAAGGAGGCCTTTAAGATCCATGAGAGGTTTGGTGAATACCCAAACTTTAATGAATTTGTGCAGTTCCTTGAGATGGTAGCTGGAGAGGCTAATGACCCAGTATTTGGAAATGTAGGGTCAGTCACCAAGGACCCGAAGGGTAAGTCTTCCCAGTCTAAAAAGAAGGGATCAAGCTTCAATATTAATGTGAATGATACTGACACCCCAAGCAAAGATGCCAAAGCCAAACCTGTAGATCAGGCCCAAAAGGAAACCAAGCCCAAAGAATACAAGTGCCGTCTATGTGAAAGAGATGGTCACAGAGTGAGTGGATGTGACAAATTTAAGAAGATGTCCCTGGAAAAGAGATGGGAAGCTGTTGAAGAGAAAAGACTATGTTTCAACTGTCTTGACTTTGGCAATCAGAGTTCTAAAGAGTGTAAAAGACCAAAAGGCTGTCAAGAAAAGGACTGTAGAGGGAAACACTCTGCATTGCTACATCAACCAGCAAAGGTTAGCAAGTCAGAGTCCTCAAAGGATGAGGAACAGTAGGAAGATCAAAAGTCTGAGGACAAGGAGGTAGAAGCCAAAAGTTATGCCTGGTGGCAATCAGATGTTGTTAGCTCAAAAATCGCCCTACCTATAGTCTCAGTGTATGTCAGAGGAAAGGGACAGACCAACTACATATGTACCCATGCCCTGCTTGATCCAGGAAGCAATAAAACCTTCTGTTTAAATGACTTGGTCAAACAACTTGAAGTAAAGGGAGAAAGGACCTCCCTGTCATTAGAAACACTTGGTGAGGGTAAAGATATGGATAGCCTTGAAGTCTCTCTTGAAGTCACGGCAACTACAGGGCCAACGAAGAGTAGTTAGACTTCCACAAGGTTCCCAAAGCTAAGGTTAGTATACCATCTTCTGGAGGTGTAAAAGTGTGGGATCATCTTAAAGATTTGAGAGTATTCCAAAAGGAGAAGTCAGATGTCACTCTCCTTATTGGTAAAGATGTCCCAGATGCTCTAATCCCACTTGAAGTGAGAAAAGGAAGAGAAAATGAACCCTATGCCACTAGAACAAGTCTAGACTGGACACCTAATGGTCCTCTACAAAGTGAGAACCAAAATGGATTTGCTCTTTGCCATTTCATTCAAGCTAACCAAGGACAAGATCTGGAAGCACAAGTTGAGCAGTTCTGGAAATTAGATGTGGGTCAGACTTTGGCTAGAAGCCTCTCACAGATGTTTCAAGAAGACAAAAGGGTTTTGGATGTTTGGAATGAGTCAATCAAGCTCAAAGATAATCATTATGAGATTGACATACCCTTTAAGGTCATACCACCAGAGCTGCAAGACAACAACAAGATGGCTGAGAAACCCTTACAGAGTCTTGGCAGATGATTGGCAAAGGATCCTGATCTCCATAAACTTTACAAAGCAGGTATAGAGGATTTAGTCCAAAAGGGATATGCAGAACCTATCCAAGAAAGTGAAGGTAATAACAATGTCAAATGGTACATTATGGTGGCACATCACTAAACAAACAAGTACTGCAAGGCCTTGATATGACCAACAAACTGATTGGGGTCTTACTTAGATTCAGGGAAGACCAGATAGCAATCATGGGAGACATAGAGGTCATGTTCCATCAAGTGTGTGTGTCTTCACAACACAGAGACGTGCAGAGATTCCTGTGGTGTAAAGATGGCAACCCAGAGACATACAGAATGGCAGTACACTTGTTTGGTGGAGTATGGAACCCTAGCTGTTCAAGATTTGCTCTGTATGCCCATTCATTCTCCAAGCAAAAAAGATATTCCTAGATGAGTGCAAAAGAGATAAAGGTTGGGATGATTAACTGGAGCCTGACAATCCAAAGAAGTGGAAAAGGAGGTTAGAAGAACTGCCACATCTTGAAGACTTTAAGGTGAGACTTTACCTTGTGCCACAGGACTTTGGTAAGTGTGTGAAGATCCAACTTTACCATTTTCCTGATGCATCTGAAGAAGCTTATGGCACAGCATCTTATCTATGTGTGATAAATGAAAATGGACAAATCCACTGCTCTTTCTTGTTGGGCAAATCAAGACTTGCTCCCATCAAGCACATGACGGGAAGATGGATAGCTTGCTGCAAAGAGAGCTGCGTCTGGAAATCACAGAATCCATCTTTTGGACTGATAGCATGATAGTCTTGCAGTACATCAAGAATACTACCAAGCGGTTCCAGACCTTTGTTGCCAACATAGTAGCAATCATTCATGTCAGTGGAGGTATGTCAATACCAAATCAAACCCAGCAGATGATGCCTCACGCGGCCTCAGTGCAAATGAAATTCTGTCTAACTAAAGAGGGGCCGGATTTCTTGTGGGAGGATGAGTCCCAGTGGCCGGTTGTTCCTCAAAAATCCCCTGACTTGCTAGCAGATGACAAAGAAGTAAAGAGAGAAGCAAAGGCATGTGTTGTAGTCACTAATGCAACTGATCACTTGGAACAAATGTTTAAACAGTACTCCAGCTGGTATTGTCTCAAAAGGGCAGTTGCTTGGCTGATACGCGTCTGTGATTGTCTGAGAAAAGGAAAGCCTGAACTGGCTTCTAAACTAAATGTATATCAAGCATGTACAACAAAGTTGTTATTCAGATGAGCTCGGAAGCTTAAGATCAGGCAAGCAAGTGTCTCGCAAAAACAAAATCTTCAAATTGGGGCCCTTCAGTGATGAGGATGATATGCTCAGAGTACAAGGCAGACTTCAAAGTGCACCAATAACAGACTCTGCCAAGCACCCTTTGATACTGCCAAAGGATCATCCTATTACAGAGCTTATTGTGCGACACACACACATGAATGGATCTCCACACACTCAGGTAGAGAGTATGTGCTCTCAAAGGTACGTGAGAAATACTGGATACCACAAGGACGTCCCTTAGTGAATAAGGTACTGCAGAATTGCATCATGTGCAAGAAACTAAGAGGACATTTGGGAGTTCAAAAGATGGCAGACTTGCCAACAGACAGAGTCACACCTAACAAGCCTCCCTTCACCTTCAATGAAGGTGACTGTTTTGGCCCATTTTATGTGAAGAGGGGCCGGAGTCAAGAAAAAAGGTATGGCTGTCTTTTCACATGCTTAACAACGAGAGAAATACATATAGAAATCCTCAGCTCAATGGATGGTGATTCCTTCATTAACTCCCTGATAAGGTTTATGTCCAGGAGAGGAAAGCCTGAGAAGATAAGGTTGGACAATGGAACCAACTTTGTTGGTGGTAATAAAGAACTGAAAGAGACAGTTCAAAGGAGAATCAAGACCACAAAACACAAGAAAATCTCCTGATCAGAGAGATCAAGTGGGAGTTCAATCCACTAGCTGCATCTCACATGGGTAGAGTCTGGGAAAGACAAATTAGAACAGTATGCAAGATCAAGTTGTTGATGATGAGTGATTTTCAGTTTTCTCTGAGGTTGAATACATAGTGAATGGTAGACCACTCACTCCCGTATCAGATGATCCAAAGGATTTGAAACCTCTCACCCCAAATGACTTGCTTCAGTTAGCTGTAGGGCTTAGAGCACCCCCAGGAACCTTCCGCAAGGATGACATGTATGGTCGTGGGTGGAGACATGTACAGTACCTGGCAGACCAATTCTGGAAACGGTGGCTAAAAGAGTATCTCCCTACACTGCAGCTAAGACAAAAATGATTAGAAACAAAGAGAAATATCCAAACTGATGATCTTGTACATATTGGTCATGGATGAGAATCTAGCTAGAAATAGTTGGCCTCTTGGACGTGTTGTTAAGGCTTAATATTTGATTCAGAGTAACCATGCACATTGTGTTGTATCTGTATAAGAAAAGGATACATGAGACATTGCTATTGCTTATTGTGTTGTAACTCTACAGTAAAAATCATACCCAAGATATTACTTTAACATGCCATGTCACCAGTTATACAAGGTTGTATACTGTAATCGTTTATGTATAATTAAACTGTGCATTAGATATTGTCAGGTTAAAAGGTTATAAGGTATTATAAATGTTCACTTCTAAGGTTCACATTTAAGGGGCCGGGAATGTAGTGTAAGCTTATAGTTTATAGTGGAGTTGTATCTTGTATTTACTGGTGTATATATCTAGCATTGGGAGTGTCATAGTTTATCATAGATAGGGTTAGAACAGTAATGGTCTGTTGATGGTTGTATGTTGCAATGACCTAGTATCATGTGGTAATACTACATGAGCATTCTAAAACCATAAAGAACTCAGACTGGCTGATTTCATACTCATACCTGTCTTATGCAATCATGTGATGTGTACCACTCAGTGTTCTGACTTCATCCTTATAGCTAATATCATCAGTCACCTGTTTGTCTCCCTATCTGACATCAGTCCTACATCATACTTCTGGATGATGTGAGACTCTCAGCCTCTAGATAGCATATAAAAGCAGGTCCCTCTTCCCCCTCCTCAATCACTACATCTGATCTGTACTGTTAACATCAACCTATTGGACTACCTTGCTGATATTGGAGTTTGTACCTAAGGACTAGAGGAGGCAATATTCTTTGTACAAGTTAAGCTAGGATTATACTCAATGGGCTCTGTGTTACCAAAGGTTACACCAAGCTGCACTTCTGGTTATTGTACACAATTATGTTCTATGCTGAAATGTTGTATCACCTGAGGACATTTGTGTGGGTACTTCAGCAATAAACCACATCAAGTAAATTTCAAACTTGTCACAAAGACTTTGTCTACATTTGATTGGCCATGACCACTACACTCATACAGTGTTAGCCTACATGGACAGCATAATGCATCACTCTGTTTGACTACTGACACAGATTGGCACATGCTCCCATAAGTGTATGTGCCATCATATGTCTTTTTTTAGATGAGTCATGTACTATGCAGCATAATGCATGTAAAGGACTTATCTCTAAGCCCTGTAAGTTTACATACAATTTGCTTGTGTAACCTACCATGTCACACTGCAAATTAGAAAATCCGTGGGTACTCTTTTGTATTCTAGTCTGCCATGCAATTACTCAAGCTTGGCAGGTACCAAATCGAAGATAATGTTTAGAAATATTTGTACCAGACTCACCTTTCAAATATATAGACATACATGTAATATAGCTTCTAAAACTCAATGTCGTACATGTATATGATGACATTTGTGGCATATATGTAAAGGTGATTGTGGTATAAGGGCATTCGTGTTGTAGTTCCAACAGTACAGACAGTTCATGTCCTTTAGACATTATATTGGAACAATTAGCAATATATCATGTCCAAAGTATACAGTTTTATGAGTAAAACAGAATTATATAGTAATAACGAATACAGACGGGGCGTGGAACATGGTGATTGATCATGCAGTCTAAGCATTAGCTATGCTCATATATCTAAGAGAATTCTTCCATGTCCTCCAATGCCCAACTATAAATATGACTCCAACTTCCAAAGTAACTTTGCCTTCTGATATCTACTTGGTGCATTGCATGCAGAAGGCTTCCAGAGATTTCTGATAAAGGAAATACATCAAACAGATAATGTCAATGATGATATATGTGTATGCAGAAGAATTTAGTGCATTGATAGATTTCTTATTTTTCTTAAGAAACACCAGATTGGAATTCCCTTACCCTCAACCAGTAGACTCTCACCAGCATCAATACCCCGTATGAAAGAGGGTATGGAATACACTCTATCAATACAACTGTCACCGGCCCCCAGCCTCTCTAAGGTCATGTTGCAGCATCTTTGCTACTTGCATTATGATCAATTTTTATTCAAATATATAGTTTTCTTGTTGCTGACACTGGTCAGTATTTCTACAAAAGGTTACAGTCCAACTGTTAGAGAAAGTTACGCAAACCCTCATCATGCACCCAAATGAATTTAGGAACTCTCTGTTCCCCAGATGAACTGGGTAAGCTATTCGTGTTTCCATTAATTTTCCAGGATCGATTTTTAATACTGTTAACCTTTTTGTGCCCAGAATTATTTGAAGTTTTTACATTATTTCACAATTGTATCACCTTGTTGATAAGACCATGTGTTACTTTGATCTTCTCCTTTGATATGGGGTCTGCAGTATATTTTCCCAATACTCATAACCCAGTGAACAATGCTGAAGACTTTCTGTTAAGGGCAGGATATTTCTGGTCAGGTCTGGTAACCATAGTTACCAAAACCTTCCATTTGTTATTTTCTAGTATATGGTCTCTCTTGTGCTATATAATCATATATTATAGCCATAATCCCTACAATCCTGAGAGCTTAGAGAACTTGCAAAGCAAATTCTGCCTGCATGGGTACTGCCAATTAGGGAACATAATGTGTTAGTAACACTGCATGGCATATCATTACTGATATGATCAGTTGTTGTACAATCTAATGGGAGTATGGGAAATCGGGTGTGTATGACCCATCATCATTTTGGTAACATGTCAGATGTTAGCTCCCTGGATAAATCACAAAAAATGACAGCTCATTTTCATTTTTTGACTCCCTGTGCCTGGTATAATAGAGATAGAGCCAAATGGATGGTTGTATCCTAACTAGGAAGTCATAAGCATTCCAAAGAGGGTCTAACTTTGCAGATTGGACCAGTAGAAGTTTCTGGGTGAAAATGCCATTCAATATACATACATTTAAGCCCAAAACCGCGCTTAAATGCGCGCTTGGGCACCTAGGGGCTAATGTCATTAATTGAAAAACCATGCAATAATGATAATAATGCTTTCAAGGTTATCAATACCATGGGGACTGTTACAGCTTGAACTTAGGATAAAGGCACCCATTTCGGACGCTCCTGGCCACATAATTGGTGATCATATTTGGTCTTCATTTCTTGTACCTTCAAATTTTGTGAATTCTATTTTCTATTGCACACTTGGAAACACGGTATTTGACCACCTATATTCATGAAGATGTTTTGATAGGTATGAATGAATGAACTATACATATGTTCCATCAAATTGCCCCTACAGTTCCATCAAATTGCCCCTACAGTCGGACACCTGTGACCCATCAAGCGAGAACACCCCTCCGCGGCAGGTTTTTAATTCCCCATTTGGCCACCAGGGGGCATTGGAGAGGCAAAAATACTGTAAAATCAATAAAAAAATATATTAAGCTAATTTTTGATGCAGAATTCAATGGTCTCATTTAAAATGCACCATTTTCGGTAGAAATGACCCCTATTTGGAAGGTAAAATGAACATTTTTCATGAGAAATCAGCCTATATGCCTGTTTCTGGTTGCCATGGCAACCATTCCAATAATCAAAATTTGCAGATTGTTATGCCAATTTTCAGGGAAACTCACTAAAGACCCAAATCTGAAAACAGAAATGGAAAATTCCTTCTAGATCAAAATCTATGACAAAAATCACCATATTGTTATGTATTTTTTACGGAAAAAGGCTGATTTATCGTGTTTTTAGATATTGTTATTGTTTATTATGTATTTAGAGCTTAATCATCAATTTCAAATATGAATAACGACCTATGTTCAAGGTGGGGTTCTGACATAACTACTAGGAATATTTAAGCCAATGATGTCTCATTTTAAAGATCTTCAGATGAACTTTGATAATGAGTTTCCCTGCAGATGGGTGTTTTTGCTTGCCTGGTCACAACTGTCCTCTTTCTAAAAATGACCCCACAGTCGGACACCATGTTATCTCATTGATATAGAGAAAATGGATAATTGAAATTGCAAGGTACTATAGTGGAATGGAGTATAACACTTGAAAATCCAGGCTTAAACAACATTTACATCCAGAATATACTCAGATGTTTAATTCTGCATACCTGTAACAGGGCAGTTGTCAGTCTAAGATACACATGACTTAGATATGGCAGATGGAGTAGTGATTGAATTTAGGAGTTAGATACTTGGTAAACGAAAAACACACTTTATATATTATGACAGGGAGTAAGAGTATGGTAAAAGGAATCTCTTTCTGGTAAAATATCCATTACAAACGTATGTAAAACATGGTACAGTTGTGTTCGAAACAGGGTGTAATTGGTGTCCGAATTTAGGAATAATTTGAAGGCCATATAAGAATAACTCTCACAATGTAATACGAGTGATTTATCTAAGTTTGTTAAATTAAATCAGTAGCAAAAATTAATTTATTTTGCCACTGACATATATAGAAATGCTATAGGCATAATAATTAAGATACAAAAGATTGGCCAATTAAACCAGTTTTATTATTCACTCATCACTTTTCATGATTAGAATTTAGCAAAAACACTAGGTTTACACAGTTGTTAAGCCATTTTTTAAATGACCTATGTAATCTATGTCACGCTTGTTAGAGGGAATGATAGTTAAGTTTTCATGTTTAGTTCATATGATGGTTGGAATTATCATATTAATTATGTAATTCAATCAGAAAGGTGTCCGCCTTTAGGTGTCTGTCCGACTCAGGGTGCCTTTACCCTACATAAATATATTTCCATGTACCATGCTGTCAGTTTAGCTTGAAATTAACCTTTAAACCCCAAACCCTGGTGTTTGACTCAAGATATGTGGACACAATTGTATGTACACATGTACCCTGTCACTGACAATGGATTAAAGTGGTTTACCAGGCATCCATCTAGTCTAATGGACCTACCTCTCCCTAGCCTGCAGCCACCCTGGTATGGTGCCAATTGGCTGCTACTTGGACAGCATCTTTATGTTACCCCGTTGCTGCTGCTCCTATGTTCCTACTACATTCAAGTAGCCAAATGTGTGTTGTACCTTCAGACCTGTCACCCTATATCAAGATAAAGGAATATCTTTACCCTGAAGTACACACATCTGCTAACAAAGTATTATATACAGTCAATATACCCTTTTGGCAAACCTCTTGCAATATGCATCATTTTTACATGAAAACCCATCAGATTTATGTAAAAGGATGTAATTAGAATGAATTGTAGTAGCAAGGCAGGCATATATAGACATTTATAAAACGGCTGGCAGTGCTCTGCTGCACGATAGAAGTGACATTGAGTGCATTATAGGATTACAGTGCACGGCTTAGCAAGGTCACCATAGCTTAATCCCTTAATTCCTCTAGATATACATTGATTGGGTACTTGATTGATTGGAATGAAATGTAAAACGTTTTATAAAGACAATAGACAACTCCTTCTTCACATCTTGACTGCCTGTTGTCCTATAATGCACTCAGATGCATTCGTGCATTATAGGACAACAGACAGTCTCGATGTGAAGAAGATCGTTGTCTATTCTCTAAGTATATACATGAAGCTTATATATTCATGAAACTAGCATCAACTGGAATGACATTTTCTAACATTTATTCTAGGCAATGTTAATTGCCTAGGCGCCCATAGTGCTGACTTGGGAGGCCCTGTATGCATTACCCTGACAGTTCCAAAGGAACTTCTCATACTATTCATATAGTTGTACATAGGTACCATACTTCCAAACTTCATGATATGCCAGGAACACGTCTGGCATGAGATCAGAGCCAGAAGTCACTGATATCAGCACGCACATGGTGTTCACGAAAACCAGTCCGATCCAGATTGATCATTGACCCATCCTAATTCAAAATCTTGACACTAAAATCCACAAGTATAGCTCATGTTTGATCATAAATGTTATGCTACCGTCAAACCCTGCATATGAGTGAGGCTTATACACAATGATGGACCTCCTAGAATCAACCAAAGGATTGCACCATTGATATTTGCGAGGGTTTTCTACTATAAAACAGAACCTTTCATATATAAACACAAACTTCCAGCTGATGGATACCTTAGTGAAAACTTAATCGAAATGGTATGTGAAATATACATTTCTGGCTCCAACATGTGTCTATCACTGTAGATTTTTCATCACTTTCACTTTCCAGCCAACCCTAGTAGGTGTTATGTGAGACTTCTTAAGTGAAAGATATATGATAAAAACTAGTTCAGAGACTCACAATTGAATTATAATATCTATATTTGATTAGTGGATCCATTGGTAACATACAATCTGCAGCTTAACAGTACATGTTGTTATTCAATAAGAATTGTTGAATATAATAAAGAGACAAGTTTGATGCACTGAGTTCCACATTGGCCTTACCTTTGAAGATATACAGACTCCATCATTGATCCCTGATAAAGGATTAATAATTTTGTAAAGCTATATGGGCCCCTAAAACTACATTGTAAGGTGTGCATACACTGCAAAAATGGTGTTTAGATCCTAAACACAATTCTAAACATATTCTTGCAACGTTTTTGTAATCACATTAATTTCCTAAACATGTTTAGCCAAACAATATACTTAGCTCAAGTGTTTAGAAATGTAGGTGTTTAGGTTAAAACTTTGTGTTTAGATATCTATGAATTTTTGTGTTTAGGTGTTTATGAATTTTTGTGTTTAGATGTTTAAATGATTTGATGGAGAGTAAAGGTTTGCAGACATGTATGCATTAAAAAAAGAGATATATTTGACAGTTTGTTTTCTCATTTACTGGGGGGACATCAGCAGGTATTTACTTGGCAAAGTCTCCAAAGATGTCAGCCACAGCTATATATGTGTACATGTATTACACACTGCATCAGAATGAGAGACTTGAGAAAGTACAACAGCTTGGCAGGAAGGACATTGCCTTATCTATTCCAGAATAACATTAAATAGGTGTCAGTCATGGAGTTTATTGATTATTTTATGTTAATGATGGTGGAGTAAGGTGAATCTAGTTAATTTTCTATTGCCCTTTCTATTCACATGACATTCTATGAAATGAAAACATGATAAACATGGGATTTGGGGACATTTGTCACAACAATTGATTATAACTGTGTGCAGAAAGTCCATTCAAAGGCTGCTACCTGGTGTGGATTCAACATCCAAGTAACTAAACATATTGATGTTTGAATCTAAACACCTACTATTCAACTCTTTCAACTCTAAACATCTAAACATGTTTAGCATAAATGTTTATGTAGTTAGAATAAAAGTGTTCATTTCCTAAATGTGTAGTCAATGAGACACCTAACTGACCTATATGTTTAGGTTTTAAACGTGGTTAGACCTAAACATGTTTAAAATCTAAACACCATGCGGTGTAGATTGACTCCAACCCAAGGAAGAGGCAGGACCATCTGTGTTGATTGCTATTTATACTGTTCCACTTTGGGACTGAAGGATAATCATGGTTTCTGTTGCCTAACCCTATCCTGCTTATGGGCTGTAAGGGCTATCCGGTGGAATGGAATATCATAATAAAGAGCACAATTATTCGTAGGTTTTAATTACCATGTTCTATAGTCTAACTATATAGAATGGAATAAGGGCCAGCTCACAGTGCATTTAATCCTTTCAGTACCACTAATACATCTCTGGGTATCCATTTATTTGAGACTGGTGAGCATTTATTCTAAAAACCTCTTTTTTAAAAATAGGCTATTACGGCAATAAAAGTCACACAAAACCCAATGACAATAACAAACCTAAATAAATAATAACCTATAATTACACATTGCTTAGTCCCTGAACAGTCATTCTTTACTTAGGAATCACCCATGGCACCAGGCTCACAGACAAGTAACCATGGTAACCGTCAATTGTTCATGTACCTATCATAACACCAACAGGTCCCAAGTGTTGAGTCCCCTCTGAGGATAAAATAGTACCAGATAATCATCTACAAAATACTTGTAAAAGTGTCTATAGCTATAATTAATTGACATTATACCAATCCTCATGCCCATTCCCCCTTTTTAAATCCCCTAGTGGAGGCGATTATTGTTTGATCTGGTATATTATGGTAGGTTAGAACTTATAACTACCCGTTATTATTTTTCTTCAACTTTCACTTGGAATGTGAACCAGGGTAAGGAATAAACTACATGTACTACAGTGAGTATTAACAATAGATGTCTCTTCATACATCAAGCGGAAGAAAACAGATTAAAGCCAATAGAATTCCTCCCACACAGCCAATACCATTGATAATGGCAATGAAAGACAAGAACCCCAATAATCAAGGGTCTAACAATTGGACATTGGAGATTACATTGGGAATGTGAGTGATTGCCTCTATTGGGTTCTGCCTTATTGATTGGAGAGAATTCCAATGGAATACCACTGAGAAAATGACTGTCAATTTAAATTCTACTTTCATTAAAAAAAAACGATTACAGTTTGAATTGCACTCTTAATGCCATTCTATCCTTTTCTTTTTCCTCAGTGGTTCAGTTATTTGAACAATAATTCTGAGGGGAGAGCCACGGGGTATACATAAGTAATGTATCCATCTCCTTGTAAAATATCCCAATATAGCTTCTACATGTGATCATTATTGTTGGGTGACCTCCTAGAATTTTTAAAGAAATCACAGACATTGTATCAGGAGCCATGAAAGTGTGTTTCGTGTGCCATGGGTGGAACCAGTAGTAATTAAATGCAGATCTTTTCTTTTTTTTAAATGGACCATCAGCTGTAAATGACAGGCAAAATGAGTGGTCCTAATGACTGATTGGGATAATCAAAGTGTCTTCAAATAATCTGCCCTAACCATGTCTCAGTGGAATTGGAAATTTTAATTAGAATGGCAGTATGATGCTCAGACCAAGATGCAAACAGACAATCAAAGAAAAAAAAACTATTATCTCATGAAATCATTGTACACACAAAAAAAATGTACCTAAGAAAACTTAGTCAAAGTGACTTATTATTCTTACTTAGTTCTTATGACTAACAAATGACCATGGAGGTCTAAATTTTCTTAGTCATATTGACTACCCAAATCAGTTTCACTCTCCGAGCACTATCTTGAACAGGGTTTCTGCTGGGAGTTTCAGGCAAGCTAACATATCTTAGTCACTTTCACTGAGAGATCTTAGTAATTTTGACCAAGGGCCATTAGTAAATTTGACTAAGGGATAGACACATAGTGTTACCTTTACACACCAGATGGCAGTGTGGTTTTAAACAGGATTTTTCTGGTGGGTGGGTACAATAAATAGTTCCATGGATGTCAAAATTATGATAATTTTTCAGAAACGACATGCATTTGAGGCTTTCAAAATTCAATCTAACATTACACTTGGCCAAATGTACCAAATAGGTTGATGCCTCGTCAAATGAAATAAGTAGTCAGAGAGGAACACCTGTTCTGTGGTCATCTAGATTAATACAATATCCACATTTGAATTTGCCTCTTTGCGGACCCGCCTATTCGGACTATGGGTCCTGCCCGTACACCCTCCGAGGGGTGTCAGGTTTTAAAAGCATACTGACTGCTTCTTTGTTGGAAACCCAGAGTACTTTGGCTCAGGGGTTCTAAATGAATATGGTGTGAGGCATTTGAAATGCTTCCTCAATAAGGAGACTCCGATCTGTCAGGTATGAATCCTACATAGAGCTTAACACAATCACCAGTTGAATTGAAGTAAAAATATCAAGTAGTGTACTTAGTCAAAACAACCAAGGAATCCTAGTAAAAATCAGGCAAGCCAAGGCAATTTGGCCACTTTGTCTAATGGTTAGTCATATTCGACCAAGAAAAAAAGGGACATTTAAAGACGGCGTTTTGACTAACTATTGCTAGAAAGTTAGACGATTCGACTCGTATATGACTAACATTTGGGAATTTTTTTTTTCTGTGTATGGGAATGCTATTGGTTTTTCAATAAAGAAGTATGGTGGACATGCTAAAAGATTCAAACATTGCGAAAATCCTGAGCTATGTATGTATGGCCTTTATACCAAGTGCTTCTAAAAACCCATCTCCATCTTCAAGGAAGATTGGTATTTATCATGTAGTATTGATTTTACAAACTCTGGGTTAACACTCTGACTTCATTTCCTCTACATGGTGTTGTGACCTTGGTTTGTTGGCTGGGGTGAAATAGCCTCCAGCCAACCATAGTCTGGTACCTCACCCTGTAAGTCCAAGGCCAAGCTAGGTGCCCAGCTATCAGGTAGTAAAGAAACCCTTGTTGGACATATAGCTCTCCTCTCCCACCTGTCATTTGTCCAGTTAAAACCTTGTGGGTATTCCTTTACACTTGATTCGAAACTATACCTAGATTTTGTAGGCAATGATCAATAACATTCAAATGAATTGATGAACCTCTTTCTGAATAATTCTTGAATTGCAAGTGATAGATTCTGTGACTCAAAAGTAGTTACTAACGCCAAAAGATGCCCTATTCAGAGTCATTATCTAATAGCATCATATTCTCAAAGCAAAACCTTTTACCTGGTACCCTCCTCTATGACCATATCATTCCAGTTACTACTCACTGACAGCTTCCGTATGATAACGTGAACCAGATGATAGCTTATCTTATAATGAACATTCTTTCAAAATGATGAGCATGGTCATTTATCTGAGGCAAAAAATATGTTGTGTGTTCAGGTTACCAAGCCCTACATATTAAACAGGGCCTACCTTAGAACCATTATTTTTCTCCGAGCAAAAAAATGAGAGATATAGTTCAGGTCAATTTGTAGTCAAGCTTCCATCCAGCCTGAGGGATTCAACCTCTCCCTAACCCAGGTTCCAATTGGCTGCTACTTGGACAGCATCTTCAAAGTAGCCAAATGTGTGGTGTACCTTCAGAACTGTCACCCCATATCCAGATAAAGGAGATCTTTACTCTGAAGTACAAACACCTGCCAAATAGACAGAGTTGCACGGTAAAGTGTCGAAACGACCATTTTCTGCACATGTGGTTGTCAGTCAGTGCAGAAAATGAGAGTGGAGACACTTTTAAGTGAAACTCTGTATTTATTTCATAGTTTGACAGGCTTAAATTGACAAAAACTCACTTTAATTTACGGTACCCATCTGCCTCCAAGGGCAATGATATAACTATGTTCACCTATATAGTGTAGTCCAAACACGTACAAGAACTTTCTTATGCCATTCCTAGCATTTGTCTAGGTAATATCAATAGCTGTGACACTTGTGCAAATCATCTTTCATCAAAAAGTGGCTCCTAGGCCTCTATTGATCGGAACCAGTTTATGGAATATTATGTGTTCTGTGTTAGCACACTCCATATGCATGGTTGTAGCAGTTTTGGTAGTTCAGAAGCAAGAGTCCATCTTGGATAATGCCAAAAGGGGTCAAGACCTATATATCCACACCAAATAAGTTTGATTTCATGTACATTGCATTGTAACCACTTGTTTCAGGGATATATTGCGTCATGTTGGTACAAGGGCAGTTATCTTAAAAAGACAGCCAAATTTCCATGTTTACTTCCTTGAAACATTGACTTCTGAATCATTTAGAGCATCCAACCATGATTTATGGTGAGAAAAAGCTGCATCTAAACATCAGGATTATCCATAATCATGAGATTAGAATGAGAGTAATTATACCAAAAATAGGATACATAGTAAATGGAAGTCATGGCTCGCCCTCAGTGCAGTCATAACAGGATTTCTGGGAAACAAGAGGGCTGAGGACTTTGTAGAGTGTGTGGATACACTGCTGCCACATATCAGAAACTCAAATGCAAGGTGTCCTAGAATATCATTTTTCTGCATCTGACTCCCCATCCTTTAAATAAAACTGTGGCTCAGTAAGTGACATACATGGGGAGAGATTCTAACGGGACCTCTCAGAGATGGAAAAATGCTACCAAAGATTACTACTTTTACTGCATATTACTGAGTCAAAGGATGAATAATTCATAAGATATGGCTTTATAAATGGTACTAAAAAATGAATAAACCAGATTTGATGTAAAATCTGTTGTTTGTACACATTGCACTCATATAGATTTGGCTACAGCGGATGAAAATGGGCAATTCTAGCTATTCTGGGTATCTCAAAATTGAGAGCCACCAGCAAAAAATGGATGTTATATTTGAATTCCCGAGGTCAGAATACATAGGAATTAATGGGTTTATATATATATATATATATATATATATATATATATATATATATATATATATATAATGGATATCATGTCTAATAATTATTTGTCCCTCTCATTATAATATAATCGAGTCGTACAAAAAATATATTCTTCTGTCTCTGAATTTACAGTATCTTCATACATTGACATTCTGTACTACAAGGATTAGAAAAGAGATATCAGTCTAATGCAATGAACCCCAGTAGTGACACATCACGATCCAAGTCCATGCTTGGTTCTTCTCGCCCTATGAGACTAGTGCCCAGAAAACACATTTTGAGTTATCTGGACCTTTCTCTATGTGTTGGAGTGAGCCCTGGAGCTAGGTCATAAGTGCAGGCAGATAGAATGAATAGGCCGCAGGCCCTCGAAGTGTGGGAGTACATTGGTGTTTTATGGGCGTTATGAGCGAATATGGTGCCTGCTAGGGAAATGTATATTGGTGCCTCTTTATCATGTCAGAGCATGGTGTATGATATTGAGAGAAATTTATATGAAAACAATTGTTTAACTCTTTATATTGGGCCTCAAAATGACCATAAAACCTTACTTGTGACTTGAGGTGGCATAGCTGACCAAATAGACTCCAAACTGTTTTTAATTGAAGAGAAAAAAATGCCTCTAAGGTTGGCCCTATTTTACTATGTAGGGCCGGGTAACACAAACAGACAACTTGTTTTACCACCTATGACCATGCTCATCATTTTGGAAGAATGTTCATTATATGTTAAGCTACCCAATTATCTGGTTCATCCATCTCTTCCATGTTAAATCACAAAGGCTGTCAGTGAGTAGTGATTGGAATAACACGACATTTGAACGGTACTTCCTATGGCTATAATTGAAGCCTGTCCATATTAAGCCATGGTATGGACAAACTAACTAGGGTGCCACCAATGAACTATGAACCACCAATCCATGTAAAAAATGATACAGGCAAACAAAAGGAAATAGAGCTGCGGGTGGAATATTAAATAACAGCATCATGAATAAATATCCTATTGTCCTTGAGCTTCTCATGAAACAGATTGTTCCAGTGAAATTGCCATATCACCGGTAAACATTTTCATACTCTGTAGATGTAGATATAATAGAAGTGAAAACTGGTGAAGACAGATGGTGATGTTTCACCTTCTACCTGTCTACCTCTTCGTCTGTAGTATAGGTTCATTTACATATACTACTGAGCAATCCAAGTGCATTTCCACTGGAGAGTAGATTTACATATATTTGGGGCTTACCTTTCACCCAACAATGGAAATGATTGTTCCTAATGTGTGCTCTATTCCAGCCATCAACAACCTTGTCAACCACACCCAGAGTGGATGGGTGTTTAGAAACTGATGATTTATAATGACCAATGAGAGAATTGGATTCGGGGTTATCTATATTCCACATCAGATCCCTAAGAAGGTTAGACCACCTTGACTCAGTGTCTGAACACTGAGTCAAGGTAATTTAGGCTAACCCATGGCACGTGTATGTGTCACAGACACATGAAAGGGGTGGCAGCTAGGGGGCTGTTCACATCAGCCCAACTACTGGCAGTAATAATTGTGGGTATTATTACGGCAAAGCCCAATATCCAAGCTTTTAGTACATGTAGAGCCCCATGGCAGATGCATATTGAGCAAGACCAGGATGAACTATTGCCAAAGTACTACATCAGGATGTAAATCTTTTCTCATACATCTACCTATTGCCAAAGTACTACATCAGGATGTAAATCCTTTCTCATACATCTGTCTATTGCCAAAGTACTACATCATGATGTAAATCCTTTCTCATACATCTGTCTATTGCCAAAGTACTACATCAGGATGTAAATCCTTTCTCATACATCTGTCTATTGCCAAAGTACTACATCAGGATGTAAACCCTTTCTCATACATCTATCTATTGCCAAAGTACTACATCATGATGTAAATCCTTTCTCATACATCTGTCTATTGCCAAAGTACTACATCAGGATGTAAATCCTTTCTCATACATCTGTCTATTGCCAAAGTACTACATCAGGATGTAAATCCTTTCTCATACATCTGTCTATTGCCAAAGTACTACATCAGGATGTAAATCCTTTCTCATACATCTATCTATTGCCAAAGTACTACATCATGATGTAAATCCTTTCTCATACATCTTTGCCTACATGGCATGCAGGTATTGCTTCTCTAGGTGCCTATTTAATTCTCTACCGAACACTGTCAAATACACTTACCAAATTCAAATATCACTTTACTTGCAAACAGTCTGCAAAGTTTAGTCTGTATATCTTCAGCCACTGTGGCAGCAATCATCCTTCTTTCTATATCTAAGGGAGATGCAATCAGGTAAAAGAGGAAGCAGACGAGCTCTTAAAGTGATACGAAGCCAGACTTATTACATCACTTGGGATGGATATGAGCAAGTGTAGTGACTTAGTTTGAATACAATTTCTAAGAGCATTTCAAAACTATGACAATTGCTATCATTCTGAAATGTGGTCCTGATCAAATGGTCACTCTTTTTCACAGGATCAAACTTAAGACCCAGTTGCAGCTACAAAGGCTCCGACGATCAGTATGGCTCTTTGCATAGTGGAGTGACCTGTTATAATTTGGTCGTTATGATAAGTATGACATAAAATGTAAATACATTTATGTGCAATTTTTCTTTATGTCTAGGACATGAGGGATATTTCACAAGGGGATGGATGCGTTACTTATGTATACATCGTGGCTCTGCTCTCAGTTGTTTAAGTAATGGAGGCAGGGTGGAGCTGGGTGCCTGCTACAAGATCAGAGACAATGGATATATCCCAATTACCATGTTTATTCGCTGTAGCCTAGGTGATGAAATACCTTGTCATTTCTAAATGATTCTGATTAAACTAACATATTGGCCAACATTTCTGGTTCACTGAAAGACAAAACCCCAAATAACCAAGTGGTCTAACACTTGGATATCAGAGACAATAATGGGAATGTGAGTGACAGTACAGTGCTAAACCTTTGTCATTCTGCCCTGCCTATAAGGCGCATCCGCACATTGGTTAGCTTCTACCCGGTGTAGCTGGAGTCGTCCTTGTATACATGTATATAAGCCACGTCTTTTACGTACGGTAAGTAGAGGTCCAATGCTGGGGGTATTTCAAAACCATAGCTATAGATATCATTTTGAAATGCCCTGTGGATCTTATAATATAATGGTTGTTAAATGCAGTATGTAAGTTTATAAACATACCTGAATGTGAACATAACATCAGTATGCGATGTTGGTCCCTTTACAAACAGTCTCCACATCAACATCAGTCACTTTAGATACTTTAGATCATTGTCTATCCTAACTAAATAATGTACCTTACCAGGGGAGAGTACATCTAGACAACACACTAATGTAAATAGTCAATATATTTAGCCTTTTGAGAAGGTCTGGTACGTTAGCTTTGAAAATCTAGTAGGTAGTACAGGAAATGTATAGGCAGGCATTGGAGGCATTAGCCCGTGCCAGGGAAAGTAAGTTCTGTGTTTATTTGTTTTACTCTGCCTTAGAACCAAATAGACTGACACAGTGTCCTTGGTTCTGATGGCCCTCACTAGGGAGTGATACATCTGAATCTAGGGAGTGAGTGGAAAGGAATGAAGCCGACGCCCGTTGATTAAGATGCAGACAAACCTTAAAGTTGGGGATCGTCTCAGGGACACAATTAGAATGCAAGGGAAACTAATTCCCGATGGTATGGAAAGTGTAATTGTCCTGTGCATTGATTGAAACATATATGTACAAAATATGAATGATTGCTCTTCCATTTGAAACCAAACTTAATCCCAGCCAATAAATAGGCCTATGATACTCCATCAGGATTGGCCAGTTTCACATGGACTTTAACCAATATAAGAAAACAGCAACGCGGGTCTGTTGAGATACATCGAGACAAACGAACTTATGTACTGATATAGCGGGATTTTCCTTGATGAGATATCCATTTACAGAACTCCCAGTATGGGGACAAAGTGCTGCTCCATTACCCTGACCTGGTCGGTATCCCTGTGTGAGAATGGCCACCTGCCTGGTGGTCAGAAGTGGTCTCCAATATGGCGGACATGAGAAGTATGAACCCTGAGGGTGGGCAAGCAAGGGGACAGGTGACAGAGCAGACAAACTGTACATAGTATTGGAACCTAAGTAAGTGGGCATTATAGAGGACATGGTCTGGGTTCTGTTCCACTCTTTCGTTTGATAAAACCTCTCATTACCTTTTTGTTGCAGAAATTAATGGTGGAGTGATTAATGGGTTCAAAGGGAAGCATAGGCCTCACAATTAAAAACCAGTGGCGGATCCAGGATGTGAAAAAGGGGGGGCGCCCCAAAAAGGAGGGGGCGCACTCCCTGTTTAAGAACAAATTCTGGGGTCCAAAATATACAATCACACCCTTAAGTACTGGCAAAAAGGAAGGGGGTGCACGCCCCTGCGCGCGCCTCTAAATCCGCCACTGAAAACCTTGTTTTCGTTCTAACAACTCACCGTGCATGTCTCCGCTGCGTTGGAAGCTGGACCCTGTCTGCAATCCATCAGACCCCTCCATCGCCCATCCTCAACCCCCACCATTACCAAGGGCTAATTTGCTTACAGAGTTGTCTTTGGCTGGGATGAAATTGCCCCAAGCTAGTCACATACCTATTCCTACTGGATCCAGGCCACGCTAAACGCTTGACTATTGGTTGTTGAAGAATACCCTGATCCAATCATTGGGCGTCTAGCATTCTTGTTGCTGGTGCCATTTGTCTGGCTGATAGAGGTTCAACCTTCGGGCATTGCTTCAGACCTGAATACACTGTTCTTATTGAATACATCTAGAAACCCTTTGTAGGTCCTTGCTGCAGGCCATACATCCACGGTCATACAGCTCTTTCTGGTGACAGGAAACACATGGCCAACAGCATTCTTCTTATGGCATTCCCGTCACTCATCAGCAGGATACAACTTGCTACGTTGGTCTATGCCCTGAGGACATACTGCCGCGCCGCGTGGGAGTGGCGCGTACATTGCCGCAGACAGAAGGACTTTCCCACACTGGGTGTGGGAATGAGGTAGAGGAGACTGCATGCCCCAGGGGCATCGATGCTGATGCCCTGGGGGCCTAGATAGGTACTGCGATCTTGTATAATGAGAGCTCCTACACCCTGTAGGCCTAGCTATGCCCTTAGGGCATGTCAAGAGAATTGTCACTAAATTGTTATTTACAGTCTATAGAACTTTACTAGAAGAAAAGAAGGGACATGCCCTGAGGGCATAGATCGTGCTTTTGCTGCCCTGAGGGCATGTACTAGTATGGAGGATAAGCCTCGGACGTTGGCATCACTAATAATGCCCTAGGGGCATGGACCTACAATAAACCTATAGTCTATGGATGTGATGAATATGCCCTGAGGGTATAGTTATCTCAGAGAATGATAAATTATACTCTATGGAAGTAGACCAATATGTATGGGGCTACTGGACTAGGCCCCCTATACAGGAACTTTTATCATTGGGACATATTCTGGACATTAAGGCTATAAAATAACACTATTGTTAACTTAAGCCCTAAGGCCATTTTTATCATCAATGCCCTCAGGGTATCAGTGCTAACTCCATGATGGCCCCGGGGAATGACTCTTCTTTAAAGGTAATGGCCAGGGGGTAACAGATAAAAATATCCCCTGGAGATAATAATTACCCCCTAGGGCATGATTCCATACCTAAGGATATTAAGAATGGTGTAGCTCTGGTATTTAAAGTAGACCCTTAGGGCATTCATACACTATTAATACCCTAAGGCCATGCTTTGGTCAATCATAATGTGGACAGTGGCCTAGACGACACTGGTGTTGCCGTGAGGGCATGTGCGTGTTTTTGGTTAATCCCAGAACTTCAAAAGAGCAAGAATATGCCCTCAGGACTGATACACGTTGCCCCGAGGACATTCACTAGGAATGGTCAATTGTTGATATGTAAAGCACAGCAATATGCCCTCAGGGCATGCTCAATCCTGCGCAACAGTCCCAAAAATAAGCGTGTCACCACCCGGGCGATGCTGCATGCCCCCAGGGCATAGACCAACGTGGCAAGTTGCATCCTGCCACTCATCACTGGTGACGGGCAGTCAGCAGGAAACCTTATGACTTTTTCTATGGTGCAATCATTGCACCACATACCCTTAGACACCTGTTCTGTGGTTTCTTAGTCTGAGGGTAGTACATAAGGGGAGGAAAGTCACTAGTATTTGTGTTATATATATATATATATATATATATATATATATATATATATATAACGTTCTATTCTATATAAGAATAGAATTCTATTCTATATTTGTAGAATAGAAAAGAAGCTTGCCCCGCAGGGCTATTAATAAGGAATAGAAAAGAATCTTGCCCCGCAGGGCTATTAATAAGGAATCCAATAGAAGCTTAAATTCGATAGCCCTGCAGGGCAAAATTCTTTTCTATCCTGTGCAAGTAGCCCTGCGGTGCAAGATTCTTTTCTATCCTAAACATATAGCCCTGCGGGGCAAAATTCTATTCTATTCTAAATTGGTTAAAAACCCTGTATACAACCAATAGGGACAGTATCATTAGGGTTTAGGGCTGTTCCTCTAGTTCTATAAGAGGAAAGGGATATTATCATGGTTTCTTTTAAAGAAATAGTGGCTTTTTTCAAACCATGATAAACCATGGCCATTTGCACTGCTCTTTCTGTAAGCCTAGGATTACTGTTACTACTATAATAATACTATATCATCTGCATACAGTATAACTTTTGATCTAGTAACCTTTGGTATAAGGTCATTTATAAAGAAAATGAATAGTAATGGTCCAAGAACCGAACCCTGGGGTACAGCAAATGACACCTGCTTTGAGGCAGAGCATATTCCATCAACTTTCGTCCTCTGTGTTCTGTTTGACAAATATGATTCAACCCACTTCAAAAAAGTAAAATTCATACCAATACAAGAGAGCTGTTGCAATAACATTCGATGGTGAATGCTATCAAATGCTTTACACATATCCACAAAAGTTGCAGCAGTGAATTGAACAACATCTCTGTACCTGTACAAATCATTCACAAAATTTAAAACAGCTTCTCCAGTACTGCAGTTTTTTCTGTAGCCAAACTGATGTTCACTGAGTAAAACGCCTCTACAATAAGGAGATTTTACATAGAGACCTGGCCTAGGTTGTTTTAGCGGAATTCTTTTCTGAACTTCTAGTGTTTACAAAAGAAATAAGAGATTTTCTAAACAACAGGGAGGATAATAATTTCTTTCTACTGTGAAACAACCTTGGAACTCTACAACGTAGATGTAAGCCTAATGCAGTCTCATTTCTAGTTTCAGTTTCATTGTGGAAGGTAGTATGGGAAATAATACTTATTAGTCTCAGAAAGTTGACACCCGACTGTCATTTGGCTTCATGTTTGGATGTATCACTGTATATAACACGGAATATGACGTTAAAGCACATCTACTAAGGACATATAGAGTCCATACTCAAGTAAAATGATATCTGGTATCTGTATATAATACCCATTATGTCTCTGTAAGATGTCTACCTGTCACATTGGTGAGAAAGGTTGGGTCAAATTCACACGATGTGCATCCCCCTCCCTCTTTCAGACATGCAGCACTTCTAGGTGTCCTGTTTCTAATTGTTGCTTTGCTATGAGTGACCTTCCTGAGATCTTGCGAAGGCAACATGGTCAAAGAAGATTTTTCTCTTCTTCGATCTCAGGACTTATTTAGGCATAAGCCTACATGTTGTCTTGTCATCAATAAGTAATAATTATAATGAACGGGTATAACAGGGTATAACTATGTGTGTATTTATTGTGTGCTAAATAAGAGAGTGTTATAGGAGTCCTGTGATTGGTTTGTAGTAGCTATGGAGTGCAGCAGGCGATGATGGAGTTGGACAAGAATCGGCCAGGTGAATTCTGTAAGGGAAAGAGATGTGTAAGCCAAGTACATGGCGAGTAAAGGTGTAGTGGGTTAGTGAGAAGCAGGTGAGGAGTCAGTATTGTGGGAGTTGTCGAGGAAGGAACACATACTCCTGGAGTAGACTGGGATGAAGCTGATTAGTACTTAGTATCACACTTAGCCTATGGGACACATACCTCTCTAGGAGAACTGAGATTGTTTGGACATGAACTGTATGTATGATTAGACTTATGTCGTTGAAGCTGTTGTAGACTTGAGTGGAGCTGATAAAACAACTGTAACTGTGGATAATGAGTGAACAATAAATAGTGACTTGAACTGGCGTCTTGGTGTTGGTTATAAGAATGGGCTAAGCCAACATCATACCACTAGAGTTAGTCTTCCCAATACACGAGACTAGTGGAGTGAACTACTAATATCTACAGAAGTAAGACTACATCAATATACACAATTACACAACCATACAGCCCAATGTATACATATCGAATAAATCATGAATGAGTTTCCTCTTGTTAAATAAAAATAGTTAAGGGAGTGGTCATTTATTATCAACAGGGGGGGGTGGTGGGTTTGAGGGGGGGCGTAAAAAATTCTGACCCCTCTGGAGGGGGGGGCTAAAAAAATTTTGACCCCTCTTGAGGGGGGGGCTAAAAAAATTTACCCTCTTTTTAGCAAAAAAGCCCGCGCGCTACTATAGATCAAAGAGGGGGCGCGAAAACTCTCCGCGCCTCCGGCGCGGGGGGGCGCAAATTTTTTTTACTGCCGTCGAGGGGGGGCGTAAAAAATTTTCGCGCGTCTGCGCGAAAACCCACCACCCCCCCCCTGTTGATAAATAATGACCACTCCCTAACTTCTCGAAACATGACAGAGAAACACAAAAAGAAACATGGGGTAACTAAACCTTCACTTGGATATTGGCTATTTTGAAACAAAAAATTGGAAAACACTATGCACAAATCCTTGAAATCATGTGAAAATTTTGTTGAAGAGCTGAATTTGTCCTGTTTTGCTCAGGTATGTCAGGGGTCTGTTACTTCAATACTTACTAGGATGGATTTGTGTTAACGTAAATAAATTGGAAATTATCTGTCACCAAGTGATTACGTTTTAGACTGTTACTCCAAGCATACTTACTACTTTTTTCATACATGCTTTAATGCAAGTATGCAAACTTGCGCTAACGCAACTATGAGACAGAGTTTAGTGAGTGATAATAGGAGTAAATACCAAAAATTTGCAAAGATGTGAGTAGGATACAAAGTTGCTTTAACGCAAGTCCATCATTCATGTAAGTAGTAGTATGAGTTGATGCTTTAAATCGGGCCATCGGAACAGTACTAGCAACTTTTGAAAATACTTGCAAGTTTTGTACTAGCAAGTGGGGCACACTTGCTTGAAATTCTAGGACATCCCATTGAAGTATCCTATTAATTTTTATATTCATAACAACAGGGTATGCATGTTATCCAATTGTCAATCAACATACTAATATTGATATGGAAACATATGAAAGGACTGGCTTAATCAATTACACATTTTTTTGTAACTTTTAATTTAAATGTTGGACTTAGTGTGTTTTTTTTTCAAGTCATATTTTTCTGTAAGTACACACTTGCTAGTACTGGAATTCAATTTGGAAGTATGGAAAAAGGAAATTGGTAAGTAACCTACTTGCAGCTTTTTCATGCTGACAGAAACACAATCAACGTAATAACCACTCGTAGCTATTGGAGTAATAGACCCCAGGTGTCTCGTGACAAAGGGCAATGGATATAGGCCATGTCCCTGCAAAACTGTGGGTTAATTTATTCAATCTGCGGTTCATTGAAATAGCCACAGCCTGTTCCCTTTGTTCGGAGTTAATGATAGGTGTTCCATTGTAAAGCTAAATGAGATATTTAACTCTCCCTTTACCGATTATACATTTATGTGTAGTTTGGGCCGATTTTGGCCGATTTTGGCCGATTTTTAGCCGACTTAGAGCACCTGTAACTTCCTCGAAATTGACTGAAAACCTTAGATTTTTTTCATTGCTCCATCTTGAGTTGGGTTCTCAACAGAGTCCAAAGAACTAGTCTCTACCTCTTATAGTTTTTATGTGGCAGACTCACTAACTTGAAATTTGGATTCACCCTAAAAGTTTCCCATAGATTTTATCAATATTTAAGCTAAAAATCATGAAAAACTTCAAATTTTCTTTTTTTGGTGAGAATTGACTTTGTATATTTTCCATGCTGAACAAAATGACATTGAAATTTCCAGTGTATTTTAATGCATTATTGGCCATTTGGGCTGGTTACCATGGCAACAGATATGCTAAAAATGATGTACAAACATAGTACTTAAGTACTAAAAATTATCAGATTTTGGAGTCCATTTTGTTGCTGTTTTGGCATTGCATATAGTTGGGACAATTGAGGTACCTGGAGAGTGAGGATCCTATTAAGGATGCTTGTGGTGTTCTTGTTGATTTAGGACAGTTATTATTTATACGAAAATCTGATTATTTTTAGTACTTCAGTAGCTATGTTTGTTGCAACAAGTAAGATCACTTAAAAGCATCAAAATAACTACAAAAATGGCTTCAAATTTCAACATAATTATGAAAATAAATTTCTGAACTTAATTCCTTGTGTCTGGTTTTGTGTGATATATATCTTCTATAATTTCATCAAAATTGTTAAAGTGATTGCTAAGATGTTACAATTTGAAGTTTAGTTGAATGATTGATTTTCAGGGGCGTAGGAAAAGGGGGGCCAGGGGGGCCTGGGCCCCCGCAATAATAAAGGAGCTGGGCCTGAGTATGTTTGGACCCCCCAAAAGAAATTTGCCAAGAATTCATGATAAATTGAACAAGAAGCTAAAAATTTAGTAATTGGATAGGGAAAATGGGGGCATGGCCCTCAAATCGGATCTAAAATTCATCAAAATTTACTTTTCTATACAAATTTTATGTAGTTATGTAAAGGTGCTGTTGCACTTGAGCCGACAATTCAAGGTGGTCAAGGTGGGGCCCCACTGGGCCCCCCAATGAAGATTTGCTTCCTACGCCTCTGATTTTGCTCATTAGAACATCACTTTCATGATGATGAATCTCACTAATTAAAGTGAATAGAGACAACTTGAGTTTTGCTCTTTCTGATCAACTATCCTAGCCTAATCCATCACCATTTCCCTTATAATTGGAATATCCACACAATTCCAAGACTTTTTGAAAGCGTATGCCTCCTAGTACATTCCACAATCTGCTCTGAAATACCATGGTAAAGAAAAAGTAGATTTCGAGTTCCGAAATAAAGGGGGAAAGTCATTTCATTCCTGTTGGTTTTGATTGCACCAGTAGTTGAATTGAAACAGCTAGCCTTCTCCATGGGGACTGAGCTAGGCGGCTGCTCATGACATATTGCTGATGCGGAGAGGAAGTGGGCTGAATACTTACTTCTTACGTCTTACTTTCACCAGATAGTCTCAAAAGTTAGCCAAATAGAGCCTCACATTGCAAAGGGGAATTCCACTGCGAGACAATTAGTAATACTAAAGAGCCAGGTGTTCACTCCCTTATGCAGTAGCTCTGATGAATAAACTAAGCCTTGTCATCTATTTTCATTCTTTCAATGTCTACACTGACACTTTGTAATTGTGGTTCAAATTCTAGCTTTAGCGTTAACTACCATATTCTTTCGTATAAGCAGCGGCTTATACAATAGAGTCCAAATCCAAATTAGGCATATAGAATAAGCCCAAAGTCTGGGTGCGGCTTATGCGAGGGTATTTAGCACTATGGAACAGTACTAAACGACATAGGGTAGATTCACCACTTTCGGACGTTCGTTTTCAATAGGATTGTGACATTTCTAAATTGTATGATATTCATCTTTTACCATGAACTATACTTATCTGAAAGCACAAGGGGACAGAGGGACAGTGCACCTTCATCTGATATTGATAATTCCCGTTGATTAAATGGAAAACTTTGTAAAAAATGTTAGAAATGTCATGGAATTCAAAAGACAATTGTTCACCTAATGACAAGTGTACACCTGTCGGACACACTGTTTCCCCCTCTTTTCCTAAAGACAAATGGGTGAAATATTTATTTTCCTATGCTAGGGAGGTTAATATCGAAATCTGAATTTAACTCCATGACATTAAGTCTAGGTTTGGACATGTATAAGACTTATTACTGTGGGCTGTTACTGATAGGCAGGGAGGGACTATAATTCATATATGCCAAAAGTTTGTTCGGGCAATTAATTATCCAATAACTTGTCAAAAGTAGAAATGCAAAGTATCTATTCGAATAATTCAAACATCATTACATCGTTGTTGTTGTTGTTTTTTGTGGGTTTTTTCAAAGGGACCAGCTTCATTTGAGACTTAATAATATTAATGAGAACGATTCAATATATACATATATTATTCAGTATACCAGCTGAATATTGTCTCTACACGTCTCAATGTTTCACAAGGCATTCCTTAACATTCCATACACCATACCTATGGATGAGTAATGGGATATATCATTATTTCCTATCAAAACACAGGAAACTGTTGAGGAATTAGTGTCCGCCTCTGGGTGAAATTGGTGTCCGACTCTGGGTGAAATTACATGGTCAATATGAATTAGTTATAATAGCAAAGTGCAAAACCTTGAACGATCCTTTTCCAGGTCTCTCATTTAGAAAATGTAAGGGTTTCCCATGACATTCGTACAAAATGAATGTGTGGAGCCACATACTCACAATAAAGAAATTTGTGAAATCTTTTTTTCTATTTGCTGCCACAATCCTGATACAAAAATCATAAAATACACCCTAACTTTACCAAATTGAAAAGTACATAATGGGCAATGCTAAATGTGTACCAGCTTCATATGTATCGAGGAAAACACTTAGATATTCATTTTGAACTGAGTATTTCATTATATTTCATAGATTTTATCACGAAATCATTGCTCAAAAGTGTCCGACTCAAGGTATGTGTCCGTCTTAGGGTGAACCTACCCTAATGTCATGCCTCAGATGCAGCTTATAACATTTTCCTAAAGTCAGGGTGCGGCTAATACGAGGGAGGCGGCTTATACGAGGGAATTTACGGTAGGCCTAATGTTTAGAAAACAGCACTGTCACAACTATTATTGATGAATACAAAGTCGCAATCGATTATGGCAACAGGAAGTATCCTTGAAATGCCATGTTATTCTAGTCATTGCTCGCTGACAACCATTCTGAAGTAACATGACATTGTCAGTAGATATGTGAATGTGATAGTTGCTCTGAATAAAACAAGCACTATTCTGCAGCTTCTGTGTATTATGTAGATTGGTGTTCACAAACAGTGTTTGAGCAAACAAAGGTAAAACATGTAATGTCAGTAGCTCTTTGCAGTCTTCAGCCAGGTTAAGTAGGTTCAATTTGCTTCTTTGCATTTAGAATCAAATAGACGAGGCTGTGCATTGAACTTAAAATGGTGCAAATGGAGCCTTTGGAGGTCGCGATGCTAGTTGCGGCACGAAGATAATAATGATTCATCATTGGAGTTTTTTTCACAACAGATGAAGGAAATCCAATCGTGCCTCGTTCCATTTTTCTCATATCATTTATTTTTCATCCTGTTGGGACTTCTTAGAAATAGTTAATACTTCATTACAACCAAAAGAAGTATTCTTCAAATGCCACATTGTTCTAGCTACCGCTCCCTGCCAACATACATGGTAAAAGTGGGTAAATGTGATAGGTCGGCCGACATGACAAACAATGATTAATAACTTCCAAAATAAGAGAGAAGGGGCAAACCGAACGACATGTTATTCTATAATGGATGGTAATTATTTCAATTTGTTATGTGAAAGGTGTACATGTACTAGGGTACTAAGGACGGCCTGAGTGCTAAGCATGCATGGGGTGATGCACCTCTACCGTGTACAAGTGTCTAATCAGGGCAGATTCATAGGAGAACAGATTGCCCAGGTAACAAGAAACGTTGAGTGAATGTTGATTCACGTTCACTGAGGGTTAGTTGGACTAACGTTTTTTTTCATAGACATTGGTTCAAGGTTTAAAGAATGTTCAGCAAATAACGGTTTTTTCCAGATAACCTTTGATGAATGTTGATCAACGTTTAGAATGTGGACTCAAAACAATGTTGATTTAACTAGTTTAAAAATTGTTGATTAAACGTTATTCTATGATTCCAAAATGTTATGAAAGGACTGGGCTGGATGCTGCATAGAGGTATCTGTCTAATCTATATAATAATGATATGCGCGGGCACTGACACAATGGTGATAGTTGAAACAAGCTTATCATCAAGATCCCATGTTTAAATATACCTAGGTGAAAAAATATCTATTAATAAATGATGAAGTTCTCTGCACTATGGTCCATGGTGTGGTGGACACCCTTATTGAAACGCTTAGAATATATGTATAAGCCATTCCTTTCCTGTAACCCCTTATGGAATCAATAGGCTGCTCCTCTTAGACATGAGGTACATGCTCCTTTTGCAAGAGGTGACTTATGTACCTCTGGAGCATTGAATACCGTATGTCAAAATACAGGCTTAGCAGGGAGTAAGATAAGGTTGATTCAACGTTATTTTGACATCATTTTAATGGATATTTTCAATTTTCTCAACATTGATTCAAGGTTGGTTTGAGTCCACGAAATGAAGTTAAGCTGAACCCTCTGTGAATGTTGTTCCAACTTGGAAATGATGGTAATTATACGTTAAAATAACCTCATTTGTTACCTGGGTGGAGAGCTAGAAGGCAATTCATAAAAACTGCCGATGTTTCTGTGGTCATGAAATTCATTCAAAACCAAGCGTTTTAGAAAGCATAATTGGCATCCCTCATTTATGTAGAAATATCAGACATCAACTTGACTAGAATCCTTTAGTTGATCTATATGGATCCTGACAACATGTGCAATTCTATGTCGTCAGTTTTTATGAATCACTCTCCAGATGCCATTTCTTATATGAAATACAGGACAGAATGGAATCTCTTTAGAATTCTGGAATCGATGACGGGCTGCCTGTGACAGAACATATTTTATTCTGTCTATGTTGACTAAAAGATTCAACAGGTACTATCTCACCATATATACACCCTCATCTAAGGGCACTACATCATACCTATTTTAGTGTGAATTAGGTATGAGATGTGAATACCCTCTTTCTACCCCCCCCCCCTATTCCAGCTGACTTTCCCTTTTCGGCTATGGCCTGGCCACAAAGTTCACTTTCCCACCTACACATTACCACCCATTAGTTAGGAAAGGTCTGATAGCGCGTTTCAATGCAAATCCATCAAAACAAACTGATATATAGTGGTCTTCTAGGAATCAGAATAGACGATGACCTAAATATTGCAATACTGTTAGGAACTAGCAGAGGTTCGACATCTCTTTTTTTCATCAACTATGTTACTAGTTCAGAAGATAGAGAGGACACCCACGGCCAGCCTTAGGTTATTTGTTTTCTTCAGATGTGTAGGTCTATCATCATACAGATCTCTAAATAATGTACTGCATTTGAAGAGATCCTCAGGAGGGCGTTGCGAAATGATTAGGAATTCAATTTTCACTGTAGCTAACGCACCTCCCAGTTCCCCCCCCCCCCCAATTCTCCACCCTGAGACACAGATTCCCACCTTATACAGTACTGGGATTAACTTGCTCTGAATTAGACTGCATTGTGAAAAGTCAGGAGAACTGTTTCCATGAGGGGTTCCACATGAATGCTTCCCATAGTAGGTAGGCCAGAGAATTAGAGGAGGGAACTAGCTCAAGATTGGTTCTCTATAAGCCTGTCACGCAGTTCTACTAGCCAAACTATTTCTGGCCAGACCCTCGGCTTATATGGGGATCATACAACACAGCCTAGGCTACCTTCCATTCTCAGCTGACCATACCCACATGGTCCCAGGCACCCCATGGGGAGCAGGGGTAGTTTCATTCCATATCAAACACAAGATCCCTCTATGAATATATATATGACTATCAGATGATGGAATACCCATGTACTTGTGATAATCAACTACTTTTGTTGCAATGACATCAAGATAAATTCAGGTTGATCCCAGCAGTACTTTACAGGTATAGGGTTGCTCTTGTTGGTGTAATTGTCTATACACAGTCTTGAGTTTTAGCTGAATCTACCCAGTATACATTAGGCATGAACCCAGAGCGGGCCTGTTTGATCCCCAATCAATGCCTAATCACCTATGAATAGAACTACGCATTACCCTTATTGGGAAGCATTCATTAATTCCCAACCACTTCTCTGACCAATTACCTTTTGGCAAACCAACAGGCAATCGATTGCCTGAGGTCAGTCAGTTCTGCTCTGGGAATAGCACCTCTGACAGAAGTACTTCCCAATCCTTTCGCAACAGCCTGCTTGAAATTTACCAATGCTCTGCAACATGGGTGTAAGGGTTGGGGGTGTTCAAGAGTCACACAAAGACATGCAGCGATAGCTTTAGATCGAGTCTAGAGATCTCCAGTCCACAGCTTTTGTTTTGCCATGTCGTACCAAGAAAAAAATACCATTGGGCTATATATAGGTATACCCACTTAAGATCTTTACTCACCTCAAGTTGCTTCCATTTGCTTATTTCCCTAGCTTCAGAACCAAAGAGACTACTACACTGGGAAAATAAATGATGTATTTCGTCCAGGAACATACACACCTCACAAGCAATATTGGTACAGAGGTTTAGAAAACATCAAAATAGAGTTTCTATAAGATACATATATTTCGCGTCATTAGAAATTGGTTTCAGTTGATCCAATAGTTTGTACAAACACTGACGAACGCAGACAGGGTTCAAATTGATGTGAAGGTGAGAAACTAATAGGATAAGTTTTCTGTATTTCTAGGAAGGATTATGCGTGACCCCGGATTTCTATGGATGTCTCCCATGGATAACACAAGGTTATTTTCTTTTATTTATTTTGTACCACATTATTCATTTTATATTCATCGTGTATATATGGGTTGAATTGTTCTTGTTGGCAGTCTGCGTTATTTGCAGCAAAATACTGGATGTTTATCCTGATAACATAAGGCTGATAACATGTTGTGATTCAAGTTGCTAAAATCTTAATTGGCTCTCTTGAAGGATGTTAGTCGGACAAACAACAGCAAATACTGTATCGGTTGTTGTGAACGATTAATAAATAGAGTAAAGACGTTTTAAAAGTTGTTTATGGTAATAAGATAGTGTGAATCCATAACGTGACATGTGCAATTACAAGGCTAGCCTTCAATGCTAGCCTATTTTCCCCTATAAGTTAACTAGGGGCGACTACATATACCGGTTAAACACTACCGGTAGATTATTATATTTAGGGTAGTAACCGGTATATTGAATAATAAAGAGATGAAGTTCGTTACCATGGAAACCACATATTATATATTATCATTATAATAAATACTAGGATGACTTAAGGGTATTTACCGGTATTAACATTATAATAAATAACAAGATGACCCACTAGGGAGATACCGGTATATTAACATTATAATAAATACTAGGATGACTTCCAGGTATTTACTGGTATATTAATATTATAACAAGTGATGATGGTATTGAATGGATTACAGGATATGATAATAATAATTGAACAGAGACATGTGTTTGGTGGAATTGATCTGAACATACAAAATGGCTTTATTCAAAGCAGTATCAGTCAATAAAAAGTGAACCCTAGGCTACAATCAGCACCTAGACTAAAATCTTAAAACTAACAATCAATGGAAGACAATTATTAAAAATAAAAATTAAAATTGTGTCAACCCCCAGCACAGGGGTGTTGTGCACCGTATGAGTAGTAGAGCCCGACTGCCGATAGAATGGCAGCGCCGGCCTTATATAGCAGGGGGTAGCTTTGCCATAGTTACCAAATGGAGCGCTGTATTGTTGCGCGCAACAAGTAGTACCGGGAGGGCGGATCACTCGCCGCTGTTAATTATATGCATATACACGAGTGTATATAGTCCCATAAGTTAACTAGGGGCGACTACATATACCGGTTAAACACTACCGGTAGATTATTATATTTAGGGTAGTAACCGGTATATTGAATAATAAAGAGATGAAGTTCGTTACCATGGAAACCACATATTATATATTATCATTATAATAAATACTAGGATGACTTAAGGGTATTTACCGGTATTAACATTATAATAAATAACAAGATGACCCACTAGGGAGATACCGGTATATTAACATTATAATAAATACTAGGATGACTTCCAGGTATTTACCGGTATATTAATATTATAACAAGTGATGATGGTATTGAATGGATTACAGGATATGATAATAATAATTGAACAGAGACATGTGTTTGGTGGAATTGATCTGAACATACAAAATGGCCAACCACCCGGCAAACACATGGAACATCACGGAGTAACAATTATTATACATTAATAGAGGGTAATACATCAAGTTTTAACAAATCACAACTTGAATCATGCAAGTACCTATACACACATCTGGATTTCCAGTTAGAACGTTTCATTATGTCTTCTACTGAAAGGCCAATTGACTTTAGGAAGGTAGCCCCACCATGGCGCAGTGAGTGGGTACTAACATTCTCATTTACTAAGCCAATTTTGACAGACAAAAATTTTAAACGCGTATTTACATATGAATATGTCAAGCATTTGCTCCTACCACCAGAAGGAAAACTGAACAGCTTCCGAATAACATTGCCATTAGCAGTCTGTATCAACTCTGCCAAAATTTTTGATGGGCACAATGGAGATGACTCATCAAGTACTAGGTATATATCATAAGGGTTGTGGCCAAACTGGTCTGTCTTAGATGTCCTAATGTGAAGTTTTACATAATCATTAGTTAATACAACATCCCTCACCCTTAGTGAATGTATGGAGTCCACTACATGGCAACACCTCAAAACTCCCCTGAACAGTACCAGAATGGCGCACCAGAAAACCCTATCCAATATTAGAGTCATATTCAGGGTTGACAAAATTTTAAACATGTCAACAGTGGTAAGTGGGTATTTAACAACTCTGGTTAAACTTTGACACCGCTCAATACCATCTAGAGTCTTTTTCAGGATAAAACTACTACTGTAGTCAGGGTGACCATGCAACTTCTGAAAAAACCATACAGCCGAAATATAATTTCTGATGGAGACTGGTTTCATCTTATCCGCCAGATAAGTGGCGTACAAAGAGGCCTGAGATGGCAAACACGGATAAGTTTTTAGGGAAAATTTCCTACAAAATTTGCTGTACCTCTTAAATTGTTGCTTTCTGGTTTTCATGGTTGTCATGGCAACACCCGAATTCACAAATTCCTCCTGCTTTCTTAACAGGGACCTCAATCTGGGATCTGAAAAAATTTTTTAGATACACATATTATTTTCAGACAAAGTT
The DNA here is from genome assembly GCA_949317995.1 of Acholoe squamosa. Taxonomy (NCBI): domain Eukaryota; kingdom Metazoa; phylum Annelida; class Polychaeta; order Phyllodocida; family Polynoidae; genus Acholoe; species Acholoe squamosa. The sequence continues at coordinate 33,348,657 of OX439038.1, read as the reverse complement.
TTTTCACACTTGGCAAGAACATTCTTGTAGTCCAATCTTGACAATTGGTCTGCCAGAGTATTATCAGCGGACTTTATATAGGTTGAGTAGATATCAATGTTATATACAAAACATTGCCAATAGATTTCACGCAGCCACTCCATACAAAGTGGGTTTTTACTTCTGCCTGTGTTCAACATTGCCAACACCTGCAGGTTATCCGTTACAGCGTTCAGACGGCAGTTCTTGAATAAATGACCCCATCTCTTTAAACCAGCTAGAACGGGCCATAGTTCATACACATTAATATTACGTTCATGAACATCAATATTGTCATACTTTGGAGGGGCAACCCAGTGACCTATACCCAATTTAGAGTTGTCAACGTCATCCCAAGATCCATAAAGGAAATCTGTACCACACCATGCTCCATAACCCAGAATGGACGCATCAGATACCATGGGTTTATTATAAACATCATTCAAGATTAAATTTTTGCAATTAAAAATTTTACAAAAATCCTTCCACCACAAAAAATCCTTTATGATACCTGGATTTAATTTAATGACACCCCTTTCCTTAGCCTTTGCCATCAAGTCAAAAACCCTTCTACTGAAAGTACGGCCCCCCCTCACTACCTGGGAACAAAATGACATCAGGCCACCAATACTCTGTAAGGTTTTTTTACTGGCAAATTTCTTATAAATGCAACTGTCTATAGCATGGGCTAACTTGTCAACTTTCTCTTTAGGCAATGTTAATTCCATTTTATGGGAGTCAATGGTGATACCTAAAAAGGTACAAATTCTGTTCGGGTCAGTAACCTTATCTCTGGAAATCTTAAAACCAAAATATTCCATAATTTCGATTAAAAGGTCCCTCTGACGGCGACACTCACTTTCAGAGTTGGCAATAATGATGAAGTCATCCAGATAGTTGACTAATCTATCAATTCCATAAAAATTTGCCACCTTAGCCAGAAAATCAGAAATTTGGTTGAATATGTAGGGAGCGCATCTGAGTCCAAAGGTAAGGCGATTATTCTGATAATATTTCTTACCATCGCCCATATCCCATGAAAAACCCTGGAATTTTTGGTGTTCCCCATAGACACTGATAGACCTATAGGCGGACTTTAAGTCAACAACACTCATAAAATCATTTTTGTTCAACATTGCCGTGACAGAATTTATGGATTTATATGAAAAAGGTTTAAAAGTTGAATCCATAAAATTATTAATACTCCTTTTTCTGGGCATACTACAATCAGTAATGGGTCTTAATTTACCGTTACTTTTGGGGACACCGCCAAGGGCATGTATGCATCTAGGTTTGGAGGTTACTTCAAAAATGGAACCATCCTGGAGTTCTTCCCTAACAATTTCACACATTTCATTATAAAAATTACCCTGAAAAATTGACTTGTAATTTACACATTCATACTCTGTTTCGCAACCAGGATCAACAATTTTGAAACCTTCTACAAAACCCGACCACAAATAATCTAAGTCACGTTTGGGTAAATTTATAACACCTTCCTGTCTTAGGAAACATGCCAATCTACATGGCAAAATTTGGGCCTTGTGGCCACCAATAAAATGTTGACAAGAACATGTACCGTCAACACAACTTTGGTAAATGTTTATACTAACATTACCTGAGCACTTTACATCAAAAATGGGATAAAACTCCCCAACATTTGGAATACTCCTTGTGGTAAAACCGGTAATACTAAGGTTTTCCACAAAATTATTTTCAGAGCTGGCAGAATTCAACAAGTCCACCTCTACTGGTGGCTTTTGACAACATTCATCAATAACTGGAATATCTGGCATAACATTGCCAAGAACACAATCCTCAACAGGGGGGTCAACCAACAGTGCCTCTGCAGGGCCAGCTAATCTGGAGGCACGACCCTCCCCAGAGGCAACATCCTACTTCTCCGAGCCATTCTTCTGACACTTGTCAGCAGAGTGGTTTCCAGAGTCACATGAGCTACAGACGTGTCTGTAACGACAGGGATTTAATTTGCAGCCCTCGGGCCTATTGTAAGCATAACAGTGATTTTTTGAGTTAACTGATTTTTTGACAACAGGTTTGGATGACTTAGCCAACTTTTGGGCTGTGTATGTGCCATCGTAGCTCAAGTGTCGTAGGATGTCACAATTCTCAACAGTTTCAAATGCTCTTATCCCCCTCTTGTCAGCTCGCTCTTTGACACTCTTGTCATAATTTACAAGTGAGCTGAGGGTAAATATTCTAGTGGCAGATTTCTCCAGCAGCATTTCTATGTGATCAAGAATATATTTTACCTCCTCACCTTGTTCAAGTTTGGCACTGACTAAGCGAATATTGACCATTAGTAATTTTTCTAGGCTGTCAACATTTTTCTTATGACCTAAAAAATTTCGCTGGTCGAACTCACCCCTCGGTTTTCTTGATCTATGCTTGGACCTTGACCTGGAGCGAGAGCTGTCACTGCTGGAGCTCGAACTTGATCTAGATCCACCTCTCGATCTGTTGTACAGCCGTCGTGGCCTGGAAGTCGTGTCTCGATCGCTGCCCCCGCCGGTGCCCTCTGGAGTCAAAACATCCAACTTATCCAGGATTTTCGCCAGATTCTCCTCCACAGCCTCCGTCCGGATCTTCAAATCCGTCAGTTCGTCTGACATAGCGTCCGTCATCCCATCAGCAGGTAGAGGATCTGAGGGCTGGTCTGTAACGGACGACCCAGGAGGCCCTTGCCTTCTGACAGATCTCCTAACACCGCTCGGCGGTCCTGAGTCAGGCTCTAACGTCTTCTTATTTGGTTTTCTGCGGCCCATCCTGGCCAGAATTTAGGTAGAAACCAACTTTGCCAGGTTAAAAGACGAATGGTAGTGTTGATGAAGCCCAATCAACCTTGGCAACCGGTAAAAAATTAAAATTGTGTCAACCCCCAGCACAGGGGTGTTGTGCACCGTATGAGTAGTAGAGCCCGACTGCCGATAGAATGGCAGCGCCGGCCTTATATAGCAGGGGGTAGCTTTGCCATAGTTACCAAATGGAGCGCTGTATTGTTGCGCGCAACAAGTAGTACCGGGAGGGCGGATCACTCGCCGCTGTTAATTATATGCATATACACGAGTGTATATAGTCCCATAATGAACTCCATACTCAAGGAGGAAAAGGCATAATTACGAGGGACCGGGCTACATGAACTCAACGGTTTGAAACAATTTGAAAAGATTAAAGTCATGAATGCTGGTTCCACAGTCGTACAAACGGTACAGTAAACACCTACCTCCCGAAACATGAAGTGCTACATATCCTACAGCTGTTTCATTTATATTCTGACCGTAAAGATTACCCTGAAGTCTAAATTTCCGAGTGAATATTCTTGCCCCTTATTAGTTAGAAGCTATATGCAGGTTATTATACAAGGTTTTCTCTCCCTCCTTAATCCACACCGGACGGGAGGTCACCGACCTGTCACAGTGGAATTATGACAGAGGAGGAGGGAAGCTCAGGACCTTTTTTCAATAGATTCTACAACAGGTTAAGCAAGCTACGACTGGAGATGGGCCAAATCTTACCAGCTGATCTTAGGATTTTGGCCATAGTGATCAAATAGCAGGCTACATTACTGGGTGATCGTACTGCCTACTGGCTAAATAGTCCCAAAAAAAGTGACTCAATAAGGGGTGCTTGTATGATAGCCCTCTATGTGAATAATTAGTGACTAGTCATAGCTGCTGCCCTCTGCACTCCTTTGCTCAAATGTAGCCAATCTGTGCTTTTTGCTTTGTAACCATTCTCTCTATATAGACTAATGATCCAAAAGGTCTTGACCCCAGGCCACTCACAGAGGCCAAGCGGGCTTCCTTTATATCGCATCCCTGACCTCAATCATCCTCTGAGAGATTGTGGGATCATAACATCTATGAATTTTGTCTAACCTATGCATTGATTTTGCAAGATTATTCCAATTAATCGTGTTGTACAGGCCTATACTGTTAATGCATAGATAGTCCACTAGGCCTCTGGCACAGAAATTTATATAGGAAATATATGGCCTAATTGCGCGACAGAGGCCTAGTGGACTATGGGTTTAAGCACTACCACCATTTAGTCTAGGCCTGACCATTCTTGTTAAGCTCAATAGTATAGAGTATACATGTGGCTTATTGTCTGATTGTAGCACACTAGACTTTGAGTAAATGAGTAGGAAATTTACAATTGTATAATAATGGTAGGGCCAAAAAAAAAAGGTTTGTTTCCGGCAACTTGGTCCAAAAAGTTGAGGTCGGTAGGTCGGATTTTTTTTTTTTTTTGGTCCAAGGTCTCATATAGTCATTCTTTGCTGAAATTTTCACTGGTGGGTGTTAGAAATGTTCATTTTCTGCATGGGATTTTAGAAAACCATTGGAAAATATGTGCATAGATGTCAAATAACCATTTTGGAAGAGAATCTTTGAATTTTTTTTAAAAAAATCCTCAAAAATCTAGAAAAAAATCAGGAAAAATTTGAAAAAATCTTCAAAATATTCTGACGTCGGCCCTCTTTAGCTGAGGTCGGTTGGGTTATCGGAAACAAACCTTTTTTTTTGGCTAGATTAAAAGTGTCCCACGATATGATCATCATGTTGCCAATAAAATTCAATTGAATTCAACATGCCACATAAAATCAATTCAACCTGGACAACAGGTAGGCTCTGTGTGGTTCATCCCTCATATTAACGACGTGTTGTCTCCCTAATGACCAGAAGTCGACAAATGCCAACTCAGCTGTTGACATTTGGACCCACCTGATGCCACACATTACCTAAATGTCTGCTTAAAACCAACCAGTGGTGATATGTAGAGATTTAGGAGTCAGCTTGAGCTGGTTCTTCAGTGAGGGATCAGGCAGATCAGGTGAAGAGTGGGGGAGAAAATGCCTGGACATGTCAACAACCCTGGACTTGTTTTGTCTCCCAGTGACATTTCCTCTTTGACACACTCCCTCAGTGGTTATTTGTTGTGCTTGTGTGTATTGGTGGCACAGCTGTTAGGAGGTACACAGTGCTGCTATAATTAAAACCATTCCTTTTTTATTTGCAAATGATCTCATTATGAAATTCGAAAGATTTCCCCATGGAGGTCGTCGCCTCAGTGCAACAAGGTTGTAACTGACATTTTGACAAAATTGAGTTTTCTCTTGTTTTATCATCTATTGACCCTTATTTACCTCCTATGAAAGTATTGAATCCCTATTTGTGAAATATTTGCCGATAGGCATCAATACAGCAAGGCTGTGTCAACCTTGTTGCACTGAGGCGACGAGGTGTTCCAGTGTTGCGGATCAAAATATTGCTGGGAACTACGAGGCAATTTTGTAATGAAAATATTTGTTGCAGTATCAGGATAGAGGAATGTATGGATGTATCAAATAGTCTCGTGTGATTTACGTAATTTTTACGTGAGAACTGATCAGGTTAAGGTAGATAAGATGTAATATCGATTACTTTCGATAGCCGGGTTGAAGCTTTCTCCTGCCTGCTATCTGCACTCCCTTATTCGCGAAGCGGCCTAGACTGCCATAGCCCAATTAGCTTGTTGTAATACCCAGACTCCAATCAGATCTATGCATGGTGTTACATTTGATATAACGATATGGTTGTCTAATTAAGATACAGCATGTAACAAGATGCATTGATGTTATCTTATCATATTGATCGAATCCCAAAGCAATAGAATTTTCATACCACTTGATTTGCACATGGTCCTTAGAGAGAAATGAATATCTTCAATAAGTGGGTTTAAGCCAACTACAAGAGAATAGATGCAGTGCCTTATATACTTAAAACCCATTGTCCACTTGGCCTGTGTCGCGCAATTGAGCCATACATATCCTATATATGTCTGAAAGATCGCTCTCATTTCTATCTGGACGGGAAGACATAACACGGTGCCCATTGGGTAAAAGGGAACCCCTCATTTTACCCAACCAGGAGACAGATAACAAATCACTATTAGCTAATCACACAGGAGTCCCAAGGCGCCGTGTTAGAACCCCCTCTCTCATTATGGCCGCTCCCATAAAGGTCCATTGACATTTCCTAGTGGGGGGGGGGGGTGAGGCCATGGGGAAAATGGGCCTCCAAAGGCTCTAACGGTGAAATTAAGACTGAGGGTTCCAATCAAAAGCATATCAAGTAGGATGGACTCTACCAAAAGACCAATTGGTTGAATTTAAACCTTATCTGAAGGTACCGACCCGTTATTACCAATATTTGGAGGCTGTCATTTTATGAGAGGCATGATAGAACGCTGGGTACCTAGGTTCCTAGTGGGCTGCATCCACTGCCCTTGGACCATCCGTCTCCCTTCATCCATATTTACTCCATGGAAATTAATTATAAATAAAACTTTAAACTTTATCCTGGTCCATCCATCAGCAGTGAATGCTGTCCTTCAGTTATTGGCATTGTAGTCGGTGGATCTGTATCTATGAAGCATGAGACTGTACTAATACTGTATGAATCAATTTTAGATCAGATACCACCAGGTTGTTTTGAAAGTTTTTCACCTAAAGCAGTTACTCGAAAAGAAATTAGAAGCGTTAGCAACCTTTGCACGCCTCGTCTCACACACCAGGTACCACCAGGTTATCTGATCCTGCACTGTAAAAAGTAAAATGTGAATCTTTCATGGATCCTCATAAAACTGAAGAGTGAATCACTGTAGCTAAACGTATTGTAGTGAGCCGGTGTAGTTTTTAAAAGAAGCCCAAGGTGACAGTATGGTAGTACAAGAAATCCCTATGAGAATAAGGACCTATCTCTGGCAACTTTTGGATTCCGCTGTTATTTCGACGACATTTATTTTTACATTGTGTGCTGTAAATTAGGCCGAAACAACTGTACCCTGAAGTAAGCTTTGCATACGATGAGCCGACACCTGGAGAGGAGGTCTAAAATAAAAAGGAGGAAAAACCCAAGGAAGATCATATTTTATAACCTATTTGCCCGTTTCTCCCACGGCTTGGCACGTGACTCCTGAAGACTACCAAGCACGAGGCTGTGGTAGTTTTGTTTTTTTTTTAGTTTTTCAGCAGTTTCTTTGTCTGTCCGCGAGGGATTTCTTTAGGCGTCAGTTTTTCCTGATGAGGATAACACGTTCTCAGCGTGTGGCTGGCTATTGCCTCCACTCAACAAATGTTTGCTCAGACGTGAGCTTCTTCCCTAAAATATGACTGCTATTGGTTGAGGCGGAGATGAATACAAGAGAACGGACAGGAGAGAGAGGGAGGGAGAGAGAGAGCGAGAGAGAGAGAGAGAGAGAAAGAGAAAGAGAGACTGAGTGAGAGAAAGGGAAAGAGAGAGAGAGAGAGTAGGAGTAGTATCATTTTTTTTCCGTATACAACTTGCATACAGACAGGGTGATACTGTCTACTTTGTGTATACTGCTTACAAACAGGCAGGGTGTCAGTGTGTAATTTGTGTATACTACTTACAGACAGACAGGGTGTCAGTGTGCACTTTGTGTATACTAATTACAGACAGACAGGGTGTTAGTGTGCACTTTGTGTATACTACTTACAGAAAGACAGGGTGTCAGTGTGCACTTTGTGTATACTACTTACAGACAGACAGGGTGTTAGTGTGTACTTTGCATATACTACCTACAGACAGACAGGGTGTCAGTGTGCACTTTGTGTATACTACTTACAGACAGAAAGACAGACAGTGTGATACTGTCTACTTTGTGTATACTACTTACAGACAGACAGACAGGGTGTCTGTGTGCACCATGTTTATACTACTTACAGGCAGACAGGTTGTCAGTGTGCACTTTGTGTATACTACTTACAGACAGACAGGGTGTCTGTGTGCACCATGTTTATACTACTTACAGGCAGACAGGTTGTCAGTGTGCACTTTGTGTATACTACTTACAGGCAGACAGGTTGTCAGTGTGCACTTTGTGTATACTACTTGCAGACAGACAGGTTGTCAGTGTGCACTTTGTGTATACTACTTACAGGCAGACAGGTTGTCAGTGTGCACTTTGTGTATACTACTTACAGACAGACAGGGTGTTATAGTGTTCTTTGTGTATACTACTTGCAGACAGACAGGGTGTCAGTGTGCACTTTGTGTATACTACTTACAGACAGACAGGGTGTCAGTGTGAACTTTGTGTATACTACTTACAGACAGACAGGGTGTTATAGTGTTCTTTGTGTATACTACTTGCAGACAGACAGGGTGTCAGTGTGCACTTTGTGTATACTACTTACAGACAGACAGGGTGTCAGTGTGAACTTTGTGTATACTACTTAGAGACAGACAGGGTGATACTGTCTACTTTCTGTATACTACTTCCAGACAGAAGTACTTACAGACAGACAGGGTGTCAGTGTTAGTGTGTTATTTGTGTATACTACTTACAGAGACACACATTTTGACATAAATTCATTCATAGCTATATCACTCAATATTACAGACGTGTATTTCTCCAAACTGAGTGTTTCTTTATGAGTTAGCCTCAAAGCAAAATGTTGGTTCTATATGTCCCTGTAAGAAATGTGCGTCCCCATATAATTCTATAGTAATTCACGTTCTTAATATGAACCAAAGAACATATATGTCAGAGAGTGATGACTAGCGAAAGATGATTGACGTCAAATATTAAGTAATGTTTTCCGGATTACTGAAGGTATTCATGATTTCATATGCTTGTGATCGGTCTTTTGAATAAGTGCACTTTTAAATCCTCAAGTTTGGATGCCCACTGCTAAGCATAGTGTTTGGTTTCAAGCACATGTATTTTGCATTTTACTCCACAGAACTAATTATAAAAGTCATCGAGTGAATTTGCTCCTATGCCAATATCGAAACCTCAATTTGATTAATTATTTCATTTTCATTTTTCTGTGTATTTGCACGTCGTCAAATTTAACAACAGGTGGAATCACATTCTGTATACTTAAAGTCTTGCCTCTCGTCTCCATCAGCAATCCTTGAGGACCAATTCAGCTGCCGGTTTAAATTTGTTATTATACCGATTTCTTTCGGTCAGACTTCTCCAGTGTTAATGATGTTTCAGACAGGAGAATGAGGCTCAGTTAATAACTGAAACTAAAGGTGTTGACGTTATTAATTGTTCATAATCACTCATTTCTGCCTCACTTTATTAGAGTTCTACACCTGGCATTAAGTTTTGATTGAGTCCGTCAGAAAAGCCATTAAATCTGCTTACATGTTGCCCTTCCTGGTGATTTCTAACACGCACCAGGCATGCATTTATTAGAGTCGGGAAGGCATTTGATTTGCTACCGTCAACAAGACGCGATCCTTGCCTCCATGCACGAACTGACTAGGAAGGCATCTACAAATAAGATTGATTTCCATCATTTGCTACAAAATATTAGAACAAACCTAACAGTGTACAAATGCCTTACTTTTATAAGCGCACTAATGATTATTTCTGAAGGATACTTTTATAGTTTTATATCCTTGTCATATTCGTTGAAGTACCAATGTACAAAATACTAGATAAATAGATACACCTTAGTAATAAATTGCATTCTATTTTCTCCTCGTTGCAGTTTAACAAAGATTCCCTTAAGGATCTGGAGACGACCCAGGGCCGTCTTATCGTCATAGCATGTGACGGATCCACAGGCAGGGCTGCCACCCTGCTGGGTCTCTCTGATGAAATCACACACCAGTCTTGCCGAGCATACGGCGCATGCGCCGCCATAGAACGCTACCACCAGAGGTCAGTGCCCACACCGGAAACACGTGTGCATAACCTGACCTTTGACCTTGATGCTTATGAAAATGACTGTGGGGGAGGATGTTGGACCAATGGCGGAGGAGGAGGTGTCCCTGGGGACCTGCAGCCACAAGGCTTTCATCTGAAGGTGTTTGGTTCTGTTAGACACCGTTACATGGCACTAGCGGTACCAAAGTGTGAGTCAAAGCTGGTGAGGACGCTCAAGGTGGCCCTGGACCAGTCGGTGAGTGATGTCAATTGAATTCAATTTAATTTAATATCTTATTATACTGAACAGACAGTCTGTAAAAAAAATACAGCTATCAATTGGATGCTCAGTTTGTTGGACAAATTAAGAAAGTATAAGTTAACAGTCCTATATTTACAAAACAAAAAAAATGGCTTTTTACATATTAGATACTCTCGTTTTGCTGTTCGCAATAATAGAATTAAAAACGTTTTTTGGGTGAAGTGATGAGATGAATAGGATGGTGAGCAAATTTGTTCACTAGAATAACCCAACAAACTGTACTTTGATATTATGAATGATGTTACCTGGGGACTGTGACAGATTAAATCTAAACAGACATACAATATATCATATCATATTATGACATCAATAATCAATTGTATTATTACAATTGACATATACCTATAGAGATATAAAGGCAAAAATTCATTGACCAAGTCACTGTGTGAATGAACTTAGAGATCAACGGTCTCAATGTTGTCTTATTACAACATGATGTTAGTTTTCTAAGTTAATGTAAATATTATCAATAGCGTCATTGGTAAATTGGGCATCATAAACCCTTTTTTTGTCAAAAGATTTGATTATGATGCTTTTCAATTTTCATTTAAATGATTCCTTACTTTCAGATAATCTAATTCCAATTGGAATCATATTCCACTCAGAAATGGCACTATAAACATCAATATCAGACATAAGGGAGTTTGGTTTGGTGCTTAAAACGAAACCCTTATAACTCCATACCGGTTTGTTTTAGTGTTTTTATTTCCTATTTCTTTATAGAGAATGAGTATGTTATTTTTTTCTCCAACCCTGACAAACGCCTCAGGATAACACGCGTTATACCATGGTTATCACGTTCTTGAATGAATTTACGATGCCTGGGGCAGATAATGACGTTCGAATAGTACGCGCTAAGTGAACGGATGTTGACACATGAGACGAGACGACGTGACAGCAAGTTGACATGATAGATTTAATTTGATAATAAAAAAACTATAGCATTAAGACCTTAATGCTTATAGAGGATGAAAGTAGACATTATATTCTAGCACCTACCTTTAATTCGCCATAATATAAAATGTATTTTCAACAGGATTGAAGAAATAAAAATCGAATCGAGTGACAATTTCCCCGTCATGTTGACTGCGTAGCGCACGGATTATTTACCGCGGCGAGACACAAGTTGTGACGTTGGCATATGCTCTAAGGGTATTCTGGCTGTCGCGCGCAGTCCTTACCAGCGGTTCTACTATGAAAATGCCTGTAGGACACACGCCGAGGTAACACTTTGCGTCCAGGCAGTCCTGTCGTCTCGCGATGAAACCAAGATGGCGGAGGAGTTTGAACAAGACGTATCGCTTGGATTTTTATTTCTTCATTTTATAAGGTAATTACTTAAGAAAATGGAGGAAACCATGGTATAAACGCCATACATAACAAATAGAGGTTCACTCTTTGATTGTAGGGGCTAGATAAGAAGACACAAGACACTCGGCCTACGGCCTCGTGCTTCTTATCTGCCCCTACAATCAACTCGTGAACCTCTATTTGTTATTTATGCCTTTAATAGTGTCCTGGGGCATGGAGCATTACTGTTCCAGGGCACTGCTGTCCTTTTCATGAGGAAAGATTGTAATGCCATATATGATTTTGTCAATGCTTTTAGAGCTCTCTATGCAGTGTCTGCAGGCGTTCATTGTTCGTTCAGAAAGGTATGCCCACTGCGCCATTGTGAAAAGAACTTTAAAGGACATTATCATAGCTTCATACTTGCTACTAAAAAGCTACAGTCCAGATTACAATGAGGTCGTCTACCATACAGTATTCAGGAAAATGTTAAAAAGAGCGATAATTTTTCGGGTTAGTGATAGCAATAAGGCACATTATATTTCAGGTCGTTCAGCCGTTTTTTTGTTTGAAACTACCCATTCAACATGTTGATTTCCTAATAGATAGAGAAGTATTACACTTCTTTCTACATATCCCGGTAATAGATGTATTTGGACATGTATATTGATGTTGTATCATCAATGGTATTGTCATTATTGTATCAGTAATGGCAGTGCCATTATACAGGTAGTATTGTTATTGTACTATTAGTGGTTGTTTAGGCATCAGATTTTACTAAGCTAGAAGCTGGCTAATCCTCTGCATCCTCAGTTTATAAGTGGCTTAAACAGTCCATTTTATGGAGGAGAGAGAAAGAGTAGCAATTTTCAATCCATCACCATCGACATAATGGATTAGCCTACTCCACTGAAACATCCAAGTGACAGCGTAAACCGGGTCCCTGCTGACAAGCCAATGGCTTAGCAAGCCAGGCAATTAACGCTGGCAACCAGTGCATGAAAAGAAGGAGCGGTTAGATAGCTGTGGGCTAAATAGTCTCTGAGGAATCTATTCAGGAGAGGAGCGGATGTGGCAAATCCATGTCCAAAATTAGCCTAGATATCGGCTAATAGGGCGAGCAGCAAATTTCACAATGGGCGGGCCTCGAAGAGGAATAGGTGGAATGGGGAGAGGGAGGAGCTACCGATAGCTACTGATACACTACAGATGTGGTAGCTTGTACCGTAAGATTAAAGGGCGAGACTGACAGAGATAACAGTGTTGAACACTGTGATGAAGGTGACGAGTTTCATAAGGGCACATTAGAGGTACCATTTCTCTCTTTTTCTCAATGGCTAGTGTAGGTTAGTAAGTTTAAGAGGAGAATGAAGGATGATATCCTTCTATGCTATGGGTGATGTTGTATGTATGTATACGTGTATATGAATTTCGATTCCCCAAGGCTCCTTGGAGGATGGAGAGAGCGGGATGGGGGCAGAGGGAGGGAGAATAATCATGATCGTCCCTGACATGAGATAGTTAATGATTTACCCCGGTGATTTACATTATTCAACCTTCTCTCTTTCTTACAGATCATGAGGAACATTTTCCAGGTGTGTTTTAACACCTACAAGACGGACTGCGAGCCTGACATCTCAGACATTGAGTCCATCAAGAACCTAAAGTTCTCCCCCAGGCTGTTTGAGATCAAGTTAGCTCAGCGTATAGAGACTGTTGGTTTCATACAAGACACCAATATGTTTGTGGTATCAGAGGGAGAGGCCGCCAGAGTTCTCAATTTCCACTCAGGTAAGAACAATTTTACATGGTGGTATGACTAACAAAGGCAAAGGTTCACGAGAAGTTTGACTGAGGGGTTATTTAATGAGGCAGAGCCGTGTGAGATGGCCCTCAGTCATACCAATCCAAGTGAACCTTTGCATTTAGGGAGTGGTCATTATTTATCAACAAGGGGGGGTTGAAACAAGCCCCTTTAATTGGGTCAATGATGTATCGAAGGACTATTTGCTCTTACATGAGTGTTTAGAGCTATATGTGCATTGTCTGGTTGGGTCATACTCTGGGGTCTGATGCAGACGAATCCAGGCTAGCGTTATTCTGAAATAAACCCCAGGGCCCTGTTCAAATCTGAATGGCACCATCCATGTTCGCTAATGCAACACTTTTAGTGCAGGCAGAACAAAACCTGCTTCTGTTTCTTAACCGTTGGAAACACTAAATTAAATGGTGTATTTAGGCCTATGATTTATGCTCCAAGAGGAAATGTGTCATAATCATTTCAACTCATGGATCATCCAAAGAATCATACTGGTTTGTATATGCATTCTCTACTTGAGAATTTCGCCATCCACCTTGGTTGGTGGAGCGGTGTTTTTCAACCAACTTGGTTGCTATCATGGCGCCATAGCATTAGTGTTTCTAAAGTAGGGACCGGCCCTGCCACCAGGGTCGCTCTGAAGGCTATAGCTACTCATTTTGGCGATCAGAGAGGTTCACAGGTACATAGTAGGGCCTTTAAATATGCCCTGTCTGTGAATGTCATTCAGCAAATCAGGTGGGATCAGTAGACTCATACGAATCATATGACAATATTAAATAGGAAGTCGTATTTGGTCAAATGAAGGTTATCATGTCATTCTCACCTAATTTCTGCATTGCCATATTTCCAGTTCAGATACTGAAGTAAAATATTGATGATCTCGATAAGTTTTACTAACCAGGATGTACCTAAACACAGTTCTTAACCTAACATCATATGGACCAACTACTCGAAAAATGGCAGAAAAAGGCGGGAATAGATAACAGATTGGTTTCTGTTTGACAAGGCATAATGCTTTAGACATAGATAGACCAACAAGGGGAAAGGTACCTCTATAAAGGGCACATGGGGGTCCTTCATTACTTGTTAATCCACCAGATCTTGTTAGGTGCAGCTCCCAGTGTGTGAGTATGCACCTGGCAGACTGGCCTTACATAATTGGATCTATTTACAGACCTTTGTGGGCTAACTGGTCACTACGTGTGGAGAGGTTCAAAGATACCCTCCCCCTTTGTTAAAAAGCTCTAATGACAGTTCTGTAAAAGCATACACAATCACAAGGGTCAGGTTGTATGACAAACTAGTGACCCAATACTGAGTAAAGTGCTGGCCTGGTATGGGGTTGTTTACCTACACTCCTGCCTGCTAGGCTATTAAGTTTCATTCTCTGTTAATAGGAAGGAATGAATAGCTTGCCCCTCACTAGTACTATATAACTTGATCATTCTTTACAGTGGGCCCTTCTTTTAGAATTAGATAAGTTTCATTTATACATTAAATAGGGAAGCTAGACTTTGAGAGTAGGCCTAGAACTGGGTGGTGATCCAGCAGATCACCTGCCCGGTGCCTCATTCTGGTTAACAAAGGGTTCAGTGTTATCACCCTGCCCTGCTGCAATATGGCCCCAGCTCGACCACTAGCGTGAGTCGTCTCTGGCGACCAGCGTTTATGGGTAAAAGTAGTTCTGGCTGCTGGTTGCTGTGGTGGTAAAATGTAGGCAGGTATAATGCGTAGTAATATTCCCCAGAATATGGGGACCCACAATCCCCAAACACGAGAGAGGGAGTTCCCTGAATCCCGACTGGATGGGACTAGCCCTGCTCCACACAGCTATTGTAAAAACAACAACCCTGCCTACTTTTACCTGTAGTGTGCCTTGATTTTATTACACACCCTTCAATGGGCTAGTCTGACTGCTTGCAGACACCAAGTCCCAGATCACAGTTTCAGAGACCATTCACGCAATTAACTAGTGTTCCTTAAACGCCTATTTCCAATATTTCGCATTGAATTTTCTCAGCCTCTGAGTGACCTGTAAACTTAAGGAATCGTTTACCAAATGACACAGATATCATGACTGCATTAAGATGATCGTCAAGTGCAAATCGGAGGTATTAGCTTGTCCATGTTGCTGATACCTTTCAGTTATATGGTGCGAATACATGGACAATGCCATGACTTTTCACATGTTTACATGATAGTCTAAGAAGATAGACCTAATAGTGGCCCATTACAATTACCCTACAAATACACAGAGTGATTTCTCAAATGGTGCTCTTCCATTTACAAACCCCTTAAGACGCAGGGACTCCCCACCTGTTCCAGAGCCTGCCCGTACTATGAATGTAATATATGATGATTATGCTTGCACTAAATTAGTGCTTTTTAGGTACTGACAGGTCTATCAAGTACCTAAAAGGCATGTGTGCAAGCATAATCACACATTGCATTCATACCACAGTCTGCACCTTTAGGATGCATCAGACATACAAACATATAAATGGTATCCATAGGGTGCCAGACATAAGACTCATCTAACCCAGCACCATTGTCCAGGCCCGTGGCCTAATGGATAGCAAGCAGAACTTTGAACCAAAAGATCCCTGGATCGATCCTGACCCATGCTGAGATTGTTCAGTATGAACCACTGTCAAAGCTATGTCATACCTGAAGTCACACAT
Organism: Acholoe squamosa; assembly: GCA_949317995.1. Classification (NCBI taxonomy): domain Eukaryota; kingdom Metazoa; phylum Annelida; class Polychaeta; order Phyllodocida; family Polynoidae; genus Acholoe; species Acholoe squamosa. Next base: position 33,332,831 of record OX439038.1, on the reverse strand, counting down.
AAGAACATTATAGAAAAAGAACATTGTCAATATTTAACTCAGTGCCTCGATCCTATGATAAAAGCACTCCGATTATCCAGTTTGGGCATCCAAAATCGTCCTGAAATGTGATAACCGTGGTATAACAGGTCCTAATGATAGCTTTCTGGGTGGTTGCTATGGTTCCCCGATGATGGACCACTGCTGCATTCAAGGGTATCACTTTTTCGTGAAAGAACGGGACGGAAATGTCTAGAACACTATCTTTAAAGTCTACTTCTAATGTGACTTGGGTCTACTTCAAACAATTAGCCCCAATTACCCAGTAAAGACAATATAGACAGTCACAGCTGATATCCCTGCTCGACACCCACAACTGACAATATAGTTTGAAGCCATCTAGCACTGTCCTTGGCTAATAATGTGTTCAGGAAATGTCTCTATAGGCCGAATCCCACATGGAGTAAAAATACCTCAAATATCTCTTCAGTTTTGTCAGTTGTGTTTTATGGCCTTCCTGGTGTCCTAAATTGCAAGGAGTGGAAGAGAATCATGGAATATCAAAGTCCCGCTGTAGTCTGTGCTAACATTTTATATGCTTATAATTTTAGAATAGGAAACATCTCAGACATAGATATAACATTAACTAGAACAATGTATATCGCAAATGCTTTACAATAAAAGACAAAAGTGTCCTAGCTTGTTTAATATGTATCCTATTGTAGTTATATCCGTTGTGAATTTGGGGTAGACCCCAAAAAATCGCAACAGATTCAAAAATTCCCAGTGTGAAAGGTCAGTCAAGAAAGGAAGTTTTTACAGAGTACACTCCCTCCATTCATGTCTGGGGAGGTAGGGGGGATGCGATTAGAGGCCCAATGACTGCCCTCTACAACTAGCTAGGCAGGACGATTTCAGGTCAGAGGTATACCCAGTGGCGCTACAGTGTTGCTTCTAAAACAAGATACCATTATTCCCTCTCACCTTATGGCATAGAAAAGGAGGGTGAAAAGGACAGCAGACAGCTGTATTTGGTATACTGTATTTGATCAAGACCCCTTGCATTTGTCTCTTAACAGTACGGTTGAGTGAAACATATATACACTTTTGCTGACATGTTTGTCATTCCAAATATTTTCGTTACTGATCATCTCTGTTTCAAAAGAGATAGCTTCCTTTCATCACTTTGTACAAGCTTCTCAACTTTTTAAGGTTCATATCCCTCTTTATGTTTTCTCACAGGCAGTGACATAAACCTGGCTATCCGAGGACTGTACTCCCTGGAGCACTTCCTAAAGTTAGGGGCAGCAGCTGAGTCGGAGAACTGTCTCCTCCAGGCCCTCATGTACAAACACAACCACACCAAGGCCGTGGTCGCCGACTTCATCAAGAACGGACTCAAAGAAGCCATGTACACATGACACAACTGTGATGTCATGGGTCATCAAATCCCTGTGACACGTAGCCCATGTAAGCCAAGGCCATGCATGTAGCTGGCTAATTGATATATACCGTAGGTAAATGGTATATCAAGAGTAGAACGGTATTATATAAATGGTATAGGTTGTTATTTTGGTATTTGTGCTACATCGAATTGGTCGATGAGAGAAAAGGGCTTCTTCTCATTTATGCCACACTTGTGTGGAAATACAATGGAAAAGCTTGGCTGATATATTGCATATTGCATATACACCCTCCCCCATTCCCTATAGTTTGAGTGTGTGTCAAGTGTGGCATAAGTGAGATGATGAAACGTATTGGGCATTCTAGCTAGTATATGTACAACAGCTGTACAGTTAATGGTCAGTCGGGAGTAGTTTTGAGAAGATCGCAGATACGAGATAAGATAAGGGTCCAATTGAGGCCTCCTACTTCTGACCCCTGCTTTTCAAATCTCTCTATTTTTCTTAAAGGAGTTATTTCTTTTACTAAATTGGCTGTACTTTTTCTACACATCCCCAGGTTTGAAAATCCCTGATTTATTTTTTGATTTTTCCGTTCATATTTCTTCTAATCTTTCAATGGTTTTGTGATTTTGAGAAATCTCTCTCTCATTTTCTATAGCCCAGATGTTTAGAGCCCCACTGTCCCTGCCCACATCACTCTCCCCGCTGGGGAGCTTTCAGAAACGACTGACGACTGACTATGTATGACAGCTTGCTGTGAATAGAATGAATACAGTGATCAACTGGGTTTATATCTACCACGTAATGGCCAGATCATTGCTCGCTAGTAACATCATGCAAGTATTTGCATTATGGGTGAAGGTGGAAGTAAAGGTTTTATATTTGGTCGTGGCTCATTGGAATCTGTAAAAATCATTCCATATAGGATGGGTTTATATATTGATGATAAAACACCACTAGGTCTGTGGTAACATACAGGGTATACTATCCTTATAAGGACATCAAAATGTCTCTTTGTTCATGTTCCTTGGTCGGCTTGATGCACAGTGCAGTCCAGCGTAGCGAGTACTCATTGACACTGTGCTGGAGCAGCATCCTGGCGCCTCATGAGTGAGTCAGTATATGCATGTTCACTTTAGGTTCAGACTAATGTATATATATATATATATATATATATATATATATATATATATATATATATATATATATATATATATATATATATATATATATATGCGGTCCTGTGTAGACTAGCCAACCCTTCATTAAAGTAGCCAGGAGGGTCTTTCTGGCTAAATATAAGCACCCCCCTAAACGTTTAGGGACCGTCCTAAATGACATTCTAGTTTCTCGTGCGACCCCCTAAATTTAAAACTCATTTAGTCAAGTGCATAAACTTTTATTCAACTTTTCTAGTTTCTCGTGATTTAATCATCTGCTTAAACTTGCCCTAGACCTACAATAGTTCCCGTCACACTCAGTTTTCATTGTTTTGTTTTACAGCGATGTTTATATTGCAGATTTAATGGGTGTGGACCACTAAATTTGACATGGTGACATGGCAATTTCTTAAAATCGACATGTGACATGAGAGGTTCTTAGAGGTGACATGGGACATGGGGATTTAAGTGACATGTGACATAACCATTTCTTAAAATCGACATGTGACATGAGAGGTTCTTAGAGGTGACATGGGACATGGGGATTTTAGTGACATGTGACATAACCATTTCTTAAAATTGACATGTGACATGGGGGACCCCCCATCCACACCCCCGATTTAGGCAGCAATGTAAATTATGTTTTGCCTGCCACCTAGCGTGAGGGACACTGACTAAATTCATGACGTTATATAAGGAATTCCCGGGGGTTTTCCATCAATTTCTCTACTGTTATACTGGATCCCTGAGATTTAGATAAAGAAATTTTAGGCAATGCCGTAAATATTTAGGAAGTTGCCTAAATATACGGCAAATTTATTAAAGACGAAAAGGTTAGCTACATTTAGTCATATGTGTAAATTTGCCATATATAAAGCTGCGGGACACTTCAATTTTTTTTTATACAGGTGTGTGGCTGAACCCACGACAACCCTTACCCTTGCTAGGGCACTCGTTCGCGGGATTTTTCTTCGAAAGCCTACCCTTGCTAGGGCACTTTTGACCCAATAATCCTAGATTTGTTTCAAAATGTCTTAAATTTACACTGATTGGGGAGAAAATTGAATTTGCTTTATGCTATTTTCATGAAAACTGTGCTTATGTCCAAGAAAATTTCTAAATTTCCTGCGTTAATCCGGGTATTCTGCTGAAAGTTGACCCTTGCTAGGGTCATTTTGCTCAATAGTAGACCCTTGCTAGGGACATTTGTGGCTGAAACAGGAGGCTTGCTAGGGACTTTTCCTTGAAAAAGTACCCTTGCCAGCCACACATATGTGTATACCTTACATAGAGAGTGCCCCCCGGGGGTGCCAACCTTAAAGGATTTGAGCAAGTGGTCTATAATCATTGATGCCTGCACACAGACCGTGACTGTGATGCCATGGACCGTACGTCCTCGTGTGTTAAAGACTTCTTACGATACATTTGTGGGTGGATGTTCTGGGTAAAGTACCCAAGGAGCACGTCATTAGAAATAAGTTGTCCGCCATATACGAGAGGACAAACTCTATTTCTCTGTGCTGATATCTATGTTCGATTTATAAAACATTTATAGCTTGGAGCACTCGAAGAAGTACTATTGTCTTACTATAGATCATTTTCACGTGCTATATATCTTTTTCTATTGGGTTCTCATAAGGTCAACAACAATACAGTTTGCATAAAGATGTGTCCAAAGACTTCTTTTGTCAGTGTCATGTAATTGATTAATTCTCCATGTTGACTGTGAAACCTTTCCTTGGCTCACCTATCCAAGAACAATATTTGTCACAATTTATATAATTTACATGTACAGTGTCTGTTAGTTAAATTGTCATTTTCATCTGAAGGGTGTATATTGTCGGCGAATGAGTAATTTTATGGTGATGTGGTGGATGTGAAAATAAGGATTCAATGAACTGGTCTGGAGGGAAACAAAGAAGATATGGTTGTAGGGATTTTCTTCTGCACGCAGATGACCAGACCATGGTTCCTAAACCTTTAATGACGCTACATACACATGACACAACTCTCACACACCATGAGTCATGTAATTACTGTAATACGAATTTCATGCCAGTCAAGCTCATTATAACTGCCTGTTACATGTATTAGCACAATGGTAACATGTTTGCTTCGATGCCCGTGTCTTCTACATCATATTATATATACGATCGTTTTGTAAAGGTTATCCTTACTCAGCCTGTTGTCATGGTGTCCGTATTGGAGAGTCATGAGCACACATACTAAATATAAAGCTCAGCCACTGGGTACATAAATATAAAGCATCATACGGTGTTTAAGGATGTAAACGATGAGCACCCTAGCTTTGATGAAATGAGAAGAATGTGATAAATACGACAAGAAGAAACCCATTTAGATAAAAAGAAAAGAGTGTATGGCAGATGGTGTGCGGTTAGGGTGTATTGCCATGTAATTTTTTTTTATCTCAAACTGTCCTCTTGGACATGTAAGAGAGTTTTTCACAAGGGCACAAATGTCCATCTGCTACAAAACAATCTGTGATCCAGCTTCATGTAGAAAACGTTGCTCATGTGTTGATTTCATTTCCATGCGTTCGCTGCACGTATACCCTACACTAATTATTGTGCGGCAAAAGTCTTAATGTAAATGTTCACCTGCTCATCAGGATGCAAAAATAAGATAAGTATAAAACGTGGTAAATGACTGTCGCTGTATGCTTGGCGTGGGAGAATGGGGTGGAAGGGCGCCTTGGCTCTACCAATATTAAAAGGGAACGTCCCCTGACCGAAAACCCCGTCCACCACCCCCTGCCCCTTCCACCCAAGAATACAAATTTGCTGTCTACACCTCCACTTAGATCTGAATCATTAATCGTTCCTGGTGAGGCTCCTTGTATACTAACTAAATGTAAAAGACTTCTAATATAATATTATACTACCTATATGTACACGAAAAAAAATCAGCTTGGCTCTAAGGTAGGCATGGCCGGCCGTCTATACATGTATATTATGTGTTTCAAATGTATGGACATGGATTATAATAATCATCGTCTGAGAGGTCTAACAAGGGTATGTATAATGAGCGTACCACTATGGATCACTATAGGTAGAATCCCACATGGCGAAATGTCTCAATTATCTCTGCGATTTTGGTACCTACCCCAAATTCACAAGGGACATAACTATGACAGGAAGTATAGAACACAAGCAATATTTCGTGATTTTGGGCCAAAAAATATATAAAGCACAGAGATATAAACATCAACAAAGGCAAAATATTACAAAGCGTACATGAAAAAATGCTACAGTATCCTTGTGTTCTTTACACCCTTCTGTAGTTATAATCCTTGCGAAATTGGGATAGATACCAAAATCGCAACAGATTCAAAATCGCAGAGATATTTGAGCCATTTTTGGCCATGTGGTATTCGACCTTATGTGTATAAGGTGTACAAGGTAACCAATCACATAAGATTTATAGTGAGTGAGTGAGTGAGTGAGTAATGGTTGTTTAATGCCATTTCGACAGCTAAGGTCATATTCATGGCAAGAAGTACATTACAATTTCACAGAGGAATGTGTGGGTGCCCGCGCATATGTGCACCACACACATCCGAGGGGATAGGAAAGAGGAGAAATAGACCCTTTTAAGTGGGCTAGGGAAGCCCGATAAGATTTATATAAGATTTATATAGCCTTGATAGCGTGGATGCTTTGGCCTCCAATTGATTAGTTCACTTTTGTTACCCACAAGAAAACCTGTAGTGTATGTTTTGCTCTAATTCCTTCCGCGCATCTAAATAATATCATTGATAAAGTATGTGACGAGGTTACTGTTGTACGTGTCTTCTGCAATAAAGAGAAATACTTGTTTGCCTCATAAAAGGTTTTATTGAAACCACATGTAACGTTTTAGTAATGATAATTCTGATCTCGAACATTTCTTATATACCGGGTGCAGTGGCGGATTTAGAGGGGGGGGGCGCGGGGGCGCACGCCTGCCCTTTTCCCAAGTACTTAAGAGTTTAACTACATATTTTGGACCCAAAAATTTGCCAAAAAATGGGGGGTGCGCCCCCTCCTTTGGGGCCGCGCTCCCTCCTTTTTCAAACCCTGGATCCGCCACTGGGGTGCACTAAATATGTGGAAGATTGCTTCCTACGCCCATAGATAGGCCTACATAAATGGAAAATGTCATAGATCCGATGATTTAGCCATAAGGAAATACCTGTGCAAATGTATTGCAGGACGCAACTTGCTTCGTTGGACTATGCCCTGAGGGCATGCAGCGCCGCCCCCCATGGTGACGCGTATATATATGTATTTGGGACCACCGCATGGGATTGGGCATGCCCTGAGGGCATATTGCTGGCCTTTACATATCAACAATTGACCACTTCTAGTGTATGCCCTGAGGGCATCGTGTATTGGTCCCTGAGGGCATGTTCCTTCTCTTTTGAAGTTCTGAGATTAACCATAAGCGCACACATGCCCTCAGGACAACACCAGCGTTGTCTAGGCCACTATCCACACTATGATTGACCAAAGCATGCCCTTAGGGCATTACTCGTGTATGAATACCCTTGGGGCATTACTTTGAAAACCCAAAACAACACCATCCTTTAATAGGTAGGGAATTTACCTGGGGAATTTATAGAGAAGAGACAGTCCCTGGGGGCATCAGTTAGTGAGCACTAATGCCCTGAGGGCATTGATGATAAAAAAATGCCCTTGGGCAATAAGAGTTGCATTATTTTATAGCCTCAAGTCGAGAATAATTATATCCTGATGATGAAAAAGAAATCCTGTATTAAGGGGCATAGTCCAGATCAGGCCATAAGGGCATCAATATTAGTGGTAGGCTATGCCCCAAGGGTATTATTAGTGATGCCAATGCCAGAGGCTTATTGACTAGTGCATGCCCTCAGGGCAGCACAAGCACAATCTATGCCCTCAAGGCATGTCCCTTTCTTCTAAGTTAATAGATAACAATTCAGTGAATTTATTATTAAGTGCATCAGGGCTCCCTTGACATGCCCTGAGGGCATAGCTAGGTCTATGCGCTGTAGCTCTCATTATAGCCTACAAGATCCCAGTACCTATGCCCCGGGGGGCATGCATTCTCCTCTACCTCCTTCCCACACCCAGTGTGGAAACGTACCTCATCCGCGGAAATGTACGCGCCACTCTCACACGGCGCGGCAGTATGTCCTTAGGGCATAGACCAACGTAGCAAGTTGTATCCTGCAAATGTATTGGAGAGTACCTACTGTAAAGAATGTGCTGCCATCTGACACTTTGGGAGCAAGATATTGCCAGCTACTCGGATAGATTCGGACCTATAGTGAGTGGTGTATGCCAAGGGGAGATAGTTGCAGGCCACATAACAGGATTGAATGGACCAATACTGATCATTTGGTTGATCAACGTTGGTGAAGCTGCTTTTGGAATTCTTGGGCCATATACAAAATTTGATGTTAACGTCTTACTCACCATTTCAATACTAACCAATGTTCCACAATCTTCTGTACTCTGTTCAGTGGCAGATTTGGGCGATGGCAAGGGGGCGTGCGTACCCTCCTGTTTATTTTGTTGTTTTTTGTCACTGTAGTTAAGAGCTAAATTACCTCTTTTGGTCTGTAACTTGATCAGAAATATGGGCTACATAAGGTCTCCTCCTTTCTAAAGACCTGAATCCGTCACTGAGTTACTGTTTCTATTTCATGACAAAACACCAGGGGGAGTGACTGTATGAAGTGGGAGACCTGCATATGGTTCTTACACTGACGTTCACAAGGGTGTACAGATATTTCTCTTACAATGTCATTCACTAGACTATATATAGACTTCTTTTGTGTGTGTGTGTTTTTTTTTTGTTGCTGTTTGTTTAGTGCTCCTTGGCACAATTTGTAAGAGCCCTGACTCGAACAGCTTTTTCCCGTCTGACACCTGCCTTGGCCCACAAAGGTAACGCCCCATAGTTATGTCAACAATACAACTGAACATGTGAAATGACGTTTATTTCTTAGTCTTACTTTAATAGATCGTGTCATATGCCGAGTGCAACCCATTCGAAACCAATGACGACCTTGTTTTATAAATCCAATAGCTGTAGGGAACAACTTGAATGTTATGTTATGGTTGAAATTTGACTACATGTAATATATATCCTAGAGGGAACTGCTCCTGACGAAGTTGAATGGACGTCAGACCATCACTAATTAATCCCAAAGTCCTTGAGGAGATGGACTGATTTCTGATTTGAGTTAGTTGATCAGTATATATGGCCTTTGTCGGCTTAGTTGATCAGTATACGGCCAGTGTCGGCATCTATGACGTCACAATGAGAGTTGAATCCAGACGGGGAAAGAGACCGGACAGATGCCGACCTTGTGGAGAAACATCCGACCTTGCTGAAAATGTAATCACACACATACATTGATATGTTTTACTATGTAGGTGGGACGCATAATTATTATACCAGCTAGGACTTTAAAATATTATATAAATGTTGAGGTTTTCGGGGGGGCAGACTGTTCAGGAGGGGGGGGGGTAGGCCTCTAATTAAATTTCCTAAGTGATCACTAAATAGTGTCCTACTTATGGTGGCTGAAAGGAGGGTCCATCATACAACTACTCAAGAATTTCTGGTATGGTGTAAGCAAACCAAATCAACTCACCTCCGCACCTTTCTCTCTTTTATCATGAGGAAAACCATGACTGCAGCACTAATGCCAACAAGAACTGCCAGACAGCATAACGCCACAATGACTGAAGAGTTAGTAGAAAATAACAGAATTGTCATTCTTCAAGTCATAGAGTCTTGGTCCGGTTTGTGATAATCTTGTAACACACTACACAATGATACATTTTTTTATGTGTATCTTCTAAGTACTCTTGTGATAACTCACTGCTTCCTGCTTATTTCGTGTTTTTGTTGTTGTTTTTTTCCTTTTCTCTCAATCGTTTGCTATTCTTGAAAACAAAAGTCAAATGTTTGACTATTCAGCCAAATAGTAGTATTACATAAAGAGAAACATGTACCTTCCTAGCCTGATGATGTACAATATACTTACTCATCTGGCCACTAGAAACCTGCGTCCCTCCTGTTGACGCCCCAGCAGAGGGCTCCTCATTTCCGGTATTACTTCCGCCGTCAGGTGTCACAGTCACGCTGATTGGTTGAGGTGTCGTGGTCACTTGTAGGGTTTGGGTTCTGCTGATTGCCGTGTCATTATCGGCATGAGTGGAGTACTTTGGTGTAGACGCCACACTTGATACTGTTTGTATTGTTGTTGGTGTTTCCTGGTCAACTATAACATACTTTGGGCTTAGAATAGGCTGTCATAGCGCAGCTTAGAACCCAACGATTTTACACTGCATTTGTCTAAGGTAAACTTCAAATAGGTATTAGAGTCCGTTTCTATTCCACGTTTTCGAAAAATGCTGCTGCCTATTTCATATGAAAGGTTTCCTCTTCTTAGTTTGCCTGACTAGATCTAGGCCGACACTATAATAAAGGCCTACATACATTGTCTAAAATCCATGTCCTTGTGCTAACAACGACCCTGCAGGACATTTCTAAACATACTACAAAGCAGTCACGATTGCTACACATCAAATCATAGTGTGAACACTCAAGCACTATATAATCCCATTAAATCCAATCTTGAGGATTTTAAATTGTATTGGCTATATGCAGTCGTAGTAACTTAAGAAATGCCCTATAGGATAGCTTTAAGAGGCGGAGGTCCCCGCCCTTTTTTAATCATCCCAATACTCAACCATGGCTCATGCCATCGGCAAACAATTAGATATTGTTATCTTTATGGAATTATATTGATTATTTTACAAGTATAATTCCAGTGACTTTGTTAGGATGATTCACACTGTTTACATCATTTTAATGGCTACGGTCATACTTGGTCATCATACTGAAAATAGTTATCCAGAGTTAAAGTTCTTTTAAAATGTTTGGAGAGAGAAGAGTTAATTAAGGTTGCAATAAATGTTGAAATACCCTTCTCTAACCTCTGCCTCAGATAATTCTACACCACCTTTCCTCTCCTTTACTCAATCACCCATAAGGAAGTCAATGCGATCATGAAAGGTCGAATCCCACTTGGCGAAAAATGGCTGAAATATCTCTGCGATTTTGTGTGTTGAGTTGTATGGCCCTTGTGGGGGCCATAAAATGCAAAGATTGATCAACTTATTCCGAATCCGACAGTGGTTTAGGGTTAAGTTTGCATTAGTCCTTGTGTTTTATGGCCTCAACAAGGGCCATACAACACAACAGACAAAATCGCAGAGATATTTCAGCCATATTTCGCCATGTGGGATTCGACCTATAGAGAGCTGTTGTTATCCCATTACCCAAATCTGGTAATCTACAAAATGTATCCAATTGGTGACCAGTCAGTCAATTAAATCTCATATCCAAGCAAATTGAGAAGGTTATTTATGCTCAGATTTTGCTTCATCTTATGAGGTATGAAATTATTAGTAATAAAAAATATGGGTTTATGCCAGGCAGATCAACATCCAATGCAATCTACCAACTAACTCATGACTTGTTTGAGTCATACAATGGGGGGGGGGGGTGCTCGGCCGTGGTCTTCCTCGATCTGAGGAAGGCTTTTGATACGGTCGACCACTCCCTCCTACTAGAGGAATTGTGCAAATTAAGTCTATCAAATGATAGCATTGACTGGTTGAAATCTTATTTGATTGGTAGGACACAGTGTACTACTGCTAATGGCTTCACTTCTAATGAACAGCTTATTTCGTGTGGGGTGCCCCAGGGCTCTGTCTTAGGACCTCTGTTATTTATCATATACATTAATACCGTGACATCTGTAATAGAAAAACGTAAATTTTGTTTGTATGCTGATGATTTTGCAATTTACACTGATGGTATTGATCCTGTAGCGGTAATCAGTGATCTCCAGCATGATTTGTGTAATGTATATACCTGGTGCTGTATGTTCAAGTTAACTGTTAATGTTGACAAGACTCACCTACTTTGGTGTGCACCTAGCATGGTTTATGATAGACTGCAAATCGAGGCACGTTCCACCAAACTTGGTGGAATGACCTTGAAGGCTGTGCATTCCTTTAACTACCTGGGCGTTATTGTACATAGGCACTTGAATTTTAGGGAACACTTGGAGAACGTTAAGGGAACATTTCAGGCTAAAATGTACCGATTGAGAAAAATTCGCCACTACATTGATGCTGATTTATCAGTTAGACTGTATAAGCAAATGGTACTACCTGCCATAGAACATGCCAGTTGTATGCTTGATTGCGGTCCAAATAAATTAGTTAAAAAGCTTCAAACCATGCAAAATCATTGACTTAGGTTATGTTTCCGGATACATGATCCCCGAGAAATTTCGATACATGATTTACATGCGAAGGCTGGTTGTAAACTCTTGGAGGTAAGACGCAACATATCTCTTCTCAGTATTATGTATACATGATACTTCTCGTGACCTTCCAATGTTTGAGTCCCTGTAAGAGTGTTACGTGGCAACAGCAAAATATGATTGGAAGTGAGTCGTTCCAACTGCCTTGCTTATGACAAGTGCCCTCTTGTCAGGGGCAAGATTATCTAGGACAAACTCTCAGGCAAGGTTCAAAAATTAGAATCAAAAAGGGAATTTATGTCTAAGATAAGATAATGGGCCAAAGCTATTAATGCGAGTCTGACAAGGAGTTGATGTATTGTCGATGTACTGATAATATACACCGCCATAGGTGAATGTGAACTGTATTTTGTTATGTAGAACAAGAATGAATGGTGACTTGGATCAGCCTAGCTCGAACTGTGTACCAGCCTTGTAATTCTTATGATATCTCCATGTTTGAAATGCAACGCATAAACTTTCTCTATGTGTATCTGTATTATGCTATTCATGGCTAATCATGAAAAGCTTCATTGTATGATGTTATTATGCCAAAAAAACTTGTTAAACTCAAACTCACCCAGTGCCATTTATTTTGGTAAGAGGTGAGTGTGATGCCTACAGCTAAGCACTTATGTCTGTGCTGCTGTCTGCTTTTTGGTGGGAAGGGACAACAGTCAGCTAAATACTTTTGAATAATTTCCCCAGGTGGCAGGACTGAACAGTGAGGTCCTCAAATGCAGAGCTCTTTCTACCATAGAATATCAGTCTGATTTCTAATAAAACAAATGGAGCCACTGAGCTGGTTTAATAATGTGTTTGTTAACATGGAAAAAATGCTGGAAGCATTTTATTTTTGCTCATCTCTATCCTTCAAATTTGCTAGGCTAGAGCTCACAAAACAGGACGAGATTTGACCAGCACGTTGTAACAAGTGGGCTAATGGTGGAAAAGAAGAAAATGGAAAATCTACATTTTTGACGTCTTGTAGCATCTTTAACTGATAAAGGCAAAACAAGAGGTCAGGAAGGAGAACTGTGCCGGACGGACACGAGGTACACAAACTGACTTGTGGAAGGTTGGATCCCTCCAATTTTAGCCCTGTTTAATGAACTATATAAATATAAGGATTCCTTGATAATTGCATTTCAAGTTACAAAATCGTTAATTGTGGGACGTCACTAAACGAGAGTCACGAGTGTGAGTGAGTGAGAGTACATGGGTTAATAGTCACCAAAACTTTTGCAAACTAATATCAGACTTCCTAAAAAATCGAATTAGGTTTTCCAGTATACAGAATTATTTTTCTAAAATCTTCACTTTTAAGTGTGATATTTATAAGGGGTGATTCCACATCAGGCAAAGTGTCCGTCAGGAACCAAAAGTCAAGGGAGGGTCAGAAAACTGACTTTCCTCTTTGACTTTCTTAATCAAAAGTTGACTTGTTGCATCAAAGATTTTTTCACCAACCCTCTGACTTAACTTTTGGCTAATGGATAAAACCTGACAAATCCAAGTCAGCAATATCTGACTGAAAAAGTTGACTTGTGAATGCCTGACTGACAAATTTTCCACTTCAAGTGTGCCTGATGCCAAAATATTTTAACTAATAGATATTTTGGAAAGTGAACCTTTTCAGTCACAGTCTGGGAAAATCTGACTTTCGACTTTTAACTTTGGACTGAAAAAAAGTGTTGTTCTTTTTACAGGTGTTCACTTTTTCAGTCAAAAGGTACCTTGTGATTGACAAAGTTGGAAGATGTTTTAGTCAGAAAGTCTGACAGAAAAAGTTAACTTTTTCCTGAAATGTTTGACTAAAAAACTTATTGACTAAAAAAGGTTATATTTTACTGGTGGAATCAGGTTCGACACAGTCAGACATTAGTCAGCTGCCTCATAGGCTTGCCCCGAGAGGCTTGCCCGACGGAAAATGTATTTGACGTGGAATCGGCCCCTTTAATAGCTGTTGAGACTTGCCTCTTTGGCAGATGAAGGGTAGAGGTCGGCTGCAGAGTTCGTCTGTCCAGGCGTTCACATTGTCCATGTGGAAGGTAGCACAGTTAGGGGAGGAGGCGTTAGGTCTGGATGGTGCCCAGTGGGTGTAGGACACACCTTCACCTGAAAAGTACCACCTTAATGTAAAACGGTATCAGTGGTAGATGTCTAGGGTATTTGGTCTAAGTAGGACTGAGTAGGGTCAAGGTACCCATCATACCATGTCTTATCAGTGTGTTTTGCAACTTCAGAAGAACCAGCAACCTTCAAAATGGTGGATCCACTGGGTGTGGGTCTAGAATCATATTAGGAGTAAGCGGGAGTAATGCTAGTTCTGGCGACTTGCACTGATAAGCTGATAAGATTGGGACCAGCATGTCCCTGGAAGTGGATGTTATCCAGGGACAACACACCCATCATGGCAATGCCTTATCAGTGTGTTTTGCCACCGTTGGCATACCAGTGACCAGCGAAATTCAAAATGGTGGAGCCACTGGGTGTGGGTCTAGAATCCTATAGGACACATCGCTCACACGAGATATACTTCAATTCCATCTCAATGTCACTGTATGTGTGATTTATTCCATAACCACCTCTATTTTGGTTTACACAATGGTACTATTCATTCATTTCTTATAAGGCTTAGTACTGACGTCCTGTGGGTCCACCATTTTAAATTTTGCTGGTTGAGGTAAACCCCATTGATAAGACATACTATGATGGGTACCTTGTCCCTGGGTAACACCCAGGGACATGCTGGGCCCATGTTATCAGTTCTTATCAGTGCATGTCACCAGAAACCAGCTCCAGACCCGCTTCCAGCCAATATATCAGAACCATTTTACAACTGATTTTTTCTTTGGTTGAATGAGTCTTAAGCTGACTCAATTATCTACAAATTCTTTTGATGCTGTGAGGTATTTTATTGAACTCACCATTTACCCATTCCATGGCACCTTTTCGAAGCCCCACCCACAGCAGGTTCTGGTCTGTACGTGAATCCATTATGGCTTGTATCAAGGTCGATGTCCTCCCATCCATTACTGCCAGATCTCCCCCTCGTTTTCGACAGTCATCTCTAGCCTCAAACCAGTTTAACATAGCCTCGCTGATGAAGTAGCAACGCCCTTCAATCAACTGGTAACCATTTCCAACACATGTGTCTATATTCATCTCTGTGTGAAAGAGAGTTTTCTTTGAAACTTGAGTTAATTAATATATATTTTATCTTTAGCTCCTTCATTTCCTAGACCATGTGGAATGGAGTAAACTTAATCCTCTTGGGTCACCTTCCATAGCCAGTATGGGCTCGGACAGACAGGTATGCTATATAATCATGCTCCTTGACATGGATGTTTAAAATGTCCTTATGAGCGCCATTTTCCGATATAGCTTATCATAGCACCCACGGAGACCATTTTCTTCAACGGAATTAGGTCTTCACGTATTGATAATGCCAGTTACAAACGACTTCCTCAAACTCACACCTCAGATGTTATCTCCCTAAGTCAGGGGCCATATCCTGCATTTTTTAGGTAATTTGTAAACATTGGATTAAAGTGTCTATACTGGTATTTTCGGCGGGGGGGGGGGGAGGGCAAAACATATTTCTCTCCCCATGTCTGGGATTGCGGGATGCCCGTCCCCTGTACCCCATTCCCCCTATTCCGACAAACAGGTCTGAATTATACTGCAAACTAATTCCACTTACCTATTTCACACATGTACTTGACAGGAGCACCACAGCTAATGTCATTTAATTTCCCACCAAAGAAATCATCGGCTGCCCCACAACGCTGGTTTTGGTAGAAGCTGTTCGGTTGGTCGTATCCCCATGATGCCTCCAAGCCTAAAACCGTCAGTTAATTTTCTTTATACCGGGAGGATAGAAGTCAATTACAGAACAGTCAACTATAACAAAAGGCTCTACAACCACCAAAATCTTACTACGATCACAGAATCTGGGTAAATCATAGGCGTTACCAAATACCATTGTATCAAGTTCTATATTCTAGCGCAGATTTGGGACAGATTTGTACAACATGACTATTTCTGGTATAGGCCAAATCCCACACCGTGAAAATGGTTGGGAAATCGTTGTGAAATAGGATATGTGGGTGCTTAGCCGATATTGGGGTGGTAATATCGTCTAGGGAAGACCTATAAAGGCTAAGAATCCCTGTCAAAGTGCTGGTATTTAGGGAGTATAGTACATCAAAAGTTTTTGATATTTTCTTCACAAAGGGCTTAAAATCTCTGTGATAGACTCAAAATCCCTGTGATTTAGAGAAAAACAACAGTTTCTAGGAAATCAGAAGAGGTGTGTCTTTGATAAATCAGGAGCCAAGTTCCACATACTACAGTCATAATGGGGTTCTGCTTGTGATTTATGCAAGCTACATTTGTTTATGCTATGCAGGATACCATTGCAAAACACAGAAAATAGTCATAGACAACTGTGATATTAATATCAAATACTCTATCTCTGTGAATCATTCTAGCAACTCATCTGTGCAGTAATAAAAATCAGAGAGATTCCCCTGCTACTATCAGCTAAAGTCGGATTTGGAGTGGTAAGAAGTGCAGTGAGTACCCTTGTGATTTAGGAAATTGGCAAGAGTCCAATGTTGCCGATATCCAGAATCACAGATATTTCATACCCATTTTTCACGTAGTGGGATTTGGCCTTATAGCTTTGTCTGGTTTGAATCCCCTTTCCATGTATTTCAGTGATTTAGTGCTGTACAATGGGCAGCAAGATGACTAATTAACCAACTGTACAATTGGTAATTATTGGTGAACCAAAAAGGGAGGAACATCGTTGTCTATTCTGAAATTGACTCCATGGAGGCCAACGGCATATAATACACCAGTTTGACAAAAGGGGGGGCCCAATAGGAGGGGGCACATCCCCTTTATCTTAGCAATATTTGGGGTCCAAAATGTCAGAATTAGCTCTTAAGTACAGGCAAAAAAAAAGGGGGGGCGCACCCTCTCGCCCCCCCCCCCAATCTAAACCTGCCACCGACTCCTCATATACTAATCGCCGGAAATGTTGGGTAGTTGGTTCATATACACAAATGCATGTAGTACGTAGGCCTAATATCATGCTAACCTCTACATCACGGATATAAAACCTTGTTTGTTCTTTTCTTTCTAAAAAGGGCAACATTCTCCGAGACCCGTTAATGACCACTCCGAACACTCGTGATGTTTTCGACGCATTTGTCAATTCCTTTTTGTCACCTCTGTTCCAGATCGTGACGATTTCGTCCGGATCATGACGATTTCGTTAATTCATTTAATATGGAAAACATCTGCCCACATACGCCGAGGTGAATTGTGAAATCATGAGCTTACAGACTTCATGAATGATGAAATTAGTGATACAATAATTCTGTAGGCTATACTTTGATATTATAATATCGTGGTCCGCTGACTCTGATCCAATTGTTTAGACTAATTCATTGGGATAGATCACGACATAGTATTGCCAACGGTTGGCCAAATAAACCTAAATATATAAAGATATCATAAAACCCTCCAATGTATAGGCCAAATCCCACAACACGAAAATGACCAGGGAATCCTTGTGATTTTGGCAGGTAGGGTACCTTAGCCGATATTGGGTGGCAATATCGTCTAAGGAAAAGCTATAATGGCTAAGAAGCCTTGCCAAAGTGTTGATATTTTGGAAGTGGATCATATCAAAAGTTTTTGATATTTCCTTCACAAGAGGCTGAAAATCTCTGTGATATACTGAAATCCTCTGTGATTTAGGGGAAAACAAGAGTACCTATAGTAAATCACAAGAGGTTTGTCTTTGATAAATCAGGATCTAAGTTCCACACATAGGGGTTATAAGAAAGCTCTGCTTATGATCTATACATATAATGCCATTACATTTGTATTGCAAAACCAAATAATTAAGTCAGAGACAGCTGTGATATCAATATCAAGTACTCTATCTCTGTCAATCAAACTGGTAATTAGCCTATACAAAAATTAAATTCACAGAGATTCCCTTTGCCATATTGTCTAATAGTGAGATTTGGGGAAGGGGGACGTTGATAAGAATCTTTGTGATTTACAACATTGACTAGAGTACAAGGCTGCCGATATCCATAAACATAGACATTTCAGATCCATTTTTCACGTAGTGGGATTTGACCTTATAGGAGGCAAACTGCTGTCTCGTTATGCATCCTACAACCTGCTACAGCTGCATGTTTGCCGTTATCTTAGGCTCCTGGCTGCAATATATGTTGAACTAATTTTGTTATCGAGCATGGTTTGCTATACACGACGAAATAACGTAGTCTTTTTTGTCTTCTTCGACAAAAATGAATACCATGGCTAATGATATCTGGATAACAATGCTTACAATAAATGTTATGACATTATGTCCAGAGGAAAAAAGATTAAAAACTGCATAGGGAAACCAACAGGTGAGCATGACAGGTGATTTGCATTTAGATGTAGAAATATTGAGTTTTTGGAGCCCACCTCGAATGTAAAGTACCAAGTTAGCGTTTTCTGCACCACACTTCTCTTTGACGTCCCCACTGCAGGGCAGGGTGCACCCCGCTGACGTACCGTGCTTCCCATACGTGTTTCCACAGTAACAGTTCTGACCTCTCTGTTTTATTATATTGAAAAAGCAACTTATGAATTATCTTATGTATCTACCTTTTGGGTGGTTAGTTTGTTATGATTTATCACTTACTAATTCGTCTATGTGTATGCCCAAAGACACTGTTCAAGCCATTCATCACTCAAATCTGAAGTCCTGCATGAGAACTACCAAAGCACAAGTGGATGGTGATGACATTGTAATAAAGATAGAATAACTCTCGCTTTAAAGCTGATATTATCCTCTTAGGTGGGTCTTTACTTTATTTCTCTCTTTTGTGTCAAAATCATCAAATATGACCAATATATGATGTTTTCATGTGATCAACAATTGTTTTATTTACCTTAAGACCAGCATACATGTATCTGGACTGCAGACATCTGGACATGCACTTCTCATGTGTGATGGCAGAGATGTCAACTCCATAAGTAAAATCTGGATCTCCATCCTGGTCTTTGTAACACCCCTGTGACCTCAGTAACTGCCCAGCTGAAAACACAATTTCCTTTTTACGGAGCCTAATAATTTTTAAGTCTATTCACGAATGTTATGATTGAAGCATAAATAATAATTATATCTTGGATTATGATACAAAATTAATGTCGTTTTTGATTCATATTACCGATTTCAATATAACGACCCTGACCTGTATTTTTCAAGATTTCTTAAAACACAAACTTTTGACCCAATACCACGGGGTGTCCTCTTCTTTGAGCCCTATCCACGCCCTCCTCATCCCATGTCTCTCCAATGTACGTCGCACGATGACGTCACGTTCCTGTGACGTGACGACGACCAACGTCCCATTTTGGGAGGTGCATGCGCCTTGAGCGGTATCCCATGTTGCTAGAGTCTGAGGGTTAATAGTGTAGATGCACCACCCATCAGAGGTCCTCTGTCCAGCACATAGAAAATGTGCCCCTATATATGAGAGATTAGAAGTTTTCTTACAACTGTGGTCTGTTACTCCAGGAGATACTGAGGTGCATGTAAAATATAAGTGTAGGCTGTTTGTGCTCCAGTTGGTAATAAGATGAATGTAGAGAGCACTTACATACAAGCAACTTTATAATAATAATAATAATAATAATAATAATAATAATAATAATAATAATAATAATAATAATAATAATAATAATAATAATAATAATAATAATAATAATAGTTTAGTGAGGTCTTAATAATAATAATAATAATAATAATTATGATGTTTTTCTGTACACCTATGTGGTACTGTGCACACTTAAAGACAAACGCTACCCGGTACACAGAAGCCACCTGGTGGCAGAAATCCAAACTCATCAGTTATACTATTTTAATTAGTTTTCTCATCCCAACTGGACCATTTTACCTGTATATATTTTTTCAGTTCATTTCTGATCACTATAGAGGCATTAAAGATATTTATATGCCATTTGAATTACCATAGGACACAACTTTTTCATTTCAACCATGACCCCCCATTTTTCTTCTTTTAAAATGTTTGTAACGATGTCCTTTATAATTATATTCAGAGAGTCTCGTAGATGAATCAAAAGAAGGTCATTCACTATGATGCAAAATATGAAAAATGTTTTCCCCATTCATTTCTATAGTTTAGGCATTTTCAATTAAGTGGTCATAAAATAAAAATGAGCGCCGTGACATAGGTGTTTTTTGCATTTTTCTGTTCTTTATATATCAAACTAATACAATCCAGAGTTATTTGAGATTATCAATAGAAGATCTAACATTGGTCAGCCTGTAGCGTTTGTCTTTAAATAATGTACACATACGTGCACATAAGTCCAGAAATATTGTGTTTCTAAACGATATTTCAGGACAGACAGCTATTCAGCTGTCCTTAGATTTCCAAAACCTTTTCAATTTCATGAAACCAGGGGACAAAGTTCACATAAGTGCATCATCCATGTCAAGAGGATTCAAAACAAGAGTGATCAATAGGCCAATCCCTCAGATTTGACTGCCATGAGTGACGATGATATCAAGGGAAAGGGGCACTTTAATTTGTGAGTTCCATGCAGGCACATGCCCTAATTGACTACTCACCTATAGACCTAGAGTAACATACCCCAGGAGGGCATTTCTCAAGATGCTACAACTGAACACAGCCACTATCATTTGAAACCCTTAGAATTAGAGTGGGTAATGCAGTGCGACTGCTCTGTACGATCAGCACTTAACGTAGTATTTACATAGGGTTTAGTAGGTCAGTCATACCAGTGCAATTATTAATTACTACTAGGTGCAGGGTTGTAATGGCACTAAAGTGAGGGATTCCACTACGATTTGGGCGGGTCTAGTCATACCATCTTGAGAAATGCCTTCCTGATTTACATGTGTATTAGAGAGATCACAGGGAATGATGCACCAATGGTAAGATCCATATGTAATAATGTTACATATGGAATGCATAATAATGCATAATTTCTTGCATGCTATTCATTAGGGAAGTCCACTGTCCGCTATTTGGAATACCTGTTTTTATGACCACGCAGAGGCTGTAACGTTACACTAATTGAGGGGGGGGGGCAATATATTGAAGGTGGAGACGCAGGTATTAAAGATGTAACCGAAAGCCCCAGGTTTCTATCAATGAAATTATGACAGCACCTACCTGTAACACAGTGCAATAACAGCAGCGTTTTAAAGGTGACAGTAAATCCATCTTGACCCATCCTCTGCTTCATATTGTTCAAAAAGTAATATCTTAAAAGAAATATTCCGACTCAGGGGTCAAATAACACTCTCCTCCTAGTGATGTATGAGTCACGCAGCATGTGTGGGGGATGTGCCACGTAATAATCTATAGGCTGATAGACAAAGGCATACAAACAAAGGCATCATCAGATACGTGCCTAGCCCATACCTCCACACTCCTTAAGTCACTAAATATGTGAGCAAAAAGGTAATCCATAGAAAAGCTGTACACATGAATTTTAAGTTAGTCTTGTCCATATCTCAAAATGATCGTGGGAACTGAGGAAATGTGAAAAAAAGGTTTTCAGGGGAAAATTTCATCATTCCCGAAATTAAATTTCTCTCAGAAATCCTCTTTCAGTTGCTCTTACAAATCCTTTTTAATGTCCAAGTTACTAGGGTGACAACATTCCATGATGTGAGGGATCCCATGAATCTCACCTGTTTAAATGACAGGGATAAGAATTTGAACACATAACAGAGGTTGTTGATATTTTCTCAGACATTTTGTACCTTTCTCAATGGGATCGCTAGTCGTAAAGTCATTGGTACCTTTTGATATTGTGTGTTTGCAATCGTCCTCCAGCGTGCCACCCAATTGGCTGCCTAAATTACTGCAAAATTTCGTGAACAACTTCTAAAAGAGTGGTACCAACTGGCATACATCCGTCGTGTGACAGGATACGTTGACGTCATACATATATGGTTTAGTATAGGAATGTGGGCGGGAGGGTGAGGGGGTGGTGGGGAATAGTGTTAACCCTGGAGGAGAGGAGATCATGCAGTGTGAATTACGTAGGTAAGCAGGGACCAGGGTATGACCTGGGGCCTGCTGCAGGGCGTTATTAGTGCCATCATAGGGGTCGTTATGCAGCAATGTGTCCAGCTAATCCCAGTGCTAAAGGATAGCCGCTGACCTCTACGTTACAAGCAATAAAGATCGTGCACGGATTCCTTATATAGAGCAGGTCATTAAGTCATAACTTTAAAGATCCGACGGTCAGAGGTCGGCATCGCTCTAATCTTTTTCAAAGAGAGGGTGTCATAAACATTCTCCAGGGGGTTGTGGCGCTGTCTTTGTTCAGTTTGCCTTGGCCCACTGACAGGTATCTCACTTTGTCAATGTAATGTCTTTATAACTTTGGTTAATATAAATCTCTGACATTGTAACCTGGGTGGCTGATAAGTAAGCATGACGAAGAGGACACTCCGAGAGCACCAAGTTTATTGGATCCTTCCCACTTTGTTATAAGAGTTAACGGATGTCGTTTGAGTGCCTATTGACGTGAGAATTTAATGTAGACAACATGAACGTTATGAAAATGAAAGTTGATTATCGCACTGTTAGCCATGTTGTCTATAACAAGACAACGGATATGGTGCAACAGGCCCCGACACAATGTACCGAGGGTATTGATCGAGTGGGTATTTGGGCATATTTGATATCCTGGTGTGAAGCCTTTGGCAAACTTGTCAGGTCGGGCCTTACTCAAGTATGCTCATCTATCCCCGTGTGTGTACATGGCTTAGGGTATATGTTCAATACATAACACTCTGAAAGCATGATTCAGGTACTTTAGCATTCATATGAATGAACACTGGGTCTCAAATAGGGGCCAGCCACAAAAAGGCATTAAAAGTACAGCAAGGTGATTCAGAAAAACTGACGCCCATAATACCTAGTATGGTCGTCAGCTTTTATGAATTGCCCTCCAGGGGCACTAGAAAGGAATAACACCCAGTAATCCATATTATTGCCTTGAATAAGTGCAATAAGAAAAGAGTGTAACACCTTAATTAAATGTGCCAAATACATTAACATGATATTGAGAGCAGGTGCAGGGTATATACTGTGGCAGAGGTAGGGTATGGGGGACTAAGGGACATGGTGGGGGAGGCAGGGGACAGAGTCAGGTCATGGGGGACTAAGTGCCTAGGGAAGGCACAGAGGCAGGATATGGCTGACTGGGGTAGAGCATGGAGACTGGAGACAGAGGCATGGTATGGTATGGTAGACAGGGTTGGAGGCAGGGTATAGAATACGCTGGTTCCCTGCAGGTAATTGAGGGCATAATACCCGCCTGCCATGTCTGATGACATTTCTCCCCAGATCTTGGGGAGTAGGGCACTTGTGCTCCACTAGATGGGGGTTTCTGATCTCAAATCACAGGTTATGTTCAAACATCTGTATAGGAGAGACAGGTTGACCATTGTGGTGCTAGGGTGCCCCCCTTGTGAGTAAGGGTGAAGACAGGGGATGATTGACAGGTAACTTCTTAGGCATGGCCTGCCTATATACATGTCCTCAATATAGAGGTAGTTAGCCAGCCAAGGTATAGAATACTGGAAACTGGGGTGGAGGACAGAGGCAGGGTATGGCAGACCGGGGTGGGGGCAGGATATAGAATACTAGAGCTGTAGGTATTGTAGAGCATACTAGGCCGGGGGCTGATAGGGTCCACCATGCACCCCCCCCCCCGACATCCTAATGCAACAGGTATTTTTCTGATCCCAAGGGTACCCTGAACAAGATTCAAGATGTTAACATTGATAATCTTAGGATGCACTACCGGTTTTTGCTCATTATCCCTGTGTGGGTCCAGACCACTTTTGCTACCATGTTGTTCAAGGGGTATGCTCAATCCCTAAGCTCTATGACTATCTTACCATGTCTGGATCCTAGAGCTATTGATCTTGTTGGAAAGAAGACATAATAAGTTTTTTATTAAGCCCTAATACATGTTTTTAAGTTCATATTTGAGTGTACTAGACAGTCTGAAAGATGGAAGATTGAAATCACAAAGTTCCTTTTTTAACTGAAATTTTTTTAAATGCCCTCCAGATACATGTATAAAACTTGCTCTTATCCACATCTAACCATAATATCTGATATGATTTATGTAGGCCAAACCTTTCTAAGTAATATGAGACATTTTGTAGCACTCCTTGTTGACGATGACCAACATTATTGCCTTGGAAGCGAAGACACTACCTTGAGCCAAAACGATGCTGTTCCATTTCAATAATCTCCCTCTTTATCTAAATGGATGTTTTCCATGCTAAATCTTTATCAATTCTCCTGACTCTTATCTAAAAAGGGTGCTGATTAAGAATATATATGTTTCTACTTCATAAAATTTAATGATGAGGCTGTATATGACTGAAATTCAAAATGGCCGACAATAGATTTAAATGTCACTTTGAATTACATATATATATGTAGGGGCCGGTATCGTCGTATATATATTAGTGCTGTTCATCCGAGAGACGTGTTCGTGTGGTGCTTGTTCCTTCTATGCCAGCTAGGTGTCACTTTGCTATACCTCGTTGGTACAAGAGGGGGCAGCACCATGCCTCGCGTCCAGCTTCTACTAAGAAGCCGGGCGAGCGGCAGAAGGAGACTGGACCTGGTCCAGTCCAGACGCTCAACATAAGCTACTGACCAAGTTGAATAAAGTCCTACCCGAGAGGTAGGGGTTTCTGGGGCTTTGCCCAACCCGAACTACTCGTGTTGTGTTGGTATATCTAGTGGTAAGCGAGCCAAAGAGCCACCCAACATATAAGTCGATACGAACCATTACACTGGTGCCGTGACCAGTTGGTTCGGGGGTGGTGCGCGGCCACATTGGCCGAAAGCCTCGGGAAACCCGAAGCGGATCCCCCAAGCCCTGGGCTAGAGGGATTCGAAGAGGATGACTTTACATCCCAGCATCTGTTATTAGACTGGAAACCCGGTCAACAACAAATGTACAATTCAGAGGGTGTCAGGAGTGTTTTCTCGACACCCGGTCTGATGGACGGTGCCACCAGTGATGGCATCGTAAAACTGTATCCAGGTACACCTCAAATGGGGGCACCGGATACAGGATTGTTTAGGGGGGTATTACGACCCCCAACTTTGGACTTAAGCGATTGGTCCCAAGTGATAACTAGCAGACGCCAGCTAGGTCCTATTGTACCAGCAGGCTCGGCTAGCAGCTTGGGTACACCAATAGCACAAAGCCCTATGCAGCGTACTGCAACCCCCTCGGGAGTGGTACCAGAGGGGGCAAACGCAGTAGCCCCATTAATGACATCGTCGGACCATGACAGCGACGATGGTAAAGCCATAACGGACCCACTGGTCCTGAAAGTAAATCCGAAGACTAAGCCTCGGGATGCTGAACCGAGAAACTCGGAAAAACATCACCTAGGCCTATCTTTGGACGAAGGCTTGTCTGACTCCATGTTTAACCCTGGAGGCAGCCGCAAGTCGATTTACGGACGTCGAATGGGTCCCGGGTATAAAACAACCTCGGCCTATTTGAAAGCCAAAGAACAGGTAGAGTTACAGGCTAAGAGGCAACATGAACAATTCATGGCAGCCCAATTAAAAATAGAAGAGGAAACTAAGTCTCGGATTGGAAAATTACGGTCCGTTGAACAGGAGGCGATTCTAAAAGAATCCGACCTGAAATATCGTCTATCTTCCGTAGCCCACCAATTAGAGCGAAAGGAGAGAGACGAACGAGAAAGAGAGAAAAGATTGGCCGAGTTGGAACTCGAGGAAGCCAATAGACTAAGAGCAATCGAAAAGGCTAGAGCCGAGGAGGTTGCTAAGGCCCGGGATGTAAACAGACTACAATCCGAGTTGCATGCCATGGAGGAGAAGCTAAAGAAACTTCAACTCCGGAAGGCAGAGACAGAGGCCAAAATGGCCTCGGAACAAGCCGAGATCAGGAAAGAGACCAATGAGTACCAGAGGTCTCAGAAGGAGAAGGGTGAAAAGTACCGCCTACTTAAGGATACTTTTAAGCGAGAGGCGTTGGCTGCTCAAGAGGAACGAAACCGAGCTGTGGCGGAAAATGAAAAGATTCGATCCGAATTCTTATCAGAAAACGCACAGCTAAGGGAGGAACAGCGAAACCTGACTACAGATGTAGCTACCCTCACAATAAATAAGTCTGCTATGGAGAGTTATTTACAGGAGCAGGAGCAAGCGAATGCCCCTCCGGCGAGTAGGGATACAAACCCGAACTCGACGTTCGTTAAACAGGGTGACCCAGTCTCCTGTTCTACACCGAAGCATCCGCAGTATAATCCTTTTGTCAATGATAATGCGACGCGGAATGTAGATCAAGGGGGAGTTTATATCAGAACCCAAGATAAGCATGGCCGAACTAGTAGAGTCCGGATAAGTGAAGTCCCCATAATCCACAACTTGGACCCGGACTATATACCCCAGGATGCCTCCGACAGTAGTGCGGAGACTAGTGGATTCCACATACATGTGGATCCGAGTGATAGTGTAGGGTTGGGAGCTGGTAATGACAGCAGCCAACCCAATCCATCGAACGATGGCAGTCAGCCAGCGGGAAACCAGCCGCCCGACGGCGGTTACCAAGGCGCTCAAGGGGGGGGGCGGTGCTCCGGGTACCACAGGCCATAGTAGTACCTCGGGTACCGGCCCTAACCAGGGTGGTGCGGGCTATACGAACCACAGTGGTTCACAGTGGATGTATACACAGCCGCCGCCACCACCTCCACAGGGCAACACGAGCTTCGGTGGTATAGGGGGCAATCGAACCTTGAATGAAACCAAGGCGATTGAATGGAGCAAACAGCAATGCACTAGATTGATGTATGCTCACAATTCTGCCCGAAGGGTACCCGTCATCCCTAAGGAATATGACGGTACTCGGCCATGGAAAGAGTGGTTTGAAGATTTCATCGACGTGATGAATTGTAATGGGTGGACCCCATACGAGGCCAAGCCGCACCTAGTAAGGTGTTTGAAAGGCGGGCCAGGTCGCATGGCTGTAGAGCAATGGCGGACCTGGTACGGCCTCGTTGGGAGTTTCGAGCAGTTAGTGGAATCTGCTAGCGGACTGTTATGTAACATGGTCAAGGAGGATCCGATGGTCCACTTTAAAAAACGTACGCAGAAGCCTAATGAAGCTTTCAGAGCATAGGGCATGGAACTACACACCCTGCTAAGCAAGGCCAGACCCGGTACAGAAAACCAGGACTGGTATATGGACGATTTGATTACTCAATTCGTCAAGGGTTTAAGAGACCGAGACGAGCAGATCGCTGCAAGAGATGCCTGGAAAGAAGGCATATCATTGCACGGCATATTTAATGGTATAGATATGGCCGTGAAGAAGCGAACCATGCTAGCGGGTGACATACCGAATGCCACTGGCTGGGCTCCCCTAGCATCGGTAGTCCAGCAGTCCGAGGCAAATACTACCTCGGACGACTTTGAGCTGATTGAATTCGAACAGGAGGACGGCACCTTCTGTTCGGTGCAGCTAAGGAAAAATGCTTCAGGTAGGAAGTATATTCCAAGGAAGGCGTTTAACAAGCCAAGGGATTCTAGACCATCACCCGATGTCAAGAATAACCCGAAAGTTGGCGAGAATGCCTCCAGGCCTCCCGTAAGCACTGATAAAGTGAAGGGTCAATCTCCGGATATGACCAAACTTATGGAGGATATGTGTAAGAAAATTACAGATGCCCTCCAAGCCAGTCGGCAAAGACCCAGAGTGGATCGCCGAACGGTTAAGTGTTTCAGGTGTCAGCGCATGGGACACTATTCTTCCGAATGTACCGCTGCTAAGCCGGTAATGGCTGCCTTCTACGAAGCCGAGGATAACGGCGAAGGAAGGGAGAACGCTACGGATTCCACCGAGGTGGAAAACTAGTGGGGGTTGTGTCAACGGCATCTGATATGACCCCAAGGAAGAACGAATGCCAAAATGCTACCGGGGGCGAACCGGTGGAAGATTTCGAATCAAATACACCTGGAGGCCGGGTGGCTGTGGGTGCGCACCCCTGCACCTTGGCCGGGGCCAGGGACCCTAGTGCTTATGTGTATGGGAGTGAGCATATGGAGGCGAGTGGCCGCACTGGGGGAGAGGAAGGATGGATCAAAGAGTTGATTCGAGTGTGTGGGACACGCCTTCCCCCAAGTCATCCGTGTCTGGAATTTTTGAGAGGACTCGGATTGAATCTTGGTGATTCAGGAGACTTTCACCAGTTTACCAGTAACCCCTCTCCTTTAGGGGGGAGACGGTGGTATGTACCCATATCTGTGGAAGGCCGGGTAGGGGAATTCTTAGTGGATACTGGAGCCAGCCACTCCTGTGTGTCCAAAAGATTTTTCGACTCGGTGGCCGGCAACCATGAGAACCTCAAAACGGGGGTAAATGCTTGCACAGCCGACGGAAGCAGTATGCGTACTTTTGATAGGACGTTTATGCCTATCCGTATAGGAGGCAAAGAATTTGTTCTTTCGCCGACTATAGCAGAGGTTAGTGATGACGGAATCCTCGGACTGGATTTTGCAAGCTTATACGGGGCCGTCTTGGACCCGAGGGATGGTATGATGAGTATACGGAACCCGTATAGCTTGCATGTCCAAAGCGTATTGAGACAGGTGTCTTCGGTTGCATCAGTGATACACACGGTGAAGATCCCACCGGGTACCACTTGCGATGTCCTTTGTGGCGGATCAATGGCCCAAAGGAATGAAACTGGAGTCTACGAACCCGATACGGTGTATTTGTCGAGTATTGGGTTGGACTCAGTGGATACATTGGTGGCTAATGCAGCTTGGACTGTATTACCCATGACTAACCGAAGTGGTTCGGTGGTCTACTTGAAGCGAGGCGACAGTGTGGGTAGGATGAGTTCGGTTGAACACGTCGCCGAGGCTAAGTTCAATAAACCACTAAACCCCGTTAGTAAGCATTCTTTGGATGAAGAATTCAAAAAGCTGATTGATCAATCAGATCTACAGGATACGGAGGATAAGGATTGCCTGGCGAGACTCCTACAAAAGTACGAGAGTGCTTTTGGTAGGGAAGGAGGACCGGTGGGTAGATCCGATAAGGTGTTGCACACTATAGATGTGGGCAACGAGAAACCTTTTAAGATCCCGTATCGTAGACTTCCTCTTAAGGAGAAGTTAATTTGTGAAGAGGAAATACGTAAACAGTTGGACTTAGGGGTCATCGTGCCGAGCTCGAGTCCCTGGTCCAGCCCTGTGTGTATGACCACTAAGAAAGACAGTACTATCCGCTTTTGCGTTGACTACCGAAAACTGAACGGTATGACAAAGAAAAACTCGTATCCCCTACCAAGGATAGACGAGACGTTAGATAGCTTGGGCGGGAATCAATGGTTCTGTACCTTGGATTTACAATCCGGATACTGGCAGATACCGATGCACCCTGATGACATGGAGAAAACAGCGTTCTCCAGTCATATGGGGCTATTCGAGTACAACGTCCTACCCTTCGGATTGTGTAACGCCCCCGCTACGTTCGAGGCCATGATGGAATCCTTGTTGAGTGACCTCTTGTGGAAGAAATGTTTGGTCTACTTGGACGACGTGGTCGTGTTCGGCAAGTTGTTCAAGGAATGCCATGCAAATCTGCAATTGGTCCTCGATCGGATACTATCAAACGGTCTTAAACTGAAACCCAAGAAATGTAATTTGTTTAAGAGGACAATTACATACTTGGGAAGGATCATCACCCCTAACGGGGTGAGCGCGGATCCGGAAAAATTGGAAGCTGTAGAAAATTGGGAGAGACCCACGAGTGCTAAGGAGGTGAGATCATTCCTAGGATTTTGTTCCTATTACCGTGATTTCATACCGAATTACTCTCGTGTTAGCTTTCCCATGCAGTGCTTAGCTCACTGGACCCCGGGTAGGGCACGGGACCCATTCCCATGGACCAGCGAGCAAGAGGAATCTTTTCATAAAATAAAAGATTTGTTTAGGAATACACCCGTGTTGAAATATCCCACTCCCGAGGGACATTTCATCTTAGACACCGATGCGAGCAATGACGCCATTGGGGCAGCTCTCTCTCAGGTCCAGGGGGGAGTCGAAGTCCCAATAGCATTCGCTAGCAACACGCTAAGCAAGACCCAGCGTAATTACTGTACCACCAAGCGGGAACTTCTCGCGGTGGTGGTGTATACGAAGAAGTTTAAGCATTTCCTCTGGGGAAGTGACTTTACTTTAAGAACAGACCATTCGTCTCTTAGGTCGCTCCTTAACTTTAAGGACACCGAGGGGATGATTGGACGATGGTTAGCTCATCTATCCGAATTCGGATTGGAGCATAAACAAATAGAGCACCGACCCGGTGCTAAACACATCAATGCGGATGCCTTGTCGAGGCGACCTATCCGAAGGTGCCAAAATGCCACTTGTGAAGACTGCGGAGCCCACAATGCTGTGGTAGCCGGGTTGGTATTCAATTATACCACCCCCCGTATCCCCTGGGAGGAGGCTGTATGTAGCTATCTCGATTGGTCCCCGGAGACCATCAAGAAGTTCCAACAGTCGGATCCCACCACTGCGCGCATAATGGAATACCTATGGTCAGGTATTAAACCGGCAAGGCCGCTAGTATCCCTAGAAGATAGGGAAGCGAGGCGATTGCTAGCTCAATGGACCGAGCTAGAGATCCGAGATGGCATACTATGTAGGTGGAAGACATCTCCCACCAACGGTAGGCTGTTACAAATAGTGATACCCGCTCCGATGAGGAGGGATATCATGTATTATTGCCATGGCCATCAAACGAGTGGCCATTTCGGTAAGAAGAGGTCAATAGAGCGCCTACAAAGGCGTTACTACTGGCCCGGTATGAGAGGCGACCTGCTCCGGTGGATCGCCACTTGCCCGGATTGTTGTAAAAACAAGCCGGGACCCGGCCTGGGTAAGCAACCCTTATCCCAGGAATTGTTTGGTGTCAGATTCGCTCGAGTGGCGATAGACATCATCAGTGGAATCAAGACAACGCCCCGAGACAATACTTGCATGATGGTCATAACCGACTATTATACCAAGTACACTCGGGTGTTCCCTCTTCCTAATCACAAAGCCGCCACATGCGCGGAGGCGTTTGTGAAAGGCTGGGTGCTGCATTTGGGTGTTCCCCTTATGATGCACAGCGACCAAGGAAGAGAGTTCGAGTCGGAGCTTTGGCAGGAAATGTGCCATTACCTAGCCATCTGTAAGACCCGAACAAACCCATACCGACCACAGTCGGATGGGCAGGTAGAGCGGTTCAACAGAACCCTGATACAAGTGCTAAAGCCCCTGGTCAATACCCACCAGGACGACTGGGATGAACAGTGCGAGTTTGTAGTACATGCCTACAACAACACTGTCCATTCATCTACTAATTACACTCCAAACATGCTAGTGTTCGGCGAGGACATCATAATGCCCGCCGACTTAGTGTATGGAGTGGTTGGGATAGACCCGGAGGCGCCCTGCACTGTGTTGTTTGTGGAGTCATTAAGGGATAGGTTCAAACAGGCATACGAGGCTGTTCGGAAAGAGCTGCTAAAGAGTGCGAAGTGGCAGAAGGTGGGTTATGACACCAATGCTAAACGAATTCGTTTTAATGTTGGGGACAAAGTACTAAGGTACTACGAGCCGCTAGAACGGCTGAAGCTCGTAACGCCTTGGGAAGGTCCGTTTAAAATTATTCGCGTCATCTCCGAGTCTACGTGATGATGGAAGACTGCCTAACTGGTAGGAAATGGAAGACGAATGTCGGAAAACTTCGGCCCTGGAAGGGACGCGAAGAGGCGGAGAGGGAGTTCGGTTACAAACCACCAGCATCTGTCCCTAGCGGACCGAGCGTGGTAGTGCCAATGAAGCGCCCTAGAGGCCGGCCGAGAAAGACGCCGGGAGACGAGGTTATGGTGAAAAAGAAGACGAAGGCCAGGAAACGACCTAATCGTAAGAAAAGGAAAAATGTCTCGCTGAGTGAAGGCATTACGTATGGGAAAGGTCCCGCAGTGGCTAAGCGGAACCCAGAAAAGGCTGTACGTAAAGCCGGGAAGCTAACCGAAGGCGTTAGACGCAGTCCCCGGTTGAGGTCTGCTGTAACCTAACTCAGTACACAACGAGCTGCTGCGTGTTGTCCGCCGTAGGCGGGTAACATACGTTCCACGGCTGGAGATGCCGAACGCGCCCTCCCCGGGTAGCTGTATCCCGTGAGTGGCGGTCGGATTAACCGGTACATTCGCTTTGAAGCGTTGTATACACCGCCAAGCTCCAGACGATAGCACTCGGGTAGTAGGCCGCGTCTCGCATGTCGAGTCGAATGTTAGTTCGGATCTAGTTCCCTAGGTGGCGCCGCGGGTGCGGCGGGAAAGCGCGGAACTAGGTCACCGGATAGCCACGGCGGGATCTCGCGAGACGAGAGGTCTGACGTCATACTGGTCATAACTAGGGCGGACTCGTGGTGGTTAGATGCCACCCGTTTTCGCTCTAGTTAGTGTTGGCGGTTTACAGCCTCTAGCTGTCGAGTTAGCTTGTTCTAACACACCCCTTTTTGTTGGACGAATCCTTCGGGAGGAGTCCAACACATTTGCCAATTTTTATTGGAAGTCGCCCTCAGTGCCATGGCACAGGGGACGATTGACGCTGCGCGTCAAACTGCCAACGTTCTGTTGGAGGAAGGCGAGGACCCGAAGGTCCCGTCTCGGGTCGAGGAGTCTATGGACTCTTCTACTGAGGAGGCAGCCCGGACGCTCTCGGCGATGGCCGAGGCCACCGACCGGGAGAGGATGCCACCTCCACCACCACCGCGCCCGGAGCCCGCGTCTACGGCAGCAGCTTCGGGTGGCAGTATGGATGTCTTGGACATTCCCCTGTATCCTCCGGGATTCAAGACTCGTATCGAACGTATGGCACACGTCGATTGCGAGGCCGGTGTTGTATACACCTCCTGGGGGACTTATATCCCCATGCACGCCTCCATGTTCCGATACGGACCGCTGGCGGCGAAACCAGGCGTGCCCGAGGCCATACCAGACGACTTCAAGACTCTGGTTATGGACTCGTGCAGCGACGAGTTGGCTGACATTATGCCAGTCTCTTGGCTCCGCAACTATCAAAGGTTGGGGGAGAAGATGGCGGTCAACGAGAGCTTGGCCCGAGCAGTGCTGATCTCCGAAGGCATCACCCGAAAGGCCGCGGAGTTAAGAGAGTCTGAGTCCGACATGGAGACAGACTCTACAGTAACCCTCTCTTCGGTGGAAACCGACCGGGTCAAGCGATTGACCCATAAACCTGCGCCAAAGGGTCCTCTCACCGAGAGTGACCTGGAGGCTGAAGACGTGAGGATCGCCAACGAGAGGTCCACAACGGAGGCGGAACCGGGTACCGACATTCCGGAGGCGCCCGGCGAGATCTCGGAAGAGGACATCTCGCGTCAGCAGGCTGCTGTTGAAGCCAAGCGAGCCGAGCTCGCCAAGCAGCAGAAGCAGCTCACTGCAGCTCGTCGGGCCCACCGCAAACAGCAGGCCCAAAGCAAATCTAAGGTCTCTTCCGACTCTGACTCCCCGGTCAGCGGTAGGAGGAGCCCTCGTACGGAGGACAGGAATCCACGGGAGTCGGATTCCAGTCCTGAGGTGCCGGCGCAGTGACCCAAGGTTCAGCGCCAGAAAAAGAAAAATGGAGCGAAAGCGTCTCCGGCAGAGCCCACGCCCCCCACCAAGCCGAGGGGTAAGGGCAAACCGAAGGCGCCCGCCTCCACCACTACAACCACCACGGTAGCCACCTCGGTTACTGCAGCTTCCACTGCCAGCACCAGCGGGACAAGCGCCAAGTCTTCTACCAAGGCTCCGTCTGGTACTACCACCACCAGCCGAGCCAGCCGTAGGGGAGCAGGCATCTACACGGACAGTGAGGGAAGCGAAAGCGACCCAGAGCTGCCCGAGTCAGCCAAATCTGATTTGGAGTCCGTGACAACGTGGGAAGAAATGACCACGCATGTCCCAAAGGACGACAATCAGAAGTGGATGTGGAAGAATGCAGCCGAGGGGTTCAAGGAACGGACTCCCCGCTGCTTCGCGGACTGTGCCTATGACACGGTCCACTACATGTGTCCGGGCGCCGTCAATAAGGACGGTGATAGCGATGACGAGGAGTGGATGAAATCCGGCCCCTCGGATACGCCAGTAGGTAAATTTTACCTCATTTGGATTGACCAGCTGAAATCCAAATTGGGGTCTATCTACAGTTATGAGGCCCGGACAAAAGTCCAGTGGGCGATGAAACAATGGGGACCAACCGGCAACCGCCGAAGGTGCCCATTCGAGTCGTGCCAGCTGGCTCTCACGGGTGAAAAGGTGTTCGAGACGAAGCCCCGCTTCGCTCGGCACATAGTGGAGCATCACATGCACCACAAACCTGTGATGATGTGCGTGCTCGGAGACCGTCCGAGCAAGTTATGTGATGGCTCGTTCAACACTCACCGGCGCCGAGACATGGCTCTGCACTTGCAGAAAGCCCATGGTATCGGCCTGGAGAAGACGAGGAAGCGGGCCATCAAGTGCTTCAACGAGCTCCTAGCTAACTGGGCCTCGTTGAGCGTAAAGGACATAAAGGAGCAGGCATTTGAGACCGGATTCTGCTCGTGGAAGAGTGGCAACTTGTTGACCTTCTTCCAATCAACTTCTCCTCCACAAAGTTCGGGATGCCCAGCGAGGTGCACCTGAAAGTGAAGAAGTGGAGAGGAGATGATAAACGGGAGAAGGCCAAAGCCCGCTCTAAGGGTCCTAACGGAGGCACAGCCACAGCTACTGGTGCTTCCAAAAGGACCCGAGCAGACCGGTCCGTAAGCCCTTCTGGTAACAAGGACCAGCCCAGACCAGCCAACCCAGCTGATCGTCGTGAGTCGGGACAACAGGTCTCGGCTCTGGATATGCCTAGCAACCAGGCCCATAGGACGGTTAGCCAGGCGGCCACCCCGGCCACAACTTCGACACCTGCACGCGCGGAACAACGCCCGGGCGAAGCCTCTGGCAGCCAGGATGATGGGGGCGAACTCTTCGCTCCCCCATCCGGGTATTCATCTTGGTGGGCTGGAGAGGGATCTTCCGGCAAGCGCCCCACGTATAGTGAGTACGCGGCGAAGTTCCCTGCTATGGGACAGGCTGGACCTGAGTCGCAGGTCCTAACCTCCCTGGGCCGGACCAAGCCTTGTGGTAGAGGCCGTGGTGGGCTGGAGTCCACCCGAGCTTCCCCGGGTGGTGGCCGAGGTCGAGGTGGTGTCACGGTTGAGGGCCCGTCTGCTCCTCCAGCAGGCACCCCGCCTGCCTCAGTGGAGGCCGCCGCGCCCCCACCAGTGATAGTTCCACCAACGGCCCCTCGGGTGCCCGTTATGGAGCTAATCTCCGGAACTCTGTCAGGTCTTCAGGATCCGAACACGTTTGTTGACCACCGCGATGTCCAAACGGCTAAGATCCAGAATGACCTGATGGCGGAATGGCAGGCATTGCACCGCCAGAAGTCGGTCGACTACTGGCGTGTGATGACTGAAGCCACCTTCAATCTGGTTTACGAAATCCAGAGGAGGGAGGAAGAGAAGATCAGGCAGCTGGAAAGGAAGAAAGTCGAGGAGGCTCTCGAATCCTGCCGGCGTCAGCAGATGGAAGCTGAAAAGCTTAAGGAGTTCCACCGCGCTGAGAACGCCGGGTACATTCACAGGTACAAGGAGGCTGACCTCAAATTCTTCCTGGCATTCGGGAAACACCTAGAGGAGTGGGACGGCCTTCCGTCGTCCCTAATCTTCATCCCGGATGCTCCACCGGTCCCGGCTGCTCCACCGGTTCCGGCTGCTCCACCGGTCCCGGCTGCTCCGCCGGTTCCGGCAGCTCCCCCACTTCCGGCTGCTCTTTTCGCCCGGACTGCCCCAGCTGCCACGGTTGCTTTACCTGCATCCGAGGCACTGGACAGTCCATCCGCGGTGATGAGCGCTTTGAGCCTGGGGAGCGACACGCCCAGCGAGGCTTCCACGCTGCTCTCTGTGAGCAGTTGCAGCAGCTCGGCCCCATCTACCTCAGTGGAGTCGGCTGAGAAGATGGACACGGATCCGGAAGATCTCTAAGTGTCCATCTGATGGTGTCTCTTTGTACCCGAGGGTAAAAGCATTTAATATGTCAGAGGCACTGATCCTTACGCTGGACTCGTTAATCTGGGACGGAACCTGCAGTGAAGATGGACGCTAACCCGAAACACCAAAAAGGATTACCACACCTAACCGGGGCTCCATCTTCCCATCTTCATCAGGGCACAACATAACAGCAACGTGGCTTGCCACCACACACATGTCGCCGGGTGGAGCTGCAGAAACCAGTCATTCCAGATTCGCCGGAAGTCCGGTATATTGTAAGGGCGATCCTGCTACCCTGGTAGGACACCTATACTTATCAGTATTACTATTTTGTATAAATCTATTTTTATATCATATTTATATTCTTATAATTAAAACAAACAAAATTTTTTATATATGTGTGTGTGTGTGCAGTCTAGAAAGTATCTGGTGGGTCCTACCCCCTATAGATCAGCTTAGTAAATTAGAGTGGTGCTTTTGTTTTGTTGCTAGGTGGTGTGGTTGCCTAGCAACAGTAGCTTTGCATAGCAACCGAGCCCGAAAATATGCTCAAATGTGCATATCTGCATGGTTTCCTCTCAGCAACATACTCCCCTGATGTAAACTTGCATATAACTCTTCTGTGACTTCCATCATACACTAGCAATATAGGTGATAAAAGGCTGCTAGGTTGTGTGGTGGCCTAGCAATAGCAGTTTTGCATAGCAACAATGCCTAGATTCAAACAGGTATATACTATGTCTTGTGCATAGTCTCTCCTTAAGGACATAGTTCACTTATTTCAAACTGCATATAGCTCCCTTGTGCACAT
This sequence comes from Acholoe squamosa, assembly GCA_949317995.1. Classification (NCBI taxonomy): domain Eukaryota; kingdom Metazoa; phylum Annelida; class Polychaeta; order Phyllodocida; family Polynoidae; genus Acholoe; species Acholoe squamosa. The sequence continues at coordinate 33,295,853 of OX439038.1, read as the reverse complement.
CACACAATATGAACATAGGTAGTAGATGGTTGCTATGTCATGTGGTTGCCTAGCACCTGCAGCTTCACATAGAACCCAATGTCCAAATCTCTGGAGATAGTCACAGTGTATGATCCCACCTCAGGTATGAATTGGAACATACAATTCTCAATGGTAGAGTAGGTTGGGAAAAGGAACCTTGATGGTAAAGAGCATCTATAGTCATGATTATGCCAGAGCATTGTTTAAATGGAATAGAGATCTGGATAGGAACTACAGGCTTACTTACCCTTACTGGGGATGAGGAGTGCTAAGATCATTGAACAGACCTCAAATGACAGATAATTTTTGAAAGTAAACCTAAAGTATTAGGATTCTGAAGTGATCAGTAAGAGTCTGGCTGGGTTAAGAGATTATCAATCTCAGAAAATCAGTCTAGTTGTGTGAAAGTATTAGCCACAATAACACAAGAACAAGGTAGTAAATGTGTGTTTTGATGATGTAGATGTTGTACTTGTTGTAATTAATTTATTTATCACATGCATTCATACTCCCAAGTTAGAGATAGGGGGTAGGTCATTTTTCGCCAGGTCCTTGGGAATAGTTCACTTGAACTCCATTAGATGGGAGTTTGAGATCTCCAATCACACTTTATATTCCAAATATCTGTATAGGAGAGACAGGTAAAGCATTGGGGTGCCCCTTGTGTGTGAGGGTGAAAACAGGGGATGATTGACTGGTAACTTCTTGAGTCATGTCTCCAATATACAGGCAAGTTGCGAGCCAATATATTCTAGAATGGCTAGCTTGATCTTAATAGCTTCTTGTTACTTTGTGCCTATCTGTCAGATGTCATTGATAATGCTCACACCTCCAATAAACTCACCATTCTGTCGATTTGTAGTGTTGTACCCATCACAGCCATTCAACATACTATGCTTTCTTCTCTCCTATGTTAATCAAACCTTCCTGCAAAATGAATTACAGAGTTAATGGTCAAGTCTGGGATTGCTGATTAAAGATGCAATTTCAACTAAAATGACCAGGTGGAAAGTCATTAATTAAACACACTGTGTCCACTATTACCTACTCCTGAAACGAATGACGTATAGCATTTTGATGTGAATGCTCTCTATTTCTGTGTATAAGAGGGAACCCAGATGTACAATACCTCCTATCTATGGCGGGAAATGTAAATCAGGTTTCTCACTAGTCCAGGGCAGGTAAGGACTATAACTGAAGGGGGCTCCATCAGCTGGCCTCTACAATTATACCACCTGCTTTACTACCTGTCTTAACGGGTGTCCTGTGTTGTTTGTTGCTACTTGTGAAGTGTTGCATTCTGTCTCATATCATTTGCAATAACAATTTGGAAAAGAAGCAATATATGTAAACCCTTGTTTCAAACAAACTTGTTCATGTGCTAAGGGCATGCAGTGCATACCTTAGCCACAAGGTGCCACTAATGGGCCATTAGGATTGCAGTCTACAGAGGTGATTACTCATCCATGAAGTACCAAAACATGTGCTTTGTTATCCGGTGGTTTTAGTGTCGACCTACAGTAAAAATTATGTGTGATAATGAGCCTATTTCATGTTTGAAATATATTGCACAATGTTTTAAAACTCAAGGAGGATTTATAGGATAGTATTACACATACAAATATGGCACAACTGAAAAATGAGAGAATTTTAGTTGGGATGCAATCTTTAAAAGATGCAATATATGACTTGGCACTGTGGTGAGCAGCTCAATGTTTAAACCCTGGGTTACATTAAAAGATGGCTATTAATTGCCAAAGGCAGGAAGATGATCTCCAGTCATAGGTTACATGGGGTGAGAGAGAGACTGCAGATTATAGTGAAGGTGACAGAAGCACAACAGTATCCTCAGGTGCTTTCTAGATATGATAGGAGCAATTTGTACAATATGGATTACACTTCCCTCTTCTATAAGCTAGACCAATCCACCACCATGTCAACTGTGAGTGATGTGGAATGGTAGAAGATACTCAAGGTACTGTGTACCAGTGGCCTTCAGTAGTATTATCATATACATATTATGTGAACCAAACCACCCTGCACTTACTTTCAGGTAAGAAGGCTGCCCAAAGCTTTTGATAAGCAATTAGGTATGCAGTTCATAATGAGGCTGAGAGCCAATTCTCTGTATTCTAAATGTGTGTTATCAGTACCAGCAATGGGAAATTTTAATAATATGGCAGTGGTAACAGGAATTTGATATGAGGGGAGGCAGGGGACAGTTGTTAGGAATTACAATCCTAAGTTATCATGGATGATCTGAGCTACATAGAAATGTATATACAAAATAACACAGGGTGTGGAGTAGCAAATAATTGATCATTTTATCATTATCTTATCATAATTATGATCTCTGTCAATTAGATGATTTTAAAAGGTAGACTAACATCAAGCACATGACCTTGTAACCTGTTATATGCTTCTTTTCTAAGATGTGCACAGGGGAGCTATACATACAAGTTTTTGAGGCAAGGCCATACACTTATCTGTAACTATCTGCATAGATTTGGACATGGGGTTCTATGTAAACCTGTGGTTGCTAAGCAACCACATGACATAGCAACTATTTACTACTTATGTTCATACTGTGTGATGGCACAGGGGAGCTATATGCAATTTGAAAGTAGTGAACTATGTCCTTGAGGGCAGACATAGTTCCTACAGGTATGAATCTAAGCTTCGTTTCTATGCAAAACTGCTATTGCTAGGCCACCACACAATGTAGCAACCTTTTATCACCTATATTCCTAGTCTATGAAGGAAGTCACAGAAGAATTATATATGCAAGTTTACATCAGGGGAGTATGTTGCGGAAAGGAAACCATGCAGATATGCACTTTTGAGCATATTTTCAGGCTTGGTTGCTATGCAAAGCTACTGTTGCTAGGCAACCACACCACCTAGCAACAAAACAAATACACCACTCTATTCTACTGAGCTGATCTATAGGGGGTGGACCCACCAGATACTTTCTACACTGCACATATAAGTAATTTAAAGTGACATTTAAATCTATTGTCGGCCATTTTGAATTTCAGTCATATACAGCCTCATCATCAAATTTTATGAAGTAGAAACATATATATTCTTAATCAGCACCCTTTTTAGATAAGAGTTAGGAGAATTGATAAAGATTTAGCATGGAAAACATCCATTTAGATAAAAAGGGAGATTATTGAAATGGAACAGCATCGTATTGGCTCAAGGTAGTGTCTTCGCTTCCAAGGCAATAATGTTGGTCATAGTCAACAACTAATGCTACAAAATGTTGGAGACTGAGGTTGATACAGTGCATGTTAGACAGCGGCGGTGGCAGGGTTTGGAGTCTGGAGACGGTACAGTGCATGCTATAGGATACATGGGTGTAGGAGGCTGGTTGGAGGTAGGCTATGGGAGACTTGGGTTGAGGCAAGGTTCAGGAGGCTTGGATGGTGGCAGCTAGATATAAGAGACTTTGGTGGCGGCAGGATATTGGAGACTTCAGTGGGGGCAGGGTATTGGAGGCTGGGATGGAGGTAGGGTATATGCGACTTGGGTGGAGACAAGGTATGGGATAAAAATGAAGTTCTTGTCTTTCACTATTCTAAAAAAAATACTGGATGTAACCATGGGCAAAAACTCAAATGATTCAGTCAGTACATCTCTCAGAAACAACCAAAATAACCATTTGCCTTTATTCTAAAATGATAAATTTTCCTAGGGTATCATACCCCCAGAAGACCAAACCCTACACAGAGAAAATTCTGATACTCACAGTGACCCTGCTTTTAGGCTCAGGCAAATGTCGCCAAAATGAGTATATTTTGATACTCAGGCTGAGCCTGGGGTGGAACTGGGGTGCTGTTATACTCCAGCACTACCTGGCCCTCTCCTCAAGAGTGTGTTTGGCATAGCTGTACCCTCTCTACTGCCATACTTCCACAGTGCAGGAGTCTCATTAGAGACAGGCCCAGGGTCAACTTGAGTAACATTATAGAAGAGAATAGGACATTGCCTGAGTATCTCTATGAAGAGGGTCAGGCAATACTGGACCCTACCTAAACAGGTTCCAACATTGCAGGAGTCTTTCTTACCAAGGGTGTCATGCACTGCCTGAGTATCCCAATACATAGGATCACACTTTGCTGGATTCTACCGTCAGAGTGTTAGAAATGTACAATCCTATGTTTCATGAACGTTGCATCAACAAGGGAACGTGTATAACCATAAGCTCATGAACGTCATCAAGTTTGTACCAATAAAGCACTCAGCACCAGCAACAAGATGGAGCAAGATATGTGGCTTCAGTGTTCCTACTTTCACCTCATTTCATCAGGTTATGGGCCCGGACTCGCTTCAAGGCGTACCTGTGAGTAGATGAAGTGTTGGAGGTAATGTAGGGACGACATAGGCCTGTGTTAAGGGACGGCACAGGCTGTGTAAAGTCGGCAAAGTGAAGTCGGCGTTTTAATGGATAGCCACGGGTTGGATGCTGACAGCAGATGTAGCATCAGGAGCTGGTTGTCCGGTGAAAGGATCGCCACCAGAACGGCCAGAAACACACAATTACAGTCTGAAAAACAAGGTTCAGGTCAAACGTGGATGTACCAGGGTGGTATAGAATTGACAGGAGGAGCTTTGGGACTATGAGGAGAGCCCTAGGCATCATGGAATTACTGTAGATGCTCCCAAAGGATCTGCTGGGAGAGTGATGCTCGCTGCACGGACGTGGGTGTGTCACTAGGTCAGCAAAAGTTGGCTGGGTGCCAAGATCATCGTGAGTACGATGTGCAGACGTCCTAGAGGCACAGGAGACCTGTCAGGGACACACGCGACCCGTCGGAGGCAGCAGGGGACATGTCAGACACAACAGATGTGTGTGCAACAGATGTGACAAGAAGCTGTACAAGTTGTGAACTATAAGGACAGGTGGCAGTGAGTATAAGCTAGAAGCCCTGTGTAGGAGAACTGTGTAATTTTGCTGTGAGTAAACCATTTTGAGGAGTTGTATAGAGTGACTTTCTATGTATGTATTAGAAGTCTGTGGGTTACAACTAAAATGGCAGCAAGTCCAAGTGAAGGGTTACAGTTAAGAAGGAGCTTAAGATGCCATGGAGAAAGTTCTGTATCAGCTTAGTTTGTTTGTCACATGGAAACATCAGTAGATGTGTCAAAGAGTGCAGAAGATGTGTCAAGAGTTGCAGAGAGTCTAGTGCAGAAGGATACATCTAGTGCTGTGAGGAAGGCACCAAAAGAGGCTGTAGTGGTACAGTAAGGACAATTGATTGTGTCAAGTCATGAGATGTTGAAATTGTAGCATCCAGATAAGTGGAGAAGTCCAGCTAAGTAATGCTTCAGATGTCAGCAATGTGTATGTTAATATGAAATGACCCTATGGCTCAACTGTATACGGGATCATAGGTGGCTCTGTAAGGCTAGTAAAATGCATTTGCACTATGAGTATACAGCAGATCTGTTAGAAACATTATTAGTAGTTCTGGTTTATTGTCAGCGAGGTGGTGGAGGCACATGGAAATCGATTGTCTGGTGGGTCCGGTCAGGATGCACTGAGATGATGGAGCAATGCACTGAGATACCACAGGAGGACACAGGATGCAGCAAGTTGACACTTTGTACAGAAGCTGTGAGTAAACATTTCAGAAGGAGAATCTGGAGGCTAGAACTATATTTGCTAGGTGAAACATTTTCTGAAAATGACAGCAAATATTGAAGAACTAAATTAGTTAGGGAAGTGAGGGGTAAAACCTCACATGAGGGATGAAATCCTCACAGGGAATGAAGTGCTAGAAACCACTCTTCCCAAGATTAGGTTTATGCTATATTAAAAAATTCTAATAGCAGAAATCGTTGCTATTTGGTCAAGATTTTTGATAATTAACCTAGTCTGTGTAACATGTAACTAAGTAAGAAAAACAAGTGAAACTGAAACTACAGAAATGTAGATTTCCAAGTAACTGTTACTGTTCAAGTGAAACTAATACTAAACAGTTGAAGGACTGTCCAGAAGGACTATGAACTGAATACTATAGTAGTATTTAACTGTTTACTCTGAGACTTGGAGAAACCGGACACTTATAAGAAAGCAAGGACATTGCTATGATATAGTTCAAGTCTTGATTAAATCCATAACCTAGAAGTAGTGTTGGTTATTTGGTAACTAGTTTCATACTAAGTACTTCATGTAGTAAATGTGGTATGTCATGAAACATTGGTATTGAGGAGGAGTGTTAGAAATGTACAATCCTATGTTTCGTGAACATCGCATCAATGTGGGAACACATATAACCATAAGCTCATGAGCGTCATCATGTTTGTACCAATAAAGCACTCAGCACCAGCAGCAAGATGGAGCAAGATGTGTGGCTTCAGTGTTCCTACTTTCACCTCATTTCATCACAGAGTGAGTCCAGCAACAACACTACCCAGTGGGCACAACCCCACTTAACGAGTGATTAATCAGAACTGTATCATAAGGCTGACATAGAGCTAACAAACAGTCTAAATTGTAATGGTTATGTAGCCCTGCATTTGTAGCACTTATTAAACTACTCTCCAGCAAATTGGTGTCAGTCTGAGCCAGCATGTGCCACCAAGTGTGAGCAGGTTTCGTGTGATAACACAAAGCATCAGCTCGAGCCACCGTATGTCAATAGTCACGATGTGTGACATATTGTGACACATAGTGACTCATCTCCAAAAGTCATATGATTATGCAGGGTGAGCATGCACCAGTCTGTGTCAGTAGTCACATTGACTGATTCATGGTGATGCATTTCATGATTCTTGTGAGCTGAACCGGTGTGAGCATGCATCAGACTGTGTCAGTAGTCACACAGAGTAACATTTGCTCACACATTTTACTATCCATGTGAGGTGACACTGCATGAACAGGCACCAGTCCATACCAGTAGTCACACAGAGTGACTCATAGTGACACATACAGATATTTGTGTGAGGTGACAACATGTGAGCATGTGTCAGTTTGTGTCAGTGGGTGTCAGTATTCACTCACTGCCATGCATATTTATGAAGGTTAGCACAATGACAACATAGGTGTTAGGTCTGAGAGAACTTGTATGGATGTGTGTACTTTGGGGCAGGGGGAAATCAGATAAATGATGATTCAACTAATATTGCCTAATGAATCAATGTGTTTATAGGTGATATGCATTAATATGTATGTAGGGAATCTAATGATACCAGAAAAGATAAATTTAAATTTGGCTTTGGCATATTAAGAGGTAGTTTCATTTTTCTATGGGACTTAACACTGAATTGGAATCATCAACATCTCATGTAGTATTGAGGCTCAGATTTGTCTTGGTTTCATAAATGATCGATAGTTTGATGCACAGAAGAAGGTGGCATGTTTTCAAGAAAGATGTGTAAGAACTCTTGATATAAGGACAATTCAGATTGTGCATTAGGTGATAATAGGGGCAGTATGCTGCATTTGATCCAAACATGATAGGTTTTGACACATGTGTGAATGTGTGTCACTCTGTGTCAGTACTCACACATTATGACGTAAGTTGACTTACAGTGACATAACCTGGTATTTCCTTTATGGTGCATGTGTGACTATGTGTCACTAGATGTCAGTTCTCACACATTGTGGCACACACTCACTCACAGTGACACATCCTACAAGTTCCATGAATTCTGATTGGTCAATTTCAAATTCTTAGCCCCTGATTAGTCCATTTCAGATTTCCCTTCTTTTCCTAGTTCCTTTGTTCTCAGCATTTGTAAATTCGGTTTCACAACATACAGGCACAGGAGGCAAGGATACTGCATACAAGGTGAGTAGTCTTACAGTCCTAGTACAGATTCTTCTTGGAATTCCAGAAGACCTGCAGTTCTACAGAAGCACATCATGATATTGTCTTTTTCTTAATCTATAAATTCCTGGTTGATTGCACATTTCATGTTGGTAATTTCCAGGTTGGATGGGTTGAGAATGCAGTACATTTTACTCCATTTCTATTTCATGGCAGATAAGGGAGTGATATTTTTATAACAACAGGGGGGCTGGTGGGTTTGATAGGGGGGTAAAATTTTTTTCAGCCTCTTGTCTGTGCATTACAATAGGCTAAATGGGCATGCTCGAGCAAATTCAACCCTTCTAGGGAGGCCAAAGTTATTTTACTTCTTTTCAATGAAAAAGCCTGTGTGTCTCTATAGGTTAAAAGGGCGCAATTGCAAACAATATTCAGGTCCAGGGGGGGGGGGCAAAAAATGTTGACCCTCTCAAGAGGTGGGGAATTTTTTGTCAACCCTTTGAGGGAGAGGCAAAATAATTGACTTCTTTTCAGGAAATAGGCTTGTGCATTACTACTGAGGTTGAAAGGGCGTGTTCATGCATGATTTTTCAGACATGGGGGGGGGGGAATTCGACCCTCCTTGCTTCCACATGAAAATCCACCACCCCCTGTTGTTAAAAAAAGGATCACTCTCTTCTGTGGGAGATTCAGGTGTGTAGAAATATGTGGTACTGAAAATGTGTTTATGCTACGCTTTATTGAATGTTCATGTCTGTTGTCTGTTTTATATTTTGACAGGTATATGAAGAGCACCTCAAAGAATCATCCATGGAGAAAGGTCATGCAAGATACCTATACAAATCAAAAGGACGTGGAAACAGGATGAATTGATGATATTTGATTTTGAATAAAAGAACCCCTCCCCCCATTCTAAAGGGATATTGAAATGTCAGTATGCGTGAGTGTGAGTGAGAGTGTGTTATGGCACATGTGTCATTATGTGTGAGAATGTGTCATAACTCATGTGTCAGCTCTGGTGAGGTTGCGGTATAACACATTCGTCAACATGTAGGAGGCCGCGTCATAACACATGCTTCAGTATGGGTTAGTGTGCGTTATGACACATGTGTCAGCATGGGTGGGGCTGTGTCGTGATACATGTGTCAGTATGTGCCAGTCGGTGTCATCAGTGACACAAGATGGCTCATTTTTTTCTGTAGAGCGCACAAGTTAGCACTCACACACATTGACTCAGAGCAACACCAATTTGCTGGGTCAGCTGTAGGGTGTGTAGAGGTACTTATTGTATAACCATAGTGTTGGGTACCGTCTGACGTGGCGGGTGAGTCGAGTCGTCGGACGTTCCTCAGGTTCCAGATAGGTGGCAGCACCGATCCGGGTCTGTGGGGACATCTGACAACGAACACCTGGGTCCTTATATAAAGCCCAGGGCTCAGCCGCTACGTCAGAGGCCCTTCTGGCCTCCAAGTATGTAAGACCATCCTTAGCATTTGTTAGCTGCCCTATTAATAACTACCGGGTAGCCGTGAGTGTGTATTTTAATAAAGACTATCCGTTGGCATACACTTGAAACACCGTCTTACTCTTTCTTTCCCGAATCGTAAGACCCGAACCCCCTAGGTCCGTAAGACCACAGACCATTACAGGTGTATTTAGCCCTACACCTAAGTGGTTTGATTAACACTTTAAAGAAATATAGAAATTAAGGGCACCCTATGACAAAAGCCTATTGTTTCATACATACAAGGATTTCAGATGGTTGAATATTCCACTTCTTATGGCAGTCTAAGTAATCCATGAATAGATTGTGTATTCCTGGTTTCAGTTTCCTTATTGATACTTGGTGGGATTTGAACCGGGTACCTCCTGATTGTGACTCCTTTGTGCTCCTATATTTGCTAACGAGGCAGGTGTTACCTACTACAATGAGATGTCATTGGTCATATGAGGCCCAGTAGACTAATAGGAAACACAGACCGGAGTGACAATAGTAAGGAAATATGCCCATACTAGGGAGGTTTAGAAACCCTGACATACGTCCCCCGCAGACGTACCAATGCTGTAAGTATGCTGCATGTCTGCTTTATCTAACCTATGTAGTGGCTACTAAACCTGCCTAGTAAGGACAAATGTCCACAATTTCCTCATTAAGTAGAACCCAGTCCTACTTATATGCCTATTGCAACCTGGCTAAACAGTTGTAGCAGTGGTGCAGCGGTAGGATTCTTGATTTGCATGTGAGGGGTCTCAGGTTCAAGTCTCGGTGGTGCTGCGAAACATTTTTCGTTTTTTTTCAGTTTAATAGTAAACATCTCATCTATTACAGTGTGTTTTTCTAAGACCTAACTTTGTAACTAATTGAGATAGACGCTTGCTTGAAAACTGACAGAATCTTCAACATCTGCCAAGTCAGAAAATAGCAAGAAAAAAATTCTTTGCATAACAAAAAAATTCTGGTTGAAAACATGCAGCCTTTCAAGAGAATCCCTGGGCTGGAAGCGAACTCATAATCTTCTGGTATGAAGGTAAACTTGTTACCACTACACCATGTTGACTGTGCTGAAAGATCTCCACTTGAAGTCTCATATGATCTGCTCCCTCTGTGTGTGTTGAAAGCTGGTATTCTACTTTTTACCAAGCCCCAAAACATTAGAAATATGCCTAGGACCATATGTCACTTTTGCATTTACTGCAAAGATATGATCATACTCTAAATTTTTTAGTAACAAATTCCTATTATATTCCTATATAGATAAGATTATATTCTTAGATATCATGGTTACAAGGACTAGAGGATAATAGAAAGGATATTGAGTATGTGCAAGAATGGGTGAGAGGAGGGCTTAATAGGGAACAATTTTCTCACAAACCCATTATGAATACATATTCATGCTCACATTGTAGCAATAAGATTGACTTACCAAAATAAGTAATCTTTACAAAAATGCTCAATGGGGCTTGAACTTGCTACCTTCAGATGTGAAGTTCAGTGCCATATCAACTGAGCTAATGAGGTGTGTGCTGTGGTTCGTGCTAAGATATGATATTATCTCAGACATTAGTGTAGGGGCTAGACCCCTGCTTTGCTGGAGTATTCAGTTAGATTCAGACTGAGTATGGCACCATGCCTGAGCCTTGTGCCATACTTATGCTGATCCTTTTTCCCAATGTGTGGCATTGAAGCAGGCTCAGCATGAGTATGGCATGTCAGAGGAGAGCCTGTAGCAGAGGCTCTCATGATACTCAGGCAGAACCAGAGACTAGGTGAAACGCAGTCTGATGTTCTCTTTTTTCGTCAGTGCTCTAACAAACTTGCTCGTCCTTAATGCCAATGGTCAGAATCACGCCTCCCCCTTCTGAAAATCATGCATCCGCCCCTGTTACCTGCTGTAGATGGGTTGTTTATTAAGGGCATATATAACAAATAGAGTTGCACACGGTGATTCTATGGGAAGATAAGAAGCACGAGGCCGTGAATTAAATTGTTCACTGTCAACTTGCTGTCACATCGTCTCAATCCAAGTGTCAACATGGGTTCATTTAGCATGTACTATTCGAACTTCATTATCCGCTCCAGGCATCGTAAAATCATTCAAGAGCGTGATAACCATGGTATAATGCTTGCTACATGAAGCACGTTTTTTGTTTGATGTCCCCTAATTTCTAAATTTGGGCCAAATCCCACAACGCAAAAATAGCCAGAAAATCCTTGTGATATAGGATATGTGGTTACTTAGCCAATATTGGGGTGGTAATATCATCTAAGGAATTCCTATAATGGCTAAGAATCCTTGCCAAAGTGTTGTTATTTCAGGGGTGGAATACATCAAAAGCTTTTGATATTTTCCTCACAAGAGGCCAGAAATCTCTGTAATATATGGAAATTCCCTTTGATTTAGAGGAAAACAAAAATCTCTAGTAAATCACAAGAGGTGTGTTATCTTTTCATAAATCAGGACCCAAGTTGCACACACTATAGTCATAAGAACGTTGTACTTGTGACTTAAAGTAACAACTATTCAGTACAGTGATGAATTTTACAGACATTTCCCTTCCAATATTGGCTGGTAGTCGGGTTTGATAAAGGTAGGGGTGGCATGGGAACCCTTGTGAATTTTGTTTTTGACAAGACTCCAAGGCTGCCGATAGCCAGAATCACAGCTGTTTTAGACCCATTTTCCATGTAGTGGGATTTGGCCTTTAAGGATGGTATGCCCTTGTCCTGCTCTAACACATCGGGTAAAGGAGCGCCCACGTCCAATATAAGCTAATTAGCATATTTACTGGGGAAGGTTCATCATGTTGAGGGCTGTTGCACCATCTTGGTGTTCAAAAATCTGAGATTTTAACACCAGAAACTCTTTTCTGTTTTGGGCTCAGCAAACAATTATCTGTCAGGCCAATTAGATGATGGCCAAGAAAGATTTAGGTGGTGTACAAATCTATGGTCGGTATGTTATTTATGATTTAGAGTATATTGAGCCAAGGTCGCCGAAATCGTGTTCTTGCCACCGAGCTCGAGATTATTCCCCTTGACTACTTAATGTTAGCGTCAAACTACTCAAATTCCAGGTGTCACTAGTTTATAACTAATTACTACTGTATCTTAGCTTGGCACAGAGGAAAAGCACGTTTGATAGCCAGAACTTACAATTAAATGGCTGGAGGAAGAAGTGAAACTCATAGGACTTATTTATTCGAGGTCGAGCTGTTACTTGATTAGCAGTATCTATATTCATCTAGCATAGACTTTCTCCAGCTTTAAGTTCTGGAAGTTGGTGTGTATCCCTGTATATCTAGAGTGTAATGATTCTATTGACCTAGATTGAATTGTAAATATAGTGATGGGCCTATATCAATCAATGACCGTAGAAGTCTGCAGCACTAATGTCCATCACGTCTTTCATGGCTCGCGTTCCGTGATGTCACCAAATTTGATATACATTTAATGAACTTCTGAAAAGTATTGCCACTTAAATATTCTATATGTAGACCTACCGGTACATTTACTTATTTATTCTGAACACTGTTAGTTCTTAGGTAGTGAATCAACCATCCTGTCGAACCTTTATTACTTGTCAGGTATTCATTTCGCCAATAATCCTAGGGTACAATATAAATAGTAATCTAGCACATTGAGGATCTAACCAATATATGGTAGACATTACTCAAACCTATACCAGCTATTGCGACCTAAATTAAATATTAATAATTCTCCTTCGACAGTTGATGTAGCACATATTGAATGGCAGAGAGGTCATTCTTTTTTGGTGCACAAACATCTATTCTCCAGGTCCATGGTTGGTGGTAGTTTTAGGTCTATACAGGACATGCATGTGAAGGACGCTGATGGCAATGATACTTCAGAATTCGGTATTTGGCTTGTGTCTGTCTTATATTAAAGAAAACGATGGGAGTTGTACTGGTTTCTTGGTGCAACCAGTATCTTTCTTTTTCAATCAGGTTTGCTATGTACAAAGGTACAATGTATCTAAGGAGTATTCGGATGGTAGGGTGCATTCAAATTCTATGTGAGTGTAGTCCCACCTTGATATGATCCCAAATAACGGACCCTGAAGGCGGAGCTACAGTTGATGTAGCCAATATATAATCTACCGTAATCTCCCGCGTATAAGACGCGTCCTCTACGCCAAACAAATGCCTTGTGCTTCTTAGAGGATTTCTTCAAGTTGGGGGTGTGTCTTATACGCGGGGTTTTCCAACATCTCATTTGGGAAAATGCGCCGATGACAGCTTGAACTCATAGAGCCTGCACCACGGCAGACCGGTCGGTGTAGATTTGCTCGGCGGGTTTGACGCCGACCGTGTGCCGATGACAGCTTGAACTCATAGAGCCTGCACCGCGGCAGACCGGGAGGTGTCGACGGGCGCTCGGCGGGTTTGACGCCGACCGTGTGCCGGTGACAGCTTGAACTCATAGCGCCAGCAGCGCGGCAGACCGGTCGCTGTAGATATTTGCCTGGCGGGGAAAACGCCGACCGTGTGCCGATGACAGCTTGAACTCATAGAGCCTGGGGGTGGTGGGTGGGGGGGTGCGTCTTATACACGAACCCCTCCTTGGTGAGTTGGGGGGGCGTCTTGTACGGGGGGTTTTCTAAATATCGATCCAGGGAGGTTGGATGCATCCTCTACGCGAACCAGCCTACCGTGAGTTTGGGGAGCGTCTTCTACGCGCACCGCGTCTTCTACGCGGGAGATTACGGTACTACATGTATGTATATATATATATATATATATATATATATATATATATATATATACTTAAACCAACTGCTCAACCCTCTCCAAATAGAAAAAAGAGACGAGCAGACCTATCATTTATGACATGACATGCGTGGGTGGCACAACTTCCTGTTTGCCTTCCAATACGTTGATTTAGTGGAACTCTATTTCATTATGAGGACACATAATTCGCTTTTGTCATAAAATCACTCATACCACAAAAGAAATGCCGACTTCATGTCATCATTATAACAATAGGTCAATGTGCAGTGACTGGGACCGCCATTGGCCAGAGGTGCATCATGGGTCGTTGCCGAAAGGTCACGAGATTCGGCCTTGATGTGGGTGTGGGTGGCATTCCCGGCACTGAGTAGCCTTGATACAGATCTCTGTCGCAAATGAGAGGAAAATTAAATCTAGCAGGCCCATGGGGGTTATAACAGGTTCCGTTTCCGATGCCCTGAGGATACCCCGGTCCCCACATGACCCCCTAACATACTCTAACATACCCTATACTCTGGGGTATGCTGTGCCTGTGCGCTTTTAGGACGAAGAAAATGCCGACTATTTCTATTTCAAATGTACAAGTAAACATAGATCTATCCTAAGATGTACCAATTAAAAAAAAATACCAGCTGCAATGTTTTTGTATACAGGTCTTCGAGGCATGACTTGACAGCTCAGCTCAGTGCTGATTCAACATTTATATTTCTATGTTGATTCGGCACTGTTTCAACATTGTGTAAATGTTGAAACAACATGGGCGTGGAAACCAGGGAGGCAGGGGGTCATGCCCCCCCCCCCCCACTTTTGGCCAACTCCTCAAAAGGTCAAACTTAAAAGGTCAAGCAAAGGGATGTCAAAAATTGCTAGTTGTCAGGGGATTCTTTGTTGATATGTCAATATTGAATCAACATTGAAATTGATATTGTTGATTCAATGTTGAAAAATCAATGTTGAATTGAGAACAATATTTCAACATTGATATGTCAACTGTTGATTGGATGTTCAAATTGTGATGGTTGACAACATTGGAATAGAATAATTGAAAAAGTGTTGAAGACAGGTTGATCAACGCCATTAACACAATATTAACCAGTTGTCAACGTTGATGCAACGTTCTGTGCCTACTGGTTGGTTTGTATATCATTGTATTTCCATTGTGTAAGATAAAGCACGGTGAGGCGTACGGCAAAAAAAAAAAATCATACTGCATTGCCTGTGCACTTTTAGAGGTCCTTTTCATTGGTTTTGCATCGGAGTAGGGTGGGCGTTACTATAGGAGGCCTATGAAAAACGTGCATTCCCTGAAAAGACCTAGCAATGTTCCAGACACCGTCATTCAAAAACCCTCCACTGCCCTCGCAATTGTTCTTTATAATTCCCTGTTGTTTGAAGTCGAGCAGGTCTACGACTAATCCGATTGATGCACGAATCATGTAGGCTACATGCCGGGCTACATGATGGTTTGTGATGCAGCTATAGCCAGAAAACCCGCTAGCCAAGGATATTCATATTCCAATAAAATAAAATAAATAATGTTGCGGGGGGACAAAACGAGTCTCATGAAAACTAATACATGTTATCCAGGTGTTTTGTTTAGGGTGTAAGGAAAGGGATCCAGAGGAGATTATAGCAGATTTTGGCCGATGCATAGACAGTTTAACAAGGATTATCATCATACATTAAGGCGCGTAATCCCAGTCCCTACCACGGGTTCTATAATGGTGGTGAGAGAATGTATGATACATGGAGTGCAGCATACCCTGCAGTGCCGCCCTCCGCCTACACCAACAACAGAGACACCTAGCGGTAGCCAGCCACAGTAACTCCCCCTACCGGATGTAGCGCCTCAGGCCATTTCCCTGTTCGTATGCGCGTCGGCCGCGGCATCCATCCATCCCAGTCTCCGCCTGTACCCGGGACGATTTCATTCCGCCAACCCTTACCCAAAATAGTAGGGAGGCGGGTCGATCCGCTAGTGACGCCAGGTTCACGACCTGTTAGACACGATACAGCTTTTGTGGCCGACATCCGCCCCCCCCCCCCCAGCCTCCCATATCTGCCCCACCCCCAACCCCATGTTTAGCATGTAGAGGCCTGGCGAGACCACTGGTGAAATCTTCGCTCTTCACTTTTTCCTCCCCTCTCCCTCTTTTCTTGCCCCTCTCCCTCTCTCTCTCTCTCTCTCTCTCTCTCTCTCTCTCTCTCTCTCTCTCTCTCTCTCTCTCTCTCTCTCTCTCTCTCTATTATATTACAAATCATTTTGGTCAATATTTGTAATATATACATGTACTGGATTATTGTATGTATTGAATGAAATACCGTTGATATGACTCATGGTACCTCACTGGTGAAATTTCGCAATGCCTTTGATACGCTGAAACCTGAAGAAACAAAAAATGTTCAATGTTGTACATGTACCGGGGGTAGGCTTCATTGTTGAGTATGGCATAGAAAACTGATAGGTTAACATATACATATCCCTCGTTAAATGCAACTTTTTGGTCATCATCAGAGTAAAGATGGAAAGTGCTAAAATCAGGACCATGATCACCAGCAAAGCAGCTGTGGTTATATACACAAATCCTGTATTGCTTCAGTATTTGACTATGCCTCCTTCTTCTATGGGTCCTGCAAAAAAAAACAGTTTGGACAAACTGCAAAGGCTGCAAAACGGGGGGCTCGGGATCTGCCATAATCGACCCAACAGAAGCTACTTTCTTCATGAGCTGCATGAGATGAGTGACGTAAAAAGCCTCAATCATCGCAGAGACAAACTGATGCTCTCTCTTATGTATAATTAAGTACTACCATCAAAAACCGAGTGCAGAGTAGGTCCTGATTGCAGAGAGTGTGATTCTCACATGGTCGTCCAAGAAGCTCCTGTTGCGATGCTAAAAGCCTATATATCAGATATATAATATGTTATATTGTGTTGACTATAGATGAAATGTCGTAGTGAGAGCTGATTATAACTAGTTTAATAAAAAAAAATCGATCAATCAACATTGGTTCATCACATGTGATTTCATGCAATAAACGAGACCTGCAGGTCTCACTGAACTGAAAAAAAAATGGAAATCCTAAAAATTCCCTGATGATCCTGATTGTTGATGTACGTTTGTATTGCTGATTCCTGGCATGATTTCATATGATGAAAATTGTGGCCCAATGATTCATCATTAAAGAAGTTCATCGTTCTTTTTGTATACCCTTCTTTCACCCCCTCCCACCTATTTGTCCCCTCTTCTCCTTCTCTATAAACGTTATAAAATTCTTATACTTTGCTTTTTTTTCTATCTTTCTGCTCTATAATGATTTTGCCCTTCAATGTCCAGAGGCGTAGGAATCAAATTTTTGATTGGGTGGGGGGGAAGGCAGGAGTCTCGGCTGAGGGGGCCTGCTATACTTTTATATAGGGCCAAATAAAAAAAAAAGGTTTGTTTCCAGTAACCCGACCGACCCTAGCAGAGCAGGGGCCAAAAAACCTGTTTTTGTGATTTTGAAGAACTTTGTCTAATTTTTAAAATTTTAAAGAAGTTTTTCATTGAATTTGATACATGCATTGATATGTGCCCTAACATTTCCTATATAAGTGTAAAAAAAAAAGAAGAAAAAAAAATGAAAAGAAAAAAATCCGACCTACCGACCCTAGCTCTTTGAGCTTTGTTACTGGAAACACACCTTTTATTTTTCTTGGCCTAGGCTAATATTGAGGACCTTGCCATAATTGAGCAGATGGAAAACCACCCCCCCCCCTTACCTCCATCCCATGTCCCACGCCCCTGTTGTCATCTCATTCAATAATATATACAGTCCAAGTAATACATTGATATATCCGAGTCACAAGGTGCCATGACCATGGATATAGGAAGTCAAGGTGTAGAGTTTTCAGGGAATACTCCGTCAGTTGTACATGAGAAATTCCCTGTCTGCACCTCTGATGCAGAAGACAATGCATCCTCTAGCATTGGCGTCTTTGTTTCAGCAAGAGAGGCCACAGGACGGCAACAGATGAACAAGGAACAAATTTATAAGATAATTCAAAAACATTTTGCAAGCTAACTAGTGCTATCATTGAACGTATTCTTAACAGGAAAACAGCGTTGTTTTAGCGTTTCTCAACGTTTATATTTTTAGTCCACGAAATGGCATTTGGCTGAACCCCTTTTACTGTTGTTCTGCTCTGTTAAATTGACGTTGAAATAATGTCTACCCTCAATCTGTCTATCATTCACTTTACCTATCCCTCATGGTGACTATCCCCCAACTCTGCACATCCCTCATATTTGACTAGCACATCTGTGATATTACCTAGCACCAATGTATCTTTTGAATATGCTCACCTTACAAGGTACCCTCTGTGCCTATCTCTTAAACTGTTTATTACCTATCCTCCTTGCTACCCATCCTCTTCAATACCTATCCCTCAAGCTCACTGTATAGCTTTCCTACCTATCACAGCTTGATCAGCTGGGATAGCCCACATCCAACCTTTATTATGATCTTTTAGTCAACCTATTGTTTTGTCATCAATAGCCAATAATTATAATGAACGGGTATAACAGGGTACACTTATGTAGGTATTTATTGTATGCTGTATTATGTGTGTATTTATTATATGCTATATGGGAGAGTGCTATGGGAGTCCTGTATAGGGTTTATGGTAGTATAGAGTTTATGGTAGACTGTGGAATGTTGCAGACGGGGGGGAGTCGACGAGATCTGGTCAGGTAGATTCTGTAGAGGGGGAGGGGGGAATACGGGTGAGCCAAACACCGGCGTCTAAAAGGTGTGAGGGGTTGGTAAGAGATGGGGAGGAGTCAGTATTGTGGGAGCAGCCGAGGAGGCAACACATACTCCTGGAGTAGACGAGGATGAAGCTGTTTAGTATTTAGTATTGCACTTAGCCAATGTAAGAACGGATTGAACAGGATCTCTATGGCACTCATACCTCTCCAGTAGCATCGGATTGTTAAAACATGAACTGCTTGTATGAATAGACTGATGTCGGTGAAGCTGTACAATCTGAGTGGACTCACCAAACAACTGTAATTGTGAATAACCAATGAACAATAAATGGTGACTTGTATCGGCGTCTTGGTGTTGGTTAAAAGAATGGGCTAGGCCAACATCATACCACTAGAGTTAGTCTTCCCAAATACGTGAGAACAGCGGAGCGAGCTGATAATAACTACACAACTTATACCACATTAATATACATATAAACACAACCCACACAGCCCAGATGGTGGAGAATTAGTGGTTGGGCTTATCATTGTACTGATGAGCGGCTCGCCGTACCCGATACCTAGCAGCTCAGACGCTGGATGTGACTCAGCGGCATCGTCACACACTGACAGTAGTGACGGTGTGGAAGTCTATACTATCATACCTGCAGCGCGCACATTGCCTGGGAATGCAGCAGTAGCACATAGTGGTGTAGCAGAGGGACAGGGTGGAAGATCCGGAGTGAGTGAAGCGGGACCTGATCAATCACGTGTCACTCTTAGATCGGATCACACACATGTGCATGTGCAATTAGGACCCAGGTCGCAAGTGGTGCTTTTGCCTGGAGAGGAGGTGTCTAGAGAGATTGGATTCCCCGTGGCTCGGTCAGAGGAGGAGCGGGCGTCGTCTCAAAGGGATCCCAAATCTGGGGGGACGTCTGGCCTACAATTGTCTACGACGGCTGATTCTGAACCAGCAGGGTCGGTGGTAGTGGACGATACCTCTGGACCATTCTCAACATTGGGAGTGGAGAACGAGCATCAGTCATCTGCGGCAGAGTCGGAGACCAGGGCTGATATTTCTAGTGATGGGCAACAGGCGGCGGTTCAGGAGCACACAGTGAGTGCTGATGCAGGGGACCGGCCTGATCATCTCTGCAAAGGATGGACGACAGGAGACAGATTAGTGAATTATAAGTATTTTTCGACGCCCATTGCTAGGAGCTCCAGTATTAATTTCTGTAAGGCTACTCCTAGGTGCCTTGAATTTGAGGGTACAGCGGACCAGGGACGAATCAGACGCGCATCTGAGGGGGATGTGGCGGATATTGGTGATGAGGATTTGACTTTTGAAGCAATTGCAACGTCATTGGGGTTAATTGAGCCAGTACATGAAGACGGACAGGTGGATGAGAGTGGAACAAAGGATAGTCATGAGAATGAGGGGGACGCACATGGGGAGAATAATCCAGTAGACGGGGCGTCTACGGTGGTGGCAGTGTCAGGACGAAGCGAGGACGTCGGTGAGAAGATACAGGAACAGGGGTCGGAGGCCTGTGGTGATTTACAAGGGGGGAGTGCAGGATTGCTACCATCTGGTTTCTTGGTGGTTGTTGAGAATGGGAGAGAGTTGAGTGATAAGGACTTGGTGGGCCAGGATGAGAGTGGTGGAGTTGGACAGGATCGGACAAGCTGTACTACACCGGTCATTACAGGTGATCAAAGTGGCAGTCATTTGGGAGAGTCTGTGAGTAGGGCACGAGTGGATGAAGTTATTGCAGGTTTGCAGAACACTAATATTAGGGTCCGACACAGCATAGAGAGGGGGAGGGCCATATTGGAACAGGAGCTGAGATATCGGCAGGCCATTGATGGGGAGGAGCCGCCCGCGGGGCCGGAGATAGACCGGGAGCGTGTAGCACGAAGGGAGAGGTTTTTGAACGACACTGTAAATTGGAGAAAGGTAACTGCGAATATCCGCTCAGGCAATAGTACAGGTCGTACTACAGATGAGGGGCATTTAGATGATGTTCTAAATAGTCATCTTCAGACTGATGTTTCGGGTGACTGGGAGGATTGGTGGGTTCGGAGAGCGGATGAAGAGAGAAGACGACAGATAGAAAGGGAGGCCCGGGAGGAAGCCGCCGAGGGCTCTGTCGCTGGAGGTGTTGGAACTGGTGTACAGGGGAACGATAGTGAAGAGAGCTCAGTGGGTGATTTGGATGCGGAGAAACAGGTGGAGGAGGATATTGCACCTATTATTGGTTTTGAGGACGACGACATGGCGCCTAGTCCGAATGTTAAACTACCATCCTTCAATGGGGAGCCTGGGGAGGATTATCGGAGATATTTCAAGGAATTGAATGGAATGCAAAAGCTATTTGGATGGTCTCCGGATCAACATCTTGAGTATGCAAAATTGGGCTTGAAGAAGGGGGCATCGAAATGGATGGATGGTATTCCAGAGGGGGAAAAGGATACTTTGGACAAAGTAGTGGCTATAGTGAAGAGGGTTTTTGAAGACAAAAGGCCACTATGGCAGAAACATAGGGATTTGCACTGTCTGAAGCAGGAAAAGGGACAGTCGGTCTGGGACTTTGCATTGAAAATAAAGGAATATGACAAGTTGGACGTTCCTGATGTCATCAAACTGTCGGTCTTCGTAGGGGGTTTGCTTCCGCCCATTGATAAGGACCTGATGAAACACAATGCTGATTCTTTTGAAGAGGCTCTCAGGCTGGCGTCTTATTGGGAAAATGTGGAGAAAGGAAGGAACTCCAAAGGTGTGGCGCAGTTACACATGCTAGAGTCTGAGGGGACTCGGGATGGAGCATGTGGGAACGATCAGTTTGATCCTAAAGAGTATGCTAGGGAACAAACTAAAGCAGTGGTGGAGATGTGTACTATGGAATATAGACGGGGGCTTAGAGAAATGGAACATGGACGGGAGAATCAGCAGGGACAGTATGCTGGAAGGGGTGGCGCTTCACAAGGGCAGTATCAGGTGCAGGCGGGCAGAGGGACCGGCGCGGGAACATATGGTCAGAATAGGCAGTTTGGTACAGGTGGTGGAGGCCGAGGATGGAATTATCAAGGGGGCCGCGGTGGAAATCAATATAACGCGTCTCAGTATTTCAATAACAGGTTTCAGGGACAGAGATACACAGGAGGAAGCAGGCAGGGTCAACAGGGGGATGATAAAGGTCAGAGAAGAGCTCAGGAATATGCTAGGATGATGGGAGATGCAGGAGAGAGTCAGAAGGGAGGGGGAGCGATCTATTGTTTGATTCATGACTCTACTACACATTCTACAGAGGAGTGCACGTTTTTGAAGAAATACAGGGATCAGTTGTCATCCTCTCAGCAGAACAGAGACCAACGAGATCAGGGAAATGATGTTCGCAGGCCGGGAAACGGGCACAATGGCTCATTCCTACCCCAGAATTAAATTTGATATCAGGGGATGGGTCGGGAAACAGGGGATCAAAAGACAAAACGCCATGGTTGGTTCAGTGTACTATTGACGAGAATACATACAGATGTTTAGTGGACACGGGCGCGTCTGATTGTTTTATAGCACGGACAATTGTGAGTAGTATAAGTGAGAGAGCAATTTGGGACAGGCAGCCATCTCAATTGGGGAAGGTGCGTCTGGGGGACAGAACATCATTACAAGTTTATGAGACGGTGCGACTGCAGTGTTTTATGGATGGTGCTTGCATATACTATGATTTTAATGTGGTGGATTCACTGGCTTATGATATTGTGCTGGGACGTAATTTTCTGATTGACGCAAGGGCACAGATTATAGCTATAGATGGAAAGGTGCGTCTCTTTACTGAGGATCCGGTCTCAATTGAAGTAGCGGCGATTTTGGACCCATGGGAGGAAAGATTGGTGACGGTGAAAGGATGGGATGTTGCGGCTGAAAGGGTTGGAACAACGGTCTTGTTGAGACCATCTAATTTGGCGGTGGTAGCTGCGGATGGTGCGGTGAACTATGTGGGGAAGAAATGGTATATGAGGATTGCTAATCTCTCTGACAGGCAAGTGTATGTGGATACAACTGAGGTTATAGCATATACAGAAGACATAGATGGACCAGAACTTAATTTGCTGGAGGTAATTGATACAGCTAAGGTTGGCAGGGATAGAAAGGATGAGGCTCGTGAGATTTTGGCACGATGTAATGAAGATCGGCGGGAGAATGGTCAAGATGCTAGGGGAGGGTCAAAGCACCGGCAGGATCCTCAGGACAATGGTGGTGGATGTGGTGTTTCTACCTTAAGTGAGCAGGAGAGGCTGGATAAAATTGAGAAGATCAGGGGCCTTGATTTGGGTGACACTATGATGACGCCGGAAGAGCAGAGGGTATTCAGAGAAATGCTGGTGGTCAACATGGACACTATAGCATTTTCTATGAAGGAGTTGGGTCATTGTTCATTGGCTCCAATGAAAATAAGGGTCGATGAGTCCAAGGGTCCGTGTATGGCACGACCATACAGGTATTCTCCTCAGAAAATGGATATTATTGATGAACAGGTGAGGGAATTGTTAAAGTTGGGAATTATAGAGCCCAGTGACAGCGTCTGGAGAAGTCCGTTGGTGGTGGTGCAGAAGAAAGATGGAAAGGCTAGACTATGTACAGACTATCGCATGTTGAATCTTATTACGGCGGATGATACATACCCTATGCCCACAGCCAGAAGCATGTTTTTGTATATGGCATACAGAAAACCTATAATCTTTACAGCCATGGATTTGCTCAGTGGGTATCATCAGTGCGATCTACATCATGACAGCAGGCAATATTCAGAATTTGAATCACCCTCGGGAGTTTGGCAATGGACGAGGATGCCGTTTGGTATGAAGCAGAGCCCATGGCAATTTACTAAGATTATGTCATTAGCACTAGGAGGCTTAATACCACGTACTTGTCTAGCATACCTAGACGATATTATTATCTTTGATCCGGATGTGGACAGCCATATTACTAATGTTGGCAGAGTATTGGCAGCTTTAGGTAAAGCAGGTTTAACAGTGAAGCCGGAAAAGTGTGAGTGGGGCAAAGCGGAAATCAAGTTTTTGGGGCACATTATCAATGCTGAAGGAGTGCAGACGCAATCTAAAGTGATCAGAAAGGTGCAGGAATTTGGCAGACCGTATAATGAACATACAACTAGATCCTTTCTGGGGCTTTGTAATTATTACAGGAGTTTTATTCCTAACTATGCTGTTTTGTCGATGCCTCTGAATAATTTGTTGAAAATTAAGGTGCCATTTAAGTGGACGGATGAGTGTGAGGTGTCATTCAAGAAAATACAAGCAGCATTAGCGAGCACACCGTTATTGGTTCACCCAGAGATTGGAGGCCACTTTTATGTTTTAACGGATGCTTCGGATGGCGCGTGTGGAGCGGCCATCTGTGTAAAGAGGGATGGATTGCTGAGACCGGTAACATATTATGGGTATACATTTACAAAGGCTGAAAGAAACTACACTATAACAGAGAAAGAAGGCCTAGCTGTTATAAGAGTGTTGAAGAAATTTGAGGATATGCTGACGGGAGCTAAGATTACGATAATAACAGACCATCAACCATTAATACCTTTGCTTCAGCAAGCCAGTAAGGCTCCATCCAAAAGGTTGACTAGATGGGGTTTAGCAATGACTGACTTTGACTATGAGATCAGGTATGAGCCGGGTGCCACTCACTACCTGCCGGATTTTATATCCAGAGTGCCGTTGGCAGTGGGACAGGATACACCTGGCGAGGAGTCGGGGGAGTTTGAGCCTGAGGTGGGATGTGAGTTACTCGTGATGGAACTTGTAGGGGAGGAATTGGATAGGGAAACCTTCATTCAGGAGCAGTGGAAGGATGGATTTTGCAGGGGGATGATGAGATATTTGGCGGGAGATGAATTGCCAGTGGATGAGGAAAAGGCGCGAGGGATTTTACATAATGCTGATTTCATGGGTATGAAGGATG
Source organism: Acholoe squamosa (assembly GCA_949317995.1). Classification (NCBI taxonomy): domain Eukaryota; kingdom Metazoa; phylum Annelida; class Polychaeta; order Phyllodocida; family Polynoidae; genus Acholoe; species Acholoe squamosa. The sequence continues at coordinate 33,271,083 of OX439038.1, read as the reverse complement.
GATTGTTATGCAAGTATATAAAACCAGCTAGAAGGAGGGGTGGGCCTATAGCTGACCTAAACCCAAGGATAGTGGTGCCTAAGGCTATGGTGAATAGAGTGCTCTATCTCATGCATGATGATATCATGTGCGGAGGACATGTGGGAACAGTGGCGCTAAATACAAAAGTACAGGCTAGGTTTTATTGGAAAAATATGATGGTGGACATAGCTAGATACGTGCGGCTATGTGAAAGGTGCGCGTTGAGAAAAAGAGCACCTCACTTTAGGGCCAAGGCAAGATCATGGGATACGCCGGATTATCCATGGCAAGTGATACAGACAGATTTTGTTGGGCCACTACGTAGGTCCAAAGAAGGTTATAAATATATCATGACCTTCATAGACCTTCTGACGGGATGGCCGGAGGCATTCTGTACTAAAGACACAACTGCGCACACGGCAGCTGGGGTGTTTCTACGGGAGATCGTGTGTAGGTACGGCAAGGTGGAAGTGCTGTGCAGTGACAGAGGGTCTACATATATGGGTCAGGTTTTTCGTGAGGTTACAGCTAGATTATCAACCAAACAGAGGTTTACGTCTTCTAGGAATCCGACCGGAAATGCCAGGGTTGAAAGATTACATAAATCATTAGAGGATACGATAGGATGCTATGTGACTGAGGACCATGAACACTGGCCAGAGCTGTTACCCATTGCATTGTGGACGGTGCGCTCCAATATTAGTATGAGGACGGGGTTTTCACCATATGCACTACAATTCGGGAGGGATCCGGTGGCTATGTCCTTTGCTGAAGAAAGGCCACTGCCTAAAGTGCCATCTGAAAGGGATTGGTTTATAAGGACCAATCATAGCATACAGTTATTACAAGAGGCGGCCAACGCTCATACTGCTAGGTATGAGGAGCAGCTCAGACGTAGACTGGATGGACGGGCGCGACCTGTATCTTTTATAGAGGGGGAGTGGGTATATTATTATGATCCGAAATGCGCGATGAATAATACATCGAAGTTTGCTGGTAGATACACAGGGCCACACAGGATAATAGAGGTGGTGGGGGATAACAGGGTGAGGTTGAGAGCAGTGAAGACGGGCAAAGAGATACCTCACTTGGTAAATGTGAATAAACTGAAGAGAGCATACAAAGGGGAGGGTGAAAATGACGAAGGAGTAGCCAAAGATGAGAGGACTGTGGAAGTGGATAGAACAGAAGTGGAATCAGAAGTGGAAATACAGGATATGAGACGTGAGGACCCTAAAGGGGTGACTGAGGTAGAACATCCTTCATCTGGTCTGGAGGATACAGCGCTAGCGGGCGCTGATAAGGAGGACAAATTGAAAATGTCAGACGACGATAGAAGTGCACATGAGAAAAAGAGAGAGGTGGCCGGAGCTGGACCGCGCGCACCTATACGGGAATCTGATAATGAGAAAGATGGAGTTGTACGGCGAGATAGCCGGGAGAAGCACAGGCAGGAAGCTGTGGTTGATAATTGGTGTAAAAAGAAAGGGTTACAGGATAGTGATATTGATAAGGTCGAGGGTGGCCGAAGACAGGATAATGAAGAGAAAAGGAAGGGTAGAGTGAGAAATGTCGAGGTGAAGAGGCAGATGGACGAAGAAAGAGAGAGAGAAGAAATGGAGAGAAGACAGAAAAGAAAGGAGAGAGAGGATAGGGCTGAGAAGAGACGGAGACAAAGAGATAGGAGAGCGCAACTGGCTGCAGGGGCTATTATGAGTGAGGAATCTAGCAGTGAACATATCATTCCAAAGGGACCGATTTGTAAGCATCACAGGAGAGGCAGAGAGGAGCTCAGCTCATCCAGCGATGGAGAATAGGGTGAACTTAGACGGGATACTACAGGATGGGCGATAATCCTGTAGTATGGACGTGTGTTACTATGAAGGAAAATGGGGGGTGATGCAGGTGCCGAAGGGGGAGGGGCCGCCCGGAGGAGCAGGTCAAGCTGACTCATGCAGGTAGACGGAAAGGAGGGCGATACACAAAGAAAAGGGAAAAGTAGGGCAAGGTAGGAAAAGAGGGGAGGGGGGGAGGCCAGCGCAACAGGTATATGCAGGAGGAGATGCATCAGGAGGTGGCAGTGCGCGCACAACGAGGGACGAGATAAGACCTCACAGTAAATAGCAGGTGCTGATGGACGGATGGCAGATAGCTGGTACGATAGTGTTGGAGAACAGCAATACCAACAATACTATAATACGTGGATGATTCAAGACAACTATTGCAATAGCACTTACAATGAAAGGAGCACAGTGTCTGCAGCAAGTTCAACAACAACAGAAACAAATGAAAAAGGATTTGGTGCGACTTCAACGTCAGGCCAACCAAGCTCAGCGCAAGAACCAATACAGGTGGTGGAAGCAGCTCAAGCCGAGGTCCTGGTAAATCATCAAGGAAACATATGGGATAGCATACGTGACATCACTGTGGGACAGACAGAATGGGAGTGGCTGTTGGATGCCACTCTACAAGGCACCAGTGGTATAATTAAGAGAGAGACTCAGACCACAGAAACAGCGACACAGACAGAACCATCAATATTTTATAGTAAAGACGATGAATTTGTGCTGGATACATCAATCAGATTGGATGACATATTGATAGAAGAGTATTATAGCAGAAGACAAGTGACATCAAGGCTCTGTCACATTTGTGGCAGAACAACAGCAACAGCGGCAGGAGCGGCCAAACACCTGGAACAGGTACATGGGATAAAACATCTCATATAATGTCCACTAGTGAGGATGCGGGAAAGAGAGCACCATCTATAGTAAAGGCAGGGAGATATAGGGGACAACAGGTAGAAGACGCGCTGGATGCTATATATGGATTTGGATATTCATTGCCGAAGGTATTCAGATACAATGGGGCGACGTTACAGGACATAGTAATGCAGAAAATATCAAAACTGAAATTGGACATCGCGAGATTGCCAAGATATTTGAGGGAACAAGTAAATAGACATCACTTTAAATATGGAGTAGGGAGTGTGACTAATGCATTCTTTTTCTCAAGAAAGTGTAGGAGGCATCGCAAGACTAGCAGAGGGAAACGATGCAGGCAGTGTAGACAAAGAGATGAAACTTGGGAAATGTTTAAACTGAAGCAAAAGGGAAAGCATATTACCCAAGGAGTATTAACATCCGGGGTTAAAGACAATGAGACGACCCTGGAGGAGGAGGATGTAACTGAAGACTTTGATAAATATAACTAGAAAGGATATGAGTTGATAGAAAAGAACAGAGGGACTGTACGGTTATAAAATACAATACCTGTTAGGGGAACGTTGTGAGGGGTTGAAGAAATGTACAAAATGGCAGGTATCAGTATAACGCCACCTACCTTTAGAGGAGCACCAGGAGAAAAGATAGAAGAATATTTCTACGACATGGATCTGATTAAGAGAATATATGATCTAGGGGAAATGGAATATGTGGCATTATTATTGTGGGGAATGAAAGGTGAAGTGAAAACTTGGGTTAGGAAATTACCTGAGGAAAGTAAGAATACTGCATGGAAGATACAGCAAATAACCATGGCAGTATTTGCAGCTCCAGATGCCTGGAAAGAATGGGGTACAGGAGGAAAGAGACAGAAAAGACAGCGCGAGAATGACGGCGCGGAAACAGAGCCAGCGGGGGAATGAACACGTGAGTGAGAAAAGGGGGGGGGGAAGTGTCGGACACTGAGACAGACATATGTATATTAACAGCCTAGTAACAGGAAAAGGGGGGGGGGGGAAGAGAGCAGACATGCGCAGGTAAAAGAAAGAGATAAGATGCAATGACAAGCAAGACAGTTGGCAGTGTAGGAGCGGAACTCCAGCTGTACAGACATCGGCAAGCAACAGATACAGACTACACTCAAAAGTTTAACAAGATAGAACAACTAGCATGCTACGCGGACATAACCAAGACAAGACAACATAATCAGCAGTTTAGATAAGCTATAAACATGAGTTCTAGTGGAAAAGCCTGGATCATAGACAACGGAAGGTTCATAGCGGTTGAGATGAATTAATGGAGATCAGTAATAATTTACTGAAGGAAAGGAATCATCGCCCACTGTAGAGAGGGTAGAGATATTAACGCTCAGATACACCCTACTCTATGGATAAGACTTAACTACTTAATACAGTTTGTGGAAAATTGTAAAAGGTCGGATCCATTTAGGATGCATTTAATATAAAACATATTAGAAATACATACCTGAAGTGAAGATTTAAGGACTAGTAGGAGTAGAGGCATCATCATCATCAGCAGATGAAGCGGGAGAAGAACTGAAGATAGTAAATAAAGCAGGTATATGAGACAAAGAGAAAGAAGTGCATCACATACAGGAGGCAACCACTATGGGGCACCTTATAAGTTGTCTAAGGGTGAATGGAAACACTAGTCGGAACCAGCAGGACCACAGTCGCGACACACATAGAATGACTCCAGTAACAAGGTCCATAATTAAGAGGCCTAAATTTAAAGGATATATTTGTCCAGAAGTAAGGCATTCTGTTAAAGAACCAGAGCCTATAATGGTTTAATTATTTAAGAAACCCAGACTCTGAGAAATGAAAAACAGTGTCTATAGCTGTAGATATATATTCAAAAATAAGTGTGAGTGAAATTCTTTTCTAAGAAGGTATTAGGACACATAAAATTCAGCCGTATGGGTGTATTAATGAGATCAATTATACACCTGAGACTGTGAATGTGATCGCCACTACTCACAAATCAGAGGAGCTCAGCGACTTTATAGAGTTAGCTTATGCATATATTTTAAAAGAAAATATGTGTATAGTATCTTATTACAAGAACGAAGTGAGCGTCTCTAGGAATCAAAGTATGAATCACTAGGGAAATATACTTACTTCTGCGAGAGGGTAGAAGCTGGGGAAGCCAATGTTGGAAGGATAGGACCTCCAAGATTAGAAGAACGGGAGGCTTGTGGTCTGGCAGAAAGCTGATAGGGATGATGTCGCGTAGTGGTAGCAGATGAAGATGTCAAGAGAGATATGATGGTAGAAGAACTGTGAGTCAGTCGTGAGGAAGAGGCCATGGTGCTGGACTGACAGGTCAATGGTGAGAAGGGTGGATGTCCAGGTGAGATAGCCAGAGTACTCCAGAACGAGGGCGACATTACTGGAAGGTGTGGAAGTGAAGCTGCAGTGGATGAAGATGAAGTAAACTGACCGGAAGTAGAAGAGGTCAGGGCCAGAGCGGGCGTATGTAGGCAGGAAGGCGGAGACCTAAAAGCCGAGGTGGCGCGGGCCTCTGCAGCTGGAGCAGCTCGGGTGGTGATGTGAGGCATTCTTAATGAGGATACAGCAGGAAACTGACCGGAAGTAGTGGTGCTGGTGGAGAAGTGATGTGAAGTCGCGGTGGAATAAATGGGATTGGAAGATAGGGTTGTTCTGGACGTCAGTGGTGCAGTAGTGGCTAGTAAAAGTGAGTGGTAGAAGGACGAAACACTGGAAACAGCAGGTGTGTGAGAAAGTACACTGTAATCCACATATGAAGAGTGATGTTGAGGTGCTAATGGACGAGGAGTAGAAGGAACAGCGAAGGAAGCAGGAAGTGGATACTGGAAAGAGGTATCCACAACTAACGGCAGGACTGTAGAGGAAGTAGTCAGTACATTGGAGGTGAAGGTGAGCGCCGCACTTGAGGTAGAGGTAGCAGGCACTATGGCGCTATAGGTGGGACGCGCACCCAGGGGAGACATCTGTGTAGGATTCCAGAGTGGCATGAAAGAGGTGGTCAAGTTGACAGACGGAGGTGTGATGTTGACATAAGCAGGCCGATAAGCAGGTGCAGGAACAGGAGGTACAGCAGCAGTTGATTGCAGGCGGTAACTGGGATCGGGCATCCCATCCAGGTGGATGACGCGCAGTGTCATGTCCGTCATGTTACAAGCTAAACGTAGATGATCTCGAATGGTGGTGTGTGAGGGCATGGTCGCGCCTTGCGGTCCGGTGCATACTAGCATGCACGGAGTGACGTTAGCATCTGTGGAGGACAGGTCTCTGCAGCCGACGATGTAGGTAAAGCCGGGCTGGAGACGATCTATCGGGAGATAGACGAGGGCGCCATTGACAGAAACGCTGGAATAGCTAGTCATCTTCAGTGCGAACAAGGTGGAAGTCAAGCATCGACTGAGAATTTAATTCTAGGTATCTAACCAAGGGGATGGGAAGTTGAAATAAGAAAACAAAAATATAGTGAAAACTATAGTAAAAAAAATTGAGGGCACATTAGGAGGAGTCGCTGAGACAAAGACTCCAATCCAATAAATTGGTGTTATCAGATGGAAGAGACGTACAGCTAGATAGGAAAGGAAGGCACACGTGTTCAGATTGACGGGAAAATATATACAAAAAGGGGTAAAAGGGTCATGAACTGGTGAACTATCTGACACGATAGGGCTTATTAAGTGTTCAAGATCCATAAAAACTTCCAGGAGCGATCAGTTAGGAGTCGTAGTAACCCAACTTGAATTGTAACCGGAAGCCATAATAAGAAGAAAATGGCGTGGCTAACTATACTATGTGTCTTATGTTCCTTGTGGGGTGTGGTAGATGCTGGAAGGCACACTTTCGAGACTTTAGAGAGAGCCGAATTAGGTGTCATTTTGCAACCTGGTAGACGTATTTCTACAGCTGAGCACAATCATGTGTCACAAGTGTTTGTATTAGAGATACCAGATAGATTACCAGAGCCGGAAATGGAAAGTATTTATGAACAATGTGTGAAGAACATGCAGGTTATGTGTGATATTCAACATCATAACAGAACCTTATTATTTGAAGATACCTGTGACAACATCAAACAGAAAGAAGAATGGTTGAATCAAATTATTAGAAAATTAATACAGGCCAGAGAGGAGGAAGTGGAAAAGCTGATGGAAAACATACCTGAACAACAACAAGTCAAAAGGTCTAAGAGAGCAGGTATACCAGGTCTAAATATTATAGGAGAGTTGTCGTACTATATTTTTGGCACTGGAAGAGCTGATGATGTAGCCAGAAATGAAAAGGATATTCAATTACTGAAGACTTCGTACTATAAGATGCGTGATGTTATTAAAACATTGGCCACAAGTACTAGCAATGGCTTGGAGGACGTCATGGCGGAAGTGGGAGAGTTGGCTGATAGACAGTTGCAATTGTATGAAATGGCTAAGATATCATTGAAGAGACGGAAATTGCTGGAAAGAACTCAAACTATGCACAGTGTGGCATTATATGAACTATCCATTGTATACAACCATGAAAGCCTGCTGACAAGGGTCAAATGGGGGTATATCATACATTTATTAAATGAACTCATTGAGATAAAGGATATGGCAGCTGAGGTCAGATTGGCATCACGAAGAAAACTATCCTCAAAATTGGTCACTAGAGAAGATTTGAAAGAAGCTATAATCAACACTGAAGTATATCTAAAGGCTACGTACCCACGATTTAGAGTCGCTTTTACTGATTCTGAATATTACTATGATAATAGTGTGGTGCGAGTATATCAGCACCAAGGTCGTGTGAAGATGCAGATAAGGATTCCGGTGGTGTCAGAGGAGCACATATTTTGTGTATACTCTGTAAAGGTGTTTCCAGTACCAGTGCGGCTGGCCAATAAAGAAGCTGACGGGACGAGAATAGAGGGATTGCCATCAGAAGTAGCCATATCAAAGAATGGGCGGTATTATATATCAGAGCCAGTGGTGAATTGGGCGCGTTGCCATGGCAACTCAATAGCAGTATGCCCAGATATTCCACACATGAGAAAAATAGCCGAGCGAGGGTGCATGGCGGCACTAATAAGAAATGACAAGGTGGCCATAGCAGAAACATGTGAGATCAACTATATAGTGCAACCAAATTTTCCTTCATTTGCGATAGCACTGGGAAAGGGTCGTACTTTGGTATCGGGACCCGACATACAAGGTCAATTGATGTGTCAATCAAGCCCACCTGTTAAGGTGAACATGCACCATTACGCTATATTGAACATTGGGTGTGATTGCGCATTCATGACTGCCGGGGCGTGGATGCCTTACAGCTTGGCAGGATGTGGTCATGTGAACATGGAAACTAATGTGACTTTTGTAAATAACAATTTGCTACAAATGAACAGTGTTAAGAAATTGACATGGATAAAGGCCGTATTAAATGGTGAAACTGTGGAGGTATTGCAAGATGAAGTGTTGCCAAAATTAGTAAAGACCAAAATGAAGCATAAGGCTAGAATACAACAGTCGCCAGCAGCTGTCAATCTGAAGAATTTGGTGAGTGCAATGGAAGACGGATCAGCATTGCCTGATTTGGATGGCATGAGTGGTGGAGGCCATTTTCCCACTGAATCACTATGGGATTATTCACCAATAATGATTGCAGGGGTGATTGTCATGACTCTGATGGTGGTACAATATTTTTGTTTAAAAAGACTATTAATGGCATACATATTAGCAAGAATGCCTATGAGAATAAGGAGTCTAGAAACTTGGGACTATGAAAAATACGGTGAGGATGTCGGAGGTAATTATGAGGAAGAAGATCCGGAACACAAAACGACAATAGCTATGTTATCATTGATATTGATAGTACTGATAATAATAATAGCGCTACTGGTGAGGAAGGTGCGACAACTAAAGAGGCTTCAACCAGTGGATGGACTGTATCTACAGGTGGCAACTAAAGAGATCACAGAAATAATACCATTGGGGGAGAGTCTAATGCCTTTGGACCAGGTATTTCAAAGACCAGCAGAACAGGCTCTTATTAGAGATGTAGCAATAAGCTATTCGTGCCCGAAGTACATAGCTACAGTGCAGTGGGGTCGAGTGTTATATTCCACTGAGATGGCAACGGCGGAAAACGCAGTGCCATTGCCATTACCGGCCACTGTGAAGGTGTCAAAGAAGTTAGCAGGGATACTGAACGGTGATTATGGATTTACGGTGATGACAAGATTGATTAGGTATAGTGGGGGCCTGGCGACAGGTGTACCACTAGAGATACCTATGATATCAGCGGCGGGCTGGACACCAATAAGGAACAGAGAGATAAATACACATCAGTTATCTGACACGGGCCATGCCAGAGCCATGGCTCAGTTAAGAAGATCAAGACAGTTACCAGAAGTACCTGGAGAATCATATGGGGCTACGGCTGTATCATATTCAGTAAACAAGGGTCATAAAGAGTCGGTGAACGTGGCTTTGCGAGGTCAAGAGCCCAGGACGGGATCGTCATCGGTGTACGTGGACCTGAATGAAAGAGACTGAAGGTGATGAATAAAACGCCATCATGATAGAGACTTGGCATAGACGGTGTCAGGACAAGAGAAAAGGGGGGGGGAGAAAGATATCGTGCAGCTGGCGTGAGACGAAAGGATGGAAAAGACAATACAAAGACTATCTACAAATAAATTGATATAATGTCTGGGAATGGTGCCAGTGTATATTATTAAGTAAGATAATATAGCTAAAAGAAAATGTAATTTAAATGTACGACCAACTAATGAGACACTAACTACGACGTAATGTGGCAAGTGAAAAGATTTCTGATGTATATACTCGTTGACAAGCTGTGCACGCGTGAGTTAAGTAAGAGGTTGCCTGGTGTAACCCAAGACGCGTTAGAGTGTGTTTTAGAGTGATGCTTGGGGCAAAGGGTAGATAGAGGGGAACGTTTCGGAACAAGGAGTTGACAGATGTAAGGAGATTTATTGGCCCGATTGGGTGCAACTGGTGTCGACTCCCGGGTAAGGATAGTAAAAAGAATATATAAACATAGAATGGGACAAAGTGCTTAGTAAAGGCGAGTGAATGAGTAAAATAAATAACAAAGGAAAGAAAAACAAATTGAGAATCAAGAAATGAGAGAATTGTAATAATAAAACATATGTTAGAGGACAAGTTTGCGCTAAGAATAAGTCACCAATGCAGTGTGGAAAATATATATAGTAATAATGCATGGTATTATATAAGTGTGTTGTATATGTATGTACATGAATAACTATTGAAATGTATAATATAATAACGATGATTACCTCAGGTATTAGTGACAAAACAATACATAAGATGTATTCAAGCATAATTTATGCTTGACAATTGGTGTGACTCGCGTCACAAGAGGGGAGCGCCCGCACCTGTTTTGTCATCAATAGCCAATAATTATAATGAACGGGTATAACAGGGTACACTTATGTAGGTATTTATTGTATGCTGTATTATGTGTGTATTTATTATATGCTATATGGGAGAGTGCTATGGGAGTCCTGTATAGGGTTTATGGTAGTATAGAGTTTATGGTAGACTGTGGAATGTTGCAGACGGGGGGGAGTCGACGAGATCTGGTCAGGTAGATTCTGTAGAGGGGGAGGGGGGAATACGGGTGAGCCAAACACCGGCGTCTAAAAGGTGTGAGGGGTTGGTAAGAGATGGGGAGGAGTCAGTATTGTGGGAGCAGCCGAGGAGGCAACACATACTCCTGGAGTAGACGAGGATGAAGCTGTTTAGTATTTAGTATTGCACTTAGCCAATGTAAGAACGGATTGAACAGGATCTCTATGGCACTCATACCTCTCCAGTAGCATCGGATTGTTAAAACATGAACTGCTTGTATGAATAGACTGATGTCGGTGAAGCTGTACAATCTGAGTGGACTCACCAAACAACTGTAATTGTGAATAACCAATGAACAATAAATGGTGACTTGTATCGGCGTCTTGGTGTTGGTTAAAAGAATGGGCTAGGCCAACATCATACCACTAGAGTTAGTCTTCCCAAATACGTGAGAACAGCGGAGCGAGCTGATAATAACTACACAACTTATACCACATTAATATACATATAAACACAACCCACACAGCCCACTATCCCATAAGGAACAAATCCAACAGTCTTCCTCAAGCATACATCTACTGATCACTCATGCTATATATCCTTGAGATGCACCAGAATGCACCATTTGCCCCCCAGAATCAAAAATGTTCTTGGAGACCCCCCTATGATAGTCACTTTGCATTGCTTGCGAATTAAGGCCAAGTGCTACAGGTGACTCAAAAAATAATAAACGAGGAATTTTCTTTAAACTTGCTCTACAAGTTCTTTATACCATTTGTAATAAAATATGAAATAAAAAGTTGGGGTCCCAGTGCTAGTTTTCCCAGGACTGGCCAATGTATGAAGATGGCTTCACTATGGGCTCCTATGGGCGAGCACCTAAAAATCAGTGATTGCTGGTGAGTTTTGCTCAATAAATCCCAAAGCAGACAAGCAATTTTTCTAAAAAAACTAAAGATAAGTGTAAAAATATATAACAGGTAAAATCCAGAGCTACTTTCTGCTCTGGATGGACATGGATGCATTAGGTCTATGGGCCACATCTGGAGGGGGGTAGAGGGGGTTGATTTCCTGTCTGTCTAAAAATGCTTGAAAACCTCATGAAAGGAAAACAAATGTATATTAAGAGTTAGCCTTTTAATGAATAATTATTAAAATAGCTGAAAAAACTGCTAGATTCCTCTCAACAAAATTTCAGCTTTAGTTCACAAAATTGCCATTAGGTGCCTATAGCACTTGGCCTTAACTGCACTTCACTTGTGATAAGCTACCAGTCCATTTAGCCACATCCCAAAGCAAAGATGCGCCCCCCCCCCCAATTCCCAAAATCCTGGATTTGCCCCTGCATTTCCCAGCATATGCTCTATAGTTGCACAAAAATGTTACATGTGACCTGAGGCCTTGGATTCTGGCGACATTGTGACATCAGGGGGAGACCCCTTGAGGGCCCCATAGTATATGTAGAGGTATATGGGGATCTGGGGCTTACATGTAGAGGTATAGGGTCTGAAATCACAGAAGGTGTGCAAATGGGAATTTCGGTGAAAGTCAGCCCCCTACACTTAGGATTTTGATTTTTCCCCAATTTTTTTTGGGTCACATTTTTGGGCTCAATGAGTTCTTGATGTTATATATGGGTTTTAGTGGTCCAATATCAATATTCTGACCCCCAGGGGGTTGAACATACCTAAAATTGACCCCTTTCAGCTTGGAAAATCAATAAAATCGACATATTTCATCATTTTTTGTAGAATGAGGACTAGGTATGTGTCTGTCCACTTTTATTAGGTAAATTATAGAGTCTTGTGGTGAAATAGGAGCAAAAATTATGTTCCTGGTCAGATTTTTTCTATTCTTCTGGAGCATTTTAATTTTTGTAAAGTGGTCTGTCCGGGTGATAATTTGGTCATTTGGCCTCCCCCCATTAAATATCTAAAAGTGAAATGCGTTCAATTATGACTTAAAAGATTTGCTACATGTTGGGGGTAACGTATGTTGAAAATAAAATTTGATTTCCTCCATAAACTTCACTGTGAGGGGGCAATAAGTGATTTTCCTTGAAAATCCCCCTTTTTCCTTGTCCGGGCGAAAAATTATGTTCCTTCCCCTCCTGTGTAGGATTAACACATTTAACTATCCTAACTAAGTCAGTTATTTACCCCCTACATATACCTAAGTGCCCAATGTATAGGATAATGGATTACTCTCCATCCTTTGTAGTAGCAGGGATGGGAAGTGCTATTTTGTCCGGGCGAAATCGTGTCCGGGCGAGTGACCATTAAATAACATGCCATGTTGAGGGGTTGATTTCCTACAGAAATTAAAATTTTATCTTAATGAAAATAACAGCTCTAGACCATTTAGACGTGTAGATTACAGAAATCATATTGTTATGTATGTCAGATGTGTCTTCTATATCATAAAATGAGTGTACTTATAATAAATGTTTGTGACTCTTGGCATATGTCCGGGCGAATGACATTTGAGTAATATGCCATGTTGAGGGCTTGATTTTCTACAGAAACAATTGTCATATTACCATGACAATATCAGATCTAGACCATTTTGACCTGTATATCATGAAAATAACATGTTTCTTAATGTCAGATGTGACCTTATTATCGTAAAATGAGAATTCTTTTAACGTTTTTACCATGATTCTGCCTACATTTCTTGTCCTCACACAAAATTCAATATTCCTGCCCCTCCTCTGCACAATAGGGATATTCAAATATCGTAACTATGCCAGTTATTTACCCCCTACATATACCTTAGTACTGAGTGTATGGGATAATTGATTGCTGCTAAACCTTTGCAGTTTCAGGGATGGGAAGTGTTTTTTTGTCCAGGTGAAATTGTGTCCGGGCGAGTGACCATTGAGTAATGTGCCATGTTGAGGGTTTGGTTTCCTACAGAAATAATCATTTTATCTCATTGAAAATCACAGATCTGGACCATCTTAAGTAGTAGATGATAGAATTCACATTGTTATCTATGTCAGCTGATTCCTTGCTATCATAAAATGAGCCTACTTTTAATGGTTTTTTATCACAATTCTGAACATAATGTCCAGGCGAGTGATGAACTACAAGGTATTTTGAACAGAAATTACAGATTTTTTTCCCCATCAAACTATATACCACCTGAAAGTACATGCCGTGGGCATTGTATTCCATGTAATCAATAGTTCCTACCATAGTCTGTTCAGCTTTTTTATAAAACAGAAAGAAATAATTATCTTAGAATCTGAGATTTACTTGAATTCCAGGCTAGGCCCTATAGGAAAATGACCTGAGGGCAACGCAAAAAGCCCATTACGTCTGACTACAATACTCCAAACCCAACCATTAGACCCAGTACTACAAGCAAAAACATAAAAACAGTGGACCAGAAGCATATCATAGGTCATTTTGAATCAATAAAGGGAAAATACCCCAAATGGTCACTCGGGAGGACATCATTTCCAGGTAGATAGGTTCTGGGCATTGCCATAGCAACGGTTTTCATATTTAACTCATAATATTTCATGTGCAGTTACCCCAAGACCTATACACTATCCACAAAAAATATTTTTGAGATACTAGATAATTTTTTCTCAGACCTATCAAAACCCTATTTGCACACTTTCTATGATTTTTGACCATAGGGAGCATCTGGGGCTTACATGTAAAAATATAGGGAGCATCTGGGGCTTACATGTAGAGGTATTGGGAGCATCTGGGGCTTGATTTTGGGCAGTTTAGTTTGTTTCGATAATAATATCCAACGAGGTTGCGTGATGTCTATCCAACGAGGTTGCGGGATGTTTAATGGGAGCAGTTATTGCTAAAGCTGGTTACCAGCGGTTATCACTGATAACAGTTATCAGATGGGTACCATCTGCCCCTTCCCAAGTCCGCAGTGAATAGTTTTGATTATTTCATTGGCTGATGATTAATCCCCACTTAGTCGGTTACATCGCACTATATAAGGTCGTCCCATTCTCTCGTCTGAGCCGTGCCTTACACGCAGTGTCCTAAGGTATTCATACTAAGGTACGTATTTTATGTTGTACTCTTTTCAGAATTGGATAACGGTGCCAGTTCAGTCCTTGTTTGCTAGGTAGGTAGGCCTAAACACACCCGTTTTGATGCCATGCAGCTATTGAAATGGTGTCAAAGGCATATAGGTTAAATCGGGCTGATTCGAGTTCGACCGACACTTTCTCTTAAAATCGTTCGGGAACCAAATAGTATCGGGTCAGAGGCAAGATGAAAGTTTCTTGAAAAGACTAAAACTGTAGGCTGAGGAACTCTGCCTCTCTTACTCCCATAGAGAAGATAACGGATACGGGAGAAAGGAACTGAGGTAAGGAGTCTATGGATAGGGAAAATTGCAAATACAGTGATCAGAATAGGTAGAATGCCAATGCAGCACACCTAAAGTGTTGATAAATATGGGTTATGGAATATAAGTTAGGAATGTTTATAGCAAATATTGTAATACATGTATTTGGCTCTATTTACGATACATTTGGAAGCTATTATGCTCAACCGTCAGCAAATACAAATGTATCAATCTTTTTTGTTTTGTATTGGACGGATAATTTATCTTATTTGAATATTTATTTATTACATTACCCGGCTCAGATTAGTGTAAAAACGTTAATCAGTTTGGTGTGATGCTGGACAGTCTATGCACCTACTATTTTTCATCTAAAGCACCAAATATTCCTTTTCAGTGGTTTTAAATGGCACACACTATAGAGTGGTATTGAAGCCAAACCAGAATTTATGTGGGGGAGGAGAACATGAGGTGACATGGTGATACACATCTGTGCCACCTTGGTTTGCTATATCAAGTTTGCGTCTTTATATTAGGTCCCTGGTTTCTGTTCTTCTCCTTTAAGCCTGTATCTGTATGTGTATCTGATGCTATTGAATAAAACTGTCTTAAAGGCATACTTCAGATTTTCCGACTAAATCTTCTCAGTTGGTGTGATGGTCAAAAGAAGATGAAATTTTAAAATTCATTTAAAATTCATTTCTCTCTCTCTCTCGCTTTTCTTACCTCTTCCCTCAACGCCAGGGGCCGCTTCCCACCATATCCACGTCCCGCCCACTCTCTTTATAGAGCCTAATATATGCCCGTCCCTCCGCCCACACACCCACTCATAGTGAGCTGCTCATGGCCCCGTCTACAGGTGTGGGAGGTAAGAAGGAGCAGAACACTCCATACACGCCATCAGGCTGCCACGTGCCCCGACACCTCAGGTGTGCCTCCCACGTTGTACTACATGGACTGAGAGACTCAAGGCAGGTCTCAGTCCCACCTGGCTTACTGCTATATAATACCAGTCAGCTGGTAGAGACCACACCATTCCTCCAGGAACCTGCTGATGCTGTTTACTTCTATTGCTGCACAGTCTGAGTGATTTTGAGGAGCAGCTCCAAAGGAATTTTGAACTATTTAGTCAAGTATTTCCCTCTGCGTTTGATTTGAACACTGAAGTACTTTGCATATGCATCTTCCTTTGTGCTTTTACTCAAATCAAACATATCTGCTTCGGATACTTTTCCTCCAGATTACAATTATCGCCATTCAGTGTTGGGAGAGGCAGAGTATCCACGTTTAGGCTTTGAGACTGTCAGAAATAAGCCGTCTGCTAGAAGATAAAGAACCGCACCAGTCTACAATAAGGAGAAGGGATGCTACACCAGGAGCCAAACAATAAAAGACTTCCATTTGTGGACCCACGTTGCCAATAGGGAATACATTCCCCTCTCCGCACAACGCTTGCTGTTCAAACGTTAGGATTTTTGTAGCCGAAACTACCAACTACTAAGCAGTTTTGAAAGACTTTCTTTGCAGGTTGGGAATTCATATCGGACAGTATTTTTGTACATAGCCAAACACTCTCCTTATCAAGCACATCTGAGAGATAAGAGAAGATGATAATGGTGCGTGGTATGGGGCTGCTTGGATTGATTCTGGTGTGCAGCACCGTACGGCTAGCTGATGCCAGTCTGTTCCAGCCGTGCGGCACTCCGACATGCCTCTGTTTCCCAGACAGGGCCATTGCCGCCTGTGCGCGTCTTGGGGCGCGCATGACGCGCGTGCCGTCCTTCCGGCACAGAGAGGTGTCAGCCATCACAGGCATCAACTTGTCACGCCAAGCAATCTCCCGCGTACGCCCTGCTGACTTCCGGCCCGACACCTGGTCCTCCCTGCAGTGGATCGATCTGAGAGGAAACCTTAACCTGGACTGCTCCAGTCTCAAGGTGGTACCAGCAGGTATCAAGGTGCTCAGTGACTGCCCCCCGCAGGTCACACCAGCCCCTCAGCTGCCGCAAGCACTGCCGAAAGTGCTGCACGAACTGCCGCAAGCTGCCGCACAGCTGGGCGGCAAGAGCGGCAAGGGGCGAGACAAGACTCAGAGCGACGCGTCGACGTCGCTGTCTGTGTCGGTAGGATCGTCTTCGTCAGCGGTACAAGCGAGGAACAAAACAAAGGGTAAAGAAGTGGTCATACCCTTCAAGGGCTACTTTAAGCTGTACCTACCCAAATTGTAGACAGTACTGTAGTGACTATGCTTAGACCATTCATTCATATTGGGTTAACATCAGAAAGGTAGCACGATACTCATGTCCCCGTCAGTCCTCGACCGCCGTGTGTTACATTATCCAAATATCCAACTTGGTGGGAGAAAAGGTGGAAGAGGCTGGGAGACAAGAGGGTTCAGAAAGACAAACCTGGAGGGTCATCCAGAAGACTGGTGTTTAAATTAATGTAATTATTCATACTTGTACATCATCTGTGATGCTGGAACTCTAATGTCCATAAGATCTAATATCATCAATTGTGTGAATGATATTGTATTCATCTCAGGACCGCATTTCATTAAGTTTTACAGTCTGTTTTTGAAGGTGAGTTTCAAAGTTAGTCAACATTTCTGTTACTGTAAATTATCATGAAAAGCTGGGCCAGGTGAAATATTGTGTGAAAATTAGAGGGGAATAGTAATTGGTCCGTGTACACTCTTATCAGAATTCGGGATGGTCACCTCTATTAAATACCATTTCATAAAAATATAAATGGTGGTGTACTAGATAGTCGGCCTTCAGAAAGTGCTCGGCGTAAGATTGGGTGAAATATGCCCCCCCCCCCCCTCCCCTATGAATCTCTAATTCTGTGCTCAATGGGTATCTCGGAAAGGCGCATTTCTGCTGCATTAACACTGGCTCTAAATGCACGCCTTTACGCCATTTAACGCGCACTGGTGATACTCAGCTGAACGGAAGGATGCTTAATGTACTTATGAGTCTATGTATTACTACAAAAAGGAGTGTGTAGATCCATGGCGATATCAACATTTCAAGTGTATGGTAGTGCTGTGCAAGTATATCCGACACACCACCCCAATCAGCAATCACAGATAGTTTTTTTATCTATGAAAACAGTGTCAATATTTGTGGATGGCTTGTTGTGTCAAAGACTCTATATCGTCATGATGCATGAATGCAGTAAGAGTAAGTAACTCTGCGACACTGCATTGATACCCATGTCATGCAGACCAACATGACGCCTGAATGCACCATAAGCCTGTAACTCACCATTGATACCCATGTCATGCAGACCAACATGACGCCTGAATGCACCATAAGCCTGTAACTCACCATTGATACCCATGTCATGCAGACCAACATGACGCCTGAATGCACCATAAGCCTGTAACTCACCATTGATACCCATGTCATGCAGACCAACATGACGCCTGAATGCACCATAAGCCTGTAACTCACCATTGATACCCATGTCATGCAGACCAACATGACGCCTGAATGCACCATAAGCCTGTAACTCACCATTGATACCCATGTCATGCAGACCAACATGACGCCTGAATGCACCATAAGCCTGTAACTCACCATTGATACCCATGTCATGCAGACCAACATGACGCCTGAATGCACCATAAGCCTGTAACTCACCATTGATACCCATGTCATGCAGACCAACATGACGCCTGAATGCACCATAAGCCTGTAACTCACCATTGATACCCATGGCATGCAGACCAACATGACGCCTGAATGCACCATAAGCCTGTAACTCACCATTGATACCCATGTCATGCAGACCAACATGACGCCTGAATGCACCATAAGCCTGTAACTCACCATTGATACCCATGTCATGCAGACCAACATGACGCCTGAATGCACCATAAGCCTGTAACTCACCATTGATACCCATGTCATGCAGACCAACATGACGCCTGAGTGCACCATAAGCCTGTAACTCACCATTGATACCCATGTCATGCAGACCAACATGACGCCTGAGTGCACCATAAGCCTGTAACTCACCATTGATACCCATGGCATGCAGACCAACATGACGCCTGAGTGCACCATAAGCCTGTAACTCACCATTGATACCCATGTCATGCAGACCAAATTGACGCCTGAATGCACCATAAGCCTGTAACTCACCAGGACTGTTCTCACACATATGACAACATTTGAACATGGGGCCTTGGGGCATGACTTGGGTTGATGAAAGTCTACTTTTAAGAACTGCATGTAAGTGTGGAAAAGAATGTAGGATATCTATGCTGACCATTTATCTACCTGTATCGACCGTTGGGTGACTCTTAGCCAACAACAAGTTCAGTCTGAATATCTTCACTTATTCCCGAATAAATCTTTGCAACGGATGGAAAGAAACATTAAGTAGATATATCTAGACACAGGTCATATACACACCATGTGAACGATGTACTTTGTTAATGTCATCAACTTTGTTGGTGAGACTCTCCTGGACAAAACACAAACGTGCTGTCATCAGCTATATCCCAGCATTCACCATATCTATATGATAATTATGTCTGATTGCATTTTCAATTAAATTGATACAGTACAAGAGCATATTCCTAGAGTTGGAACTGTCTATTCGAGAGAAGGAAACCTCAGTCAAATAATTGGGTTGAACCTCTCATAAAGCAGTATAGATCATAATCAATGTGTCACACACAGTGTCTGGATTCCCTCTGTGAAACAAACGGCAATAATTAGATTTGGTATTTTGTCATGTTCACGTATCTACTTGAATGAAGTGCACATTCCAATTTGGAGTTTCTGCACTTAAACTCTAGCGCCTTTGATTGGAAAAACAGACTTGAATAAGGTAGTATTGACCAACAAAGCTAAGTAAATAGACAAGATAAATGTACAACACTCACCCTTTCCTTTAGACGTTGGTTGGTTGGTTGGTTAAACGGTTTATTGGCCAACAATCTTAGTACAAAAGATAGGCCTTTCATCCGTCAGCCATATGGCCAATGCAATGCCATCAAATTACAGTTATACAATCACTTACAGACTTGACGTGTAGACATTTTAAGATTGATTAAAAGAGGGGGAAAGGGAGCACTAATTTCTTATTAGTAAGTATAAGAATATAAAAAAAAAATCATTTCAGTTTCCCCTTTGCTGGAATTCCCTGAAAGGTAGCATGTACATATAGGCAGTAGTCTTGTTATGTTTGACATTGGCCTTTTCAGGCTACGATTTATCCATATTATCCAAATATGGTATATTCTGCTGTTTGGTATGTGAAGATGACATGTTTCTTTAATTAAACTGATGATATGAAGTGCTTGCCTTCTTTCTGTTCTTCAGTATTCGTGAATTTAGCCACCTTCTTCCCAATACAACCCATTATGAGAGTGATGGGCTTCGTACAGCCCTTCTCCATTTCACCAACAGCCATTCCGACTATAGAATGAAGGGGGATTTATACAAAAGAAAAACGACATTTATGTCATAGTGCAACGACCCATTAACAAACGAGCATTTTAGAGAGAACGAGCATTATAAAGTAAGATAACATGCATTTCCAGTATCATACGACTAATTGATATTTGACATGAGGTAGTCATTATCTAAATCAGAACCGTTCAGATATAGGCCCTGACAAAGATACTGATCCTATGTCGCCAGCTCTTTTTTCAATGAATCATTATGGTGTATTTTGTTTTATTTCTTAATTCTCTATACGTCAGCCATTTTAACTATGGGTGACATGAGTTAGGTGAACCTAGAGGCATCCTGTATGAGGTGTGGAAGTGGGAGTGAATGAGTTGGTACATTTAAGGCCAACAAATAAGAAAGGTGTGTTTCCAGTAACATTTTTACATTTATATAGGAAATGTTAGGGCATATATCAATGGATGTACCAAATTCTTTGATTTCATTGTAAAATAATAATGGGAAAATGGAAACTGTGAGAGAAGGGAAGAACACGAAAAGGATACAGGAAAAATCCTCAAAAAGTAATGAAAATTTTCTTTAAAATATGGAAAAACGAGACAAAATTCGTCAAAATAAAAAAAAATGCCCCTGTTTTGCTAGGGTCGGTCGGGTTACTGGAAACAAACCTTTTTTTTCTTGGCCTAGGATGTATCATGGCTGTCACCTTCTGCAAATCATAGAATCATTCACATACATGGGCGGCTTTCCTAAAACAATTTCTCTTTTTGGCTCACAAATGGTCAATTGCACTGAGATGGGGACAAACCCATTTTTCACAATGGGAAGGGGTAAATGTGACTAAAGATTGAACGTTTTGGATATTTTTCATTTCCATTAGGTGGGTAAGGTCAGGATCTTGCTGGGAAACTATGGTTTTGCCCACACAGGTAAAAATAATTTTCTTATCCAAGAAAATAAACTTGATATAAGAAATCTTTTCTAGTTATGAGGAAAATTCTGGTTAAAAGATTCATCAGTCATCTTGTCTTCAAGAAAAATCAAGTTTAGAACAAATCTTGAATTGCCTTCTTGATTTAAGTTTTTGAGATTATTTTTCTTAAGAAAATTTCCCAAAATTGGTAGTTTTGTCCACCAGGTAACATTATTTATCTTATATCTTAAAACAAGAAAGCCTTATTTCTTGATATGAGATTTATTAAACTAGAAGTGTTTTCTTACATCTACAAAAGGGTTAAACTAAGATCTTTTTAGAAATTGGCCAAGGAATATTATCTAACATGCCAAGTAAAATTTATTTTCTTAATATGAGGAAATTACATAGTCTGCCACTAGGTGCCACCACTACCTGTTATGGTGAATTATTTGCAATAAAAAGTACAACTTCCTAGCTTAAACTCGGTCCTAACACATTAGATGTGGTAAAATAAAGTGAAAACTGAAGGAAACTTATTTGAAATTAATTTAGTATCAGGCTTATTGGTCTGACAGTTGATTGAGGAGAATTCAAGGCACAAAGGAAGCTAAACACCTTTTGCGTAGATAATATGATAATGTAAGGGCCGGATGTGCGACAGCCTATCATTAAGTCAAAGACTTTAAATAAAGGTCTTATTCACTTACGAAAATGTGGCTTTAAAGAGCTGCATGTAATCTGATGAACCTCTGTTACTGAGGTAGCCTATACTGATAACCTTCTATTCAATCTAAAACATTCCCATAATAGACACTTTACAAACAAGGAAATGACAAAATATAGCTTATTTCAAGAAAAAGTATGAGTAAGTTTATCTTGAAATAATCCTCTTCCATGAGAATTATTTACTTTCTTTTAGAAATATTCTAGAAAATTGAATTCTGATTTGAGAATAAATTACTTGATTTAAGAATTTATTTCTTAAGATTATATTTCTTAATTCAAGTAAGCTGGACATACCAAGATTTCAAGTAAAATTTTGTTACCTGGCGGACAAACTTGTTTTAAGTTAATTTTACTTAAAATGAGAAATAATTTCTTAAAATAAGAAAGTTATTTTTGGCTGTGCATATATCATTAATATTTCTAGCAGTAGACTACAAAATATAAGCTTTTTATGGGGTATTTCAAACGTTTTTTCATAGTGCTCCCACTGGTATGGGGCAAAATAAAAAGAAAATGCATTGGAAATGTATAAATTTTTTATATTTCCACTAGCCCCCAATATTTAGCATTATATATTATCAATTCAAGAACTATTCCCCTTATCTGCCTGGAGTTATTGCTAAATTCCTTGTGGTGTAGGAAAAGTGGAACCATACGTGCCTCATTCTTTAATACATGATAGTGGGGAGAAATAAATCATATTTATCAAATGCAAAAATATAATTAGAAAGCCTTAGGTGTCAACTATCAGTCATTAGGTAAAGAATTTTAGATTCATTAACATTATACCTCAGTATTGCCATATTTGAAATTGCAATGTGATTTGGTGTAGTTTTAGAGGAACCATACATGCCACATATAGTGATTCCTCCAGTGCATAGTTATGGGATTTCCTAGAGATGCATTGTCATAAAGATTAACCACTTATGAACCTATCTACATGTAAATATTACAGTCCCATTATACAACTCAATGGAAATCTATGACAGTTTTTCCATGTCAGGAACCATACTTGCCGCAGGGAAACATACGTGCCACAATATGTATTATGCCTGAAATATCATGAATTAAGAAGTTTTGTTGTTATAACAGATTGCTATTATAAAAGGACAATGCCCAGCATCATGCAAAAATGATATCATAATCTGTTCACTTGATGGTGGAAAAATCCCCAAAAATGAGCCTATTTGGACCGGAATCCCATAGGATCTAATGCTAAATAATAGAATTGACTCTGAAATTGGCAATTTTTGATATTAGTGTTCCCAATTTCCTGCCTCAGTGCGCCAGTTTTTTGGACACACAATTTCAAAACAATCCAAGCAGTTTAATTTTTACCGCTTAGTGAGCCCTGTGTGACCCCAACTCAGTGCAATTGACCAAATGCTGATGGCTATAAGACTCATCATACACCCACGCCTTTCTTCTTATTAACTTGTCAAAGCGTCTTTTTCAAATGAGCCGATGAATTTGTTATTTAAGCCAATAGACCTGTTCTCAAGTAATGTATTAACAAATATAGGAAGGACATGGATTCTTAATTTGATTTAACAATCAGGTTGGAGACTGCACTCTTTACGTCCCCAGTTATAGATGTAGGGCTGTGGCCATTTCTAGCCCTGAATACAGCATGATAATGGGGTTGTGGACAGATCTAAGGACGATTTTAGAGTGACATAAAAAAAGTGCATTTTCACCATTTTCATGGTCTAGTGATCACAGGGGAACAGGGTCAGAAATGGCCCTGGTTCTACTTCTAATGCTGTAGACAGATATGTACATGTAGATACTTTTGAAGACAGGGTATGTTTGAAGTCTGGGGTTTCTTCCCAGCCTCGCCTCAGACCTGACAATCGGTACCCGATTGTTCTTCATATACCCAAATTTTGATGTTATCTCACATTAGGCCAAATCCCACAACGTGAAAATGACCATAAAA
The DNA here is from genome assembly GCA_949317995.1 of Acholoe squamosa. NCBI lineage: Eukaryota > Metazoa > Annelida > Polychaeta > Phyllodocida > Polynoidae > Acholoe > Acholoe squamosa. The sequence goes on along the minus strand of OX439038.1, from coordinate 33,247,391 downwards.
TCCTTGTGATTTAGGTATGCAGAGTTCCTTAGACGATATTGGAGGGTAATATTTTCTAAGGAAGGCCTACATCAGCTAAGGAGCCTTGCCAAAGCCTTGTTATTTGTAGAGTGGAACACATCAAAGGTTTTTGATATTTTCTTCATGACAAGCCAGAAATCTCTGTGAATTTGTCTCAGGTCATGATTCCCCAGCCAAATAATGTATTTCACAATGATTTACTGCCCAATGACAGCAATAGAGTCAATATCACAGAGATTCAGCAGCCAAAAGCAGCAATAGAATCAAAATCACCTGCCCAAAATCGGCTAGCTGTGGGATGTGGTTAAGGAAAAGCTGCATAACCAATCTTTGTGATATACAATAATAGTAAGATTTCAGGTCTCAAGATGCTGTAAATCACAAGGATTCTAGGCCCATTTTTCGCGTTGTCGGATTTGACCTATTGTCATGAATAGAAAGGACCTGTACCATTTGTGCCGCCGACCCCTCCCACCTATCCGAAAACCACCAACTTGCTTAAAGCGGTGATTCCACCGAAACCAATAATTTTCATTGATATTGTCAGGCCGATAGTGGGCCGATTTCTGAGATTTCTCCTATCGACTCCACATTATGTTTGGTCAATAGGGGCCCAATAGGAGAAATTTCAGTGAGAGTACATTATAATTTTTACCTCTTCCACCAAAGAAAAAAAATCAGTTCCTATTGTCGGGCCGATTTTAATAGAGGCCAACATGTGGCCAATAATATCAAATCAGTTTGATATTATCGGCCAGTTGTCGGACAGCATCGTCAACCATCGTTTTGCATTGCAGATGCAAGTCAATGCAAACCGATGTAAACCGATGGCAAAATCGGCCAACAGTTGTCTTTGGTGGAATCGCATTCAGGGCCACGGTTCCAGCCTCGCTCAAACATGTATGAGATGTCTTTCTTTCCTTCATTCAATGGCTGACTCAGGATTTGGAAAAGGAGGGGCGAGGCCCTAAAGGAGGGGCTCTTTTTAGGTCTGATTCTGCCACTGGGTTCGGGCCAAATCCTTGTAGTCCCAATCAGTGTTCATATAATTGCAGCTTATCATTGGGGACATTTTCACTGCAGTATATTCAGGAGAGGAAAAACACAACCGTATATATGATTCATACATTAAGCAACGTAGGCGTTTATTGTTTTACATTCATGAGGAAACAATACTTGGTAAACAATTAGACTAGATTGCACATATTTCAGCAGTTAGCTTCTCATGTTTCTTGATTATAGAAGTAAAACATGTACACATATAAATAAATATGATCTACGGGAGTCCATCGCACATCTGATTGGAAAGGGACAACAAGAAGATGTTTTAATACAGAGCAGCATGTGTCGTACATATATATCACAGGGGACGTCCTAACGTATTACAAGAGACCAGGGTATTTTTTCACATTAGCGATTTGATATTCCAACATGGGAATGTATTTGTCTGAATTGGGGTCAAAGCGAGCATACACCATGACCTTACCAGTGGGAGTGTTGATGAAGACAGTCCTCCTCCACAGTTTACCATTACATTTCAGTCCATGTGACTTATTATTGAACACAACCATCATGTCTAGCGCTCGTTTTGACTCAAATGCAAAGGTGACATCAGTTTCAGGGGAAAGGTCACCCGACAGTGGCTCTACCACGCGGCAGTGCTTGAACCTCTTGGAGGCTTTTGGGTAGTGCATAGCATCCATTTGTGGTATTGAACAGTCCATGAGGTACCTATAGAGGCAGACCATACTGGCTGAAGGGTCCTCTGGGTTCACGACATAGGTAGAATACACATAAAGACCTTTCCTTGGAAACTGCAGCTCAAAGACTGCACTGTGACTGGTTCGCAGTCTGAAGAGTGTAAAGCGGTCATAGTCTGTCATTGACTGGTCACGAGGGTCCCAGCGACGTAATGTCGGCTTTAGACTTACGTTCTTGGTAAGCCTAAAGCCTATTGTGATTGTTCCGTTACAGGTCACATAGGGATCAGGATGGGTGTCCTCCTTAAGTCCACACTCGGAAAACGAAGGGGTCCGGCCAAAGCATCCAATGGGAGGGTAGGTTATATCCGCATTGCGAGAGATCCCTGAACAACGTACTTGAAATGCACAGGCATTGTCCATTCTATTTGAATCCCATTCACTGGCAGCAAAGAGGTCCAGAAAGTACTGACCGGGACTTGGGAGGTTGACAAGCACAACAAACTCACCCTCAGCATAACGCACCATTGTTCGGTCAGACAGGATCTCTGTTGGGATGTCCCTGTTGGTAGACACCAACTTTGCCGCTATGCCGAATAGACTCTGGCTCTGGAGGCGTATTTCAACCTGGCCGTCCTGTGCCTCTAGGATGGCTTTGTACGGCCTTGTCAGGCGGAGTTTGTGGTTGAAGAAGGGTGACTTTAGCACGGGAAGCTGCATGAAGGCACTGAGACTGGTGGGTTCTGGAAGAAGCTGCCACACAGGGTCATCAGGGAAGTGCTGGTAGATATGGTCCTCGGGGTCTGTCAGGAAGTAGAACTCATCGCACCTGTAAATCAGAATGAAATTCATAATTGATGTTGTATCAACGTTGATAATAACTAAGTGATTCAATGCTGACATATCAACACTGAATTAACAGTAAAATTGATACAGAAGCATAGGAACCAAATCTCGATTGGTGGCTCAATGCACCCACCGTGAATCATCGGCTAGAGGGTGCTGACACGGTTACGTCTATACACCAGTAAAGGTATTCTTTGGTAACTTTTACCTCTGAATTGAACCCCGGCCTCCCATATTTGTCCCTTTTTCCACCATGTTGGTTATATCTGAGGGTAAATTTTGGCCAACTCGTGCATTTCACTATGGGCCTTGAAAAATGTTAAGGGGGATGTGCGACATATCAAAACCCAACATTTTCCGGGGTTACCCCCCCCCCCTTTTTTTTCCTACACCCTGTGACACTATTGATTCAATGTTGCCAAACTTAAAATATAAATTATGTCTACTGAAAGATTCCGATGTTGAAATATGTGATGGTTGACAACATCTAAATGGCATCTTTGAAAAAGTGTTGAGTGAGTGAGTAATAGCTAAGGTCATATTTAGACGAGAACTACATTACACAATTTCACAGAGGGATGAGTCGGTGCCCACGCACATTTGCACCACACACAGTGAGTGAGTGAGTGAGTGAGTGAGTGAGTGAGTGAGTGAGTGAGTGAGTAATAGAGGTTTAACGCCATTTCGACAGCTAAGGTCATATTCATGGCGAGAACTACATTACACAATTTCACAGAGGAATGTGTCAGTGCCCGCGCATATGTGCACCACACACATCCTGAGGGGATAGGAAAGAGGAGAAATAGACCCTTTTAAGTGGGCTAGGGAGGCCCGCACCACACACATCCCAGGGGATAGGAAAGAGGAGATACGGACTTATGAAGCTCGGAAAGTGTTAAAGACCTGTGTATTGTCAACACATGCACATCAAACAGTTAATTACATTGTCTCAACGTTACTAGTATGTGCTCATTGGGTTCGGATTAAAGGGGGTCTATCTAGAACGTGACTTTATCAAATGCAGTGTAGTCTGGGGTTTCCCAATAAGGAAACCGGACATCACGGTTGCAAAAGCATGTACCTCCAATTATGTGTCATGCCCATTTTTATAGCTAAGCCCCACCCGTGCAGGCTATATACCGTGCATGCGTGCACATAATGATCCAGCGGCCTCTTCTTTTACCTTATCCATTCAATGGTGTCTTATTTTTAGACTTCACAATTGATATTCCTGTGTTATTAGGTTTTCTTATGTATGGGTTTTCTGTGTTATAACGGGAATAAGACACAGTATTGAGATGTCTCTGGGCCTACAAGGCCCCCCTAAGAGTGAGGCATGACTTCCGTTTCTGGTCAGTGAAATGACACGTAACATCCAGCTTTTCAGTTCATCTGCACCATCTGCACGTAATACCCAGGTTTCTAATTCACCTGCACTGCATTATTGCAAATCTCCTTCTTTCTTATCATTCTAAATTTCAATACACTGTAAGAAATGTGTGTTGCATTTACACGCTTTGTAACACACTTCTTTGCAGCATATTTTTACTCACTTATTTTTTTAACACACAACACACTTTTGCCAAAAGTGTGTTAAGAAGTGTGTTCATGTCAAAAGGGTGTTACAACAAAAGTGTGTTGCAAAAAGTGTGTTCATGCATATAGTGTGTTCATAGAAAGTGTGTTGCTTCATAAAGTGTTTAGATATGAAAGTGAGTTAATATATCTACAATGAAAGGGGTGGGTGGGGGGCATTTAGCCTTTATTTAATCATATTTTCATTTGGGTGTACTTGTTATCGTCCTGAGATGACGTGAGGAAGGTATCCATGAGGCACACATACTTAATCTGGAAAGGAATAACAATATATTGTTGTAGGACCATAATTATGATGTTGATTTAGTGCATAAATTGTTCTAATATTACTTATACTTCTACATTAAAATATGCTAATACATCAATAACATATCTTCTGATTTCTCTGTCTAGAATTTAGAATGGTGACAGAGTCTAGGCTCCCATATGTAAAAAAGTTATGTAGGTACATTATAATGATAAAGAATTATATTCAAAATGCAGAATAGTCCCACTTACCTATTCCTGGTATTTTGTAAATCACAAATCAGCATGAGAACTTGTCAGTGACTGGAGCAAGCAGATTGTAGTTTTCTGAAACAGAAGAATTGGTGAATGAACACTGTATGCTACACTAGATAGTATGTTAGGCAGCATATTGATACAGCTTTTAGTGAATTTCTTTATGTGAGTGTAAATCTATGATAAACCAACTTACTACACTCTATTACAGCTTGTGTAGCACTAGTGTTGAGGATGATATATAAAATTACTTACCAGAAATAAGCAGAGAAGTGAAGACACTCCTCTCTCCAGCAGGTGCAGATTCAAACTGACTGTGTGTAACTGTTATAACTGACCTTTGGTCAGGTGAGGGGCAATTAATGGGTTACATAATACCACTGATAAGACTGAAGGATTAATTAAATGTGTGTTGATTTAACACACTTTTCAGTACATAAACACTTTTGAGAAAAAAGTGTGTAAGTGTGTTAGAAAAAGTGTGTTGATGACCTCAAAGTGAGTAAACTGCTCAAAGCGGGTTAAATATCCATGTGTGTTACAATCTTGTGTGTTCCCGCAACACACATTATTTACAGTGTAGCCCTTTCTCTGTTTTCCTTGTTATTCTCTGTGCCAATAATGGATACTGGTAGATCATACTGTGAGTGTATGCTGAATAAGAGTACCAACAGCATCTGTAGTGGCCCAGTGGGTGCAATAACCCTCTCAATGTGAGCTCATCAACACCAGCTGACTGTTCATAGACTTCTATAGTCTACGTTCGGCCCCTAAGATTACAGGTCCACTAATCAGTTTTCTGAAGAGAGCCGCCCACTATATCTTAGAACCTATCATGAAGTATGCATGTCAACTCCATCTGACTTACCTACATGTATATGTGGCATGTCTGTTAGGTCCAACGATTCCTTTATGTAAAATCACTGGGGATTTATATAACATAGGTAGTCCTCACAAATTACCTAAATAACTCTCAAAGTACAACTCAAACATTAAACTTTTTGGATTTTGAGTGGAAAAAGTGTTCATGATTTGTCTCTCAGAGCAGAAATAGGAAACATATACTGCGGAACTTTGGGAACTAGAGGTTGAGTCATGGACTGAAGGAGGTGGGCACACCATAGGAAACACGGAGGTAGGCATGCAGGCATGCAGATAATACACGTGATACAGGAAATCTCTTACTTTTTCAACGGGAAAATAGAATAAGTTTGAGTAGGGGGAATCTTGTCGCTATCAAGAATGGGAGGATATCTAACTTATAGGCGTACATGTCACAGTCAAATACGCCAGGCCAATTACATAATCAAACATAGATACCTAAAGTTTGGGGGGGGGAGGGGGTGGGGGAGAAGAAAATCCTCCTAACGCCTCCCATTGACCATGCTGGTCAATCCAAGTTGCATTCATCAACCGACAAACCCATGTCTCCTTCATCAACAGAATCTCTCCCCTCCCCATCCATGCAAGGAGCTTGGCGTTCTATAAATAGTAAACCACCCAAATTGCGTTCACCTTCTCTGGGCTGAAGTGGCTCATGACAGGATAGACGAAGAACTTGTCTTTTAGACACCAGGACATTGACACTGAGCTATATAAGTAATGGAGGATAGCATCCCCATATTGGATCTCCCTGCAAGGAGTCTCCTATGGCAGTAACTCCTCTCATAAGTCACCTTGTTTCTTCTACTGGAGTACTCTAATCAGACATGTGTGGGAAATGCCCTAGCACTGACCAATCAAACCATCTGCCTAATCAAGCAATTTGACAGAAGACATCGAGCCACTATCTCACTCTCCCTGGCAGAGACTCATAATCTCATCTCTGCTCGAACCTTGAAATCAAGCATGTCTCCCTACATCAGAAATAGTCCTTAAACATGTGTTTGATTTCTAAAATTAAATATTAAATCACAACTAACATCTTATGTCTATAACTTTTAAGATTAATTACTAACGGTACATGTCCATTAAAACATTTGCCTAGGTAGGTGTATATTAGAAATTTTGCATTTCAAAGGTTGGCCTATATTAATGTGAATAGGAAGGTTTTCGCAGAGATACCCTGAGGATTGCCACTGCTCTATCTGTCCAACAGGACCACTACCTTTTAACCGCCAAGATGGTGACCGGGTTGAAACGCTAGGGATGTGCGTGCGCAGTGAGTCAGTGCGTGGGAGTGGGTCCTATTGTCGTCCATGTCCGCAGCAATCACCCACATCCCTCCGCCTATAGAGTGAGGCTACACCAGAGCCCTCTGCTGACAGGGGACCTCTTAACCCTTGTACCGACAACAGCTCTTGTTAACCCTTATAACTTATTGACAGCATGATGCCTCATGTTGTCATTATGCACCAATTCTCTGCTGGCGAGTCTCCTCACCAGTTCTTCATTGGTGCATCACCTCCGCATGGTTTACATGATGCATGAATGCTATATTCACCAGGGCTATGTTCATACTATGGGCACAATGTGCTGCCCTTAACCCTTTCCATCCCTGTGTTTTCCAGATACAGTGCTATAGTACTGCATATATGCAGTATAGGGAGTTAAAGGGTTAAGGGGTTAGCACACATGTGGTAGCATCTATTCACAACACCTGATCCCTCCCTGGTCCTCCAGGGCCCCCCATGTGTGCCCCATGTCAGAAATAAGCAAGATGCCATGCATGAAAAATTATTGCTGTTTGTTACCACCAGCTGTAGGTCCTCATGGGGAATTATTACCTACTAGGTCCTCCAGCTTCAGTGCCCGCCCACCATCCAATTGTTTTTGTTTAATCAGCAATCATCAGTTACCCATGTCCGACAGACAAATTGGACGAATAGGGGTGATACATTCAATTAAAAATGGGTGTTTTTCTTGTTTTACAAAGTACTTGGATCAAACTGATAGAATAAGTTCATTTTTCAACTATGAAAAACATTCGTCATCCTGTTGAGGCATGCGTTTAGCCGCTACATAATGTATGATACAAGCGAGGTTTCCAGCATCAGGAAAGACTTTATTCAGGTCCCACAACAAACTGATGAATATGTAAGTGTGACATGCAGATGCTAGTAGAAGATGACAATGATGAATATTGAAGTTTGAAAGCTTTTTTTAACCTTCACAGCATGGAACAGTTACAATTTTGATACAATTGATTTGTAACAGTGATAGATAGAATACCCCATGCAATGTTCATCAAATTTATGAATGTAGTATGAAACCTACAGGATTGTATTAAAAATTCCGAATTAGGATTTGATGATTTCCATGTTGAGAGCTAAAAAGAAAATATTAAAACGCAGATAGAAATTATTCTTTTGAAAACCTTGTTCCTTTGGACATCTGTAAAAGAAGAAATGGGTAGAGGATTGCTGCTCCAGTGCCGATACTGCCCGTTGATATAGTCTAATGGATGGAAGGTAAGGTATTATTTTCATTCTTTGAGTTGCCCCTTCGAATTGTCCCCATAGTCTGAAGGTTTGAGCATGTCAATTTTCATAGACAAGTTGCTGCCCCGTAAATTCAGGGGGTTTCAAGGCATCGCGTCTGTTGTACAATGTATCAGCCATCCATTTTAATGCATGGCATAGATATTAGGATTATTGCCTAATACAAATTAATATCAAGTAGACATTCTAAATTCTTAACATTCTGTAACTTACACTTTACGGGGACCCAATCACCTCTTTTTTCACCCTCTTGCCATGTGAAATTCGTTATATATATATATATATATATATATATATATAGAGAGAGAGAGAGAGAGAGAGAGAGAGAGAGAGAGAGAGAGAGAGAGAGAGAGAGAGAGAGAGAGAAAGGAAGGTTGCAATAGCGAATTTGCTACTGGCAATGTGACGGGGAAACGCCATTGTGTACAGACTTTTTTAAACCTACACAAATCACTAAAATCACCCGAGCTACAATTGTCACCAAGACCACCCTCTTACAGCCATGCACAAACATCAGCAAGCCCAAGGCGATCAGTCAAGATGTACAGTTGGGGGGGGGGACTCCCCGCTCTCCCTCCTCCCCAATCAAGCTTTGCTCCCTTCGCCACTGACAAGAAGGCCAATCCTAAACTCACTAATATCCTCAGTATAGGGGGCCATGCCTATAGATCACAGGTGATATATTTTAAGCTCTATCTCTAGCATGTCTATTTCTCTAATCATGGACTTTCATCTTAACACTATCAAGCATCCTTATGGGACCCCGGTATGGGACAGACGGAACAAGAAAGGGGATAAAAAAACAAGTAGCACATGAGCACAGATGTCATTTGTAAACAAATGTGGAGATTATTCGGTAAATATTTGGTGGAGGAAATGTATTACCAAGTCAAGGTGCTGTCATATAGTTTTCTCACCACAAATGGGACCTTAGGTGTAGAAATGGTACTAAACCACCACAATTTAAGTCACTCTGGTGTCAGGTGCATGGACACTGACATACATCTATTAACATCTAATGTAGTTTTCTCACCAGAAGTAGGACTTTAGGTATAGAACAAGAATCACATAATAGCTTAGTGTCTTTTGTAAACAAAAGATGAGACCTTGGAAGGATATGCATTGACAACAGGTATACATGCAATTCAGGTGCCAACTAGTCAGAGATGGACTATAGTTTGTGGTCATGTCACATGCAGGTGCCAACTAGTCACAGATGGACCCTAGTTTGTAGTCAATTCACTTTTTTTTTCTCTAAGATTTTAAGAATTCAGAATGGTACCACACAGCTGTAATGGCACATCATTAAAGGGTTAACATTTTCTTAAGGTAATAATAATCAATGAGGGATAGACTATAGGTTGTAGTCATTTTATATGAAGGTCACAAATAATGAGGGACAGGTTACAGTTTGTAGTCATTTCAGGTTTGTAGTCATGTTGTATAAAGGTGATAACTAATTAGGGATAGACTATAGTTTGCAGTCATTTTGTAAAGGTTACAACTATTGAGGGATAGATCATAGTTTGTAGTCACTTTGTACAAAATTGACAACTAATGAGGGATAGGCTATAGTTTGTACTCATTTTGTATAAAATTAACAACTAATGAATGTTAAACTATAGTTTGCAGTCATTTCATATAAATGTGACAACTAATGAGGGATAGACTATAGTTTGAAGTCATTTTGAATAAATGTTAATGATTTACTAATACTAATGGTGCATCAATGCATAATGCCACCTCGAATGGGTGAATAATAAACTAACGCATTATGCACCCCTAAAGGGCTAATTGAACATTAATGCATTATGTCACCCCTAGAATATTAACTGTGCATCAAGGCATAATGCAACCCATAGGGCTAATGGTACATTAATGCATCACATCTTCCTTAAAGGGTTAACATTAATACATCATTCAGCCCCTTGAGGCTAAAGTCTGAATGGTACAATAATGCACCATGCAGCCCCTAAAGTGGTAACTGTGCATCAAGGCATCATGCTGCACCTAAAGCATTAACTCTAAATCAAGGCATCATTCAGACCCTATATGGCTAATGGTACATTTATGCATGATGCCACACCTTATGTGTGAACTGTGCATCCAAATTAGACTGAAAATATAGTGAACTATATTTGGCAGCAGGTTACTATGGGTGTGGACCACTAAATTTGACATGGTGACATGGCAATTTCTTAAAATCGACATGTGACATGAGAGGTTCTTAGAGGTGACATGGGACATGGAGATTTAAGTGACATGTGACATAACCATTTCTTAAAATCGACATGTGACATGAGAGGTTCTTAGAGGTGACATGGGACATGGGGATTTAAGTGACATGTGACATAACCATTTCTTAAAATTGACATGTGACATGGGGAACCCCCCATCCACATCCCCGTTACTAGTCTAACAACCCAACTAAATCATTGTGTAGGAAGAGGACTGACTCATTTGCATGAATGGAGACTATTCTGTCATGTGGATTCCCTTCCCCAGATTTCCAAGCTCCCTGCTTCCTACAAAGGCCACATTGAAAGGGGGTAGAAGCAACTGGAGGAACAGCCAGTTATGTACAATGTGTAACTTTGGCAACATTTCCTCCTCAAAGAGAACACATCTCACTGTTCTTCTGGGCTATAGATATAACATTATCACATATTATCTACCCAGAATAATCTCCTTAAAAAGAGAGGCGGGGGAGTATAGTCTCAGATGGGTGAGTGCCCATGCCCTACACTGTGGGAAAGGGGATCATGGCCCTTTAGTGACACCTCTTTAACGGGACATTCTTGCATGTTGACACCCTGAGGTGGATGTGGTTGTGGCAGGAAGGAAGGTATGCCTTTGATGCAAAATAGAGGGATGCTATCAGCAACTTTGGGTAGGTCTAAGAAGACTGAAATGTAAAGGTAGACTCGGGGGATTGGGGGGGGGCATGGCCTGTATAGTAGCGAAGACAAATGCCATCTGTAGACAAAAAAAATGTAGCAGAGTATCTTCATATCTCTGGTTGTAGGGATACAAGGTGGCAGTGGGTGATAACTGGGGTTGTATACTTAGTTAGCATCTAGATATTGAAGTAGTATAATATTGCACCTAGAATTTGGCAGTTGTAAGAATTCTAGAGTTAGTTACATGTATAGCTAAGAGTCTCATACAGCCTCCACATGGTGGCTGAGATATGCCAAAGTATACGGCCATTTGTAGGTGAATAAAACCATGCAGCAGGAACAATGACGCTTCAGAGAAAACGGATCCATTTTTGATGGGTAAGTAGAATGCTCGTAATATCAATCTTATCAAGAGTTGTTAAAGATAACTAACTTTTAACGGGTGTATCAGTTCGGGGGTATCGATGTAATATTAAAACGTCCTAGAAAATAACAAAACAAAAACATAATTAGAAATTCCTTGGGAATGTCACAATTACATCTTTTTGCATCGATCGGGGAGAATACTTACTTATAGGTGAGGCTGGTGTCTCTTGTAGCCTTCACGTGTCGTGCTCCCCATTTACAGTTGATGAAGCGCCATGACCCGTCTACCCACACGGCGGTCCACTGGTTCCTGAAGGTAACCCCTTGTATAGCCGCCCCAGGTCGATAACCAGCGCCCTTGGAGAAACCCTCGATGACCTCACAGTGCAGCCCGGCGTAACTGTAGTAATAGGCAAAGGGGCAAATTTATGATTCACAGCAAAGGCTTTCAAAATTGTGTTTCAGGTTACCCGACCCTACCTAACAAGACAGGGCCAACACTTTTTTATATAGCTGCAGAATTCCAGGAGCCAAACATTGCTAGATTTAAACAGGTCCTCAGACTATAGGCCCCTTGATAATACAACCCCCTGACATTAGGGAGCGTTGATTATTTATGGCAGGGGGGGATGACAATCTGTCAGAATGAATACGTCAGAAAAAGCTGACCCCCCCTTCAGAATGGGTTGAAAAAAAATTACCCCCCTTTCGGAATGGGTTGAAAAAAAATTACCCCCCCCCCTTAGGAATGGGTTGAAAAAAATGACCCCCCCCCCTCAGAATAAATTGAAAGAAAATGACTCCCACCACATTTAACTACGTTCAACAGAGGCTACATCAGGCCCATTCATTATACAAGGTGATATTAGCGGCTTTTGAATCATTTCAGTTATGTGTCTTCTTTTGAGCAGTCAAATTGTGAATACACTGCTGTTGATTGATTTACCTCTAGGTAAAATATCAATTTGAAGGCTAGCATGGATAAGACGTACCTGTATTAGCAGGTCACGTGACTACCCCTTGACCAATCAGAGCGTCGCATTTTTTTAGCTGGTTTCTGTGAATTTGCCCTCTCCCACACCCCTCCCCCCACCCTTTGTTAAAAAATGATCACTCCCTTAGGGAAAAATATCAGGGGAAGGGCAAAAGAACTTCCGTGCATCCTCACAAAAATCCACCATACCCCATTACTTGATATTGAGCACTCCCCCACCCCACGGATAGACTTATAGGGCCTTCCTGTTGAAGGACGTGTACTGGTATGCCTATTTATGACATATTACGATGAACGTGGGGAGTGATTATGAAATTAGAATAATTATGTCCTTTTATGAAACATTCATTACAGTATTGTCCTGACAGAAAGAGGGCTATAGTTTTACTGTACAATACATGAAGTAATCACGGCTTATCTTGTGTTATCGTGCCCGGGTGGTCGGTAACATGTGCAGCAGGTACAGATCACCGGTAACTGTCAGGTCAACAACAGGTATGCCATTACACCCTGTGCCTACTCACGTAGAAAGGGTCCGCATACACTTGTGCTATCAAATGACTGTACCAATCAGGGAGGTTTCGCGTAGAATGAAGCTATTCCTGCTTTATCTTCCAAATCTTATATACTTTTCGCCAATACAATGGCCCAGATCCATGTCAAGCAATCAGTTTTATATAAAAGACTGGGAAACTTGATGATGGCCCTACCCCGACGGGATATACACCGATCTTTAAGATACCTAAACAATATGTACAATGCGGTGAAAGTACTTCGGTTTAGCAGTCTCCATTTGGTGGATGTGCTTATGTAGCTTTAACACGAAATTGTCTTTATAAGGTGAAGGTAATAAGCGGGTAGGAAAAGGAAGAGGAGGTTTATTTTCTGAATCCTCTAGCAAAAGATGCACATATATGTAGCGACGTCCATCGACTGCGATTAGTGCCATATAGAGACACTCAGCACGAGTATGTATATCCTTCAAAGGCCATATGGGGGCCTATGTAGAACTCCACAGCTCTAATAAGAAGCCCACCAGAGCTACTTAAATACATCATATCTACACCAAAGATACTATCGAGAAAATGTCAACCTGATGTACTAATGTGATAGTCCACTAGGCCTCTGTCGCAGAAATTGATATAGGAAATGAATGGCTCAATCGCGCGGCAGAGGCCAAGTGGACTATGGGTTTTATGAGACACCGGCACTGCATCATGCATCATGACGACCAAGATATAAGACCCTATGGACAGTATTCACCCCGTAATGTGTTAATACACTGTTATAGGAGCCTATGGACAGCATGCGCCCCGTAATGTGTTAATACACTGTTATAGGAGCCTATGGACAGCATGCGTCCCGTAATGTGTTAATACACTGTTATAGGAGCCTATGGACAGCATGCGCCCCGTAATGTGTTAATACACTGTTATAGGAACCTATGGAAAGCATGCGCCCCGTAATGTGTTAATACACTGTTATAGGAGCCTATGGACAGCATGCGTCCCGTAATGTGTTAATACACTGTTATAGGAGCCTATGGACAGCATGCGCCCCGTAATGTGTTAATACACTGTTATAGGAACCTATGGAAAGCATGCGCCCCGTAATGTGTTAATACACTGTTATAGGAGCCTATGGACAGCATGCGCCCCGTAATGTGTTAATACACTGTTGAGACACTCATCATGACTTAATGCACTGTAGGTGTTTAGTGGAGACAGGACTGACCACTTATAGCACTCCTTAGGCTTGGCTGTGCCTCACCTTATTATAGCAAGGAGCGCAGATGAACCATTCTGTACCATTGCAAGATGCGCATCGCATTTCCATACGGGCATTACATGGAATGCAGGGCATGGAAACTACCTTAAAGTTGATATCAATGCTTTTTAAATTCCCTTCTCATTTCAAATACAAGTAAGGAATATCATTTGAGGATGGGACCTATGTCTATCCTTAGGCACAATAAAGATCATCTAAATATGATATGTGACCCATCAAGGGAGAACACCCCTCCGTGGGGGATTTTTGATTTCCCCTTTGGCCACCAGGGGGCATTGGAGGGCAGATTTACTCTAAAATTATTATAAAAATACATTAAGTTAATTTTTGATGCAGAATTCAATGGTTTCATTTTCGGTAGAAATGGCCCATATTTGGATGGTAAAAATAATGAACATTTTTCGTGAGAAATCAACCTATATGCCTGTTCCTGGTTGCCATGGCAACTATTACAATAATTAAAATTTGCAGTTTTTTATGCCAATTTATGGGGATACTCAACAAAAATTCAAATTCAAAATTGAAAACAGAAATGGAAAATCCCTTCTAGATCAAAATCTGATATCTCCATATTATTATTATGTATTTTTTATGAAAAAGGCTGATTTATTATTGTGTTTTAGACATTTTTATGGTTTATACTGTATTTAGAGCTTAATCATCAATTTCAGATAAGAATAACAACCTATGTTCCAGGAGAGGTTCTGACATAATTACTAGGAATATTTAACCCAATGATGTATCATTCTAAAGATCTTGAGATAAACTTTGAGTATGAATTTCCCTGCAGAGGGGTGGTTTAGCTTGCCTGGTCACATATGCTTTTAAGTTGCTTGTTTCTTGAGAGGGAAATAGTTATAATAGGTGAACTCAAGGAGGGGGTATTCGTTTAAGCCACTTATAGGCTATGGTTTTTATTTCATGTAAATAACAACGACCCATAGAAATAGCATTGAAGGTCTGTACACCACACCCCAGTGGCATAACATGTCTCAATCGACACTGGTGGTCACTTGACTTATTTACATATTATTTTCATTGAATTTAGGCATTTTTACATCAATATAACATGAAATAAGTACAGAACTAAACTCCCATGGCATACATTGTGGTCATCCACCCCCTGGGGGCTGTCTCATACGCCATCTGTCTTTTATAATACATGTCAACAACTCGTCACAACAAGGTATTGCAATAACGCTTACGTAGTCGTGGGAGGTCCAGTTTCACAAAACAATACCAAGACCTCCGGCCACACGGACCCCCAGGGTTGAGTGTTTCCTGCCATCAAGTTACATTAATATGTACCAGGCGGTACTGTGTGATATGAGGAGTGTACAAACACTTATAAACTCTAATTCTACTTTATCCGTGTTGCAATGTTGCAGTCCCCCATTTTCATGTACTTACTTAAACTTACGTACAATGGTAAAGGTGAACGATGATGAGTGTTTGGCGACAATTATTTCCCGAGCTGCGAGGGAAATAATTAGGAGCCAAACACTCATCAGAGTTCATCTTTACATTTATGTCAAGGTGTTTGGGTTGATAATTAATCGATATTTCATCAATATAATCCATAATTAACTCTTATTTACCCATCGTCAACGCGAAATCCTGACCGCCGCCATCTTGAATGTTTACGTTTCAAAAATGCTGCGCATGTGCGATAGACCTATGACATCATCGTGCGGATTTGGCGCTGGTTATTTAACGCAGGGGTGCAATACGGGGGTTTAGTGCATTGTCAATGGAGCATCAATATTCACCTTGACATAAATGCTGCAAGTTCCCCTCCCCGCCCATGGTGTAAGAAGATCATGAATACAGGAGGTTGAGACAGGGTGCATAAGTAGTATATATGGGGGTTCCAGGCAGGGTGGGTGTTAGTAGTATATGGAAATGAGGGTTTGAAGCAGGGTGGTAGGTAGTACCGGGGTATATGGGTTTTATGTGCGACAGGAGGAGCGTGGCGGGGGGGGAGGAGTAGGTAGGCTGCTGTACCTCTATATACATGCTTACAAAAAGTGAAAGATAGAAAAAGCCAGTTGGCTAACAAGACTACTTACTCGGGCTGTTACAGTATATGGAAATGGGGTTTGAGGCAGGGTGGGAGTAAGTAGTATATGGAAATGGGGGCTTGAGACAGGGTGCATAAGTACATGTAGTATATGGAAATGGGGTTTTGAGGCAAGGTGGGTGTAAGTAGTATATGGAAATGGAGGTTTGACGCAGGGGGTGTAAGTACTATAGGGAAATGGGGGCAGGGGGTGTAAGTAGTATATTATGGAAATGGAGGTTTGACGCAGGGGGTGTAAGTAGTATAGGGAAATGGGGGATAGAGGCAGGGGGTGTAGGTATTATATTATGGAAATGGAGGTTTGACGCAGGGGGTGTAAATAGTATAGGGAAATGGGGGATAGAGGCAGGGGGTGTCAGTAGTATATTATGGAAATGGAGGTTTGTAAGTAGTATATTATGGAAATGGAGGTTTGTAAGTACCCCATGTACAATGTATAAGGCGACCCCGCGTATAAGACCCACCCTGAGTTGAAAGAAGATACAAGGTGCATCTAAGGGTTGTTTGGGGCAGTTTAGTACTAATCTAATTTTACCACGCCCCTCTTTTGGGAAGTTCTGTAATGCACAGTAGACCCCCAAATTTTTGCATAAGCTGTGCCTTATATACATTGGATGGATAGGGTTAATAAATAGTGACAAATCGTCATAAATGACTGCCCTGGCTTGGAGCTGTGAATACCAAGGTCCTTACAAAATCTGTATTGAAGGTCTATTGTTAGAGCTAAAGGATATTTCAACAACCCCAATGCACTGGCATTCCTTTGAGACTGGACCCTATTCAAGACCAGGTGCTAAACTGCGACAATAGAGTATATGGGAATGCGGCTTTGGAATGGAGTGAGTGAAATTTGAGTTCAGAACATGGTAAATAAGTAGCGAATGAATGGAACTGGGTGATCCACCACTGACAAAATGCTGTGATATATTACATGAGATTGATCAGATACCATCTTTACATACAAGCCATGTAAGGGTAGATATGAGGTAAGTGTGTGGGAGTGAGAACCACAGCCCAGGGGGCAGATTGCCTGAAACACAGCATATTGTATACTCGACATCCCAAATTAGGTGATGACGTCACTGTGGTAATTGGCCCGCTACATCATTAATATGGGAAAGCGGCTATAGGGCGCCAGTTGTCAGCAGCCGAGGGGCTGCAAATAATATGCACATCAAGACGTAGAGGCCCCCTGCTTGGTCAATATAAAGGGGAAATCCATGCAGTAATGAGAATGGCCTGGGCGACTGCACTTGATAGATTCATCAATTACGCCCAGCGTATAAGGCACATCTGAACCCCTAGTTTTATAAGAGATAATATTATACTATAGAACAGATTTAAGTACTCAAAATCAACCGCAAGTACGCATTACAGCTTTCTTTCTAGTTGGGGGCGCACTGTACACACAACACAACCTTTTTGAACTTTGGCGACAAATGGCCTGTCAGTCCACACGACCAATTCAGGTATTTGACCACATAGTAAAACAGTCTACGGTGAACTATGTGGGTCATCTTGTAACTTCAGTATTGACAAGGAATTAGATTTTAGCTCAGCCGTTGCATTTTTCTTACCTCCTCATAAATTGAGAGACGTGCAGGTCAACTGAAAGCGGGTAGCTGTTCTCGCAGCACAGAAACGTGTATTATGTCCTGGTATGGAAATACATAGGAGAAAAAGGGAAACACTTATTGGGAGTCGGACACTGCTGTGTTACCCTGCTCTAACCCTGCTCTGACTTTGAACCTTACCTGTTTTAGCCATTAGTTTTAATTGTGTGATCATTTTGCCTGTACGTGGGTGGGGAAGCACTGATTATCTTAGGGGCTTTAAATGTAGGCACGATATCGTTAGTTCATCTTCAAAGACACTGCCAGGAATGAATCAGTGAGATGGTTCACAGAGACTTAATCCTCTATGTTGTATGGTTAGCATACACGTACTTAGGACTGTAATCATTGGATCTTTTTCTTTTGGCTGTGACCAAAGGAAGGCACTGGGTGGCTTTGTACTGACATGCGAATGGTAAAAGGTCCATACAAAGGAAAGGGTATGGTTAAAGTTTTTATGTCCCTCCCACATCGTATCGTCCCACTTTATGCACTGTGTCTAAAGTAAAACAGTCTTTAATTGTTTATGGAGAACAGGATGGGCTTATAGGTACCTAGAGGTAGACCATGTGAACGTGAATGTTACAAATTCACATTTAACATCAAGGTTTATCATCATTCAATTAAATTACATTGCAGTCCTCATGAATGATATTTGTGTGCCCATCTTTATAACAAAATGTTAAATGTGTTAAGACGTACCTGCAGAGTCTCCTGAAGAGGTCGTGGTAGCTTTCTGTTCCCATCTTTATCCCCCTGAGGAGCCCTAGCGGTGAGTTGGGATCAAGTCTGTCGTCAAACTTCATCCGGTTAAGGTCCTTCACCGTCACCCACCGGAAGATGGACCTGTGAAGATAATTTATGAATGTCAATTACCGTAATCTCCCGCGTATAAGGCGCGTCTTATACGCGAATCAGATCGTTCATGGGTCTTATACGTGGGAGCAAGGCTGCCTTGAGTTGGGGGTGCGCCTTATACGCGGGGTACCTCCAACTCCCAATTTAGAATCAGGTACACACCCTCATATATTTTCTTTAACCAAAGAAAAGGTGTAGTTGATATCATGGTGCTCTATATACCCATAATTTAATGAATGAAGCATACCATTCTGTTAGCCATAAAAGTCTTTGGAAAAATATGTACAGCTCACTCACTGAGAACTTCATTGATTATACTATTGACCTTTTAATCAAGAGAATCAAAAGATGCAGCATCAAAAAAATCTCCTGTCATAGTAGTGCTGCTGCCATCTGGTGTTATGTTCTGTATGTCCTTAAGTGTTTCCTATATTAACACCAGGTGGCAGCACCCACTAGGGCAGGATTATTTATTATAAGGCTGCATGGATTCTCTTCATTAAAAGGTCAATAGAATAATTGATAAAGGTCTCAGTGAGTGGGGTGTACATATATTTCCCAATGTACTTTCTGATGAGCAGAATGGTATGCTTCATTCAGTAGTTTATGGGCATATAGAGCACTATGCTATCAACTACACCTTTTCTTTGGTTAAAGAAAATACATGACCAGATGGGGTATTGATATCTGTAGTTGGCCGGGAGGCGTGGCGCAGTCGGTAGTGCGTCCGCTCACAGGCCGTAAGGTCGTGGGTTCGGTTCCCGGCCCGGCCGGGGCATAGTGGTGGTTCCAAACGTCGCCGTAAGGTGTCGTTTGAGTTCCTCCCTGCTCTGGCTAGGCTGTGCTGGAAAGTCTCTTGGCGGTCATGGCAGACAAATGACTTGAAACAGGCCTGTCCATCTCTCACTATGCCTATGTAGTGACGGATGTTAAAGAACCATTGCCTCGGTAAATGTGTAGGGGCGTGATTTCTACCTTAGCTCCCTCTAGTGTACGGGTCCGGGTTTCACGCCACGGGACCTCTCACCCTCGACGTGTCCTTGAGGCACATAGGTGAGGTTTAAATTCAAAGCAAGTATCTGTAGTTAATATTTGAAATGCCCCTTTGGGTTGGGTCCTTTATGTGGACCATGCTCCTTGAGTTAGGGGTGCGCCTTATACGCGGGTTTTTCAAATATTAGATTCAGGAGCAGCAGATGCCCTTCTAGGTGAATCTGCCTTCCCTGAGTTGGGGGTGCGCCTTCTACGCGGCCTGCGCCTTCTACGCGAGAGATTACGGTAGGGTGGGACAGCGGAAGTGAAGATCACCAGGGAATACCAACATGTAAATATTTGTATATGTCAGCAGCCGGGAAAAGACCATTAGACCATGCGCTCGGCAAGAGATTTAAGGTTAATTCACACCTACTCTACTCACTGATGACGGTGACTGATCCATTATTTGGAAAAGGATGGACGCAGTCTAAAAGGAGAGAGTTTAGCTCCTAATTTCATTGTGAAATTGGGTTTTACAATGAGCAGGTAAACTCTTAACAACAGACAAAAAAGGAAGAGGTATGCACCCTCGTACCCCACCCTTCTCCGTCTAAAAGCCAGTGGACGAAGGAAAAGACAAGGGAAATAACAAGTGTCCTTTAAGGTAGTAGCCATTACTTATAAACAGGGAGGTGATTTTTTTATGCTGCCCCCTCGACAGCAGTCAAAATCTTTTGCATCCCCTCCCCCTCAGGAGGAGTCTTTTGCACCCCCCCCCCCACCCCACCCCGCCCAACAGAACAGCACTGTCTGTTCATTGGCCGTGTAGGAAAGGGTTACATGCATGACTAACGTGTGATCCCTACTTTGATGGAGGCTCTCCATGAACCCCTTAAGGGTAGTATAGTTTGATATACATACCAACAGTGTGACGTCTGCGATTTTCAAATATCAAAGGGAAGAGCCATAACTGTCTGCTTAGATGTGCCGAGGTTAAAGATAGCTCACCTGACTTTCTGCAGTTCTGTTTGACAGCGTCTGCTTAGCTGACGGACTAGGTCGGTGAATGTTTTGTGATCTTTCTTAGATTCCTGAAAACAAATGAAGAAAGGTATACAAGATGGTATGCTAACTGAGTCAATATATGGGAAAAAATGGTGTTCTGTCTATCAATGGAACATCTCATATTTCAAATTGCTTAATGACTTACAAAATGTGATTGTCTGTCTCTATTTAATTAAGGGTTCTCAGGGGTCATATACATCTAAGGGTTATGTATCATTACAAACCGTTTCACACTCAATATTCAGAAGATAATAGCTAGGCCACATTATATAATCTTTGTTAGGATACAAACGAAATCCATGTTGTATTAGGGCACTACCGACAACACACACAATGTTACCATTTCTTACAGTGAAGAGTCATACCGCGGTTCTGCGGGGTCAAGGGTGACGTGCCCCCAGGGCGAGCCTTAAATGGCTACTGACACGTCCCCGACCACTTTACACTATCGTTTTGAGCGTTTTCAGTCATGTTCTTTTGTATGCATTAAAGTGGAGTAGGGGACATAGTTAAGAAGTGAGAGTCAAACAAACCACGGACAGAGCCGTGCACTGCAGGTTAGGCCGCATCCAGCAATCAAGGGTGAATGCCCATATGTTACGTCACCAGAGTCATTGGCTACATGTGGCAGGCAGGCAGTAACAGCTATCACTCAAGAAGTCCTGGTACATAGCAAGGTGTAACACTTTGAGCTGCTGATGCTAGTTATTAGGCCAAGGTGTGTCACACAGGGTGTATAAAGGGGCCAGACACTGTATGATACAGTATGTGTATTGTATTATTTTTAAGGCCAAGACTTCTACATCATTTAGGCAGGGCAACCTAACAATCTCCTTTTTTCAGATTATATTTTCATTTGTAAAAAAGAATATACCAATTAAATGTATACATACTGGGTGTGCTTGGAATATGATTACATGTATATGTGGCAATATGATCAGGATTCACTTCTAACTTATGGATTAATTCTGAAACATCAGCGTTGGTGTGTGTAGATATTGTGGTACGTTATTTTATGACATTTGAAAATTTGCGATATCAACATTGATTGAAGATGACCAACATTTACCATATTTCCTGTGTAAAGGACTTGGCTTATGTTAGTACTTAGTGACAAATTTAGCAGTCTGATACATGGTACAGCACTGAAAAGAGTCTTCCTGACAAAATGACATGTATATCCATGTCAACTTGATTTGACACATAGAGCACATGTCATTGGGACATGGCACATATGTCATCATGACAACTGTCTTCCTTACGCATGTCAAGTGGAGTTGATGAACCAAATGTGAGAGTGTCAACCTCATTCAACATGCCTTTCATGCATGTCATGTGGGAGACAGTCGTGACCTGTGCAGTATCTGTCAAAGCGATCAGTCTTCTTTTTTTCTGTGAGGCTAGTATTTCTATATCTGAATGATCTATAATTCTAGCACATGTCTATATTTCCAACAATTTGCTGATCGATTAATGCTTTTGTTTTACTCTATGATAAGTGTAGGCATTGGAAAATGTCATGGTGTTACATAACTGAAATAATTTTGTTATAACTCGAAGTAGAAGTAGGGTTATGGCATCAAATATGATTTCTATGTACACACTGTACATAACTCTGGTATTTACAACACTAAGTATCTTTTTGCTCAATCTTATACACAGGGACATTTGTCAATTGATTAATCAGTTTCACATGTAATAAGGGCATCACTCTATCAATAATCATGAAAAACTGGTCAAACTTTGGCCAGAAATATCCTCCTCCCCCTCTACAATCGTGTGATTCAATGCAAGAATAGGGTCTCAATTGATTTATTTTACAAATGGTACTTTGCATTGAGGTTAATTCATGGTATGAACAATAGGGTATATGGAAATATAAAACCGAATTGAGTTTGATTCTTAAATTGAATACAAAAGAAACATTACATAAATGTACATGATTCAGTCACATTCACTATGGCTCCACTAAACCCTTTATCTCTGCCTCCCATCACCTCTGGTGACGTCACAACATGGCTAGATAAGAAACTGCACTGTATAGAGTATGTGGAGGCAGGTGTGGACAGTCGGAGACTGCCTATAGGGTTATAGGTGGACTCTACCCAGTGTCAGATATACCAAATGGTTACAATTTTCGTAATCTGTCTAATCAATAGTCAACGGAAAATGTAAAAATCGTGTCAGGAACCCTTTAATAACTTAGATCCACTACTGTCGTCATTCATTTATATTTTTGCGCATAATTGGGGTTTGATGTTGGATATGATTGAAGGGGGGGTGGGGGACATTAAATGCTTAGAGAACATCATTCACAAAACAAAAGGTCATAAGAGTAAAGCTATAAATGAAATGTTCCTTACCTCAATAGCACGGCGGTCTTGTTCTTTAAATACCTCTGGGTCGTTATACAATTCGTCCTTGGGACACATTGGGGGTTCTGCTTCTGGTACAGCCTCTGATATTTCCAGCGAATCATCTGAATCATCCTTGGAATGACCTTCAATCGTACTGAATACTTCACTGTCCTGAAGAGATAGTGAGGAAAAATCGGCAGCGCGCACAGGAGATACATCTGACTGGTCATCCTGGATATGTGCTGGGGACTGACGGCGAATTGGAATAATCTGAATGACTCCTGGGGTTTTGGTGCTCTTTTGAGGAACCGAAAAGGCCGAAGCAGACGACATGATCGATGGCGTTGACGTGGTACTGGCCCTATCATCGTCCCTGGCGGGAATAGGAGGGGGCACATCGCTGTGCTTCTCTTTATGGCCTGTAGAGGGCTTTAGTGTCGATGTGGCTATTGGTACTGGAGATGCTCGTGAGGAGGCACCAGCTTGCTGGAGCTGCTTTGCTCCTTTTGGTACTGGAGATGCCCGTGAGGGGGCGCCAGCTTGCTTGTGCTGCTTTGCTGCTTGTGGTACTGGAGACGCCCGCGAGGTGTCATCTTTGGCTAGTGTCTGGTTTGCACTGCGCTCCTGTAGCAGGGAAACAGCAAATACGATAAGCTTTAGATAGATAGTTTATATTCGATTACATAATGTTATCTATCTCCTCTTGCATTTATGATTGTATTCCAATTCAAATGCGATGGAACAAGTAAATTAAAACCTGTCTACTAAACGATGCTTGCATTTACAATATCAGGGAGTATTTAATTCACGACTGTTTGCTGATGAATTGAAGTTATTTAAGACCTCTAACGAAACAATATTTCCTTAGTCTGAATCAGGTTTTAGAATAAAGCCAAAAGCGAAAAGTTAATCATTTATGAGAGTGAGAAAGGCCGGTCTATAACACTGTAGTGTAAGTGTGGCATTCAGACACTAGAAGACTTAAGAAAAGACAGCAATAACAACGCAACTCAGAGGGTACAGCTTACAATTGTGGATGAGACTTTTAGAACTTCTAATTAAGTAAGCCAACCATCATGTTATAATGTTACTATACAGGTGAGCGATCCAGCAATATCCAGCTTTCTATGCACATTCACAACGCTGGTTCGATACATGAAGGAATAAGTCTGAGCCGAAACGTTGCCCAATTATTAAAAACACTGCCAAGAAGTCCATGCACAACTTATCATCAAACTTTTTTTCTGTGAGAATCGTTTAATACAAAATATTAATATTCTTAATGTATCGTGCAAGTTTGTAGCCTAAATGTTTGGTTGAGATATATATATATGATATATATATATATATATATATATATATATATATATATATATATATATATATATATATATATATATATATACTGTATGTTTTAGAAATCAATATGTGATAATGTATACGTGTATATACCGTGTGTATGTTTATAGTATCGCCAGTGTTTACATACCAAGAAAGGGCTATCATTGATACATTTATTCATACTATCATAGCCCATTGGGTGCAACTCATCCAATGACATCTCTCTTATTTAAATGCAAATCTGATGAGTTTTTCACGTAAAAAATGTTGCTTTCAATAAGCACTGATTCCCCAAAGCTTGTCTGCATGCACCAGCCTCTCACATCTCAAGTAACTCCAGAGGATAACTATGTACATCTGTAATTGGTTAGCACCATGGTGAAGGAGGAGTATGGTGTTCAAACAGAGTGAAATAGACACAAAGCACAATAATTAAATGTTGCTACAACAAGCACGCATCCACTCAGACTAAATGTACATTCTTCTTACAGTTCCATTGGCGCAGTGGGTTTCCTGGAGGCAGGGAGGGGGGGGGAGAGATTGTACAGTACATGCATAAATATACACAGGAAAAAGCTTTCCATTCACAAGCACATATCACTCGTCTTCATTTTCTTTTGTCCAAATGCATATATGTTTTGGCGTTGATAACTATAATGAATACATGAACATTAAATCGCAATTGCATTTCATACGGATGTGACACTGAGCCACTGTTACCATCACCTAAGGAGGTCGTGTTCAAACTTGCAACAGCTATTATCGAAGGTATCACCTAAGGAGGTCGTGTTCAAACTTGCAACAGCTATTATCGAAGGTTAAAGACCCCATCATATCACAAATGATAAACTTGTAACATGGGGGCATTTGGAGCGTGAATAATCAGAGCTAAACCTTACCTTTTTGCGGATGAGTTGGATCATCTCATTGCTGTGTTTCTCCACCATACGTGCAACGGCCGCCTGCTCCTCCCCTGCCAGACGTTGCAGCAGCTCCCGCAGCGCCGCCTCACGACGACGCCGGTAGTATTCCTCCACCTGGAGCATAAAGTCATGTACAGGAAGATGGGAAGATGCATAAGTTTCCTTTCTTCAAAATGGGGTGTGACAGCCCATACCTCGTGCATATTGTCCCTTTCACTATCGAAACAAAGCTTAGCCGACATAGCCTATTTACCAAGACTATGCTAAATATATTTGATTTTCGACCCCAAAAAAATGTATTGTACAGTGGAGTGATGATAGAGTTGTAAGAATACTGTCCATTATCTTAACTTAAGTTTGAATGATAATGTAATTCAAATGAATTGGGTTTTCTTTAACCCTTTAAGGGCAGAGCAAAATTTGTTGCCCTGGCCATAGGGACAGCCTCTGAAAAAAGTATAGTTCCTAGAGGACGAGCCTATTTTCAATTCCTATACTAATCCTATATAATGGGCATCGACTATAGTCGACGCTAGGCCTGCTATGGTGTCGACTATAGTCGACGCTAGGCCTGCCATGGTGTCGACTATAGTCGATGCTAGCCCTCAATGGGTTAATATCTCATTCACAATATTCTATTGACCTTTCTACTGTCTTATGCATCAAATGGACCATAGAACATATTTCACCTTAATAAGAGCATCCTGTCTCTCTGCCTCTCCAACATTATTCTTCTCAAAGAATGCTATCAAATCGCGAACTGATTGATCGCGTTCCTTCCGGAGACACTCATCCAGGCGCGTGCGCAGACTACGTCTCTCAGCCTCGATCTGAGTGTACAACTCATCCTCTTCTTGCCTCTGTGCCTTCTCTAACATGGACTGTGCGTCAAACACGCCGAACTTCTCAAAGTCCTACAAAATGTATTGCAGAACATTTCTGTAAAGTATCAAGTGCACTATCTTTTTTTCATGACAGGGTGAGAAAAACCCACGTACAATCAGCGGCTTATTCATCAATTCAGACGTGGGGGCAGTGGCGGATTTAGAGGGGGGCGCGCCCCCGCCCCCCCCCCCATTTTCCATGTTCCCCAGGCCTCTCCGAACCCCTTTATAGTGGCATACTGGGGTGGGAATAGCCTCAGCTCCCCACGGATTTTTGAATCTTCGAATTTCACTCGACAAGGGAAGGCAGTGCATTTGTGTATCTGATATCCGATGGTTGAGGCTCAAAAAGTTTATCCTCTATAAATTGTACCAGAATGTTTCTAGAGGACATACTCCAGTTGCCGTACACTTTTCCCCCTGAAATTCTCTCAGTTTTTCTTGTAAATACACATGTAGATGTACTTGGTAAAAAAAGGTAACAGGTATACTTTTTGGAGGGCACGAATTAAGGTACGCCAATTGGAAAT
The DNA here is from genome assembly GCA_949317995.1 of Acholoe squamosa. Classification (NCBI taxonomy): domain Eukaryota; kingdom Metazoa; phylum Annelida; class Polychaeta; order Phyllodocida; family Polynoidae; genus Acholoe; species Acholoe squamosa. The sequence continues at coordinate 33,220,613 of OX439038.1, read as the reverse complement.
TACTGAAATGGGCCTATTGCTGGCACAGTATAGTGCTCTTAATTTTGGCTATTTTCCCATTAATCACATTTGATATTCACCTATTCTCACTATCTGATAGTATCCCAGTGTATTGGTCAACTTTAAGGGGGAAAATTGAAACTTTGTGTTTTTTTCGGACATATACTTACTCCATACTAATTTTTCGGACATACTAACTTTAAGTTACACCGGCGAGTACTTCAGCCCTGTATTTTCAGGGGGAAAAGGTTTAAACAAGCAAGATGCTGTCCTCAAAGACCTTAAGATGTGTATGTAACTGTTTACCCATGTGGACATTCTGATAAGGGAAATTATCAAAAGCCAACTCACCTGGAAGCTCCGTAGTGTAGATCGGCGTCGGATGGTGCTGTTCCGTTGACTAGCACTCTCCTGACGTCTTAGAAGCACCTTCCGACCTTCTGCCCCCTCTTCCGCCTCTGTCTGCTCGCCTGCCACCGCCAAACCCTGCGTCGTCGATACATTCGCCGGGATCGGATGTACGGGTTCAGCGACAGTATCAGCGAGCGCGGGAGCCTGGTCGTCACACTGACGGGAAGTGGTAGGGATCGGCAGAACCGGAAGTGTGTCTGTATGCCCGGCTCTCCCTTTCTCATCAAGTCTCCCCACCATCGTCGACACCGACTCTGCCGCAGCCGATGATTCCATTTCCGTTGCATCCCATTCACCGGAAGCTGGTCGACTTTCGTTTCCGCCGGACGATGCCGACGACCAGTCGCCAGAGCCGCGTTGTGGGTAGTCAGGGATGAAATTGTGGTCGGGGTAGACACGGCGGTGTACCTGTAATTTGTAAAGGAAAGCGATGGATTACACATACAAGAAATGAAGTGTATAGTCGTAAACTACAGAGGCGTTGAAGTCTACAACAAAAATAAAATTCGACATATTATTATTATTTTTAGGTTGATGGAAAGTCCCTAGGGCTTTATATGGTCCCTGTTATATATATATGCCTACAGTAGGGGTTCTCTGTTATCGATAAATAACGCGCCCCTGATGTTTCAGGGATTCCATCACTGTGAATATGATCGTACATCGGAAGCTTGTAGTTCACAGATTAATGGGGCTCCAAATAGGTACATCAAAAGATTGAAGAGTAGTAGCTTACAACATAGTTACTGGAAGCAAAGTGTACACGACGCACTCTAGAACGTCTTATGTGAGACCTATCAAGACTGCCACCTCCACCGTGCTTCAGGATTCCATTGGATGATAACGATGACGTCACCCTCAGGTCATGTGACGTAACGGCACGACGTAACGACGTCATCGATATTGGCAGTATGCCATCAGCTGAGGCAGATCCCATGTTTGGTGGCATGTTAGTAACTGAGGTAGCTACCTCTCCACCTCAAGGTTCAATTTACATGGACCAAAAACTAAATATGTACCTCATTTATAATTGGGAAGATCTGCGTGATATTACGTCATAATGTCTACTGTTGATGTCTCCTGGTTCTACATAGAAATATAGCCTTTATGAGCTGCCATGCTGGTGGTCCTGTATGATATAATCATTCAGTACTAGCAATGCTATCTTCCAGTCTTTCTCCCTTGTGCTGTGGTGCACTATGAACTGTGGGTCTGGTTATCACCTCCCATCTGCATGATCCAAATATAGGATGGGAATCCCCTGCGTCACTCTATGACACTGTCTATGTATATCATGGTTCACCTATGTACTAGATGTACAGGTATGTGTATGTGTATTCACCAGGCCATGCAGGTCCATATGACATGATCCCATGCCAGTCCGTGACAGGTGACACCAGTGTGTGATAAAAGTGATCTGCTTTATGATTTCCCATAACGATCCCTCAATCTCTGCTGTGGTCATTTATCGCCTCTCTATGATCCGGCCCTGAAGGCGGCGTCCCCTCTGTACATCATGTGACCTGCCTCATATGTACATTTAGGTTATTAGCACCTGGCTTAGCCAGACGTATCCAGAGTAGGGGATAGAGAAATATGGCATTACTTCTATATTTTTTTTCTTACTTAATAGTAATTTAAAGCCTTTTTTCAAACGCCACTTGTTTTCGTTTTATTTGCTGGCCTTGTGATTATGATGTTGAGTTTATTGCAACATTGAAAATGTGACATGGCCAGTAGCAATTCAAATATATCGGTTAACCGTCTTCAGTTTCATGCACATTTATATTAAATGGGTCACTATCATCTTGTTCTTTACAGGTGTTTACTAGAGGCTTATCATGCAAATATACATTCGAGATAGCCTTGACCTCATTTGCCAGAGAGGTTCATGTTGAGCTCTACAACGATTCGGGAAGCGATATCCGGACGATCCTTATTCGGACAGTGAAGGTGGGATACAAGACACATATATGGGTGTGGGATACAGGACACACATGGGGATGGGATACAGGACACACATGGGGTGGGATACAGGACACACATGGGAGGTAGGACACAGGACATGTTAGGGATATATACCTGTACAGCTCTACCATATAATGTGCAGCCTGGTGGCCTAATGGATAACGTTCTCGACTTTGAATATGAGATTACTGGTTTGAATCCTGCTGTATCAGTAGTTTTTTAATTTATTTATTAAACCAGGGTGGGACATAGGACACATACATATGGTAGGACACAGGACACACACAGATGGTAGGACACAGGACACACACGGATGGTGGGACACAGGACACACATGGATGGTGGGACACAGGACACACATAGATGATGGGACACAGGACACACACGGGGTTGTCAGTCTAGCCTTATGGAATATTCCGATAGAATGTTTGACAGGGGGTGACCTGTATACCACCCTGCCTGTCGGTCCTGTATCCTACCCTACCTGTCTCCTGTGTCCTGCCCTCCTGGAGTGTCCTGTGTCCTACCCTCCAGGAGTACTCTTCCTGTGTCCTGTGTCCTACCATCCAGGTAGTATCCTGTGTCCCACCCTCCACAACCCCCACTGTATAGATCCATGTCCCACCCCCACCGTCCGAATAAGGATCGTTATTCGGACGGTGAGGCCGTCCTGATATCACTTGCCCAACTAAATGTATGGATCAGACAAGGGGGAGGATGTCTTTTATGTTACAGGATTTTTATTTCAATTTCAATATCAGGAAAGACTACTATCTCCACACCTTGGATAGAAACACTTTTATACTGTTTTCAGCAACAAAAAAAGGCCAACACATAACTATATGTGTGTTTAAGAAAAGGGCGCTTATGCTTTTTAATGCCTCAGAGGGGGCGCATTTTCCTCGGGCATTTGATATCAACTTATACCAGTAATTGTGATATGATAAAGTTTAGATCAATCAATTCAAGAGTATACATGTAAAACTCAACATTAATGCAGCAATGATAGACGGCGTGATTTCGCTTTGGAATTACATTAAAAAGTCTCCATTAGTGCAGGCCACAGAAACATGTCATCCCCGAGGTCCTATTCTCTACAACCCTTAGATAATTCTTTGATTTGAAATACATGAGGCTGATGACTCTATGTCCAATACCCGTAGTGCAGAACTCCCCCCCCCCTCTAAATTGTGCAGGATGTTACTGCACGAGATGCTACTCCATGTATTGCACACAGCCGCTGCAATCTAAACCCCACCAAAGGATACAGGATTGTGAGAGGTAATGATCTACATTGTATACCACTGGTCTGTACCACCATGAAGCCATCATCTAATCAGTTATACATAGGAATTGGTAGAGCTGCCGTAGCAGTGCAGGGATTAGTGAGCATCAATGTAGACTCCTATTGAGCTGCATTTACAACATCCACTACGATTTACAGACGGTGATGTGGTGATGAAAACCTGTGTTCAAACCTTCCTTGGTAAATGCAGGAATAAGAATTAACAAGCTGTTGCTCTGTATCTGCAAATATATGTTGACGTTTCACACACCTTGTTACCTTAGAGATATTGTAGAGGTACACTTTACTAAACCATAGGAGTTGGGTACCGTCTGACGTGGCGGGTGAGTCGAGTCGTCGGACGTTCCTCAGGTTCCGGATAGGTGGCAGCACCGATCCGGGTCTGTGGGGACATCTGACGACGAACACCTGGGTCCGTATATAAAGCCCAGGGCTCAGCCGCTACGTCAGAGGCCCTTCTGGCCTCCACACTATGTAAACCACTGTCTTTTAATATTAGCTGCCTCTTTGATATCATTCGGCAGCCGTGAGTGTGCATTAAGTAATAAACCTAACCGTTGGCATACACTTGGAATACTGTCTTACTCTTTCTTTCCGAATCGTAAGACCCGAACCCCCCCAGGTCCGTAAGGCCACAAACCCTTACACTGGTGCCGTGACCAGTTAATTCTGGTGTATAGCCCGGACGTTATAACGTCCGAACGGCTAGTACATGGGTTAGACACCCTTAGGGAAGCTAACCCAGCAGGGCAATCACTTGCCCAAGAGAATGGAAATGGATCGCTAATGCTCCAAGCCCATTCGGACTCACAAGATGCAGAATCAGCATCTTGGAGAGATCCCGGACCCCACTATAATGATAGTGAAGAGAATCTGCCAGACTCTGTACGACGCGAACAGTCCATACAGAGACATAGTAACTTAATAGGCCAGCATTCAATTGTTGACGAATTATGTGATTCGATGTTCGAAGTCGGTGGTAGTACTAACCCAGAACATCCGGCACCAATGCGAAAAAGGGTAACATTCGGAGAACTACCTTATAGGTTACCCAGGCCCGAATTACCAATATTAGATTATAGCGCTATAGATGGCGACTTAACCTATGCGGTACCAGAAGGTGAAGAATTAAAACGACCGGATGTCCTGTTGTTGAATGAAACTTATGTAACTTTGAACGAGAATTTAAATACCTTGGTCAAAGCTAAGGATGAAGTATTGCATGAAAAACTTCAGATGGAAGAGGACCTAACTGGCATGCGAAAGGAATTCGAAGCCAGAAGGAGCGAGTACATGAAAGAACTCGAGAATGAAGAACTAAAACTTCAATCTATGAGAGAATCATTCAATAAAGAATATGATAATAGGCACATTCGTATCCAAACATACATAGATACGAACGACCAACTAAACCTTGATAAGACAAAATTCGAATCCGAAATTCGCCATTATCAGGATGAGTTGGATAAATTGAAACTTCAGTGCAGTAAACAAGCTGAAGACAATGAAACCATCCGGGTAGGCATCATAGCTTACAACAAACAACTGGAGGAGGATAGACAGAAACTCACGAATGAGCTTCAGGAATTGCAGGCCACTGCAATAACTCTAGATAAATATGTAGAAGCAGCCCAGTTAACTATAGGTAATATAGACCCAGCTGTGGTATCTACAATGTTGGGAAAGACATCTAAAGATGCAACCCCAATTAGATACAGCCCATTCGTTGATGATGGGGCTGACAAGAATGTGGTATCCGGAATCTATAAGAAACCGGATAATGCTGCAGTAAATGGAACCGCATCTAAACCAGTAGTTCCAATGCTGGATACGATAGGACCAGCACCACCCATACCAGATTTGAGTCACAAAATCAAAACGACTCACGATGGTGCTACAGGGAATAATAATAATTCACCCGTGGCACAACCAAGAGCACCCGGACCAATGAGACATATGTTGACACCACCTTCATATTTCCCCCAACCCGGCCACAGTACACCAGCAGTACCAAGATTACCGAATCCACCCCCAGGTTCTGGTAATGGTCCTACTGATGGACGTTTTCCGAGACCAAATCCGCCACAAAACAATATCAACAGCGGTACGTACCAACCGAGAACATCTTCCTATGGATATAGAAATAATTATAATCCATCGGGAAGTGGCAATTATCAGAATGGTAATAGCTATAACCAGGGATGGAATCAAAATGATTCTTACCCTAGACACGCTTCTTCTGGAAACACCGGTCACAATAGTGGATGGCCTGGTGGTTCATCTGGAGGCTATAATAATAATGGTCCACCAGGAGGAAACCCTCCAGGCGGCCCAGGAGGATCCGGATTCGGAGGATCAGGATCAGGAGGAGATGGCAGGAAACCTAACAGGAGAACTTCTATGCCTGCAGGGATGCAAACCATCTTTGATAGAAGCCAATGTATACAAAACCTTGGCATTGACTGCTACCGAAAGGGAGCAGACGGCATGGAAGTCATGAACTGGAGCATGCGAGAAGCAGATAGACTACGCGGATGTAATAATCCGGCACGTAGGCAGGCACGGATACCCCCTCCATATGATTCTAATGATCCATGGAAGGACAGGTATCAAGCTTTTGTTGACGAAGTCAATTGTAGTGGCTGGACAAAAGAAGAAGCTCTGCCATATTTGATTTGTTGGTTAAATAAAGGCGGAAAAGTAGCTCTCAACCAATGGAGAGCAGCTTACGGAATATATGGTACCTACGATCAATTGGTCGAATGTGCCGCATACCTTTTCGGATCAATCGTTAGAGAAGATCCGTGGGTAAGCTTTAAGAAGAGGACACAAAAACCTAAAGAATCACACAAAGTCTTTGGTTTGGAGCTACAGGACTTGCTTTCGAAAGCACGTCCAAATTGGGCTCATGATGATGATTGTTATCTACAAGAATTGTTTATACAATTCTACAGTGGATTGCGTGATCCGGATCACAAGCAAGTGGTCTGGGACTCTTGGAAAGATGACACTTCCTTCAGTGATCTGTTCATAGCAATCGATGGACATGACATGAAGAAACGTCTGGTAGGTCTCGGACCTAATCCAATAAGAGCAGCTCCATTCCAATACGGAGGTACACCTGCTCCGGTATACGATACTTCCCAATTAGCTCCGGTTGAATCGAATGAAGTTGATGAGAAAGATGAATATGTCTCCGATGAAAACGGAGATTATATTGGTTCAGTGCATGTAGCTGGAAAGTATTACCGACAAAAGCGGTATAGGAAAGTACATTCGAGAGGGAGAGGAGGATCAGTTGCTGGTAAAACAGCTTCCGGATCAACTCAACCTGGCAGTGTAGCCTCTACGGCGAACCCAACTGTAGCAGCCACTGTTGCTCCGACTAACATGATGGAAACATTATTAGCCGGATTAACAGAAGCTCTAAAGAGACCGAGAGTTGACAAATCTCAGAGGAGATGTTTCAGATGCCAGAAACTGGGGCATTATGCTCCAGAATGTATGGCTGAAAAACCTGTCCCTCGTAGACAGGAGAGTGTCTCTGGAGTAAGTACAGAGGAAAACTAAGGAGGGGTCTCCCGAGGGGCAAAGAAGGGGATCCCAGTGACAAATCTTGCCATGATATCACCATCCGTGATGATAGTTCACATGAAGTAACAAGATCGCCTAACACCGAGGTGGTTGTAGACACCCGGAAGGTTAGGGAAGCTGATATAACAGGTGCTATGGGAGCACAGGGGAAACCCAATATCAGTAACGAGGCAGGCGACTATTCGTTAGCCAAGGTCTGTGGTGCCCACCTGCCCCCGGGTCATCCTTGTCTGGAATTCTTAAAAGGATGTGGATTGACTCCTGGTGTGAAAAATGACGTTCCGATTGTCGCGGACATGCCCTCTGTTCTAAACGGAAGGCGGTGGTATGTTTGCCTTACTGTTAACGGAAGGTCTGCCGAATTCCTTGTGGATACGGGAGCTAGCCACTCTTGTATCTCCAAGGGGTTCTACGACCTTATACCGGATGAACATGATACTCTCAAATCGGGAGGAAGTGCTCAGACGGCCGACGGCAGTACCTTGCAAACGTATGGTAGAACTTGTGTGAGACTACAGTTAGATGGTATACATGACTATGTCATGAGCGCCACCGTTGCGGATATAGCAGATGAGGGGATACTCGGGTTGGATTTCGCATCCCTGTATGGTGCTGTATTGGAACCCCAAACAGGAGTGTTGAGTGTGAGATACCCGTACCCCGTGAAGGTTAGATGTGCACTGAGACAAGTGAGCAGTATGGCTAGTGTGGCACACACTGTGCGAATCCCTCCGGGAGTAGCCTGTGATGTGCTTGTAAGAAGTGATCCTGCAATGCGTAACAAACCTGCAGTGATAGAACCGGATGTAGTTACTTTGTCAGGTATTGGATTAAATTCTGTAGACACGATAGTAGCGAATGCATCCTGGTCGGTAGTACCTGTCTCCAATACTGGAAACACTACTATCTACTTGAAAAAGGGACAAGTTTTTGGAAACGTGACCCTTTCGGAAACTGTAACGGATAGTAAGCTAAGCTTACAGAAGGTAACAGGAGATGATGAAATTTCGGAAGACTTACTTAAGTTGTATGAAGAAACTTCATTAGAAGATCCGGAACACCGGAAAGAGTTCTATGATATGCTCTGTCAGTATCATACTGCCTTTGCCAAACCTGGTGAAAAACTAGGTACGACAAATAAGGTATTACATAAAATAGATACTGGAGATGCCGAACCCTTTAAGATACCGTATAGACGGTTACCCTTAGCAAAAAAGAGAGTAGCTGAGGATGAAATAAATAAGATGTTGGAACAGGATGTAATAGTCCCTTCCAATAGTCCATTGAGTAGTCCTGTGTGTATGGTAACAAAAAAAGACGGTACTATCCGTTTCTGCATAGACTACAGGAAGTTGAATGGAATAACGAAAAAGAATTCGTATCCATTACCGAGAATAGATGAAACCATTGACTCCTTAGGGGGAAACAGTTGGTTTTGTACCCTAGACTTGCAATCAGGCTATTGGCAAGTGGGAATGAACCCTTCAGATATGGAGAAAACTGCATTTTCAAGTCATATTGGATTATTCCAATATAATGTAATGCCGTTTGGATTGTGCAATGCACCTGCAACATTTGAAGCAATGATGGAAACAATTCTAAGTGATTTATTGTGGAAAAGATGTCTTGTATATCTAGACGATGTCATTGTCTTCAGAAAAACATTCGAAGAATGTTCTAATAACCTAAAAATGGTACTAGAACGTATTATCTCTAATGGTCTCAAATTGAAACCTAAGAAATGCCACATGTTTAGAAAGTCCATAAATTATTTGGGCCGCATCATCAGTGATGAAGGAATAAAGGCTGATCCGGAAAAAATCGAATCAGTTACGAATTGGAATAGACCTAAAACACCCAAAGAAGTGAGGTCCTTTTTAGGATTCTGTTCCTATTACAGGGAATTTATTCCGAATTATTCTAGAGTCAGTTACCCATTACAAGCAATAGCTAACTGGACTCCAGGAAGTACCAAGGAAAAATTTCCTTGGACACATGAACAGGAAAACGCTTTTCGAAAGCTAAAAGACCTGTTCACGAGTACTCCCGTATTGCAATATCCGAATGAGACGGATCATTTCATACTGGATACTGATGCTAGTAATGATAGCATTGGTGCAGCTCTCTCGCAAGTCCAAAATGGGAGAGAAGTGCCAATTGCCTTTGCCAGCAACACACTGAGCAAGACTCAGCGCAATTACTGCACAACCAAAAGAGAGTTGTTGGCAGTAGTCGTATATACCAAGAAGTTCAAACATTTTCTATGGGGAACGAACTTTACTTTGCGTACGGATCATTCCTCTTTAAGGTGGCTACTGAACTTCCGAGATGCTGAAGGCATGTTAGGCCGATGGCTAGCCCATTTATCCGAATATGGGCTTGAACATCAACAGATTCAGCATAGACCCGGAGTTAAGCATTTAAATGCTGATGCTTTGTCTCGAATACCAATCCGGAAATGTGATAATCCGGATTGTACTGATTGTGGAGCTCATAAGGCAGTGTTAGCAGGGATTCGAAGACCATTCGTACCCCTAGTTGCCAGTATACTGGATTGGTCTATGGATCACATACGACATTTCCAGGAAGCTGACTCGATAACTGCACAGCTACTGCAATTAGTACCAAAGGGTATACGTCCAGTTAGACCAGAGGTCTCTCTGGAAAATCGAGAAATGAGAAGGTTTCTTGCTCAATGGACCGAGCTTGAAGTCCGGAAAGGCGTGTTATACCGTTGGAAGCCATGTAATAATGGTGATAGAATCATGCAAGTGGTGATACCACATGCCATGAGACATGACATTATGTACTTCTGTCATGGACATCGGACCAGTGGTCATTTCGGAAGGAAACGCTCGCTAGCACGACTTTCCAAGAAATACTATTGGCCTGGCATGACACGGGACTTGCAAAGATGGGTAACCACCTGTCCGGATTGTTGTAAAAACAAACCCGGACCCGGGATGGGCAAACTTCCCCTATCCCAAGAACTTTTCGGAGTTAGATTCGCAAGAATCGGAGTAGATATTATTAGTGGATTTAATACAACCGCTAATGATAATACCTGTATGATGGTAGTGTGTGATTATTATACGAAATACACTAAAGTATTTCCACTACCGGACCACAAAGCAATTACTTGTGCCGAAGCTTTTGTAAAAGGTTGGGTACTAAGCTTCGGTGTACCATTAATGTTACACAGTGACCAAGGCAGAGAGTTCGAATCAAATCTCTGGCAGGGTATGTGCGAATACTTGGCTATTTGCAAGACTAGAACCAATCCGTATAGACCACAAAGCGACGGATTAGTGGAAAGGTTCAATAGAACCCTCATCCAAGTCCTAAAGTCACTCGTTAATGAACATATGGATGACTGGGATGAGCAATGTCATTTTGTGACACATGCTTATAATAGTACAGTACATTCAAGTACAAATTGTTCTCCGAACCTTTTAGTATTCGGAGAGGATTTGATAATGCCTGCTGACCTAGTTTTTGGAGTCGTAGGAATGGACCCTGAACTACCTTGCCATGTAGTTTTTGTGGAATGTTTAAGAGACAGATTTAGAAAAGCATATGAGTCTGTCCGAATTGATTTGGAGAAAAGTGCCAAATGGCAGAAAGTAGGATACGATACCGATCTAAAACATCGGAAATTCCAATCCGGAGACAGAGTCCTTAGATTACATGAACCACTTAGACACATAAAATTAGCGTCTAATTGGGACGGTCCCTTTACTATAACACAAATTATCAGTGATTGTACCGTAATTATTAAATCTGACCTTGGTCGACTCTATAAGTCAAATGTGGCTAGATTAAGGAGATGGTCTGGGAGGGAGACCTCCACAGAAATGTATGGTGAAGGTTCCGAAAGGATCCTGAATCAGAATCGCATAATAGACCAGGTAAAGAACACTACAGTGAAGCGTGGTCAGGGTAGACCCAAAAAGTGTTCCGAATCAGTGACACCCACGCCAACACCGATTAAGCGTGGGGGAGTTAAAAAAGTCTCGGCAGGTGAAGACAAAAAGAAGAGGAAAGGTGTTTCTAAGGCTAAGAAGCACCTAGAGAAAGCTCTTCAGACTGTCAGGTCCGATAAAGAACTATCCGAGAAGGGGAGATACGTTCGCCGCAGCCCCCGAATTGCCCAGAGGACTGCAGTGACCTAACCTGTATACACAACGAGTGTAATGTTTACATTTAGAGGAACGGATGACAACTGACCCTAAAGGCTTATTTGTCGCCCCCGCATGATGTACCAATGGGTAGTGGACGGATAATCCGGTGGATTTGCTTAAGCTTTCCATAATCTCCACTTAAATCCCCAGTCGAGTCATCGGGGTGAGCGATAATTACCTAAAAACAATCAGTTTGTTGATGTACCGCCTGTAGCACGTGCGTTTCCGCATGACGTCACCGTGTCCAGTCTCGGCTGACCTCTCGTGACCTCGCGGACCGCGGGGAAATGACGTCACGAAAGCTGGCCTGTCGCCATATTTGTTTTCGGTAACGTTCAAGACGGTCGAGCTCGCTCCCTTCTTGGATTTTACCGGCTAAGCAAACCCCCCGCTGCTCCTCCAGAGTCTGTCTCCTGGTAGACAGACTCCGTTTGTGCCGGCCCCGGCGCCGTAAAAGCCGGAAAAAGGAGTAGTTTACTCCCGTGGGCGATTCCCCAGTCATGGCTGAGGAATCCGTAGCTGCAGCCAAGCTATCCGGTGACCCGGATAAGCTGACTCCGTCCGCAGAAGCTTTTCCGGAAGCTTTGTCGCCTGTTACACAGGAAGAGAGCGAGATGATGGACGTGGAGGAACCCACGGATCGCTCGTTCGAGGAGAAGCTGGCTTCATTCTCACTCAATGAGCCAGAGAAACTACTATCTCCACTCCCGGCAGAGGGATCCGGAGCGACTGCGAGTGCTGAACCCGCAGCGACAGAGTCCGAAACTACCCAAGTTGACAGACAGAAGGATGAGTGGAAGCCAGCAGTGGCGGAGCCTTTTCCAGCTAGCTATGATGGTCGCTACCTGTATGTCCACCCGGAACTGCAGGCACAAGTGACCTACGCGGACGGGACACCAGTCAGGATGGACCCGAAAGTCAGGATAGCTATCGAGGGCGTCATGGCTCCCGAACAGCTGACCAGGATGCCTCCCGAGTGGCTTCGAGACTGGCCGTGGTTCCAACGGGGACTTATGGTGGACGCCGGTTTCCGTGAAACCGTGTACGCAGCTAACCGAGCCTTCGAGCTCGGAGCGTATCCGAAGCCTGACAAGTCCCTGTGGAACGTCAAGGCTACGAACATTAACTGGGTAGGCTGTGTCTGGGATACCGATGGCCAGACCTACCCACGCCCTAGTACTATCCGGACGCCGTGCCGGACCACTAAGGAATTCCGGGAGGCCGCTGCTAACTTCGAGCAGTGGGACGACGGTTACTACATAACCGAACAGGAATTGGTGGATGTCCAGAACAATTCACTAATCGGATTGGACCGAGCTGCAGCCCTTCGGACGGTTATTGTCCGCCGCATGACTGCCGAACAGGAGGCACAGGAAGAGGCTAAGAGGGCCGCGGAAGCACCCGCACCTCCTATCCCCGACCTGAAGCTTGCCACCAGAAGCTCCGCCAGTGCTACATCAGCTACCGGCAGCACTACTACTCCAGTAGAAGCCACGACCTCCAGCACATCCGGAACCCAGGAACCGGAGGAAGACTGGAAGGTCAGTAAGAACCGACGATCCGCTGCTCGGAAGCTCAAGAATCTCCCGGATTCTGCGAGAGCCGAGCCGAAACCCAGCACCTCAACCACTGGTAGTACTGCCATGGAGGTTGAGTCGTCTGACGAGGAGTCGGTGCACGAATCCTCGGTTGAGTATGATGAGAAGGCCACTCCATCAACTCAAACCGAGGCCGAACGTTGGGCTAACGCCAAATCCGGATTCAAAACCCGGATCCCGACGTGTTTCTCCGACTGTGCGTACGGAGTTAAGAAGGACGGCTCTACCCTCTATGCCTGTCCAGACTCAATCAATAAGAACGATGAGTCGGATGATGAAGATTGGATGCGCCTTTCGGACGAGGACCCCAATCCGAGCAAAGCCTATCGAAAGATGTGGCTTATGCTAAACCACACCGAAGGGTATTACACTTATACCCAGAGGAGGAAGCTGCGTTGGGCTTTAGAGAAGTGGTACGGTGACGATCAAAAGTCCTGTCCCTTCTCTATCTGCCAGGATGCGAGTGATGTCTCGATCCGGACCTGGAGTACTCCAGCCCGGTTCCAAAGGCATCTGGTAGAGGCCCACTTCCACCATCACCCGGTTTACATTTGTGATCCGAGTTATGGTAAGAAGGGCAAGAAGTGTACTACGAAGGTGCAATACAACCGACGTAGTGATCTGGCTAGACACCAGAAGAAATGCCACGCAGAAGGTTTGGACGGGGCCCGGAAGCGCATCATGGAGCTTCATCAGGAACTCATGAAGGAGTTCGATAGCCTGAGCGAGGATGCTTGGTCTAAGATCCGACCAGGGGACCAAGTCCTCTGCGAAGTTCCGAAGACCAAGGATTCGAAACTCCGAGCAAAGATAGTCCTGACTCCTGGAAAGGGTAAACTGGACATGCACGAGTCTCTCTGGCAGAAATGCGAGGAATCCGGAAAGGATGCAAAGAGAGCTCGTGAAAGGAGCAGGAGAGACCAGAACCGTGGCGGCAACGGTAATGGTCAGAGCACGACAAAACCGAAGGTCAGAGCAGAGGACCGTTCCAGGTCCCCTCTGGCAAGGCACCCCGCAGAACAGGCTCAGGGCACTCCGGTGTTCAAGAAGCCTGAACCTGCCGGATACGCTGGAGCCGTATCTAAACCTGGGAAAGTGAGTTCTCGAAACTTTCCGTCCTTAAACCAGGGACCTGGACCTGAGAGCCAGACCTTGGTGGTAGGAAAGGATGGTCGCCTTATGCCAAAGAAGACCACCGCATCTGCTGCCGCCGGATCTGCATCCGCTCCAGCCGCCCCACCAGTTACCTTTACCCAGGAGCAGTTAAACATGTACCTGCAAATGGGACTGAAACAGAATGTACCACCTGCCTTCTGTGTACCAACGACAGGTGTGTCCGGGAGTCCTAAACCCGGAAGTGGTCCACAGGCCGCCTCGACTCCTCCCAAGGCTGTCGCGGCACCTGAGAAACCGAAGGACGCCATTACCATTAAAACTGGTAATGCGGAAGTTTGGTTTGAGAAGTCTCGCCAAGGGGAGGCAGATGTCCAGAAGGCCATCTACACCCATTGGGAGAAGACCGTTCGTGAGAAAGCGATCGAGTTTCATCAGGGTCTCCTAAACGAAACTCTGTTGTGTATGAAACAGGTGGGCGACGCTGAAAAGCAACGTCTCGAGACTCTCATCCGGGACGATGTAAAGGCCCAGGAGGAGGCTGCCTCAGCTGCTCAAGAAAAGGCAGCTATGGATGTACACGTGTTGGAAAAGCGTGTAAAGGAGGAGATCACTCGGAACACCAACCTGAACACTAAGTTCATGAGGGTGTTCGGAGTCGACTTGGACGAGTGGGACGGCACTCCCGAGTCGGCTTTAGCTCTTCTGAAGAAGAAGCATGCTAAGAAATCCGTTTAAAGCATGCTAGGGTTATTTCTTCCATAATTTTTTTTCCAACACCAAATGACCAGATATAGTCTTTGCGGAACCCTATAGGTCTGCGAATGTTTTTTTCTAGTGCATGAACACCTATGCTATGTGTTCCGGGTTCCTTTGACCAGTCTATTATTCAGGTTGTATAACATTTATTACACCCTGAATAGCCTATTCGGATTTATAATTTCATCCATGAACAATCCGATAGTAGACTTGCTGCTGTGAGACGTATCCGGATGCCAGTTCCAGACTCCTGCTGTTACCCGTGCTAACCAATTACTAGGATGGACTTTACGATTTACCTCTACAACTCATCTGTACTCCCGAATGGACTTATATCAACTACTACTATTACTTCCGGATCAACCTATATCGGACTATTATTTTACTTATGTCAACTAAACTTAAAAAGGATTACGTTCTCTACACAGTTGACACATCCGGACTATTATTCTACAAATCTACACCATTCGGATATACTATAAACTTTAGCACTACTAGAGGATTGTGGGTAGCTGCCCCAAATCAACTACCGTGTTCACTCAGTATAAGGAAACTATAAACTTTAGCACGTCCATCCCGTGGTTAGCTGACCACACCTACCTACTAGTACCCGGAGGATACAGCAGAAGACTCCAGCAGCATCTATAATCCCTGTATATTGTATATAATGTCATATTTCTATTTTTCTATAATATTATATGTATGTACATATCCACTAAATACATATTATAATACGGGTACATAGACATTTCCTGATACGGATCTCTAATCACTATTAGTATTTATATTATAAGATCCGTTAAACTTCACCAGATAACACATATTATTGTCCTGCGAGACAAAATTATATAATAAGTATAATGATCTGGTGCTATAAAGGTTATTAGGTACACGGTGATAAGATATTATTATATTCATTACCACACCGTGATATTTTTTTTATTTTTTTTTCAAGTGTATGTTATAAATAATCCTATTCGTACTACTCACGGAATCCTTAACGGATTCGTATAATATTAATATACGACATGTCATTAGATAGTGATGTTACTATAACAGTCTTCTTTAAGACTACATATTCAAATGTGGTGTCAATGACTACAAACACACATACGGATGTTATTATGTGATATGTTTTATTATCGACAGTTCCGTTACATATAGCTGTCATCATCACATGTATACGATTCATATTACTTGTCTTATTAATTATACCTGAAATATAATACAATATTATGTGGTATAATAATTAAATAGACAGTTCCGTTTCACATAACTGTCTCTTCTTCAAGTAATTCGTATAATATTTCAACATCCTAATCGTTATATGTAACTAAATTTCACTATCGAATATATATTTAGTGTTAATGTTATACCTATGGTTGTACCTCTATTACTAAAGGTTTAGACATGTAGAAATGTTATCCTAGTAATATTATATGTATAACACCCTCCTAAATGTCTGGGGGAGTGGTGTAGAGGTACACTTTACTAAACCATAGGAGTTGGGTACCGTCTGACGTGGCGGGTGAGTCGAGTCGTCGGACGTTCCTCAGGTTCCGGATAGGTGGCAGCACCGATCCGGGTCTGTGGGGACATCTGACGACGAACACCTGGGTCCGTATATAAAGCCCAGGGCTCAGCCGCTACGTCAGAGGCCCTTCTGGCCTCCACACTATGTAAACCACTGTCTTTTAATATTAGCTGCCTCTTTGATATCATTCGGCAGCCGTGAGTGTGCATTAAGTAATAAACCTAACCGTTGGCATACACTTGGAATACTGTCTTACTCTTTCTTTCCGAATCGTAAGACCCGAACCCCCCCAGGTCCGTAAGGCCACAAACCCTTACAATATCTTCAAAAAGTATTCCTCTGTCAGAATTCAAATGTAGCGAGCTGATGCTGATAGAATTAAGCACAAGCATTGATTTGACCTTCATTGATTTTATATTCTCTTGGTCATGATGTTCCTTACGTTGTATTAAGTGCATGGCATGAAGACTAGGGGAAGCTGGTTTAGGAATTAAGGATTTGTTAAGAAATCTACAGCATTGCTCTAGTGGCTTTACGTGCGAGTATTAAAATAATAGGACAAATAGGCAAATAGGAAACAAGTGTAGAGGATTATACAGCATAGGCCAACGGTCAATTCTTGTTTAAGAATTTAAGAGTTTAGATATAAGGACTAAGTACTGACATATATCATATGTATTGACTAATTGCTGAAAAATAATGAGTAAGCGCTGACTATATTGACTAATTTCTGACAAATAGTGAGTAATTGCTGACATAATGTTGACTAATTTACTGACAAACTGTGAATAAATACTGATTTTATTGACTAATTGCTGATATATAGTGACTAAGTACTAACATATTTTGACTAAGTGCGGAAAAATTGTTCATAGCTGCTGACATATTTAGATTACTCCAGCCAAGGCATGAAGCACCAGTGAATCAATGGCTATTTCTCTACTGTTTATCGACAGATTGTAATATAAAAATTTCACTATGCCAATTCTATTTTTTAAACTTTCAGACCCATTTTGCTAATGGTTGCTGACAAGTCAAGATTAATTGCTGACATATTGACTAATAACTGAAAAAATAGTGACTAAGTACTGACATATATTGACTAATCACTGACAAATAGTGAGTAAGCGCTGATATATATTGAGTAAGTGCTGACAAATAGTGAGTAATTACTGTCATATATTGACTAAGAGCTGACAAAATAGTGCATAATAACTGGCATATTTTGATATTTATGCTGAAAAATTGTGACAAAGTACTGACATATATTGACCTATTGCTGACAAATTGTGAGTAAATACTTACATATATTGACTAATTGCTGATTTATAGTGACTAAGTACTGACATATATTGACTATTGCTGACAAAATTAATAGTGAGTAATTACTGACATATATTGACTAATTGCTGACAAATAGTGCACAAATAGGCCTCATGCTACTCCTAAAGGGCTAACATTGCATTAATGTACCATGTCAGCCCTAAAGGGCTTACTGTGCAATGAGGCATCATGCCACCCCTAAAGGGCTAACGTTGTGTTAATGCATCATGCCACCCCTAAAGGGCTAACTGTGCAATGTGGCTTCATGCCACCCCTAAAGGGCTAATGTTGCGTTAATGCATCATGTCACCCCTAAAGGGCTAACATTGTGTTAATGCATCATGTCACCCCTAAAAGTCTAACTGTGCAATGAGGCATCATGCCACCCCTAAAGGGGTGACTGATTGCTGACAAAAAGTGAGTAAATACTGACATATATTGACTAATTGCTGAAAAATTGTATGTAAATACTGACATGTGTTGACTAATTTCTGATATCTAGTGACTAAGTACTGACATATCCTGACTAATTGCTGACAAAGGATGAGTAATTACTGACAAATATTGACTATTTCTGATAAATAGTGAATAATTACGACATATATTTACTAATTGCTGACAAAGAGTGAGTAATTACTGACGTATACTGACTAATTTCTGACAAATTGTGAGCAATTACTGACATATATATTGACTAATTGCTGACAAATAGTGAGTAACTACTAATATATATTAAATAATTGCTGACAAGTAGTGAGCAATTGCTGACATATAGACTTAGTGCTGACAAATAGTGAGCAATTACTAACATATATTGACTAAATGCTGATAAAATGTAAGTAATTACTACCATGTATTGACTAATTACTGACAAATAGTGAATAATTACTAACATATATTAACTAATTGCTGACAAATAGTCCATAAATACTGACATATTTTGACAAATACCAGTCAAGGCAGGATGCACAATTGAATCAATGGCTATTTCTCTGTTATATATTGACTAATTGCTGACAGATTGTGAGAAAATACTGACATGTATTGATAGTTGCTGACATAGAGTGACTAAGTACTGACGTATATTGATTAATTGCTGACAAATTGTGAGTAAATACTTATATATATTGACTAATTGCTGACAAATAGTGAGCAATTACTAACATATATTGACTAAATGCTGATAAAATAGTGAGCAATTACTAACATGTGGTCAATTGCACTGAGTTGGGGTCACACAGGGCTCACTAAGCAGTAAAGATTAAACTGCTTGGATTGTTTTGAAATGGTGTGTTCAAAATACTGGCACATTGAGGCACCTACCCTGAATATTGGGAACACTAATATAAAAAATTGCCAATTTCAGACTCAATTCCATTATTTAGTATTAGTGCCTATGGGATTCTGGTCCAAATAGGCTCATTTTTGGGGAGTTACTTTTTCCATCATCAAGTGAACACATTCATATGATATCAGTTTTGCATGATGCTGGGCATTGTCCTTTTATAATAGTAATCTGTCATAACAACAAAACTTCCTAATTCATGATATTTCAGGCATAATACATACTGTGGCACGTATGGTTCCATGTGGCACATACGGTTCCTGACATGGAAAAACTGCCATAGATTTCCATTGAATTGTATAATGGGACTGTAATATTTACTTGTAGATAGGTGCATAAGTGGTTAATCTTTATAACAATGCATCTCTAGGAAATCCTATAACTATGCACTGGAGGAATCACTTTATGTGGCACATATGGTTCCTCTAGAACTACACCAAATCACATTGCAATTTCAAATATGGCAATACTGAGGTATAATGTTAATGAATCTAAAATTCTTTACCTAATGACTGATAGTTGACACCTAAGGCTTTCTAATTATATTTTTGCATTTGATAAATATAATTTATTTCTCCCCACTATAATGTATTAAAAAATGAGGCACGTATGGTTCCACTTTACCTACACCACAAGGTTTTTAGCAATACATCGAGGCAGATAAGGGGAATAGTTCTTAAATTGATTATAAAATTATATAATGCTAAATATTGGGGGCTAGTGGAATATAAAGAATTTATACATTTCCAATGCATTTTCTCTTTACTTTGCCCCATACCAGTGGGAGCACTATAAAAAATGTTTGAAATACCACATAAAAAGCTTATATTTTGTAGTCTGCTGCTTTAAATATTAATGATACATGGACAAAACCATAGTTTCCAAGCAAGATCCTGACCTTATCCACCTAATGGAAATGAAAATAAAATAAATATTCAAAACATTCAATCCTTAGTCACATTTACCCCCTTCCCATGGAGAAAAATGGGTTTGTCCCCATCTCAGTGCAATCGACCATACCATTATCTCCTGCGTAGAAGGCGCGTCTTATACGCGAATGAGATCATTCGTGGGTCTTATACGCGGGAGGGAAATTGCCTTGAGTTTGGGGTGCGCCTTATACGCGGGCTTTTTCAACATCTAATTGCTGACAGATTGTGAATAAATACTGACATGTATTGATAATTGCTCATGTATAGTGACTAAGTACTGACATATATTGACTAATTGCTGACAAATTGTTAGTAAATACTGACATATTTCGACTAATTGCTAACAAATAGTGAGTAATTACTAACATATATTGATTAACCACTGACAAATAGTGAGTAATTACTATCATACCATAGCACTAACACTAGCCCTAAACTCAATACAAACACAGATTAAAACACAAATTAAAACACAGAATGACGTCAACAAGGTCATAAAGCCAATTATGAATTTGCCATCATGAATTTTCATCTAGAGTTGCATACGTTATATTTATTTAGAATTTAATATCATCTTTTTATTTATTTTATTCTTTCTTTGTCAGGCTAAGTTTCCAAGGCTATTAATTAACCTAACTAAAAATATTCAATTGGACCACAGCAAATAAAGACTTCAAGTTCATGCAAAGTATACCTTGGTCATCTCATTAAGATGACTGGCAATGTTTTTGGGTTAGATTCTCTTCCTGTAACATCCCGTTGTGGCCTAAATCGATTTTCATTTATAATGAAAAAGCATTGATCCAAAACCATGGTGATGTATACGTGCTACTAAATGACTGAAGATTACCGTGCCACTCTGCATGCAACCTTAAACTTAACCGACTTTAAGCATACATCAGTGCATTAAGACAGACCGCTATAAGGGGGGGGGGGCAATGGATGACCACTAATGCTGCTAATAAAGTGTTTACAACAGTCTCTTTTCCGGTATACATCATTACTAGCCTTATCACCCATTGGCAATATGGCAAGGTTCCTTGTATACATGGGATTTGATATAAGCACAATCTATATCCGCGGATTAACCTGGCATCATTAACAACCTTCCATTAATGTACCTGTTAAGAAACAAGTTTTTCGTTACATGGTTTATTTAGGGGCATAGTATCACAATGGAAAATTTAAAACTTGGAGGCACAGGCCAACTCTGTTCAACCAACAATCAAAGGGGTTATCATACCCATTTAAAGGCCGCAAAATGCCTCCAAGTTCATATCCTTTCATCAAAATAATGCACCAGTGTAGTGCTTGCTAGTGACTCTACCCGAAACCACAGCGTTGGTGCATCATGGCAACCCTTCAGGAATGCATCAAACACATGGGGTGAGGATGATGGAGCCATTCTTGAATCATGACGACCAAAGTGCAGAGCCCATCAACACCCTGTTCGGTACTGCTGGTAATTAGAGGATTAAGATGGAAGAAGGTGTAGTTTACCTTTTTACTCGCCCTCCTCTGTGCATCTATTGCAGACCTGATGCCCAAGGCGTCCTGGTTGAAGTGTCCGTGCCACTGGCGGGGGACGTGCACATTACAGTAGACCTCTTTGATCCTGCTGTTGTTGAGGTCTATCTCACGCTGGAAGTTCTGCAGGGTGAGTTGTCTGCTGCACACCAGACACTTGAAGCACGCCTTGTGGTACAACACTCCTATATCCAACTTCTCCACAGGGTACACCTTCTTACCACATCGGTTACAGTTATTATCCTGGTCCAGCTGGGCAAAACTAACCGCCTTGGAGGCCTTGACATTAGGCTGCTTCCTCCAGTACCTGAACAGGTTCTGCAGCTCCTTGTCTTCATCCAGGCTACTACTGACCCCATCCTGGATGTCCTCCAGGGTGTAGTCCTGCTCAGCAGCCTCATCATAGTCGCTGCTATTAATCACTGTTGGGTTCATAGCTGAAGCCATCTTTAGGATCCACTTTTCATCTTAAAAGTTTCCCACTGTCATATACCATGAGAGCGTATTGATTTATGTGTGTATTTACAATGTAATACAACAGGTTATTGCCGGATTGGTAGGTAATATGTGGTATATGTGCTGAATTCACTGTCTTTTTAAGGTGAAAGTGATCCTATAGGTAGTAGGTAGGTCCACACCACTTAGGGTACACGGCTACCTCCCAGCTATCTATCTACCTGGTGCTTTAACCCTACAATGGTGTGGTAGGTTGGTCCCACCTGCAAACTAATCTCGTCACTTGATAAGGAATATCAATCATTTTGACCCAGGATGACCAAAGTCCAATAGTAGCAGCAGGCCTACTTACACCATGCGGGCTGCATGACCTATATATAAGCAGTGGATCTCCAGCACGTAACAGAATAGATCTGTTTACACTAGGCCAGGTACTCAGATTGCTCTGCATTGGAGCAACGGGGAGGCCTCAGCAGTGCCCAGGTGTATATGAATACACACCTGTAATTTACCTTATAGAGTCAGTAGGGTGTTTCCACAGGCTGATGCAAGCATGAGAGGTGATGAAGGTTCATGGTGAATAATCTCACATCAGCAGTGAATATAAAGGTATGATAACCAACGTGTGGATCCAGGTACTGTTGGTGTGTGTATTTGATAAGTCCCGATCCACCTCACCTCCCCCCAACGGTCGGGGAACACCTCCTTTCATATTGTAATGGTGTTTACAATGACGTGTGGCATAGTTAGGTACAAACTGGGTCACCTGTAGTACCTGGGGCAATCCCCCAGGTGTATACAAAGAGTCATGGTCTGCTGGTGATGGTTGAAAGAGTGAGTGAGTAATATATGTTTAACGCCAATTCGACAGCTAAGGTCATATTCATGGCGAGAACGACATTACTCAATTTCACAGAGGAATGTGTCAGTGTCCACGCAAATGTGCACCACACACATCCGAGGGCATAGGAAAGAGGAGAAATAGACCCTTTTAAGTGGGCTAGGGAAGCCCGGATGGTTGAAAGTCATCTGCTTTTTTGTTTTATTTTCCATGGAAATAAAGGAGAAGGTGCACGGGGAAACGTTCCACACTTGGTGCCAGGTACAGACAAAGAAGGATGAATGGGTAAATGATGTGATACTGTTGACATCACCTTTAGATTTAGATTAAACCAATTTTTTTCACAAAAAGCACAAAGTCCCTGATATGGGATATGTTTGAGACAGAAACCTAAGATTAATCAGTTTGTACAAAAACTTCTAACATCTAACATGTGTGGCACGTCATCCCTACCATATATACGGAAGACAACTTTTTTCTTCAACCAAAATCTATTCGACGTAGAAAAGGGAAGAACACTCCAAAAGCTAATGACCGCCCTCACCAGAGAAAATGTCATTTAACTTTTGTCACTATATTGTGCATAGCTTTCGATAAGAATCGTTCTCGGGCAGAAAAATTGTTTTTCTTTAAGATCTAGATATAAAAGCACTTTTGACTATTTAGTGCAAATTTTGATGTTATTCGTTGTTAATAGCAAAGTAATAAAAAAAGCCCAAAAATAACATTTTGGGGGGTCACACTTCCTGGATGGGAACAGAATAGCCAGGCCAAACTGGCACCAGAGGCCAATACCTCACTCCCAGTTACCTATGGTCTTTTGTGCCATGCATTGTCGGATATAAACTTTATAGGCTAATTATATGTAGGTTCATTCAGGCAGGTGTCATGAGGTTTAACCAACAGCCTAGATAGAACCAAGCCCATCAATACAGTATCTATAAGAGATACCCTGTGACCACTAGTTCTATCAGAAATATAAACCAGATCTTTATGTAATGGCAGATACGATCGTTACTATAGAACAGTACTGGACATGTCGTATCCAATGGGGGGATGGAATACAATGTGTCCATATTCAATGGCTGACGATCATGTGTCCTGCTGCAGTGGAGAAAGCTAATACTGTTGAATTACTTAATTTAAAAGCTTTCAAACCTGCAAAAGTCCACATCAATGGAATATTTTTGCATCGTATTCCCCACAATCATTCAATCCATTGAATGATTGTGGTTTATTTTGGTATTTTGGAAATGACTACAGCTTATAAATATACCACTTCTCCTCAACTGGACCCAATGGCGTAGTGGTTATAGCATTGTAATCACAATCAGGGAGGCATAAGTAAAATTCTATCCATGGCGATTTGTGCATTTATATAATTTCTCTGCCCAAATTGATCAACATATTGTATATTATTTTTACATGTTTAGTAAGATTCTGGACTCCCATAGACTAACGCACGGTAAAGCATATTGTGATAATTTACGATATATGGGTTCGTATTTGCCAAAAAGTTATTTGACATTTTGACTGTATTACCCCTCCTTCCGGCCTCATCACGGGGCGCAGGAAACAAACCCATTTCCGGTTGGCAAGGGACTACTTGCGTCGTCTGCTAATTATGGCTTCGTATAGAAATTCTACCCAAGAAGCAAGAAATAATGCTGTAAAGGTGCAAGCAGTAGATATTTTTTATGATGTACTGCCAGATATGATTGCCAACATTTGTTTAGAAGTTATGGAGGAACAAGAAGCTGAAAATGACTGAGTTCTTCAAGATATGGGTATATTTGAGCTATTAGTAGCTGACATCGAAGCAGACGAACCCCTGGAGGAACAGGTAGTCCCACCTGCTGTACAGGCCCCTCAAACACCACCTGAACCTATAATTACCCCAGAAGAAGAAGAAAATCAAGATGAGATGGAAGAACTACATAGAGCTTATGTACTACATCGTAGAAATACAAACACAGTAAAAAAGACTGAGTCTGTAAGTGTAAACATTAGCCATTGCCACTTTGACAGGTGGGCGGGACGGGGAGGAGATGCAGGTTGGGAGATTTGACTTTGGGAAAATTTACTTTGATCCAATTCGGTTTTCTTGCTATATCTCGTAAAATAATGGCTGTAAATATTTTTTCTTAGGTTATGAGGAAAGTACATGGCTACTTTAGGGAGAATTTGCAAGAAAATAGGGATGTTCTGGATATTCCCCCGAAAAAACTTGCATCATTGATGTCTGCGTTTGTGCTGGGAGTGAGGAAGAAGTTGCCCAAAGGCGTGACAATGGAGGCTGCTACCGATGAACAAAAGTTCCACCAACCGGATACCCTCACATCATATTATACTGGTGTGGCGAGGTAAAAATATGATGAATTGATGCTCTAAGACCCCCCTACGATATTTCCCAGGCCCAAATAAAAATATGAAGCCTAACTATGTCAAATCTTACATTTTCTGATCGTCCCCAAAATGCCGCCAATACAAACTCTATGGCACTACCACTTGTCAAACCTACTGTGACTCGCAAATTTCTTGGAATAAAAAAGGCCTAATATCCCAGATTGGGGGGGGGGTGGTTCAGCACTGAGCCTAATACTCAGTAAACTTCAGTCATTTTACTTATTTGCCATCGTACTCCCATTAAAAAATATGCAGTGGTTAATATGTTATAGCTGTTTTAGTTTTGGTCGACATAGGCCCATTTTAGCATTGAAAGTATATGGAAATGACTGATATGGCCAGACATCAAAATGCTTTATTTTTTGTTTGACATTTTAGGCTCCAACCCCCTAAAAATCCTTAAGAGGCTAAAAACTAGAGGAATTAAGCTAATATTTAGCGTAAACCCCACGCAGAAATTCGAAATATTAAGCCCAGGAGAAACTATTTAGTTTTAGCTTTGTTCACGTAATGATAACTCTATGGGGACAGCTATAAGGCGCACCTACAGAATAATTTTTGTATTGGGGGGTTAGGCCTAGTTTTCAGCACTGAGACTAATACATAGTAAACTTGAGTTATTTTACTTGTTTACCATCATACTCCCATTAAAAAATATGAAGTGGTTAATATGTTATAGCTGTTTTAGTTTTGGTCGACATAGGCCCATTTTAGCATTGAAAGTATATGGAAATGACTGATACGGCCAGACATCAAAATGCTTTATTTTTTGTTTGACATTTTAGGCTTCAACCCCCTAAAAATCCTTAAGAGGCTAAAAACTAGAATAATTAACCTAATATTTGGCGCAAACCCCACCCAGAAATTCGAAATATTAAGCCCAGGAGAAATTATTTAGTTTTAGCTTTGTTCACGTAATGATAACTCTTTGGGGACTGTACCGGTAGAAGCACTGAATGGAGGACTTAATATACGAATTTTTTTAAGCTAGTTAGGCCTACATCTCAGCACAGAGGTTAATACACATTAAACTTGTGATATTTTACTTCGTTCCCGTCATATTCCCATTAAAAAATATGCAGTGGTTAATATGTTATAGCCGTTTTAGTTTTGGTCGACATGGGCCTATTTTAGCATTGAAAGTATATGGAAATGACTGATTCGGCCAGACACCAAGATGCTTTATTTTCGTTTTACCCATTTAGGCTTCAACCCCCTAAAAATCCTTAAGAGGCTAAAAACTAGAATAATTAAACTAATATTTGGCGCAAACCCCACCCAGAAATTCGAAATATTAAGCCCAGGAGAAATTATTTAGTTTTGACTTTCTTTTTTTTTTTTTTTTTGTTATTCATAACACATTTATTGCCATGATTTTCAATAACAGTTTTCTAGCCTTTCCACCTATCCACAGCAAGCTGAGGGAGGTTTGTCGACAGGTTCACGTAATGATAAGTCTATGGGGACTGTACCGGTAGAAGCACTGAATGGAAGACTTAATATACGAATTTTTTTAAGCTAGTTAGGCCTACATCTCAGCACTGAGGTTAATACACATTAAACTTGTGATATTTTACTTTGTTCCCATCATATTCCCATTAAAAAATATGCAGTGGTTAATATGTTATAGCCGTTTTAGTTTTGGTCAACATGGGCCTATTTTAGCATTGAAAGTATATGGAGAATATTTGGCCAGTACTCACTGTTGTATGTCCATCGCTGTCGTCGCTCAGGCGTACCATCCAATGAATATCACACTAGATCCATTTGTCATATGAATATCTGCCTTGGAGGCCTGATCACTCATATTAATGGCACAATCACTCATATTTTTCAGATATTGCCGAGAAAACGACTATCCGGTGTGCCTTATCACAGACCCTCACTTCAGCCTCTTTAAGAAGGTACTCGAGACGAGGAGGACCGAACTCAAGGAAATGGGCCTTGGGAACAGACCGAATAAGGCAGTGCCACTGACTGCTGAGGATGAAGAACTATGCTGGCAGACTGGTGCCTTTGGATACAGGTGCCCGCGCACTCTACAGCACACTATTTTTTTTATTTTTTCCAATGCATTTGGTTGGCGAGGTCGGGATGAGCAGTGGGATACAAAATGGAATGATCTGAAGCTCATCGATGAGGGGCTTCCGACAGAACACCTGCTGTGGAATGAAAGGGTCACCAAAACTCGCAAGGGTAAAGGGGATCCGCGCCACTTTCAGCCCAAGTTGTGGCCTCTTGAAGATGAGGAACGATGCGGGGTGTGGATGTGGAAGTACCTCAACAAAAAGAGATCACTGGAACAGAAGGACGAGGAGTGTCATTTATTTCTGACACCGCAATATCACGCCAACTGGGATATGAGGTATCCATACAAGACCTCCATTATGTCTGAGGGATCAATCGGCCAGATCATGCCGAAGGTAAAGGAGGCCGCCGGATTGACCAGTGCTATTAAGAATCATTCGGTTCGGTCCACCGCCATCACCAAACTACTCCATGCCGGTGTCCCTCCCACCATCATCTGCCAAATCACCGGCCACAAAAACGAGAACTCCATCAACAACTATGGTACAGCCAGTGTTGAGCAGCAGATGGACATGTGTTCCATATTGGTCGGAGGAAAGAGATCTGCCCCTAATTCCTTTGGGAAAGGTCGATCGCTGTTGAAGAAACGCCCTTCTGCCGCTGCTGGTTCTGCCGCAGACCTTGAGTCTGAGCCGGAGCTAGAGCAAGAGCCGGAGCAAGCGTTTGAGCCTCCAGCTCCTGTCGTACAGCCTCCAGCTCCTATCGTACAGGCTCCGGCTCCTATCATACAGCCTCCAGCTCCTATCGTACAGGCTCCGGCTCCTATCATACAGCCTCCAGCTCCTATCGTACAGCCTCCGGCTCCTATCATACAGCCTCCAGCTCCTGTCGTACAGCCTCCAGCCTTCATGGTGGATGCGATTCCAGCACCAGCACCAATCATCCTGCACCAGCCACACATCGGAGGCCAAGTTGGCCTCCAGGCGGCCCACAGAGGATTCCCACTTGACGTGGCCAGCATGTTTGCTGGGGCCACCATCCAGGGTTCGGTCAATATTCACATCCATTATGGTGATGTGGCAAGTTCGGCTAGTACAAATACGCAGGTTAATAATAGCCAGTAAATTTTTTTTTTGCCCGACTTATGCCAGTAACCTGGATTAAATAGGCAAGATCTGGACATTATTTGAGTAATCTGGCCTCCTAGCATAATGAATATTGGTATTCACTTGACTGTCAACTGTTGCAATAATCTTGTATCACTGATCTAGGGTAGTTGCCATGCCCACATGGTGTAATATGGCATTTCTGTCTGCAAATGCAGACCACACTTGTAATGCATTTTGCCTCATATTGATTAAAAACTTGATGCATTCCACAATTGCGGTTCATTTGTGCTCTATGACCTGAGGTCGTTCACTCTCCTGACAGAGGTTCAGTTGATAAAAATATATCATAAGGGAACTAAGACACAGGGGGGGAAGGGCCGTTGTCCCTTAATAACAAGAAATGCGGTTGTGACCGCGTAAAAAAACGCCTCCTGCCGTTAATGTCGGTATTCAGTAATTTTGTATTGTGAGACCTCATCACATGGGGCAAATGCAATCATCATAGCGCACTCCCGTACCGCTTCGCGGTACCGCCGCTACGCGGCGTGGGAGGGGCTAAAAAATCGTTTTCTCGTTTAATTTTAATCCTTATTGGCTCTATCTTCTTGATACCATTATAAAAGTATTCAAATTCGGTTCAAAAATTAAAAATATTCATTCCATTAGCTCTAAAGCCTGACATGGCTACTCTTCAATCACATGTATTTACTGTACTTAGGAGTCTAATCTATTCAAACATCAGTTTGGCAAGTGTAGAAGCCACCGAGGTCAAGGGTCAACCTGAGCATCTACTCTCCCAGCAGATCATTAGGCACTATATTAGAATAAAGAGGAAACGTGATACGCACAAATATTTAAACGAAAATTCTGTTCTGTAAGTGCTTAAGCAGCTTTTTTGCAACCTAAATAAGAATAACTAGTATAAAATAGTAATAAAAATGCGAGATAAAAGCTACTTTTGTGATTTTTGTGTCAGGGACTACTTTTTCTGCGGAGTAGTCCTAACCGGAAGTAAATAACCAACATGGCGGGACCTGGCCCAAAAGTTCAATTAAACAGTGAGTTTTTGTTTGATTTCATCGCTTCCCTGTGCCTAAACATGTAAAAATAAATATAGGAATGACGAATTTTGTGTATCGAATGTTTGTATTGACATCTCGAGCCGGTCATATTTCCCTCGAGTGAGTTATACGAACGAGAACGTCATTCCTATATACTTATTACTTCTCTTCCCAAGCCATGTCAATGTATGTTTCAGCTGGGCAATTACAATTCAAAATATGTCTGTTGTACAGCTTATCACATAGAAGTATGACTTTGTTTTTATAGGTGGCTATTTCGTCATAGGTACAAAAACATATGGTGTAGCCAAGCCCAGAACTTGCCATTTCATAATTACTTGACAAAGGCGTTTGGTAGATGGACCACTGAGCTAGATGTAGTAAGAGAGTAATGAATGGGCTATCGGGCACCGAGTTCAGTGTATCGTAGGATATCGTAACGAGTGGCCGTATCAATAAAAACAAGTTGAAAACAAAAATCCTTCCCCGGGACTCGAAGCCAGCCATAGTGTGTGTGTACACAGGTACATACACCTCCTCCCCCGGCAGCGGACAGCGGCAGCGGCACACGGCGAAAAAAAGAGGCGTCTCGTAGTTATGTTTGTGTATAATACACCTCCTCGCCTGGCAGCAGACAGATATAGCGCACACAGCGAAAAAAAGATGCGTCTCGCTGTTATGTTTGTGTATAATACACCTCCTCGCCCGGCAGCGGACAGCGACAGCGCACACGGCGAAAAAAGAAGCTTCTCGCGGTTATGTTTGTGTATAATACACCTCCTCGCCGGGCAGCGGACAGCGACAGCGCACACGGCGAAAAAAGATGCGCCCAGACCGGGGCTCGATCCATGTACCTCTCACGGCTGAGCGCAAGGCGCTAACCGCTAGGCCACCGCGTCTCCTCCGTTCAATGCGTCTCGCGGTTATGTTTGTGTATAATACACCTCCTAGCCCGGCAGCGGACAGCGACAGCGCACACGGCTTTGTAGCATATCCAGACTTGGTTCGAACCGAGCATTTCTCGTCAGTCCTTGTGGCGCAGTGCATAAGGAGTTGGATTTGGGATGTGAGACTGCAGGTTCGATCCCTACCCTGGCCTGGAATATTTCATGGGTTTTAACATGTAAGATAAGACATGTAAGGTGTGCTGATATCCATGGATATCAGGCACTAGTGCCTGTTATCCATGGATATCAGGCACACTTACAAAAGTCATGATGCATGCATCATGGTGTGCAATATCGACAGGTATCAGCATGGGGATATCCAGAAAAAGCACCCAAAATCCAAGAAATCGTGTAATAAACTTTGGTATAAGGAGGTATTAGAGAGGTAAGATGACAACGTATACGGCAATGTGTACGTCTAGAATGATAGGAAATGGTAGACTAGACGTTGCCGTACACGTTACAAGTAGGCAAATCTTAACCTCTGTATTATTGGTCCATATGACCTACCATCTTTTAAAATTTTCTTTAATAGCTAAAAAACCACAAAACATTACAAATTACAAATACCAACACATTTTCACTAAGGAAATATATAGCTTTGTCGACAAACTGTACTGCCATCTGGTTGCCATTTTCAGAATCATGCACTACTTCCACACCCCAGAATGCTTGGTATAAGGGGCCTAGGGTATTAGTAACTAGTGTCTGTCCATAGTCCTAGATGGCAGTAGTGTAGAGCATTACACATTCCTATCACTGCAGCTCTCTATATCTCAGTGATAAGGACAAGAACTATAAAGATAGGTAGTAATTTAGGTTTTTACGCCTTTTATAACCCAATGAACAACGGAAGGCAGGACTACAATAAACGTTAGAGGTTTTATTGCACTTCACCTGGGGTAGTATAGACAGCGAGTTATTGCATCTGCTCCAAGTAGACTGGAACTGACTCTACGTGTAGATAAATCCTACCAGTTGGAGGAAATACTAGAAAGGTGTGTTGATGAATATTGCTGTCAGACCCCAAGCACCTCAACAGTGCTTATACAATGCTGGTTCCTCCAAACAATTTTGATATCATGATGGAAGGTATATGCTTCTATTCACTACAGGGGTGTCATGGGATGCGTAAAGGGGAGGGGTATACCCTAAAATACAGCAAAAGAAAGGACTAATTGCTGAACACAAGCCAAAATCCAAACAGCATTTTAGAGATAGAAAATGCCAAAATCTTTATGGGCCTCTGGCCCCGATTCCGCAATTTATAGACACCAAGCCAAACCAACACCCCTATTGTTGGGTCCTGGTAAAGTATTTATCAGCAAAAACATACAGGACATGTTTTTGAAGATAATTATACACAGAGCTCTATAACTTTTTTGAATACGCACGATATTTGCAAATGACTGACTTGACCCTGGCCCTCCATTGCCCATGTTTGCAAGGGTAATAATGACCTTATATATGTCGGGCTATCGTGTTGATGACCAAGTTTTGGCCGGTCGGTTGAAGATGGCAGCTGAAGGCCTGTAGCTCGATCAGTGGCAGAGCATCAGCTTTGTTTTCTGAGGATCCCGGGTTCAGGAAGGTCCAAACATCATTCTGTCCCTCCACATATGCTTAGAGATCCCAAAGACAAGGCTGTCAAGTAGCATCAGTTTAGATACATACAGTACTGCCTTGTGGGTTGCTACCCCTAACGTAAGGCTAATGATACAAACTATCAGTATCAGGCCAAAAAAAAAGTTTTGTTTCCAGTAACCCGATCGACCCTAGCAAAACAGGACCTTGAAGAATTTTGTCATATTTTTGCATCCGTTTCCCTTTCATTTTCTTCCCTTCTTTCACAGTTGTCAACTTTTTCCATCATTATTTTGCAATGAAATCAAAGAATTTGATACATCCATTGATATGTGCCCTAACATTTCCTATATAAATGTAAAAAATGTTACTGGAAACACACCTTTCTTATTTTTTGACCTTACATGTACTAACTCATTCACTCCCACTTCCACGCCTTTTTTTGGCCTCAGCACAACTATGCTTATAAATTTCAAGGTCCTTTTAGCCATGCTTATACATGGCCTACACCCATAAAGAGAATTATTTTGGTTCCAGAGGGATGTCTACCCTGTGCTAAAATGACACATGTGTTCATTTGAGACCACTGCCCTTAAACGGGCAACAACGGTAAGCCCATGCATTTCATTATTACATATGTAATATGCTATCTATTAGCGATATGCTATAGCATAATTCATGTGAAAATCTAATAGTTTGTGTCATGGATGTTCATGGGCGTGGAAAGCAGGGGGGACAGGGGGGACATGTCCCCTCCCCCACTTTTGGCCAACTCCTCAAAAGGTCAAAACTAAAAGGTCAAGCAAAGGGAGGTCAAAAATTGCAGAAAACCCCCCTGGTCCCACCCACTCTGAAACTGCTTCCCACGCCCCTGATGTTATCAATAATATCATTTTGACTTTTAACTTGCATGGTGCACATAATATTGAATTTGTAACCCACAGATAAAACAATGTAGCAGTTTGCATAGGCAATTTCAGGTTAATATGGTTACATCCAAACTTGGGAAGTATATCAGGAAATGCAGGATTTAGATCAAACCAATATAAGTTGTATGTTTCATATTAAAATGTTGTCATTTATAAAATTTACTAACTACTAATGTCTACTTTCTAATGCTGGGCCAAGGTCAGGATAATAATGGTGTCCATGATAGCCCCCATTGGCCTAATGCATCTTTGCTACCTGGAATGTACATGTACACCAAAGCCCCTACAATATGATTTACAATTACAGTCTGTAAGATCTCTGTTTATGTCACCATCGCATTAAGTTTATCAGAGCAGTCGTGGCAGTTAGATAATTGATTTCTGCTCATATAGACTATTATTTAGCTTTATACCACGATTCTGGGACTTTCAATGCTGAAATGCAACAAACCGTCTAATATATGTTAGAATGTACAGCCAACGAAATTGGCAAATAACCTCTGTATATATTTTTCATCTATGTTCATATGTAGATTGTACTGTTTGAGGGAGGGGGGAATGTTATTCCTTATCTTAAAGTAAAGAATAATGCTGCTGTTCTTAAGAATGTACAATTTATTATCAAAATCATATGAATGGTATATGTATTCTTTTATGGCTTGGCCAAGACAACATCCTATGGATGACGGTCAGTCATTAACGTTAGCAATTAAGTGTTCTAGTTTCCTCATGTAATAAGTAAATACAAATTCTGTTTCTATATTCAGATGTATGAAAAATATATGATTATGGTCACACTCTTAACTCGCTTACATAAGGAAACTTCGAGTTATGTACATCAGATATAATGGACTAAATCTTTTACGGCTAATAAAAGTTTAAATTGTTTAAAAGAAAAACGTAATAGGTTATAAATATCATGGCCCTCGGGAGCTATGTTGGTGGATATGTGTCAGGTGGTCATTGATAACTCTTTCTATCATCTTCCCAGGTGTGGGAAGAAGACTTATAGGTCTCCAGTTCTTGATTTTTGATTGTTGATCAGTTTTTGGAATGGGAATAACAGTGACAGTACCCCAAGCCTTGGGGAAGATGCCATACTTTATACTGTTATTAAACATGATAACCAATTGGGAAATCAGGACACTAAAGGCATCTTTGACCACTCTGGACGATATTCCATCTATCCCAGAGGATTTATTTGTGTTGATTTTGTCGACCAGCTTAACCATACTGTCATAATCCACTTTAGGGATATCATGAGCAGTGGTGGGATCTTGGATTGGTAGGCTGTGTAAGACTTCATCAGGTCTTAGTTTTGGATCAGGGAGGGTAGGTTTTCCCCAATGGAGGAAAAATATTCATTACAATAGTTACTTGCACCAGCACCTTCGACCCTGCCATTGTCAGCCTTAAAGGTGGCAATGTTTGCTTTAGTTTGGAAAATAATAATATCATTTAACTGCCTCCAGAATTCCTTACAGTTATCCCTACACTTCTCTAATTTATCTAATAAATGATTTTCTTTGGCATTTCTCACTGCTCTATTAACATCCCATCTTTTCTGCGTAGCATCAGCATATGTGTCAGGATCACCAGTCCTCCTGTGCTCTTGAGCCAGGTAGCGTCTATCTGCCATCTGCTCTCTATTAAAGATCACTGGTCATCCATTCTTTAGGATTTAGCCTGTGCTTAAGCTCCCTAAGGGGGCAGGCCCTGTCTAAGAACAGAGGTGTAGGAAGCAAATCTTCATTGGGGGGCCCAGCCAGGGCCCCATCGTGACCACCTTGAGTTGTCGATGACGTCTATACATATACATATATAGAATTTGTATAGAGAAGTAATTTTTGTTGAATCTTGGGTCTGACTTAGGCTCATACCCCTACTTTCCCTATCCCATCACCATATAAATCTAATTTGAGTTTGAGTTCTTGGCCAATATTGGGGGGCCCAGACATATTCAGGCCCCACCTCCCTTTTGATTGGGGGCCCAGGCCCCCCTGGCCCCCCCTTTTCCTACGCCCCTGAAAGTATTCTAGAATCCTACTTTTAATGATGGCCCATTGTTCATTTGGGTCATCTAGGGAGCAGAAGGTTTCCCAGGATCATATCAGATGGGGAATAGCCTCTATAGCTCCTGCCTATGAAATTGAAAAATCATAGGGTATTTTGTTTTTAGCTTTTTCCTAGCAGCGATTATCGGGTGATGATCACTAATTAGGTCAACCAGGATACCTGCCCAAGAAACAAAAGGGCAATTTGTATATAAATATGATCCATATATATATATATATATATATATATATATATATATATATATATATGGAGTCACATATCCAGAGGGGAACAGTTGCCTGGATCATATTTCTATACCCCCAGGTATATATATAGAATTAATGAGTGATACGTTGGTACTATTTTCACCAGGGCGCATGATTTTTCTATGACGTCACACATAACATTTCCTCCAGTATATAAGCTCCAGCAGTTGAACTAATGGTCAATTGGCTTCATATGCTCGGACAGCACACACCACACTGGGTGGTGCTGGAAATTTTAAACTGTTTTTTTCAGTTTAGTCGAGTTAATACGGTATTTACCCTGACACTATGGGGAGAAAAGGAGCTGCTGGTGGCGGACCGAGGTCTAAAGCCAAGAAATCTCCTGGAAAAGTGAAAAATATAGCCAATTCTAGGAATTCGAGCAGTGTGAGATCCAATGGGGCTAGCCAAGAGCTATCTTCCCCGAATGCTACTGGGGTTATATTGGACTTAACCGTTGACCAGACGATTGGGGAGTTGGAGGATCATACTACTCGTATGGAACAGCAGTTGGCAGACATCAAGTTCCTATTGGAGGGGCAGGCACTAAACCGAGCAACTGAATGGTCGTCGTCGTGCACATAGAGCTAGAGGTATGTTCGACAAAAAGAATTTTCTTAAGAAGGGGGAGAAACTTGATAGCATTGAGAAATTATTGTTGGTTAATGTAAGGATGATGAAGCAACTGATAGAGGAGGGGGAAGATGTGTTCGCTTTAGTAAAACACATAGAGGTGTTGGTGGAGAAATCATCAACAAAAATATATACCCTCAAAGCCTTAGTGGCATAGGATTCCTCTGTTAAAAACAGGGCAAATTCTGATGGTGTAGATTCATTCAGTGATGTATGGAGTGAAGATATTTTGAGGCATTTGTCCTATGATGGGACGGTTCAGGCCCAGAAGGCAGGTAGAGCTAAACCTAAAAGTTTCAAATCTAAACAATCCAGTCGCACTTGCTATGCTTTTAACAGGGCCGAGGGGTCTAAGGAGGACCCATGTAGATATCGACATGCCTGTGATGTGTGTGGCATGTCTAACCATGGCAAGGATAGATGCCAGAACAGTAAGAAGGATTAGGATTTCGTTCTTAGGCAGGGTCCTATGTTAAAGTCTGATGAAGTGATGCCTGATTTTAATATAGTACATACGGTAGATCCTCCTGAGCCCCCCGTTCCTACCATTTTGGGTGATAATAATGTAAATGGTAATTATGAGTCTTGTGTAGTTGACAAGAATCTTTTTATAACCTATAGTGGCCCAGTACAGGACGAGGTTGATCCACTGTTTACAGTGGAGTGTGTTAATAGACCCAGCATCAGGGTTTATGATAGTTGTGTCAATGGTACTTGCAAATGTGAGCATTTTATCTATGGTCGTAAAGCTCAAATTTTACCTTGCAGACTTGCTAGTTTTCTGAGGCAATCAGATATTATTAGTATTAACCAAATAGATTCAGATTTTCTATGGTGTGGTTTTACTGAGGGGTTCAATATAATTGACCCTGGTTGTGATACAGCTTATGACTTTAAAAATTATAAATCTATTGTAGAAGGTAGATTCTATAGCGAAATGTGTGATATTATCAGGGACGAGTTGTCTCAGGGCTTGGTCACGAAGACAGCCTATAAACCCAAGTGTATTCATTCCTTGGGTGGTGTAGAGAAATCAAATGGTAAATTAAGGCCTATCACGGATTGCAGCATGCCCGCAGATATCTCTATTAATAATTATATGAATACTACCTCAAAAAGCTTCTCTTACAACTCTATTAACACAGTAACATGTCAGTTGGATAAAAACGACTATATGAGTGTTGTAGATTTAAAATCTGCGTATAGAAGTATCAATGTGTATGGCCCACATATAGGTTACCAGGGTTTCAGATGGGATTTTGGTGGTGGTGAAGAATTTTTTGAGAGTAACCGTTTAACCTTTGATCTGAAGTGTGCCCTGTATATCTTTAATAGAATATCTGATTTTTTAACTATTGTAGCCTTGACTTTATGGTGTTGATAGAATAGCTAATTATTTAAATGATTTTATCATCATTGCTAAGACTGAAGAGGAGTGTTTACGTAAGAGGAATATCCTCATTGAGTGTATGGAGTACATGGGTTTCATTGTATCGAAGGATAAGGTGACTGAACCTAGTCAAATATGTGTCTTCTTAGGAATACCTATTGACTCCACTAAAATGGAACTTTCCCTACCCCAGAAGAAATTAGATAAAATGAGTCTGGCACTGGATGGATGTTTAGGGAAGAAGTTTGTATCAAAGAAAATCCTCCAAAAAATTGGTGGCTTAATGTCTTTCTGTTCACAAGTAGTACGTGGTGGTAGGACTTTCAGCAGAAGATTATTTGATCTCTGTGCCAGGGCCAGAAATAGGGGTGTTATTAGGCTAGACGAGGAAACCCAGAAAGACTTGATGTGGTTGAAAGATTTTTGTAAAGTCTTCAACTGTAAAAATATCATTTTAAATGATAGTGTATGTACTCCTATGTATTCAGATTCATCGATACAAGGTTTCGGGGCTTGGTTAGACAGGGATTACCTGTATGGGACTTGGAGTGATACAGACCCAATGCCAGGTCTTTATGGCCATTTTACCCCTGCGCCTAGGTTGGATAATCTCAAGATTCACCATTGGAATATTAATGTATATGAGCTCTACCCAGTAATGGTGGATTTGAAGCGCTGGTTAAAGAAATTTAGTAACACTAGAGTCCATTGTATTACAGACAACATGCAAGTCTTGGCTATGTTAAATACCGGTAGATCCAAGAACAAGTTATGCATGGGATGGTTACGTGAAATTTTCTGGTTATGTTTCATTCATAATATTGAGATATACTCTACATATTTTAGATCAGAGGACAACATTTTAGCTGACCATTTGTCTAGGTTAAACTATAAAGGTGTCCCAAGAAAATGTAAGGAAGTTTTGAATGAATATGACATGTGTTGTTATGATTGCAGACCTCAAAAAGTTGGAGAGGAGAAGGAAAAAATTCTTGTATAGGGGTATAGCTGAGGCCACTCGTAAGACTCGGAGGCAGCAGTTTAGTAGGTACAAAAGATTTTGTAAAAAAATTAATTTTACCCCTCTTCCTTGTTCTCCTTCTCAAGCTTCTTTATATTGTGTGTATTTGTCTGACTATATGAAACCTATTTCAGTCAGGAATTATTTGTCTGCTGTGTGGTATTACCAGAAGTTGAAAGGTGATTCTGATTATAGTGGTAATTTGTGGTAAAGAAAACCCTTGATGGTATAGAGAGGTAGTGTAAGGGGTCTGGTAGTACAACCTACCCCCTTAGTCCTATTGATATGGTTCAAATTAAATCTAGACTTAATTTGGATATTATGGAAGATATGGTATTTTGGTCTGCCATATTGTTATGTTACCGAGGCGTGTTCAGGATAGGACACGTAGTACACTCACCTCATAATTTTTTAAAGAAGAACGTTAAGATTTCTTCTGATTGTATAGAGATTAAAGTTATTTCGTCGAAAACTGACCAATTTGGCAAGGGCTCCTACACTGTGTATCTTACACTGTGTATCTTAAAAGAGATGATAGTTCTGACCTGTGTCCAGCTAGGTATATTAGAAAGTGTGTAAAAGCCTGTAGGTACAACAGATTTCTGTTTTCCATACATTCTAGACCGTTGCAATACAACTATGTAAATACGAGGTTAAAAGCTATTGCTTTTCAGTGTGGTTTGTCCAATGAAGTTTCGACTCACTCTCTTAGGCATGGTGGTGCAACTTTGTTAAAAAATGCTTGTCTGAGTGTTCAGGATATTATGAGGTGAGCCAATTGGAAATCTAATGTTATTTATAAATACTTGCATGAGTCTAAGGATAGCTTGCTAGCTTTAGATGTAATGATTTAGTGTGGAATGTTTTACATTGTGTTTGCCGGTTGTTGGCATGTATAGGATTGATATTGACAAAGTCAATTCTCACCAAACCCAATGTCTTCTCATTTTTCCACATATCATTGTTATACTATTATAATGTGTCGTTATTAACTATTACCGGTACACTCGTTTCAACACATTAACTTATGGGACTATATACCCCCAGGTATATATATATAATTAATGAGTGATACGTTGGTAATATTTTCGCCAGGGCGCATGATTTTTCTATGAAGTCACACATAACATTTCCTCAGGTATATAAGCTCCAGCAGTTGAACTAATGGTCAATTGGCTTCATATGCTCGGACAGCAGACACCACGCTGGGTGGTGCTGGAAATTTTAACTTTTATTATTGTACATATATTGTTATTATATTATATTGTTATTATATTGTATTGTGGATATTGTGATTATATGTATCTATATTGTTATTTATTGTATTATGAAATTATTGTCTTATTTGATAAAGGCATGTATAGGATTGATATTGACAAAGTCAATTCTGACCAAACCCAATGTCTTCTCTTTATTTCACATATCATCTTATATTATTATAATATCATTATTAGTATTATCGGTACACTGGTTTCAACGCATTAACTTATATATATATAAATACATGATTTATACCCAAGGGTATGTATTGAATTATAGCTATACTGTGAGCTTTGACTGATTGAATATTCAGACAACATGGAGAATGAGAACATTTGGAACAATGTATTTGAAAAAAAAAACATTTTGTTAGAATGTAATGAATGTAAAATAGATGCAGTCAGAGCTTAGACACCTTTCCTGTTCAAAGGTTTCATCCAGATTAATAAGGAAATATGCACCTATCAGTAAAAAAGGCAAATATTTGCCATATGGGATAAATTCCCAAAGATTGGACATGTACTTCAAAGAAGGCCCTAGCATATAGGGGGGGGGGTTAATTCAAAAATAATTCTAAGGTTATTACTTAAGTCCAAATAGCAGTAAAAGAAGAGGAAAGGTAATCAAAGTGATCACCCCTCTCATAATTTTGATGACTTCATGTTTTGCTCCAAAATGCAGACAAAAGTCAAAGAAAAAAACTAATCAATTTCATGAATTTAAGTGATCACATATGAAGACCCAAAGATGACAAGGGTGCTCCCACCAGTCTTCGTCATATTGATCACCCCAAAGTGATCACTATTGATCACTTTATATATATATATATATATATATATATATATATATATATATATATATATATATATAGATATATATATATAGATATATATATATATATATTCTGTGCAGGTCGTCCTGCACTGAATATATTATGTGCTGCAAATAAATGAATATGGCATCTAGCAAGCGCCGTTCAATTTAAATGAACTTATGTAGAACTGTTCTCCATACAATGAGTACTCACTGTCAGAAGTACCATCCAGCTAGCAGTAATGAGGGAACCTGTATTGTTATGATAGTCATATAACCAGAGACAATGGGCCACGTCATGGTGCTACACATGTACAACTTACAAGGATCTGCTGTACACCAGCCAACACTGCCATGTGACCTTCATTTCAATCTGTGTTTAGAGGAAACATAATATTCTGTTGAAACACCATCAAATATACAATATAACAAAGCTCTAGGTTGCTTTCACAGATTACCAAATACCGAATTGATAATCATAACAGAAGTACCTAAGGCATAGTTTAAGAGAAGACATAGGACTATTGACTTAAATCCAACATCCGACTCTGCTCTATTGCTTGTCAATTGGATTTTTTTGTGTGTGTGTGTGTGTGTGTTTGTTTGTTTGTTTGTTTGTGTGTGTGTGTGTGTGTGTGTGTGTGTGTGTGTGTGTGTGTGTGTGTGTGTGACTATTTTAACAGCACCATAACATCCTTCTTATGGTGGAGATTGTGTTCCACGAGATCTCCAAACATAACCTATGTTATGGGTTTATAAGCATTTATGTTACTACATTACTTTATAAGCAAAGTGCAAAGTGGTCTGTGGTGGAAATATATACAATCGTTCATTGACCTGGTCACTCATTGTTCATGGGCGTTACCTAAATTTCCCTCTGTTTGCAGGTTACAAGTGTAAACCTCTGCTTTAGGTAGAATGGCCAGAATAGCTTGATGGGCGCTTCTATTCCGTGCACGGCCGACATGCCCTGTAGGTGGAGCCACCGGCGGCAGGTCCCGGCATGCACCAGCAGCCTCGGGCCCCTGGCCACGTGGAGGGGAACCCCGTAGGACGTAGTTCGGCGTCGCAGCATCCAGTTCTAGCATCAACCATAAATCTGCACATTCATATCTACACCGTGGGTCCAAAGGGACAAATGTCAGGACTTTAGGGCTGGTCATTTTTTAACCACAGGGAGGTGGGGAGGTTGGTGGGTTAGGGGGGGACAAAAAAATTTCAGACCCCTCTTAGGGGGGGGGGCAAAAGCATTTTCGCCCCTTTTGAGCAAAAAAAGCCCACACGCGACTATATAATTCTCACCGGGGAATTTCAACAACCCCCACTGTTGTTAAAAAATGACCACTCTCTTATATTCATTAATAAAACAGCTGGCAGTGCTCTGCTGCACGATAGAAGTGACCTTGAGTGCATTATAGCAGTACAGTGCACGCCTAAGCAAGGTCACCATAGCTGTAAAACAGTCAAGTGCCATAAATTGGTGTAGGAATACCTTGATTGGGTACTTGATTGATTAGAAGGAAATGTACAATGTTTTATAAAGACAATAGACAACTCCTTCTTCACATCTTGACTGTCTGTTGTCCTATAATGCACGAATGCATCTGAGTCTCAATTTGAAGAAGATCTTTGTATATTCTCTAAATAATTCAATGCCACTTATGAATCCCAAAGGCGGCGGAACAGGGGGCCAACATTTAGGTACGATTCCCATATTTTCTATGACACAAGCCAAAATCAATTCAGAATACAACAATTCAGCGGCGAAACTGCAATATTTTCTGAGATGGAAATGTCTCCACCAAACTACATATCACCCCTTAATTTCTGGGCCCCGCCCCGCCCCCCCCCCCAACTTCATACACATTCCGCCACCCTCGAATCCATGCCCCTCCAGGCTCACATGTGAGAAGTGCTGTTTCAAGTTACCCGATCCTATATTGTGTCACAAGTCGATTTCGAAATTGTACTTCAAAGTCTCCATGAAACAGAATTCCATCTTTCTAAGCAAGATTCGTAGACCATGCAAATTGAAACACACATCCTTTCTAGTCTAGACATTCTTTTATAATTAAACCATAATATCCACATTCAAAATAATTTTTTTCTAGTTGAAGAATGTATGATCCTCCAAATTCCTGGTATCAAATCTGCATAGATAATGGTATGTCATGAATGTGAACGTGGTCTTAGATTTGTGGTGTGAGTGTAGGATGAGGCTCACCTGGGGGATGGTCTTGACACCTGTGAAGGGCTCACCATTACCTACCAGAGACTGGCCACAGACGATGTAACTACAGGAGTAGGGGATACAGGTAAGGCACAGGTGTTTCTATATCGTATTACATCAGGTATGCATTACAATCAAGAATGTTGTATAAAACCTGCCAACAATGCCTCCAGTTCATCTCAAGAAAGCCAAAATTCTGTGACATGACAGAGATAGGCTATTAATGACTGTGTCACAAAGAACCTTGTGGTAACAGTTTAGTGACTGGTTATCTACAACCAAGAAATAGACCTTCGGCAATTCAAATGTATCTATCTATGCATTGGAAATTAAAGATTTTGAAGGAGGAAGAATTGTAAATGGCATTGTCAGCTCATTTTCTAAGGGCACGCTATGCATTACTTACGTTAGATGGTGGATATTATTGCACTCTCGCGCACTCTCGCAGCAAAAGAAAAAAAAACTCACAATTGCTTTTAAGCCAATCTGTTTCCCTCAATTCTAAAACTGCAAACTTCTGTCATTGTACTTTTCTTTTGTTCATGAAATAATCCGAGGATATTTTTAACTCTTATCCTGAAAATCGATATTTTATAATGCAATATAGCAACCTTCAGTGTTAATGTAGGCATGAGTCCTCGGGCTAACATGGCCTCTATATTCTGGCACTAAAAGTTATGATACGACACATTGGTAGTTAGAGGGAAGTCTAATAATATATACATAAGTTTGTCGCACTATGCATGGATTTATCAGAATTTTTGGATAATGCCTATCGGAGAATACACCACAGGACGCATGTAAGTCAACTTCCGTTCAGGCATTTATACATGAAATATGCGCATTTATTAACAATTATAAGCATTAATGATGATAATATATTCTAATGTATGCACTTGTGTCGCCATTAATGGTGTCATTCAATTCTACTTGAAGCAGGTTCTTGACAAATACACAAAGATATTAGTATCAATGACTTGGCGTTGACAAAGAAACAAAAGAACAAACTTCTTTTTGGAGTTTTATAAATGGCTACTGTCCCATCACATTTAAAACACTTATATATTCATTGTGTTCACCTACCATGACATTTAAGTGACATCAAATTCAGATTAATACAACTTTGTCTGGAACTTTGAACTTGCAGAAAGAGTTATATAGACTACTGATTTATTTACTTATAATATCCAGGAACGCAATGCATGTTAATCTGTGCACTGTTTATGCAGAGGCCTTCCACGATATAACAGTATTCCCTGGTTCAGTGGCTGACATAGTGCCTGGGGCAAATGTCGGCCTCTCATTCCCAAACCAGGTTCAGCGTCTGTATATGGCCAGATCAGCTTCCATGTTGCTGTTGGACCCCGGAGGCAGTGTCATGATGGCCGCCGGCCAATTGGTAGTCTCCAAACAGAACCTCTGTGTCTTCATTACTATTAAAAAGAGAACAGTAAAGATATGCCTGGAGAATGACCAGTATTTGATCAGAACGTGAATGTGCGAGGGAGCACGAGACGGTACGAGATACTGAGGAGTATAATACCATTGATTTATGTCCCTAATCATAATGTGACCTACCTCAGATCTGAAGCAATATGTGTGATGATTCATGATGCATTTTGTTTAGGAACAATCGCCTTCTAGTACTTCTCTGTAGAGAATACAATAACCTTGGCGCTTGCTTATATATATATATATATATATATATATATATATATATATATATATATATATATATATAAGCTGAAGACTGGTTCAAAAAACATCCCAGATAGTCTGGACCAATATCCATTGTTAAAGGGAGTAGACACGATCTACTCAAACGGCACCTGGTGGCAAAAAATGACACTGCCAAATTTGACAATATTTGCTCATATTCCTAATTTATATGACATAACCCTTCTTCATCAACCCTTTAGGTGTGATACATTGGTATTCTATACATTCTTATCACTGGATTTCATATTTCCTGTACCCATAGACTCCTATACTAAAGGAATTAGAAATATTTTTAGTTTATTCAGGAAAATTTCAATTTGCTTGTGACCCCCTACTTTATATTTTTTGGTTCCAAAATAATTCTAATGATCTCAGGTATAAGTATGTGAGGTTTGGTTAAGAGATTGTTAGAAGATTTTTTTTCTATGGAATTAAATGTGGGAAAACACAAATTCTCATAGGCAGCCATAGTTAAGACCACCAAAC
Organism: Acholoe squamosa; assembly: GCA_949317995.1. NCBI lineage: Eukaryota > Metazoa > Annelida > Polychaeta > Phyllodocida > Polynoidae > Acholoe > Acholoe squamosa. The sequence goes on along the minus strand of OX439038.1, from coordinate 33,175,788 downwards.
TTTAATACCTTCCAGTGGAAAAAACGGACACCATGACCTACGGTTTTTATGCCTTCTTTATGTTACCTAAGCATCAATCTAACATACCTAAAAGTTATTAAGAGAGATTTTGCACCAGCTGGATCGTCTCTTCTCCCTTTAAAATCATAAAATTTGAATACAGATTTTGGCCCTAAATCTGTGTGTTTTTTTACATATTGGGTCAATACATTTTTTACATATTAGGTCAATACAGTTATCATCATTATTGGCCCAATGCAGTTCTTGATTGTCATATAAACAATGTTGGACAATGGTATGTATGGATGATACCATGTAGTGTATAACTATTGTTACTTGTTGGGGTAGTTGTTTATTAGGAGCCATTTCGATACCAGGGGTATATCAAATACTTATCACTCTTATGTCAGATCCTAACAACAAAATAAGTGGACGATCTAAAATCGCGTCTTGAAATAATCAAAATGATTAATGCCATTAGATGAACCCGATAGAGATACTTGAAACACCGTCGATTTTTTTTCATGCCTGATTCAAATTATAAAAGTTCCAGTTAACCCTGTATTGTAGTGCTTTATATATAAATATATATATATATATATATATATATATATATATATATATATATATATATATACGGTGGCGTTCCATCCAGCATTGTAAAGTCTTATTTATACCTAACTTTATCCTCTGCAGATGAATAAGTGTAGTGGTCTTGTATTTGCAGAAGAAACCATGTCTGCTTTAGGCATACCCTTATTGGTGTTTCTGGGCATCTGCCTCCTCAACGGTAAGTTAGCCCAAGGAAAACTAGACATCTAATAGAGGAAATACATTACCGCCTTTGCCATTTATATGAAATAGATATGGTTGCCAGTTATATAAAGTAAATGTAATGCGAGGGGATTTTGGCATGTACTAATTGTGGATTAAGAAGTAGAGCTACATGATGTATTTTGTGAAACTGCCAAAGGGCATGTTATCCATTTTATTGCCATAGTACTATGATAAAAAAGATGTGATAATTTCCCTATTTTCAGGAGGTGGAGCCCAGGCAAAGGAAGATTTCACAGTGCGGCCTAACCTGCCCTCCCGATGCTACAAAGCCCCTGATACCCACATGTGTGACAGGAGGGTGGCATTCCGCTGGTATTATGACTTATTCACCGACTCCTGTAAGGTCTTCCCCTACAGAGGCTGCCCCAACCCTAACAGTTTCGCCACCAGGAAGGACTGCATAGAGCAGTGCCTGAGAGCATCAGGTATATTGTTAATTCTCTTTATGTCATACCTCAACTCCCTCTAGCCTATTCTACAAACCATTTGCAGGAGAGAGCATTTTGATAATTCTAGATACGTGTCTCCAAATAAACATTTGAACATGGATTGGTAGTTACCGTGGGAAGATCAATCACAGAAAGAATATATTGAGAACAAAAATCCGACTGTAAGTATGATCTCTGTGAAATTGTAATATATTTACTAATGTCACTGTTGAAACAAATAAGTGCTTAGATGGATCATTTATTTTCCTTCCCATTTTGTTTGTTTTACTTGTATACCCTATTCTTGTATTATTTTAAAGTATATTTGCATCTTTGTATATTCGAATGAATTGTATTTAAAGAAAATGCATACTGAGTTCCATAATGTGTTTGGTAGCTTATCTATAGTAATGCTAGAACAAATATTACCATATAAGTAACTGTTACAAAACATCTATGATTTGATTGGTATTAATTGTCTCCAAGAAGATTGCCTTGAATGCATGCTGAAAAGGGGTGTTCTATTCTAACAATGGTAATGTCTGCTTGGTTACTAACGTCATTGTATAACCTTGAAACCTTACAATAGTGCATGGGTTCAGGGTAGTTGATGCTTCTGCATGAGATCCAATGTCCTCCATCCCTTCCCCACTAATTACTATCAAGACATGGAAAGGGACACCCAATAATGGCCAGCAAGTGAGGGAAGAGACTTTAAAAACACCCCCAGTATTAAGAGGAGCCAGAAAGCAATAAGCCACAGGTCATATCCCATACAAAGATGATAATGGAGTTCCCTGTAAAGAGATAAGGCTTGAGACAACACTGTCGTCGTTGCAGTGGAGATGGAGAGCCAGAGGCCGAAGGAGGAGAAAAACGCGCATCATTCCTACAGAAACCCAGAAGGAAAGTCTGCAAAGGTTCCGGCGTATCGCTCTGGCGACAATTCCGACCATCATGAAGGTAGCGTTTTAAATCATCCTTCTGATCGACGGCAGAAAAAAAATGAGGAGGTATATGAGCATGATGTCCACAGAGACGAGAGAGATGAGAATGTTCTTGATGACCAAGGTTACACAGTGTATGGTAGGCCAATCGAGCACTCGCATCACTCGAGACAACCTCGGTCCTACTTTCAGTATGAGGAACCCAGGCAATACCACAAGTACAAGAATCAGCGAGCCCGAAATGAACAATATATTCATGATGTTCAGCCAAAAGAGCAATATGAGAGTAATAGATATGGTGGGCATCAAAAGCACAGAGATAGGTCTAGGACGCCAAGAAGGTATGCTACATTTGAACCTCGCATAGAGCAGAATAGGCATCAGAACAGGCGAGAAGAACATGACCACCAGACACATTATCATCATGAGAGGCCAGAACATGAAGTTGATGATCGGGATTCATATTGGCATGAGGATCAAAACACTAATCGCCAATATGAAGACCTTGAATTGACTGGCATAGATTATGAAGAGAGAAAGCATCAGGTGCATAACCGCCGTCCATATCAGAGAAGAGAGAGAGAACACAAACCGAATTTGTATGAAGACGACAGACACCATGGCAGTGACCATCATCAAGCTGAACTAGATCACCGTTCAAGGAATAGGCATGCTAGTCATGCTGAACATGGTCTGGGCCATATAGAACCAAGGCACGCTATACACAAAGACCAGGGGAGAGACAGGCATGGTTATTATCATCATGAAGAATCAGACCATCCTGCCAGGTCACCTCGAGATGAGTACTACTATGGACGACATGATTCCCGGCCAGATGGCACTCCCCCTAATATGTACATCTATGGAGAAGGCCCTGTACATCCAGCAGAGGTCCCCAAGGAGTTACAGGAATATGACCCTGATAGGGATAATGAACACATCGAACCAGTGAGCCAAGAATATGACAGCCCGCAGGATGGTAGACAAGATAGGAAGAAACCATTTGTCCGGGAAAGTGGTTATGCCCCCCGTCCCCTAACAGGCCATTTCCCTGGTATCCCCACTGATGCTGCTTTGAGGCGTTTCCGCTTGCGTAGTGGCTGGGTCATAGAGATTATTCCAGGTGGGTTTAGGGCGGTCAAGGATGAGCGACACTTGAATGGCTGGCGGCATGTGTATGCTCGAATCTATCGTGAGGCACCTGATGGTTCTGCTGGTCGATCTATTTGGATGTTCCAATCTGAATATGAACCTCCAAAGGATGACCACAGTCCCCCTCCAGAGTACCTCCAGCATGTAACTAACAACAACAACAACCGACAACACCGTCACCAGCATCACAGGGGCAAGCGGCATGTAACTCTTTCACGTAAATCTGAGCACTGGTTCTCTATATCCTCCTCTTCTTTAACTTCAGAGAGACCACCAGTGCCATGGGAAGCAGCCGATCATGCTGAGCCACATAAGGAATTTCATAGGGAACCTCTTGCAAAGCCCCACTTTGGAGATGGACCGAGAAGAGGCCCTTTCTCACACAGTATGAATCACAACAGTAATGTCCAACAGAGGCGACCGATGGAAGGAAGGTCTCTGTATCTCAATTTGAACTTCAACACACCAAGACAACCTGAACATGATTACAACCCAAGACATGAAGGGCAAAACAATGGCTTCCCTCCAAGAGACATCAAGAATGTGCCTCGTATCAATGGCTACCAGAGAAATGGTGCAAGGAAGATTCTTGGCAGTCCTCGGAGAGGAGATGAAAACGATAGGAAACCATATTATAAGATACATAAAGATACAGAAAATAAGCCTAATGGAAGAAATCAAGAGGAAGTGATCCCAAAGAAAGACTTGGAAACATCCCTTAACTCTCTGACTGAGAAGGAGATCTTTGACAAATTCAGAATACCAAAGCCTGAAGGAAGCCAGGAGTCTAAGGATCAAAGGGAATACCAGGAACCTGAAAACTCTGGTGTTGAGGAAGATGCTGGAAATGAGAACGGGAGTTCTGAAGAGTATGCTAACTCAGATGATGCCCCTCAGTGTGTCCAGTTCCCTGAGACTGGGCCCTGCAGGGCATACATTAGACGCTGGTACTTTGATCCTCGCAAGCAAGAATGCTTCACCTTCATCTATGGTGGCTGTGAGGGTAATAAGAACAGCTTCAAAACCAAAGAAGAATGTAAGAAGACGTGTACAGGCCCTGTGAGAGGTAATTATTAGAGTTGAACCAGTTATACCTCCCACACAAATTATTGCTCTCAATAATACCACTTTAATAGTCCACATCTGGTAGAACATAATACAAGATTGGCAGGCTAGAAATTGGATAGAACCAATGAATAATACAATCAATCCTCTAGACATATAACGATTGAACTAACTGGAATATTTTGTTCATAAATTATACACTTCCCTTACCAAATGTTTTCCTATGTGATTCTAAATATTTTGCAAATTTAGTATGCATTTATTCATAATAAAATATCCTTTTATTATTTATTTTCCCACAGAAGAACCTGAGAAGCCAGAAGTAAGTACACATTCACAGCCAGCTGGTCGGTATATGGGGCTTCGTCGGCAGAGCCGCAAGCAACAACCTCTTCCAGTGATGATAACTACTACAAAGTCTAACGAGAAGTCTGAAGTAACAAGTGCACCAGAACTGATGCCAGAGGCCAAGAAAGCAGAGATAGAGGAAGAGAAAAGTCAGGAAAACAGCTCTTCTGGAGAGGAGGAGGAGCCGGATGTGAGTGAGGAGGAAATGGATCAGAGTAAGGAGGAAGGAGACATTCTTCCACGTGTAATTAACCACTATCACACATACCATAACTATGGACCACAGCACACCAACCATGGAGACTTCCAGCCACGCCCAGCATCTTCTGAGGAGAAATCATCCTCAGAAGAAGAAGAGGAGAAGGGAGAAAAACGTCAGATGAAGAAAAATAAAAAGAGGAAAGGAAACTCCAAAATGCCTACTCCGTTCAACATGTTCTATAAGTTCCTGAAGCGCTTAACACCAGGGTCATCCAAGAGCAACTTGAAGAAACCTAATGACATGGAAGTAAAGAGCAAACGCACCAAGCAAGGTGGTATCACTTTGGTCAAGTTCCTGATCACCAAGAAAAGAAGGCAGCATGACAATGTGAACCCATTCTCCTCACTGCTATCATTTGGCATGCCTCCCAGGTCCAGTCCATTCACAATGTTCTTCAGTAGGCCTGAACCAAAGCAGTCTTCACCTTTCATGGCGCCCCAGCATCAATCCTCCTACAACAATGGACCGAACTATCAGAACGGACCTCCTCCGTTTGACAGAAGACCCCACTACAACAACGAACCACCTCCCTACAACAGTGGACCACATTATGATAACAGACCTCCATACAACAACAGACCATTCCTGCAAGGCCCCAGTAACTATCATCAGGATCCTGAGCCTAGTGATATGTCCCATCCTTTCCGCCCAACTCTATTCTCTCCAATGGAAAATCTCCTCTCACCAATAACTCGACTGCTCTTCCCAATGAGTCTGTTTGCAAAGAGGAAGCCCATTGCCCAGCCGGGTGAGAAGAACCTCGGCTGCACTCAGCCAGTTAACCCAGGGCCCTGCGCTCACCGACCAGGTTTTGTACGCTGGTACTATGATGCACAGAAGGGAGAGTGTGATATCTTCTATTACACTGGTTGTGGTGGCAATGACAACAAGTTTGAGACCCACAAGCAGTGCCATGATGTGTGCATGGGTGAGTTTTTTTTGTGTGTTTTAGTTTGTCTTATTTTTTGGATATGTGAGATTGATGCTCAAAGGTAGATACAAGTGTTGTATGCAGAAAATAGCAAATTTCATCCCGTCAAATCGATGTATTTAGTTTCCCCTGCCTAGTCAGCATCAACAGGTCTGCACCCAACAGACTTTAAATTCATATACGATATGATGATGATTCCAATTAATTCTATAAGTAACTACTGGTGAACTGCTTTACTTCCAATCCCAGGTGTGTCGTAGTGATAATCACAATGAATGCCATTATGCCTTGCAGTAAAGACCCCAGCACCACCTACTGTTGCTCCTGGACCAAGAAGTAAGGAGGAAGATACACCCGAACTTGATACTGAAGAGCTGCCACAAGATCCTGAGCAGGTTGAGCCTGAACAGATTGAAGCTGCTCCAATTGGTGCTGAAGAGCCTGAGCCTGAACAAAATAAGCGTGAGCAGCCTGAGCCCCAGGTAGAAGAAGTCCCAGTGCTTCCTGAGGTAGAACAACCTGAACTGGCGCTGGTGGTAAATGCAGAGCAGCCCCAGGTCAGCCAGGAGGCGCCATATGTGAGGGAGGATGCTGTAAAGGAGGACCAGGTCCAAGACAAGACAAAGGTTGAGGAGAAGAAGTTGGAGAAGAAGGAGGAAGAGAATGAGGTGGTCTTCAAACAGCACCTTGTTAACTCTGGACCAGGTAATGTACAGATTAGTGTTCGCATCCAAAGACACAGTATGTAAATTATATATAAAAAAAAAGACTGTGTCTTCCAATTGATCTTTGCTTCTTTGCTGAAATAAGGCAGAAATTTATTGGTCCACGTCTAGAGGTATCAAACTGTCTTGCCTCTCACTAACTCCCGCCCCCATTCACATTTTATCCGATAATGAGCACTACTTTACTCTCCTCCCATCATAATATAGATGTTAATTGTCGACATGTGCGTTTTGCTTCTACAGTGGTGCACACATTTGAGTTTGCCAACATGCACCTGGACACGAGGATGGAATACGTGCTGGTTGTTGTCATCATGATACTAGGCGGCGCTGCCCTCATCGTCCTCGTCGCTATCACAGCTTATGTAAGTGACCGCAGAGACTAATTTTAATTAAATTACGATTGCATTGCTTCAAATCATCCATTCTGATGCCAGGGAATCGTAGGGCACCACCCTCTACGCCAAGCCCTTATGTAATCATTGCATAGAATTTTGTAGGACAGTCACCCACTAACTTAGGGCATGATTGCCGGCACCATTATGACTCTTGCTACGATTTGGAGGGCATCTATTAAAATAGGACCCAGCCCATACTAGTATAATCACTAAATGCCAACAGGGATGGTAGCGTCGGTTCCTTAATGTCAGTCTGATTGCTACATGTCATATAATGAATTTTGGCATTAATTGAAATGCATCTACTCAGAATATAAACAAAGTCATAAATATTTTATCTGATTCATGGCGATTTTAAGTTACTGATTATGGTAGACTTTCGTTTAGAACACCCAACAAAAGACATTGCCAATAAGATGTAGATCTAATTTCAATCAATCTGCCAGCGTGACATCTGTTCTGTATCTGGCACTGTTATAGTGATTCTTATGATAAACTATCAAAATTAGGGAAAATTATGTTAAAACTAATTGCATTTGTGGTGCTCATTTGCATTGTTAATCCTAAGCGTCAACCAATCTGAGATAGAGAGTGGATCTACATTATCTAAGCTCTTCTAGAGCAATGTAAGACAGTAATGTTATGTAAGTGCATGTTAAACAGTGTTGTGTGTTTTATGGCACCACAGTACACCAGTATGTAACCGTGTCTGTGACATGTGTGTCGGCTCCTGGCACTGTCACCTCACATTATGGCAGTAAATCACCTAATTGGCTTAGTTTGGCCGCGGGGGTCTCACAATTGTTTGGATAATTTGTAGTTGGCCAAATCTGCTCTGCCATATTACTAGGTCATTGCCACACTCCCAGCTTAATCTCTGCTTCCTGTGTCTGTATACACAAAATTGTCTGTATACAACTTCATGAGGGCCATTCAATTGTCACAATGCGAGTAACCTAGTTCTATATATACTAGGCTTAATCACCACATAACCCATAGAGTATTTATAATCTTTCTCTTTGCAAAGGAAAAATTGCATTCATGCTGAATCCAAAGTTTTTAGAGATAGTTTTTTCCCCATTTTTCTTTCAGTCATCTAAGCCCTGCTCATCAACAGTTAACGTCTAGTATAGAAATATTAGAATAAACTGCTGATTTGCTTATACATTATATAGTTATAATTCCTGCTGTTTACTTCCAGTTCATGTACAAAAAACACAAGCTGGCTACACGTGGCCCCAAGGAGACGGCCATACAAGTAAGGAATTCGTACTGATGTTGACAGTGGATCATATAGCAATCATTTCAAATCGCAATAGCTCTATTCGAAGAGCAATTGGTAAAGCTATGGTGATAAATAGTGTTATCTTTGGTGGAGGTGCGAGCAGTTTCTATTTTGTGAATCCTAAATCTCATTAAACTAAATTCTCTTAGCTACATGTGTACAGCAGACCATTCCCTTGTATACACACCCCGAAATGTCTGAGCTCAGCTTATTCTATCTACAAGTTCTATGAAATAACAAAGCATTTAATATATTTACAGAAAGTGTTCCACGCTCACGCCTACCCGGAAGTCCACAAGATCTCTGTCATTGAGCTACCCCGTGAACTCGCAGGGGTTCATGATGTTACATTGAAGTGAATATAAAACAAGTAGAAAATAGAAGAAGAAAAAACCACAATTAAGTACTATTTCATAACGGAGAATACTCAATGCATTCGATAGTCCTCATTATCTGCTAGACCACCTTTGAGATTATGCTCTATATGATTATTCTTTATATTTCAACATACATAGATTTTGAAAAGTAATCAACAGCTGTGAAAGAATTATATTTAGGAATATTTTTGCATCCCACACTAGTGCGCTGAGTTCTTTGTAATCACTGTCATGGTTTATAGACCAATGGAACAAATGGACGCTTAGTTGTTTGATATTTCATCTATTATTCTTAATCATATTTCTAATAAAATTCTTTTGAATAAAATAGTTTTGCTTTCTGATGCTGGCTATTTCTATTATATACATGTATTGGATATAGAGCACCTCGTCCTTACACTATATGTATATGTAGGCAAGTTTTAGTCATGTTGGTACATCATGACGACAAAGAATTCCGAACTAAAAGGCATTTTGCCGCTTTTTAAATCCTTTAAAAGCGTGTCACCCCTCTATGCTTGGCATGGTGCGTCAATGCAGCCCGGACGGCTCATGCAACATTGAGAGCCATATAGGAAGATGAAGAACCACATGAACGTATAATGCAGTCAGTATGGTTATTGTAGGTTATGAATATGAGTATCATGATAGTAATAAATGGTAATGCAGTAGACATGGATGTGGCTGGTGTCCCACCCACTCTGTATAATGAACCTCGTCGTCCCCAGTGGCTGATACTAATGTGTCTCTGAGGAAATCAGCACAGAGAGTAGAGCCGCAACAGGAGGCTCGAATGAGGTAGGAGCCACTTCCGGTTTGTTATTCTAACGTCATTTTAACGTCAAGACCTATCAGACAACTAAAGCTGGTACGGTAGTTGAAGTAGTCTTAACACTGTTAAAAAATGTCGTCGAAATAACGATGGAATCCTTGTCCCAAAGTTGTCAGATATCCATCGTCATTTTCATAGAGATTAAAACCCTACTGCCACCTGAGGCTTCATGTAAAAACTACATTGGTTCACTTCTATGCAATTACAGTGGTTCACTGTTCCGTTTAACAAGGATCCCTGGTAGATTCAACACTTATTTTTTACAGTGTTGCCAATGTGGATAACACATAAACATTAGGAATAAAGCTAATATTTACAGGAGCTGTTTTCTATATGTGTACAATCTGTCGTGCCCGAAGTTACTATAGCCTCTTTGTATCATATATGCACAAGCACTGGTAGGTCTACAAGAAACGTGACGAGTACGGTAGAAATATCCCAAATATCAATTCGGGAAGGTGACACTCACAGCAAGGTGAGAGAAAATACTACGGGTAAAAGTCTTAACTGTAATATGTTTATTCTTATTCTGATTACTATTCTGGGCGATTGTAGCTGCTCGTGCTATTACATTGCAATATAATGGAGAGTATACTTCTGATGCCCACACACTTTGATGTGAAGTGAATCACATGTGGTTAATTATAGTATTGATATTGTCTACAACTGTCTGCGTAGCTCTAATGTGGTCAGTGCGCTTCATTTACTATAAGGCACGACCCTGTATGTACACATATCTATCATCATTACCTACTTCTACATCTGATGTTGATATCCAGGTTTCCTAACCTACATACCCTAGAACATTTGTACTTAATGTATACGCCAATGGTTATATCCGAGGACGAACACATACACTGTAAAAACAGTGTTTAAGGATTAAACACCAGTGTTTAGAAGTTAAACACTTGGTTAAACACTTATTTGTCCCACTTTTCTCAACACTTCTTAAGTGTTAAACGCGTTTAATTTTAAACGCGTTTAACTAGGAAGTGTTTAACCAAGTGTTTAAATGCTAAACACTTAAACACTTCAGTGTTTAGGTGTTTGAGAATAAGTGTTTAAAAGCTAAACACCTAAACACTTCAAGTGTTTAGATGTTTAAATATTGGTGTTGAGAAAATTTGGTGTGTATCTTTAAACACCTTTTTTGCAGTGTAGTGTGCCTTTAGAGCAAATTATCTTGGAAGTATCTATCCCTATGAATGCATTTGTAAAACATAAACATTGGAGCAATCAATTGGAACTTGAGGTAACTTAAAGGAAAGGACAACCCCAGTTTCAAGAGCACTTCTTTTGCACATCTGCTATTGGAAGGGAATGCAGCAAACTTCTTTAATGCAGGAGGCTATGACGCCACGAAAGACCAAATGCACTGGATGATACATTATCAGACCACAGAGGCTGTTACAAAACTATGTTATTCTTCATGAATGTAAAGTGTACAATATCATGAATCGTATGATATAACTTAGTGGGTCTATCAAGAGCTATTATTCAAACAAAATGTGCCTCCACCTTCAAAATACACCTATGAGCAGCATTTATCTTTTAGTAGCTAGGGTTGTGTATTCTGCATTCAGTTGCATTTGGTCTACCGTGACGTCCTAGCCTGCACCAGGGAAGCTTGCAGCCCACCCTTACAATAGCAGATACGCTAATAAGTATGTCAGAATAGTTATATTTAATAATTAAAAAAAAGACTAACAAAGGAAGCGACCATGAAACTGGGGTTGTCTTTTCCTTTAAAGTCAACTTAAGGTCAACTTATTTTAAAAGTCTCTCCTTGGCCAAGTACCATTAAACCATTCCACTCACAATTGTCAGGAAAATGAACAGATATTGTCCATAATCAGCTGTTTTTTTATCTGAAAAGGCATCTACAAAAAAGGCATATACAAATAGTCAGCAATCAGCCAGGGTATTTCCACGGTGATTGTGCGTGGAATCAGTCAGGTTATTGGCGGAGGCACCCAGATTGACCTGTCACTTAGCTACTGTTCACGAGAAAAGATGTATTATACAATACGTATCTAGTTGTATTCGCTAAGACTATAGCAGACAAGAGACCTTCTCACAAATCTTTAGGTTTTATCTGTGAACATTAGAAGGGGTTGCCTACATGATCGTGTTGATTTTCTCTACTCTAGGCTGTGTAAATCTGCTATTGCATTGCGGAGAAAAAATCCCCGTGTTCATATAAACAAGCAGAATGTATATATGCAATGCCAAAGATCTGAAGTACGGTGCTTATACATCAAGCGCTGTTACTGTAAATTTTGAAAGCAGTCAGGTACTCATCTGACTATTGTTCATGCTTTGTACAAGACTGTCAAAAGTGTACGTCCGTTCAAAGTCAAGGCTAGGCAATTGCTTTTTACGCATGCTTAGATTCCATGACTCTTCCTTATTCGGGCAAGAATCCTGTCTTCATAATCCTATCTATGATGTCATGATGAGTTACTGTTACAACTATAAACATTCAGGCTTCAGTAGAAATTACTGGGATGACTGTTTGGCGAGGCTTTTTTTTTGTTCACTGCCCAGGTAACAATTGCCCCTTGTAAACTGTACATGTAAAATGTGTTTAACCTGATATGGCTCATAGTGCTCCGTTCTCCACAATATCTGTTTTATCATTAATGTTGTATTCTCGTATCTGGCTGGTGCTTGCGCCGTCCCGTCTCCGCACAGTATCCATGCATGCCCCAACAGCTTCACGAGGTCCCAGTCGCCAACAGCGTCTTATGGATGACGTGAGGACGGCCACCAGTTCCGGTTGCAGCATAAGCCACACAAGAGGCAACAGGCACCAGTATACCCTCAGCACAATGCGGCTTTCCTTGTAGTTAGAGTAGTCCTTGGTCAGACGACTCCATACAAATGGCCCTGAGAGGCAGACAAACACCAGGTTCATCAAGAAGACGGCCACCATCACATGCTTAGCGCGGTTCTCACCATCACGCATGGAAGAAGCGCCAAAGGACTGGTAGGTGGACAGACGCCGACACAGGGTGAAAACCAGTGCGCATGCCAACAGGAAGCTTACTGTTGCAGGGAGCAGGAAGTTGATAAATACAAAGGAAATGACCCAACTGTGGTAGACGCCACGCTGGATGTCCAGGAAGCAGAAAGTGTGGTTCTTGTAGGTCATGAGCCGCCCTATGTTAGGGCTGAGGGGTAATGTGATGAACAACACCCCTAGGATGGCGAGTAACCACGGGCTCACCGCCAGTACTGTGAAGATCCTCTTGGATGTCAGCTTCTCATTGTACTTGGCAGGTGAGAACAGCTGGAACCAAGCATCAGCTGTCACCAGTAGCACGGTGAAAGACTGTAAGGACACGGAGAAGGTCTGTGCCAGGATCACAAACCGACAATAGTGAACACCAAACGTCCAGTGTCGTGGGATGCCGATGGCATCATGGTAGATAAGGGTGACTGAGAGAAACACCTCATTGATGATAACACTGATGAGGATGTTCATAGAGAGCAGGCTGGATCTGTTGGACCTCACGTTCTTGTTGCAGAAGAAGAGGATAAGGCATATCAGTGTGGCCACCATGATCCAGATAAAGGAGGATACAAAGAGCCACTCCATACTGCCATCGTCCTCATACCATGCTGCGGTGCTCTTTGTCAAGTTCAATAAATCTGTGAGGTTGGCAATTAATGCAAAGGTCGTGTTGTTATCCATTTTTGCTTTTGTGTGCCGTGGTTTAGATCATCTGTAAAACAAGATAAAAACAAGGTTCATTACTTTACCGGCAGTTATTGTGTAGAGCCTAATTAAGTGGGATGTGATTATAGTGAAATCCATTATTGGGAAATGATGATGTGATGGTATTCCAGAAATCCCTAACTGTTTTTGTATTGCCCTTAGTTCTTTTTAAAAGGGGCGGCATCAAATTCACTCTTAGAAATTAGTTTAGAACCATGGATTTTAAAAGGCTAGCTTTTCCAAAGTCCTGATCCCTCAGAGGCGTAGGAAGCAAATCTTCATTGGGGGGGGCCTGGCGAGGGCACCATCGCGACCACCTTGAATTGTCGGCTGATGCGTGATGGCGTCTACATATATGAGTATTTAGAATTCATATAGAAAAGTGATTTTTGGTAAATTTTGGATCTGACTTTCCCATTCTCCCTATGACATCACCATAATAATCTAATTTGAGATGTAAAGTTTAAGCTTCTTTTCCATTGTGCTTATGAGTTCTTGGAAAATATTGGGGGGGGGGGGCCCAGACATATTCAGGCCCCACCTTTTCCTACACCCCTGTCCCTTTGATGAAACTTCATAGAGCTATTTCAAAGCATTATGGCCAGCAGTGCTGAATTTGGAGTAATTCACCAATTCCACATTTACCAACTTCAGTGAGCACAGGACTTTTAATCAACTTTGACAACTGGTTATTATATGCAGACAGATTTATCAACCCATTCCCAATACTTTTTCAATGATGCAATTTCAATGTTGCCAACCTTGCCTATTTCAACACCTGATCAATAGTGTAGCGGTGTTGGTAGGTTACCGACTTATGTGTTAATTATGAACTTGTTTTACCCACATACATACTTTACTGACACTACCAAGGTTGGAGTGTCTTTGTTTGTCACACATAATTAACAGTGTTCTTATGTAATAGGATTACCCGTCTTCCCGCCTCTCATTAGCGCCTAGTCACGTGGTACATTCCTAGGGGTATATAAGGGCGAGTCTGACTGTACTTTTTTAGTTTGCCTCAGAGAGGCAACTCGCCACATTGTTTTAACAGATGTCACATTTGTGAACTGTGGTACTTCGGTATTTACTAAGCATTAACTATATTATATATCTGGACAGGATATTTATATTTCTGGTTAAATACCAACCTAAGAGGTTTTACATAAAGCTTCGGTACAGACCAAGTATATGGTCTTAATCTGTAAATAAACATCATCTAATTAAAACCTTACTCACTGTCTCTCTTTTGTCCTTCATACTTTACCGAGATCGGAAGATAGCCCGACTGGCGGTTCGGTTATTTTACTGAACCAGCCACATTGGTGCCGTGACCATTTGATTATCAGACCTGAGACAATAATGATAAAAACATGGACTATTTCCATGGATTATATCATTCAATGAGTGAGTTATGGGACCAACAAGGTGAAAGGGAGGACGCTATTAATAGGGTTCATGCTTTAACCCAAAGGGACCAATGGGCTACTCTGAATACACAACAGCCTCCAGTAGAACTAAAAGCTGAACCAACAGTCCCACAGGATGTTGGTGTGGAACAGGTGGAAGTGAATTCCTTAGATGGATTGGATACTGGTATCTTTGAGGTACAAGCTGGTAGTACTAGTACTCCACAACCTAGAGACGGACAGGATATCAATCCACTCCCACAAGCGGAGTTTACAGAGGACACAGTTCCGGGGGTAATAAGGGCTGATATCGAGGTGTTAAACGTCAGTGAAACTGAATTAGACAAAAAACTAAAAATTAGGCCAGTTGCTAATCTTTTCACATCCGTCAAAACAGATGAGCCATCAAGTCTACCTCTTGATGATGAAATAGTCAACATTGTTGGAAGGCTGAAAAAGAATCCGAAAGTAAGAAGACTCAGTTAGCAAAAATTGAGTTCGTTAAACTCTTGGAAGAAAAGGCACGGTTAGAACTGTTAGTTAAAGAAAGAGGTGAGAAGTTGGTACAAATTCAAAAGAACGCTCGGAGAGAATCTGAAGATCTCGATGAACTATGAGATCTCCGAAAAAAAAGTGAGTCTATTTTGAAACGCACCCTGGAAACCCAGGATGAGGTCAAAAAGCAAACCGAGAAGGCAGAAAGTGAACTTTCTAGTCTTAAAAATAGTGGTAGTGTTCTAGAAGAACATAGGAAAGCGGTGGAGCAAGCGATCAGACAATTCGCTATGAATACCAACACTTTCACTACTTTACCAAACCTGATAATTACACCGATTAATACTTAGGTATCAGGTCTCGGTAATAGTAATAACGCTGCAGCAACTACAACAAATGCTAATCTAGTAACTGTTACACCCAAGCCTATTAAGGTACATCCGAATATGACCCCTTTAGAAAAGGAAAAATATATGACAATCCCTGCAATAGTAGCCATGGGCATTGATGTAGTCCCTAGGCTTTCTGAGGAGTTAGCTGAGAAATGTGTACATGTGGATTTTGGTGACACTTGTGCTCCCGATGCTATTAAGCAGAGGGCTGTCGCAATCAGCAAGTATACTGGTAACCCTCCTTGGCATACGTTTCTTGCTCGGTTCCACCCAGGTAACAAAAAACGTTAAGTGAACGTTGATTAACGTTCACTAATGGTTAGTTGGACTAACATTTGTTGAAAAACATTGTTTCAATGTTGATTTGGGGTTCTTGAGAAAACGTTTTTTCATAGATGTTGGTTAATCATTCAAACAATGTTCAGCAGATAAAGTTTTCCCAGATAACCTTTGATGAATGTTGATCAACATTGAGAATGTGGACTCAAAACAACGTTGATTTAACTGGTTTAAAAAACATTGATTGAACATTATTGTGTGGTTTCGGAATCACTCAGTAGATGGCAGGAAATGTTAGGATATGACTGAGCTAGATGATGCATACAGGTATCTGTCTAAGGTAAATCATAATGATGATGATATCATAGTTGTGTCAACCTTATTATCAAGATCCAATGTCTAGATATATCTTAGTGAAGAAATATCCATCAATGAATGAAAATGTCCATGGTATGGTAGACACCTTTATTGAAACATTTGGAATTTGTATAAGGCATTCCTGTTGTGTCTTCTCTTAACAATCAATGAACTGCTCCTTCTAGTAAATGAGGTACATGGTCCCATTGCAAAATAGTATTACAGCCTCATGAGATGAGGGGGGATGAATCCTATTCGATGAAATATAACAGAAAAAGTAAAAATAATGTAAATATCCTATGGTAATAGGCAGGCATGATAGGGATCAATATGAGGTTGGTTCAGGGTTAATCCAAAGTTATTTTAATGCATATTTTCATGAGAATTCTTGTGTTAAATCAACTTTTTTTCAACATTTATTCAATGTTGGTTTGAGTCCACGAAATTGAGTTAAGCTGAACCATCTTTGAACGTTTTTTCTATTAGGAAATGACGTTAATTTAACATTGAAATAAGCTCATTTTGTTACCTGGGCAGTCTCAATGTAAATCATATGGCTGGATCAACTGACAAGCACTTATTGCATTAATGCAGGCGCTCAGTGGAGGGCCTGGAGAAATTGATTTAAAGAAGTTTGAAGCAAGTGGTGGTGCCACAGTATGAATAGGAGAGTCCGACCCAAAAGTAGCCCTTTGCAAAAGGATACAAGGGAAAAATGAGGACATACGTGTCTTCAGTCTTGCTATTCAAGAGCTAGTGGGAGATTTGTATGAAGGATGCAAAGCTGATGCCCCTGTAGTAATACAAGAGGCTACTACTTGGTTCGTAAATGGTATCCGATATCAGGTCTGTAAGGCATTTTTGAAAGATAGATGGGAGCCAGAAATGAGTATGGCAGAACTATTCAATCTTTGTGATGTCTAGGTACTAGCTCTGTTAAGACAGAACAAGTTACTGAAGTGGCCTTGGTAACAACTACCGAAACCACGAAAAAGGGTAAGAATAAAAGTAAGCAGTCTGGTGATAAGACAACTCCTTTTGCAAGTACTAATATCTCTGAGATTGAGGACTTGCTGAAGTCTCTTCTGAAGAAACAAGGTGACAATGGCAATACAGGCAAAGGTAAATCCAGGAACAAGAAATGGAAGAAAAAAAACAAACCTGTAAACGCTGTAAAAAATTGGGACATTTCGCTCAGGAATGCCGAGCTCCAGCTCCGGTTGATCCTAAGAATCTTGAAAAGAATGA
The DNA here is from genome assembly GCA_949317995.1 of Acholoe squamosa. Classification (NCBI taxonomy): domain Eukaryota; kingdom Metazoa; phylum Annelida; class Polychaeta; order Phyllodocida; family Polynoidae; genus Acholoe; species Acholoe squamosa. The sequence goes on along the minus strand of OX439038.1, from coordinate 33,158,300 downwards.
GAAAACTGAAAAGTCGGAAAACTAGACAGGGGTACTTGTGTTGTAAGATACCCCAAATTCAGTAGCCAATACCGAGAGGGTTCAACTGCACAGTTTGTCTATCACTCCAAACCAAGGCTCTGGAAGGTTGGCAGGATCTGATCCATCCCCAGGACTTATTGAGAGCAGGGTTACTAGTTGTGAAATTGATTTACAAACTTTAGTCATGAAACTGATTTTCTAACTTGGAAGAAGAAAGGATAAATACCATAACGCACATTAGTGGTAGCCATTTTTCTCCTGATGATCCATGCTGAGAATACCTAACAAGTAAAGGTGTTTGTCAGGGTGGTGATAGTTCTGGTAAGCCACAGTTGTCATCTTAGTCTGTCCCGTTAAAATGACAACGATGGTATATATGTCTCAGTGTCAACGGGCATAGAGGGGAATTTTTGGTCGATACAGGTGCATCTCACACCCTGATTGGTCAAAACTTTGTTTCTAGGCTTGGCATTCTGACAGACATCTTGAATTCAGAGATAAAAGCTAGAACTGCCACAGGTGATATAATGCAGACATTGGGTAGAACTGTACAAACCATGTTGGTAAATGGTAGATCATATATAATATGCCCTACTATAGCCAATATCACTGACGATGGTATACTTGGAATGGATTTTGGTGCCCTATATGGGATGTCACTAAATACCAGAACAGGTATAATGAAGATTCAAAATCCATACAAACAATCTATACAGTGCGTTTTGCGGATGGAGTCAGCCATCTCATCAGTAGCACAAACCACCAAGCTAGAACCAGGACAAGTATCTAACGTCCTGGTAAGCTTGGTAGGTGTACAACATGACCAACAATGTGTGCTTGAACCTACTGATACAAATTTGTCCTGTTTGGGATTGGAAGGATACAACACATATGTTGGAAATGGACGCTGGGGGGTGGTGCTTATATGTAACCCAACTTTGGAGACACATGTTACACAAATAGGCACTACCACAAAAGCATTAGGTCCATCAAGATTTAAGAGTATCAATTGTGAGGAACTACTGACAAATGCCTCCATGTCGGTAGAGGAGTTAGTAACTCCTTCTTCCATTCCAACACACTTGCTACCCTTATTGAATGATTCTGACCTACCAGAGGATGAAATACAGGTAGTATCAGAGAGCCTTTCTAATTATAAGGAAGTGTTCGCTGCCCCAGGTGGACCTCTTGGTTGCACCAATCTGGTACTACACAAGGTTGATACTGGTAATTTAAACCCGATAAGATTACCATACCGAAGACTCCCTATGGCTAAGAAAGCTGCAATGGAGGAAGAGGTTGGTAAGATGTTAGAACATGAGATTATAGCCCCTAGTGATAGTCCTTGGTTATGGTAACTAAGAAGGATGGATCTTGTCGGTTCTGTATCAATTATAGGAAACTCAATGGCATCACTAGGAAAAATGCTTACCCTCTCCCTCATATTGATGAATGTCTGGAATCCCTTGGTGGGGCTAAGTGGTTCTGTACTTTAGATCTCCAATCAGGGTATCGGCAGATTGGTATGGATCCAGAACACCGAGACAAAACCGCATTCACAACCCACATGGGTCTATACGAGTTTAATGTCATGCCCTTCGGTTTGTGCAATGTATCAGCTACCTTTGAGGCAATGATGGAAAACATGCTACGAGGTCTGCTCTGGAAGAAATGCCTTGTATACTTAGATGACATGATTGTCTATAGGAATAGCATGGAAACATGTTTATCAAATCTCCAAGTCGTTTTGAAACAACTCATTACCAATGGACTGGAAATAAAACCTAAAAAGTGTAAACTTTTTAGAAAGTCAGTTGAGTACCTAGGCCGAGTTGTATCAGAGCGTGGCGTCACAGCAGATCCAGAAAAAATTAAGGTGGTACGGGATTGGCCTTTACCGACCAATACCAAGGAGATAAGATCATTTATTGGTTTTGCCTCTTACTACCAAGATTTCATTCCTGGGTTTTCTCAAGTAGCCGCACCACTATTAGCCCTAGTGGTTGGTGAAAAGAAAGGGAAGGTCAAGGTAACCCTTGATTCTGCTGCCAGTGAGTCATTCGAAACTCTAAAAAGACTAATGCAGTTCTGCATTATCCGACTCCTGATGGAATGTTCATTCTGGATTGGTTGCCCGTTGGGACGACTTATTTATACGAGATGGAGTGTTGTGTAGGTGGTGCACCCAACCAGGTAGAAGACGTGATCCTCAGATAGTAGTGCCTGAAACATTACGTCTGGAGATAATGGCCCTCTGTCATGGTAATCGTACCGCAGCGCATTTCGGTAGGGATCGTACTGAAACAAAAATTAAAGCTCGGTATTATTGGCCGGGTATGACTGATGACATACGGCGTTGGATAAGACATTGTCCTATTTGCTGTAAAAGCAAACCAGGTCCAGGACTCGGTAAGCAAGCTCTCAGTCAAGAAATCTTTGGAGAATGTTTTGCTATCATAAAGTAGTTTCAACACTACCCCCAGAGGTAACACATGTATGATGGTGGTAAAGGACTACTACACCAAGTATGTCCAGGTATATCCACTTCCCAATCATACTGCTGAAAGCTGTGCAACCGCTATTTATGAGAATTGGGTCCTAACATGAGGGGCTCCATTGGTTCTGCACTAAGACCAAGGTAGGGAATTTGAGTCTCATCTATGGCGACAAATGTGTGAAAGGACAAACATTTGTAAGACGCATACAAATCCATACCGACCAAAGAGTGATGGCCTGGTAGAGAGACACTGTTGTCATGTCTAACCACTATGGTAATGGCCATCAAGACGACTGAGGTGATTTATCAAAATTTGTGGTACACGCCTATAATGCTTCTGAGCATGCTTCTACTGGCTGTAGCCCTAATATATTGGTATTGGGTGAAGAGATTTTGATACCGGCCGACATGGTCTACGGAGTACAAGGGTTGGCTGGAGAACAACCTTGTACCGTAATGTTTGTCGAGGCCTTGAGACATACATTAAGAGAGTCATATTCTTTGGTACGCCGTGAATTGGAAACACATGCCAATTTACAGAAGAGGGGATATGATACCAGTTTAAAACATCGTTAGTTTTCAGTAGGAGACTTAGTTATTCGGTACAGTACCCACAATTCAAAGAAGAAGACTAAAGAGGACTGGGAAGGTCCATTCTAAATTCGAACTGTTTATAGTGAGACTACAGTCCTAGTCCGGAATTCCCGAGGGGCTTTGTCTAAATGTCATGTTGACTGCCTGAAACCATGGCTTGGGTTAACAAGGGATGAAGTCAAAGCACAAAAAGGAACCGAACAGTTGGTACCTGTTGTAAGCGTTCCGCCAGTAGGTAAAAGGACACATGGTCGACCCAGAAAGTCGAAATCACTGTCTAAACAGAGAAAGGTTACAAGAACTTTATCTCTACCCACTGACACCAAAGGCAATAAATCTGTTAACAAACATACCGTTGATAAGGCTACAGACAATAAAACGCTGCCTAAAGATAGGTGCAAGACTGTACCGAGAACCTGTACCGAGGAGGCTGACCTAGTTTCTAATGAGACTGCTCCTCATGTATAAACTGAGTCGTTGAGGCGGACTGCGCGTATCATGAATCGTCAGAATTTGAAATGAGAGATTTCTGATAGAACTGATTGATACATTACTATGTTGACACTGGTATTTATTAGCCCTGGACATTCCGACACGGATAACTAAAAAAAAAAGATTACACACCGAGAAGTAAATAAAATATGGCACTTACCTGAAGCATATATTAACCATGTGGGAGCTGTTTAAACCATACCTGTCTGTGACTGGCGGTGCCGACAATGTATTATGATATATAATAAGTTGTTTTGATCACATTTAAGGCAGTCATTTGGTCCTAAACTCCTGTGAACCTATGGTATAATTAACGGCATAAGGGTAATTAAACCTGAGAAGGTGGCCTACCTGACTCGAAGAAAGGGTTCCTATGGATCCCGGACGGTCAGTTGACCCCATTCCGAGCATGCGCAAAATTTTTAATTATATAGGTCACTTTAGTGACATTTTTGGTTAAAAACAATGTGTTGATTGGTTGATTATGGACACGCCAACCCCGGGGCCACTATAAAACCCCTGCCACAGGCCGTGTTGGATCAGATGCAGATTACTTCTACGAGGAGCAAGACGTATCTTGGCTATTGTCCTCTGTTAACACAGATTGCACTAGTCAGTTCTATCCTTTTGTGGTTAGATACGATCCTGTTGTCTATTATCAACCTTCCACTTGTGTGTGAGTCAATCAGTAAGATTTTTTAACAGAACATTGATAGTGACGATGTCTGCAATGGCTGAATCACGTACGTCAACTCAGGCCTGGTGCCAGACCTAGTTGTCACCCAGGAGAAGGAACGCCTGTAAGAGGAACCCTCTACCGACCAGTCCATTTCTGCGGAGAGTGCCAGTATCGGTATAGTACCGATGCCACAGCATCCACACACTGGACAGGTTTGGTAGCTCCTGGTTTCGAGACTATGACTCGGTAGGAGGCTTTGGCTGCTGCAGCTGAAACTATCAGGGAAGTGGAGGAACTCAAGCAGAAGCTGCAACGGCAGACTGCTGAATAGCTACACATCCATGGATCACTCTCACCTGGTTTCGCTGCAGTACCACAAACCCCTGTAGAGGAAGCGATGGATGTTGACATCGTTACCACCGATACAGAGGTAGTGGTAAAAAAAAACATAAGAAAAAAAAAGAAGGATAAGAAGAGCAGTTGTGATTCTTCAGTAGAAACTACCGAGAAGGTTGTACCAAAGCCTGGTAATGAACCAGAACAACCGGCACAACCAACTGGATTTCCTAAGCCTGAGGACCAGCCTATCCCTTCTGAACTGCAAAGTGAGGAATCAAAGGAAGAACCTTCTCAACCTGCTGAGGAGACTGAGAAGGTAATAGGCTGCTCTGCAACCGAGTCAAGGAGAACCCGTCGGAAACGAGCTACAGCAGCTCAGAAACTCGACAAGGAGAAAGAGGCTGATTGCAGATCTTGTTGAACCAAATGACCATCACAAGCTTCTGGATGGACAATAAATGCCATCCAATCGAGTGGTACAGAGACGAGTTGCTTACCCTGCTCTCTGAATAGGATAAGTCTCTCGACCGGGAACTGAAGTTAAAGGCTAACTATGCCTAGAACAACTATGCTCCTGGTGATCCTTGCCCCTATGTTCATTGTCAAGAGAGATCTGGTAATAGACCACCGGTTACCTGTGCTACTATGTGCAGGTTTGCCAGGCATATACTCGAGACACACATGCTGAATCAGTAATTCAATGTGTGCGGGGTCCCCCAGGTCAGCCATCAGCCTGTCAGGTTGAATGGGATGATGATGAATTACACCAGGAGGCCCAAGGAGGTGATATGGTTATACAAGAGGTCTGGAAAGCTCCGTTCAAGAAAACCAGTGGGGGAAGGTTAAGCCGCCATCTCATTCCTAATATGTTATCCCGGCCATTTGAGCTAACAGAGCACGATTGGGAACATTATACCAAGTGTGAACCGAGCTGGGGAGCACAGAGGGAGAAGGAGTTGATGCCTGCCAAAAATCGACCCATGGCACCTCGACCACTTTAGGCTGCTTTGAAACGCAGCTGACCGGTTAGTGCTACTGCTAGTGCCACTGAAAGGACTAGGAGTGCTTCTGTGGACCTGGCCCCTAAGAAAGCATTCAATGTCGAGGAGGTGAAGAAAGAACCGGCTGCGAAGCTGAAGAAACCTGCAGCATCAAGCAGTACTGAACTAGTGGCTAGCAAGGTGTTGTCAAAAGCAAAACAACCCACTTGCAAACAGATCATTAAGATCTCACAGTCATGTTTAGGGGAGGAAGAATCCAAGAAATTGTTTTCTGCCTTCATAGATTCGACTGTGACAAAAGCCCTGAAGAAGAAACCAGCTGCTGCAGCTGGTAAGGCTGCTAAGGTTTCGGTAACAGACCCAATCAGCATCCAAGCTTCGAGTGTCTCACTTACCGAGACTGAGTCTACTTTGTCACCAGCTGGGGTAAAGTGGTGAGCCAGTAGTTTTGCTGCTGGTACCTCTTCAGCTGCAGCTATTGTGGTCTCTGACAATGGCTCTGACACCCAGATGGAAACTGCTTCAGTTACCATATCGGTTGCCAGCTCTACAGCCACTATCAAGGACACATCCGAGGCTCCAGTCAAAGTACCGGAAGAGAGCAGTGTGTTTCAAAAAATTGAGGAGGATACTCTTCATTCTAGAAACCAGTTGGCTCTCGACTTCAGCCGGACTTTAAATGAGAGCATCACACTTTTCGAGGGCGCTGTCATTGAAACCAGCCTCGCAATTGTCGGGTAGTTATATAGCATAAATACCCATCACAATATGGAACCTTAAGATGCCAACAACCATTCACTTCAATTACTATAATTGTCCTTTTAACGAAAGTTACCTCCCCCACTCAGCTGTAACCCTGTCATAAGTTGGATGGGACAGGACACCAGTGTTATTGGGATATTAGCATTTAGAATATCTGACATATAGCATATCAGCATCTGGGATATCCATCAGACAGGACCAGTGCATGTATTTATAAAGCAGCATACCCTGCATCCAGTGCTTAGTGTACCCAGTGTGTACAGGGTGCTCGGTAGGCTCAGACCAGCATCACCAACTAGACCTGTCACCCACTCTCATAGACACACACTGTGCTATGTCATACAAAGTTATATAAAATGTTGAAAACCATATTTCTCTGATTCTTGTTGTCTCTTCATCAATGTCATCGGGAATCATTAAAATGAATCTCTCGACCCGACACAATGGATCATCATTACAAGCAAACTTTTGCTGAGCGTCAGCTTCAAGCTGATGAAGCATTGGCAAAGCAGCGCTTGGCAATGGAGGACGACATGAGATACTGCAAGCAGAAAATGCGGTAGATCTCTGACAGACTGGACCGGGTGGATGCCAACCTGTACAAACAGGTCCCTTTGAAGGTGTGGGAAGAGAGTAACTATGGTCTCCTTCGCCCGGTACACCCCTTGTTAGTGCACAAAGCTTCCATGCACCAGTCAGCCAGTGCAGTACACTAACAGGAAATGCTAACCATTCAAGATGGCTAGGATGACTCTTTCCAAGCCTTCTAGGTCTCCGCAGGTCAGTACCTCTAGTCTGAGCCCTGGTTACAGGATACCGAGACTAACTGACTCTGCAGCGACGGGTTTATCTTTTGGTACTATATGGGGAGATCAGCCAGTCTCGCCAAGCACTGAGATCCGTCAGAGTTCTCCAGATGCTGGCACAGGTTGAAGAAATTAGTTCCTTATACCTATGTTCCCGCCAGTGGTAGTCATTTCTTAACTACGGACGGTAGCTGAGCAGTGATGTCGACCTTAGATGTATGTTGTTTGCCCAAGGATGGCGCAGGCATCGGGTATGCTCTGACCTCGGTACTTGTCAGCACAACATATGCAGAAGGATTATGATCTGTATCCAACTGTATACCAACGCGAGATGTTGTGAAAAGAAGGGTCATAACTAGACCTGGACCTTCACCAACGTGGGAGCACCTTCATCTGAGATATTATTCTACCCCGAGAGATAGACCTCTGTTATGGACTAAACGCTATGCAGTTATCAACCTTGGATATAGTAGTAAACCAGGGACCAACCAGGATTTAGCTACCTCTATGTGATGTGATCTATTCCTAACCACTGAATAAAGTAGGTGGTGAGGGTTTATTTCTCCACTTAGGGGACTACGCTAAAGTAGCATCTGGTTATACCTTACCGACAGATATACCATTTAACTTTGTTGGATCACATCCAGAGACTTATTATATATGGAATCACTACAAATGCTATGAGCATTTATGAACACTTCAACAAGTCATTTCAGTTATGCTATTGATTCTGGACTATATGTGTTTTTATAATAATACCAAGGTTGTGCATATTATGGTATCTTTTATCTTCTATCTCTGGATACATTCTGGAAGGGCGTAGTGTAGCGGTGTTTGTATGTTACAGACTTGCTATCTATGAACTTGTTTTACCCACATACATACTTTACCGACACTACCAAGGTTGGAGTGTCTTTGTTTGTCACACGTAACTAACGGTGTTCTTATGTAATAAGATTACTATTCTTCCCGCCTCTCATTAGCTCCTAGTCAGGTGGTACATTCCTAGGGGTATATCAGGGTGAGTCTGACTGTACTAATTTAGTTCGCCTCAGAGAGGCAACTTGCCACATCGTTTTAACAGATGTCACATTTGTAAACTGTGGTACTTCGGTATTTATTAAGCATTAACTATATTATATATCCGGACAGGATATTTATATTCTGGTTAATACCGACCTAAGAGGTTTTTCATAAAGCTTCTGTACAGACAAAGTATATTGAAAATTGTTTATAACAAACTCCCTTATAACGAAATTTGGATATAACAAACAAAAATTCCAAATCACAAACCTCTCCTATACATTTCTATTGTATAAAAACTTGGTAAGAACGAAGCCTTTTGTGCCTAAACTTGTTTATAACGAAGTTATTTTGACCTCCAATATCAGAAAAAATGGTAAAAAATTTAGATATTTGATAAAGGAATGTGTTAACCTGCCCTGGCGTCCCTCAGAACCACTTCCCCTCTACCCTCAGAAATTGAGGAGACCATGCACATGTGCGACCTGAGAAGTCCTCTGCATGCCCTGGTGCCCCCTCAGATCTCCCCCCCCCCTCATACACACACAGAGACTTTAATGAGGCCAGAGGAGCGACCTGAGAAGTTCTCTGTCCACCCTGGCGTCCCTCAGATATCTACGGAGCCCCTAATAGGACATACCAAAAATAAAATTTCCACAAAAAAAAATATTCTTGCAGAAACTGAGCAATTCTTGCTGAAACTGAGCAATTCTTGCGGAAACTGAACAATTCTTGCGGATACTGAACAATTCTTGCGGAAACTGAGCAATTCTTGCGGAAACTGAACAATTCTTGCGGGTACCAAACAATTCTTGCAGGTACAAGAACAATTCTGGCTGGCACAAGAAAGATTTTATTGAAGGAAAAAAAGAATTTTTGGTAGGTGAATGCATAATTCTAGCACCCACAAGGATAATTCTAGCACCTACAAGAATTCTTTGTGCACCCACAAGAACTCTTTGTGTACCTGCAAAAATGTTCCTGTACCTGCAGGAATCTTCCTGTACCCGCAGGAATCCTCCTGTACCCGCAGGAATCCTCCCTGTACCCGCAGGAATCCTCCCTGTACCCGCAGGAATCCTCCCTGTACCCGCAGGAATCCCCCAGTACCCGCAGGAATCCTCCTGTACCCGCAGGAATCCCCCAGTACCCGCAGGAATCCCCCAGTACCCGCAGGAATCCCCCAGTACCCGCAGGAATCCTCCAGTACCCGCAGGAATCCCCCAGTACCCGCAGGAATCCTCCAGTACCCGCAGGAATATTTTTTGCATGAAAAATTTTTTTTTTTGTATGTCCTATTAGGGGCTCCGTAGATATCTCCCCCCCCCCCCCCATTAACACACAGACCTTGTTGAGGCCAGAGGTGCGACCTGGGAAGTCCTCTGCCTGCCCTGGGGTCCCTCAGACCTCCCCCCCCCAACATACACACATAGACATTGAGGGGACCAGAGGTGCGGACAGGGTGGTTCTCTACCTACTCCGGCATCCCTCATACCCCAATCCAATGCCACCCCCCCCCCCCAGAGGTGGTTGGGGTCTGGAGAATCATTAAACCTTCCTAAAGACAGTAAAGTGATGAAACTGGGTTACAACGAAATTTGGTTACAACGAATTTTTTGGGCTTGTAACAAAAAGTTTGTTGTAACCAAGTTTTACTGTATATGGTCTTTATCTGTAAATAAACATCATCTTATAATAACCATACTCACTGTCTCTCTTTTGTCATACTTTACCGAGATCGGAAGATAGCCTGACGGTCGGTTCCGTTATTTTACTGAACCGGCCAGACGGCTACAATAGTATAGATATCAAGGTTGAAGAATTGTTCTTGATTCAACATTGATTTTGTCACCAATGACCATTGAGTCAACACTGTCAATTTCATTGTTGATTCAGTGTTCCCAGTAAAGTGGTATAAGGAGGAGGCGGGAGTTGCAGGCTTTTTTTGAATTTTGAAAATCGATTGATTAAAGAAGTTATACCATTTTTGTTGCATGGCCACGAACTCTGGATGCGTCTTATACATAAGGCCAGCATTACAATTAGTTACCTGCAGCGCAGCAGTGGGGCATCATGATGAAAGAGAAATACAAAGTGGCATGAGCTGCACGAAGCGAGTTAGTTGGGGGACCAGCCAGCTCAAATATCGATATTTAAAAAACTGCTGGTGTTGAACGCGGCACAAAATATCAGAGATGGATCTGGGTATTTTGATAATGCTGAATCTGGTTCTGGTGAGCTATCTCCATATATAGGTTGGAACAAGGTAAATCAAACGTCAAACGTTACAATACAATTGCAATGCATCCTAACCAACTTAGGATACACTTGAATGGGGAATCCATCATGCACTAAGGACCTCTAGTATTAATGAATGGAGCAAAGTCCTCTCACTCTTCTATTTTAAATACCAAATTGTGACATTTGACATTTGTGAAACGCACACCAGATTCGAAATCAGCACTAGAAGTGACTGCCAAAATACCCAGATCCATCTTGTGCTGCTTTCAACACTAGCACTTTTCGAAATCCAGGAGATGGCCCCATAACTAAGTTGGAACCCCCGGGTTGGAGGCGCCCCTCCTTGTTAGACTACTCTTTTAAAGTTGTAGGGCCAGCTGTGACGTCATAATCTATCTGTTACATAATAACACTGTATGCTGGCCCCAAGTTGGATTTAAGTACAGAATCCAATGAAGATTGTGCTGGAGCATTGAAATGACCATGCCAGGAATCAAGTTATGGTCTCCCATCATATATTGTAGGAAAACCAGCGCCTGCGGCGCTGCTTGCACGAAAAGAAGTGGCGCCACCACATGCCAAAAGCATTGCAACTCCTACTGTTGTAACTCTGTGCTTGTCACACAACTTCTACTATTTTCTAATTCCCTGGGTCACTTTCGCTGGTTGCTGTCAGATAGAGTGTGAGTGGCCAACTACGGGAACATCCAACGTCAAAGCCGACGACTTCCGGGATAGCCGTTTTGGATAAGTAGTGCAAACATGGCTGAATTTGGCCATTTAAAAAGTCAGCATAAAAATGGAAATAAATGCATATGTGGCATAATAAAACATTTAAAACAATCTGTCAATTCAGAATTTTTAAAAAAAAGTCTCAAACTGCTGTTTTGGGTGTATCATTAGTGCATCATAACAAGTTTGTTTACATTTTTCAGTCGATTTTGTTGACGTTTTTCAGCCGACTTTGTTGACATTTTTTGGCCGTCTTGGAATAGTTTGGCCAATCAAAATGTCAGACTGACACTGTCAGTGACGTCTGATTTGTTAATGCCACTCAAAATGAGACACTGACACTGTCAATGACGACTGATTTGTTAGTGACACTCAGAATGTGATATTGACACTGTCAGTGACATTTGATTTGTTAGTGCCACTCAAAATGTGACATTGTCAGTGACGACTGATTTGTTAGTGCTAGATTGTCAACCAAAATGTGACACTGACATTGACGACTGATGAGGTATGGGTTAGGCGGGAACCAGGGTGTGTAGGGTATAGGAGTAAGATGCAGGGTGTAGAAGTGAGACACAGGGTGTGCAGAGGGTGTAGGAGTCTCAAACTGCTGTTTTGGGTGTATCATTAGTGCATCATAACAAGTTTGTTTACATTTTTCAGTCGATTTTGTTGACGTTTTTCAGCCGACTTTGTTGACATTTTTTGGCCGTCTTGGAATAGTTTGGCCAATCAAAATGTCAGACTGACACTGTCAGTGACGTCTGATTTGTTAATGCCACTCAAAATGAGACACTGACACTGTCAATGACGACTGATTTGTTAGTGACACTCAGAATGTGATATTGACACTGTCAGTGACATTTGATTTGTTAGTGCCACTCAAAATGTGACATTGTCAGTGACGACTGATTTGTTAGTGCTAGATTGTCAACCAAAATGTGACACTGACATTGACGACTGATGAGGTATGGGTTAGGCGGGAACCAGGGTGTGTAGGGTGTAGGAGTAAGATGCAGGGTGTAGAAGTGAGACACAGGGTGTGCAGAGGGTGTAGGAGTGAGATGCAGGGTGTGCAGAGGGTGTAGGAGTGAGATGCAGGGTGTGCAGAGGGTGTAGCAGTGAGATGCAGGGTGTGTAGAGGGTGTAGGACTCAGAAGCAGGGTGTAAAGAGGGGAGCTTGATGACAGCCATATTTTTTCCAGCCCCCCCCCCACGCCTGTCTTTGAATTGTTATGTGTGCTAGCTTTTTTGCTAAGAAAAATTGCTAAGTTGCTAAAAAGTTTTCACACCCCTCTGAATCCCTGTCCCCTCGAAGAAGAATGGCCATTTCTTCTACACCTCTCTGAACCCCTGTCCCATCAAAGAAGAATAATCATTTCTTCTATGTTTCCTTTTTTGTGATGGGGGATGTTATCCATAATCCCAGCGCCGAAGGCGTTGGTCAGCTATTAAAGCACCAGTTCACCCCCATTCCATCGAGTCCTTTTTTACGTCATATTACAGAAGGTGGTTGAAGCCATGTGAGAGGAATGTAAACATACCCTGTGTGAGAACAGGAACCCAACGTTACTAGATCGGGTTTAGAGAAACCAGGTTCATCATACTACATGCCTACCTTATCTATACAAACCCAAATTAGCTAACATCTACACTACTGGCTGTTATGTACTATTATATATGTCATCTCACGTGACGGTGAATCCATGGGAAGAACGAAGACGCATATTCTGGATATATTCAGCATCGGTTTCTCTCATATCCCGCTGTCATTTTGATCGGTATTTACACAAGAAAGGCTACATAGATTTACATGGTGCTCGGGAATTACCGGATAACATTTTAATCAGGTGAATAGATCGGGGTTATAATAGCACCCGGGCAATAGCAATACGACCCCTCTTTGCAACCACCATACTACTTGGGAACCATTGCCACCGATAGGAAAACCTTGTACGATGTGAACCACACAAAATAGGATACCTTCATCCATTAGTAAGGCATTAGCTGATAGTGAGATTCGCCAGGGTCGGAATTTGAATGGAGGAGAGTTATGTGACTGGTAATCTAAACGGGCGCGTTTCCTATGCCATCCGCCTAGCCTTCGGTGCATGGCGGGGGTGCATGGTCAGGCTTTGGCCTTTAGGACGTCCACCACATTTGGCACTAGTCTCTATATTGGAAAAGAAATATGACTGCATAACGAAGGGTTATCTTTCTTTAAGGATAAAATTCTATCCATTGCAAAAGAAGAGCAAATAAATGCAAACTCTTTCCGTGAGTCTTCAGAGTGAGATAGAGAACGCAGTGAAACAGCAGAACAGGGCAGATCGAGATGACTGGTTTCCCAGGCCGTTTGGCACGTCTATGGGTCTGTAAGTCATCACGCCTGTTAACAACAAACGAGAACGCCCTGTTGCCTGCCTGGAGGCCACCTCCCCCTGCCCCCGTCCAGCACCCCCACCCTACCCTGCCCCTGACACCACCATTGCTGACCTAAATTCCACGTGTTTATGCTCGGTAATTATAAAGTATCCAGAGGTACATGTACCTCAATCTGCTACAAATACACCAATAGTACATGGGAATATCATTGTAACTTTTATTAGTTGAAAATATAATGTTGTAAGACCTTTAAATACTATATAGCTTTAATGCATTAAGGATAAGGTGACAGTAATTCCTCGTACAGGAGACAGGTGGTATCGTAAGGTAAACCTCTCTATACATTCGTTGTTTATTCAAAATAGGTGCTCGTTTGGTAACTGTGCTAACCCGGTTCTCATGCAACCCTTTTAGTGGCTTTACCTTTACCGTTAGCTACAATACTAACTATAATGAAAATATAACATAACATTTTTATCTTGGTCCACATTCAATGATACTACACTGTATAAGCACCATGTAAAATCATCAAATTACATGAACCATCACATATACTATTTGTTATCCCTATAGTCCAAAACCAGGTTAGTTATTGAGCCTAATCTAATTAGAACAGGATTTGCTACAATTACCCGATATACATCTAGAGCGAATTTGTTCTATTGTGTGATTTGGGTGCTGCTTGACATGGACTCACTCTATAAATACTGATGGTATTCCTTATTCACCTATTCTGCATAGCTAAAGTTGCCAAGGGTATGGTTGATGGTGATTCATTGCAGAGTCATAAGGGAGTGATAATTTTTTAACAACAGGGGGGGCTGGTGGGTTTGAGGGGGGGGGGGTCAGAATTTTTTCAACCCCTTGACAGGGGGGGTCAGAATTTTTTCAACACCTCTGATGGGGGGGTCAAAATAATTTCACCTGTTTTCAGTGGAAAACCCAGCGCGTTACTATAGGCTAAAAGGGGACGTTTGTGCGGGATTTTTGTCCCTTATGGGGGGGTTGAAAAAATTTTACCCCCTTGAGAGGGGGGGGGTCGAAATCTTTTTCGCGCATGCGCGCGCAAACCCACCAGCCCCCCCCCTGTTGTTAAAAAGTGATCACTCCCTAAGTAATAATAAAAAAAAAGAGTGAGAAATTTTGGCAAGTACTTCGTCCCCTTGTCATCCCAGCCCCCCTCTACCCACACCATACCCACACCATGCTGTGTATCACGGCCCTCTAAATTATAACACATTGGAATGCTGTTCTTTTTTATAGGCGTGACCGAGTGGGCTTCCCTCCTACCGGCACTATTCTTTTGCTGTCTTTCTCTCTCTCTCTCCCTCTCTCTCTCTCTCTCTCTCTCTCTCTCTCTCTCTCTCTCTCTCTCTCTCGGGATATTTGGCAAATAGGAAATAATCATTTCCTTTACCTGTGGCCGCTGAGAATTTTCAAGATTTGTAGAAAAAAATGATGATAGGCAAACACCCAACAACAATCGACCTGGCTTCCCTATATCTATCCATATCTATATATTTCCTCAATAAGTACATTTATCTTTGATTGTCAAAAGACCCGTTGAATACCCGTCATTTTTGGGTTGTTCAAGGTGGATTTCTTTTGCTTCTAGCCACTGGGGGGAAAATTCGGCTCATCCCCCACTGCTGTTTGTCCGCAGGCGGCAACACATATTCTGCCCTCCGCGCCCTCCCCCGTGTTTGGGATTGGGAGCCGCCCCTTCCCCTCTTCCAACACCTTAGGACTGAAATGTGTATAGATAGTGGGTCAGTGGTATCAAATGCCACCAATGGATAGAGTTTCTGCGACACCACCCCGCCTAGGGGGGCCTGATGGCTGGAGGTTGAGTGTTGTCTCGGTACAAAACAAACATTATGTATGACTTCTCCACCGAGGATGGATGTAGTTGGCAAGGTAACGGCCAATGATAATACTCCTCCAGTACTGATGCTACCCTTAGAGCTACTCACATCAAATCTTGAGCTGCTCTAGTCTACCGGCCAAAGTGCATTTATGGTGACATGGGGGAGATGTTAAAACATAAGATGTTTGTCAGAAGCTAAAAAAAGTTAGTAACCTATGGAAATATTTCTGGCATGTGGTGATTTGGAGGAAGGATGGTTATTATAGTAGATATCATAATGACACAATTATCTTTTCAGTAGGTCCAGTTTAAGCTAGAGCATGCACTATATACTCTGCACATTTCGTACATCCACATGGGGATACATACATGGCACCGTAATAGAGAGATACCACTGTGCCCAGCATACATACTGAACACGTGTGTTAAACAATTGATTGTTGGCAAGAATGTGTGTTGCCGGGGTAGGCTGTAGGTGACAATGATGATAACTAATTGACATAAGTATAGATAAGGTATTAACTTACCGTGATGTGTGTAAGGTTAAGTCCAGTGGGTGGGACAGTGGGGCCGTGGAGCTGGGGTAGTCTGAGTACCGTTGTGCCCTCCATACCAGAGTCTAATCCCACCTCCCGCCACCACCAGCTAGATATAAGAACCCGGGAGGAGGAGGCGGTCAGGGTGTGGGATGATGCTCAATGCTATGGCAAGCTGGTCATGTCAAAATGGGGTGGATACATCGAGAGCCCGGCTCTGCACTCTGGTCCCAACAATGACACCATCCAAATTGAAAAAAAGAAGCTTGAAAATAGCAGGTATTTTTGAAGTGACAGTATTTTGGGTAAATTAGGGATCATTTTAAGTTTTCGATAAATTTTTTTTTAAGTAGAGGGGGCATTTTCCCCGGGTACTCAATAGCCGATTCCCAGCCAATCACTGCAATTCATCAGTAGGATTGCCCCTTTTTCACTGATTCCTTAAGTATTTGCCTCATCAAATATATGGGAAAATTTCACAATTAAGTCACTGCTAAGTGGTAGGGAGGGGCAAAGGTGACTGATCAATTAAAGCACAACCGGGCATTTTTTTTCATGAGTGAGTGAGTAATCTTTGTTTTAAATAACACCATTTCAACAGCCAATGTCATATACGCGGCGAAAAAGAAAAAAAAACACTAGAGTAGACATCACTACCATTAAGACATTTGTCCAGGTCACCACATATAAACATCAGAAGAATGTAGCCTTTTAGCCGGGCCTTTATATTAAGGAGGGCATAGAAAAGATAAAGGATATAAAGAGATGACGGTGTGTTGCGACTGCACATAAATACGGACACCAGGCAGCCAGAGAGGACAGAAAAGGAAGATATAGACCCCTTTATATATGTGGACCACACTGGCCCCAGTTCGTAGTCTACCGATTATGTCACTGGTAAACAGGCATGCTGGGAGGTACTATTTTTCTTAGCTGGTTCCTGGTGACTCAACCTGGCAGATGGATACCAGCAAATGCTGGTTCCCACAAGCACCCAGTATTGGGGTCAAAGTAGGTCCAACACCAGCGGCGTATGAATACGGCGATTTTTGGTCAAAATGGTAACCTAGGGGAGAAGGCTTAGTTTGCCCACCAAACTGGGTCGCCGGAGAAGTTGATATGTGGACTAGGGAGGCCTGATTTATTTCCAGGAGGTATGAATGCAGCCATAACTCTTCTGGGCTGCTATCTTCAACCTTTTTATATAGGGTTAAGAGGATATCCGCTCTAAAAAATCAGTGATATAATTGTCTTAAGCGTTCTCTGGAAGCATCATGCAGCCTCTAATGAGTTAGAGTGTTTCATCTTGTCATGTATAGTAGGTCTGTCACACACCAGCTAATTCGCTAGAAGGATCGTTACATTAATGGTTAAACATAGACGGAGAAGGCCTCATTGGCACCACGAATGTGACCTGTGCACCCAGAGTTGGCATTACACGTCGGCCATGTCGCCTCCCTTCACATGACGTCACGTCAGACGACAGGTCACTGTGTTAACCAATATGCTGACATCACTCTCCCAGCAGAGAACGGTAATCACTGACTCACGGTTGGAGAGCAGCTCGACTTGACTAAATATGCTTGGAGTGGGCTGAAAAGTGATGGCAGACGACTTTGAGGGGGTAGTGCAAGGGTCACCACCAGGGGGCGTTGTGCCACAAGACGCCCGATAGGCACAACCACTTGTTGCCATAGCAACCCAGTCAGGATTTATTTACCCCCTGTAGCTATAATTTTTAAGTTATTTTAAAGGGATAGATTCCGTTGGTGCACATACGAACTGAAGTCCTGCTGTGCCCTTACAGCATGTGTATACCGCTTCCACACAGAGGTGCTAATTTTTATTACCCCACAGGTGGTCCTGTTTGAAGTTTGGTCTGTGTGGAGTCATTAGGGCTTGGGGGTAGAGTCTGGAGCAGCTCCATAAACTGACCAACAACCTGACAGAAGTGGGTGGTTGTCTATTGATGGAACAGTCTGATTTCAAAATTCTGACAGTTGGAGAAAATAAAATCAGCTTTGTTTTATTCATCAGACAAAGCTGATTTTAGCTATACCTATCATTGAGGTACTCACACATATGGTATGCACTTTGCAGAAAATAAAGACAGAGATATTTAGGAGAACCTGGCATATTTGACCAGAGCTCTTTACCCCACCTTATATGAGACCCCCTGTGGGATCACGGGCTGTTCCGTCCTATTTATAGTCTTCGTTCCCCTTTAATGAAATGTAAAATAACTGTAATTACTGCCAGGGTATCCTATTGGCCACCGAAGTGGATTGGCTATATGAGGCAGGTCAGGTATGATGAGCTTATCGTCATACTTTGACATAATTTGAGTTTTAATTTCGCAGGTGACAAGTGGTGGGAAATGAGTGCTCTTGAGCACGAGGGTGGGCCAATCCACTTCGGTGGTCAATAGGATACCCTGACAGTAATTACAGTTATTTTACATTTCTATACTAAGTTTTATTACATGTTAGCAAAACTACTGTCATCAATTATATGTCAACAAAACATATATGGTCAATGGGCACGACTTGTCGTGATTTGAGCTGAATTAACCCCAAAAATAAATATAATGGCATATACAAAAGATTTTATCTGTGAATATTACAGAAGTTGGGCAATAAAAATCATGCATTGGGGTCGGTTAAATAAGGAAACTAAAGGTACAGCACAGCAGCAAAAGATTGAATCTATAAGGAGGAGGGGAGATTCGTCTAACGCCCTAACTTTGTGCAGAATGGCACCCCTCTATATTATGCAAAAATAAATCTACTTTGAATATCATGAATGGTAATTAAAATAGACATGTTACCCTATGATATGAGCCATAGAACACATACATTGGCTCATAATTCCTTTATTTTCTAGTCTTAGAGAAAATGGTATGATTTTTCCAGTATTGCTAGGGCGTTAGACGAATCTCCCTTCCATTATGATAGGTATATCTCTGGCCTAGGTGATAGTAGGAAAACGCCATTCACAGGTATTATTCCTTTCATATCTAGGTACTTGAGCATCATAAAGAGGATAGTTAAATCTGAAATACCTGGTAGTTATAATGCCTACAAAAACAGGGCGTTAGACGAATCTCCTGGGCGTGAGACGAATCTCCCTTCCATTATAATAGGTATATCTCTGGCCAAGGAAGTAGTAGGAAAATGCCCTTCACATGTCTTAAACCTTTCATATATAGGTCATTAGGGATGTTAATCAAGATAGTTAAATATAGAAATTCTATCAGTCAGATGTGCATACATGTAAAACTATGTGCAGGGAGGGCGTTAGACGAATCTCCACCTAAAACTACCCCAACATGCTTCTACCCATCTATGCAGCTCTGTGTTTGACCAAGGCTCCCAATTTTTTTATGGATATACAGGTAGAAGTTATGCTTTTACTTGACATATTTCATTAGTCCATGTAGCATAATTATATTAGAGTTATACCAACATCTTTGGGCGTCACACGAATCCCCACGAAAACTTGCCAAATACTTTTTTGCTTGCAGCATCAAAATAAATCAGTCTATACATGGCCAAATGGTCTTAAAAAATTCTTTGAATAATTCTAAACATACCTAATAATATACATCTGCCCTCCTGCTTTAAAAAAAAAAAAAATTTCGCCTGTATATGTAGATTTTTTAATTTTCTCGTTAAAAAACGAGCCTTTTTGGCTAGTTTTAAGCCCCTGACTCCCAAAATATACCTCAGATACATGTAAAACCAGGGTTCCCCATGTAGCTCCAACCAAGTGCTATCAGAATAAATGATAATAACACATATAGGTTCCATTTTGAATGATTTATTAAGCATAGAAGGCAAAACGGTCAAATGACGACAAGTGGTGCCTATCGACCATATGATAGGTCTATAACTAGAACTTTATATTCCACGTATAAAGGCACAATGCTATACAATGCGTAGACCGAAGTATGAAATAACAATAGTTATTTCAATGACTGTAGGGATAATGTACCTCCCCCCCTTTTTTTTCCTTGATGGAAAATTAGTTTTACAGTGTGTTACATTTATTTCTGTAATAGCCTCAGCACTAATCGTGCCTGAATCTGTCTAAGAGGCTGTAAGTCACCAAGTCTTGCAGTATATATTAATAATGTATATAGTCTATACTGATCAATGAGTATCTAATCACTAGTTCTGGGATAGATATAAGTAAGGCATATGCAGGTAAACTGCTCACCAGGCAAGTTCATCTTGTTGTTACATGAGTTTATAGGTCCATTAAGGATGGAATAAAGTCTGTTGGTTGTTGTACCAGTTGGACATATAGGGGCCTGTTGTAGAATCTGGCAAAGGTGGTCTCATTTGACAACCCTGCCGATTTCAGGATTTCCTGTACCAGTACTCTCGCCCTTGCCACCACTGAGGTAGATGCATGACGAGCAGAGAATGCCGTGTACTGTGCATCTACCCCAGCATCGGTTAGTGCCGATTTGACTTGTCATGATATAGTCTTGGCACTAGCCCTGGATGTGGGGAGTTTTACTGTTGCAAATACAAAAGGCACTGCCGACTGTGATCTATGATCGGCTATGTAGGCCCTCAGGTGTAAGTAGACACAAAGCCTTTCATCTGGTCGTCTCTGGAAGAACATGATGAGTGGTTTGTCTGTGGGGTTGTTGGTTTTGGTGTGGAGAGAGTAAGTTATATTCACTGAGTATTCTGTCCACTCACAGTCACCTCTCAGCATTAGGTGTAGGGCCTGTAGCATTTGGCCTGTAGCTAATAATATGAGTAACATGGTTCGCCTGGTAAGTTTCTCAAAGTCTAGTTCATGGATGTATCCCTACTCCTGTAGGGTCTGGTTATGGGTCCCATGCAAAATCCATTGATTTTGATGGGGGCTTCTTGACTTTAGTTCCTTGAACAAATCTTGAGATGGTTGGCTCTTCACCCTCCCGTTGAAGTTAATAAAACAGGATAGGAATGACCTGGAGGTATTTATGGAGCTCTGTCCCACTCCCGTGTCCAGGTGCTCACTAAGAAACTGTATGCAGTCTTTGACTGAGGGCTGTGTTGGATGGACATCCCGTAGGCTTGTAAACGCTATCCAGCGTTTAGCACATCCCTCATATGCTGCTGCAGTGTTAGGGCTCCAGGCCATGGTCATGACCTACCAGGCTGTAAATGAGAACCCCAATAAATCACACTATATGGATTTCATATAGGGATTATCAGTAGCTGTGATCTACCTGCCAATGGAAACATCTTGTTGGGGTCTCCTGGCCACAACAGGGTCGTAGGCGTGATGGGGATGTGTAAGTGTTCTCCGTACCCCTTGAGCTAGGTCAGGCTGGCATACCATGGTTGGGTTGGCCAGTATGGTACCACTAGCAAACCTGTCGTCTTGTCTTGTTTGACCTTTGTCAGTACCCTGCCGACAAGAGAGAAAGGTGGGAAGATTAGTGACTCATCATTCCATGTGCATGTGAATGCATCTGTACAGTTTGAAGGTGATTCTATGTTTCCATGCATAAAGGTATATGTGCTGTGTGACGTCATCATAAGGTATTAATCCCAGAGAACCACCTTTTTTGATACAATTAAGGGCTGTTGTGTTATCAATGAACAGGTGTACACATTGGTTTTTCACTCTGCGCTTTTTCAACGCCATGAGGATTGGACATCGATGGGCCATTCCTCACCATACTCAAAGTCACCTTGTTGCCAGTAGCAACCCCATCCTGTTTTAGATGAATCTGTGTAGATTGACACTTGTGGACAGATTTCTGCATACAGTGCAGAGGCCATAGGGAGGTGTGACAGCCACTGTTTGATACAATCATGAACCTCGTCATTTAAGTACATCTTTGCATCATTGTTACCCAATGACTTTCTAGCGCCCAGTATTTAACTCTTTGAAGCAGTTTAATATGGACCTTGGCCCTGTCATTGCCGGGTTCAATAGCTGTCAGTTTCCCTATGACTCCTGCAAACTGTCTGACTAACAATCTCCTGACCTGGAGAAGGTCATTTGCCAAACTCATCAGTTTCCCCTTTTATTTGGGAGGAATGTGTAATGTCAGTTTGGTAGAATCAATGGTTAAGCCTAGATATTTGATGGATTGTGCCGGGGTCAAGACTGATTTCCTAAGATTTATCATAAAAACCGGCTTCCTGTAGGATTCTGAGGGTGTGTTTTACAGACTGTGCCACAAACTCTGGAGTCTCTCCAAAGATTAGTGTGTCATTGATGTAAAACACAAGATGCACTACATAGTGCACCCTCAGGTGTGACAGTAGCGCCTTCATAATACGTGTGAAGAGTCTTGGATTTGGTGAATAACCATTTGGCAGGCATGTGTACCTCTAGTGTTCACCATGAAACTGAAAGTGTAAGAAATCTCTGTCTCTTTCTTTTATAGGAAGGATGAAGTAGGCTGACATGATGTCTACAGACCTCACGAAGGAATGTTGAGGTAGGATACGCATTACTGATGCCATTTTGAAGTATTTAGAGACTGTAAATTCATTCAGTCCTGATAGGTTCAAAATAGGTCTAAAAGTACCGTCTGTTTTTGGTCTTAAGAACATGTGTGACACGAAAGCTCTTTTACAATGCACTGCTGGCTCTATGATACTTTTTCTCAGCATGTCCTGTATTTGTATGTCCAGCTGGGCATCCTTAACTGGGTTAATGGATGCCGAGTCAGGAATGTCCGACCGTGTCGGAATTGAGTGTAGGTCAATGGTTAGCCCTTTCACCATATCTAATACTCATTTATTAGTGGTGAATTTTGGCCATTTTTCAGCTTGCCTACCCAAACCACCTGCTCAAAATACCTGGGAATTTTTGGTGGATTTTACAGGTGTTTTGGGCAGTGGGCCAAGGGGGAGTGGTTTAACAACTGAGTGTCTTATGTTTATTTGTTGTTGTTGTCTTTGTTTGTGTTGTTGCCACCCATGTACTGGTTCAGCCTGGTTGACTTGCCCCTCTTGCCACCGTTGGGGGTGTTGTTGTTGGGCCGGTAGTCTTGTTGGCGATTTGACACCCCCTGGTGGCAGTGGCGGTCCTGACTGGGCCTGGAGCACCCCGCTGAGTATTTGAGGCTGGACCCACTTTTGGTATGGCGGCTGCGGGTCTGGCCGCCCTTGTAGTTTTCCTGGCGGCAGTTCTAGGGCCTGGGGGGAACTACCACATCTCTTGGGCTTAGGGCTTCTTCCACTTTCTGCCTGACCACAATTTGTTCCCTGCCAGCTCCAAGCAGATATTTGAAGCTTTTGTTGTTTTCCGGCATCTTTGCTACTTCTAGGCCCACACCTTTCAGGCCTGCATATACATTGTTGCGTCTAATGTAATTTGTTTTCCATGAGGATTTTGCTATCAGCTTTAGGGAATCTGACACACTTGTGACCAATTTCTTAGGGCTAAGCATTTCTCCACTGCCCAGGTGGTCCAGCGCCTGCACTAATGGTCTGGTTGCAAACTGCAAGCACCACTGTAACGATCTGAAAGTGTCGTCTCTCTGAACCACTGCTTCCCTGTTTTTCTTTACCAGCTGTCTAGACATGTCCTCATTAAGCCTCGGTTTATGTAGAACCTCCAGGCTAGAGGGTCTGGGGTATGTCTTGTAGAGCACTTTTAGCTGGTCCTTAGTGGAAGGGTTCATATATATGGCATCCACTAAGATTTGTACTTTTTCTGGTGTGCTTGCAGTCTCAGCATCCTGTAGCTCTGTAAAGGGAAGCTGTACTGCCGCTAGGGGGCAGTCAAATTGCTGTGGTCCATATACAGGTAATGGATTTTCCTGCTGCTGATTAAGTGCTCTAAGTGCTGGATAGTCATACTGGTCTGGTAGCATCACCTCTGGTTGGCGATGTCCGTGTTGTACCTCTATGTTTGCACCAGGGGTCGCTGCAGGGCACGCATCAATGTGCGAGGCATCCGCGGCCACCCAGGCGGCTGTCGCGTCCTGCCGCACAGAATGACGCTGAGTGGGCGTTGGCTGTATGGCGCGTCCAAAATTTGTAGGAGGGTGATCTCCCCCGGTGGGGGGTCCGTCCTCTTGTCTGACTGCGGATCTGGCCATGGATCTGTTTGAGTCAGATCTGTTGTTGTCAGAATAACACCCTGAACTACCAGATTCCTAAATGTGAATCACTGTGCTTTGACTCATGGCACTATGATCACTGTATTGGCTGGTGCCCGTTGACATTGTGTGAGCTGCTCACCTGGGAGCCTGTTGAGCATTTTGAAACACCTGCTCCACCTCTGTAGCTTTCCCTGTCCACTAGGGCATGGTCAGGTTGGTCAGCATAGAGAGGTATAGCTCGTGCCGGTTCACCCCTGCCCCTCCTATGCCTAGGCTGGTGATCTCTGTCTTGAGAATGTACTACTCTAGGGTCTGAAATTGGGCTGGTGAAAATGTAATTGTCATATAGAACAATTCAATTCAATTCAAAATTCTTTATTTCAGTTGCAACAATATAGGTCAATTCCTGTAATTATTTCTGTTACAACACAACATGCATATGTATGTTCAAGTTTAGATGATATCATTGAAAGTACAATTTCATGAACAGTGTCAGCTTCAGTATATTAATACAATACCACATTAATAATGTCATGAGTAAATTCTCTTTATGTTAGTACTTATAACAAAAGATACAGGGGTAGTGTGTGGGTAGACTGCACCCATACAAAGGGTGCAATGCATCATTGATGAAATCAAAGAGGGACACACTTTCCAACTCAGACCATGAACAAGGAATAAACTTTGGTTTTAAATACTGTGAAGGAGCTGATATTTCTTATCTCATTGTATAGGGTATTCCAGGCATGTGCCATTCTATAGGACACACTCTGACTCGCCTTTATAGTTTTATACCATTGGACAGTAAGTAATTTGGCGTCATGGCGCCTAGTGGGTATTGTCCTGTCATCAATATTATCAGGATCAGAGGCATAGATAAAAGAATTTATCAATACTATTCTCTTGGTCTTTTTAAATATGTCAGGAATATTTGCCCAAGATCTCAAAGCTTCTATTGGCAAGTTTTTGTGCCCAAGATAACATATCCTAAGCATTCTCTCCATAGACCTCTGAAGGCCCAGGAGGCCAGACTTGTTGCCAGTACCGTATATCATTAGACCATAATCAAAGCAGGGGAGAATCATAGTCCTAATGATGTCCAAGGTAACATCCTGTGTCAAACTTTTCCTCAGTCTTGACAGAAGAAAGGTTTTGTATGAAATACCTTTCTGCACTACATTTGAAGTTCAGGTCAACATCAAGCTCAATACCTAAGTATCTATACTGATAGGAGTGTAGAAGCTGTTGGCCATCTATATAAAACCCAGGAACTGGATGTCTATCACGTCTGTATTTAGTGCCTTAGATGGCAAACTTCGTCTTTTAAACATTTAAAGACAGCATTAGCCAGGTCATCATTGATGAGAGTAACAATATCAGGAGTCGGATATGGATAGGATGTGAAAAGAGCAGTGTCATCTGCATAGAGTTGGGATTTAAGGAACCTCAAAGATGAATCTAAGTCATTAATATAAACCAAAAACAACAATGGACCCAAAATTGAGTCCTGGGGAACCCCACAGGTGATTGGGTTGGGTTGAGAGATAACACCATTGGCCTTTGTTTTTTGGTAACGATTTGTTAAGTAAGACTTAAACCACTTGACTAACATTGGGTCAAGTCCAATCTTACTTAATTTAAGACAAAGGAGGCTGTGATTTATTTTGTCAAAAGCTGTGGCAAAATCTAGGTATGTTACCATGGTTACATGCCCTTGCTCAACAGCTAAGTACATGTAATCAGTCAATGTATTAAGGCTTGACATTGTAGATCTTTTAGGCTGAAAACCGTTGATTTTTATTCAAGACACCATTCTCCAGGAGGTATTCCAGAATCTGTATATGTACATATTTCTCACAAATTTTAGAATTTAAGGGCAGTATACAAATAGGCCTAAAATTTAATACAATGCTGGCATTTCCCCCTTGGGAATGGGTGTAACCGATGTCTCTTTCCATGTGTCAAGGAAGCTACCACTGGTTATGGATAGGTTTATAATATGTTGTAAATGATGGGGAAGTGGTAGGAGGGCATCCTTGAGAACAGTTGTTGAAATATTAGTTAGGCCAGAACCTTTGTTTGTTTTGATATTGCGTATTACTTTTTGTAGCTCATCCAGGGTGACAGGCCTCAGGTAAAAGGCATTAACATCCATCTAACCCACATAGTCCCAAACCTGATTCATATTTTGGCCCAATATTAACAAAATATTGATTTGTAGCGTTCTACCCCTCGATGTTATATCGAATCTTTCGATAAACAACGAAGAACAACTATTCAGGTTCCAGTTAAAACTTTATTGTCTAATAACACATAGGCATCAGCCGTTCTTGATCACAGTTACAGGTGGCAGAGTTTGAACTCTATTGCAGGTTCGACACTAGGCCTTCTAGTGTCTAGAGTTAATATTCCACATGAACCCCCTCTGTGCAGGAGCACAGAGGAGTATTAGAATATGGTAGCCGGGCAGCCGCCGACCATTGCTCACAATGGTCAGTCGGGGCTGGACTGACCCTGAGGAAGGCCGTACAACGGCCTTATATACACCGGAGTCGAGGGCCACGTGACCAAGTGGTGACGTGGCGCTGGACTCCAGCGCCCCCAGGCGTCGGGTAATAGAGGTGCTCTCGACGTCGCCCACGAGGACCACGAAGGTACCTCGAAGATGACGCGGGACCACCACACCACCCCCCACTAGACTGAAACGAGGTCTCTGAAAATTCAGAGATCCCGGATCAGTCTAAACAATTAGATAATAATATGAACTACTGGATCCGTCGACATAGTCGACAGAAACAGTAGAGGAATATATAGAAATATAGTTTCTACTGTACTGTAGAAAAAAAATTATTATCACAGTTAAATTATAAGGCGTTGCTCCATCCAACGTAGGAGACCAGTGTCGAAACACTGCTTCACGACCTGCTCCTGGTCGATCCGAGGGAGGCACGACCGGGTATGGCAACCGGGGTCGTGTCGTTTCCTCCCTGTCTCGTTGAGAAGCTCCTTCCAGCGTAGGAAGCCCATCGATAGCGTACAATACTACTATGATGGTCCTTCGACCGTGAGGCCGAGGATGTGTGGCACCACCGGGCCCTAAGACCAGGGTGGCGTCGGATCCACACAGCTTCGCAGGGAGGTCCGGGGACAGGAAAGGTACCCCCACTCGTGGAGGGTACACCGTCGTCCGGGAACGAGTTCCCGGGGGTTCCGTGCTGACATCGAGACTCTGTTCGATGTCAGCGATCCAGGCTGACGAGGAGGCGCAGTAGTTTCATACTACTGATCCTCCGAGATGGACCCTGTAGCGGCGTCGATTTCGGCCTGCTCTCCGTCAGTGCGCTCCTCTCCATGTGGAGCGCTGGCGGCTAGCTGGCCCGAAAACGTCGGCGACTCCGGCAATGGGGCCTCACGGTCCATTGTCGTACTCCAAGCCTCGTTAGAGGTCTCGGGTGCATCCCGGGAGTCCCCCTCAGCATCTGAGTGGAGAACGGCCGAGTCTGCTGAGTCGCTTCCGTCGTCGTCGTCGCTCTCCTGACCTTCACGGTCGTCCTTGTCTCCCTGGTCAGGGGGAGGCTTTGGAGAATGATCGACGACATCGACGTCCCCGTCTATATCCATCGACTGTTCCACCTCGGCAGGTTCTACTGCTTGGGCGGAAGCCGACGGGTCCGGACAGACGGCTACGTTCGCCGGGGCCAGGGGAGTGATGCCCTGAAGATCCGGATGGATCCTCGGTGACACCATTCTCTGGACCGGTGGCGGCGTAGGCTCGGTGGTTCCCGAGAGGGTTATCAAGGGAACCGAGGAGGAAGACGGGGCTGCTGGCGGGTAGACGGAGGCACCGAGAGACCTACCCGGGGTGTCAGGCTTGTCCTGCACCACCTGCTCTCGGCCCAACATTGTCATAGCCGAGCTCAGACTGTCAATCTTTGGAGACAACTCTCTCAAAGGATTCGTCTGAGCCGCCAGCGTCCTGACGTCAGGAATCACTCCACCCTCGACGAGGTACCTCTGCGCTTCGCGAGAGGGCTCGGTTCGAATGGGCTTCAGGGTTCGGACGCCATGGTGTTTGTCCCTCATCCATTCCGAGAGTTGGACCCCGAAGACTCTAAAGAATTCGCGGTCGATTTCCTCCCAGCCTTCTATGATACTGTCCCTCTTGGTAATATCATATTGGGCCTGTGCCTCAAAGTTATTGAGACGCGTTCGGACGTCGGTCAGACGAGAGTCCATCTCCATCTGAACGGTCTGGCGCGCCTCATTCCTAAGAGCCGGAAGGAGCTCGTTACGGATGGCCATGTTTGTTCTATCAAACAGGCCGAACAAGTAGGCACTCGCTTCCTCACGGAATGCCTCACCGAACTTGTCGATAGCAGGGCTGCCTGTCATCTGTAGAAGTCCCTTACAACGTTCCACGAACGTCTTCGGGACCCCACATTCGACGCCATCGCCGTATGCAGGCTGTGCCAACTCCCAACGCAAGGTTGCTGTCGGGGTGTCGGCGCCTGTCACGACGTTGGAGAAGCTAGCTCCTGCTGCCGAGGTCAATGTCGCGCCTCCCACGTGGACACGCGGCGTGGCAGCTGGGGTGCTGCCCTCTGCCGCTGTAGGGGGCTTGACAGGAGACGAGTTGGTGGTCACCTTGGGTTGTCGATCACGACCACTCCGGGTTTCCACCGTCTTGCCTCCAGTTTTAGCACCACTGGTGCTTGGTTTGGCTGAACCGGTCGAAGCAGTCTTCGACTTTTTAGGAGCCGGGGCCGGGGCGGCTTTCGATGCCTTTTCGGGCTTCGAGGGAGCAGCCTGCGGCTTAGGCTTCTTGGGTTCAGTCGAACCGGCAGACTTTCCAGCTTCTGTAGAGTGGGGCCTCTTGTTCCCACTCGTAGAGGCTGTAGGTCCTGGGTCCCGAGGACGACTGGCCTCCCGCTTCTTCCGTTGCTCTACCCTGAACTCGGGGTAGGCACCGTAGAAAGCGGGCATCAGCTCCGGTCTGATATACAGGCGCTTTGTAGACGGGGGTGCGGGGGCCATCCGCATCCAGTGTCTAGTCGGCGCGCCTGTCTTCTCATTCCGTTCGCACTTTCCAACCAGTGTCTCCACTAGCTGGATAGCGCCCTCGGCGTTGTACTTATGGGGCTGCTTGTACGACTTGAGATGACGCGCCATCAAGCCCCTTCGTGAGGTCACGAAAGGAGGAGAGGTCGGGTCATCAGGGTCCTGATAACATGGAATGGTCTTTTCCACCTTAACACAACCGAACTGCGGACGGATGGCTCGATGCTCTTCAACCAAGTGTCGAGCATACCTGCCGTCAGTCGCGTATACGCGAGGGGGAAACCCCTTACGTGTGCAGTTCTCGAAAGCACACTGCTGCCCTGGATTGAAGATGCGCCATGCGAACCCAATCCGCTGTCGCTCGGGCAGCGACACCCCCGACGAGTCTGAGGCATTCGTAATATTCTCGATCATCGAGACATACCAGTCAATGGCATGACTGTCGTCCGAATACCATTCCTCGTCGTCACTACCATCCTTTCCGACGAGACTTGGGAGTACCACTTGACCATTCTTGCGGTAGTCCTGAAGCTTTGTCAGTGGCCTGTCATCGACGTACTCAGCACGTCGTTTGGCAGTGATCGCTGACAGTTGCTTCCACTCGTCGACAGCCCTGGCCGTGTCTGGGGGTGAGGATACGGTGCTCTCCACGGCACCGGCATCGACCTCCCACGGCTCGGTTCCAGGTTCCGGTGGAGCAGTAGACTCGCTACTCCTCTCCCGGGCTGGAGCCTTCTTGGCTGCGGACTCCTTTTTGCTACTTTCCTTCTTGGGCACCCTAGGGATCTTGAAATCCTTCAAGGTACCCTTGGATGCCTTCGATTCAGTCGGCTTCTTGCCTTTAGAACCTGAAGGGGTAGCACTTTTCGATGGAGCAGGCGTCGACGGCTCGTCGACCTCCATCTCATCGGGAGAAGAGTCTCTCGAGGCGGCAGCAGCTGCGACCTTCAAGTCGCGCTTCTGCTGCTTAGCTGCCTCCTTCGCCTTCCGGCGGAGCTCCTTCTCCCGCTCCTGGGACTCAGCCAAGGCTTTCTGTGCATCCTCGATCTGCTTCAGAAGGGCTGCACTCTTAGCCGAGGTAGACTCGAGCTCTTGCTCGGGTCTGGTCCTCTTGGACTTCTTCTTCTTCTTCTGCGACTTGTGGCTCGCCGAAGAGCTGTACCCTGACTGCTCGTCGGACGAGGACCCCATGGTTCTTCCTGAACTGCCGGGTTCCACCAGGGAGAGAAGACTCCGGGTCTCGAACCGTTCTCAGACGGGACAAGACGTCGAAGAGGATCTTCGAGGTTTTTCGATCCGCACTCTGGCGGGTCGAAGCCTCGAAGGTGTCTTCGATGTACCTCGAACCGCACTCAGGCGGCTCGAGGGACCGAAGACTGGAGTCTCGAGTGAACACGAACCTGCGCTCACACAGGTCGTGTCCCTCGACACTAGGCAGGGGAGACCTCCTACACTCAGGTAGGAAGTCCCCAGACGGAGCGTACCAGCTGGAATAAGCTAGGCTTAGTCCAGCTTATCTGCGTCCGACTCTCACGAGAAGGGCGCAGATGTGACCTCCGTGGTGGGCGACGCGGCCTTTTATCCCTGTGGCGCACGTCTCTGATTGGAGGAAGGGGCTACGTGACCGAGGAGGGCGAACCCTATTGGTCCACAGCGCATCACGCCATGACCAAATAAGGTATTGCTCAAAAAAATAGAACGACTCACTCTCCCCTCACCGTCACGCTCTGCTTCTCCAGTCGCAATGTTTGCATATGCCGTTATTTCCTATGCGGTCTATGGGTTCCAACACTATTAACATGGATTAATCTGGGCACCCCCTCCTTCATCAGACTACCGGGATTAAAAAAATGGTTCCAATATGGATCTACCCTTCGGGCAGTATCCACCAGCCTATGCTGGGAACCCGTCCTCACAGTCAATAAAATCAGAGGCTCCAAATTTCCATGTTTCCAGTGTCAGTTTGTCTCAAACTAAGAGGCAATCGTACGACTTCTCGTTGTGTAATTTTTTTATTCACCGTCGGCTTCACGTCCACAGACAGATTTACTCAAGAACGGCACCCGTTATTTTAAAGTCTCATTAAAAACACAGGTTAGTAAAGCTGCTGCTTAGTATTGTGCGAAACATCGATTACTGAGTAGGGTTTAATCTAGGGCTTTTTCTGATTTTAACCTTTACTACAGGAACGAGTGTTGAGCCTCGGGGCGGGTTACTATCACCCCCTCCTAGCCCGCCGTCCTTTGATGTGGCCGGGCCGACCGGGCTATTAACCCGTTTCCGTCGGCGTCTGCCTCCCATCACTTGTGACGGTGTGGATGCAGGAGCCAGAGTGTTTGCTCTGGGTTTCCTTTCATCCTCGACACTCGCTGACCGTTCCTTTGATGAGCCTTGGCGCTTAAGCCTCGCTCGAGTCATAGGTCCGGACTGGAGTGACTGATCTTTCACTTCAATCGAAACGTTTCGATGTGAAGTTTGTTCAGTCGTTCGCACCTTCGAGGGGGGGTCGGGCTTCCGACATCCCTTCAAAGGCTGTTTAGATGTTTTCGACTTATCTCGACGGGCCGGTCGACCACGGCGCCGCTTTGATGGTTTACTGGCATCCAACACCTCCACCTCGCTCAGTTTTCGAGCTTTTTGCTGTCGTTTTCGATGACCCTGCTTAGTTTGTTCTTTAGACTGGACTTCCGGCCGCGACCTTTCGACCTCTATTTCGACCTGTCCAGAAACAGACTTAGCCCTTTTCGTAGCCCTACGAGAAGGTGAATCATCATCAAGTTGTGGTTGCAACAACTCGACAGTTTGTGATAGTTCTACGCCCAACCACCGGCGCACTCTATCAACATTGCTCTTTTGCAACCGTCCGCGGGATGATCGAAGTAATAATGTCGACTCAGAGAGGACAGAATCTACAACGAACGGCCCATCCCAGTTGGGGGCAAGCTTCATAGCTGCCTGGGGGGTGTGGTACCTCACCACCTGTTCACCAACTGAGTATCTTCTCTGCTTTAGCCCATAGTCATACCCGACCTTCTGGCGTTCCGCAGATTTACCTAAGTTTTCCCTTACCATGCTATAACTCTCCCTCAATCGGTCACGAAGTTGTTCCACGAAGGTGACGGAACAAGGGACTTCGAGTGGGTTCTCGATTGAGCCGAAAATCACATCCGCTGGCATGAGAATTTCTTCCCCGAATACCATCATATTTGGACTGCATCCAGTAGAACTGTGCTCAGAGCTGTTATATGCGGACACCACATATTTAGCCTGTTCATCCCAGTCGTCCATATGTTTGTCTACCAACATAGTCAGACTCTGAATCAACGTTCTATTGAACCTTTCCACCTGACCATCACTCTGTGGTCTGTATGGATTGGTTCTCTGTTTTACAATCGTCAAATATTCACACATCTCAGAGAAGAGTCGAGATTCGAATTCTCGACCTTGGTCGGAATGCAGAAGCAACGGGACTCCAAAGGTCAAAACCCATTCGTCCACGAAGGCCTCTGCACAGGTCTCTGCCGTGTGATTTGGTAGGGGAATAGCGCGTACATACTTGGTGAAGTAATCTTGGATTACTAACATGCAAGTATTCTTGTTTGGCGTGGGTGCAAATCCCGAGATGATATCCATAGCTATCCTCCCGAATCTCACCCCGAACAACTCTTGGTGCAGAGGAGACTTACCCATGCCCTCGCCGGGCTTTACCAGGCAACAGGTAGGACAGTGTCGAACCCAACGACCTATGTCCTTTCCCATCCCGGGCCAGTAATATCTCCTTTTCACCTTTTCGAGCGTTCGTTTACGACCAAAATGTGCCGCTGTTCGGTGTCCGTGGCAAAAGGAGAGTACCTCACCCCTCAGTTGGCGTGGTACAACTACTTGAATCGTGCGCCTAGCTCGACCCGCCTCGACTTTCCAGCGACACAACAAGCCTTCACGGAAGGTTAGTAGAGGCCATTGCCCTACTAATTTCCGTACCTCGGCGCTCTCGATCGATACATCAGGCCTAGTGGGTTTAGCCCCCTTAACTAGCCATTCAGCAACTCGTTTGATGTCAGCGTCCGCTTTCTGAGCATCAATGAGTTCATCGAGAGACCAAAATGCAACACCCACCCGGCTGTCTACTAAACCACTTACGGCTGCCAAAACAGCATTATGACTGCCGCAGTCTGTGCAATCCGACCTCTGGCATAGCCGCACAGGGATACGACTAAGGCCATCGGCGTTTAGATGCTTGGCCCCACTTCGATGTTCGATCTTAGAGTTTTCGAGACCGAACTCCGAAAGGTGGGCCAGCCACCTACCCATCATTCCCTCAGCCTCTTTGAAATTTAGGAGCCATTTCAAAGACGAATGATCGGTGCGGATAGTGAAGTTACCACCATAAAGGTAGTGCCTAAACTTCCTGGTGTACACGACAACTGCCAACAGTTCCCTTTTGGTAGTGCAGTAGTTTCGTTGTGTTTTACTTAGAGTGTTGCTGGCAAATGAGATCGGGACCTCCATTCCATCCTGCACCTGGGATAGAACAGCCCCGATCGCTGTGTTGCTAGCATCAGTGTCCAAGATAAAACGACCGTCGGGTGTGGGGAATCGAAGAACAGGTGTCTCCCTGAAACTTCGTTTTAACTCGACAAAAGCATGTTCGGCTTTCTCCGTCCACGCGAATGCCTCGTAACGACCTCTACTACCTTTAGGTTTTTGGATCACTAAGTCCTGCAAAGGACTCACGAGTTCTGCAAACCCCGGGATGAACTCTCGGTAGTAGGAACAAAAACCAATGAAGGATCGGATTTCCTTCACTGTAGTGGGCCTAGCCCAAGTCATTACATCGCTAATTTTCCCCGGGTTGGCTTCTATACCCTGTTCAGACACGATTCGGCCCAGGTACTCGACTGAAGTCCTAAAAAGTTGACATTTTTTAGGTTTCAACTTCAGTCCCCACGCCCGAATCCTGTTGAAGACTTCTGCCAGATTCGCCATTGCTTCATCCGTCGTTTTGCCGAAGACGATGATATCATCGAGGTAAACCAGGCAACTTTTACCTAGCAAACCTCTCAACATCTCCTCCATCATTCGCTCGAATGTGGCGGGGGCGTTACACAAACCAAACGCCATGCGATCGAACTCGTAGAGCCCCCTCTGGTAGGAAAAAGCGGTTTTCTCGACGTCGTCGGGATTCATCCCGATCTGCCAATATCCAGATTGGAGATCGAGACAACTAAACCACTTGTTCCCTCCTAGGGCATCCAAGGATTCGTCGATGCGCGGGAGGGGGTAAGCATTTTTCTTAGTCACTCCATTCAGACATCGATAATCGACGCAGAATCTCATGGTCCCATCCTTCTTCGTCACCATCTGGACGGGACTGGACCAGGGACTAGTACTTGGCCTAACCACCCCCGTATCCAACATCTCCTTAAGTTGTTCATCCGCCGCAGCCTTCTTGCTGAGCGGAATCCTTCTATAAGGGACTCGGATAGGTTGTGCGTCACCCGTGTCGATGTTATGCAGACATCGATCGGTGCGCCCTAACGGCTCATCTGGGGATTTAAAGACATCCACATGTTTACGTAGCAAGGCGGACAGCTTCAGTCTTTCCTCTGGCTGGGTCAGGTGGGTGTCGCCATACATGTCTAACAGCCAGGTAGGGAGCTCCCCCGTGTGGGTGCTCGCGATTTCTGCCGTCTCGATGTCTGCAGCTTCTTGCTCGAGACGCATCATCACGGATCCTACCTCCGGTGACGAGAGTTCACCGTTTCTGTCAGCATACTGTATAGTACCGACCACCTGGCCTTTCTCCAGGACAATGTCTCGATTCAGTGGATTACAGACGGGAAACACTGTTCGACGAACATTGCTGACAAGGGCAGCCTCACCAACCAACCCAAAACATCTCAGAGTGTTCAGGTCGGGTTCGACGATGCCCTGTCGGTCTCTTTCCAGACCTTCGGATTTTACCAAGACATCACACCGATGTCTGGCAGGTATCCTAGTGGTCTGTGCTACTGAGGCTATCGATGACACTCTCTTCAGTTTACACTGATGGTGCTCTTCTACCGGCTCGGTCATGACCAATTGACCCGTCCTTGGGTTCAGGATCATACCGTATAATGCCGCGAAGTCGAGCCCCAGAATGCCATCGTCAGCCACATCGGCCACTATTGGGCTAAACACATAGTGGGTCGATGCGACCTTAAGAGGTAGAACCAATCGACCATAGGTCCGCATTTCGGCTCCAGACGCAGTGCACGCCGTTATTCCCTCGTAGAGATTATCTGACGGCACCACTAACGTTTTCGCGAGTTCTCGAGAGACAATGGTGTGGCTGGCACCAGTATCTATCAGGAAGTCCAGAGAACGCCCTCGAATCTCTGCAGACAGGTACCATCGTTTCCCCGACAAGGGGGCGGTTCCTGCTAGCATTCTCAACCCTACGTCAGTACTCAGATCGATCCCCCTCCTCTTCAGAAAAGAGAGACAGGGATCATCTGAGGGAAGCTCTGTTGCGCAGACTCTGGCCAGCTGCCGCATCAGGGCTTCTCTCCCGGCGTCGACTTTCACTTTCGATCCAGTCGAACCCTCGACCTCGGAGTTCGGGCTGCCAGCGCCCTGTTCCTTGGCCATTGAGGCTTTTTCTACACCGACATCTTCGGAACCCGACCGGTGATCAACCGGTGCCGCTGTGGTAAAGGGCTGGGACGGCCCTACCGGGACCTTACCTAGTTCCCTCGAATCTACTGTCGTCTGATCAGGAGTGCCAGAGGTGCTGATACCTTGGCTTTTCGATGGTCGGGCAGCTCGATTGCCACGTCGAGCCGCCCGCCTCAGTTTTCCGTCGCGTCAGGTGGTAGTCCTTTAATCGGCTCGGGGCAAGTTCGTGCGAAATGCCCCTGCTTCTTGCAGTTCCAACACTTGGCGTCGGACGGAGGGGTACTCGGCTTCTCCGAGCTAGTACCAGGGACATCCCCCCCCTCGATAACCCTGAGTAAATTCTTCAATTGACTCAGCGAGAAGGTCTGCTCCTGCACCTTGGGTTTGGAGGCCTTGTTTGGTGTTTTCGATTTACCAGCGGATTTCTGACCTTTCTTAGTCTTACTCCCCGCCCCGGGCTTCGAGTATGAGGAGACTTCGCCCTGTCCTTCCTCAACCAAAGCGGCGTCGGCCAACGCCGACAATGCATTTGTTGAGGTAGGATTCACCAACTTCGGCAGGAGTTGTCGTTTCCGCAACAACTCGTCTGCCAAGTCCATGAGATCCTTTAGGGACATGTAAGTACGCCACTCCCGAAGAACGTCTTGTTGTAAATCAACGTCATACAATCCTCCTATGAACAACTGGTTGACTTTGGTTATGAGCCATTCAACCGAGAAGTCCACACCTGGATAGGCATCGCCGGCAAGACGTCTCAAAGCAAAGCCATAGGCTCTAATGCTTTCGTTCTTGCCTTGGCGTCTCTTCTCCATTGTAACAATGGGGTCTTGAAGGCTAGAAGTCATGGCTTCCGTTACCATGTCGACCAGTCCCTCCAAAGTCCCATCTCCATGCTCCTCCCATAGCCACACAGTATCAGCTGCCGGGCCATTCGCTTGCTGTTTTGAACGTTCCGCCTGTCTCAATTCCGATACTAGGAATTCCAGGCGGGCATGTTCGGGTTTCGAGAGATCTCGTTGCTCGCTGATGGCAAAGAGTTGCTTGGCCTCCTTCATGGCATGGTCAAGCCACTCTCTGTAGTCAGGGTTTTCGACTAGATCCCCTTGAGTAGCAACTCTAGTAGTGCTGCATTCACTACCTTGTTGCTTATCTCGAAGTCTAGCGGTACGCAATTTCGATTCCGTCTGCTCCTTCAGACGTTCTTCGAGTGCGAGTTCATCACGAACTTCTTTATTCACCCTGGCTTCATCAGCCTTTCTGCGAGACAATATCTCTCGTCGGAGCTCATCGATTTCACCACGTATGGCTCCCAAAGTGTCCGAATCCTTCTGATCTTTCAGTGACTGGGCTACTAGGGATTCAGACTTCAAGGAATTAAGCTCGGCCTCATGCCTCGCTTTTTGTTCCATTAAGACCTGATATTCCGCCATTTTGTTTGCGTGTTCGATTCGTTCCTCACAGCGACGACGCATTTCTGCCTCGTCCCTGGCTCGAGCATCCTCGTCAGCTTGCATCTGACAGAGTAACGACTCCCGTACCTGACGTAGCTCTTTCACCTGCTTTTCATAAGCCGTTAGGTGCTCAGCTACTTCTTCAGTATGCTCGGCTGATTGTTGGTTCAACTTATGCCACAACTCTTGCAGTTGTTCCTCCAACATAGTCTTTTCTACTTCTTGTAGTTTCAACTTATGTTTAAGGGACGTCTGCTCGTGCTGGGCATCCCGAAAATCGTTTCGAGCTCTCTCGACACATTCTCGGCGGCTTGTAGCAAGGCGATCGATCTTTGCTTTTAGCGATTGACAATCCATTGCTGTCAACCGACTACGCTCGATATCTGACTTCGTTGCAAGCAAGGACTCCTTTTCGCTAGAGAGCTGCTTGACCTTCTCTTGAAGATCAGTAAGCTCTCTATTTGCGATCTGAGTCTTGTTCGAAGCCTCTAACGCCTGCTGCCTAAGCTGTTCCAACTTCAGCTCTATTTCTGTACTCTTCTCCTGAGCTTTCATGGTGTTACTCGCGAGAGCATCCAACTGTTGGCGACCCTGGCGCAGTTGGCGTTGCTGCTCTTGTAGCAACTCCTCGTTGAGTCCCCTGCCACTGTCAATACTTCCTTGTATCGACACGGGCGAGGGACCCTCGAAGGACCAACTGCCAAGGCCCATTGGAGTTCCCACGGGCGAGGCTGATTTTTCTACATAGGACAAACTCTGTGTCCTTAAGAAGTTCTCAGCCGCCGGAGAGAGTTGAGTCGATACTCGCCAATTGAGTAGCCGGCTCCTTTGATACAGGCCCAACGGGTCAGACGATGGACCTAATATCAGCGAGTGGTTCAAACCACCACCAATTAGTGGATCATTCCTATCCACTAAAGGGCCTGTAGTCACTTGATGTTGATGATTGGGGTCATCATCTTCATCCAAGTGACCCTGCATGTCGAACTTAAGCTCGCAGTACCTATGCGGACTAAAGTTAACAACTGGTCACGGCACCAGTGTAGCGTTCTACCCCTCGATGTTATATCGAATCTTTCGATAAACAACGAAGAACAACTATTCAGGTTCCAGTTAAAACTTTATTGTCTAATAACACATAGGCATCAGCCGTTCTCGATCACAGTTACAGGTGGCAGAGTTTGAACTCTATTGCAGGTTCGACACTAGGCCTTCTAGTGTCTAGAGTTAATATTCCACATGAACCCCCTCTGTGCAGGAGCACAGAGGAGTATTAGAATATGGTAGCCGGGCAGCCGCCGACCATTGCTCACAATGGTCAGTCGGGGCTGGACTGACCCTGAGGAAGGCCGTACAACGGCCTTATATACACCGGAGTCGAGGGCCACGTGACCAAGTGGTGACGTGGCGCTGGACTCCAGCGCCCCCAGGCGTCGGGTAATAGAGGTGCTCTCGACGTCGCCCACGAGGACCACGAAGGTACCTCGAAGATGACGCGGGACCACCACAGATTAATATAGTCAGCAGTTTCCTCTGGTGGAATGGTATATCAGCTAAGTTTATGATATTAGCTTTTTCCCTTGGATTCACAATATTAGATATTTCTTTCCAATATGCTTTAGGATTGTGCTTGTTATTAGTAAACAGTCCTTATGAAAATCTTCTTGTGTTTTTTTAGATAACTCTTTTGCTCGTTTTTTTAGGAAATGGGCTATGTTAATGTCTTCTTGATTCCCAGTTCTAAGTGACTTTTTTAAGGCAATGTCCTTTTCCTGATAAAATTGCAGTAATTCATTAGGAACCCAGGTTTTTTTTCTATTGGCAAATTTGAAATTTGGACATGTAAACTCTAAAACTGTACTAACATTGTGTATTAATAGGTTTGCAGCTCAGTCCCAAAACTGTGCCCAATTAACATTCTTTAAACCAGTTTGGAAGTTCTCTTTAATATAGTTGCAGTATGACCTGCCTGTAAATTCTATGAGCTCTTAATAGTATAACTTGGCTCCTCTAACCATATACACCAATAAATGGTCTGCAATGGATATTTTTAGAGTTCCACTTTTAATGACTTTTTGTGAGTTTGTACAGGCCAAGTCAAGGAGAGACGTGCCACCCCTTGTATCAAAATGCATTACTTCATGTATATATTGTTTACAATCCAGCTGGAGAATTGTATTTTTTAACAATCTTGCTTCATCCCTCTTGTGTTATTACGGAATGGCCCCAACAGGTCCACATTAAAGTCTCCCAACATATAAAATTCAAGATATCGTTCATAGGAATGATTTTTTGCCCAAAACCTTTGTTCCAGTTCCCCCAATGCTTTAGCCGGTTCTAATGGCGGCTCCATACTGGTACTGGCCTCCTCTACAGT
Organism: Acholoe squamosa; assembly: GCA_949317995.1. Classification (NCBI taxonomy): domain Eukaryota; kingdom Metazoa; phylum Annelida; class Polychaeta; order Phyllodocida; family Polynoidae; genus Acholoe; species Acholoe squamosa. The sequence goes on along the minus strand of OX439038.1, from coordinate 33,118,711 downwards.
GGCACTTTATTGAGCTTTCTTGTTCTTTTTATCATCCTTTGTCATCGTCCATGTATACCAAGCTGATCACAATACCATTATAGATTATCCTGTAGCTTGAGAATGATATATCCAATGACAGTCCACGGAAAATACACAAAATTGTTAGCGCTCTCTCGGAGGTAAACTAGTCACTCATGACGTCATAACAAAACCTTGTTGGGACGGCCCATTCTGTACCGTTTCCGGTATCAGGCGTCTGGGTTTTAGTCTTTTGGCTGAGTGACTGGGCAGGTCTACCTTCCTCTTCATTGGTGCCAGTGGGGCATTCTGCTGTGGAGACCTATGCAGAATTGGTGTAGGGTGATAGACCACTCCTGATGAGCTGCTCTCATTCACTGCACTTGAGGTAGAGGGATCACTTGTTGGCCCATTTAGGTCAGGTCTGGTAGGCGAGTACTGCATGATGAAAGGTGGGTGTGGTGAAGGCAAGTAGCGGTTCACTGGTTCACTCCTAGCTGGAGATTGCCCATCTTGGGTAGACCCATCGTCATCGCCCGGCGAGAAAAGGTCTCTGACGGTGCTTGGGGCGTCCCTGGGGGTGCACCCCTCCACCAGTGCTAGTTGTATGGCTTTTTTCAGAATGTCGCCCCTAGGAGGTGTGGAAGGTAATACTGGTCTCAGGTCAGGGGTCTCCATGTGAGCTGCTCAGCAGTGTGTTGACAACAAACACCTGTTGCTACTTAAGAGGCCGTAAGGAGGAGATTCCACAAAATCAAATTTTCATGTAAAATAAATGTAAAACACATCAAACCTGTACATTTTATACATGGTTGGAAGCGTAATCGAAGCGTAATCAATTTCCTTCCATCCTGTAATATTTGTTGTCTATGGAATGTTTATGGAACTAAAACATTCTTTTTTTAGTTCTTTTTGCTTAGAACAGCACTAGGGGGTTGTCATAATTTTCATTTTGATGAGTGGAGAACAATTTTGAAGAGATTTCCGAGGGCACTTTTTTTTCTTTTGATGATACTCCAATTATTAAGGTCTACAGAGCTGTTCAAAGTTGGGTTGTCATTCAAAAAGTGTAATTTGCAAGGGAAAATGGGCGAAAATAGATATAATTACACTTTTTGAATGACAACCCAACTTTGAACAGTTCTGCAGACCGTAATAATTGGACTATCAAGAGAAGAAAATAAGTGCCCTCAGAAATCCCTCCAAAATCCATCTGAAATCATTAGAAGTAACATAGATGACAGATTTTTATCCTATAATGATGTTCTAAGCAAAAGAAGCTAAAAAAGAACGTTTTTGTTCCATTCACATTCCATAGACAACAACATTTACAGGATGGAAGGAAATTGATAAAGGCATTAATTACACTTCCAATCCCTTACGACCCCTTAAGTAGCCCGCTGTGGTCAAGCCCTCAGGCATGGAGTGAATTGGATTCAGCCAATTAGAATGCTGATGAGACTCAATTAGGGTGTGGTCAAACAGTAGGCCCTTCTGTGACTGACAGGTTGGTGTTAGTGTCCCTCACGCGGTGTGTCAATTAACCGACACCTACTTACCTCATCGCATGAGGACGCCTTCGCTTGTCACCAGATGTCCTTATTGGGACACTGTGACATTATCTGTCTTAAGAATCCGACATATGTCGGACGCTGCCACCTGGTGGCAAGTCGCGTCGCGTCCCCCATCTGGTTTTTGTTTGATTCACATTCCATAGACAACAACATTTACAGGATGGAAGGAAACTGATAAAGGCATAAATTACACTACCAATCCCTTACGCCCCCTTAAGTAGCCCGCTGTGGTCAAGCCCTCAGGCATGGAGTAAAGTGGATTCAGCCAATTAGAATGCTGATGAGACTCAATTAGGGTGTGGTCAAACAGTAGGCCCTTCTGTGATTGACAGGTTGGTGTAAGTGTCCCTCACGCGAACCCCTGTATAATTATTGACTCAGTTTAGGGAATAGCCCATTGGGTGATTGTCTAATACAAAATGATACTATGTGGACTAGATAGCGAGTAAATTATACTTTGGTTGAGCTACATAGGGCATCCACAAAATAGACATACCTCCGGTAGACTGTCAGTGAGGTTTCTGGATGCATGTGGATTGAGCCTTTTGAGGGCGTCTTTTCTACTGCAGTTAATCCACTCATGCCCATTAATCCACTCATGTAGCTAATCCACTCATGCCTATTAATCCACTCATGTAGCTAATCCACTCATGCCTATTAATCCACTCATGCACATTAATTGTTAAGTTAATGTAATGTAAAATAACTGTAATTTTTATCATAACATCCTATCGACCACTGACGTGGGTTGGCTTAGAGAGACAGGTCAGGTATGGTGAGCTTATCGTCATACTTTAACATAATTCGAGTTTTAATTTCGCTGGTGATTTAGTGGTGGGAAGAGTGCTTCTGGCACGAGGGCTGGGCTAACCCACATCAGTGGTCGATATTATGATGATAATTATAGTTATTTTACATTACATTAAAATAACTTAACAATGATTACCATTATATATCCATTTATCGACCACTGACATTGTGGGTAGGCTACTTCAATTCGTTCATGAAATTAAAACTCAGGCGGGAGCTTTGCTATCTAAATAAGTTTTATTATATGTTAGCAAAACTACAGTCATCACTTTATATGTAGACAAAACATATATAATAGGTCAGGAACTTTATGTTCCGAGTAAACAGGCAAAATGGTATACATTGCGTAGACCTTGTATGATATAATAGTGTTATTTCAATGACTGTAAGCGTAATGTATTTCCCTCCCTTTTTTTCCTTAAGGGAAAATAGTTTACAGCTATCTTGCTGTAATAGCCTCAGCACTCATTGTACCTGTAACTGTCTTGGAGGCTGAAAGTCACCAAATCTTACCGTGTGTAAAGAATATAACTAATACACAATGTAACCTAGCTAATACTTGGATATAAGTGACTAAATAGACTTATGTAGATATTTCTACCCTATAAATATTCATCAGCAGATGAATTTGTTTGCAAACAAGTGTATGAATGTTTATGCATCATAGATCCAGCAGGAATGGGATAAAGTCTGTAGGTTGCAGGACAGGTGGTACATACAAGGGTCTATTATAGAACCGAGCAAAGGTGGTTTTATTTGACCACCCTGCTGATCTGGGGATCTCATATACCGGGACTTTAGCACTGATTTTACTTGTCTGGATATTGTCTTTGCACTAGCCCTGGAGGTGGGCAGTTTCACTGTTGAAAAGACAAATGGCATAGCAGATTGTGACCTTTGGTCAGCAATGTATGCCCTAAGATGGGAATATGTTGGAAAACGGATAACAACCATGTACAATACTGTGGCGGGAAGAGCAAGCTCCCCCTGGTGTTGGGTGTTAGAAACTGCTCTGCAGGTCGCACATGCGCAACTTCAATAAAAAAAGCCATTTTTGTGTCAACAGCACCATGTAGTCAGAAGTGTTTCTCTGCTCCTCTCTTGATTGATTGATTTTTATTCAGTAGACTCGTCCCTATGGGACGGTTTTCCGCAGCCAGTCACGGTTACAATTAATCTGGCTAGCTTAGCTGTGACACTTAATTGTCCTTTTAGTCATTTTATGATAGTAGGGGTTTATTACAGAGTAATGCGATAATATTCATAATTATCTTAACGTATAGTTTAGAATAACTCAAATACGTATTATATAGACAAGCTTACTCGAGTGCAAGGGGAAATGTATTCATAGTTATCTCTAGTATTGGGTAATAAGATTATAGGATGCCGGCAGATTTAATGGCATTGTTGTATCGCAATTTAGATTGTATTCGCTGTATTTCAGGATTTAGCTTATTCCATAATTCTACACCTCTGTAATAAGGAGATTTTTGGTAGTAGCTGGTTTTAGCACGCCTTTTTGCGAATTTCATTTTCCTGTCTGGTCTGGTTCTAATATTTTGTAACACTTGCGCTTCTCAATTATGAGCCTTTTTCCACATTATGTTCAATAGTTGAATTCTCTTCTCCTATCTAATTTATTCACCTTACACTCGAGATGTAAATCATCTACACTAATCTGCCTGATTCTTACCTCTTGGCATACTCTGAGTGCCGAATTTTGCATTCACTGTAATTACTGTAGTTCTGCAACATGTGCACTGCCAGTATAGAATGAGCAATAGTCTATGCTTAGGACAATCATGGTATTATAGATTAATAGACTCACTTCTTTTGTCAATGATTTTTGAAGCTTACATAATTTGTTTCCAAATGATTTCTTTACTTTATTAATATGAGGTTTGACACTGAGCTTTGTATCTAAATCGACTCCTAAGTAATTATATGTTTGACAAGTTGGCAATTCTGTGTTCCCAAAACTTACAATAGGGTCAGGCAGATTTTTTTAATTTAAAGGCATGCACATGGACTTTGTTTGGTTAACAGTCATTTTGTTATTGACACACCATTCATGGACACGATTCAAATCACTTTGAATGAGATCAACTGCCTCGGCTTGTGATGGGGCGCCTACATACATAACGACATCATCCGCATACATAACATACTTACAGTTTTTGATGACAGAGCCTAGATCATTTATAAACAGGACAAATAACAGTGGGCCCAGTATCGAACCCTGTGGTACACCAAAATTAACAGGAGATTCTTTAGATAAAGTGCCATTTGCTATCGTTTCATGCGAGCGATGGGCCAAGTAGTCAACAAGCCATTTTTTAAGCTTTCCGTGTATATTTAGCAAGCAAATTTTGTTTATTAGAGCGGGGTGAAAAACACAGTCAAAAGCCTTGCAATAGTCGATGAAACAAGCCACTGTTATTAGCCCATCATCTAGGTCATCATGTATGTCTTTCACTACATTAAATATAGCATCAGCGGTGCCGCATCCAGGTTGGAAACCATATTGGTTTTTATCTAATATATTCTCGTGTTCTAGATATTCGCTGAGGTTTTTGTGAATAACCTTTTCAAGCAATTTTCCAGGTAATGGAAGTAGTGTGATAGGTCTCCAGTTTTTAATATTGTCTAAATTCCCTTTTTTCGGGAATTGGCACAAGAGTTCCTTTTGACCATGCTAGCAGGAAGATTCCCTCATTGATAGAGTTTCTAAAAATTATAGTCAATTCAGTGTGCAGGAAAAGTAATGCATCTTTCAGTATTTTACTATTAATTCCCTTTAGGCCAGAAGATTTATCTGTGTTTATTTTTTTGATTAATGTTGTAACATCGTCTTCTTTTATTAAGCCCAATAAGTCTATTTCTTCAGCATCAGGATGTAAAATAGGTTTGGGGATTTGCAGTCCAGCCTGTGGTAACTTAGTAAAAAGATCACTTCCCACATTAGCAAAGTAATCATTTACATAATCAGCTGTTTTTTTCTTTGGGAATGACTGCACTGCTGACGTGATTTGTTAATTGTATGATCAGATTTTTGGTGGATGGGTTGACTAACTCATTGACTTCCCGCCAGAATCTTGTAGGGTCTTTGGCAGCTTCATTTAATAGATTCAGTGTGAAATCATTTTTCCCATTATCCAGATGTCTTTGTATTATATTTCTAATTTGTCTTATTTCATGCAACAAAGCTCTATCTGGGCGATGCTTTAACTCCTGTAGCATCCTTTGTCTGTCTTTGATAAGTTCCAGCGTCTCATTATTCATCCATGGTTTTGATTTTTTGTGCAAGGTAAAGGTTTTTAAGGGACAGGTTGTGTCTAGATATTCAATTAACTTAGCATATATATAAAATCCCATTGCAGGTCTGGGTCAGTGGTTGAGTAGAAGTCATCCCAGTTTATATCAGTAAGATATTCGAGTAAATCATCCTTATTATAATTTCTGTAACTACGGCTAACATTACAATGCACCTCTCTCAGTTTTTTACGACATGCATAGACATTATAATGGTCAGCAATTAGACAGCTGAGTATCCCTGACTGGCAAACAATATCACAATTAGTAATTATATGATCTATACAGGTACCACCATTGTTATTTTCATTTGGACGCGTGATTTCATCGTTTAACCTTTTTAAACTAAATTCTCTACATTTATCAAATAAACCTTTGGCTCTGACACTATTTCTATCGCGTGTGTTGATGTTCAGGTCACCAACCACCCAAATCTCAAATTTATTCCTGTCAACCATACGTAGTATGCGGTCCAATCTATCAAAAAAGATGTCTAAATCCTTATTAGGAGGCCTGTAAATGTTCATAATTAGCATGGATTTGTAAGTTGGTCTGTCTGTCCGTAAGGTCTGTAGTTCGATACATTCCTCCATGAGGCACATTTCCTTGAGCATCACACAGTAAGGACTAAAGTATTCACCAATATATATCAACAGCCCCCCACCAGTTTGCTCTTGCCTATCCAATCTTACGACTTTTTTTCCGGGCCAGCTTATTAAGGAATCATCATTTTGTGCATCTAACCAGCTTTCACAGACACATAATAGGTCACAGTCTAAGCTCAGTTTCATGTCTAGCAGCTTCTTTTGGCTGAGACTTCTAGCATTACAGGTTACTATAGTAATCCCTTTAAGGCTATCCAGAAATGATTGTGTGTTTACTAGTGTCTGTTTGCGCTGTATTGCATCCATGATATACCTATCAGTGTAAAGAACGAAAAGTGGAGGGGGGAGGTCTACCCCGGGTTGTATTACCAGGGGTGTGACAAGTAGCAGCCAAGGGAGTACACTCAACCAGGACTGATACCGGCTCAATTAGGGCGTATCACTCCAAAACAGTGTCATTGGGGCTCCGCACTTCCAAAGTCACATGAGTTGCAGTGCATTCCTTTATGTCATAGTATGTTTATGTGTTGTATGTTTGTATTAGTCATACTTGGTTTATGTATATATTGGCTCATATAAATACTATGGAATTAGGTATCCAAAACAGCGCAAGATTTACTGTGTGTTGCTCTCGGATCACACAGGGCGTGCATTAGTTGGTGTGAGGGATAATAAACCCATCAATGGTTATCAAATGCATCTGTGTTTCCATAGAGTTAACATGTTTTCCATTAACTAATCGCCTTATAGGAGACCTATTATATACTGAAAATTACAACCTTCATGTTAATGACTCAGTAGACATAGAGTTATGAATAGTAATCAACCTGGTCTAACTATTGTATATAATAAAATGATCCCCATGCAAATATAATATAAGATAGTTTTTCTGCAAAAACACCATGTACTGTAGAAGAGTGGGTATAATAATACTAGAGATCTTCTCATCAAAATGTAGTGAGTTTAGTACACCAATGTCAGTTGGGTATGTCGGGCAGTCACTGTTTATGCAGGGCGCATGTTTCCATTGTCATTACATGTTATTTCCAATATAGTTCAGCACCATTCAGTCACTGTATTAGTTCGTTGGCTTCCGGTAGATTATAATGAGTAAATGGGTTTATCCTACCTTAGTTTGTTGCAGTTAAGTTCAAGGAAGCTAATGTGATGATGCTGATTAGGAGGTGTTTGTATAGTTTGGTGTTTGTAGCTCAGTCTTTGGAACAGTGCTTGGATCCTGATAGACTTCATCAACACTGGTCAGCATACGGGCTGGTGACAATAGGGTCCTCCAGGTGATCTGGTTTGAGCTCTTCACCCTACACTGCCACTACCGGTAGAATAGACACACAACCTTTCATCTTCTCTCCTTTGAAAGTACATGATCAGCAGCTTGTCAGTTGGATTGTTCGTTTTTGTGCGAAGTAAGTATGTGATCTTGACTGAGTTGTAAGTCCACTCACAGTCTCCTCTGAGCATAAGGTGTCGGGCCTGCAGTGTTTGTCCAGTGGCTAGTAAGATCAGCAACATAGTATGTCTGGTAAGTTTCTCATAGTCTAGTCCCTGTATGTAACACCAGTTCTGCATTGTTAATAATGCTGGCTGTGTATCCCACACAAATCCCATTGACTTTGTTGTTGTTTTTTTTTACTTTTGTCCTCCTTACAAATCTCGATATGGTAGGCTGTTCTCCAGCTGGTTTCCCGTTGAATGGTTTCCCAGCAGATCTCACCATATGGTTTTCATATAGGGATAATCATTAGGTGTGATCTGCCTGCCAATGGGAATTTCTTGGTGGGGTCCCCTGGCCACAACAGGGTTGAGAAGATAATGGGGATTTGCAGGTGTTCCCTGTAACTCCTGAGCCTGGTGAGGCTGGTGAACCATGGCTGTGTTGCCCTGTTGGGGACCACTAATAGTCCAGTGGTCTTGTCCTGCTTTATCTTCCTCAGCACCCTGCCAATGAGAGAGAAATGTGGGAAGATTAATGAGCTATCGTACAGGTGAAGGCGTCGGTTGCAATAGCATTAGCATCGTAATGTAGTGAAATGTACTTAGGGCAGATCGCATTTTGATATGATGCAAACAGGTCAACCTAAGGTTTGTGAAATGCAGAGAAGATGTAATTTTGGGTGGTAGGGGATAGTGACCACTCTGCAGATGAGGCAAACGCTCTTGATGCCTCCACATTGAGTTTAGTAGGACAGCTTGAAGGTGATTCTGTGTGTCCATGCATAAGTGTATATGCACTGTGTGACCTAATCACATGGTATGGAATCCAGGGAACCACCTTTTCTGATACAACATAAGGCTGTTGTGTTGTCAATGAATAAATGTACACATTGCCCCTGTACTCGACGTTGAAGTTTCTTCAGAGCCATGAGAACTGCCTTCAATTCGAGAATATTGATATGCATTTCTTGGAACTCAATGGGCCATTCCTCCCCATATTTGAAATCGCCTTGTTGCCAATAGCAACCCCACCCTGTTTTAAAGGAGTCTGTGTAGATTGACACCTGTGGACGGATTTCTGCATATAGCCACTGTTTGATGCAATCATGAACCGTGTCATTTAGGTACATGGTTATGTCATAGTTACCTAATGACTTGGCGAGGGCCCAATATTTAACTTTCTGAAGGAGTATGATATAGACCTTGGCCCTGTCATTTCCAGGTTCAGTGGCTGCCAGTTTTCCTATGACTGCTGAGAACTGTCTAATTGACAGCCTCCTGACTTTCAGGATGTCACGTGCCATTGCCACCAATTTTGTCACTTTCTTGGGTGGTATGTGTAGCTTCAGTGTGTCAATGGTTAAACCCAGGTATTCAATGGACTGTGCCGGGGTCAAGACTGATATTCTAAAGTTAATCGTGAAGCATGCTTCTTGTAGGATTCTGAGAGTGTGTTTTACAGATTGTTCCACTAATTTTGGAGTGTCTCCAAAAATAAGTGTGTCATCAATGTAAAACACCAAGCTTATGCCGTGATGTGCTCTCAGATGTGAAAGCAGTGCCTTCATGATATGTGTAAACCCCAGTCTTGGCCCTGGTGAGTATCCATTTGTTAGACATGTATACCTATACCGTTTACCATGGAACTGGAACCTTAGGTTGACCTGTTTGCATCATATCAAAATGCGATCTGCCCTAAGTACATTTCACTACATTACGATGCTAATGCTATTGCAACCGACGCCTTCACCTTGATGGGTAGAGTGAAGTAGGCTGACGTGATATCTACAGAACTCATAGTAGTGCCATTTTGAAGTGTCTATATACTGTGAACTTATTCAGTTCTGAGAGGTTCAAAATAGGTCTAAAAGTGTCATCTGTTTTAGGTCTTAAGAACATGTGTGGTATAAATGCCCTCGCGTTATGTTCTGCAGGCTCTATGATGCCTTTACTCAACATATCCTGTATTTGTGTATCCAACTGAGCATCTTTAACTGGGTTAATAGATGCAAAGTCTGGGATCTCTGACTGTACAGGGATAGTAGATCTATGGTCAAACCTTTCACCATATCCAGCACCCATCTGTCTTTGGTGAATTTATGCCATTTGTAAGCCTGCCTACCCAAACCACCTGCTGAAAGGCCTGGTTTTTTGGGCGATTCTTTTCAGGTGTTTTGGGTAGCTTGGCTGTATCAGGTGTATCCATAACTGAAAGACACATTTTTTTGTTGTTGTCTTTGTTGTTGTCTTTGTTGCCACCTTTGTAGTGGTTCTGTTTGGACTGCTTGCCCCGCTTGCTACCCCTGGAGCTGTTGCTGCTGGACCGGTAGTCCTGCTGGCGGTTCGACACTCACTGGTGGCGACTGCGGTCCTGATTGTAGTTGGGACGACCCGCTGTGTGTTTGCGGCTGGGCCCACTCTTGTTGTGGCGGCTGCAGGCCTGGCCGCCCCTGTAGTTTCCCTGTCGGCGTGACCTGGGGGCACCCACAACATCGCGTAGGGCTTCTTCCTCTTTCTGTCTAACCACAATCTGCTCTCTGGCATCTTCTCTGAGCAGATATTTAAAGCTTTTGTGGTTTTCTGGTTTCTGTGCTACCTCTAGCCCCACACCCTTTAGGCCTGCATACACATTATTGCAGCTAATGTCATTAGTTTTCCATGAGGCCTTGGCTATCAGTTTCAAAGAATCAGACATGCTTGTGACCAGTTGTTTTGGATTAACTGTTTCGCCCCTGCCCAAGTGGTCCAGTGCATTCACTAAAGATCTGGCTGCAAACTGTAAGCACCACTGCAGGGACCTAAAGGTGTCGTCCCTCTGTACCACAGCTTCCCTGTTTCTTTTAACAAGTTGCCTTCCAAACTGAGCCTTGAGCCTTGTTTTATGGAGAACCTCTAGGTTGGAGGGTCTAGGGTAGGTTTTGTAGAGTGTTTTTAGATGATCCTTAATGGCTGGATTCAGGTAAATGGCATCCACCAATTCTTTAACCTTTACTGGTTTTTGTTAGTTTCAGCATCTTTTGGTTCTGTGAATGGCAGCTCTACTGCGACTAGAGGGCAGTCAAATGGCTGTGGTCCATATAAAGGTAGTGGATTTTCCTGCTGCTGATCCCCCTGTAAACCTCTCAGTGCTGGGTAGTTGTACTGGTCTGGTATCATCACCTCTGGTTGGCGCTGTTGTTGCACTGCTGTATTTGCATGGGGCACTGCCATGTGCGCGTCAATACACGCGGCATCTGCTGCCAACCAAGTGCCGCGCGGGATGACGCTGGGTGGCCGCTGGCTGTATGGTGCAACCAAAATTTGTGGGAGGGTGATCTCCTCTGGTGGGGGGGGGCTCTGTGATCTCGTCTGAGTGCAGGTCTGGTCATGGATCTGTTCGATTCAGATCTGTTGTTGTCAGAATACCACCCTGAACTCTCAGATTCCTGGGAATAGATCACTGTGTTTTGACTCATAGCACTATGATCACTGTATTGGCTGGTGCCCGTCGACACAGTGTGAGCTGCTCACCTAGGAGCCTGTCGAGCATTTTGGAACACCTGCTCCACCTTGCGGTCCTCTGTTGATCTGCAGCTCTCCCTGTCCATTAGGGCGTGGTCAGGCTGGTCGGCATACAGGGGTATGGCCAGTGGCCGTTCACCCCTGCCCCTCCAGCACCTAGGCTAGTGATCGCTGTCTTGAAGATGTATCGCTCTAGGGTCTGAGGTCGGGCTGGTGAAAGTGTAATTGTCATATATACCACCTTGTTGAGCATGTCTGCCTTCCTCTTCATTGGTGCCCATGGGGCATTGTGCTGTGGGGACCTATGCACAATTGGCGTAGGGTGATAGACCACTCCTGATGAGCTGCTCTCATTCACTGCACTTGATGTAGAGGGATCATTTGTGTGCACTATTGGCCCATTCATATCAGGTCTAGTAGGCGAGTACTGTGTGATGAACGGTTGGTCTGATGAGGGCGAGTAGCGGTTCACTGGTTCACTCCTAGCTGAAGACTGCTCATCTTGAGTAGAACAATCACCATAAAATTATATCACCCGGCGAGAAAAGGTCTCTGACAGTGCTTGGGGTGTACTTGGGGGCGCATCCCTCCACCTGTGCTAGTTGTATAGCTTCATTCAGAATGTCGCCCGTAGGAGGTGTGGAGGGTGATACTGGTCTTAGGTCAGGAGTCTCCATGTCTGTCAGACATGGAGACTCCTGTCCTCCATGGCTCGTGACAGACATGGAGGTCAGGAGTCTCCATGTCTGTTATGAGCTGCTCAGCAGTGTGTTGACAACAGACACCTGTTGCTACTTAAGTAGCCCCCTGGGGTCAAGCCCTCAGGTGTGGGTTGAGATGGATTCAGCCAATTAGAATGCTGATGAGACTCAATTAGGGCGTGGTCAAACAGTAGGCCTTTTCGTGATTGACATGTCTATGTTGGCATCCCCCACGCAGCATGTCAATTAATAGACACCTTACTTACCTCATTGCGTGTGGATGCCTTCACTTGTCACCACATGTCCTTATTGGGACACTGTGACGTTATCTGTCTTAAGAATCCGACATATGTCGGACGCTGCCACCTGGTGGCAAGTCGCGTCGCGTCCCCCTTCTGGGGGCAGCCGAGCTGCTCATGGTGCCCCATGTGTTGCTCAGGCACTTTCTCTTTTCTTAATCAATGTTTGCCATTCTAATTGGTGTATTTCAAAAGGAGTATCAATCAATTTAGGAGCTACAGATAATCTCCCGATAATATCCACAGTGGGGGCAGAATAGCCAAAAAAGGTGTGGGGGATGGGGGTTTAAATTTTGAGCATTTTCTATATGATCTATAGGGCCGTCCTGGAAAAGTGTGGGGGATGCATCCACGTTTGGAAGAAAAATCTGATGAATAAAATCACCTTTTGAAAATTGACTCAAAAATGTCCACTCATTGTAAAAGCTTTCTAGTACACCAACAAAACTTTTACGAAAATCAGATGTTTTTATCCAAAACGTGGGATTTTTGCTCAGAAGTGGAACCTTGTTACAGGAATTTTCTCGAAAGTAGATACTTGTAAGGGGAGATTTTTTTTGTGAAAAATATGGCCCTTAGGCCACCCTTAAAAATATTTTCGTTTCCTGTCCAGAGGCCTGGTGGATTTTTTTGTGAGAATGGGAAAATTTTTTCCTGAGTTCTGAAAAACAATTTATTTTTTCGACCATCAGCACAAGAATCTAGGTTTCCAATCACTAAATTTTAGAACCTGATGGCAAATTCATGACATCCCCGCTTACAATGCTCATGACAAATAAAAATATTTTCCCAAAAAAGAATTTTCCTCCCTCCCTCATGGGTCTAAAAAAATCCCACCCTCTGGACAGGAAACGGACATATTTTTGTCAAAATGTCCCCTTACCAGCTGCACATATGTGATAGCAAAACAACTATTAGTAAACTTATACTGCGTTTCCTTGTACCTTATCATATAACCTACGAACCTTTGTACTTCTAGTGTGTCTGAAATAAAGAATTATAAACAAGAATAAGTTGCAGGAAGGATTCTGCATTTCCGCCCTTACTTGTATACATTATAGTATGCTTATACTCGGATGCCTGTTGGCAAGTATGACTCAAGTATGACCGGCCGAGAGCTGCTCTGGCGGTTGTTTTTTTTTACTAAAATCGGAAAAAGATAAGTTTCCAGCATGCTGTACTCAATGACGCGGGGTCAGAAGGCTTGACCCCTAACCCTTTACGTTCCCTACATACTTAGCAGTTATCTGCCACTGGTCCAACAGTGGATAACGGTCTCACTCACTGTACTTAGTGTAGTCTTGACTCAGTCTGTTATTCATGTTATGTTGTACCAACAATATGTGACCAGACGAGGAATAACATGCATCGAACTGGGAAATAGCATTTTAAAGTTAAGGTCACAGGCTTTAAAATGAGATCCCTTGAGTTATTCCACGATTTCTGGGATTCTCAGTGCTTTTCCTGGATATTCCCATGCACATACCTGTCGATATTGCACACCATGAAGGCTGTAGCATCACTTTTGTAAGGTGTGCGGTTATCCATGGATAACATGCCTCCTTACATGGATAACATGCCTCCTTACATGGATAACATGCCTCCTTACATGTCCTTACATGTCATATGTTACATGTTAAAACCCACGAAATCTTATGGCCAGGGCAGGGCTTGAACCTGCAGTCTCAGACCCCTAATCCAACTCCCTAAGCATTGCGCCACAGGGACTGACGAGTGGTGGCTGGCTATAACCAGGTCTTGATATGATACAAAGCCCGGGGAGGCGACGACTGTGGGCTGTCCGCTACCATAACTGCGGGATGCATTCAAACATAGCCAAGCCGAGACGGCCGCTGAAGGAGGAGACGCAGTGGTCTAGTGGTTAGCGCATTGTGCTCAGCCGTCACAGGTAGGCAGGTCGAGTCCCGGTCCGGGCGCGTCTATTTTTCGCGCTGTAGCTGTCTGCTGCCAGGCGACGAGGTGTATGTACCGATCGTACACAAACACGGTCCGGGCGCATCTTTTTTTCTGCGTGTGTCCGCTACCATAACCGTGAGACGCATTCAAAGCAAGCCAAGCCGAGACGGTCGCTGTAGCTGTCCACTGCCAGGCGACGAGGTATAACATGGTCCGGGCGCATCTTTTTTTTGCCATGTGTCCGCTACCATAACCGCGAGATGCATTCAAAGCAAGCCAAGCCGAGACGGTCGCTGTAGCTGTCTGTTGCCGGGCGACGAGGTGTGTGTACCGGTGGTCTATTGGTTAGAATGCCAACCCACTATGGCTGGCTTCGAGTCCCAGGGAGGGTGAACAATTTTTGTTTTCAACTTGAATTTATTGATATTTTATTGATTATCTATTGGTATCATGGAATAAAATAAGTAGTCAATGGATAATTCATGACTTGTGTGTGTTAGCATAGGATAATTACACTTGGGCTACACCCTCGTGTAATTATCCTTTGCTAACACACACTCGTCATGAATTATCCATTGATTACTTGTTCACTAAGATATTCCAAGCAGTTTTGCTGTAATTAACTGTAAAACATGGGTTGCTATGCCTAACTGGAAAAAGTAACATAGGAGTAAAATCTAAATGCATTATATTTCCAGTGCATCAAAAAGAGTAAATATTAAGTTTTAATGAAAAATCACCAATCACCATGTTTTATCACAAAACTGGTTCTAAAAGGAATTTTCAAGGTCAGTTTTCAGCTCTTGGTTCTTCATGAGATTTTTAGAATATTGGGGGGAAAATCTTACTAAAGTTACTTTGATCAATTTCCATGGGAACCAGAAAGCTCCATATGCTTATTTTCCTCTCAAAACCTTCCTTTCGTATTCCTAAAATGGAACAATTACCTCAGAGATGGAGAAATATGTGGCCAAAACGAGTACTAAAGATTCCCCACAGACGCTGGTTTCTTGGTGATGGTCCACAATTATCATAAAATGTTTGTAGTTTCTTTAGATTGATCTGAATTATCCCCGGTGCCTGCTAGCTTGACCCGATGTCTGTGTATCTTTGAGAGAACTCCATATCACACTTTAAGTTTAAGTAGAAGTATGCATTTGCCAAAATTCTATTTGCATGGCTATATTCAATTATACTACTTTGATCACTGGATTCCACCCAAGGCTTGAATAGCCACATCCTTTTTTAATCTCTCCTTAAAACTTTCACCTAAAGAACTCAGTGTTTTCGCACAAAATGGGGTGTATTTTTGGCATAGAAAATATGAGCAGATAAGGTCATTTCTACGGAGAGGGAACTCGGGAGTGCAGAGTCCACCATATTATCCCTTTCAATTATGATGTCTCTCACGCTTCCAATGAAGTTATGTTTTGAACGTGTTGATCTTGGTTTGAACAACTTGAATGTACAGCTTCAGAACCACCAAGTGCAGTACGTGTAAAGAATGACCACTTTCTGCCTGTAGTTTGTATGGGAAACTTCTCACAAAAACAACTCGTTGTTTTATCTCCCATTTCCCTCAACACCTCAGAAACTGTGAAAGGTATCAACATGGGGTTTGCTGCATTGTCTTTCAGACACGTTAATCTTTCTAATGATGGGTTTTAGTACGATGACATCAGATGTAACACGATTAGGCCTAGAGGGTAAACACCCAACTTCCCCAGTGTGGGTAAACACCCTACAATGTGTGGGCTCTTTATTTTGGACGCGACCACCAGGTGGCGTATTCGAGCTAGACAATGAAACTATTTGGGCACTCTCGTCGAGAAAAAAACTATTAAAGAGTCCTATTATGCAGCCAAAGCTGGAATGATCTAGAATGCTGTTACTGCCTTAAGGTCGCTTAAGGGAATACATCATAGGCGGTAGTTGATATAATTCTTTTGTGTTTTTTTTTATATATATAATTAATGGAGATCTGCATACAGTGAGTGAGTGAGTGAGTAATAGAGGTTTAACGCCATTTCGACAGCTAAGGTCATATTCATGGCGAGAACGACATTACACAAGTTCACAGAGGAATGTTCGGTGCCCGCACATATTTGCAGCACACACATCCTGAGAGGATAGGAAAGAGGAGAAATAGACCCTTTTAAGTGGGCTAGGAAAGCCCGTCTGCATACAGTATATCATATATGATAAGGATAACTTTAATAAAGCCCTTAAAACAATTTCGGGGTTCATATGGAATATAATTACTGTGATACCCGGCATATAAGAGAGTGGTCATTATTAGTGGTGCTTTTTTTGCGAAAATTTTCTATGCCTTCCTCGACGAGTCAATTTTTTTTTCTTTTGGTGTCCCCTCGTCCCTGCGCTGGAGGCAAGGAGAATTTCCATGCCCCTCTTTGATCTATAGTAATGCGCTGTTTTTTTGCTAATAAGAGGGTGAATTTGTAAGTAAGAGTTTTTTTTAAAAGGAACTGTCTATTCATTGTAAATAAGAGAATATAAGAGCGATAGATATACTTTAAAACACTTTTATTTTCATATATCATACATATACTCATATTCTGCATTACTGTTACAAATCCATTTAAACTGACTATTTCTGAATAGTCACATAACTTACACATATTGATAATATGATATTGATAATAATAACGAGGTGATCCTCAACTATTTACAATCCTATGCATGTAAGCTCTTGTACGCATATAAACCATACAATATAAACCAGCTTGTATAATACAACTCCACACAATTCCATACAGTCTGATCATACCTGTATTACATAATACATACCCATTGGCTTACTATCACGTTGGTTATTGAGGATTTGTAGTTATGTTCCCATAGTTCACAACTAATTTCAAAACCATTGTACTTCTCGTAGAATCACAATGGTTACGAGGGCAGTTTCTTTAAAACAAAAGAAGACTAAAATCTCTTTTCGATAAATAATTGTGAATACATGTATACATCAGAAGTTATAAGATCACCACACAATATTGTCAGCAGGCAATCATTATTGACATACAATCATAGACCACACATCTATACTCTTTTTAATTCATATGCATAAACTGAATGGTTTAAAACACACTTTTACTTATTAAATCTCCTACCGTTCAATGATGTGATAAACACTTATCATTTCAGTATTTTTTCTGAACCAAACTTTCAAATCAGTTTCCAATTTAACTTAAAGGAATTATCCAAATCAGCAATACGTAATACATTAGTTAAGTACAGTGTATTTATAACGTAATACTCTTTTCTATAAATATCAATACATAATATTTTCCATAACGTTTACAAACATAATGCTTATAGGATAGGGGCCTATGCACAGATTGAATCATACACGCTTACCTCTATGGAAATTTGATTGAGAATATCAGCTCCAATATAAGGACCAATTTCGATATCTATCCTATACCTCACTGGTTTTTTTACAACCCTTGTTGTTCATGTTGATGAGGTAGAAAGCATTATAAGGTACATGTTTTGGGTCGATCAGAACACCAGCAGTAACGGAAAATTAATAATAGCAAGTCTGATACACACGAGAGAGGATATCCTTTTACATTTTCTCTGTGGAAAGACAAGTTAATAACTGGCTTGGAGCTTACAGATTTGGATGGATAATTACCCCCGGCCCTTCTAAAAAACAGGTGCTTATCCAAGATCTGTTTCCAGTGCTGTAGAGGTATTTCAAAACCTCCTTACTCCCGGCTCTTATATTAAAGGGGGGCTAGCACAGAGATTTTCAACATTGGTACCTGCCAAACGATCGTGCGGGACCCATTTTGCGACGATCTGATTGGCCACTGGGTGGTCATGTGACCTTTTAATGCAGGCGTGCATTCGCCGTGCTAGCCCCCCTTTAAGGCCGGTCCGTATTCAAAACCTGGCGCTTAAACGTGACTATGATATATGGAGCCAGACCCTAGAAGAAATCTGCAATCAACATAGCCTTGCCATATCCATTATTGTAACCCCGCCATTTTAGGAAATTGCACTTCTTAATCCATACTGTATGATGTGAATGAGTAAGGTCTGTCATCACTTACCGCTACTTATGGTACTTAAAAGTGCAATGCAGGGGCGTAGGAGGCAAATTTTTATTGGGGGGGGGCAGGGGTCTCAGTTGGGGGGGGGGCTGCTATATTTTTATATAGGCTTATATAGGGAACCTCATTATTGGGGGGGGGGGCCCCTTTCCTACGCCCCTGCAATGTATACAAACTTGTAGTTAAAAAACAACAAAAACTTGTATCCAATCCACTGAAGTAAACTCTCCGTGGTTTAGTGTCTATTTATATAGTATGGCAGGGGGTATATGGACCCCTTATAATAATATGGTAGTATGTCTCCCCTGTCCGTTGTTGGAAAACATCCAATCAATCATCACTGGCATTACATTAGAGGTAGACGTCTCTATATCAAATACTCTGTATTTTACACATCATAAACATGAAATGCAGTGGCAAAAGGGAATAACACAATATCTCATTGCAGAGATGCCACTTTTCCTGGTTCACCAGGAATTTCTGGTTTTTGATTCTAAGATTTCTATATTAAATCATGTTAGATTCCTGGGGAAATGTGTCTCAAGTTTAGTTTTCCTGGTTTTTGTCGACCAGTGAGTGGCATCTGTCATTGTATACTTCTATTGCATTGTGTAAAACTGAGTGGAACTGTGGTATTAATTATAATACATGACATGAGTGACTGGATGACAAGGGAAGCACATTGCACTAAAAAAATCTAAGAATCAATTAAAATGTCCATCTCTGTAAAATAACTGACTGCACCACCATAATAATATAAATATAGATTGTTGAGGCTTGTAACGAGTAATATAAACAACAAAAACGGAACGTTTTGATAAGTCTGTGGGATGCTCTGTTCCCAGAGGTCGGCCAACCAGAAGCCCTGTTACAGTTCTTAGTAACCAATATGGTGCCTATATATGTGTATTCAGATTTTGGGCTATCACTTTTTAGGAGTGACCGACTGCTCCTCTGTCACTTTTTATACACATAAGAATTCACTAAGATTTAAAATGTCTCTGTTCGTCGATATCTAAATCCTCAGTAGATTTTACCCATGTATAGACACAATAGACCGGCTGGGCCAGTCAGGGTCCTTGTGACAAGTCAATTTAAGTTTTTCATGTGACCACTGAGTTGATAATTATGACTGGTTTTGGATTTATTTCCTAGGCAGCTAAAATGGTTCACGCAAGGCGTATTTTCTTACTGGCACTTTCATCATTGAGGTACCCGTCCACTAGTACAGAGGGTGCTCCTATCTGCAGCAGTGGAGCTTGTGACGATTCGCCGAACAACACGAGGAGGAGAGCCACGCCGTAACCAGTCGCCCTCTCACCCTGTGACAAACCACAGAGCAGAGTAAGACTCTCTCTACATTCTATCAACCAGAAATGCCACTCACTCTACACTAACAAATCGGAAATTATCCTAAGTTTTCCATTTTCCTGTCAGTAATGACTATAGGGATTGGCATAAAACTCGGAATACCAAAAAAAAAATTTTCTGATATTGAACAAATAAAAAATTATTATATTGTCGCCTTAGTGCAATAAGGTTGTAACAGTGTCTGGGTCAAATTATGAGACCCCCCCCCCATAAATGTTATATAATTTTCTCATTCGATCAGGGAATTTCGCTAGAGTAAATTTTTTTTTGGTCAAAAGTGTATAGGTCCTAAGGATTTGGAAAAACCATCCCTGATCACTATGCTAGGTACCGTGGTAAATCTTAACAACAAAGGCAGCAGTAACTTACTGAGTATACTGGGTAGGCCATGTCAATGTGCAGCCATGTGCCAGGGAAGTCGAACCCAAGGTGCGCCCCTATGAAAAGTCCTGCACACGAAACCTCCGCATTACTGCGGTCCTGCAAAACAGATTTGACGAATATTAACACAATATGAGTTTCACTTTACCGAATTTCTACTTCCCAAAATGTATCTGGAAACAGTATTCATAGTATACTAGTAGAGAGCATTATTCCGGGTACTTAGTAAATGGAAATTGAAATTTCTTGGACTACGGGGGAAAAAAGTCTGTTTCCTCAGATATCAAGTATCAATATTCAAGAAGCCTTACAGCACTTGAGTTCTTCATATCAGCAATGGCAGATGCAAACTCAGAGAAGTGGAGCTCGGGGCAGTACAGCAGAGGGTGGATGAGGTCTCCTGACATACGACCTGCCCGCATACACTCACTCTCCCAGTCCTCATTGTTGGTCACTAGTGCTCCATGATAGCGACCTATCAGAGAAGTTGACATACATCCATTGAACAACATACAAAAGTACAGTACAAAAATTTAATGATATATTGACAGTCAATTAACAACCATAGATATTTTCACATAGTGGTATGGTTCTTCAGTCAGTCATTGCTTCATTGGATTTGAAAAATGCAAGGAAAATGTTTGAGGAAGGAAACTATCCGAGGATACAAGTCCAAATATAATAGAATACAAATCTTCTATCTGAGGTAATGAGGTATCTGAGAAATTATAGGGTCAAGGAAGTGAATGCTGACTGTATATACACCTGTGTATATGTGTAATACGTCATCTGCACTACTTTCCTCCAGGTATTCATGCACTATGGAAAGGGCATCTGCCTATACAAGCAACACATTTTAAAGTATCTTCTAATTGTCTATAAGAACTTTTGTAGGGAGCAGCTCAGATCTGCTCACCCCCCCCCCCCCCAAAGAAAAGAATAACCTATAGAGAAGAGTTTTAACGTATTCTGGTTATGTGCTTTTCAAATAATTATTGATGTAGGGTTGAGGCAGGGGGAACCCCTCTGTATTTCGCACAAAGATACTTTTCCGACTTCCTTCCCCACTTCACAGAATACATTCGCCACCTCTCATAATTCTTACCAGTAGCTAATCCCTGGGCACCAGTCAATGTTGCAATATCAACAATAACATCAGCTTTGAGGTCCTTGCTTGCATACGCAACACCATCTCCCAGTACAAGGCGTCCCTCTGCGTCTGTATTATTCACCTCTACCGTACGCCCTGAATACAGCGTGATGACATCGTCAGGCCGAAGTGCATTAGGACCCACCGCATTCTCAGCCAAACAGAAGACAGCATGTAGATTCTCCTTAAAGCCCTGTACATAGAAGCAATCAATATATCTTTCATTCTAAACAAAAAATACACCAAGCGTTTTTAGACGACACAGTTAACTTACAAGTGTATTATGGTGCCGTAATTAGAAAGAGATCACACACCATATCACATGAAATTCTTCAGTATTGCGCGAGTTAACCCCAATAAGTGCACAGGGTGCTTATAAATGACTTTTTATAGTATTTTAGTACTTTTGTTTGAACAATAACTACCATAGTCTTCTTACCTGGTATATTAATCCATGATAAGGTAAGGCACAAAGGGGTAGGTTTTAACTCTGCTGTATATACACAGCTTTATGTAAGAGGAAAAGCACACGTAAAATAACATTGAAGGAGGATTCCCCTTCATGGCACAATGGATAATACGGTCTTGTGTGTGTTCTTTTAATTGTAATGCCCAACTGTTTTGTTGGTAGATCACTAAGAGAAGGAAGTCTTGCCTGTTTGACAGCAGCATAGAAGGCTCCAAGTACAGCTGCAGCTCCTCCACAGTCCCGCTTCATACCTGGCATGGTCGTCTATCAATACAATCACCAAATGGATAAAAAACACATCACATGTATAAACTCAACTTGAATATGCAGTACCATTTCCTCTTCTCACCTTCGGTACAGGGCTTCCCTAGCCCACTTAAAAGGGTCTACTTTTCATCTTTCCTATCCCCTCAGGATGTGTGTGGTGCACATATGCGCGGGCACTGACACATTCCTCTGTGAAATTGTGTAATCTAGTTCTCGCCATGAATATGACCTTAGCTGTCGAAATGGCGTTAAACATCTATTACTCACTCTCACTCACTCCTTTGGTACATATATGCAAGAACACTGACAGATTCTTCTGTGAAATTGTGTAATGTAATTTTGTGGTCATGAATACGACCTTAGATGTCGATGGTGTTAAACATCTATCACTTACTCACTTCTCATCTTCTTGTATTCACTATGAATGTACTGATTTCTCGGGCAATAGAATAATAATTTCTTAGCATTAACTTTGAAATAGATAGAAAAAAACAGAATACTGAGTAAAAGTTACCTTGCCCTTGATGCTGAGGCCACCTGTGTCATAGACAATGCCTTTACCAACCCATGCAAGCGTTTGGTGAGCACCGGTTGGTCGATGACTGAGTACCGCCAAGGCTGGTGTGTGAACAGCTGCCTTACCAACATTGTAAAGCCCTAACCAACAGGAAAAATGATTTTATCACTTACACTTTATAACTACAGGTAAATTGTATGCTGATGACACTAAATATAAAATCTCCATTTGTGTCAATTACGTTTGATGAATATGTTTGTATAATAGGTGAATACTAAGTAGGTACTTACCGCCAAAGCCTCTAGATTTGAGCTCTTCTCCTTGTACAATGTAAGGCTCGATACCAAGTTTGTGGCCAACCTTCCTGATTTCCTACAAATCCAAAAGTAGAACTATCACAGAATTGTGCACTCCTCGTCCGATTAAGGGCCTATTCAGAACCACTCTTAAATATAATGTACCGTATCTATTTGATAAGAATCGACATACAAGTGGCAGAGTGTGCTAGACTAGAAAATATGTTTCAGCTCCCGGTAGTCTTTAACTGTCCCTCAAAATTTAATATATTTTGTACTATTCAGTTTAAATATCAGCCAAAATAAGAGGACTCAGTACTATTAAGGGCATGTGTCTTGAAACTTTAATATTATATAATACGGTGACTGGACCCAATCTAAGTGTCTTACATCAAGAAATGCATCAGTGTGCATCTCAGCACATGGGGTGTCTGTTAGCCTTGCAGAAAGCCGCACCCCATAAGCCACATCAGAGATAACGGAGATGTCACTCTCTGTTAAATGGGGCTCAGTCCCAGTCAGCAGGAACTCCACTGTCACAGTCCGCTTTACGCCATTTGCGCCTGATTTCCGAGAGTACAATGGAAATGCTCTTGCGACAGCACAAGCTGAGGCCAATGCCTCGCTTCGATCACAGACTATCTGAAAGCAGGAAGAACATATTTTTACTATTCCATGTGTATTGTATCACTATATACATCATAAACAATCAAACAGGTTAGTGTAGCTATTCATATTTAGCTTGAAAATAACTAGCTTGGGATTTTTCGAGAACTGGAGCCAGAACCCCTTGTCAGGATATCTAATATCTAAATGGACTATACGGCTAGTATACCTTTTATTCTTTTCAATAAATCTATGCGCATTTTATTTGCAGACTACCCGATAAATCTTGTAACGATTTAAGAAAACTTACCACAATAAACTCATCATCACCGCTCATAAAACTTCGGACAATGCGGGTGAGGGCATGGGTCCGAGCAGGTGTATTGTGTCGGGAACACTTGGTGGGTAGAGCGGCCAGTGTGGCATTGGTCAGCCACATGGAGCATGAGTCAGTAGGAGACGGATGCAGGTTACCCAGTGCTGCACGGTAAGTCTGAATAATAATTATTTTGGGTTAAATTT
Source organism: Acholoe squamosa (assembly GCA_949317995.1). Lineage (NCBI taxonomy): Eukaryota > Metazoa > Annelida > Polychaeta > Phyllodocida > Polynoidae > Acholoe > Acholoe squamosa. The sequence continues at coordinate 33,094,882 of OX439038.1, read as the reverse complement.
TTTTTCCTTTTAGACGTTTATTTCTTGTCTATTTTGAATCTATTAAGAAGTTAGAAAAAGGCAATGCTACTCCCATTTTAAATTAAATCTTCTAGGAGTATGATGCCAGGTATGTGAAGAAGTAAACAAGTAAGACATTAGTGGTCTGTCCAATTGTAAACATTCCCCCACCTGTGTTACTTATATATGTCGATTTTAAAGAATGGTCATGGCACTTGTCACTTAAATCCCCATGTCCCCTCTAAGAGCCTATCATGTCCCATGTCGAATTTAAGAAAGCACCTATGTCATGTCACTAATTGTTTTGCCTCATGTCACTAAGGCCCATGTCACATGTCAATTTTAAGAAATGGCCATGTCACGATGTTGAATTTATTGGTCCATACCCATAAACAAGCCACAGTTTCCCATCAGAATAGGACCCAGTTTGCCATGAGAATAAGCACATGCAGTGAGCCTGCAGTGAGGACAGTGAGGTGGCACCATCTAGTGAGTATTGAAAGAACTAAGTCCCACCCAGGCCCTATCTGCACGCTACCTATTGCAAAAACAGTCAAATAAAACAACACATTGGATCAAAGAGAGAAAAATCTTTTCAACCAATCACAGCACAGCAATAATTCAGTGCGGAACACCCTAATATTATGCAAATGAGCTGTATTTGAGTGTAAACTATAATGGGAGACGGTCTATGTTATTACTACTAAAGACCTGATTAGGTAATTAAGAAAGGTTATTCATAACAAACCGTCTCCCATAAAAATCAATTCTTCCTAACCTCTTCTGAGACTCGTGGCTCCAATTTAACTTTGATGACATCATAGTTGACCTTGGTCAGGTTCTTGAGCTGCCCGACGATGAGGACTGGACGCTGGCTAGGGTCCGATTGAGCCAGGCCACGCGAGTAGAGAAGATTCACGTGCGACATTTTGATTCCTGAATAAAAGGTTATGTGTGTATCATATACAGTAAGATCTAACCTACCCATAGTCCTTGTGGACTTGTATCACACTTACAAATCTCGACTTTTAATGCAGGAAGTCATCGCTTACATCTTGCACCTGGAACTACATCTTTTGTTTGTAAACAGAGCCATGTGCTTTCTCCTGTCAAACTATTATAATTTCTATTTCCACCCATGACACTTGAAATTTGCACAGGGATATTATTAAAGTGCCTCCCTAAGTTGGATTTTTTTAAAGAAATGTGGTGAGTCTGTTGTGAGATAGCTATTTATGAAAGTGACAGCTAGCCTTGTTTGTAAACAACTGTTTGAAATCCCAACTGTCATGGCTGAAAAAGAAGTCCCTTTACTGTGAAATTTTTGTCTTTTGCAACATGTGTGGTGACATATTTCTGTCAAATAAAGGTTAAATATGGGGTAGCAGTAAGATTTAACTAGGATTTACTGAAAAATGCCACATTATTTGTGGTACATGCTGAAACTACTTTTTGGAGGGGATGAGCACAGCCCTTTCACTGCGCCCCAGATTTCCACCCAGTAAACCGTCCTAGGCGTCAGCGAATAGTCCAGGAAGAGTTGTCGCTGTAATCAGTGTGTACTTGTATAAACCACGCCTGGGGTTTTTAAATCAAGGATTTTTTTTGATTTTAAAAGTTCTTTGGCCATTTATAGAAAGCTAAAGTTATGGCAGACTATTCTGGCCCAGTATGGTCTATGTGAAAATCAGAGATGCCACTCACTGGCCAACAAATACCAGGAAAACTGGACTTTGGACACATTTTCTCAGGAATTTAACATAATTCAATACAGAAATTTTGGAATCAAAACCAGGAATTCCTGGTAAACCAGGAAAAGTGGCATCTCTGGAAAATACACTGGACTCTAATCAATTTACCGGTACCTTAGACAAACATCATACTTGTCCAAGCCGGTACCATTACAGTCTGTTAACTCTATCATGGGTGTTAGTGGTGAAAGAATTTTAAGTTTATTAATTTATAAAGTTTATTTTAAGGACAAACTGTCACACTGGAGGGTCAAAACTAAATATGGGTGATTCAAATACTCATTGTGACACTTCATTCCACATGCGTATTCGATTATTTATTGGGGGGTGGGGTAATTTTGAAAAATCAGTTCTCAGTGGGGGTGGGGGTCACGATTTTTATCATAGTGATGGGGGGACCAGAAAGAAATTGCTTATGTGCCAGGATTTATCAAGCCCCCCCAGCTGGCAATAAATGAGTCAGCCCTTATCAACAGGGGTGAGGCGGTGCGTGTTCGCAGGGATGTGTAAAAGTTTTTATGCCCTCCCTTGGCAGCGGTCAAAATTATGTGATACCTTTTGACACAAAAAAATTACCACACCTAAGTTTTTTCTCCCCTCACACCAAGGAGGGGTTCAAAGCTGTATGATATCGCCCCCCCCCCCCCAGACCCACCACCCCTTGACCAGCCAACATGTCCCTATAGAGTCTCCACCGCTTGCAAATCTCGGGCCTTATCTCGTGGATTCGTGCAGCCCACAGTCAGGTTCCATACCATTTTCCTTCTTTGTGATGTTTACTTCTATGTCCTCTGACAAGTCATCAATTTATTTCTCATTTTATATCTGCATATATTTTGATTTAGAATGACTGTTTGTAGTACATTATTATCAGAGAATGTTGAAATGTATCTTTTTATTGAGTTATGTAAGTTTAAAGTAAACATCACAAAAAGGGAAAATTGGATGGAACCTGACTGTGGGCTGCGTGAATCCATGAGATAAGCCCCGAGATTTGCAACCGGTGGAGACTCTATGCATATGATGTTAGTAGGAGGTCATGAATCTACGACTTACCACCCCCTCCCCCTGATTAATAATGACCACTCCCTTTTGCCAAGTTTTGGGCTTTGGCACCTGGTAAGATAACACTGCATATTAACAACCAGCATGATGGGTAGCCTACCAGGTCTTACATTATGTAGAGTATGTCGGTACCAGGGGCCCGGACTGGGGCTGGGTAGTGTGGGAGTTTCCACACCGTCTGCCACTCAGGGAGCTCTGTATGGTGTGGGGTACTTATATTGGCAAATGTTTCAGTCCTGCTGTAGCACTCTCCGCGCACCTCTAATGCATTCAATACTTCTAAAAATTTAGATATACATACATCCAACCCTCCTTTAGCTTCGCTAAAAGTTTGGGCGACCCACGACTAGAATAAGATATGAAAAATTAACATCTTATAAGCCTGGCGATTTCCGGTTGCCAGCAGTGGGAATACCAGTAGCTGAAAGACTTTGGTACAGAGAGGAACCGGTCCCTAACACCATAATGCCAGAGATGCCAACTGTCTCAGATCGTCCGGGACTGTCCCGGAAATCGGCACTTTATTTCATGTCCCGCACGGAAAAAAAAGAGATCAAGACCTTCAAATGATATCTTATATGTTAAGATACTCCCATTGGTTACAAAGATAGAGTTAGGAATAGGAAATAGTTCCCAGACGTCTCCAGAATACACTTTGAAAGACTATATTTTCCTAAAATTTTCTAAATACAACTACATTTTGGACATGATTATGTAAAAGAAAAGGGGTGTGCCCAAATTTTGCCCCCCCCCCCCCTTGCACAACCTAATGAGAAGTCTCCCCTTCCTCCTGGAAAATCCAGAATCCACCCCCTGTGTGACAGCTAAATTTGAATGAGTTAACAGACTCTAAAACTCAAATAGAATGCAGCATTTTTCTTCTAGACTGAAAAATTTTCCTGGGAACATGCCCCCAAACCCCCATTTCAAATTCACTTCACTGTTTGCAAATCCTCTGCATTCACAACTGTCACAAAGGGAAAATGTCAAATAAATGGACTTTATTTCTCCATGAATGTTAAATGGGTTGTTATCAAGCAATAAATGTATACCGGTAGCACAAAATATATAATTACGTGGCTTGAAGCCACCGACCACCTGAAGCTACCTCGACCGAATGACCAGTTGCTAGGCCAACCTAACCTAGGTTGCTACAACAGTCTCCAATGTATAAATGTATAGCACTAAAATTCACCAGGATAGCCGATTTTCACCCCTCAATTTTCTTGGACCCTGGGGGCCCCCAGACTCCCCACCCTTACTGTTATCTCAGCATTGCACTTCCCACGTACCCCCCTCCCCCCCGTCCTGGTTTTAAATTTTGTCCCTGATGGGCATATCCAAATGTTGGCATCTCTGTAATGCCTATACCGTAATCTCCCGCGTATAAGGCGCAGCCCGCATATAAGGCGCACCTAGAGTTTTGGAAAATTCTCAAAAAAATTCATAACTTTGGTTCTACTGAATGAATTTTCAAAATTCAAAAACCTATGTGTAGCTCAGGCTACCCTGGACCCTCCTGGGCCCCCTTATGTCCTATTATGACCAAGGGGACATGTAAGATATCAAAAGAAAGGTCTTGGGTGTCCCCCTTGTGGATCCAATGAGAACTAAACCCCCCCTCCGTATAAGATGTGCCTTATACGCGGGAGATTACGGTACTATACTTAGTCTATACTATAGACTATAGGGACCGGTTGGTAGGTCTAGCCTACTCTGCTCTGGGGCGGGGGTACCCAAAAAAATGCGCACTGCTGCCACTGCTGTAGTGAATTTTCTCATTCAGTGATTGGTTGATAAAGTACATCATGGGTCAACCCTATGCTGTTCAAAATACTTCTAACCAATTGCACTGGGTCTAAACTCTCTATACTCCACACCCTCCAATCCAGACTGTCCTGTCACTGACTGAGGCCTTCAAGGCTTCACTTCAGCTGTATGTGAGTGGCTCCACACCCAGCTGGGATTCCGGATTGGTCATTGGGGGTTCACCTTCAGTGCAACCCTACTAGCATCTGGCAGCCGACTCCAGCGTGCATACCTTTAGTAACAGTGCTCTGATGTTAAAAGTATATATAAGCACCGCAGTTACTACGACTTACCCTCGTTTTCTGTTTTCTATGACATTTTTTCTCACTTACAGCACCGGATCAATTCATGTTTGGGCACCGGCTTCTCGTCTGTGTCCAACTCTCGTTGAACTCTCGACAAATCTCGTGCAGACAGATGAATGAAACAAAATAAAAAATGTTGAGAACTATCTTAGTTTGCTTCTTTGGTCACTTTGTCTGGCTCTCTGCGATGCTATGTAGAGATTTATAATATTTCCCACTGAACTAACCACTAAAATTACGATTTAAGAGCTTTTCTTTCTGAAAAACTGTGTCATCTCAAGTCACGTGACCACTTTGACCCAGATGTCAATCTCAAGATGGCTTCGTGCAGCTGGGATATTACGGACCAGGGGAACAATGTAAAAAAATTGTCCCATCCCCTTCATGCTAGTACACTTTTAAGTGCGTTAAATGAAAGCAGGAAGATCCCGGGTCTTTGTGATGGGGTGGTTATCATCGGAAGTGAGCAGGTGCCAGTGCAAAAGAACATCCTAGCCGCCGCTAGTCCGTACTTCAGGTAAGGCGTTAGCTCCAGTGCTGACTAAACAGCACGTTAGCGCTGGTGATCACTTCCCCTGTACTAGGCTGTAGACCTTTTTCAGCGTATGTGTATTCACACCCTCAGCGGCCCTGGTGGAGATCTAAAGTGTAAACAATAGGTAGCAAATGCACTGTAGTCTAGGGAGATGCCGACATACTTCAGTTTCCACATTAGATTTTTACCACTTATATTAAACAGCTAGACATTAACATTAAGGCTTAATCTTTAGTTTTGCAGAACCCCCTACATCTCTAGCTGTTTCTGGTGAAAAATATTTTTTTATGAAGCAACAAATTTGGGATAAAATCAGGATTTTGTAAAGGGTAGTAGAATATTGCCACATTACAACAAGTCACTCACTGTCACATCTTTCCCTATATCTCTACTGTAAGTGGTAAAAAGATTTTTTTTATCAAAACTCATGATTTGGAGAAAATCAGAATTTTATACAGGGTAGCAGATCGGCCCAGTCCAGTGTCTTGAGTAAGGCAGGCCACACACTCACTGCTCTACCCCTGCCAATCTGGGCTTCCCTAGCCCACTTAAATGGTCTGCTTCTCATCTTTCCTATCTCCTCAGGATTAGTGTGGGGAATCCACACCCGTTTGCCACTCCAAGATCGCTCTGTACGGGTGTGGGAGAGTTGTAATACCAAATGTTGGGGGAGTGCGGGGAGACTTTACCCGCACCCCTTCCCCTTTTTCAATCCTCTTGAAATTTGGTAGGTGGCTAGATGTACACCCCCTTACTACCTCCTTAAAATTTGGGGAAGCTACGATAATTCTCAGATAGGGAAAACAAACATTTTGCCGAAAATAACATTTCAAAACAAGATGGCGGCCGTCGCATACTCTTAACTCTCTGCTTTACTCTACAACGTTATAATTGTATTTAAAAAAATATGATGAATTTAGTTTCCATTTTATGAAATATTGTAGATATTGATATAATCCATGATTGTTCATGGCCTCTACAGTATCCAGTTTTACCTCTAAATATATCAGCTGGACACTTGTAAACAAAGCAGTTTTGCTGAATCAAACCAGTAAGACTGTAAGGGGCAGGCCTGTCAACCTCCAGTTCTTATGTACCTGAGCACCCTGTCCCATACGACGTGAGGAGGCCCAGGACAGGGTATCTCTGTCTACTCAGGATGTGTGTGGTGCACATATGCGCGGGCACTCTACACATTCCTCTGTGAAATTGTGTAATGTCGTTCTTGCCATGAATATGACCTTAGCTGTCGAAATGGCGTTAAACTACCCAGCTAACTGGGCCCTGATATGTTCATTCAGAGGCCCAGCAATTGATGTCCACTGGGTCTGCAGAGGGCTCAGCCTAGTCTTCCTGGGCCCCAGATATCACGTTACAAAAAGCAAAGGCTTAGCATATGATTTTACATTTCAAAACAATACACAACAAGTAGGTAGGTCCTAGAGTTGAGATATCAAAGACCAACCCCAGTTAAGACTAGGGACCCAGTTTTCATTGGGGGCTTGGGAAACTACTCTGAAAGTTCCACCACCACAACACCAGTGCCACCGCTTACCATCGCTCCTTTAGCGATGGTTCCGTCTAGCATTAAACATCTATTACTCACTCACTCACTCACGCACTCACTCACTCACTCCCCCCTGCCGATCCCGCAGGGCACATTCTCCGACTTCCACATAATATTTTCAGCATTTATGTAAATTGGACATTCATAATTCTTAGTTCTGCATACTCCCCTATATCTCTATTATTAATGGTGAAAGGGATTTTTTGATGAAGCCACAGAATGTGGAGTAAATCAGGTTTTAGTAAAGGGTAGTAGATCACCACAGTGCATTCTCTATGGCAGCGTGAGTGGGGTGGCCAGTGGCAGACTCTCACACCATTTTGTGCTGCAAACTGACGTCACATGAAAAACCCTTATAGAGCCTGTTGAGTTTCCTGAAACCATAGCACTTTCCCGCCTCCTTTCATGGAAATGGTTGAATTCTGGTTACGTGACCTCTGTATCTTATGTTTAATTGCAACAAGGATTTCAAAGTGTCAGCCCTTATTTAGACCCTGGCCTGTGGCACATATATTTGGCAAATTATGGTGTCTTTAAACAATATCATCTGGCTTTTCACATAGAAGAGGGAAATTAAAGTTTTTATGACAATCCCGAACAAACATCAGATACAGAGGTCACGTAACCGGAATTCAACCGTTTCCGCGAAAGGAGGCGAGAAAGTGCTATGGTTTCGGGAACCTCAACAGGCTCTATGGGAGGGTAGCTGTGCCTTAAAATGATCATTGTGATGAAATTGTTACTTTGGGGTTCACTTAAAGGATATGTCTTGATTTACAGCATATTAATACTCATTGCTACCTACCGTAAACTCCCGCGTATAAGACGCGTCCTCTACGCCAAACAAAATGCTGGGGGGTCTTATAGGATGTACTGAAATTGGGGGTGCGTCTTATACGAGGGGTAATTTTACTATAGAAATGCACTGAATTTACAAAATTGAGCCCTAAGAGGTGCGTCTTATACATGAAAATGCTTCTGCTGAGTTTGGGGTGCGTCCTATATGCGCAGGGCGTCTTCTACGCGGGAGAATACGGTACTTTGTTTAGTCCATATGTATGATTTAAAGTAATTCCAGGGTATTTTCATCACCTGTTTGTGTTCTCCCCTACACCTGTCTACTGTATGTATGGCAGCTTTGCACCTTTGGTAGGTGTTTACCAATTATCAGCCCTCAATTGACACTTCAATTATGTCATGGCTGATTTAGTAGGGCAATCAATGCTCTGAGCTAGGACTAAATAACTACCCTCTTCTAATCCTCATCACTTCTACCAAACACCCCAATATGGCAGGTCATGATGAGGGAAGACACACAGTCTGAACAGAAAATGATCCAGGATTTAAGTTTGTGTAGCATATACAGAAGTAAGAACACCCTGGAGGGGGACATATATATGGTAGTAATGTGATAACCATATTTTGTTGACCGTACCCCATGCCATATTGTCACAATGATCGTTTCTTTTCTCAGCTACCTCTGAGAGTGCAAGGTGAATGTCGGCCCTGAAACGCTAGTGTAGTAGGCCGAAATACCTGCCTGCTCACAGGCAGGATCCAAGATGTATACAAGCCTATAGTGGCACAAACACATGGCTAGTCTGAACTAAGTACTCACTTTCAGTTCCTGGAAATTGTCCCTCCTATTCACAAACATGTAGTTTTCATGTACATCAGCTTATATTGACTGAAACATGAGATATATCCAATAAATCTGACATGTTTATCTTGAGCTTAGATATCACTACCTCAATGGCCTCCATTGTCAACATGATGTGGTGCTACCTAGTGTTAGACTGCTCTTGAAACATAGGGCTAACCAACCAAGAATAGTGTAGTCTTTTTGACACTAGGTGGCTACACCTGGCTTCAAGATGGCCGACAATGATTTGGAGTTAGGGAGGGAGATTTGAAAATCACCTGGATTATTAATTATTACAAGTATTTCAAGTGCTTTGTGTATTGTGAATCTTTGGATATACATTGAGGGAAGTGTTGGTGGAAGCATTGGACCTGACAGTAAGTACTTCTGTGAGAACTGGGCACTCAGCCAATCTGGCTGACCAAACAGACTACAACAGACACACTTGGTCTCTGAGGTTCCCTCAGAGCGTCTACGGAGTATAGTGTAGGGGCCGAGCATTGGCTAGTAAGGCATAAGCCAAGGCGAGGGAAGACTCCAGGCAGACAGACCCCGAGAGACCGACGCAGTCGGCAGTGCCAGTGGGTGACTGGTAGGGGCAGGAGATTTGTTTGTACACACACCTCAGCGCCCGGTTTGGTTTGAAGGCATCCTACAGTCGTCGTGGTTATGGCAGCAGCAGCGAGAAAGTGGGGGGGGGGCGTCACAACCCAGACTGCAGGATATTTTCACACATTGAATGTATACTAGTTATATGTGAGTACCCTCCCCAGGCTTTGTACCATATCAATGACTTATAGAGACCTGGTTCTAACCAAGAATTTCTTGTCAGTCCCTGTGGCGCACTGCATAGGGAGTTGGATTTGGGATCAGGAGGCTGCAGGTTCGACCCCTACCCTGGCAATAAAAATTCCTAGGTTTTCTCGTTTAGGTATTCTCGTTTCACACAAAATCAAGCAGTACCCCGGTAGAGATGAAAATAACTGGATATTAGGTTTTGTTATCATGTGTTTATGTATCTAAGATTTAATTTTGATGGTGTTTTTTTTTTTGGAAGGGGGAAATCATCTTTGGGTTGCGTATTTGGGCATGCTACCATTTTGGGGGCACGTGAGCCAATATTTACCGAAAAAAACATTAAGCCTCAAACTTTATCTCAAATACCGGAACTCATGAAATAATGCATAGAAAACGTCTCTGGAGACACCGGGATTCGAACCCGGGTCTCTCGCTTGCAAGTTAAGTGCTCTAGCGCTGAGCTACATCCCCTGGCCTGACATACCCTGTCACCAACACGGCCCCACTGACATTTCCACCTTCCACCTACCTCTGGATCGGTATGGTATACATAGGGGGAGTGACCACCAAGTGAGCTGGCCTCTGGAGGCTCAACGCACACTGGGAGAGAACGAACCCCCACACTACCTTGAAATATTCAGTTTAGTCAGTTTCTATAGTTCATTTTACATGAGAAATGAAATGTCCAGTTAAGATTGGTGAATAAAAAAAAATAAGAGGTGACCGAAAGGTCATGGCAATAATTTGGGCTCATTTTGATGGTTTGAATTGCCAAATCCATTGATAACATTGAAAGTAGCACACTTGTATGTGTGTACATATGATCAATAAAATTCTTACCAACAACAAAAAAATCGTCGCCTCAGTGCAACAAGGTTGTATCTGCAAAAAACCCACCACCCCCCCCCCCTTGTTAAAGTTTCATGATTTCAGATACAATTTCATACCTATTGCAAGTGTTTATAAAGAGTCTAGTTCTTAAGAAACACAGTTTATTGCAAGCAGTGATGAATTTCAAAATATCAAAAGGAAACCACATAAACTGGACGATGTGGTCAAAGTGAAACCCTGGACGATGTCGCTAAAGCTAGATCATGTGGCCAAAAGTGGACCATGTGGCCAATCTGAGAAAATGGAAATATTTTTTGCTTTTGGGGGTTATTTTAAACTAAAATCCTCTCCATTCTAATTTCACAAATAATGACAGTATCCTGAGGGATGTTGTTTCTGCAAATTCTATAAGAAGACAGGGATGTTATCATAGTTTCTTATCCATCCCTGTAATGGACGATGAGGCCAAAGGACTATGTGGCCAAGTATTTCATGAGTCCAAGTAGATATCCCCTAGTAAGGGGCATCCACTGTACACTTTGTTTAAGACGCACCTTGAGTTGAGTGGAGAGCTAGAACTACATGTATAAGGCTCACTTGCAGTTTTGAGCAGTTCAGTACTAATCTAGTGTCATTCTACTCTGCCTATTACTTATAGGCACTAGGGGCAGCGCAACTTATTGAAAGTGGGGGGGGGGGAGCACCCAGATATATTGTGGGGGGGGGGGCTCACAATTAAGTGGGGGGGGGGGTGGTTTCATGTAGGCCTATATGACTTTAGTAAGGTTTGTATTGTGTTTATAAATATAGTGAAGGGGGGGTCTGGGGGCACACACCCCGGAAAATTTTGAAATTTTGTAAGCCAGATGGTGCATTCTGAGGCCACAATAGGCCTATCTGACAACATTAAAAAATCCAATATAGAACAAGGTTTCAACATGACATAAAATACCCCAAAATGTTTGGGGGGGGGCAAAACGTAATCTGGCCCCCACACCTAACTTTTATGTTGTGGGGGCGTGCCCCCCCCAGCTCCGCCGCCCCTGCGACACCCCATCTTTTTGGAAATTTTACGGGGCAATATGTCTCAGTTTCGCGTCGCCCACGGCTTACACGCGAGGTACTACCATACATCAGTGTGAGTTGAGTCAAAATGTGTGGGAGGAGGCCCGCCCACCCCATGGCGGCTTACACGCGAGGTACTACCATACATCAGTGTGAGTTGAGTCAAAATGTGTGGGAGAAGGCCCGCCCACCCCATGGCGGCTTACACGCGAGGTACTACCATACATCAGTGTGAGTTGAGTCAAAATGTGTGGGAGAAGGCCCGCCCACCCCATGGCGGCTTACACGAGAGGTACTACCATACATCAGTGTGAGTTGAGTCAAAATCTGTGGGAGAAGGCCCGCCCACCCCATGGCGGCTTACACGCGAGGTACTACCATACATCAGTGTGAGTTGAGTCAAAATGTGTGGGAGAAGGCCCGCCCACCCCATGGCGGCTTACACGCGAGGTACTACCATACATCAGTGTGAGTTGAGTCAAAATGTGTGGGAGAAGGCCCGCCCACCCCATGGCCCTGTGGCCGTCGCTGACCAGCCAATGACTGCGAACGACTTGGTCACGGCCTTCCGCGGCCGCGGTTAACCTCCCTGCCCCAGACAGCCAAAAGTTCACCCCAGGGTCATGCCCTCCCAGCTAGCGTCCAACTGGGATCTAAAGCATTGCCCACGTTTGCCATGTTCTATTATTGTATGTGCCTGAATAGAACAAGCATACAGCTTTGCTTACCCTAGTTAACAAGGGTGGATCCAAATGTTAGAGGGGGTCACTTGAGAGTGAACTCCCGCCCCTCCCACTCCATATGCATAGGCCAGAAGTAACAGTCAAGTATCAGAGTATATGAACCTTAACACTTCTATTGTGGGTTTTCAAAAGGTAGTTCTGTTTTCATTGCCATTCTGGGTGAATTCGTTCCCATTTTACTCCAAATCAAAATCAAGTAAATACCTTATGATCACCTTTGGATTACTTGGGCCAGGTCTTACGACTTAGCAGTCTATGTACAAAAAATGATCACTGATACAGAGAGGGAGCTCTATCATGTCAAGAGGGGCTGAATCGGGTCAAGAACTTAGAAGTCCTCTTGATATGACTACAATAAACATATAGATAACAAGATATTTCTAATACAAAATATATTAGAAGTGAACACGTCGTAACGGGAACCTACAGGATTTCTCCCAACTGCAGGGTGTTGCTTATACACGAGGATGAAAAATAAGCCGGTTTTTGCTGCATATACAGTGAAAAGTATTGTACTTGACACTGCATGACCACGCCCATTGTTTTGCCCCTAGCACACCTTGGGCTGTGACGATAGACATATCACCTAGATTAGTTATCCTCCCTACGTTCTTCATGCACTACATGTATAAACAACATATTTACGTACCTCAATCCAAGTACTTCCCAAAGTTATTGCATACTAGTACACAGCATAGATTACAAAACACTCTCAGTCAAATGATCATACCATAAAGACATATGGTACAATACTACACCAATCAGACGATATATGGTGTACATGTAAAGAAAAGGGGGGAAATGTCCTTGAATAAAATGTACCCTTTCGGCCTATTTGCAGAGCGTTGTACAGCTATGACCACCCGACTGAGGACAGGTCGGTGAAGGCGGTGGTGCACCTTGACAACCTGAACGTGCAGGCGTTTGAGCAGATCCTGGACTACATCTACACGTCTGTAATAACCCTCTGTGAGGAGAACATACAGGACATATTACAGGTACAAAAGTCATATACTTTTAAAATATTGTTTGAGAATTCCCCACCGAGTAAGGGTCCGTTGGAGAGATATATTATTGATTGGTGGCGTTAGTGTACATGGAGAATGATTACATTGTCATGCTCTCTCGGTTCATTTGCCTTGTAAAAAAATGTAAAAGAAAAAAGGGGGGAGAACACTGGGTGGGTTCTGGAAAAATATGTTAATAATTAATCGCATATATCTAATATGGCTTATAGTCTTAAATTTCGATTGGTAAGCCCAAATGAATTATTAGACCTCAGCACCTTAATCTCGCGCATATAAGGCGCAGCTCGCGTGTAAGGCGCACCCTTAACTTTGGAAGGTCAGGTTCACATAGAAGACGCACCTACCCCTTCTGGATCAATATCTTGAAAAACCTGTGTATAAGGTGCACCTGTTATTCAGCAATGGCTATCCATGTACAAGGCGCACCTTATGCCTGGCCCACGTCTAAAGTACACCTTAGAAATTATGATGTTTAGAAAGCCACAAATGAGATGTGAACAAATGTGAGAGAGCATGAAAAGCTATGAGCACCCTACAGCAGGTACTGGTATTGTGGGATGGGAGCTTAAGTATTATAGCATAAGGTCACGTGGAAGTAAATGCTGCCCTCTCGAAAGTCATATGGTATTCAGGCCTGCACTGAAAGGTGTTCTGGCTACTGATTGGTTTAGAATTAGATAGAAGAAATATTGGTAAAATTATGAAAAAAAATTACAGGTGTTCCCAAATAGTTGATAAATGGAATAGTAGGTGTGTTTTTATATTATGCCAGGGCTTGGGGATTTTATGAGGCATGCAAAAGTTAATCTGGCCAATGGAGATTTTTAGGCCCAAAATAGGGTAGAATGGTACTCACTGCACATATCATTCCCTTATTTGCCCAGGGTATCCCCTGGGCTATTGGAGCCGGGTTTTCAGTCAGATCCACAAATTTGTAATCACCAACTTAAGGGGGGTAATCATTCAGTGATATACTGTTAGTTTACACATTTTTCAAAAGCCAAAGGAAAGTTTCAAATCTCATCTATCAGACAACATTTTGTCCTTTATGGTGAGTGATGTCTTTCTCTATGAAAAAAGCTACTGTACTTATGTCATGTTTTTGGGAGCTATACTGACTACAAGTTCTTTAACTATTGGGTCTATGGGTCTGATAGATTTTGGCGATGAAATTAGCACATGGAGTCCTATGGGTAATCACCAAGTGAGACACTTTTTTTCAGCAGGCAATGTTTACAGTGTCCAAGCTATACACATAACATAATGGGGACTGAGCGATAAACTAAGCATGCTAAGGATAAAGTTTTCTGTGGGGGCTGGGTGTCCAGGGGGCCAGGTGTCCGGGGGCCAAGTGGCCAGGTGTCCGGGGGGCCAGCACACCAGGGGACCAGCAGTCCAAGGGGTTTAGTAAGAGAAGATTATGCCAGACTGGTGTCAGTACATGTATAGATAATAGTCTCTATTTGTAAGTAATTAGTCAATATTTCGCAAGTGCTGATTCCTGTGACCCTACAGGGTTGATAGAGGGTTTTATGGTACCTACCCTGAGCCTTCTGTGCTTCAATGCACAACGCCCAATTTTTATATTGGGGAGGGGTAGTAGACCCTGGGCCATATGTGATATATATCACACATTAAATCTTTTAAGATTTTCAGGGTTAAGCCTATCCAACATTCTGTCACATTGTGTATAAGGGATGAGTTATTTGTGCTATGGTTGAAACTTTACCAACAAACATTTTAGCCAGCTGTTTTTGTGTGTTTCGCTATAGAGGAAATGGATTTAGTTCCCCGTGACCATAAGGCCACTGTTTGACCTTATATCAAAATTGCACAGTGGCTTCACCTAGTGTCAATTTTAGGAGTGATTCCTAGTATTGACACTAGGTGCTACTATGCACTTGCTAAATAAATGGAGTGCATCTAGATGAACCTAGATCACTGAAAAGGTCTTCAAACTATGTAGAGATAATCTGATGATTTATTTACATTCCCTTACATGCCATAACATTGTTGGATTGCTCAAATGGAGAGAAAAACTCATGATACAATGCTAGAGTCAAGATTTACTTCTATTCACACCTCAATTGTGGCACTCAAAAAATTATATGAGTAATTCTGGTGACATTTCTCAAAGTCGGGAGGCGTGGCGCAGTCGGTAGCGCGTCCGCTCACAGGCCGTAAGGTCGTGGGTTCGGTTCCCGGCCCGGCCGGGGCATAGTGGTGGTTCCAAACATCGCCGTAAGGTGTCGTTTGAGTTCCTCCCTGCTCTGGCTAGGCTGTGCTGGAAAGTCTCTCGGCGGTCATGGCAGACAAATGACTTGAAACAGGCCTGTCCATCTCTCACTATGCCTATGTAGTGACGGATGTTAAAGAACCATTGCCTCGGTAAATGTGTAGGGGCGTGATTTCTACCTTCCCATAGATGCGGTCACCATCATCCCCCCTCCCCATTAGACTAGGGTCCGGGCATGCAACGCATCAAGGGTAATCTCACTTCGGTGTGGATACAACCCGCGGGACCTCTCACCCTTGAGTGTCGGCCGCAAGGAAGGCACGAGGTGAGATAAAATTCGTCACTCATTTCTCAATTAGTATATACCATACCCGGTGTATAAGGCTCACCCCCAACTAAGGAAAGACGCACTTCAGATCTGGTTCGCGTACAAGACGCGCCTTATACGCGGGAGATTATGGCAGGGCTCGACAAATCCCTGTGCTCAATGCCAGAGACTCAAAAAAAAATTCAGTAGGCACAGAAAAAAATTCAAGTTGTGCCCAATGGGCACAGCTGTCCAAATGGTATTATCCTTTGTTTATTGACATGGTTTATGCTTATTCCACTACACTGCAACACAATTCCCGAGTGCATTTGTGCCCATCACCATCCTTATTTGTTAGATAAAACTTTTTAATTGGTTCTGCGCTGGCAATCATGCAATTAGCACTTTAATGCCACCACCAAGGTTTGAGTATAGAAAGCAAAGATGCTGGACATAGAGCTTGTCTTCTGGGCACAACATTTTTTTGCCCTTGTGCCCAGTGGGCACAGTGTCTCCAAACTGATTTGCCAAGCCCTGTTACGATAGTTTAAATTGCATATGTAGGTCTTCTCGTCCTTGAAGAAGAAATAGGAGGCTCGCCAGTGTAGGTAAAACATTAATTGTCGATTCTGTTTGATTACAGGCTGCTGACATCTTTTTGATGGCAGATCTTAAAGAAGTATGTTGTGAATACCTCGAGCAGTGCATATCTGTGCCTAATTGTCTGGGTATCCGAGAGTTTGCTGAGCGGTTTGCCTGCCCAAGAGTCTACCATGCCGCCACCAATTACATGGACGAGCACTTTAAGTAAGTATCCAGGGATGCCATTATAACAGGACCTTTAAGTAGCTCATTCTTCTACATGTACATGTGCAATGGTTTCAATGTAAGGTCAATGACTACTTATGTTATAAATGTAATCAGTGTGTAAATTGCTGGAAGTTATGTACTCGTTTTTTCTTAAACTCTCAGACATTTCTGATCTACTTTTATACATTGTAAAGCACAGGTATTTACTTTGAAAAGGGTCCCATAGTCAAATAACGACCACCTTGTAGAGCGATATTACAAAG
Organism: Acholoe squamosa; assembly: GCA_949317995.1. NCBI lineage: Eukaryota > Metazoa > Annelida > Polychaeta > Phyllodocida > Polynoidae > Acholoe > Acholoe squamosa. The sequence continues at coordinate 33,078,127 of OX439038.1, read as the reverse complement.
TATTTGAATGTTCGGAACTTACGCTATATAAAGTGACTGGTACATAACTGTTGAAAACAACGTGAAAGGATAGTTCATAAAAACCTAAATAATCATGTTCATTTCATGAATCATGTTTAATTCAGCCATGTGAGTTTTGCGGAGGAGTTCATGCAGTTGCCTGTGGATAAGGTGAAGGAGATCTTGGGCAGGAACAGTCTCCTGGTACAGACAGAGGACGCCATCTTTGACTGCGCGATGCGCTGGGTGCGTCATGACGTGGAGCGGCGTGTGGAGCATCTCAAGGACCTACTTGTGTCATGTGTGCACATGGGACTGCTGGATGAACGCTACCTACAGGTAGGTGTATAGCAATGAAGCGGGTTGTGGATCCGTAATAGCTGTGTACACAGTAAATTCCCTCCTATACCGAGGATGCATATTGCACTGTGGATGCTAGTACCATACAGGCAGTCCCTACAGGTGTGCCTTACTGCAGCCACCAGCTCAGGCCTAATTAACATGCATTCTCGCGAGATTTGCCACCTTCAGGGGTCAAGAGGCCACTCTCTGCATGGGTGACTTTTCACACCTGGAGGTGTAATGAGTGATATCCTACACTAACCATACCCTTGATGCTGTAATTGATATTTTCAAGCCACCATGTGGTATTTAATGAGTCATAATAGTCATTTATTGTGTAGGGTGGGACAGAGTGGATTCTCACCAGGTATTACATAACTGACCCCTGAAACCAGTGAAAGGCACATGTTGGTTACCAGCTTCAGCTAGACAGGTCGGTGCCACCCTCGGAATAAGCTGCGGTTTATAGTATACAAGAACCAGCTTACAGGTGCAGATTATAAGGTCCGCCTATGCTCCTAGTGTGGCATGAGAGTTTTTGACACTATAGGACAGTACTGGTGCCCCAGGTGCAGCTTATAGGTTTCTCTCAAACTTGGGGCTGTTCTCTCCTTTTTGGTGGGAAGCGGCATTGCTTATCTACGGGTAGATACTGTTGACTAATCCATGTGGCAGGACTAGGTAGTCAAGCCTCCAGAACATAGCTCTTGTGACCGTAGAATACCAGTCTAAAAAATGAATATATTTCAAGTTTTTATGCAGCTTTAATTAACAGGCATCTTCAGGTACCCTGTATAAATCACCGTATATGGTGCGTATCTTATATGAGGTATTTCATCTGATGATAATGCTAATGATTGGGGTATTTTCAAGCCCCAGATTCTCCAGAAGTAATCATATACGGGATGCACCTTGTGTCTAATAATAATTGATGGCATTACTTATCTGTATTCAGTGTGGTCTTATCATGTTGTAGTTGGTTCAAGAACACAAACTTGTACCCTTTCAGGAGTTTGTGATAGCTGATGAGCTTATACGACGATGTGCCCTGGAATCAACAATCTTACAACTGAGACGTGAGGATAAAACACCAAAGCAGCGTGGGTACACAAACATGATCATTGTCACAGGCGGGGAAGGACCATCAGAGACGTAAGACAAATAGATATCTTAGGTTTTGATAAGCATCAGAAACTTCCACGGTTTGATTTTTGGAAATTTTGAAATCAGTTTAAAAGAGAAGAAAATTGAAAAATGCATAGAGAGTAGTCTAGTTTCTATGTGACAATCCTAGTGTTGTCAAGAACTTTGTTAACGTGGCGGAGCCGCGTTTCCGGTATGGCCCAAAAGCCTGTGACATCATATATGGAAGCTTGATGGTATTGCTCACACAATCTGCCTCAAAACTAAGAAATGTAAGCCATCCCCTCTTCTCATGTGGAATTGAAGGGGGACATGTTGGTGCTCCTTTAAAACCTTATATTTCTTTGCCAAACAGTCTATTATTATAGAAAATATGGTAAGAAAGTAACATTTTTCTGGTAAGATGCTTGGATTCAGCCCCTTTCAAGTCTCACAATGTCTTGTCAGATATTGCGAGAATTGACGAGAGGTGGTGCAAGCTGGTACCAAACTCCCATAGCTATAGGTGTGTGCTTTAGAGATTGGCACTGAACAGAACTGCAGACAGTAGAAATATGGCGGACAGCTAGGGAGGAGTACATGTGTAGCACCAAAATGGTTTAATAACAGGTTAGTAAAAGCGCTGGTCTGTACACTGTTAGATTAGATCCTTATTCAAGGCCTCCTGAATATCATTTTCGCCAGCAAGGGCGAAAAAAATCCAATATGGCGAGCGTATAGGGAGACGATCGGTCCCGGGAGGAAGGCTGGCATGGCGACGAAAGGTCTGTGGGACATGTGAGGGGAGGGTCCCGCCTGAGCAGTCCGCTGCAGGTGTTCTCCTCACGGCCATGACGATCTTTCGTCATGACATTTTGACCAGTGCATACCTTTACCCGTTAAAAGATACAAAGATATATGGCCGCTAGATATAGGAATGTGAAATTTAGCCCAAATTCAGCCTTCAGGCTGATAAACCATTAAGATTCTATGTCAACAAATGCCGATGTCATGTATTAAGCAACGCTGCAAAGCATTACTCTTAAACGTAAGATGTTTCGCCACAGAGGTTGCGGGTCTTCTACAACACCCACAGTCCATTCTACAGACAGGCAAATCTTCTGAGTCTAAACTCCGTCCAATATTTTTCAGTGATGGCAACATTGTAGAGATCAAGAACAGTGTACGTTGTATACCACCACATAGTGGAAGTGAACCACGGTGCCGCCCCTGGATCAACGTGGCCCCAATGCAGCATGCACGTATTGGTCATGGACTAGTTGAAGCCGGTAAGAGATATCATTTCTGATCTATGGTGTAGGCTGCTATCAGCCTATCTGCCTTTACACAATACATATTCCAGTAGATAATTAATCGGGTCGATATGTGTATATGTACACTGCGTATTGGTTAATGTTTGCAGAAAAGAAGCAAAATTAGATGAGAGAAATTGTATTAAACGCCCGTAAAACTGATGCTGTTTCTAAAAGGACAACATGGACAACGTCATCTTGTGTATTTGTGTATGATTCATTTTTATCTGATTGACTAGACGTCAATCAGATACTTACTTCTATCTAAACCATACAATTTTTTGCCGATACAATGTCTTCATTAACATTGCATAGGTGGTACATTATAGGACAGTGAAGCCTCTATAAGCTATGGTGCAGACAGGCTATATTCTGAGGTCTAACAGCAGGTTATTTAGCCATAGGAACAGAGTATTGATGTCACACCTCCTAGTAACCCTCAATCATTTAACAGGCCACCTACATATAATGTTCAACTATACATAGGCTTCATTACCATAAGGCTGGTATAATGCATTAATTTACTTTGTTTATCTTAAAGGGTTAGTTACTTCTCACCTTGAAACAAACAAACAGATTGTCTTCGAGCCTGCCAGCACCAGTGACCATTAACCCCTACAGGGGCACTTATTATATGCATAGACTGTATATATAAGTCAGGGCCATTGTACATGGAAGTCAATCAGAACTTGTGCCTTTGGAACAGACTTAAACATTGTAGTATAACTCATGTGTTTCTTAAATAAAAATTTTCTTTTTCACCAGGTGGTTTTCTGTATGCGATTGGTGGTCGTGATAACTCTGGACGGATTCTGAACTCCGGCGAGCGTTATGATCCCACAACAGACAAATGGACCCCAATCCATCCCATGTTCCATGCACGAGTTGGATTTGGTATGGTCTGTATTGATGACCGTATCTATGCCTTAGGGGGCAGCAATGACATGTCAGACCCGCTAGTCAGCTGTGAGGAGTATAACATCTATGCAAACAAATGGCGGCCCCTACCGGATATGAATCTCAAACGTGCCTGGTCAGCCTACGCAGTAGCCAACAAGAAGCTATACGTTATAGCAGGTGGTATTATGGGCAAACTCTATGAAGCTGTTGAATGCTTTGACCCCAAATCAGAAACCTGGACATCCGTTTCTCCAATGAAAGAGCGGAGGTTTGATGCCCGAGCCATTGGTCTTGGAGATCAGATCTTTGTTTTTGGTGGACTACGCAGGCTTGAGTGCCCAAGTGCAATGCATTCTGGTACTGGGATGAAATTCTGTGGGACTGAAATATACTCGACTGAGGATAAACTGTGGCAAGCACGCAGTCGTGACATGGGTATGTGTACCATGACGGAGACGTCACACATTGACGCTGTCATGTTGTACAATGAAGAGATTGTGATTGTAGGAGATCTGGATATTGGAGGCAAATACAACTGTGTGCGTGCATATCACCCGGGCACCAACACTTGGCGCGGGATCACCCAGAACCACCCAGATAACCAGCGCGGTATGCAAGCCTGCATGCTCAAGATGGCCAACTCCGTCATCTATAGCCATTTGTGGAGCCAGTGCAAATTAACCTTTGCAGACCTCACATGATGAATTGTCCCGGAGTTCTAGGGATATAGCAATGGCTATGATCATATATTTTAAAAGTACAGTTAGGGGTAGCATTAACAAATTGGGTTATAAACCCTGTGGTTATTTGAATGTATAAGAATCAGAAGGTAGAGGCATGCGTGTGTGTTGAAAATATGTTGTGTGAGTATAGGATAGACTAATTTCCTATCTTAGAATATGGTATATTTATCTCCAAAGCCACAGAGAATCAAAATTGTGGATGGGGTGGAGGATATACGAATGTGAAAAATGAGGAACGATTACTGAAATTAAGTTGGTGTGATAAATCACCAGGGTAACTACCACAAACAAGGTGCCCATTGTTATACACATGTCATTGAAAGGAAAAAAAGTTTCCTAAAACTAACTGATACTTATTTATCCAGTGCTTAAGCATGCGATGCACTTATGTTCGCTTCCTCCAAATGCCATAACATATGCCATAAAAGCACTGAAAGTGTAGGCGGACCATCAAATCCGGAATACATGGACCACGGTAAAAATTGGTTGGGAACAGAATATAAACATACGTATTATAATGTAATCTGTATAAGACCCTCCCAGCCCAAACTCCGTCTGATACTGAAGGGTACATCTGGGGTCATATTTTGATTTTGAGTACTGTTCTATACAATATAATATTTCATATGTACCTCAAAGAACGCACACCCCCAACTTTGAGTACAAAATAACAAATTCCATAACTATGAGTGTCAGCTGTCAGAAATTGACAAATTAATTTGAGGTGTAATTGATACGGGTCACAGGTACTTGACAGTTGAATTTTTATTTGTATGTGTGAAAATCGCGTAAGTCGGAGTGAAGTTGAATTTATGATTTGTTTTCACATTGTCCTATGCGGGTATGTATCGAGGAAGTAATAGAATATGGTGGTACCACCCTAAATCAGGTCACTTCCGGGTAGAATGGTAAAAGTCCTGCACTAAATACAGTCAAATTTTCACTTCTAGGGCTATAAAATGGGTTCTAAACAGGTTGTCTGTGTATATATTGGCATTAAAATTATCCTGGAGGCTTGGAGAATATTTTTAAAAAAAGATTGGAAAAGAATGAAAATAATTTAGATCATTTACTGCGGACCAAAGGGACCTATGATAGATGTGTAGTGACTCAGGTGGCAGACCACAAAATCACATCGGTGGATTCCATGGCGATTTGCGAAAAATCTGATTGCACTTTGTTATGACAGACCTAGTGTATGATTTTTGCCATTTCAAAGGCTACAATCTGGTATATTTGGCTTAGTTCTGAGGAAATTTTAAGTATTTGAAATATTTTGTCAAGTGTCAGCGATAGTGGATTTTTTCGGGTCGCAGCGCATATTTAGGGTGGTACCACCTTAACAGGGGATGGGATTATGCAAGGATCAGCAGAAATCTGTGCCATTTTTTTCCCCTTAACCCTATTTTTTTTAAAATCATCATTACTTATTAGTGTTTAGGCCCTGTCCTACATGGATAATGAGGTGTTAAACTGTAGATTTGCTTTGATTTGACCCTAAAATCGCATGATTTTCATTGAATATAGGCCCCAAGACTGGCTTTTTACTGTTCAGGCCATCGAGGGTATATCAGGGGAATTTCCAGTTCTTAGCAAAATTTGAAGAAATGGGTACATTTTTAACAAGGTACATGTCAGCTCTGACACTGGATATCAAGGTATGGGTTCAAGCAATAGATAGGGTGCCTAATTGATCAGAATTCTATTGTTTGTTATTGGTTGCCATGGCAACATAACAGCTTGTCATTGTTTGTTATGCCCAATTTAGGCCCAAAAGAGCCATTTTGGCTTCAAAAATGACCATAATTGGGCATTTTTATTGTTTCTACTGCTTTCCCTAATTTCCTGAGACTTAAGTGGGATATTCTGGCATAAAATAGATGGTTTGAGGCACGTTTGGAGGTACATTTGACAGGACATAGTGCAATCAGATTTTTCGCTACATTCGATTGAAGATGGATACCCTAAAACGGGACATTTTTTGAGCAATTTGTGCCTGCGCACACCAGACCATGGTCTCAATAGGCCCAAATTACCAAAAAAATGTCGTTTTTAGGCAGAATTTCAGGGTTGTTTCTGACTAAAGGGACTTAAAATATTGTATTTATGAAGGAATTTTGTGGTAACCATGGCAACCAAAAAAACAAACTTTTCTGTTAAGGTGGTACCACCCTAAATCAGGTCACTTCCGGGTAGAATGGTAAAAGTCCTGCACTAAATACAGTCAAATTTTCACTTCTAGGGCTATAAAATGGGTTCTAAACAGGTTGTCTGTGTATATATTGGCATTAAAATTATCCTGGAGGCTTGGAGAATATTTTTAAAAAAAGATTGGAAAAGAATGAAAATAATTTAGATCATTTACTGCGGACCAAAGGGACCTATGATAGATGTGTAGTGACTCAGGTGGCAGACCACAAAATCACATCGGTGGATTCCATGGCGATTTGCGAAAAATCTGATTGCACTTTGTTATGACAGACCTAGTGTATGATTTTTGCCATTTCAAAGGCTACAATCTGGTATATTTGGCTTAGTTCTGAGGAAATTTTAAGTATTTGAAATATTTTGTCAAGTGTCAGCGATAGTGGATTTTTTCGGGTCGCAGCGCATATTTAGGGTGGTACCACCTTAACAGGGGATGGGATTATGCAAGGATCAGCAGAAATCTGTGCCATTTTTTTCCCCTTAACCCTATTTTTTTTAAAATCATCATTACTTATTAGTGTTTAGGCCCTGTCCTACATGGATAATGAGGTGTTAAACTGTAGATTTGCTTTGATTTGACCCTAAAATCGCATGATTTTCATTGAATATAGGCCCCAAGACTGGCTTTTTACTGTTCAGGCCATCGAGGGTATATCAGGGGAATTTCCAGTTCTTAGCAAAATTTGAAGAAATGGGTACATTTTTAACAAGGTACATGTCAGCTCTGACACTGGATATCAAGGTATGGGTTCAAGCAATAGATAGGGTGCCTAATTGATCAGAATTCTATTGTTTGTTATTGGTTGCCATGGCAACATAACAGCTTGTCATTGTTTGTTATGCCCAATTTAGGCCCAAAAGAGCCATTTTGGCTTCAAAAATGACCATAATTGGGCATTTTTATTGTTTCTACTGCTTTTCCTAATTTCCTGAGACTTAAGTGGGATATTCTGGCATAAAATAGATGGTTTGAGGCACGTTTGGAGGTACATTTGACAGGACATAGTGCAATCAGATTTTTCGCTACATTCGATTGAAGATGGATACCCTAAAACGGGACATTTTTTGAGCAATTTGTGCCTGCGCACACCAGACCATGGTCTCAATAGGCCCAAATTACCAAAAAAATGTCGTTTTTAGGCAGAATTTCAGGGTTGTTTCTGACTAAAGGGACTTAAAATATTGTATTTATGAAGGAATTTTGTGGTAACCATGGCAACCAAAAAAACAAACTTTTCTGTTAAGGTGGTACCACCCTAAATCAGGTCACTTCCGGGTAGAATGGTAAAAGTCCTGCACTAAATACAGTCAAATTTTCACTTCTAGGGCTATAAAATGGGTTCTAAACAGGTTGTCTGTGTATATATTGGCATTAAAATTATCCTGGAGGCTTGGAGAATATTTTTAAAAAAAGATTGGAAAAGAATGAAAATAATTTAGATCATTTACTGCGGACCAAAGGGACCTATGATAGATGTGTAGTGACTCAGGTGGCAGACCACAAAATCACATCGGTGGTTTCCATGGCGATTTGCGAAAAATCTGATTGCACTTTGTTATGACAGACCTAGTGTATGATTTTTGCCATTTCAAAGTCTACAATCTGGTATATTTGGCTTAGTTCTGAGGAAAATTTAAGTATTTGAAATATTTTGTCAAGTGTCAGCGATAGTGGATTTTTTCGGGTCGCAGCGCATATTTAGGGTGGTACCACCATATATTAAAGGCATTTAAATATGGGTAAATTTAGATCGAAAATTAAGTATGACAATTCCAAATTGATAATCAGATATAATGCAAATGCAGAAGAGGCTACGCCAGTGGTATGTTCACATATCGTCATAAAAAAAATCATGCAAACGGTCAGGCACCGCAGAACAACGGGACAATGTGAAAACAATGACACCTATCTACCTCACATTTAAAACAAACTCCAATACTTATCTTTCCCCTGGTCATACCATTGTTGGGACTATCTATTGTTTAAAATGCTTCATAGATTCATCATTGTGAGTTAGCATGAGAAAATCATGTTTTGACTTTTTGTTGTTTTTCGTTATTTTCAATGAAGGGCATTATTTTGGATATTCTCTGAGGTATTGTGTTAAGACTAGGCATTGAAAACCTTAGAAACAGTTTGTAGTCTAACAGACTGGACTAATGGTTCCAGAAATATCGTTGTATACGCGTCTGCATCAACTAACCATGGGTTATAAGTTGGTTGTATGGGATATTTTATATAACACGAAGATGTGATAAATCTGGTAAAAGAGGAGGATTTTTTTTTTGTTCTGGTTGAGTTGAGCCTTCTCGCATGTAAAGGGTAATAGTCAAAGTGTTGACCCTTTAAAGAATTGTTTCTTTGTTGTCATTATGAATTGTTCCTTCAGGGTCCTGCTCAAGAACCACAGTTCAAGGGTACCCAATCAAGTAGTGTTTTAGATGCTGGACAAAACCATGGGTAATAAAAAAGAGTGCCATTTTGTCTGCAGGCCACTTTAGTCTGAATTACAAACGGTCAAATCATGGCATTGGTTTCTCCTTTTAGAGTGGTCCTATGTATGAATGTCTGGTTGATAGGGCATGTATTGATGTAAACGTGATCCGCATATGAGCATGTTAGTAGTGAACTGAGACCCCCCACCCAACCTAACCAACCACTCTTAAGACCTCCCATCCCCGCCCTCCATAAAATGAAGAGCTACTAACAAAATATCTGCTTTATGTACTATATCGTCTTGAATAGCCGTCATGGCGCTTATCAATTTGGAGGGACATTACCCCCGGCCCTTATGTTACCAGATAAGAGGATGTTTTACACTAATGTCTTTACGTTACATGCTTTGGAACAGCATCCATGATATAACAATGCAGCAAATGATGCATTTGGTCCACTGTGACGTCATAGGCTGCAGCAGAGAAGCCTGCCTCTTGGCCTTACAATAACAGATGTGTTGAAATGTACATCAGAATCTTTTTATTCAATGTAAAGGCTCCCAAATGAAGTCATCATAAACATAGGGTGGTCTTCCCTGTAAGGTATACATGTACCAGTAATATATGACCCGCATATCCCGGCTATTATACAAGACTGGAACTAATTTAAAACCCGACACTTAAAACGTTATGATACAGTATGTATAAAAAATAGACGTATAACTATATACTGTGAACATAGGTATCTGGGTAATAATGGTATATATCAGCCTCCTTGTATGCATTCTACAAAGGTTGTTTATAGAAAAAAAAATAGATATATCATTACAGCTTGCATTTACCAACAAAGAGACAAATGTAAGTTAGCATTTGTTCCATATATTGTGAATTAGCACTTTGTTGCATATACTGTAAATCCGCAATTACATGTATTCCAATATATCAAGTATGTATAATCTTCATTTAAAGAATAAACGTGCCATAAAAGAATAGTCTCTTCAGACGAATTAGCTTTGATAAGCTTATGTATGCTCAACTATATCCATTAACATTTAAAATATCTGCGGTATGTTCTCCCGGGCCCATGCAGCGCCCTGCCTGTTGTCCTTCAATACATGACCTTCAATACATTGACTTTGATAATAAAATGCCATGTGGTGCAGAGGCAGTGTAATTGCTTGATAGATGCTTACTTCCTAATGAGCACCGTACTGTTTAAAGAACACATATTTCAAAAGGGTTTCCGGTAAAGTCGTTCAGCAGAATGTATGGATATTATGGTGAGCATGGCCTTCTCCATAGACTATCGGAGGACTGGGTTGTGTCCACAAGTATATGGTAATAGCTCTTTTAAGCACATGGGTCTTAAATGAGTTCGTCTCATTTTAGTGCAGTGGTAGGACCTCCAATCAGAAAGAAAAGGGGAAAATCCCCCCCCCCAAAAAAAAAAAAAAAAAAAAAGCCCAACTAGGTGCAGGGACTGTGTAATAGCCGTGGAAATGAGGTTGTTGAAACCTATATGATCATGTGCGTTGAACTGGACAATTATGGTAACTGCATGAATAGTGAAGGCGGTCATCCCCTCTATTGTATGATGTAAGGGGTGAGAGACATTTTTAATGTGTTTATATGTGAGTTTTACCAATCGGTTAGGTATTATATGGGTATGTTATCTCGATACTTAAACTGTGTAAACTGTGCAAAATCCAATCTACATGTGTTTAAGTATCAACAAAGTTGCCATAAGAGACCCTAAAGGGTATTTTGAATACCTTACGTGTGTTGAACTTTACCAAGTTCTGATGGTAAAATGATAAACTACACAAGACTGGCCACATTTGTAGGTTGGGAGTCAGAATATTAGAGAAGTACATGTAGTAACTTGGGGTTGGGGGAGATGGTGGGGTGGTCAGCAGGGTAATGAGACCCTCTGCCTACAGATGAATAGTGTGTGTCTATTTGTAATATAATTATCGCCGTGTGGATTGTGTTGTCTTATCTACAACGTCAATGCCAGAAATATAGTGAAACTATATAAGACAAAAAATGTTTTGGAGCTCAACAATTGAACGGAGACATTGGGCTCATGGTGGCCTCGGTGATGGAAGGTATTATGATCTGTTTAATGAGAATATCTTCAAGTGAATATTAACTGTATGGTAGCTTGTCTATGCAGAATTCCTCTTTCGTAATGCGCAACATATGTATGACAAATGTAAGAGGGTACTGTTTATATTTGTATAATCAGAGAGCAACACGTGTGTGCTCACTTTGGACCGTTTGTATTGTATTTGTAGTTTTGATATTTGTATGGTAACATGGCGCGTTGTTACATTATGATTTTGCGCAGTTTTGCTGCCATATGATGGTGTGTCATGAAAAAGTCAGTTGTTAGAAAGAGCGAAATAGAATGATGAAGCCGACTTGTAAAAATAAAATGTCTCGGAAAAAGAAAGTTGTGGGGTTTCTTGTATTCATAATGATACTTATATCTACATGTTCTAAAGGTGTAGGGGCTGGGGGTGGTAGGCCTCGTAATTATGGGAAATATAACTATGTAGCCTGCCACTGAAACTTTAGAAATAGGACTACCTCTGTAACCTTTCACCTTGTGATCAATGTAATCTCCGGAAGACTTGTCTATATCTTGAGAGTTAGTGAGTAATAGGTGTTTAACACCATTTCGCTAAGGTCATATTCATGGCGAGAACTTTATTCAGAGATGCCACTTTTCCTGGTTTACCAGGAATTCCTGGTTTTCTTTTCTCGAGATTTCTGTACTAAGATATTTCAATTTCCTGGAAAAGGGTGTCTGAAATACAGTTTTCCTGGTTTTTGTTGGCCAGCAAGTGGCATCACTGTATATTACACAATTTCACAGAGGAATGTGTCGGTGCCTGCGCATATGTAGACCACACACATCTAAGGGGATAGGAAGGAGATGTAGACCCTTTTAAGTGGGCTAGGGAAGCCCCTATCTCTTTAGAACACTGTCCTTGGAAAGAATTACGCTAACTAGTTTCTTAGTCCAGATAATACAGTTTAGTTGCAGGGGTGTTTCTAGCCTAGGGATAACAAAACACAGTTTGGTCTGTGTATATTAAGCTAATAGATCATGGATGTTGGAGCCCTAGGGGAGTCTATGCTGGATATACCCGAGCCGCGGAGCGGCGAGGGTATATCCAGCATAGACTCCCCGTGGGCTCCAACATCCATGACCTAATAGGTTTATACCACGATTTCCTCCATTTTGTATTAATTTCTTACCTGATATCCACAGAATATAGCCACGAGAAGACATTTTGTAAAAGCAAGCGATACGGCCCGGGTCAGTGCTCTGCGCGAAGCCATTGTTGTTCCTTGCCGGGAGAGGTACCGCTGTGTATACAGTCACTTTTCGTATGGAATCCAACCATGACACGTCTTCAAATTAATACATACACATCCTCAGATAGTCTAGATGATTCCTCCATACGTATAATGTCCAATATATTCAAAATAAAGGAGAATCCATTGATTTTCCCAAAGTACGCGAGTCGCGGTCCGGCCATTCCCACCCGCCTCCTTGTCCGGCGAAAGTGTGTCAGTTCCCCGGATGTAGATATAGGTCATCCGCTCGTCGTACAGGAAAGACGCCGAAACAATGGCTTCGCGCAGAGCGGCCACGGGAAAATCAATGGATTCTTATTTATATCGAAGAAAATGGAGACAATTAGCACGCATTCCTCGTCTATGGATCGAATACTTCTTGGGATTTTAATATTATAACATGTTATGGTTGGATTCCATACGAAAACTGACTGGAAACATAGCAGGTTAGAACTTATTTCCCTTCGCATTGGATTTCATCACCGTTCAGTGTGGCGCTATGGCTAAGGCCTTCGCCTACCACCACTGCGGCCAGGGTTCAATCCTGATACGAGTTGGGACGATTTTTCACATTGAAACAATGGCTAGACTAAATTTCTATGTCCGCCAGCGTCTCCAAAAATATTCAAGTCCAATTTGACCCCGAAAAAGTATATACCAAAAATTTCAAAAATGCACAAGGGTGGTATATGCAGAATATACCACGTATATATCGCATATAAAACCACCGGAAGTGCCAGAATAGTGGTATAATGAACAAGTAATCAATGGATAATTCATGATGAGTGTGTGTGAGCAAAGGATAATTACATGAGGGCATAGCCATTGACTACTTATTTTATTCCACGATACCAATAGATAATCAATAAAATATCAATAAATTCAAGTTGAAAACAAAAATTGTTCACCCTCCCCAGAACTCGAAGCCAGCCATAGTGGGTTGGCATTCTAACCAATAGACCACCGGTACACACACCTCTTCGCCCGGCAGTGGACAGCTACAGCGCCCGTCTCGGCTTGGCTTGCTTTGAATGCGTCTCGCCGCGGTTATGGCAGCGGCACACGGCGAAAAATAGTGTTTGTACACGATCGGTACACACACCTCGTCGCCCGGCTGGCAGCGGACACACGGCGAAAAAAATGCGCCCGGACCGGGACTCGTCCGGCCTACCTCTAACGGCTGAGCGCAATGCGCTAACCACTAGACCACCGCGTCTCACCCCTCAGTGCCCATCTCGGCCTGGCTTGCTTTGAACGCGTCCCGTGGTTATGTATACATGATCGGTACACACACCTTGGCACCCGGCTAGGCTTGCTAGGGGGGTCACAACCCAGAATGCTGGGGATTTTCACACTTTGAATCTATAGTAGTTATATGTGAGTGACCTCCCCGGGCTTTGTATCATATCGAGACCTGGTTCTAGCCAACCAACTCTCATCAGTCCCTGTGGAGCAGTGCATAGGGAGTTGGATTTGGGATCTGAGACTGCAGGTTCGAGCCCTGCCCTGGCCATGAGATTTCCTGGGTTTTAACATGTAACATATGACATAAGGTGTGCAGGATATCCATGGATAACGGCTCCGGGTGCCTGTTATCCTTGGATAATCGCACACCTTACAAAAGTCATGATGCAGGCATCATAGTGTGCAATATTGACAGGTTTGTGCATGGGAATATCCAGGAAAAGCACTCAGAATCCCAGAAATCGTGGAATAATGCATTATATTGAACAAAGTGTCAGAGCTGGACACTCCTGCTATGAAGGTACTTATGCAGTGCTGTCATCTAGTGGTATTCTAGTGCGTATTGAACCAAGTCAAGCTGCAAGGAGTAGATGCAGGCTGTCGGTTACATTTACAAATCTACTTGGTTAAAAGTTTCATTTTATTCTACCCCCTCCTTCACCTTATCATTTCTTTCTAATCGAAATATTGCTCTCGGATATCTATATATGTAAGTATGGGGGAAATCCTACTAAAAATCAATTCCAGACAATTGAGGACCCACTGTTGTACATTTAGACAAGGGCCACTTTCGCGCGACCCTACCTGGTTAACCGGGTGACTTGATCTGGGGTGGGGGGGGGGGGGCAAAAAAACTGGGATTGGTGGGTTTTTGTGCGGACCCCCTGTAGGGAAAATGTTTTTTGCCCCCCCCCCCCCCCCGTAGATGGCAAAAAATCACATGCGAACACGCCCTGTAACCTAAAGTAACATGCAGGCTTTTTCACTAAAAACAGGTGAAATTATTGGCCCAGGTCCTCCTGCAGTGATATACTGTTATCTTATTTATTTTTCAAAAGCCAAAGGAAAGTTTCAGATCTAATCTAGCAGACAACATTTTGTCCTTCATGGTGAGTGATGTCTTTCTCTACAAAAAAAGTTACGTCATGTCTTCGGGTGCTATACTGACTACAAGTCCCTTAACCCCGGGAGGGGGGGGGGGGCACTTCATATGTGTTGGTACCACATGTGTGCACCTGGCAAGGTCACTTTTTGGCTAAAATAGCCCTAACAAGGGTCCTATTTTTAAGAAAAATCCCCCTAACAAGGGTCTACTTTTAAGAAAATCTCCCTAACAAGGGTCTACTTTTGGGCAAAAAGCCCGCGGATCAGGCAAAGATTGCTGTTTTTTCAAGAGAATTTTCCCAACTACTAGACATTTTTGAGTCAATTTTCAAAATGTGATTTCATTGATCAGATTTTCCTTCCAAAACATGGAGTTTTGGGCTGAAAATTCCCTAACAAGGGTGGACTTTCGAGGGTAAAATCTCCCTAACAAGGGTAAGAGCTGTCAGAGGCCCAGCCGCACACCCTTCGTCAAAATAAATTCAAGTGCCCCCCCCCGGCCCTTAAGCATTGAGTCTATGGGTGCGATAGATTTTGGCAATAGAATGAACACATGGGCTCCTATGGGAATCAGCAGATTAAGACTCTTTTTTTCAGCAGGTGAGGTTCAGATAGTCCAGCTGTACTGATAACAAATGTGATAGCACCTACGGCTGAAGGGTTATATGTATTGTCGGAAAGTGAACAGTCTCCATAAATGGAGACCGTTCATTAGCAGAGCGTTCATGTAGTTATATGTTTCATCACTAGTTGTCAGGAAGGTCTATACGAGGACCTGTCATATACCTTATTTTTCAGTCGGCAGGTGGCATGCAATGTCCGTGTAGCCAATGGTGGTCCACATTTTTGTGACCAGTCTCATAACACTTCTCTTGATTTTTGGCAAGGAAGTGTCATACCCCCTGGGCATTGGTACAATGGTTTACTGGGATGGAAGTTTGATCAGAATGGAAGACTTTAAGGGAGTGGTCATTATTTATCAACAGGGGGGGATGGTAAGTTTGAGGGGGGGGCGTAAAAATTTCAGACCCCTCCCGAGGGGAGCTAACAAAATTTTGCCCCCTCTTGAGAGGGGGGCCTAAAAAAATTTACCCTCTTTTGAGCAAAAAAGCCTGCGCACTACTATAGCTCAAAGAGGGGTGTGAAAATTCTCTGCGCCTCTGGTTTGTCGTCGAGGGGGGCGTACAAATTTTTCGCACGTCCGCGCGGAAACCCACCACCCGCCCCCTGTTGATAAATAATGACCACTCCCTAAGTGGGAATTTTTTCTACAAAATATGGGAAAATAAATAGTGAGTCCCCTACAGTATGTTCATAACTGCTTTACAGCAGACAATCTATTTTAATTTCATCTTTTTTTGTCATATTTGTTGGAAGACCCTGGGCCATAAGTGCTCTATAGCACTCGTAAAATCTTTTTGACCCCCCCTTAAGAGGTGTTGAAAAAATTCTGACCCCCCCAGGTCAAGGGGTCGAAAAAATTCTGACAACCCCCTCAAACGACCACCCCCGGGGACCACCCCCTCCCCCTGTTGTTGAAATGATCACTCCCTAATAAGAGTCATGGTTAAAAGTTTTGGCCAGGGTTTATTGAGAAAAAGATAAATAGGCTTATTCAAATCAAGTTGCCTGCCCCAAGAGTAGGTCTCCCCATTTTAGTTCAGCACGGATTGAATGGTTCCTAGTAGGACGTTCGAAAAATCAGGGCGGGTCTGAAAACCTGCACGCTTCTTTGGCGGGACGCTGCTTTTCGTGGTACGACATGCCAATTCAATTTGGCCGGGCTATGGTGGTCGGCCTTGGTTGCGCGCCTTGGTTATGGACAACTGCTATTAAAGGTGGAGGGGGGGGGGGTGAGATCTATTACGGATTTTACCAGAGTTTCATTTTTCAGAAAGACAATTTTTTTATTGAATCATTTCTTTTATATATGATATCTTTGGTCAATTATCATGTGAATGGATCATATTGGAAATTGAAAGTATTTATGCCCTATACTTCTGTATAGAACACAATCAACAGTCCCTCTAATATCACGACCATTTGCAGAGGTGTAGGAAACTTATTTTTTTAATGGGGGGGCAGGGGCTAAGGTGGAGGTGCCCCCCCCCCCCCCATCCCCTCTAAGGACAGAGCAACAATGGTCGCTATGGCCATGGGGACGGCCTCTGAAAAAAGTATAGTTCCTAGAGGACGAGCCTATTTTCAATTCCTATACAAATCCTATGTAATGGGCATCGACTATAGTCGACGCTAGGCCTACCATGGTGTCGACTATAGTCGATGCTAGGCCTACCATGGTGTCGACTATAGTTGATGCTAGCCCTCAATGGTTAGCTAACAAGCCCCCAGCCCACCTGTCAACAGATGACTCGGCCCTAATGATAAGATAATAGTTTGCGTCCCTAGGCCAAGGCTTAAAAAACAGCCCCCCCCCTCCTTGAATCCACCTATCCCACTTCCCCGCCCGCCCTTGTTGTCAAAAACAGGGGCTGGCTCAATCTTTACCTAGTGGTTTATCCAATGGGCGGAGCCATTGCTGAAGCTCGTTACCAGCAGTTGCCACTGTTTACAATTATCAGATGGGCACCACCTGCCGCCCCCCCCTCCCAGAAGCCCGTAGTGAAATTCTGTGTGTGCGTGGTGAAGATTTTTTCTCCCTCACCCTCTGAAGGGTCTGAAATCTGTTACCCCTCCCTTTCATTTTTTTTTTCGTTTAAAAGGGGTGAAATTTGGTCTGTCCCTGTCCTAACTTAAAAGGGTCTAATATCTTTTTTGTATGCACCCCTCCCCCCAGCACCGTTGTTAAAAAATGACCACTTCCCCGGGCCACTCCCTAACTTAGGGAGTGGGCATTCAGAAAGGGGTATGATTTCTTTTAATTATTTGAGGGAAATCCGCTCATGGGGGGGGGGGGGTGATTAAATGAAATTTTGCCCCTCCAAAGGGGGTACCCCTCTCAGGGTGATGTAGGCACATGGTTTCCATAAATTCAAGAGTGCCCCCCCCGGGGCATGCAGGGGATGGTGGGTTTTTGTGATGCACGAAAATTTGTTACCCCCCCCCCCCTCGACGGCAGCCAAATTTTGGTGCCCCCCCTGCTCTAGAGGCTGAGAGAATTGTCACGCCCTTCTTTGATGTATAGTAGCGCACAAGGTTTTTTGCTATAAAAAAGATAATAGAATATGCCCCCTCCCCTCAAGAGGGGTCAACATTTTTTACACCCCCTCCCCCCCCCCCCCGCTGATAAATAATGACCACTCCCTAAAGTCGCATGCTCATCACTTCCGAGGCGCGGTGACGATGGGATCGCCCAATCAGCGCGTCGCGCCCGCGTCCCCCATGTGCATTCTGGGTAGGAATCACAGCTGTTTCAAAATGGCGACCATGTGGAAGTTGGTAGACGGGCACCGGAGGTAAACGGTACCTTTTCTACTGTTTAATGGGTTTACAAACCCTCATTCTGGACAAGGTGGATCTTTATATTTCTGAGCTACCGCATGGATGCCAGTTGCCTGGCTTAGTCCATTTGAAGCGCGTAATTTGTGCATGTTTTGAGCGGCCTAGATCAGTGACTGAACGCTGGGCCGCGATCTGACGGCGCTATCGGTGAATGACCGTACACTGTCAGTCAGTGGACCAGCGTAGGCCGCATAGTGCACTTTCTGTCAGCTGAATGTCTATGCTGCACGGACAATAACAGAAGGTATCTAACCCGTACTCATTGCGCTAACCGCGGCACAGCCACAGATATAGTAACCATGAGTTCTCAGGGAGCCAACGTTATCTGTTTTGTGTGTGGCAGCCGCGGTGCACAGTATACCCTCCATGTGAAGGCTCGGGAGAAGGGGCCTTATTTCCCCTTTTTGGAGTTGCATGACCCTCCATCCGGAGCAAAGCTCCCAGTCAAGGATGGCACTGTGGAGAGTTGTAGGGTGTGTTATTATTTTCTCACGCAGCAATGGGAGTCTTTTGAGCAGACCAAAACGCCTGCCATCAAACGCCTGTACTGGTTGAAGAGGACAGACAATGGTAACTTCACAGGTGCAGAGATGAGGCTGCAGGGAGAGTATGCAGCCCAGGTGATGGGTTTACAGTATACACCAGGTACGTTTGGTACAGGTGTCACTAATCCTGGGTACAGTGACTATCCATCACAGAGTACTCTCATGTCCCCAGCCTCCACTGCCTCCACCCACAGCTTCAGCAACAACAGGAACTTCAGCCCACAAAAACCTAAGACTGAACCACCTGATGACAGTGCTGCCTTAGATCTATCAGTGGCTCTTGGACCAAAGACCACTTCTCATGCACAGCATGCAGTTACTACCATGATCAAACAGGGACCAAATGGGGGACAGATCAGGCGCAGAGAGCCTCGAGATGTAAGTGCAACTCGAGCTCGGAGCAACTCAAAGGACCGCGACAACAACAGTAGCACGCCAAACACCATGATCTGTTTCCTATGTGCAGCAGTGCAGCCTTATCACATGGGCCGTTATGTGCACTCCCGGAAAAATGTTGAGGGCGAGGGGCATTTTCCCTTCCTTGAACAGGTCAGCCCACCACCTGGTGCCATGCCCATGACACCTCAGGGCATCACCAGAATTTGCAGCAACTGTCGCACCTCGCTGAACCGGCAGTGGCGGGTATTTGAAGGAAATGGCACCCCAGATAGCGAGCGAATGTACAGAATACAGGATGAACCGGTCAGCATCTACTTGCGCCAGAGTAACAACACTGCCTTAGACACCATGAACAAACACAATCCCAGCCATACTGATCTCACAGCACCTCATGATTTCCAAAATGCATGTTATCTTTGTGCACAAGTCTATCATAAAGATTCAATGAAACTGCTGTATACAAGATGCCCTGATGAGGCCAGTAAACACAGCATGTTTTTCCCCTTTGTGGCTCAACTCCAAAAGCCAGGTGGAGCACGTCCTATTGACTCTGAGGGCAGAGTCTGGTCTTGCCGTGCTTGCTACAGTTATCTGCAGCGCCAGTGGAAAGCCTACCAAGCTGAAGGAGCATCGATGAAAAACCGACATTTTCAGCTCCGCCCAGTAACTGGTGTTACAAAAGTTGAACCAGCTGAAATCCCTGATAACCGTATGTCATCTGACCACCCCAAGAGTAGGAGCTCAAGTCATATGAACCAGCCCCTCAACATAGATGTTAGTGTCACCACCACAAGCTCATCAAGCACCTCAGCCCTTGGCCTTCTTGCTATTGCTTCAAGCCACACTCAACCACTCCCAGTATCCATTAGTTCTCAGGTAATAGCCCCTGGCTATCCAACCTACCCATATTCAGTGTCCAACTCATCAACCAGGCCAACCACCACATCCATGGTGGATATTGATAAATCAGCTCTACGGAAAGCCCTTACCAATGGCTTCCCAGAAGCCAATCCTGTTAAGAGTAGCCTCAAAGTGGAACCAGGCTCAACAGCAATAAAGCCACCGATTCATGAAACCCAGCAACCAGTGAATCCAGTCACGAAACAGGTCACAGAGCGCCCTGGTCCAGTTGTCTGTTACATATGTGGCTATGACTGTCATAACCAAGTTCACTTGCTGAAGTCCTACCCCAGTCGCTCTTCATCCAATAAAGAAGTTCGCGAACCTTTCTTTCCCTTTTTGGGCAACTATGATGCCCCAAAGAAAGCAGAGAAAGTGGCAGAGAATGGAACCGTGAAGTCCTGTCGCTACTGTTTCACAAGCCTTACCTCTCAATGGAAGCAGTATGAGAGGACAGCAATACCTGGGGAGACAAACCGCTGGTTGTGGCGCTACATCACTCGAAGCTACAGTTGCTATGTGTGTGGTGTGGTTGCTAAGCGTGATGAGGTTCGGACCATCTCGTTGAATGCCTATCCTGGATTAGAACATCACAGCCTTCTCCAGGGAGAGTTCCAGATGTTTGTCGATGATATGGCAGTCGTATGTACTCGCTGTGATCGTACCCTGCTCGCACAAGCGGATCAGTTCGAAGCAGCCAATGTAGCCCAACGACAAAGGAACTATGTAGATCTGGCCAGGGCTCTGTTGGAACATGAACGAAGAAACATGCGCAAAGAAGAACGAAAGGTAAGTGCCTTTTGTGTCTCTGAATGTAGTGTATTGAGTTATGCAGAGTTGTCACTACCTCAGTGCCTCAAGTTTCATCTGCATAAATTTTGTCAAAGCAGTATTATTTGGACAGAAATAGGCAGCAGTAAATAAACAGTGGAATACATGGGCCCATGTGCAAATATTGCAGCATGTAGGTTTCACCGACAAAAACCGGCATAGAATATAAATTACCGGCGTATGGCATTGCCGCAGGCGCGTATCCAGACCTCTGTGTGTGGGGGGGGGGTGCTGAAATATATTAGGTGGAACTCCGGGATGGAATTTCATGCTGCGCGCAAGTGCAGTGCAGCGATCCTAGGGGGGTCTGGGGGCATGCCCCCCAAGGAAAATTTTGAATAGTAAACATCAAATGGTGCAATCTGGGGGCATTTTTATGTGAAATTCCTCCTTTAAAACATTGATCAAAATGTTACCTTGATGTAGTCGTACAGACCCCCTCAATTTATCAATCTAAAATCCTTAATAGTTGACAGTGATAAAGACAAAAAAAAGTAAATTCATTATGTACTGCATTCAACCAATGTTTATAATATAATGTAGGGTACCTGGGACAGTTACTTATAATCATTCATTTCCAACTTTTGAACGATGGGTCCAACTCAAAAGTTAGTAATTATAGTTTTCAACCATTTTCTCGTGCACAGATTATGATATAATTCACTGAGAATTTAGTACATTTCCTTTAGCATAAAATAAGTGATTACTATATAGTTATAGGTATTTAACTTCCATGACATATATGCCAAATCTATGATAACATTCATAAACATTATATAACTCAACACACAGGCAGGTGGCTGTGATCAGACATATCAGTAGAGAGTTTAAGTCTACTCAAGTATTTGTATACAAATGGCTCACACCCATCTACACAGTGTCAATTGGTTGTCAACAAATTTGCCTTTAATGCAGAACACTGCAATGCTGTGATTTTCTAGAATGTTTTTAATTTAAACCATGGTCACACCTTAGAACAAAAGAATCTCACTTTGAATATATCATGTAACCTGGTGTATAGAAATGTCTCCCATATACACTAGGTGTGACAAACCATGGTTTAAAGCAGATAAACTATGGGTTCAACCAGGTTATGTAATATATACCTGGTGCGAAGTACCGGGTTTATATTCACGTAACCTGGTTAACCCATAGTTTATCTACTACGTATAACATTCATATGCTAATATAACTACTTTGAACACTGAACATCTGTTTCTAACAAGGTTGCTTTACAAGCAGAATACTAGAGAGATGCATTCTCCTCGGATGTCTGTGTGCAAATGTATCTACAACTGATTGGATATCAATGGCCTTGTCATAGTGAATATGAATTAATGCCAGTGATGCCAATCTAGATGATATATGCACTAAATAATTTTTGGTGCAGCATTAGAAGGGAGATACACTTTTGCAGCCTCCAGCCAAGTTTACAACCATCAAAGGTGTACAGATTTCAAAGGAAAAGTGTTTCTCTGATTTTGATTTCCTTCAATTTCCGAGCCCTTGGAGTTCCACTCACCTATGATGAGTTTCACCCTCTGAGATCACATCCAAGGATTCCGCTCAACCAGAGGGAGTTCCACCCTCAGAGATCCCACCCCTCAAGGTTCCACCCAACCACAGTGAGTTCTGCCTCTTGGAGTTCCACTTAACCATGTGGAGTTCCACCCTTGGAGATCCAGCCATTTGGAGTTTCCCCAACCACACAGGGATCTATCCTCAGAGATCCCGCCCCTCGGAGTTCCACCCAACCATGGGGAGTTCCTCCCTCAGAGATGCCATCACTTTGAGTTCCACCAAACCATGGCGAGTTCTGCCCCTTGGAGTTCCGCCCAACCACAGCTAGTTTCGCCCTCGGAAAAAGATTAGGCCCCCTATATACATTTTTGGCGTGGAATTCCAGATCATCTTGCTTTTGTGGGGGGAGGGTGCTCGAGCACCCCCAGCACCCTTCTTGGATACGGGCCTGATGCGGCATGCCATTATCTCAGCTTTCTATTAGCAAAATAATTTTTCAAATCTGTCGTTTTATTTTAGAAACAAAGATAGGGTCCATTTTGTATTTTCAGCATTTTCCAGATTCTTATAGGTTTTGTTTATTTATAAAATCATTCATGATAAAGTTTTATCAGTACCTGAACACATAGTCATTTAGCCTGCAAGCAATCTGAGACGAAAGTGGCCGTGTAAGGTGCAGGCCACTTTGGCCTGCTTGGAGAAAAAGTTTTTGGCAACACTGCGAAATATTAAAGAGCATTCATTACCTTGTGAATGTTCCAGTTGGATTAAACTTATTTCCCGAGAGTTATTGTTCCCAGCAATGACGTTTATGGCTTAAAAAAGTTTAATCCTGAATGTTATACTCTGTGGATCAGTTAAAGCATTTTGTAAGTTGTCCAGGGGAACATAGAGGACAGTGTTGCTGAAAACTTTTTATCAACGCAGACCAAATGGCCTGCGTCTAGGCATCCTACGCAGGCCATTTCCTGATCACACAGGGCCATATTAATATCAATATTCTAAGGTCAATGATAACTTCATCATAACTTAATAGAAATTGAAAAATACTCAAATATAAAACATCTGCAGAACAATGGCACTATCTTTGGTTCTAATGGTCGAATTCGAAAAGTTCTTTCACCATTAGAAAGCTGAGATCATGCCAGGCCTTGCGTCCCAAGGCCCTACGCCGGCCAATACGAGCAAATTTACAGTCTGTTGTCAATCAAAGAAGATATTTGTTCCTTGGATATAGCTGAATTCCAGCATATAAGCCACTGCTTATACCCGAACCAGAGGCCAGATGCAGTTTATAGAATACCGTAAATTCTCTCGTATAAGCCGGGGCTAGTATCAGAACCCAAATCAAAGTTAGGCTTATAGATGTAGTGGTCAGCGGAAAATGTCATGGAGAAACCGCAACTCGAACCCGGGACCTCCAACTTCGAAGCGGAAGTTCTACCCCTGAGTAGGCACTAACGTAACTCCCGTGTGTGGGTCTGCCGTGCGCGGAGGCCGAAAGTGTGATAGAGCAAAAATAGCAGACTTCAATCTGACATATCTTTACTTATTGATTCTGAAGCTGTTTACTGGACAAATAGGGTGTCATTTTAACGGCCTTGGAGAGGGCTACAATATGCATGTATTTGTTTAATGAATTGGAGAAAAAACGAATGTATATTTCTCCCAGGTGAATTGAGAAGTTAACTTCAGGAGCATTTTATGGCATGAAGTTCACATCTCACATTAATAAAAATTATACTCACATGTTCCCTGGTTAAATAAGGTCTAGAAAATGTTTAGTTTCTGTTTTTCCAGTAGGGAACAGTATGTTTTCTATGCAACAACAAAATCATGACCTATTAGCACTGTGAGGGAGAGTGAGAGATTAGCACTCACACCTCCTCCACTGTACCACTGGAGGGACCACCTGGAGGTGTCCCTGGCCCCAGGCTACCCTGAATCAATTTTCAAGCCTTGGGTGAGGCTTATAGCTCCTCCCAAATTCGGGGATGCGGCTTACACAAGGGTGTGGCTTATGTGAGAGAATTTATGGTAGTCTGAAAGATGGGGTGCGGCTTATTTTAACTGGGCATCTAGCAATATAGAACAGTACTAAATCATCAATTTTCAGGCCCCGTGTGCACCCTCTCCCAAAACCAGGATGCGGCTTTTACAGTACAATGGTCAGGACATATAAAAATATATAACACTTCTAATAAAGGTGATTCTGGTGTTGCCAAAATGCTTTTGCGGCCATAGGATCTTGATTGCTAGCGTAGGACATTTGGAAGCAGACCAAATAGCCTGCCATGATCTCAGCTTTCCCTTGCAAAAGGATTTTTCAAATCAGTCAATAGAACCAAAGATACGGGCATTTTTGTATACTCGTATTCTTTAGATTCTGATATTCTCCTTTTTATTTCAAAAGTTTTTGTATATGCATAAAATCATTGATGATCAATATTGTAGTGGCCAAAATTAATATACAAACACATCGCAGTGAATTCTAACATTCATGCAGCATTTTTTTTATTCTGATGCGAACTACTGTAGTGTGAAATTTCCTGTGTGGAAGTAAAATGGCTTCTGTAAGCCATATTTGCCTGCATTCGAAAAAAGCTTTTCTGTAACACTGTTTACAGAACTGGAAATTGCAATGAGGTAGGGTGGGTCCGATTTCCTTTTATTGTACACAAAACTAGTTTAGGAAATGCACATATTCCATCATGTTTCAAAATGACAAAAAAAAATAGCGGAAATTTCTAAGTGTCATCCAAAAAAAAGAGAGGCATTTCTCCTTCGTTTAGGCATTAATAATTTGTATAAGTGAAAAGACGGGTATCTCAAAACTAGAGGTCTCATGTTTTGAAATGAAGGAGATGTATATACCGGGTACTATGGTTGAAGCACCCGTAGTCAAAAAGGGCCGTGTTTAGTGTCTCCCTCCAACAAAAAAAAAAAGGAGAAAAGAGAAGGCAATATCTAATAGTCATTCTGCTGCCATGGATAACTGTCAGAAGGTAATGTTGGCTGAGTGCCACATAGACCAAGCTCATTTCTGTTCATGACTCATGTTTTTGTTATTGTCTGTTCCCCTACCACCCCATCCTTCACCCTTCTCCAAACTACATGTACAGGACAGATATGGCCTTGTTGGGGACAGGTACTTACCCCTCCTCACTCCCAACCCACCACACACACACACGTATCCAGTACCCAACCACCTTTCATCCATCCCTCATTTAGGTTAACATGCAACGAGCAAAGGACTTTTATGGGTACCCCAACTCCCCATCTTTCCATACAGACACACACTTCCTTCCCCTCTCTCCTCTTGCCCAGTCGTTATCTGCGTCCATTGTAATTAAGATCCATGATCTCTACAAGCAAGATACAATGTAAATACATAGGGCAGGTCATATGAAAGATATAGTCACAGTGACAGGGTAGAATTAGATACATGTATATGGTGTTATGTTGTGGAGTCTTCTGTTATTTACTTATACCCCTATTTCACCAGAGATATTAGAGTAGAGAATGCATTTACTGGCACTACTGGTAGTGTGTTGTTCTACAGGTAAGGGAGTGGTCATTATTTATCAACAGGGGGTGGGTGGTGGGTTTTCGCGCGGACGCGCGGAAATTTTTTACGCCCCCCCCTTGACGGCAGTCAAAATTTTTTGCGCCCCCCCCCCCGGCGCCGGAGGCGCGGAGAGTTTTCGCGCCCCTCTTTGATCTATAGTAGCGCGCGGGCTTTTTTGCTAAAAAGAGGGTGAATTTTTTTAGCCCCCCCTCAAGAGGAGTCAAAATTTTTTTAGCCCCCCCCTCGGGAGGGGTCTGAAAATTTTACGCCCCCCCCTCAAACCCACCCTCCCCCCCCCCCTGTTGATAAATAATGACCACTCCCTAAGTGTGTGATGAGGGTTGTAGGTGGGGTGGGTGGGGCTTCATTCATGACGGTGGAGGAAGCATGTGGGCCACAGGGAGTCAACGTGTGCATGATGGAAATGGAAGGAATGGGGGGGGGGCAGGTTTTTCTCCTGCAGGGTGGAGGTGTACGTTGGAGAGCAGGTACCTGTGTACAGTGGGAGGATGACTCCCGTACATTTCTTATAGACCATGGGGATAGGTTTAGCGGTAGCCCCCCCCCCCCCAGCTGTAGTATAGGTAGACCAAAGGTAAAGAGTAGACTACGCTAGACAGCATTCTGGATACATAATGTCAGCCATAATAGACTCAGACTAGATGAAGGCACTGCATCCCCTACCCCAGCCCCATGGTACAGGGATGCAGGGGTAGGCAGGAGGAGGTGGAGACTGTGTTGGGCCGGATTCGTCCCACAGCTGTCAGCCGTCATGTCCCCAGCCAAGTCTCCCGCCCCTCCCACCCCTCTCTCACCCCTTTCCATGTCCAACCCTCCTCCTTAGGCTTTCCATTCATGGCTTCTATACTATGTTCCTGGTTGTTTGACCAGTAAACTGTGCCAGATATCTATTTGGAAAAAAAAATCTTCAAATAAAATCACGAGGACAACCACGATAGACAGAGTGATGAAAGTGAAAGCTACTAAATAGGTTCGCTGAGGTACACACTCTCTCTATTCATCTGGAAGCCACTTCAGGCCAGTATTTTTCCTAGTGCATTTATGTGCCAATGTATCCAGAGACAGAGTGTAATGCATACCCTTCCCCATTTTCTATGCCCCAACCCGTCACGTGTGCCGCCCCTGTGACGTGTCGTACACGTCATGCTGCACGTGGTTACGTGTGAGACGCAGCCAAGCCGAGTACTCCCAATTAGCTGGTATACCTTTGATGGCCTTCCTGCAGGTAACCAGCACAGCGAAGCCGTTGTCATGGTAGCCACTCTGTTACCATAGCAACCAGGTGTCTGCAACGTATTGGGTAGTGTAAGATATGGCATTGGGTGTGGAGAGGGACAAGGAATTTGGGGGGGGGTGAAGTGGGGGTTCTGGACAGCTGGTCATGGAATAATTTTTGCTTGGTTTGTAGCTGGTTTGGTCAATTAAAGGGAAGTTTATATGAGGGACGTAGGGGGGGGGGTAGATAGGTTAAACAAGCCCCCCCCTCCCAACATTTGCATTTTCATCTACTTTAATGGACTAATCCCAGCTAAAATACAATATCCAAAGACAAGTGCTTCATGTGCCAGGTTTTCATTAAACAGGCAATACAGTATACATGTGTATTACTTAATCATAATGTCGGTGATGCCAAAGTCTTGTAAAGACTGAGTAATTGGAGTATAGGAGTCGGGGGGGTGGGTGGCATTGGATTTGTGGATATTGCGTAGGGTTAGGAAGGAGGGGTGGGGTTGACTCACCCCCAACATGAGAGGTCAGCAGGGCAGGGAAGTGCATGTATTGTACTCATAACATGAAAGATGTACCTCAGCGTTTGTGTGTCTATTGTTATCATAAGGTGAGAAACCTACCCACCATTACAGACCCCATCCCGCGCCTCTATGGACACATCAGTTAAATATGTGTACCTTGGTAGGGTGATTGTACATAGACATGATAACAGGGTGAAACCCTAGTCTGGTGTCACATACATGGCATGGGATTTTAAAAGGGATTAGGGTAACACATCTAATGTTGCTTCCTGGTGGCCGGGAGGGCACCCTGTGAGTCTGTTTACCTGCCCTCTCCTCCCCTGTGCACGGCACTGACCTCACTCAATAACATACTTCCCACCCCCGTCCTGATACGCCATCTCCCTCCCTGGTCCCTTCCATATCTGACTACCTCTCAGCCTCCCCATTCCCTCTCAGCCCACTACCCTCTGTGCTCCTGTACAGCAACTATCTGTGTAAAGAATCATTATCTGCAATACTTCATTTACAGTCTCACGCAGCTGGTTATCAGTTTAGTAATGCAGGTAGAGCATCGCAAAGGTGACCTGTACTCTTTCTGAAATAAAAATGTTTTAAACTTGACTTGACAGGCTGACCACAAATACATGTAACATTATCTGTATCAAACTCAGTGTGTCAAACAGCGGATATCAGTATTAAAGACACATTAGATCCCCCCTTACTTTAAGTGTAACAATATTGTTTATGTGACTTGACATGTTTATGGAAATGTTTCTACAGATACCGTAATCTCCCGTGTATAAGGCGCAGCCCGCGTTTTAGGCGCACCTCGAGTTTTGCAAAATTCTCCAAAAAAATGAAAAATTCATAACTTTGGTTCTACTGAACGAATTTTCAAAATTCAAAGGCCTATGTGTAACTTGGGCCCCATGGATTCCCCCCCCCCATATATCCTAATATACCGGTAGGTAAGGGGGCATGTAACATATCAAAAGAAAGGTCTTGGAGTCCCCCTTGTGGATGCAATGAGAACTACCGTAATCTCCCGCGTATAAGGCGCGTCTTATACAGGGTTTTTTAGCGCCTCCCACGCCGCGTAGCGGCGGTACCGCGAAGCGGTACGGGAGTGCGCTATGATGATTGCATTTGCCCCATGTGATGAGGTCTCACAATACAAAATAACAGTGGGAGGCGTTTTTTTACGCGGTCACAACGGCATTTCTTGTTTAGTTCTCCCTGGATCCACAAAGGGGACACCAAGACCTTTCTTTTAATATGTGACACTCCCATGTAACCCAATCAGCAGCATATGGGGTCCAGGGGGTCCAAGAAACACACAGCTTTTTAAATTTTGAAAATTCATTCAGTATAAAAGAAGTTATGAATTTTTCATTTTTCTGGCCAAATCCTAAAACTCTAGGTGCGCCTTATAGGCGGGTTGCGCCTTATAGACGGGAGATTACGGTAAAACCCCGTATAAGACGCGCCTTATACGCGGGAGATTACTGTAGTGTTGATTTACACAGATAGTGGTTGGATGGTCAGCCTCTATGGGTTTGCGAAATTCTGTACATTTTCCTAGAAATAAAAACGTTTGAAACTTGAAACTTAAAACTTATGTGTAGTATATCGGTCGTTTACACAGATAGTGGTTGTACAGCCGCCCCCCCCCTCACCCCACCGCTTCTGGTATCCTCCCTGGCTTCCTATCTTTCTGTCCCTGAGAAATCGCTATGAATTTAGACACGTGGTTACACATAGGACACACATTTAGACATTTTGTATAATTGGTCTTAAAATGGTTGTGTGACCGGTAGTCTGCTGCTCTCTCCTTCATAATCATTCCAGGTGCAATACTATAGATCTATTTATAGACCTATTATAAGATTATTGGCTCAGGGCCCCTCCCTGAGTCTATACTGCCGGGTAGGCGGTGGCGCGATAGAAGTTTCTTTTTTCCTTTTTTTTCAAAAAATGATTAAATGTATAAAAATCATCTATCTTTTTCCACAAAAACAGACAAGTGAATCATCAATTTCATGATAAAGATATATTCATTAAAAAAATTCCCCAAAAGATGTGTTTTCCCTTTGAAAATCAACATTTAATAAAAAAAGATAACCCTCACAAAAAGAGACAACCAACCATCCACTTCCCCATACAGCCAACTCCCTCTCTGACGGCAGACCAAAATTTCTCTCTTTGTTCCTATATGATCGATCCCAGGTTAGTGACAACCTTCTGAAATTAAGAAGCTTGTCACTAAGTCCAGTCCACTTGCTGCTCAAGTCCATAGATTTTAATGAGGGAGGGAGGGGGGGGGGGGGCAGGTGTCCAGGGGCCAGGTGTCTGGGGGGCCAGCATGCCAGGGGGCCAGGTTTTCAGTAAGAGAAGATGACGCCAGACTGGTGTAAGTACATGTATAGATAATAGTCTCTATTTGCAAGTAATACGTCAATATTTCACAAGGGCTGCTTCCTGTGACCCTACAAGGTTGATAGAGGGTTTTATGGTACCTACCCTGAGCCTTCTGGTGGTGCTAAGTGCTATAGATAATTAACCATTATTCAATGTGGCTTGTTCCCTCAAGCGATGTGTTATGTCTAGACGCAGTTTCATGAAAAAAAAAAAGAAGAAAAACGTTAAAAACAGTTGGTAGTCATGCAGTCGGGAGGAGTTGTTAGAAGATCGGAGATAGGAGATAAGATAAGGGTCCAATTGAGGCCTTCTTCTACTGACCCCTGGTTTATAAATCTCTCTATTTTTCTTTAAGAGGTAATTTCTATTATGAAGTAGGCTGATTTTTTTTCTTCTACATTTCCTCAAGTTTAAATTCCTGATTTGTTTTAGATTTTTTGACTTTGAGAAATTCCTCTGTTACTTTCTATTACCCAGAGGTTTAGAGCCCCACTGCCTCTGTCCACATCACCCTCCTGCCCGGGGAGGTTTCAGAAACGACTGACCTAGGCCTGAAAAGTTAAAAAGTGAAAAAATAAAATCACAGATTATGGCCTTGCAAATTGAGGCAATGACTTCAACTGGGAAGAGCCAAGATGGATCGATGCATGCCATCCCCCCTGTAGAACTATGAAATGAGCACATGTATTGTATATCATATTTTTGTATTTTGTGTCTTGTATTCGCAGTTAACCCACGCCGACAGTTGTGTAGGGCTATGACGAGTGTGACGAATGGAATTACACCCCTAGTCGATTGTAAGGCCAAACGACTGGTTAGTATGGCAGTTAGCCTGATGGATATAATATCAAGTTTCAAGTTTCAGATATCTTTATTACCAAAAATGCTTACAGAGTGGCTATCCCGGAGATCTCCCTGCATCACACGCTTGGGAAACTCCTATGAGGAAAAGAGTCTCACATTTACCTTGGCAATCTAATATGCGATCATATTACTTTAAACCTCATATATTCAATACAAAAACGTTTCCAATTCAAGATCCTTAACTATAAACTATAAACAGGACACAACAGGACAAACATACATATAATAGGATATAGGTGGTATTAGCCTGAGCTACTGCTATAATCTATATATACTTTGTTGCTACCTGGCAATATACTGGAGACAGGTGTCTGACAAGGGGAGCTGTCCTGACACGTCTCACCCTCATCCAGTCTCATCACCTGGTGGCATACCTGGATCAAGTCACTTGACCCTAGTCACCGCCGGCCCACCTGTCTACCCTATCATCTAAATCACCTGTCCATGGAGTCAACTATCCCATCAATCCCCTTCCCCTTCCCAACACACAGAGGCACACCTCGATCCCTTTACCACACTGCATCTGGAGGGATCTGTAGTAACTCCTCTTATCCACTGGCATCTCTTTTACCAGGACTCTGTTTTAGCAAGTGGATCAGGATCTTTAAGTCACTGAGGCCATATCACAAAAAGATACCTGTAGACTTTCGACCTCTTCCACAGACAGGGAAAATTCCGAACCTTTTATTTATATGCCTATTGTTGTCACTAGAAAAAACCTAAATACATATACATTAATCAATCCAAATAGATTAACACACAGATAAGAAATACATGTGGTCGTATAATAAAGTGGATTCTGGCTTGCTTCCAATCAAGTACCAACTCATTCAAAGACCAAACAGAGTTAGTGGAATATTTTGATATCAGTATAATACAACCAGGAATGAGATGA
Organism: Acholoe squamosa; assembly: GCA_949317995.1. Taxonomy (NCBI): domain Eukaryota; kingdom Metazoa; phylum Annelida; class Polychaeta; order Phyllodocida; family Polynoidae; genus Acholoe; species Acholoe squamosa. Next base: position 33,046,188 of record OX439038.1, on the reverse strand, counting down.
GACAGGCTGTAGTGAGAGTGAGTTTAGTGTCGGGTTGGTGGGAGGGGATGTTGCTGATAGTGGTTGTATGAGAGGATGGTGGTGGTGGTTTTTAATAAGGCACTGAGCGCCAGGAAGTGCACTTTGTCCTCCTGTGGGTGGCGGCTGACAGGGAGGGATTAGTCTCTTGTTTGTTATGTACACTGTTACTGATTAGAGGGGTCACTACTTGTCTCTTCCCCCCTCCCAATCACCCAGTAATCTAGGTATAGCTCCTGTTGGGGCATGCAGTACAAGAACTTACAGGAGACAAGTGTACTTATTAACAATAAATAAACGTACATCCATATCTGTGCTGTGTTACATTATACAGGGAATATGCCATCTGCCAATGCCGACTCTTGTACCGGTAGTAATATAATGTACAAAACGGAGGTACCGTATGTCTTGTTACATGTCCTCCATATTTAATATGATCACATCTATACCACCTCTCCCGTCCCTACCTCTTTACATCATGTGATTTCCTGTGTGATAGATGTTTATACTGATACTTGTAGTTGAACTTACTTGTAACAATGGTGATTGTTGATATCTGAATAACATGGAGCAATATGGGTAGAGTGATACACACTGGGTGTAATGTCATACCTGTGTGGTGTATTAGTGATATTGCACTAGAAATAGGAGAAGTTAATTTTTCAAAACGCTGTTTATGTTATCGTCAACAACCCAATACATTTTAATCAGGTTTGGCCATGGTACTGCTTGTCATGTAGAACAGAACGTGTTACCCTTAATTGAATTATTTTCATATATGAAAATAATTCATTCACATGTAACACCACGCGCTAGAATTTTGTCCATGTCCTTCTCTTAGTCAGTCATAGACTTGCCATGGCCTTTCAGTTATTCATTTTTTTTCTGTGCCTGCATAGGTATAATATCTAAGACCTCGCCTCAGACTAAATAGGCAATAACAAAACGGATTTATATAAGACCTATGCAAGTCTATGTTTGTTACAGGTCGTTCTGGGCCACCTGGTGGTCTTGGGGCTGCTTGATAGCTTTTCTTGTTGATTTCATGAAGCCGAGAAAGCCTTCCATTAACCCACTAAATATATATATGTACACATAAGTATGATGCACCTTATTATATTAGGAGTTCTAAGTGGCGTGGCATTGGTTTATTTGGAGTCTTGGGACCGTAAACATGCGTGCCATTCCCATATTAGGAGCCCCAATAGCGTGGCATTATTATATTTGGAGGAGTTATTGCGTCCAATTACCTAAATTACTCTGTGGCCCTTGAGGATGAATAGACTACTACAAGTATATACTTCAACTTGATAGGTTATTGGGAGTGCTCAGCCGTGACCAGGCAGTACACACGGCCTCCATAACCCCTTACAGGCAACATGATTTTTTATTAGTCATGCCATACAATAACCCCTTACAGACAGCATGCATACAGAGTTCTATGGTAACTATGTTCCTTAACCATGATAAAATAATTCATCACAGCTATGCTGTGAAAATTTCCTTAAGAAAGATCCTAAACTCCTCAAATTTGGGCCTCCTCGTACTCGTACTCGCGAAAATAACACTGGGTGGGCATTTGTATTTTTTTCTTTTGGAAATTCTAATTTGAAGTATTTTTTTTTTTGGCATTTGATATTTTGCCTGACCATTTGTCATTTGATTTGTCTGTCGGAAATCACCAAGGTCAATGTGAAGGGGGTGAAGATGTCATCTTGCCAATGAGATCATGCCAGAATCAAAGACCAATGACAGGTGACCTAGAAACGGCGGCGGCGTCCAGGGAGAGTGGTAGGTTTATGGATCCTGGATTATTTTCTGAATGACACGGCCACTGTGTGTGAGAGAGTAGCTTCACTATTTCCGCTTCTACTTCTACCATGGCCATGTGTAGACTGCTCTCTTCGGCCCCATTCCTTAGTTGCTATTCCGTTGACATGATGCATAGATGCAGCGAGTAATGCAACCCGTGTATCACATGATGTACATGACGTACTGCCTATTGTCATGTATCATACAGGGTTCGATTTACATGACATACTGCCTATTGTCATGCATCATACAGGGTTCGAAGTACATGACATACTGCCTATTGTCATGCATCATACAGGGTTCGATGTACATGACGTACTGCCTATTGTCATGCATCATACGGGGTTCGATTTACATGACATACTGCCTATTGTCATGCATCATACAGGGTTCGAAGTACATGACGTACTGCCTATTGTCATGCATCATACAGGGTTCGATGTACATGACATACTGCCTATTGTCATGCATCATACAGGGTTCGATGTACATGACGTACTGCCTATTGTCATGCATCATACAGGGTTCGATGTACATGACATACTGCCTATTGTCATGCATCATACAGGGTTCGAAGTACATGACGTACTGCCTATTGTCATGCATCATACAGGGTTCGATGTACATGACGTACTGCATTTGTCATGCATCATACAGGGTTCGATGTACATGACGTACTGCCTATTGTCATGCATCATACAGGGTTCGATTTACATGACATACTGCCTATTGTCATGCATCATACAGGGTTCGATTTACATGACGTACTGCCTATTGTCATGCATCATACAGGGTTCGATTTACATGACGTACTGCCTATTGTCATGCATCATACAGGGTTCGATGTACATGACATACTGCCTATTGTCATGCATCATACAGGGTTCGATTTACATGACATACTGCCTATTGTCATGCATCATACAGGGTTCGATGTACATGACATACTGCCTATTGTCATGCATCATACAGGGTTCGATTTACATGACATACTGCCTATTGTCATGCATCATACAGGGTTCGAAGTACTTTGAAGGGTTGTTGTCATGCAATGGTGCAGCACTGCTGCCTTTCTCTGCAACATGCCAACAAATTGACATGGAGCCTTGAGGTGTCATGCCCCTGATGGTTTAAGTCATAACACACTTTCTGCAGAAGGCCGATATTATGATATACTATAACTTGAGGTTACACTAAGTCGTGTTGACATAGAAGTTCGGCACATTGAGGTGATGTATTAACATTATCTGCTCACACGACCGGTGGCGGATATAGGATCCTACAGGGGTAGAACGGGTTTGCACTCACACAGTGGTTACTGAGAAGAGCAGATAGATTTTAAATACTGTTTTTCCATTTAAGGACAGGGTTTATACATTTGCCTATGTATACATGTCTATTGAAGCACCAAAGTAATCTGTGTAACCTCTAGGAAGCACCACCATCGTTAGGGGACAAAATGCCTGTTTACTCAGGATTAACCCAGTACACAGGATAGTACCACCCAGCGTCTGTAACTGAAACATGGCGGACAGCGTCCCTGTGACCCCCGGCGTCTGATCCCTGTCTGACCTCGCGCTGACCTTTGATCCCACCGTGACCTGTGACCTTCCTTACCGGGTCAGGTGCGGTGAGGCTCCAAACTCCATGCTCCTGGTATGACATGAGCACTGACATAGCACGTATTGTGGCATCTGGGGAGGGGGGGGGGGCTGAGGCAGTGGTATAAATGAATATGGCACAGAGTGTCAGTGATACCAGGGGCGGATGAAGGGTTGTACCGATACCTACCTAGCTGATTCTTACTTAAAGGGTCCAAAAGGTTTACTAAGACAGCTGGGTTGTCTTTTAGTGTACTGTTACCCGGACTTTAACCCAAGCTTACAAATTTCTCCTCATAGGTTATATCGAGTACAACGAACGTCTTGTTAACGCCTTCTTCCTGGTCCAGTGCTTTGAATTATATTCAGCAACCATAGATGTGAGTTATGAATTTACCATGGCGTTCTTTTCCTTCTATTGTGTCATACGCTCATCGTTTGAGGCAGACCTGCCTAACTGCATTTCAGAAATGTACTTTCAACAATATAGCGGCGTAAAAGTGTCCTACTTGTTGAGTGCAGTCTTGTCTACAATATGTACACTTGCTCTGTGGGCTGTGAAACTTAACACGACAGGGTATACATACACACCCACGCCTACAGACCAGCAGGTACAGAGGCGGGGGGGGGGGCTGTACAATGGTTGGGGGGGGGGGGGTTGGATACCTGAGGGTGGCAGAGTACAGGTAGAAAAGGAAGGGGATGACGCAGGGAAGAGATGGGAAGTAACAGAATGGTGAAGTAGAAAGGAAAAGGTTTGAAAGGTAGAACAAGAACTGCTCAATTAAGGTCCCTTGTGAAAAAAAAGATTGCGAGCAAGCATTTTCCTTCTTTTTCATTTGGAAAATCCAATAAATCATTCTAAAGAAAATGTTAGTTTGAAAACAACAACAACGACAGTGGCATTGTGAAGGAATTGGTTCCTTGATTGGTTTAAATCGTATATTAGATGAGAGGGGTAAGTCTGATATGTCTGATCAGTTAGTGATGTAAACGTAGGAATGAGGATGGTATGAAGGAGGTACACGGTATGGGGAAATTCCTAAATTCCTTTCCTCCAGTACACAACCTCCAGACATGTAACATCATGGAGGGGGGTGGGTAGAGGGGCGTGGCGCTCTTACCTGGCAGAGGGCAGTGGCAGGTGTGCTCAAGTATAGCTCCTAGGCTATGGACCCACTCATATACAGGGCCGTAGGAAAAGGGGGGGGGGCAGGGGGGGCCTGCCCCCCCCAATAATGAGGAGGTTCCCTATATAAGCCGATATAAAAATATAGCAGCCCCCCCCCCAACCGAGAACCCTGCCCCCCCACCCAATAAAAGTTTGCTTCCTACGCCCCTGATATAGCTGCCCCCCTCCCCCCCCCCCCCCCCGCGACACTCACACACACCAGCACGACCCCATCCCAGCGCTTGCTGTGGGGAGGCAGCCGACACAGCCAGGTCGGCAACATTCCAGGTTACACATCTCACATCTTGTTTAGTGTAGAGGCCGCACTCACAACAGCTATGTCTCTTTTTTTTGTTCACCTCCTTTTCTCCTCCAGATCTGGTCTAGTAGGCAGATATTGATACAGTTGTGTCAGATTCTCCCCCCCCCCATTAATTAAATATCCAACTCCCTCCCTTCTTGTGATTAAGCAAGCATATTTTCTTCTGTAATCCCCCCCCCCCGCCACCGATGACTTTTATGTTTTTGTAGTTCAGTTATGATTTCGTTATTGACATCGATGTACCATTCACAGAGATAAGGTCAACTCATCCAATAAAAAAGGAAGCAACCAAACTGATGGCATGGGAAAGAGGTAACTGTAGGGAGGATGATAAGTTAACATACCACAGAATATTTTACTATGTAGGTACAGTGTCCTATTTCTTATAAATGCATGAAATAGTGACATGTATGGATAGGTAAAGACTTTGAAACTGCCTTCGATCGTATTTTCTGGTATAGACCAATAATCAGACCGATCCTAGAAGTGTCCAGCTGGTACAGGGTAGCAGGGAGGTTGTGGGAGTTGACTTGTCGCCTGTTCCACTGTGAGTATGTCCCTACTGGGGCGTTATCAGCATGATAAAGTACGACCACCTACTCTACCAATATCACTACCAGTACCAGGTGGTCGGGTAGGGCGCTCCCCAAGGGAGGGTTGCAGTATCTTAATCACTCTCCTCTCGACATATATATATATCAGCCACCTCTCCATAGTCACCGTTGTACATGCATCGTTTCATTAAATGTCCGATACAGCAGTCTGAGCAGATGCTATGTTCAAGTGTGAGAAACATCGTAGTACATCTGCGCCCCATGCCATGGAAAACATGATCTTCATACTCTTGGCATGTGACCTAGGTCAACACAAGACTTACCAGAAAGAATGTCGTTCCACGCTGAAGAAAATTTAAATCTGATAATTTGCTATAGGAAATTAGGTAATAGGTTAAAGAAATTTAGACCAATTTTGATTTTAACCGTACCATAGATAGCTATGATCCAGACTGACTTCTGCATATACCGGCACATGGGCCCTCTGTTGAATACATCTATTTCACTTCTAACAGACCACAGGGAATTATCACGAATCCATTCTCTGCTGGTATATTGCCCATGTACTGTTTTATCATTGAATGATTGATTCTCACACTCCCCCCCCCCCCCACTACCACCACTGTGTCAGTCTCCACATATTGAAGGCAAATCGATGTGCTTGTTTTTACTGCATATTGATGAGAGTGGACAGGTACTTGGCTGGTTTAATACTGTATATGCAGGGGCGTAGGAAAAGGGGGGGCAGGGGGGCCTGGGCCCCCCCAATCACAGCCTCGGCCAGCGTCTATTGATACTCAGTTCAATAGCCTGGGAGCATCTCTATATTCAACTGGATGTGTATTCCAGTTTATTGTTTTATTGCCCCCTTTGATCTAGATAAGAATCTGATTGGTGTGGGATGTGTATTCACTCTCCAACCTGAAGTTGAGTGACTGCACAAATGCTGCATCTGCTTGGAGAGTGGAGCTTCGTCACTGCGGCGGCGAACCACTCAGGATAAGGTCTGAAGCCAGCCCGTACTCTGTCGGGCTGGAGGGGGCGAGCCTGCCCCAATCATGAAGGAGGTGGGGCCTGAATATGTCTGGGCCCCCCCCAATATTTTCCAAGAACTCATAAGCACAATGGAAAAGAAGCTAAAACTTTACATCTCAAATTAGATTATTATGGTGATGCCATAGGGAGAATGGGAAAGTCAGATCCAAAATTTACCAAAAATCACTTTCCTATATGAATTCTAAATACTCATATATGTAGACACCATCACGCATCATCCGACAATTCAAGGTGGTCGCGATGGTGCCCTCGCCAGGCCCCCCCAATGAAGATTTGCTTCCTACGCCTCTGATATGGTGATTGTTGGTCTTCAGGAGACACACAGCCAGCTCATGGCCTCACACCTTATGAGCTGATCCTATTGGCCACTAGCTGGTCTGGAGTTGGTTCCAGTGACACACACTGATAAGATGGGACCAACATGTCCCTGGAAGTGGGTGTTAACCAGGGACAAGGTACCCAACATGGTATGTCTTATCAGTGGGTTTCACCTCAACCAGCGAAATTCAAGATGGTGTTTCCACTAGGACTCCATACTGAGTCCTATAAAACCCACTGATAAGACATACCATGATGGGTACCTTGTCCCTGGTTAACATCCACTTCCAGAGACATGCTGGTCCCATCTTATCAGTTCTTATCAGTGTGTGCCGCCGGAACCAGCTCCAGACCAGCTAGTGGCCAATAGACTGTAGGCGGGAGTGGAGCTGGTTCTTGGCGACAGGTACTGATAAGTGCTGATATGATGGAACCAGCATGTCCCAGGAAGTGGGTGTTTCCCAGGGACAAGGTACCCATCATGATAGGTCTTATCAGTTGGGTTTACCTCAACCAGCGAAATTAAAATGGTGGACACACAGGACGTCCATACTAAGCCATATAGTGCTCAGAGTAACTCGGGCCTGGTAGGTGGGGTGGGGGTGAGGGATAAAGAGATCGGTCAGGTGACCAGACCATATATACATTTTTGTACTGGGCTTCTGTATGCTGGGGCGGTGCTGCAGAGAGGTGGTTACTACTGGTATATGAATTCCGTGGACCAGTTCCAGGGATGAACCATATCGCTGGAATTTCCACATATATACTTTGCATTGCTCAATATTAGTAGAATATCTATATCTTCAGCAGAAAATGAACCAAGCATTCATAGTCGCTGGCTACCTTCAAGTCCTTATACAGACTGGTCATACGCACATCAATACGAGGGATACAAGTGACAGTGTGTAGAGAAACGGCACTGAAACGGTCTGTTCGAAGTCTGTTGATAGGCCGCTGCTTGGATCTCCATCCTAGCGAAGGCCATATGCCACCGGTGACCTCCTTCCTCACCCAGTTCCCGCAACCCCAAGGCAACCACATGCACTAGCGATTTTTTTTTACCCATCACACTATGCTTGGCTTCCCCTTATCCCTCCCACCTCACACTGTACCTACCTTCTCCCTAGCCCCCCCCCCCCACCTCTCACTATGACTGCGTTCCCCTTATCCCTCCCACTGTGCCTGCCTTCCCCCTATCCGTCCCACCTGACACTGTGCCTGCCTTCCCCCATCCGTCCCACCTTACAATCTGCCTGCCTTCCCTGTATCCCTCCCACCTCACACTGTGCCTGCCTTCCCCCTATCCCTCCCACCTCATACTGTGCTTGCCTTCCCCCTATCCCTCCCACCTCACACTGTCCTTGCCTTGCCCCTTAAAATCCCAGCTCATACCATACATGATTTTATCCCTATCCCTTCCAGCCCCCCCCCCCCCCCCCATCGCACACTGAGTATGTGCCTGCCTTCCCTATCCCTCCCACCTCACACTGTGTCTGCCTTCCACTATCCCTCCCACCTCACACTGTGTCTGCCTTCCCCTATCCCTCCCACCTCCCACTCTGCCTGCCTTCCCCTATCCCTCCCACCTTACAATGTGCCTGCCTTCCCCCTGCCCCCCCCCCCACCCCCGACAGCTCAATGTTCCCCTGGGTAGCAGTCCTGGGGTAGCAGTAAGTGAGGGACGAGGTGGGTTGCGCTTGTTGCCTGTAGCTGGTCAGTGACACCTGGTGTCAGCTTGGTACCACCTGTTAAGGCTGATTAATCACCCTGACCCAGCCTGATCCTGGCTAAACTAGCAGCACCCAGTAGTACACCGTGCAGCCTGACAGTTGCAAAGATGGCGGGCCGCAAAGTGGGAGTTGGGGGCGGTTGATGTTTATAGGGCCGCATAGTGCATTAATGGGTAGTGTAAGTAAGATGATGGGATGCACCACATTGTAAGTAAGATGATGGGATGCACCACATTGTAAGTAAGATGATGGGATGCACCACATTGTAAGTAAGATGATGGGATGCACCACATTGTAAGTAAGATGATGGGATGCACCACATTGTAAGTAAGATGATGGGATGCACCACATTGTAAGTAAGATGGTGGGATGCACCACATTGTAAGTAAGATGGTGGGATGCACCACATTGTAAGTAAGATGGTGGGATGCACCACATTCTAAGTAAGACTGGGATGCACCACATTGTAAGTAAGATGGTGGGATGCACCACATTGTAAGTAAGATGGTGGGATGCACCACATTGTAAGTAAGACGGTGGGATGCACCACATTGTAAGTAAGACGGTGGGATGCACCACATTGTAAGTAAGACGGTGGGATGCACCACATTGTCATGATGCATCAATGAAATCCTGGCAGACTCAGCGAGCAGCATTTGTATGTCATACCGACCTCATAAAGTTGGCAAGCTGAAACTCTTCCGAGGTTCGACAAAGGACTAAGGATTGGATATGCTCCAGTCCAAGCGATGAGTACCCAAGACAGCAGGCTCAAGAGTATGCCATATAGGAGTCAGGTGTCATTGATCAGACTAAGTTTATCCCAAGTCCGAGACCACCGATAGTTCGATACCGGTAATATTTTTGTACATAAATGATAATACGGGTAGTAAAAGATTTGGCGATGAAAGGTTTGAGTAAATGTAGACAAACACACACAAAAAAAAGAGAGGGAATTTTTGGGTCAAAATTTCAAGCAGATCATAAACCGTCAAATGTATAAACGGAACAATGCTATCTCAAATAGGGATTTTGATGTGCGATGGGGGAGTTGTCGATGTGGCAGCACGGGTGAGGTGCGTTAGATACCTGTATTAGAAGTAAGGTTAGGAGTTATAATAAGTGTGGGTGTCTCAATGTGTTTCTACCGTACATACCTACATCTCCTCAGTCTGACACTTGTAACGTTTGGTAATAGTTAATAAACCACAAGCTGGCTGACGTCACATGTTCAGCATGTAAGTCACACAGTAGGGCTTCTGTCAGTGTCCGCAGGGCACTGTATGGTTGTTTCACTACCTTAGACGATATAGACAGCTTTGTGTGAGGAGGGGGGTGGAGGTGAAGATTATAAGCTACCGGGAAAAATGATCTCACCCCTACATAAAAACATAAAACTATCAGAGCGAGGCGCATACGTATAGTCTAAGGACAATAAGGAGTCTAGTGGATGCGTGCGTGGATACTTGGTTGGGGGGGGGGGGACTAAAGTTTAGATTTTTTTCTGAAAGTGGAATGTGTTTCTATTGTGGTGAACACTAGGGTGTCCTGTTTGATGGGTCTAAGGCTAAGCCTGAGATCCAGATATATCAGCACTTTTCAAATGTAAACTAAAAGACACGTCTATACATTACATACTAATCAGTCTAATGCTGAGGACATGACTGCTCAGGACTGTAACAGCTCATCTAATGTGGACCATCCTTCTATCCCCTCTCAGAAAACGGTGTTTCTTGCAGATAGCATTCCATCTCCCAGTGAGTGCTTAGGTTAGGGTAGACTAAGGGATAGGAAGAAATAGACCTAATATAAAAAAAATAAGTAACGGTAGGTGAAGCTTAGTGGAAAAATGAAAAGAGTGGGATTCTAGGGAGCAGCAGTGACGGAGCAGTGACGTCATAGCAACCAGCGCAGCCCTTATCAGGCTTATCTCCCTACTGATAAGGATCCCCATGAAGGGTTAAATTAAATAGGAAATGTACTAAAAGAAGGTGATCTAGGCATCATACAGCAAAAGGCATTCCAAAATCAGAAAGATAATCAAAATGTGAATTACATAATTGAAGCATTATTTTCTAATCCCAATATTTCAAAAGAAAACAGCAAAAAGGCTAATTTTTCTAGTATATTGCCTATATAATTTGACCCTTTGCCAGGTCCCTAGCAACCAGGCTTCTGCTCCCGAGAATATGTATGGGAAGAGGGGTGTTGGAGGTTGTGGCATGGTCAGACTCTGGGCTGTAGTCAGGTGGCTGTTGCATACCTTGTTCCCCTTCCTCCTCCTCCTCCTTCTCCTCCCTCTAGGCTCTACCCTCTGCCCTGATACCACACACTCATCTGACACACATTTTCTCACCTGGGAGGCCTCAGATCCCTCCTCAGCCCAGCCCCCATTGACTAGCAGCACAGGTGCGCGCGCCACCAGGCTCGCCCTCTCCAGCCCGACAGGGTATTGAACTGGTATCAATAGACGCTGGCCGAGGCTGGCGCGCCACCGGCCAGGTAAAGGTGAATGGTGCGGGCGGTGAAGGATGGAGGGCTGTCAGATGAGAGAGGCTTGTGTATTATAAGGGGGTGGGGGGGGGCGGTGTAAGTGAGGTGGGGTGCATCACATTGACCCCGCTCCTCTCAAGCAGCACACATACTCTGTGACAGTAATATGGGGTGGTATCCTTCATTTCTACCCCCCCCCCCCGCCATCATTCTATTCTAGAGGGACCACCCTGACTAGCATTGGGGAGAAGGTGTATGGTGTATAATAACCGCCAGGGTTCTGGGTGTCAAAATATCACCAGCATAGAATACTATTTGTAGCATCTAAATCAACTGATTGGATAATGTCCCCTCAACGTTTGCTGGTACACACCATTTTATTCCTGTTGCCTCTTACATCTGCGTGCCATTCTGTACGCCATCGTGGCATCCATAATAATTTCCAATAATATATAATAGAGAAATACAAGAACAACAGTAGACTTGCTCAAGTGTGTAGATTTTAAAATGAGGGAATTAGAATTTAAAATATTTCTAGTGAACCAATTTAATGATTTTTTAGTACAGCAGAGAGAGAAGAAGGATGGAGTATAGTCGCGTTGGGAGGGCAGCTCAGGGACTGTCGCCAGTCTAGAACAACAGCAACGTCCATTAAAAAAGAAAACATTAACCTTCGACTCGGCCATCGTGGTGGCACAGGCCCCTCCCTAATACCACGTTAGTTAACAGAGGGGATAACATTGCCACATTTGGTTTCCATAACCAAGTCATGTACACTCACTTTGAGGTGTCTGGGCTAGGAGCATTGTTCCTAGGGAATTCACAAAGGGCATTTTACGACATGCCTCTATTCGGCACAATTTACAACCATCTGGTTTGCAACATCCCCAGTTGCCTTGATCCAAACAGCCTGGTTTGAGTCAACGCCTGTCTCTTTACCCTCCCACTCTTGACACCCACCCCCATTTCTTTTCTCTCTCTTTAAATCTTTCTGTATACATACCAGACATAAGGTTACAGTCCAAGTGCAAAATACTTGGTATTGTTAACTCAACTCGATCACTTTTTCTTGTGTGTATGTGCTTCTCTTGAGGAATATATATTGGGAGTCTCTGTCTCTAGACTCTATACAAAGACCTGCCATGTACTCTCACCTAGACGCACACATACACACTTCATGAATAAGAATATACATTGGGAGTCTCTGTCTCTAGACTCTATACAAAGACCTGCCATGTACTCTCACCTAGACGCACACATACACACTTCATGAATAAGAATATACATTGGGAGTCTCTGTCTCTAGACTCTATACAAAGACCTGCCATGTACTCTCACCTAGACGCACACATACCCACTTCATGAATAAGAATATACATTGGGAGTCTCTGTCTCTAGACTCTATACAAAGACCTGCCATGTACTCTCACCTAGACGCACACATACCCACTTCATGAATAAGAATATATATTGGGAGTCTCTGTCTCTAGACTCTATACAAAGACCTGCCATGTACTCTCACCTAGACGCACACATACCCACTTCATGAATAAGAATATACATTGGGAGTCTCTGTCTCTAGACTCTATACAAAGACCTGCCATGTACTCTCACCTAGACGCACACATACCCACTTCATGAATAAGAATATATATTGGGAGTCTCTGTCTCTAGACTCTATACAAAGACCTGCCATGTACTCTCACCTAGACGCACACATACCCACTTCATGAATAAGAATATATATTGGGAGTCTCTGTCTCTAGACTCTATACTAAGACCTGCCATATACTCTCACCTAGACGCACACGTGCACACTTCATGAATAAACAAAAAATGAAATATCTTAGGTTGTACACCGGTTTTGTGACACCAGATCTGATGCCTGAAATTAAAAGGGGCACAAGTAAAAAAACAACAACATTGGATTTATTAAGGTTGCAGAATTGGCAGAACGCCTACAGATACATTCCTGTGCCACCTGGTATCTCCATTTACCTGTTTGTGTGCCATGCAGGTATAACACGAGACAAAACTATATAAGTTAGTCCACTAAATGTCGTCTCTCCTTTCTATGCTTGTATGTATGTAATGTATAGGTCTTAATAGATGTCTCCAGGGTGTGTGAGGGCGGGGTAGGTTACAGGGGCACTGAGGACACAGGTCACCCCCAGATGGTGAGCGATGCCACTGCAGGCGATACCACTCAAGACTTACCCTGTGTCGACACTCGGGGGATGAGCTACCCCACAGTGATGCACAGGGTACTCAAGAATCCACCGGTCTGGGTCTTACTGCACCATCATTGATGCTGATTAAAATGGTTCAAGAATCTATAAGATACAGGGTGTCATGCTGACCATGGTTCGCACAAGGACTGGTACAGGGCTAAAATACAGGTTGTCATGGTGGCCATGATATGAGAGATATGGGGCCCTTGATGGGGGGTCCCCATGTCCCATGTCGATTTTAAGAAATTGCCATGTCTCCATGTCAATTTTAAGAAAAGTCCATGTCCCCATGTCGATTTTAAGAAAAGTTTGTCACCATGTTGATTTTAAAGAAAGGTTCATGTCCCTTGTCACTAAGCTAAAAAAGGCCCATGTCGATTTTAGGGGTCTAGAGCCATAGATATGAGACTGGTGCATGGCTAACATAAAGGTTCATGGCAGCCATGTTACAACATGAGACTGGTACATGGCTAACATACAGGGTGGCAATGTTACAACTTTAGACTGACTTACACACAGGATGTCATGGTGACCATATGTTAAACCATGAGGCTGATAATGTGATATGAAGCTAGACCCACTGTACACACAGGTTGTCATGGCGGCCATGTTACACCATGGGGCTGATATGAGGCTACACTCAGAGTACACACAGGTTGTCATGGTGGCCATGTTACACCATGGGGCTGATATGAGGCTACACTCAGAGTACACACAGGTTGTCATGGTGGCCAAGTTACACTGTGAGGCTGATATGAGGCTACACTCAGAGTACACACAGGTTGTCATGGTGGCCAAGTTACACTGTGAGGCTGATATGAGGCTACACTCAGAGTACACACAGGTTGTCATGGTGGCCATGTTACACCATGGGGCTGATATGAGGCTACACTCAGAGTACACACAGGTTGTCATGGTGGCCATGTTACACCATGGGGCTGATATGAGGCTACACTCAGAGTACACACAGGTTGTCATGGTGGCCAAGTTACACTGTGAGGCTGATATGAGGCTACACTCAGAGTACACACAGGTTGTCATGGTGGCCAAGTTACACTGTGAGGCTGATATGAGGCTACACTCAGAGTACACACAGGTTGTCATGGTGGCCAAGTTACACTGTGAGGCTGATATGAGGCTACACTCAGAGTACACACAGGTTGTCATGGTGGCCATGTTACACTATGGGGCTGATATGAGGCTACACTCAGAGTACACACAGGTTGTCATGGTGGCCATGTTACACCATGGGGCTGATATGAGGCTACACTCAGAGTACACACAGATTGTCATGGTGGCCAAGTTACACTGTGAGGCTGATATGAAGCTACACTCAGAGTACACACATGTTGTCATGGTGGCCATGTTACACTGTGACGCTGATATGAAGCTACACTTAATGTACACACTACCCTGAGAATCTGCGGTCGGCCTAAGCGTTCTCCCCCAGATAACAGGCAGTTAGTAGGTCAGTGAGTGTCAAGGTCTTGAAGGGATTACTCTTTGATACAGATAAGATCTTCTGTGTAGTTAATTGTGTGTTGGAATTAATTAAGGGATTACTCTTTGATGCAGATAAGAGATTATGTGTAGTTGGATGTGTATTGGGATTGGGTGGTCCGGCCACCCGGTCATTCTGGGCGGCCCACTCCACTGCTGAGATCTGTTTGTAGTATGGGTACTATGGGCAGCTAGTCAGTCTAAGTACACACAGGTTGTCATGCCATAGTGGCCATGTTACAACATGAGACTGGCACAGGGCTATACAGGCAGTTGTCATGGTGGCCAGCTGTGCTCTGTTTGTCTGGGGGAGGCACATTCCTGAGACACCAAACCAGGTCAGAGGTCAGCCCAGAAGAAAGACACGTCTGAGAGGGTCTATCCAGGCTGTTCTGGTGGCGCCCCCTATCACCCCTGTAAACTTAACACCCCAACCCCCAATACTGGTGTGGAAAAGCTGGATCCATCTAGTCTGACAACTCCAAGGTTGCTAGTAGGGGGCAGCAAAATAAGAGAGGGGTGGTGGCGATGGAGGGCATTCATAAAAAGGGCTTAAAAAAGAAAGAAAATAGAATGGAACGAAAAAGAGAGGAAAAGGGAATGTCAAGAGTACAAACACAGCCACCGACTTGAGGATGAATGAAGACCAGTGTAGTCCTGTTGACAAGGGTGTCAGGATGAAAAAGGAGGGGAGCTGGGTGGGGTGGGTGCAATCCCTGGACTGGTGTGTTAGGCCTGTGACTTACGTATGGTTGGAGTGGAAGATCCCTCCCCCCCCCCCCCATCTACTGAAGATAACCCAGTTGTTCCAAGGCTAGCAGAGAATTGGTGCGTAACAGTAAAGCACAGGTCAGGTTTGTTTTCATTCACAGCTTCCCCGGCGTCAGGTGCCTTACCTACCTTTTTGTGCATCCCTTTTTGTTGTTCTTCTCTTTTTACTCTTTCCTGACTTGGCTTGCTCCGCCTGCGTGATTCGAATACTTTCTTCTTCTTCAAGGAGCGTGGGAAGTGTTTTTTTTTTCTTTTTGGATAATTTTTGCCAATATAAAAAGCCATCATTTCCTTGTGGTTCGTTTTCTTTTCTTTTACTCCCAATATCTTTATTCTGGCCTGGGTCTTTCCCAACGGATTTGCATTCCTCTCCATTTATATACATGTAGACATATTTTACTCCACCACAGGAATCCATTGTGGCAATATGATGTTAATGAGCAAACAGGACTGCTAGGCAAGTGAATGGTGTGTCTGCTCACATGTTGTGTGAAGGAGATAGGGTGTAATTTTAGAAGGGATGAAAAGGTTAGCAGCAATAGACGACAGGAGAGAGACAGAGATGGTTTGTTGGAGACAGGTAGGTGGGTGCGCTTGGGGGAGGGGGTGCTTTGTATTTGTCGGGAAGTGCGTAGGTTAATAAAGTCGGCAGGTGAGATACTCGCTGGATCGTTTCGGGCTCTTAGCAGGTATACTTCATTCAGACACTTCCTCTGTGAAATTGTGTAATGTAGTTCTCGCCAAGAATATGACCTTAGCTGTCGAAATGGCGCTAAACATCTATTACTCACTCATTCAGAATATATACTAGGATAATCCGCGTAATTATCATACACACATAATCGATTCATACACCACATAATCAATACAGTGGCGGATTTAGCCTAGGAGCACGGAATGTAAGAGTTTATTTGCTTAGTTTGTACCTCAATTTTCGCGCAAAAAATAGGGGTTGCACGACTGCCACCCCCTCCTTTAGACCCCTTTTCCATATCCTGGATCTACCACTGATCATGTGATGTAAGTTTAAGAAGTGTTTTTGTTCATGACTGAGAGTGTATTATTATTAGTATCGTGCTTCTTCATATCATACTTCTGTATTATAAACCGTTTTTTTTTTTTTTTTTTTTTTTTTTTTGGGGGGGGTCTTTTTATTTATAAAAGCCTTAATTGCCGGTGGGCCCGCGGACACAGGTGGTTTAGGATATGGGTGAAATAACGTAATCAATAGATTCAACAATTAATGGAACTTTCCATGTTAGGTTGGAATGTGATAATATCAAAGAAGAAGCATTGAATGAACGAACTGAAGAGACAAATTATTAATCATCAAATCTTTTTCAGAGTTCTCAAGTAGCTACTTTACTGTGTATACATGAATTCCCCGATGTCTGAGTGAATGCAGATACAGTGCATTGAGTGATAGAGCTTGTAATTTGTGGATACATCAACGTGGAAGCATATAATCTGATGAAACACAAAAACGACCATTGTTTTAGAGTCCTCAACCTGTACATTCAATGGTGTTTCGGTAAAAGTATTTTGATAAGTATAGACATGATATACAGACTTAGCTGGTTTGATTATCAGCCAATGAATTGACACCAACTATTCACTGCGGTCCTCTCGGGGGCCAACTGGTACCCATCTGATAGGTGTTATCAATAGAACTCGCTGGTAACAAGCTCCAGCAATGGCTGCGCCCATGGGACAGCCTTCTACTGAGGAATAGCGTTGGTGAATTGGGCAGGAAATGGCAGTGTCACTGAGTGTCTGAAGAAAGTGTGTGTGTGTGTGTATGGGGGGGGGCTATAGCTATACCCTGGGAGCAATACCTTGCTGTAGTTCTTATGGCTCGTGAATAGGGATGTCATGCACCAGAGAGAAGGTGGCGGCCAAACTGTATGGCTTGCTCCTTAGTGTCTTTATTTTATTTTGTGTGAAAACTGGGCTCTATAGAATTCGGATTTATGAGCAAGGATGCAGCTTTTGGATTATTTTTCTTTTTTTACATCTTTATTATCATTCTTGTCCTTTTTTTTTGGATGTGAGGTAGGGGTAGAATGGACTAGGATGGACAGAATCGGTGAATGGTGCTGTGAATCATTTACTTCTGCCGCCCCTGGATCCGCCCCACGTGTCACTCTCTCTACACCCCCCCCCCCCTTACACACCACATACATACAACTGCTAACATTCAGTGTGTATGTCTAGTTGCGTGTTTTCTTGTCGAGACGAGAATGAGAGCATCTGCTGGAGAGTGCTGCACGGGATGGGTCAGGGTCTGTAACTGTCATGCTTGTCACGTGCCTCTACCAGTGCTTTTTGGGTAAAAGGTCCCTTTAAAAAGCAATTCCCTACTGGCTCCTTTAAAGTCTGTTTTAAATACCTAGGGCAAAGATGGCCATGTAAGTCAAGCTGGTACTTAACATTTCTTTTGTGTTTAGATAGCAATGAGCAAAGTTCATTGGCCTACTTGTTTGCTTTTGTAAAGACATAAGAACAAGTGTCTCCTATCAATCGTGTGATTGACTCCGGCTTTTAAATGCTGCAAATTTCCAGCTAAAGCCTGTGGGAAAAAGAACTTGAAAAAAATGGCAAGAAGATGGGAAGAAAATAAAAGATGACCGCGCTGTGGGAAAAGAGAGTGAGCAGGAGAGAGCGTCTCTTTCATGTCACGTGACACGGTGCAGGTGGTTGAGTATTCTCTCTCCAACACTACCTGTGAACCTGGTCCTGCTCTGCCAAGCAGGGGGGACAACTTCCTCCATCAGTCCTCTGTACTGGTGACAAAAACTTTTCAAATAGCGAGAGATACATACCATTTGTGGGAGCAGCCTCATTTTAGACTGAAATAGATACTTTTTTCTATGCAAACAACCCGCATACCATGTCAACAAAGGAGTGGGGAGTCCTCACCCCCTGCACCTTGGGCGCTTTGCCCAGGATCCAATACAACTTTTAGCATAGAAAAAGAAAAAAAAACGTCGGTTTGCTGAGTACGAATCTCTATCTGAGTATGTCACCCTCCCTATAAGCCCTATGATTTATTGCACGCTTGTGGTGGTGGCACCTTCCAGCCACGTGTCAGTGATTGTGGAGGAGGGAACATCCAGCTTTAATATAGTACTGACTCTCTCAGCACATTGTGTGAATCCACATCTGTTTTTGGTCTGACCGCCACGTTTTTATCTTCTCACAATTCTGGCTGATTACTTTAATTAGCAATTTATTTATTTTTTGATTTTTTTTTTGGGGGGGGGGTGATCTAAACGTTCAACACATTTTTTTTTTTTCATTTTTCTTTGATCCCACTGTCTTCCAGCATGTTGACTCGCTAAGTGATTAGCCTTGAACTTCTTTTTCCTTTGCAAGAAATACAGAGCACCAAAATAATTATGAGAAGAACATTGAAAAAGGATAATTTTATTCATGTAAAATGTTTGTAAACCCACTAAATCTTTATGCATAACACACAGATTGCATAAGACGCTATACAGTATCATCGTATTTAAGCGCCCAGGTGCTTATAGATTTGGAGGGGGCATTATCCCCGGCCCTTATACAAGACAGGCGCTTAGGCCGTTTTATTCTAATAACTTGGATTACGGATCCGGCGACGAGATTTTTGGCAAAATATATTTTTTTTTTTGCCTCTGCCCGACCTGATTTTTTCAGCATTCAAACTGTACATTTTATTGGCTTAAAAGTTAGTTTGGTGACATATTACAGTCTGTTTTTTTTTTGTTGTTGTTTTTTTCCCCATGGCCGATGGTCTTTTTGCACTTAGTTTTGGAACTTTTTTTTTATTTTGCCCCTGACCGACCAAAATGTTGACTGAAAAAGCCTGTAATCCAAGTTATTATAATAACATGGCCTTATTCAAGATCTAGTTTTCAGTGCTTAAGATATATTTCCACATCCCCTTATCCCCGGCGCTTATACAAGACTGGCGCTTATTCAAATCCCGGCGCTGAAAAACGACGATACGGTAGTGAAAATGCCTCACCTGTAAGATGCACCCAGACTTTGGGATGGTTCTATAAGGCACAGGGAGCATCTGATTCACGTACAAGACGCGCCTTATACGGGACAGATTACGGTATACAGTGTACCCCGCCTCCCTCACCGTCCCTGCACATTTACATACAGCTGTAGGACGTAGAGGAAGGTATGTCAAACTCACTGATAACCACCTACTCCAATAAACAGTTACCTTGCGCTGTCACAGGTAAAAACTGAGTTACCGGTAATAATAATATACAATGATTGGCTGAAGTAGTACAAGTATTGCCTGCCAAATTCCTAAATAAGTAAATATTAAAATTTGATTGGACTAGAGTTATATCAAGATAAATTATCCCGGATATATATACAAAACAGTGGTGCCCACTTCACTTCAGTAGGAGTAGGGGAGTGCAACAAACTCTCAATCCTTCTAGGTGATACTTTTCCTTGCACTATTCTGATCACTCCTGGTGTCATAGTGCTCTCGGAAAAAGGATTGAGATGATTTTAAAAAAAACGAAGATTTTTTTTTAAATGTATGCATATTTAGGTACAAGTAAAGCATAACTCAGCACTTCACTTCAAATTGAGAGATAACCAGCCTTGGTGATTACTGTAACAGAAAACATAGATAACAGGAGAAAAACAGACTGGTCCCCCCCCCCCCCACTTAGTCTTAGAGAAGATCAAGAATTGAGAAAGGAAATGACCAAGATGGCCATCATGCACCCACACCCACGCGTTTTCAACAATGGAAAGAATAGTACATTTAGTTGATTCGAGTGTCGACCCACTAACCCACTCGTCAGTGACTGAAAAATAAAAACACCCATTAGTGGCATCTAGACCAGCCTTGACAAGAGGACTCCTGTACATCCTGTTGTCAAACACGCCGGTAAATAAGCGCAAATAACCTGCACAGTGAGTGACAGCGCTATCTATGCTGTTCTCACTTTAAAAAGGCACCCTACATATTTCACCCTCTGTATTGGTTCTGGAAATGCACCTGAGTGAAACCAGGGCAGAGGTCAAACCAAAGGTCATGGGTCAAGTGGTCAGGGTGATGGGATGCCTAAAGGGCAGTAGCCCTGTGGGTGGGGGTACATGGGGTATAGGTGGGCAGTGGGTGTACTGTGGTGGGGGCAAATGGGGTATAGGTGATGAGTGGGTGTCTAACTGTAAGGCACAGGTGTAAGGGGTGGGGTGTAGCTAGGGATGTCATTGATATCCACAATATCAAGATATCGTCATTATTGAAACAATGAATATCGTATCGACATCATTAGTATATCGATCCATGATCATGTAATATTGTATTCATTTTTTGTATTGACTCTATTCCTCTTGAAGTATTCCCCTCATATAGGCATATTTGGTATCAGATTAAAGCACACATTGTCCTTAATCCAATTGGCAAGACATAGCCTGCTTTTATGGTAACATGGTCGATTAAATAATCTGTTCAGCATTTATAAGAATGGGAACTTTGCCCTGGCAAGTCCAGACATCCCTGCTGATTAGATCCTAATATATGAGGAACAATGATGTAAGCCATGATTTCATGACATTGGCCCTTGTATTACTTTAGTCTGTACGATATGAAAGAGGAATTATATAAATTTGAGGGTAAAGATGACAGACAAAGGTGAGGGTAATAATGACTGTCAAATACTCATTTATTTCTATATAAACCATAGTGTCATTGAGGAATAGATATTATGAGGTTCAATGGATAATTAAGAATGTAACATTTGAAAGTGAGGCAGGGGGAGGGGCCTTCCCCTGGTGTGAACATACTGCAAAAGGGAATTGCATATGTTCTCAATTAAAACCCCTTACCTGACAGCCAGCTCAAGACTTTGGGTCAATTTAAAGCAGGTTGAACGGTATTATAATATCGAGAAAAATCGGGAAAATCGAGACAAAAAATCGCGATAATCAGAATCGACAAAAATGAGATGTCAATGACATCCCTAGGTGTAGCTGTTCCCAGGTAGAGTACATGCATGATATAGTTAGTAGCTATCCCAGGGGTGCAGCAGCCAACCACCACCTGTTTACCTTTGAAGATGAACACTGTCACGTTTAGCTATTCCCTAGGATAGACAACAGGTAGTATACTACCGGCAGGGATTTGTGAATCAACAGATTTGATCTGAGCACACAAAAAATAAACAACTTTTCTGACAAACTATTGACTCCCAGAGAATCTACCTGTGGCTACTGCAAATAGGGAAATGGGTAAATGATAGATGAGCACTACTTAGTAGCCGGTACCTTCTACATATCGTTGCCTTAGTGCAAGAAGGTTGTAACTAACATTTTGGTAAAAATGAAATTTAACATGTATTCACCCTTATCTAGCTACTATGAAGGTACTGAAACTCTATGATATGTGTGCATACAGGCCTCAGTGCAAGGTTGCTGTTTCAACTTTGTGCTATAGTAGATGGAACACTTCCTTTTCCTCTCCTGCAAAACTTGAGAAATGCAGATACAACCTTCTTGCACTAAGGTGACGATATAATATGCATGTAGTGTAGCCTTGTGGCCTGGGTGTGATATCTCAATTATCTCTCTTTGAGAGGCTCCATCCCCTAGCAGTTAATCAGTTATCCAACCCGCCTTAGAACCAGTAAGATGGAGACAGAGTATAGTTCCCAGTGTCAAATCTACCTGATACACCTGGACTCCTCTGGGGCTGGGCGCCTCCCCCTAATCCACCCTCTCATCGCCAGTTACCACTGGCTCGGCTCAGGTGGGATGAATCGTCTGCACAGGTGTTTCATAATCTAAACCGGAGGCTGCAGACTCCCGATTCGTACCGACTGACGGAAATATGATAAGGACTAAAATGACTTGATTCTCCTGACTAAGTCATGGACACAGATATAGATTATCAACACAGACAGAGAAGCTACTTAGTGCATGCCTACACTGCAAACAACAGGCGTAGAACTTGTTTCAACATTTAGGGCGAGAGAAAGTTCTGCTGCTTCACCAGAGACTTACACAGATACCAACGGTGGGCGTATGACCATCAATACGCGAATCTGAGGCCTTCTGTGCCTTATAGAACCTCCAAAAGAGGGTGCGCCTTATAGGTGGGGTAAGATTACATTAAAATGGTATTAAACTGTTTTTATAGCATTGTCTTCAGTACAGAGTTCGCCTTATACACGAGGTATTATGTAAAAATACATATATGCCAAGTAGTTTAAAGTGATCATTAGCCACTACCCGTAATCCAAGTAATAAGAATAAATTGGCCTTACATTGTAAATGTAAGCGGTATCATGCACTAATGCAGCAATGGAAGGGCGGGGGCGGGGGAGGGGATCATCGTACCAAAGGAAATTTCATTTTCTTTGCCAGGTGGGGGCGTACGTGACTGACAACTGAAGAAGCACTTCTACCGTGCATTATATCAAATCAAGGCTGATGAAAAATCCACAACCTCTCCATCACATTGATTCATGTTATAAATGACCACTCCATTTGTGAAGGCCATGATAACTAGGCCTACACATATTTGAGGCGATTGACGCAGCTTTTGTAAACTCTGTTTTAATACTTGTGTTAACCATTTTAAGAAGTGCCTTCCTGGAACTATATACATGTTTGTCTACAGGTATTTGGCCAATAAAGGTGTTAAGAAGTATGCACATAGATATATATATATATATATATATATATATATATATATATATATATATATATATATATATATATATATATATATATATATATATATATATATATTCCATACATACTTATACGGACAAACATATTACAAAGGGTGGGAGTACAAAAACATAGCTCTACTTGTTAATGTAATAGTTGAATAGTCACAAGGTTGTACACATGGGTCATGAGAAATACCGGTATTCAATGCTCTGCCGGTGCCATTATGTTTCAATGGTCTTGTTCCCCTTGTGTTTGGAAGAGAGAGTACATGTACTTTGGATTTATAGAAACTTCTAAAAGCCCCCCCCCCCACATGCCATTCGGGCCTGCAGATCTTATTGTTCTGCAGACCCGGACTGATTGGATTCCTTAAAAGCCCCATTGTTAAGAAAGGAATGATGAAAAACAATAATCAACTCACTTTTTTTAACATTTACCCCTTTAAATCTTAATAAACAGTGATACCTTTTGTTTTAGGCTGTAAAAACCTTAATAATGGTCTGATTTGCAAGCCATGAAAACCAAAATGTAGCCTAAGGTCCCAAGATTACAGCCAGACATTTGGTCCCGCAGTCTGGTCATTTCTGCAGGCCCGGCAGCGATTTTGACAGTAATGGCCTCGGTCCCGTGAGTTTTCGTATTGACTGATAAAGTGCTCCTAATTCCACTGGGCATGAAAGCTTGCACTACTACCATAACAAGGTATTACATTGCTGGTAAACATGAGATTATAAACAGGAAATAGCCGATCAAGTATCATATTGTCGCCGTCATATCACATAGAAGATAATAGCTGTGTATCAACTGCAACCTCAGCTCAGTACATGCATGAACCAGCATGTTGGGAAAACAGGAGAGGAAAGGGACGTACTAAAAAAAACACAAAAAAAAAAGAATTTCAAAGTCCAGCGGTTTTTCATAATGCATAGCCATATTTCTTCGTAAGGGAGTGGTCATTATTTATCAACAGGGGGGTTTTCGCGCGGACGCGTGTAAATTTTTTACGCCCCCCCTTGATGGTAGTCAAAATTTTTTGCACCCCCCCCCCGTGCCGGAGGCGCGGAGCGTTTTCGCACCCCTCTTTGATCTATAGTAGCATGCGGGCTTTTTTTGCTAAAAAGAGGGTGAATTTTTTTAGCCCCAAGGCCGTTTTATTCTAATAACTTGGATTACGGATCCGGCGACGTGAATTTTAGCAAATTGCAAAAAAAAAAAAATTTTTTTTTTTTTTTTTGCTTATCCCCGATGGGAATTTTGCACTATTTGACACAAAAAGAGTAAAGTTGGAAAAGAAATTGATGTAGTTATTGCACAACCTTCCGTTTTTTTGTATTCCAGTGGTCGAAATTTCTCTATATTCCTTTGTTTGATGTCCAAAAATTGGATTTCCATGCCACCTTTTTTTTTTTTTTTTTTTGCCTCCCGGCGGTGGGTATATTTGGTTGTCAGATAGGGGGGGTCAGTGAGCTTTTTTTTTTCTTTTTTTACCAATGCCCGACCTTACAGATAGGTGAAAAAATCCGTAAT
This sequence comes from Acholoe squamosa, assembly GCA_949317995.1. Classification (NCBI taxonomy): domain Eukaryota; kingdom Metazoa; phylum Annelida; class Polychaeta; order Phyllodocida; family Polynoidae; genus Acholoe; species Acholoe squamosa. Next base: position 33,021,389 of record OX439038.1, on the reverse strand, counting down.
CCAAGTTATCATAATTAAATGGCCCTTGAACCCTCAAGAGGGGTCACATTTCTTTTAGCCCCCCCCCCCTCGGGAGGGGTCTGAAAATTTTACGCCCCCCCTCAAACCCACCACCCCCCCTGTTGATGCCAAATAATGACCACTCCCTAACCATCAATACCAGTACAAAGAAATAAAGACCACGTTATCATCACCTTGGTGAAAAGCATCAGGCTCATCGAAGTGTTTTTAGTTACACTATGTGAAGTGTGCCAGGAAGTCATCAGGGATTGCTGACGTCAGCCTATCTCCATTTATATTACCTAATCGCCGTCCACCTGAACAGTGGGGTCCTGACATTTTGTAACTATTTATGAAGGTCAGACAACAGCTTGAGATAATAGAATTGGCGGTGCTGGCTTCAAGAGCGTTTGTTTCGCAGAAGTACAATTGTATTGGCATGTGGGATTGGTGTCTCTTGGTCTGTCTCAGGGGCTAGACGGGGGTGTCCAATCATCTCATTCAAATTGTCTAGTTGTTTCTAGTAGGTTATGTTATTTAAGAGTGGGAACTCGTATTTTCTTCTGGTTCTAAGTGAATCCTTTTTTTTATATCACTCGGGTCGTACTTTATAAAGAAATGCTATTTTATCCCCTTAAAAGATGCAAATTTACTCCTTATAGGCAAGGTATCCCTACAAGCATTTTTTTACAGGGTTCCCACTGGTCAGTTAAAAGTCAGTTAAACCCATTTTTCTTTAAAGGTCAGTTAAAAATCAGTTAAGAAGATATTTTGGGAAAAAGTCAGTTAAAAATGTTTTTTGACTAATTTAATAGGGTGATTGTCAAGGTTTCACACAAATTTACAAAATTGCTTTAACATCCTCGCCTGAGAGTGGATGGATTTTTTCGTGAACCCCGTAAATTATCCAATATTTGGTCAGGTAAAAGTCGATAAATGTCAGTTAAAAGTCAGTTAAAACCATGACCCATAAATAGTGGGAACCCTGAGCAAGGTCAGCCTATGTATGTATAGAGGTGGCAGGTGAGCATTAATATGGCGCTCCCCCTGTGTAGTTGGGACCTTCATGTGAGGGCATGGAGGAGCAGAATAACTTCATTGGGAATTCACGAAGGAGGAATTCTCCTTCCATTCTACCAGTGGGCATACCAGATTTGTAAAAGGCGACAAACTTGGGGTTTCTTTTGGCTTGGGGTGAGCATATGGGCAGCGCTGGTGTCCATATGCGCGGGCCCGGGTCTACATGCTTGTCTTTTGCCATGGGAGTCCCCCTCACTGAACCACGTCTGAGTGATCAAAGGCCGTGGTTTGTCTGGCCCTGCCTATGGGACCAGGCAAATAAAAGAACACTTGCTATCCTTCGAGAAGAGTAGGGGAATGAAGCCCCGGTAGCGGTTTTCCACCTCACCCCTCCTCATAGATGCAGTCATTCATGTCATAGATTCGGTCATCCATAGATGCGGTCACTGCTGTGTCGGGCAAGCAGCATATAAATACCAGTCCTAAGAGAAAAGAAAGGACTTCATGTCCGAAATCGAATGTCTGAATTCCTCGATGGCCCCCGGACGTAAAACTAAAGAAACAAACAAACAAATTAATATGGTCCTTCGGAACGTCTTAATGTAACAAACACACAAATCTGTTTATTGACTCAATTTAACCGTTTGAAAAGATATGATATATTCTACATGGACAACTCTACTAGATCCAGCAGTGATCGCAATATTATGTAAGTATATGTTTCTGATATCCACTAGCCTCAACTAATATGGCAAATCATGACGAAGATACAAGGGGCTTAACAACGACCAAAAGTTGGTTCAAGACACTCTAGTGCAGAACATCTCTGCCTGTTTTATCTATCAGGTTAGATTCCTGTACAACTTAGCGGGGGCGGTGCTGCTGAAAAGGTTTGGGGGATATGCTGTGTAAATTCTAGTATGTATCAATACAATCTATAGTGATGAAATTATGTTGCATACTCACTTTTAGTCAACTGATGACACTTACCGGCTTTAAGTGGAAAGAAAGTAAAATTGAAAACAAAAATTTCCCAACTTTGTCAGATGCCGGGACGCAGAAAGTGGCAAGTTTGACATCTGTGACATCCTTGATTCATTCTGTAAACATGGCATGCATTGCTGTGAATTAATTATTGGATTTGAGGCAGCTACCAGACAACAGGACACTGACGAAGCCACTTACACCACCAAAAGCCTTCCCTAGCCATTCTGGGAGGTGTTGGCTTTATAGTTAGCCCCATTATCAAATTAGATAGCAACGACCATTTTATTGACAGAAATCTGCGCACCTACGTGATAACACTTTATCTTTATAGAGAATGTTGTTTGTAAAAGTAACAGGTATGTTCTAGTCCCACATACTCTCCTTCCATGTGAGCTTGAAGTTACCAACGTTCGCCCCTTGCAGACCAAGTCATCATATTGTTCCATTTAAAATTTCTTATCAATGAGAATACCTGTAGCTCAGAGGAACGTAATGCTCATGGCAGCTGGAATAGACTGAATTAGTAAAACAGGCCCCTGAGAACCTACACCATTGTTTGGCCTTTGTGACTGTTTCCGGCACACTGTGGAAACTTTCTGGCCAGTTTGGAGTTTCCGGCCTACTGTGAAAGAGCCCGACCTCAGATACATCCCGAGCGGACCTTAGTCCTGGCAGGCATTGCTGAGTCCGTCAAAGTAACCTTTCATGCAGTGAGCTGATTGCGGGTAGAAAATGTATCGTACATCTAGGTCAGTCTAGTCCCTCAACTTTTTCTCTTTTTTTTTCAATAGATGGAAATGCTTCCTCTTTCATCTAGCAGCCATTGCCCATTAATTGTGAGTAGCTCAGACACTGAGGGGGAGTACGTTGCTTTGATATCAAGGGAGAATTTCCAACATATTTAGGGAGAGTTGCACTAGTGAATTAAAAGTATGATTTATTAAGCAGAAATGTAAGTTGCCCAGTCAGTAAGGTATAGCTGCTTAGACAATATTAGCGAGTTGCTCAAATATTGAGGCTGAGTTGTTCGTATTCTTAACAAGTGTTGCTTGAACGTTAACCGAGGGTTGTTTAAATATTGAGTGTGAGTTGCTTGGATATTAAGGGCGAGTTGCTCAGATACTGAAGACGTGTTGCTCAGATATTGAGGAGAATTGCACAGATATTGAGAGAAGTTGCTCGGATTTTGAAGACGAGTTGCTCAGATATTGAGCCAGGGGTGTCGGAATAAGGGGGGGGGCATGCCCCCCAATGTCAGACTGGGGGGCAGACTTTATTTTGCCCCCCCCCCAAAAAAAAAGAAAAAAAGTTGAGACCAATATACACTTTTATGGTGAACTTGGTCATTTGCTCACAATTTGACCAAAATAGGTGGAACAATATCTAAATTTTCTATTTTTTTTTTGTCGGGGGCATGCCCCTAAACCCTTTAAGAATATTAAAGTGCTTCACTTGCTGGGCTGTAAATTGTCCACACGCCCCACCTGACTCGCATTGGCCCCCCAAAGTCACGTTGCTTTCGACATCCCTGTGAGTGATTTGCTCAGATATTGAGGGGGAGTTGCTCATGATATTGAGGGCCAGTTGCTCATTATATTGAGGGCCAGTTGCTCATTATATTGAGGGCCAGTTGCTCAGACATTGAGTTGCTAAGATATTAATGGTGGTGATGAGTTGCTCCCACCTGGTGCTCACCTGTCAGACTATACACCTGTTCAGATCATCCAATTTCCATAGCGACACACAGAATAATTACTCTACTTCTGTGGCTATATGCAGGAGGACGTTCTGAGTATAGCACCCAGTGCATCTCCTGTTACATCCCACCGCCCATATTATTGTATCGAAAAAATGAAGCTAATTCCCTGATATCGTCGGCATATTTTCGTATACATGTAAATACCTTTTCGAGGAGCATGTATGCATTCATCATAACTAAATAAAGGGCATATCAATAATTACCATGTAATGTAGAAATGTGTATGTGTCATGTTTACCATGACCGTGACAATTAGTTATCAAACATGTCTATATGTGAGCTATACATAACACCACACTCACACACTGGATATTCACCCATCTTGACGGAATGCACACAACATGTCACGCACTTGCCTAATAAAGGATTGTGGTTACTTGATTAAATAATCTATAGTGTAGGTCTAATTACTAACTAGAAGTGTATTCTTAACGAATTGATGATGGAAGTGAAGATATGTCTTCTTACAAAGTGTCAGGGGAGCTTATGATACATTGAATACATGTAACGTAAAACCCCGTGTATAAGCCACACTCGCATATAAGCCGTGCCCCCCAACTTTGGACACACCTATAGGCCACACCTACACATGAGAATTAAAATTTTAATTCTAGTACTGTCGTGTAAGCTGCACTCTGAGTCCAGGCTGATCCTTTTCTTAAGTATATCTTGATTTCTAGGGCATTTTCTTCCCGAGATGGATGTAAATGAAGTGTCCTAAAGCAGTGGTATCAGACTTGGAATCCAAACTACATGATGTTGCTACTTTAATTGATACGCCACTATATGCATCTTACTAGAATGTTTGCTTTGTGCATTTTGTGAATGAATATGGTGATAGTTTGATATAAAAAAGTGGTTACTGTTGCCGTTGCCATTGTGGTTACCACGACTACAGAACACCGACAGGAGATGGCCCTCGGCTGACATTACCCAGGTGCCTGTGCGCTGGTTGACATGGCAACAGATAGATGGGTGAGATGCCCTAGTGCCCGTATGTTGCTGGTGTCCCCGGGTCCCAGACATGTCGTTTAGTGCAGCAACAGCAGAGCTGCTTGCATGGCCTGTTAAAAAAAGTGGAATATTGGTTACACTCTGAGAGTTTGAAAAGGGGAATGTGACCTCTGTATATTACTCCAGACGTGGACCTATACACACGTGTATTGAAATCCGTGCTCCTGGTGACCAGTTTCCCTGCCACCACCCACGCAGTCTTCATCTGCATCCTGCCTTCTCGATAATCCTGCTATTAACAGGGGCAAGACAAGTTTACGTCAATGATTTGAATTTGACCTTCAAATCTTTTGAAAAGAAGCATATTCGATTATTCAAAATTCCCTAAAAGTCTACTCCTAAATGATAGAACCTTCGGTCAGAGCTTGACTTGAATTGCTCCCACAGGGCTTCATTTGCACAGAGAAAAAAAGAACATTAACAATATTATTTATTCTAGGAAACATAAAAGAGTATTGAAAATCATCCAGTCATAGCAGTGGATCACCCGACACTACCTGCCAACACATGACACACATGGGAGTACGTTTGTACACTACCTGCCAACACATGACACACACAGGCATATGTTTGTACACTACCTGCCAACACATGACACACATGGGAGTACATTTGTACACTACCTGCCAACACATGACACACACAGGCATACGTTTGTACACTACCTGCCAACACATGACACACATGGGAGTACGTTTGTACACTACCTGCCAACATGTGACACACACGGGCATATGTTTGTACACTACCTGCCAACATGTGACACACACGGGCATATGTTTGTACACTACCTGCCAACACATGACACACACAGGCATATGTTTGTACACTACCTGCCAACACATGACACACACAGGCATATGTTTGTACACTACCTGCCAACACATGACACACACGGGAGTACGTTGGTACACTACCTGCCAACATGTGACACACACGGGCATATGTTTGTACACTACCTGCCAACACATGACACACACGGGAGTACGTTGGTACACTACCTGCCAACACATGACACACACAGGCATATGTTTGTACACTACCTGCCAACACATGACACACATGGGAGTACGTTGGTACACTACCTGCCAACATGTGACACACACGGGAGTACGTTGGTACACTACCTGCCAACATGTGACACACACGGGCATATGTTTGTACACTACCCACTACCTGCCAACACATGACACACACGGGAGTACGTTGGTACACTACCTGCCAACATGTGACACACACGGGCATATGTTTGTACACTACCTGCCAACACATGACACACACGGGAGTACGTTGGTACACTACCTGCCAACATGTGACACACACGGGAGTATGTTGGTACACTACCTGCCAACATGTGACACACACAGGCATATGTTTGTACACTACCCACTACCTGCCAACACATGACACACACGGGAGTATGTTGGTACACTACCTGCCAACATGTGACACACACGGGAGTACGTTGGTACACTACCTGCCAACATGTGACACACACGGGCATATGTTTGTACACTACCTGCCAACACATGACACACACGGGAGTACGTTGGTACACTACCTGCCAACATGTGACACACACGGGCATATGTTTGTACACTACCTGCCAACACATGACACACACGGGAATACGTTGGTACACTACCTGCCAACATGTGACACACACGGGCATATGTTTGTACACTACCTGCCAACACATGACACACATGGGAGTACGTTGGTACACTACCTGCCAACATGTGACACACACGGGCATATGTTTGTACACTACCTGCCAACATGTGACACACACGGGCATATGTTTGTACACTACCTGCCAACACATGACACACACGGGAGTACGTTGGTACACTACCTGCCAACACATGACACACACAGGCATATGTTTTTACACTACCTGCCAACACATGACACACACAGGCATATGTTTGTACACTACCTGCCAACACATGACACACACGGGAGTATGTTGGTACACTACCTGCCAACACATGACACACATGGGAGTACGTTGCTACACTACCTGCCAACACATAACACATGGGAGTACATTTGTCTTTTGTGCAGGCCTTTAGCTTTTTCCCTAGTCATGGAGTTGGTAAGATGATCTCGACCTCGTCACTCCCCAGTCTGATGCCAATACAAAAAGTAGTTGCCGTCATCTCGCGTGAGTTCACGGTGCTGAAGGGCGTGGATCAGCTGTTGTCAGGAGGACATGTGTCAGCATCTGAGGTACAGAATACCTACCGTTAAACCTCGCGGATAAGCCCCACCCATAACGTAGGAAAAAGTCATAAGCCGCACCTACGGCTGAAAAAAATTCCTGGTCTACAACGTACTGCTTCATGTTAATGATGTAAACATTCTTACTATAGGCCACGCCCTGAGTTAGGGATTTTCTATATAGAGAAGCCTTAGTAGGTGTCGGAAATTCTCTACACACCACGGCTTGTGTGGGGGTTTTACTGTAGTATGGGCCGATCCATAAAGTATATCACACCAGAAGGGGTGGGGGTGTCTATGGCTCCTATACATTCCTATAGTAAAAGTGTGACAAAGGGATGAGGTATCCAAAAAGGCCTAAAAAAGCAGGACGTAATTTATGGATCAGCCCTACCGGTAATCTGTAGGTACTAGGTGTTTGTACTATACATTAGTTTTACCAAGTTGATACACTAGATGGCGCTCCAGTAGCCCCACTGCTTACATGGGCATGTCCAGCATCTACTCCCAGGGCTCCATAGGTTCAGCCTTAGTACACAGACACCCCTCAACAAAATGCCCATTTGCAATGTAAAATAGAGCTCTATGTCTTAGAAATTAAAGCTGGACACAGAGAACTAGTGTGGTAATATTCAATATCAATGGTTAAAGAAAATAATGAGCCAAAAATAAGGCAGGTCATTAGAAACATGTTGACCCATTATAGGTACTGGAGTCCAAACCAGCCATGCCCCTGTTGGAGTAGCAAAGTGGCATAGTCGCCACTAGCGCCATCTGCTGTATCATAGCTGATGAAAGGGTCGTATAGCCAAGCTTTGGGCAGAGGTATGCCACCTACAAGTACAAGTGGTATGCCATGCCAAAAAGGGAAAAGGGAACACGCAAGCTCTGCTGCAATAAAGCTGATACTATACGGATACTCGCAAACTCTAAAGTATTTATACGTGTGTTTGTACATGCAATGACAAGTCACAAGGTAGTGACGAAATAGACATGTTAGGCCATTATGTGATATTACTGTCTTACTGGTTTACAATACTTTGTTCCCTCAGCAATATGCATACTACAAGACAAGTGTACATGTACATGTATATACCGACAGTATCAGGAAAAGTAGGGGGCGCGACCCAAAAAGAAGGGCGCACCAACTATTTTGAGCAAATTTTGGGGTGCAAAATATGCAATTAAACTCTTAAGTATACTGGCAGAAAGGAGAGGGTGCGCGCCTATCCATTCTATTAATGAATGAACAGTCAGTCCACCACATATATGTACTGAAGTGTGTTGTCAAAGCCCATTCTTGTTGTATGCATTATGTGCACGTATGTGTGCTGTACATCATGGACAGTTTTACATGTATTACCAACCATCCGGGAGTCTCACGCGAGGCAACTTTTGCATGTGAGTCGGTGGGAGCATCTGTTTGTGGAGGCAACTGCTCACAAAGTGTCTAGCCAAAATGTGGCTGTTGGCATGTGGCATGGCCTTCGTCTCAGCCAGAGACAACACCTGACACAGCCAGAATACTGTGGGAACGCAGCACGTCCCCCAGTCCTGTCCTTAACACGACCACAAACAGGGAACGGTCCTCGTGGTGAAAGACGCAGCCGATCCCAATAAGGAAAATGCACAGTACAAAATGTACTCTCCCCTGACAGTCAGTGAATATAATCTCTTTACTGAACCTAGAAATCTGATGTAGACGAAGGTGGGTAAGTTCCTGCAGCAACCTTGGGTTGTCATTGCATAAGGGATGTCTGCATAAACAATAATAGGTAACATATATGATATTGGTCTTATATAAATTCTAGGCAGTCATTTGCTTAAGGTTATGATACAAACAGAATTCTTTGGACTAAGTTGGAAATATACAAAATGCATGTGTCTTTAATTCACAGAGTTTTAGTTCACGCTGATTTGACTTATTAGAAAATGCCCATTTTAACATGAATATGCCGGTAAGCTGAACATTGTGATGACAAGGCTGAGTTCTGCAGATTATATCTGTGCACATAGAGGATACACTCAAAAGATGGATCTCTATGAAGGTGATCAGTACAGATGACTTAAGGTCCTCTTTCCATGTTGATGACCCAAGGTAATCATGTTGATCACCTTGGGTCATCAAAGTGATGACAGAAGGAGACCTTGGGTCATCAATGTGATGACCCAAGGTGATCATGATGATCACCTTGGGTCATCACTTTCTGCCACCAGGGGGCCCTAGTATACAATAATGAAAAATATAATACCCACTATGTTGAATATATTGATTCTGATCCCTAATCCACTTGATAATGGGTGTTTATAAGGTAAAAGATGTTAAGAATATCACCCCACCTGAATATCAGATGATATAAAAAGAAATTTAGGCAACATTATCAAAGGTACAATCATGTTTAAAGATGGACACCTCTTTTGTAACTGAAACTGTAGTTACAACCATGGGTACAAGCTGACATTTGTTATACACATCTAATATGCCTCATTAGGGCATTTATAAGTTAGCAGTAAATGCCCACAATAAATGCTTGGTTGTGGGGAGGGAAGGAGGTAATTATGCAATTGTTGGAAATGATAATCAAAAAGATAATCATTAATGACAAACAATCATTTACATGCTCCCCTCTGATCTGTTCAGACAGGTCATCACATATGATCACCCATGGTGATCACATATGATTAGTTCAAAGATCACCGGGTACTCCCCCTCGGGCTCATCAATAAGATGACAAAAAGTCATCACTACAGAGTACCTTTTTAAGCCTTATCTTTTCAGTGTAGATGATAGAGAATTTGCGCTAGTCAAGAAAAAATCCATGTTCCTAAATATTCTCTAGATGGCTGTTTGTGACCAAGCAGTGAAATCCATGTTTGACAGAAATACACAGCAATGCTGTCGCACCAAGCTAGTCTCTCTACCGGAAGGTATCTCGCTGAGAGCTGGCATTTGGAGGAATAGTAATCTAGTCTGCACTCCTCGGGCTTATATAGGCTGTCTGGCTTGATAAGCAGAACCAGCATAGGAAAGATATTTCACATCTATTGTGCTCCTTAAATAGATTCCCGTCTTGGGCCTGATTTAATGACCATTGATTCAATTAGGATCTGCTATAAATGGGAAGGAAACTCGACCTGAAGAAACGCGGACCGAATCCGTTTCCATATCACGTTTAGCTGTCAGATGCGCTGTTTCTAACCACTGTAAATATCTTAAATATATAGTGCCATACTGCGAGAACAACCCCCCCCCCCCCTAAAATAAGAAAGAGTACATACAGAAAGTGCCTAAATATTGGCAACTAATAAGAATTTCCCATGCCGGTGCGTGTAAGTTGCACGCATCTCAATCAGAGGTGCACCTTGTCAATCTGAGGTGGTTTGTACGTATACATGTACCATACCGTGCTTAGTTGAAATAGGCCCGTGTTGTGCCTCATAAAACGCTCCTGAACTCTGGCCGCATCTTGTAGCATATACAGGCGGTATTCTGGTAGTGTTCAGGAATTTTTGGCCTCGGTGACTTTCATCCCTGTGTGTTAAATACTCTCCTATAAGCCGCATTCCTTCTTTTGGGTGATCCCATAAGCTGCATTTTGATTTGGGTTCTGGTATAAGCCGCGGTTATACGAGAAAATGTACACTACATGTACCTTTGTATGTAGACAGTGTAAAGTGTGAGTTGTTACTAGGGAGGTTTAGCAATCCCAACGTACGGCTACGGCTACAGATCGACGTAGACGCAAGTATTTTCGGAAGAACGTCATCAAAGGTTGTGGAAAACTCATCCAACCATGACGTCCTACCAGCGGACCATCCAATGGCCCTTACATGACCCCCAGAAAATGCACATTTAGAATAGCAAATCAATAATGGATAAGTACTAACTAATCGCTACTTTACATACATAACATATGTGTCTAAATATACCTTTAATGGCAATATTCAAATGTACAGAGTTTCTGCAGGATTTGCCTATGTAATTGTGACGCAGAAAAGGTCCACGCTAGAGTGCTACGCCTGGGTCTGCTAAACCTCCCTATTGTCTGCTTAGAGCCCACGCGCCTACCGCCCACTCTCTGCTCACCTGAACCACTCCACGTGGTCCCTCTCACTGGGAACCTTTTTTTTTGTCTGACTTGTCCAGACTTCCTCTCTCACTTGATTTTGATGAGGTTATTGCAACTGCTCCTTTCAAAAGCATGGTTCTTTTTATCGGCAGCCTCTTTTGGTGAATATGCAATACAAGGAACCTTGATGAGGACATGCTACCAGTCATGCGTCGTGACAGGTTATAGTGTCTTACATATAGAATGCACCGTGATTGTTCCTTGTTGGACATGTCTGCGTTAGGGTACTTTGTGATATTCATGATGTTTTACAAAACCCAGTAATTAGAAACAGTGCAACGGTAAGATTTTTGAGGCACTACTGCTGATAATGAGTTGGATACCAGTGAAGCAGTGTAGGCCTAACTGAAACTAGCGAGATTGTATAAGTGAACTCTCAATATATATTAGAAATAACTTAGGGGTTATCCTCTGTCATCGGTACTCAGTGAACGATTCTCACAGGCCATTTAAACCGAAATAACAGAACTGATATTACTTTTTTAACTGAGATGGCAGCGCCAGGCGACAGCCTTACATTACAATAATAAGGATGTTCTATTCCTGATATGAGTGACATGCTATAGCCACCTTACTTGCTCACTTGCACGGTAGTAGGCCAATGAGCAGCTCACAAGATATTGAATTTGGATCTCTCTGGTGAGCAGATGCCTTCAGTACCAACTTCTTTCTGTTGCCATAGCAACCTGATTAAGTCTGCTGCTGGTGGGATGCGGCAAGCTCTTCACAGTCACCGTTAATATTGACTGACTTCCACTGTGTGGACAATAGTAACTTTTACACAGATGGGTTTATATTATTGATTTATTTTCATTTATGAAAATAGATCATTTACATGTATAGCCATGACATCAAAATTTGACCAATAGCTCATCTACTGAAATCACTGGTGTATGACGTAGCCTGCTATGAACAAGGGCAATAACTTAATAGAGAAATCATTTGGACAAGCACACAGTGTAGCATTGGGTACTAGTACATACATAGGTTATAGGAGGGTGGTAATGATATTAGTCTACGTTGTTTATTTTATGTGAATAACTTCTTCCCGTAGAGATAGCATTGGGACTCGGGAGTTGTCTCCCCCTCGGGCTAACGCCCTCTGGGGAGACAACTCCCTGGTGGTGGATTGACCACCTCGTACACCACGGTCGTTTAGTTCTATCTTTTTATGCCCATGTACATGTAACCGGGATATCAAGTGACCAGCTTTGGATCTGGGCCGTGGGTACTGCTTGGTCACGCCTCAGCAGTGTCAGGTAGCCAACACATTGAATGATATACATGAACTACAATCTAGCTGCATCTGGACTATGTGTACTGCCTGGTAACGTCTCAACAGTCCGAAGGAGCTATCACATTGAAATATGTACTTGTACTACACACCAGCTGCTTTCTTCTATGTACCTGTATTGAGTGTGTGTTCAGAATTTCAATTGGCTTTTGAGCCCAGTAACTTGCTTTAACTATGCCTTAGTCAGTTCCTGGCATCAATACACACCACACACAGCCCTTACCCTCCACACACCGACATACTGATTGTAGCACTGCAGGAGACCAAGTGTAGTCATCTGATTGTTCCTATTTATACATAGTTGATAGAGCCCTCCCCCTCCACACTCCCTACGGCTGCATTCATGCATCATGACAACCAAAATAATGTCATACACAGCCAGCACTTATGCATGAAGAAACATATAACCATTAACCATGACAAAATAAATCACCACGGCTATGCCGTGCTTTACTCAAAACAATCATTTCCTTAATCCATCAAATACACGCCTCCTTGTTCTTCAATCGATCAAACCCATTTAATCCCTGCACACTGTTTTCTCTCTTCCTTTGCTCACATTTTTTTTCCTAATTTCTCTTTCCTGGGATGGACTGCTAAGTCATGAAGCCCTGCTGGTGATCGAAGCTTGGTCTTGTGAGCTTCGGGGGAGGGAAGCTGAGTTGTTATTGTTTGTTGGCACTGACGGAACATTAATTAATTGTCTAATGCTAATTAGAGTAGCCCCAGGTAAAAATAATTAAAGGGAAAATGAAGCTATGACCACTAATTAGTCCAGCGGACTCGGTAAGGACCAACCTACTGTGCTGGTGCTGGAGCTGTGGTGGAGACGAGCAGCTCACCATGTGTAGCTCATTGAGGCCGCTCCTACACATGAAGCACTATCACTGATGATCAGGTAGAGAGAGGGGGTAGGGGGGCTAGGCCAGAGCACACTGATGCATAGACAAATGCCAGTATAAGGTATTCATAGAGAGGTAGTATTTGCTGACATTTCCCATCTGTTTTGAGACACATATCCCACGATTTTTTAACGTGTGCATTTTGTGCCCGGGTTTTGTGATAAGGTCTTTGTATTTATTTGATTTTCAAGTTTTGGGAGGGAGAAGAGACATTCCTCCACCCCTTCTTTAAGACTGGGGCGTCGAGGGGAGTCTTGTCATCTGCATGTCAAATACAAATGCCTATCATCTAACTGATTTTTGTCTTGGTATAACTATATCTACGAGTGACTATATCCCAATGTACCTACACAAGTACAATTTAGCCATTTTCACAAACATAATAATTGTTTTCATTTCACAGATGATTCCTGCATCCGTCTTGGATGTTTTATATTGAATGGAATGTGGGGAGCATACTTTTTTGTCTGTCATTTAAAACCATCTATTTCACTAACAAAAAAAGGACATCACTTTTTTTTTCACTGAAAGCCCAAGTCCAAGTGTCTGGTTCTGACTTGGGTAGGGAATGTTGAATGGACAGAGAGACGGCTGCACCACAGGACATCTCTTTTTATGTACCCAGAAAACAGAAAAAGAGAAATAGGAAATACCAACTTTACAATGATACGTCTGGGTGTTAGAATACAACAGATAATGTCATTAGGATAGGACAAAGACATGCTCTTAAAGCCGATTCAAAAGAAAGGGGATTTAATAAAAAAAATCCAGACCAGGGTTCTTAGTTTTTACCTGGCGATGATTTCCTGTTTACAGAATAGAGAACATTCGGTAATGACTATATATATATATATATGGGACTATATACACCCGTGTATATATTTATAATTAATATGTGCAGTGGCTGGACCTACTTTTCCTCCAGGGGCGCGCATTGGTATGTGTGACGTCACCGTAAACATCCAGCACCTATATAAACTGCGGGATCCAAATTAACCGTCAGTTGGCGAGTTTTCTCATAGCGGCACACACCACGCTGGGTGGTGCCGGAAATTTTAACGGTTTTGTCCGTTTTTCCAAGTTAATACGGTGTTTAACCTATCATTATGGGTAGGAAAGGAACAACTAGCGGCACACAAAGGCCTAAGACCAAGAAATCGCCTAAAAAACTGAGGAAACATGCCAACTCTAGGATTTCGAGCAGTGTAGATTCCAATGGGGGTGGTCATGGATCATCTTCCCCAACTGCTACTGGGGTTTCATTGGATTTGCCTGTTGACCAGACGTATATCGGGGAGCTGGAGGAACGTACTACTCGTATGGAGCAGCAGCTCGAAGATATCCGGTCCTTATTGGAGAACCAGGCGGTTAATCGAGCAAGTACTTCAACAGCGACTGGCGAGGCTGAGACGGGTCGTGCACGTGGTGGTGTTTATAAACATTCCACAGTCAACATGGTAACCAAGCAACGAGGGCGTGGCCGGCAGCGCTCGCCTGACTACCGGGGTCTCCACGGCGACAGGGCAGGTCGTCGCCATCTTGGATCTTCGAGTAGATCGTCTTCGTACCGTAGTGTTTCCACGGATTCATCGGGTTCTATTGGATCTAATGCCTCAAGGAGTAACCGTCGACATGCTACAAAGTCTAGAGGTACGTTTGAACAGAAAAATTTCTTGAAGAAAGGTGAAAAAATGGACAGTATCGAGAAACTTCTGATCGTTAACGTTAGAATGGTTAAGCAGTTGCTAGAGGAGGGTGAAGATGTGTTCGATGTGGTTAAGCATATTGAAGTTCTGGTAGAAAAATCCTCTACTAAAATATACACGTTAAAGGCTCTCGTAGCATACGACTCAGCGGTCAAGAATAGGGCTAATTTTGAGGGTGTTGGATCGTTTGGCGATGTTAAAAGTGAGGATATTCTGAGGCACCTGTCATATGACGGAACGGTGCAAGCGCAGAAGGCGGGTGGGTCTAAGCCTAAGTCTTTCAAATCAAAACAATCCAACCGAACCTGTTATGCTTTCAACAGGGCCGAGGGTTGCAGGGAGGACCCGTGCAGGTATCGTCATATTTGTGAGATTTGTGGTATGTCAAACCATGGTAAAGACAAATGTCAAAGGAACAAGAAAGACTAGGAAAATTCACTTGGGCAAGGTCCTACATTGGGTTCTGATAGTTTGATGCCTGATTCTAGTGTAGTATGTACGGTAGACCTTCCTGAGCCTCCCGTTTTTATCATTCCGGGTGAAAATGTCAATAATGATAGTGTAAATATGTATGACTCCTGTGAATTGTCAAAGAATTTATTTAATTCTTATAGTTGCCCAGTACAGGGTGAGGTTGAACCACTGTTCACGGTGGAATGTTTAAATAGACCCAGCATCAAGGTCTATGATAGTTGTGTTAACGGTGTATGTAGGTGTGAGCATTTCATTTATGGTAGAAAGGCTCAAATACTCCCATGTCGACTTGCTAGTTTTCTTAGACAGTCCGACCTTATTAATATCAATCAGATTGAATCTGATTTTCTATGGTGTGGTTTTACCGAGGGTTTCAAAATTATTGACCCGGGGTGTGATACAACATATGATTGTAAAAATTATAAGTCTATTTTAGAGGATAGATTTTATGACGAGATGTGTAGCATTATTGTGGAGGAGTTGAACCAAGGCCTGGTTACTAAAACTGAGTGTAAACCTAAATGTATTCACTCCCTAGGGGGTGTGGAAAAATCTAATGGTAAGCTTCGTCCCATCACTGATTGCAGTATGCCAGCGGATATCTCTATTAATAACTTTATGAACACAACGTCCAGGAGCTTCTCGTATAACTCTATTAACACTGTTACTTGCCAACTTGATAGAAATGATTTTATGTGTGTGGTGGACTTGAAGTCTGCATATAGAAGTATTAACGTTTATGGCCCACATGTAGGCTATCAAGGCTTCAGGTGGAATTTTGGCAATGGAGATGAGTTTTTTGAGAGTAATCGGTTGACATTTGGTCTAAAGTGTGCTCCATATATATTTAGTAGAATATCTGATTTTTTGACTATTATTGCAAAATTTTATGGTGTAGATAGGATAGTAAACTACCTAGATGATTTTATTATCATAGCTAAAACTGAGGAGGATTGTTTACGTAAGAGGAACACCCTAATCGAGTGTATGGAATATCTAGGTTTTGTTGTGTCGAAAGAGAAGGTGACTGAGCCCAACCAGGTGTGTACTTTTTTGGGTATAACCATTGACTCTACGGCCATGGAGTTGTCGCTTCCACAGAAGAAGCTAGATAAAATGAGCTCGGCTATAGACGAGTGTTTGGGTAAAAAATTCGTATCTAAGAAGACGTTGCAGAAAATTGGTGGTTTGATGTCATTCTGCTCCCAAGTAGTACGGGGTGGAAGAACTTTCAGCAGGAGATTGTTCGATCTCTGCGCTAGAGCCAGGAGTAGGGGTGTTATTAAACTTAATGAGGAAACTCAAAATGACCTACTGTGGTGGAGGGATTTTTGTAGAATTTTCAATTGTAGAAATATCATCCTAAATGATAATGAATGTACTCCTATGTATTCCGATTCCTCTATACAGGGCTTTGGAGCCTGGTTTGATAAGGATTATTTGTATGGTACTTGGGACGATTCTAACCCTATGTTGGACTGTGTGGGTCATTTTGTTCATGCCCCAAAACTTGATAATCTGAAAATTCACCACAGAAATATTAATGTGTACGAGCTTTACCCAGTAATGGTAGGTCTTAAACGCTGGGTGAAGAAGTTTTCCAACACTAGAGTTCATTGTATAACGGACAACATGCAAGTCTTGGCCATGTTGAACACTGGTAGATCCAGGAATAAATTGTGTATGTCCTGGTTGAGAGAAATTTTTTGGTTATGTTTTATACATAATATTGAAATATATTCAACATATATTAAATCTGAGGAAAATGTTTTAGCAGACCATTTGTCTAGACTAAATTACAAAGGTGTTCCTCTGAAATGTAAAAATGTTTTAACTAGTTATAACATGTGTTGCTATGCTTCCAGATCTGAGGGAGCTAGAGCGGAGAAGGAGAAGGGTTTTGTACAGGGGCGTGGCTGAGTCCACACGTAAGGTTCGCAAACATCAGTTCGGCAGGTACAAAAAATTTTGTAAAAAATTTAACTTTATTCCCCTACCTTGTTCTCCTTCTCAAGCCTCGTTGTATAGTGTATATTTATCAGATAAAATGAAACCTATATCGGTTAGAAATTATTTATCCGCAGTATGGTATTATCAGAAATTAAAAGGTTATTCTGATTATAGTAGTAGTTTCATTGTTAAAAAGACACTGGATGGTATTGAACGTAATTATAGAGGTTCTTCTATTAAAACAAATCCATTAACTCCCAGTGATATGTTGAAGATCAAATCGAAATTGAATTTGTCTGTATATGAGGATGTGGTCTTCTGGTCAGCTATCTTATTGTGTTACCGAGGTGTGTTCAGGGTGGGTCATGTAGTCGATTCCCCTCATAACTTTAAATCTAAAAGTGTTTCCTTATCTATTGACTGCATTCGCATTGATGTTAGATCCTCTAAAACTGACCAATATGGTAGGAAACCTTACGTGGTATATTTGAAAAGAAATGATTATTCTGGTCTTTGTCCAGCTAGATACTTGGAAATTTGTAAGACATCTAATAGTAGACTATTGTTCACTATAGGAAACAAACCTTTAACTTATAACTATGTTAATACCAGGTTGAAAGCTATTGCTATAAAATGTGATATTCCCTACAGAGTTTCAACTCATTCACTCCGACATGGTGGAGCAACACTTCTAAAGAACTCTGGGTTAAATGTCGATGATATTAAAAAGAGAGCAAATTGGAAATCTAATGTGGTATATAATTATTTACATGATTCTAAGCAAGACCTACTAGCTCTGGATGTGATGTTGTAGTGAGGAATGGTGTATCCATTGTGTTTGGCGGTTTTTGGCATGTACAGAATTGATATTGACCAAGTCAATTCTCACCAAACCCACTGTCTCCTTCCTTATTCCATTTGTAATATTGATATAATATTTATTATAATATTTGTTATTATTATTCCCAACGAACATGATTAACTTATGGGACTATATACACCCGTGTATATATTTATAATTAATATGTGCAGTGGCTGGACCTACTTTTCCTCCAGGGGCGCGCATTGGTATGTGTGACGTCACCGTAAACATCCAGCACCTATATAAACTGCGGGATCCAAATTAACCGTCAGTTGGCGAGTTTTCTCATAGCGGCACACACCACGCTGGGTGGTGCCGGAAATTTTAACTTTTAAATCTTATCTTGTATATATTGTATTACATTGTTATATTGTATTTTACTGTTATATTGTATTTATATTGTTATATTGTATTTATGTATTTATTCAAATTATTGTCTTAATAAAGGCATGTACAGAATTGATATTGACCAAGTCAATTCTCACCAAACCCACTGTCTCCTTCCTTATTCCATTTGTAATATTGATATAATATTTATTATAATATTTGTTATTATTATTCCCAACGAACATGATTAACTTATATATATATATATATAGTTCTTTCGCTGCCAGGGAATAATAAATACCGGTAATAACGATAATAATAATGTTGATATATACAGTAGTAATAATATACGAGAAGTAGTATAATAAATGATCATATCACAGACACATGAGTTTGGTGGGTTACTGACCTTGGGGCTATCAGCACCATACATGCCTTTATTAAAACAACTATAACAATTAGTTGACAAAGCATAGTCAGTAAAATGCATAATATAATAACAGTAGTATAGTAATAACAATAGTAATAACAATAGTAATAACAGTAGTAAAAATTTAAAAATCAAGGAAACACCCAGCGTGGTGTTACCTGTACAGGTGAATCAATCCAATTGACTGTTACCTTGAAACTTCTCCTTATATACTGGAGGAGTGTTGACCATGACGTCATGCTATGACATCATAGATACCAATGCGCGCTGCAAGTAGTCCCTAACCGTTCGCGAATAATTATATAAATATACACGAGTGTATATAGTTCCATAAGTTCTTTCGCTGCCAGGGAATAATAAATACCGGTAATAACGATACTAATAATGTTGATATATACAGTAGTAATAATATACGAGAAGTAGTATAATAAATGATCATATCACAGACACATGAGTTTGGTGGGTTACTGACCTTGGGGCTATCAGCACCATACATGCCAAAACACATAAAAACATGCCAAACACATGTGAAAACACATACCAATCAACAATGCAATTGAGATTGGCAAAGTCTATCTAATTCCAAAAGTTCATTTTTATGATTATGTAAATATGTAAAAACAGAATTAGATTTCCAATTTACCTTCTTTTTAATAGAATCTACACTAAGTCCTGCATCCTTTAACATAGTAGCACCACCATGCCTAAGTGAATGAGTGGAGACTGAACCTTTGATACCAGCACGTATAGATAGAGATTTCAACCTCGAATTAATATATTGGTACTGTAGAGGAACACCATTAATTTTGAATAATAACTCACTTCCACCCCTACCTGTGCACAATTTTCCTAGGTCCTTACAAGGACATAACAGTGAGGTATCATCCCTACATAAATACACATTAAAAGAATGGCAACCAAGCTGGTCCGTTTTAGAAGTTCTAATGCGAAGACTAGCATAACTTTTACATACTTTAACATCACCTACCCTTAGTGTATGTGGAGAAGATACCACATGTCCTACCCTGAGGACACCTCTGTAACATAAGAGAATAGCTAACCAAAATTTCAAGTCAGCCCTGTTGGAGAGATCCAAATAAGATCTAATACATAACATTTCCTTCGGACTCAATGGGTGAGTAACCCTAGAAGGAACAGAATAATTTCTCTCAATACCAACCAACACCTTTTTTAGCATGAAATTACCGCTATGGTCTAAGCCACCATTAATTTTTTAATGATACCAAATGGATGATAAATAATTTCTTACAGAAGAAGGTTTCATATAACTAGATAAATATACTGCATATGTAGCAGCCTGTGAGGGAGAACAAGGAAATTTAGGTAAATTAAATTTATTACAAAATTTTTTGTACCTGTTGAGTTGTTGTTTCCTTGCTCTCCTCGTGTTCTCTGACACACCCTTCGCTAAAAGACACTTTTTTCTTTTTTGTAACCTTTTCCATTCTGGAATTAAAGCAGCACATTTCATTTTCATGGAGAGAAGTTATACATTTGTCTAGAACACCCTTGTAAGCAAGTCTAGAAAGATGGTCGGCCAGGACATTGTCTTCTGACTTAATATAGGTTGCATACACCTCCACATTATTGATGAAACAAAGCCAAAAAATTTCTCTAAGCCATTCCATACAAAGCTTATTTTTTGACCTATCGGTATTAATCATAGCTAGAACTTGCATATTATCAGTAATACAGTGTATTCTTTTATCTTTACAGCTAGATATCCAACGTCTAAGTCCCATAAGAAGGGGATACAACTCGTATACATTTATATTTCTATGGTGATTTCTCAAATTGTCTAGTATTGGAGGTTGTGTAAAATGACCACTACCTAGACTGAATTTATCGTAAGATGTCCAGTCACCATATAAATAATCTTTATCCATCCAAGCCCCGAAGCCTTTCATGGAAGAGTCTGAGTACATAGGTGTATCAATACCATCATTTAGAATTAACCTCCTACAGTTAAAAACTCTACAAAAATCCAACCACCACTGAAGGTCACGTCTGGTACATTCAGAAACCCTTATATAGCCCCTAGGCTTAGCTCGAGCACACAAATAGAAGACTCTCCTGCTGAACGTTCTACCACCCTTAACCACCTGTGAGCAGAACGACATGTAACCACCTATCCTCTCTAAGTTCTTTTTAGAAATAAATTTCTTATTAACATTATCCAATAAGAGATTTTCCATTTTTTCAACCTTTTCAATAGGCAAAGACAGTTCCAACTTAACTGAATCTATGTTAATGCCTAAGAATTTACAAACTTGAGATGGGTCGGTCACCTTTTCTTTGGATACTACAAAACCCATGTACGCCATACACTCCATTAAAAAATCCTTTGTCTAAGACACTCATCATAAGTATCAGCAATTATGATAAAGTCGTCCAGATAATTTACAATTTTTTCTACACCGTAGAATTTTGCCACCTCCACAATAAAATCAGAGATTTTATTAAAAATATACGGGGCACATTTCAGGCCAAAAGTTAACCTGTTGCTCACATAATAACCCTCTCCATGCCCAAAATTCCATCTGAAACCTTGCATGGTCGTGTGAGGTGCATACACATTTATAGACCTATACGCTGACTTTAAATCTACCACACTCATGAAATCGTTCTTATTCAATTGAGCAGTCACCGTGCTAATATTATTATAAGAGAATGTCGAGCTAGTAGTATCCATAAAATTATTGATAGATATTTTATCAGGCATACTACAGTCAGTTATGGGTCTTAACTTGCCATTTGATTTTTCTACACCACCTAGGGCATGGATACAACGGGGTTTATCTACACTCTTAGAGACTAGACCAGCTTCTAGTTCATCTAACAATATACCACAGTACTCATTATAGAATTTTCCCTCGAGGATTGACTTATAATTTCTGCAATCATAAGAAGTATTGCAGTCAGGATCCACTATTCTGAACCCCTCAACAAAACCTTGCCATAAGAATAGCGCCTCCTTGTCATTTACATTAATAATACCTTTCTGAGTTAAGAAGGAGGCAACTCTGCAAGATAAAATTTGGGAATTTTTCCCATTGATATAATGAACACAATCGCATACACCATTTATACAGCTATCATACACTTCGATGCTAGGTAAATTTTCAATAGCGACAGTAAAAAATGGTCTAACCATGCCCTGTACTGGGCCACCATACGATATATTAATATCATCTTCAACATTTAATTGTAGATTTGCTACACATTCCACATAAGGACTATAGGCACCTGAGCTTTCTCTGATATAATCCAGAGAGACCAAATCTACTTCTCCAGCCTCAAAAACACCAACACCCCGAGCTGGAGCAGCGGGTGGGGGCGAACTAGGGTCTACCAAACCTACTATACGTGACTTTGACATCGATACACTGTCACATATAGGACCCAGCTCACCTGCAAAATCCTAATCAGACTTGCTAACATGACAATCTAACTTATTATGGCCTGCTTTAGTGCACGAGCTGCACACATGCCTATATTTACATGGGTCCCTAGAGCAACCCTCTGCCCTGTTAAATGCATAGCATGAGTTCGTAGAGACCCTAGGTTTAACAGAATTTTTTGGTTTGGTTGAATAAGCCCTTTGGGCCTGAACTGTCCCATCATAGGACAAGTGACGGAGAATATCCGAATTGTCTATAACACCAAAAGCTTCTATCCCATCATTATTTGCCCTGGTCCTAACTGATTTATCATATGCCACTAGAGCTGCTACCGTATACATTCTAGTACCAGCCTTTTCAACCAGAACTTGGAGATGTTTTAACATGCCTTCTACATCTCTGCTGTCCTTGTAATAGTCTAAGACAAAATTCAAGTTGACCAACATCAACTTCTCAACGGTATCGATCTTTTCCCGTTTTTTTACATACATTTCATGATCAAACTCACCACATTTGGTATTGGTGTGAAGCCTGGATGTAGAGGAATCTATTGACGACCCTCCTGAAGACGACCGAGGTCTGTGACGAGTAGAGAAAGATGATTTTGATCTCCGACGACGACCACGATGCACGACTTCGTCCCATTTCGAACCGTCACTAAGGACGCTGGGAGACCGCTGCCTGGATACGCGGCTGCGCACTTGATGCGATGACGTCACAGGTCGTTTACAAACATTCGCACGTGTATCATGCCACGCCCCCTCCGTAGGTTTCGTCTTGTCTTTTCCGTCCCTTCCAGCAACCAAATCCTGTAGCAAGCCTTTGATATTGCATAGTTCATCCTCTAACGACTCCAGCCTCTCCGTCTGGTCAGTGAACCGATTGTCTTCCAACCCCTTAGCATGGTGGGGCGATGTAGATCTCCGATCCACACAAGACGAATCCAACTCACTCGAAAGTCCTAAATTGGCCGATTCCACCGTTTTCTTCGCCGATTTGGCCGATTTTTTAGAAGAAGTAGCACTTCTAGTTGATTTCCTCCCCATCTTGATCCAAAAATCAAGTATCAACCAAGAAAAACCGTTAAAAATCAAGGAAACACCCAGCGTGGTGTTACCTGTACAGGTGAATCAATCCAATTGACCGTTACCTTGAAACTTCTCCTTATATACTGGAGGAGTGTTGACCATGACGTCATGCTATGACATCATAGATACCAATGCGCGCTGCAAGTAGTCCCTAACCGTTCGCGAATAATTATATAAATATACACGAGTGTATACAGTTGCATATATATATATATATTCATTCCTCAGTCAAAGTAAATGACTTGCAAATTGCCCCTATGCTATTATTCATGAGAGCAGTTTAAAACATATTACAAAAGAATGTGAATAAAGAGTGATAAAGGATGATGACAATTAAAAAGAAAGTTAATGAAAGCGCAACAGCAGGCGCATTTCAAGGTAGCACCGTTAGTCTAATAATAGTGCTACCGGGTAATTGCCCTACAATGCTTAAATTACTTTGCCATTGGCCTCAACAGTTGAGCATCACAGGTATAGAACTAGATATTGGTGGTGTAGGTTCCCACAGGTGTCTGGTATTACATATGATTGCCTGTGTGTACCTGTAATAAAGTAGCCTGCTGTCACCACCGCCCACTGATATTTATGTATGCTGCCTCTAGCTCTCACTGCTCCTTCTTTGCACCTGCCCGCACGTCCCTCCCCCATCCCCCAACTCACCCAATATCAGCACACTGTAACTGTATCATACCTTACAGACATAGATTTTATCGCAGTTGTAGGGGCTTATTGCAAACATTTAAGCACGTGGATGTACAACACATTTTTTTTTTGCATGGCATTTGTGATATTCCCCATGTCAGGAATTCCGTGTAATGATACCTACACATACATACAGGTGATGTTGCAAGGTGGGTGTGGATCACATTTCAATGCGAAGCTCATCGAGTGTTAACATACTGTATCATGGTTTCCTGAAAATTATCTTCTCCTGGAAAGTACAGCCATAGCTGTTGCCTATGAATTGTGTAGGCAGCCATTTAGCCCCCCCCCCCCCAAATCATAAACCAACTTGCTTTTTTCCATTCGTGGATCTTGCTAGATAAAAATCCCGACTCCCTTCATTATCGTTTTTCCCCCACTCTCCGGCCCCATTTAAAAAAAAACAAAAAAAACTGATGATGTTAGGAACATCCTATAAGTAGGTACCCCAGCTATGTTTCAAAACCTAACACAGGTAGTTAAAACACTATTCATTAGAAAGCCTGACAAGTTTGAAATCCATCAGTATAAGTCCCGTTAAGATCCATTGGAAACTTGTTACAGGATGACAGTTTTCATAGGTGAAGGTTTGCCCTAAAATTGACACCTTTTGCTCATAGCCACTGGAGCATTTTCAGAAGGCTCATACAGCAAAAACATTATAGATATAATGTCAGGAAACATTGTACTCATACTCTATGATATAGATACTAGAAGGAAATTGATTTGAACTACATTCACATGAATACAAATTTGACCAGGAAAAATACATTCAACAATTCCAATCTAACAACTTGTGTTGATAACATTCTGCGATTTTCAGGTTTATACAATTTGATAAATATTTAGGTCAGATGTAAAGCATTTCATACATGATACAGCTTATTGCCAAGTTGCTGTGTGTTTTCCACATCTCCTACCACTGTCATGGCGCTGCAGTGAACACGTTACAGTCCTATAATAAAGCTGTACATAGTGGCTTCATTGGTTTCAACCCCCTCCCACAGTCTCCTAAACGCAAGAGTGCCGCTCACCACACAAACAAATAACTCCTAGTAATTATACTAGGGATCCAGCCACAAAAAGAGCTGTCAACCCACCGGCACCCAGCCCAACCTCCACCACACACCTGTTACACTAACTGAAAATGTGTCACTATCAACAGAAACCATTGTTCTTCTTATCTCTAAAAGCAATATTCCCCCGGGAAACTCATGGTTTTGAGAATGAACTTTAGATGCATGGATATTACCAAGTAGAGAATCTGCTAGAATCTGCTGTGACATTCCTGAAAATTTCCTATCATAAGAGTGGGCTTCCCTAGCCCACTTAAAAGGGTCTACTTCTCATCTTTCCTATCCCCTCAGGATGTGTGTGGTGCACATATGCGCAGGCACTGACACATTCCTCTGTGATATTGTGTAATGTCGTTCTCGCCATGAATATGACCTTAGCTGTCGAAATGGCGTTAAACATCTATTACTCACTCCCTCTCCTATCATAAGAGACCCCCCCCCCCCCTGTACACACATGCCACCCAACATGAACCTCGCTACTAGTATCCCTGACTAGAGTCTTTGATTAGTAGTACCAACTGCGAAACTACAGCCCCCTTTTTTGGCCATTTTACAGCCACTTAAAGTACAGCTCACTTTTTACAGCCCCCCTTTTAAAAGAAGTCTGATAACAGCCCCCCCCCTTTTTGAGGACCTTTTCCATGTAAATTAAAGTCCTTTGACAATAATACTCGGGAAATAAACAGCCCTGTGAATACAAGGAATATTCAAGTTACCATGCAAGTTATAACAGTTATTAACAGCCCCCTAATATCAAATGCAATTCAATGAACAGCCCCCCTTTTTTCCCGTCGCTGCGCTTCAACAGCCACCACTCTGCTGGGTCGGGACCACAGTTGGTACCCAAACCAAGGCCCAGTGCCCCCCCCCCCCCCCCCCGGCGACTAGAGGGTCCCTCTTTGCGGCTTGACATTGCTTGACCTGGTACTGGTGAGATAAGCTGTCAAGAGGGAAAGCATTTTCACTGTAAAAAATCTGCAGTGAATAAATAGAATGCTTTCATTGGTCTAAAATCTATCCCAGCTGACCCATCTATGCATTAACGGTCTGGTTCCACGTAGGTTACAAAATGGGACGTGTCAGGTTAAGTGATAAACAAAGAAGATTTGATGCATGTAGGTAGGACAGATACGGAACAAGAGAAATATCAAATATAAAGGTGTAACGACGCATCTGTCCTTTTGGCTCTGACCTGTTTTAGGTACTAAATGTAACACCTGGTACACATCATGCTGGTTGTTATCAGTGTTTATTGGGCTGAGAGACCCTGGTCTCTTCAGCCCATTTTACGTTGTGCAGGACAGGAGGTCTCCATCCAAAAACTGCCAAAATGCTGTGTACTACAGGGATATTGCCAGGATTTTTGCCAATGAGCCAATGGCGCACTTCTGGAGAGATTGATGCGCCATTTAGAGACATAATGGGCCATGAAGTAAGGATGACAACTGTTAGTATCGAAGGAGATTTCTCCTCATGGACTCCCAATGAAATTATTTTGCACCTCCATGCCCTCACATGAAGGTCCCAACACAAAAAGAGGTCCAAATTCATCGTAAAGGTTGGAAAATGGGTTTTGGGTAAGGATCTGGGACTCAAAAAAATCTTCAAGTTGAGGGGTCGACTTATAGGTGTGCTTTTGCTTTTTTACATTATGATTTCATATCAGTCAAATTTTTCTCCTGAGTTGGGGGGAGGGTCGACTTATAGTTGAGGTTTTACAATACAAAATGCTATTAATAAACTGTACAGATGAGTCTGATCCTAGTCAAATTAAACCACCAATGTTATCTTAATGGGTCAATAACACAAAAGAAAAAAAATTAGGTGTGGCCCCACTAGTGTGGGGAGTGAAATGGTCATACTTACTCCAGTAAATGTTGTGTATATGTAAACTATGCATAATTGCGCTTTTAGCTATGAATTTGAAGAAATTTCATTATGATTTTGGACCCAAAAAATTTAGTTTAATCAGCGGACACTTTGGTCAATAACTCTGGTTCTAATAGGAATTTTTAAAAAATTCTTTCAATTTTTGAAAGCCCTATATCAGAGGAAGAGGGATGTGCCAAATGGCGCATAATATGGTGCACTTAATGCACCATTTTAGATATTAATGCACCTATGGCGCAGGGCGCAGCCCTGGCAATATCCCTGTACTATAGAATAGCTACAGAAATCGTACAGAATAGACTTAGCTCGGTCAGTTTTCTATTTTGTTTTTCATAGGTTGTATACTGGTTGTATAGCAATGATACTAAGTCGTCATAAGTAAATAGTCAATAACAAATCTGGTCTATATAAGACCTATGCAAGTCAATGCGGGCCTGGTTCACAGCTTCATGAAATCAACATGCCCGCATTAGACGGACGCCGGACTTTCTAAGAGAAAGCCTACATACCAGTATATAGTAGTAGTGAATTGTTTATGTCCCCAGGTCCTTCTGGGCCACCTGGTCATCTTGGGCCACCTGATAGCTTTCCTGACGGCTCCAATATCCCTCCCCCTCTAGGGTGTGTTTTAATTGTGTTTTTCACACCTTCAATGGCCAGTGCCCAAAGTACCCTCACAATGCCTCTATACCCACCTATAGCTCATATAAATAAGCTGTAGGCGCTGTAGTCCTTCTTAGCTGAGAGTACACTCATTGGTACATCCACCTGTATGCAGCCCCCACCTCCTCCTAATCACATCGTAATAGTATAGCTGTCAGACCCCCCCTGCAACTATATACACACTATACATCGTCATTGATGCTAGGAACTCAGACTGTATAATAATCTCTGATTACTCACCAGGGCTGCATTCATGCATCATAATGACGAAAGAGCAAAGAACACTAAACATATGTTTGATACACCCCTACAACATTGTATTTGGCCATGAAATAAATTATTTGCCCTTAAAACATCGCTAAATATGCCTACAGTATCGCTAAGTTAGTATAATAGACCCTAAACATCTTTAATAGCCTAGAGATCCTTGGATCACCTGTCATTTTATTCCATATTAAAGGTCAGTGTGATGCTCCAATGCATTTATTTGTCCTTAAAAGATTGCTAAGTTGATGTAATAGACTAAAATTATCGATAACTTTGGACATATTTGTCTCATGATGAAAATAAAATGTTACCACTATGGGAAAACTCCTATATGAGGTTTTTGACTACCCCCCGCACCCCCTTTTGCCAGTCCTGCACTGTCATGTAACCCCCTCAAAAAACCCTTTTTTGACCTCTTCCTGCCTTAAACATAGCCCTTTTTTTGCCAGTTGAGTGCAAAATAGGTATCTTTTGGCAGAAGGTAGTGCGCGTCCACACCATGGTAAGGGCACAGGTGGACCGGCTAGGGCCAAAAAGGCACCTAGTCAAAATTATTTCGCTTATTCTTTCGCAAATTTTTTTTGGGGGCATGTTCTTTAGGGGGACGAAACACCCTAGATTTGTACCGAACACTCCATATCTGCACTTATTATTTGCATAATTATGCAGTATCTTGGTACTGTTCAATATAACATAGATATGTTCCATTGCTCCCTTATAGAATTCATATCCTTGCAAGTATAAACTACTGACACCCAGTGACTAGTGGAAATTGAACAGTAGAAATGGAGTACTCCTCCCCTACCCTAGTATGGCATCAATCAAGTTGTTCAAAGGAGGCAGACATTGCTTGATCTGTTGCTTAGACATTTTTAGATCCAAATGCTAGTTACCAGTGCATTATCACTGTTGATAAGCTTTACACATCAATACCTGCAGCCACCAGGGGCACAAGCCCTGTTTGCACTGAATGGATGTCTTTCCATTTCTCCATTCTCTGGTGTTTGATTGAAAACGTTGACATCATTCTGTGTTTTAATTTGTGTTTTTATGGTACATATATTGAGTTTAGGGCTATAACAGGTTAGTGTTAGCGCTATGGTATGATAGTAATAACTCACTATTTGTCAGTGGTTAATCAATATATGTTAGTAATTCCTCACTCTTTGTTAGCAATTAGTCGAAATATGTCAGTATTTACTCACAATTTGTCAGCAATTAGTCAATAATTGTCAGTACTTGCTGTAATCTCCCGCGTATAAGGCGCGCCTTATACGCCAAACAAAATGCTGCTGAGTCTTATACGTGGGAGGGACATTGCCTTGAGTTTGGGGTGCGCCTTATAGGGGGGGTATTTTTACTATAGAACAGTACTAAATTAGCAAAAATCTGCCCTTAGAGGTGTGCCTTATATGTGGACTTGCATTCTCTGAGTTGTGGGTGCGCCTTATACGCGAGCTGCGCCTTATACGCGGGAGATTACGGTAGTCACTATATATCAGCAACTATCAATACATGTCAGTATTTACTTACAATCTGTCAGCAATAAGTCAATATAACAGAGAAATAGTCATTGATTCAATTGTGCATCCTGCCTTCACTGGTATTTGTAAAAATATGTCAGTATCTATGGACTATTCGTCAGCAATTAGTTAATATATGTTAGTAATTATTCACTATTTGTCAGCAATTAGTCAAAACATGGTAGTAGTTACTTACATTTTATAAGCATTTAGTCAATTTATGTTAGTAATTGCTCACTTTTTGTCAGCAATTAGTCTATATGTTAGTAATTGCTCACCATTTGTCAGCAAATATTCAATATATATTAGTAATTGCTCACTATTTGTCAGCAATTAGTCAATATATGTCAGTACTTAGTCACTCTATATCAGCAATTATCAATACATGGTAGTAGCTACTGACTATTTGTAAGCAATTAAATATTGACTATTTGTAAGAAATTAGTCAATATTTGTCAGTAATTTATATTTGCCATTACTTAGTCACTATATATCAGTACTTAGTCACTTTATATCAGTAATTACTCACTCTTTTTCAGCAATTAGTCAATGTATGTCAGTAATTACTATATATCAGCAATTGGTCAATATATGTTAGTAATTGCTCACTGTTTGTCAGCAATTAGTCAATATATTAAAGGAACTACTCTCTTTTTGTCAGTAATTAGTCAAAATATGTAGTAACAATTCACTATTTGTCAGCAATTAGTCAATATATGTTAGTAATTACTCACTGTTTGTCAGCAATTAGTCAGGATATGTCAGTACTTAGTCACTATATATCAGAAATTAGTCACTATATATTAGTAATTGCTCACAATTTGTCAGAAATTAGTCAATATATGTCAGTAATTACTCACTCAGCAATTAGTCAATATATGTCAGTAAGTACTCACTCTTTGTCAGCAATTTATCAAAATAGATGTCAGTAATAATGCCATATGTGTCAGCAATTAGACCATGGGTATAATCACATTTCAAGACTTAAATTTGATCTCCAGAGCTGTTCAAAGTTGCCTAGTTGCTATAAAATAGAGAGAAACTGCACTTTACCTCTATTATCGCTCAGTTTTCCTCAAAAATTACATTTTCTGAGCAACAAGGCAACTTTGGAAAGCTATTTAGGCCTTAATGATTGGAATACAGACAAAAAGAAAAAAAAAACGCCCTTAGGAAATTATATCAATTTTACTCTCCAATCAATAAAGATGACAATAACCTTCCATTTCCATCCCATAGTGCAATTCTTAGGAAAAGAAGCTAAAAAAGAACGTTTTTGTTCCAAAAACATTCCAAACCTTTTAAAATCTGATAAAATGTACTCAAAAAGCCATCAAATGCTGTCAGAATGATATATAATATGTGCAGTTTCGACACATCTATATCAAATAGTGCAAGAAAATATGTGTATCTGAATCAGGGTACACTGCTACCTTAAGTCCTGATGATAACTACAGTCCCGTAAACCTGAAAACCACGTCATGGGCGTCCTCGTATCGCCAGGTCCCAGATCAAGCGATCCACTAGGCATCCAATCAGATCCCAGGTAGCCGATTGTCCAGTGGGCGCGGCCATGGCTGAAGCTAGTCCCAAGCTTTTCTCACTGATAACAGTTATCTGATGGGTACCACTGCCCCCGAGAGGACCGCACTGAATAGTATGGGATCATTTCATTGGCTTATAAGTAATCCCGCTAAGTCCATATACATGGAGTATATGACCTGTTTTGTACTATGGCACACAGGTGGGTGTCTGGTCCTAAACTATGTGATCTAGTGCGCAGTACTTCGCTTCTCATTCTGCCACTGAGCACTTGGATCCATGCCAGATATGATACCTATATGGTCAAGGCATTTCTAGGGACAGCATCCATTTAATGCAAGTAGTGGACGACAAATCATTTCATTTATGTCCCGTATGGTGCTATTGGAGACGATACACATGTAAAATGTCCCCTTACATCCTCTCGCATCTGTTCTGACACCAATCATTGACATGTACTAAACTTGTCATTCATATTTTCTCTGTTTGTTGATCCTATTTCCTTATGCAGCCCCTGTAATCCATCACTTTCCCCATCCCATCTACCACCCACTTACGCTCGCTATACCCAACCTTTCCTCGCATATTTCACTTTTCTCGTGTTTTGTTTGTGTTTTTTTTGTCTTTTTTTTTTTATCAGTGGCAGATTTAGTGACCAACTTGTGTGACAACCCGTGTCCGCAGGCAGCGAAAGGCGGGAAAGGATCTGCACAAACTGAAGGCTTGGGGCGGGCTGGGGGCAGGAAGTGTGCTCCAGTGGGTCTGGGGGGCCAGGAATGTGACCGTGCATTATGTATTGTACAAGAGCTAGAGGTGTGGATTGCCGCTGGTGACGCAACCCTTCCATAGATCTAAGTCACTTGTGCTATGTACATACACTCTTAGATCTTTCACATAGTGTCTTCATATGCTATCTATATTGAAAGTACAGGTAGTAATTAAAGGTGCAGGTTTAATTTATGATATTATGTGATTAGAAAAGTGTTAAATTACTACAGAATACAATATATTTTATTTTTGTGTTTACTTGTATAATCACATTTTTGGGGCGTCTGGATTCAGATGGTGGGGGGGGGGAAGGGTTGAAATGAAAGCTAGTTCGGCAGTGGTCCATTTGCGAATACACGTACTGACTGATTATTGGGTAACTGTCAGTGAGAGTGTACCATGAAAAACAAAGTGGGTAAAAGAAGAGAACCCGGTGAAAATAAAAAAGAGGAAATAAATTCCTTGCTACATGCCCTAGCATTAGAGGTGTTTACCAGTGGTACATGAGGTATGACAACATGTCTAAGTGGTGGGGTGGTAGCGTGACGGCCTGGGCCGTGTGCCAGGTGTACAGCATCATGTTTATAACGCACCTTTACCCTGCATCAACAGGTGAGCATCCACCACACACTACATGGTGCTATATGGGACATGATGAGAGCATTCACCACACACTTCATGGTGCTATTATAGGACATGATGAGAGCATTCACCACACCCTACATGGTGCTATTATAGGACATGATGAGAGCATTCACCACACCCTACATGGTGCTATTATAGGACATGATGAGAGCATTCACCACACACTACATGGTGCTATTATAGGACATGATAAGAGCATTCACCACACACCACATGGTGCTATTATAGGACATGATGAGAGCATTCACCACACACTACATGGTGCTATATTATAGGACATGATAAGAGCATTCACCACACACTACATGGTGCTATTATAGGACATGATAAGAGCATTCACCACACAGTACATGGTGCTATATGGGACATGATAAGAGCATTCACCACACAGTACATGGTGCTATATGGGACATGATAAGAGCATTCACCACACAGTACATGGTGCTATATCATAGGACATGATAAGAGCATTCACGACACACTACATTATGCTATATGGGACATGATAAGAGCATTCACCACACACTACATTATGCTATATGGGACATGATAAGAACATTCACCACACACTACATTATGCTATATGGGACATGATAAGAGCATTCACCACACACTACATGGTGCTATATGGGACATGATAAGAACATTCACCACACACTACATGGTGCTATATGGGACATGATGAGAGCATTCACCACACACTACATGGTGCTATATGGGACATGATAAGAGCATTCACCACACACTACATTATGCTATATGGGACATGATAAGAGCATTCACCACACACTACATTATGCTATATGGGACATGATAAGAGCATTCACCACACACTACATGGTGCTATATGGGACATGATAAGAACATTCACCACACCCTACATGGTGCTATATATCGGACATGATAAGAACATTCACCACACCCTACATGGTGTCATATGGGACATGATAAGAGCATCCACCACACACTATATAGCACATTACATGGTGCTACTAGTATGTATGACATGATAAGAGCATTGGTGCTATATCCCGAGTTAGCAGGTTGTTGCATGGGCGCCGCCATTGCTGGAGCTTGGTACCAGGGAGTTCTACTGATAAGAGCTATCAGATGGGTACCAGTTGGCCCCGACAGGGCCGCAGTGAATAGTCGGGGTCATCTCATTGGCTAATAATTAAACCTGCTAAGTCCGTATAGGATGTGATAAGATCCACCACATATTATATGTAGATTGATGTGTGTACATTGTATGTATTCCCGGTTAGCGGATTCCCTAGTGGGCCGACCCCTGCTTAAGGTGGCTGGCGGGGATTGTTAGTTCAGCATTTGGACACCAGGGGTCTCTGTGGTACATTAATATCATGCATAAACGAAATGTGCAAAAAACTGGAATGGTTGGCATGGAAGTGAATTGAACCCTGGACCCTCTGAGTGGAAGGCAGAGACATTAAACATGGGCCACAGTGGCTGTTGGGTTCAGCGCTTACAATAAACTATATAATCCACCTATCAATATTCTACCCATGTCCTTACATTTTTTATTTCAATCATTCAAATCTTTAGAAATATGCCTGGGACCATACATTCATATTACAACCACTGCAAATATATCCTTATAATCTAAGTTCTGAGGAAGTTATAAACAAATCTAATTACTTTTGGATATGAATCTGAGGATTTATGTGACAAGCCTCTATGTAATCCTACGTAATATCAAAGCTTCTGTATCTCAAAAATATGCTTGGGACCCCCCCCCCCACACACACACACACACTATTTTTGTATATATGAAAAATACATATAATTTTGAACCTCTGATGAGAATATGGCGAACATTTAATTACTTTCAGTCTATCCCCACCAGCCACCTTAACCTTGTACCTTGCGAGATAAGGACTGATAACAGCCAGCATTAGGGGTACCAGGTGTTATGTAATGCACCCTAAAAACTCAGCACTGAATAAAAGAAATCTTCTCATTGGTCAATAATGTATCCCCGCTAGTTCGGAATACACCACAATGAATTGAATCTGTGTTTTGTATATGGGAGTGGGGAAACGATAAGATTGAAAATGAACAAATGAACTAACAACCAAACAAAGGAATACGTGAATGAATATACGAATAAATTTCAGATATAAATATAGAGCAACTCCAAGGTGAATCTACCCAACTAGAGATGGTGGTGAATATTG
Source organism: Acholoe squamosa (assembly GCA_949317995.1). NCBI lineage: Eukaryota > Metazoa > Annelida > Polychaeta > Phyllodocida > Polynoidae > Acholoe > Acholoe squamosa. Next base: position 32,986,530 of record OX439038.1, on the reverse strand, counting down.
ACAATGCATACCACCATCTCTAGTTACGTACATCCATCTTAACTGTAGATTAGCCTTGGGCCCTGAGGCTAATTAACTCGAAAAGAGTTATAAGAGCCAAGTAGAAAACCAGATTTTAAGACGCTCAGTGAGGGAGGAGAGTGGGTGGATTTAAGTCCGGAAATAAAGTACCAAAAAAGAACATCAAGTTATCAAATTCTTCATGGTATTTGACATTGGAATGTCTATATGAATCATATAATCTGTGCTGGGAGAGTAACTCTTGGGTGTTCAGATAGCAAATCAAAACAATGTACTGACATACCGTACAAATGTATGGCAGAAAATATTACTTAGCATGGAGAGACTAACAAAAAACGTCAGCCTTTCGAGTTACCTGCAATGCACATTGCTATCCTATATTTCAATCTTTGCAGGGCGGTAGTTGTTCCTAATCCTACACTGGCCAGCTGTGGGTGTTCTGCCCCTCCACTATACCCACTGGTAACATACTCTGTATGTGGGTCAGTCTACCGGGAGACTAGGGTCAGGGAGGTCCCAATACACATTAATCTTCAATCAGATCCTTATCTGTAGGGGGAGGGTAGGGTAGGGGGGATGTGCTAAGTGGCTGTAATACACATCTTAGATCAACCAGATTCTTATCTAGATCAAAGGGGGCCATTAAAGTAATAAAATTATCAGTTGGAATACACAACCAGTGTGACCCTAGTCTCCCGTCGTTCCGTCGGTAGACTGACCAACATACAGAGTATACATGCTACCAGTGGGTATAGTGGAGGGACGGAACACCCACAGCTGACCAGTGTATTCCTAATCCAGGCCCTTTATCAGCATACAGGATGAGGCCACTTGCTGCTGCCAGGTGGCGTGAGAGTGGTTGGATCCTGCAGGTGGCAGAGTTGACATGGTAACCCTGACCCTCCCCTGCCGCCTACTCACTGCCAATTACCTGGGTTATTGTAGAGTAAGGAACCAGGCCCGCCGTCTGGCACCGTGCCAACTGCACCGGGACGCTGATAGCGACCCCAGCGGTCCGCAGGTGATCTGCCCTGAGAACTGAGGAGATAGGCGTGGCTGTAAATGTATCAGATACATGGGCTAGCCCTCAGTGACCTAATCTCTTCATGTCTTCTGTCTGGGTATGTTCACGCTCTCTCATTAAAGGTCATCTTTAAAGGATACTGCCTATCTCGTCGTTTCTGTCCCCCTATTCACGAACAATTGCATGGGCAGTTGAAACAGCGGCCATCTTTCAAATTATGAGATTTCAACATGCCGATCAATAAATAGTCTTTAATATATTTACCCATGAAAATGCTGGCCTCAAATTCAGTTTGATTTGTCTGGCGATAGGTCTTAAAGTATCGCCGCTTTTCGATTTGATTAATATCTGATTGACTAGACATCAATCAGATATTTACTTCATCCAAAACCTAGCATGGTTTTGCCGATACTGTGTCTCCATGAACATTGCAAAGCTGTTACATCACAAGACAGTGGAGCCTGTATAAATCTATAGTGAAGACAGGCCGTATTAAGGGGACTAACAGCAGGTTATTTAGCGAAGGGCATAGAGTATTGATGTTGTCACACCTCCCAGTAATCCTTAACCATTTAACAGTCCACCTACATATGTACAACTATACATAGGCCTTATTACCATACATCTGGTATGATGCATTAATTTACTTTGTGTTCCTTAAAGGGTTAGTGACTTCTCACCTTGAAACAAACAAACAGATCAGTCTTTTAGCCTGTCTGCACCAGTAACTATTAACCCTGTAAGGGGCACTTACATATAAGACTTAGACATTTTAGATAATGTATTCATATTTTTTTTTCAGCAATTCTGCAATCTATACTTCATTTGTAGTTCAGTTAGACGACATAGACAATTATTTTCTTGCATTATAAGACGCACAACTGGGCCACTCGTATATGAGTTTGTGGACTTGCCAAAGAAATTTTAGAATCACATTGTCCGGCGGGCGCTGACTCTTACCTGACGGCAGAGTCAGGCTTCCTGCATAGGGCTCATTTGTCAGGTGGCTGGAATTGTAGGACATCATTTTTTTATGTCGATTTCCTCTTAAAGATGGCTTCCTAAGACGTGTTTGTTGCCATTTTGTGAGAAACCTTTAATACGGGGGCCCAGATTATTTGGTTCTTGCAAATCTGTTAGCCTTCATATCAAGTTTATCTGCCACGGTCGGCCATGTTGGATGTGGTTTCAGGTCTCACAACAGAGGTGTTATTCATGAAATAATGTTATTCATGAGAATCTGCTTGGAGATTGGAGATTGACTTCCTGTCTGGCAGAAAATGCACCTGCTGATAGCTACCTGTGCAACCCACATGGCATGTGCCAAATCTAGGAAAAGGGTGCGATCTAAAAGTTTCCAACAAAAGACACTCTTCCCACTCACAGACATCAAAACTAAGGTGGTACTCTTGTCAATACCATAAGCTGATTGTTGGGGATTTATTTCTGTCAAATGTTATTATTAGAAACGTGCTGTTTCTAGAGCACCAGAAAGTTTTAGGTATGCCAGTCCCAGCGACTCAGTCCTTAACTGAGTCGTGCCCAGTGACTAGAATCACATAATTATTTTTCCCATAATCTTAAATCAATGGTTCTTAAAAAATGACAAAAGGAAAAAAAAGCTTTCGGTAGCAAGGGGCACACCAAACTCCTTTACCACAGTGTACGCCTTTGTGGGGGGGGGGGGGTGCTTCACTCACCTGCCTCCCACATCCCCAACTCTTCCCGCACACAAGCTGCCCAGTGTACGCGAGAATTTACGGTAACAAGCATTCATCATTATTCTTGGTTCTCCATTGAGTGTGAAATGGATAAAGGAAATTTGTTGGAGTGAAATAGTTCACTAGACATACACTAGGTGGGAGACCATACGGAGGTACATGTACTTGTCATTCCAATGGGGATCAAAGTAGTTCCTGTTAGTGTAGGCAGGGGGCAGCAGGGACTTTGTACTGCATCTGTTCTATTTTTCTTAAAAAGTGGTATCTTTTTGTGCCAAAGTGGATATGAAATACAATCATTGTAATATGATGTTGTCACTATGTAGTATTGTTTTGATATGTGGATATCAACATTTACTTCTCATGACAGTATCAATTGTTCTACCATAGGCAGGAACAGAGGGCATCTTGATCCCATAGAGTTCAATGTTAACCAAAACGAGGCTAGCAGGGCTTAATCCTGGGATAATGCCCTGAGGATAATGCCCTCTCAGACCAATGATGTTATACTAACGATAATTCAAGTTAATATACTCAAAATAACCTATGGTAGAACCGAAATTGAGCCTGGTATGTCAGGCATTATCCCACAATCATGCCCAGCCCTTGGGCATGGCCAGGGGCTGCTGCGCAGCCTGACCTGGCCATGCCCTCGGGCTGGGCATGATTGTGGGATAATGCCCTCCACACCAGGCTCAATTTCTTAGACATATTCCAAGCAACCAAACTTAGTGTTTGGATTTGTGTTGTACAGGAGGGGAGGGCAGGGAGATGGAAGCTTTTATTGTGGGACATTTCTTCAAAACCCAGTCCCATGTCCATTATCTAGCTGATTCTAGGGCAAAGAAGAAACTTGAAACACTCATCGGGGAAATGGAGGTGGGAATGGTGGAAGGACACTCACTGAGCAGATCCCCAGTAGAACCATTTCAGTAGTGTTTTCCCATGTAAAATCTAATGCGTGCCCGGAGAGTGTGTGGGGTGGCCAGGTGGACATAGAGTGAGTGAGTGAGTAATAGATGTTTAACGCCATTTTGACAACTAAGGTCATATTCATGGCGAGAACGACATTACACAATTTCACAGGGGAATGTGTCAGTGCCTGTGCATATGTGCACCACACACATCCCGAGGGGATAGGAAAGAGGAGAAATAGACCCTTTTAAGTGGGCTAGAGAAGCCCGTTATGAATATGTAAATGCAATGATGTTGATAAGAGGGTTACAACTCAGGATACATGAAGGGACGCAGCTGGCAGTCATCCCAGCTACCCGGATAAGCAGGTGGCGCTGGGAGGTCTGGAATGTTGGAACATCCGGGGTCCCTCAGAGCTGCTTCTACTGCCGGCAGGGGCGAGCTCTCATGGTACCCCCCCCCCCCCCCCACACACACACACATACATCCCACAACACCACCAACTGCAACCAACTGACTCAACCTATGATAAAATTAACAAATGAAAAAATGGAGAAACAACTCCAGAAAAAAACAAAAACGAAAGAAGTAGAAGGGAAATGGGTTGGATGTGGTGTTTTTACAAATGTGCAGAATCAGCAGTTATTTTTTAGCGTCTCTGACATAAGTAAATCGTTAAAGAAACGGTATCAAAATGAAGAGCAGGATAGAGGGGACGGGAGATGGAAGCTGGCTTGAAAAAAAGGACCAGACACCAGAGGCGGGAAGTAGTTATTTTCCTACAAGGAAAGGTGGGGCATATGTATTTAATATAGCAGGGTGAGTATCCACACAAGCTGCAGACTGATGTGTAGATACGGAGCAGGTTTAATTCATGTCTACTGATAAGGTTCCCACCAATACCAGGCTCCCCTTATCTTTATAAATGACAGTATGTCAACAGGGAGGCCTTATATTTACGGAGCTGATAACTCAGGTACAGGCATAATAGTAGAGGGGTAAAAATTGTTGCCATGATGAACAGTAATTTGTGATTTTATTAAATGGGAAGCCTTATTTATCTGACAACATCTTTGTTGCACGAGTACTGGAAATGATAGGTCTTCACAAATAGAGGTTCCGTGGACGTAAATGCTGCCCTCTCGTGAGTCATATGGTATTCAGGCGTGTACTGAAGGGTGTTCTGACTGCTGATTGTTTTAGAATTAGACAGAAGAAATATTGGTAAAATTATGAAAAAAAAATCACAGGTTTTCCCAAATAGTTAATAAATGGAATAGTAGGTGTGTTTTTATATCATGCCAGGCCGTGGGGATTTTATGGGGCATGCAAAAGTTAATCTGGCCAATGGAGATTTTTAGGCCCAAAAAGGGGTAGAATGGCACTCACTGCACATATCATTCCCTTATTCAAGATTTTCAGGGTTAAGCCTATCCAACATTCTGTCACATTGTGTATGAGTGATGAGTTAACCATGCTATGGTTGAAATTTTTACCAACGAACATTTTAGGCACCTGTTTTTGTGTGTTACGCTATATAGAAACATAGAGGAAATGGATTTAGTTCCCCGTGACCTAGAAGAGGAGATATTTCAGTCGGGGTCCGGATCGCGGTAGCAGGGCTTTGTATTCATAGATTCGCCATCTGGTGTGGAAACAACAAACCAATATCCCTAGATTCGACAAATGAACGTTATAGTGCTCATATAAAAGGGAGCTGTATCTCTATATTAATGCAACATATAGCATGTTGGTATCTTCTCTGCCTAGCAATGGTGAAATATGACATGATACATGTAGACATTTCTTAATATTTATTGTCATAACTGTAAATAATCTATAGCATGTTGGTATCTGCTCTGCCTAGCAATGTTGAAATACAATACATGTAGACATTTCTCAATATTTTTTTTTGTCACAACTGTGAATAATGCTATCTGAAACTTGCTATTTTTCAGGAAAAGGAGGAGAAGGAGGATGGAGACAAGGTGCCCTCTTCACAACCCGTGTCTAGACAGTCTTCAGAAACACAGGATGCCTCTTCTGATGAGCCGTCATCAAATGAAGGTAAGACCAAATATCAAATTTTCTTTCAGTCAGAGTTCTGCAAATACTCAAAGGTCACACCGTATAAACCCAGGCTGGTCAGTGTCAGCAGCATCGATAATTTCTTTTTCTGTATTAACGTTCAATATTATAAGCGTTGCTATATCAATGTATATTATTTTGAATATTTAGATGGATTTGGAGAATAATCTCTGATGAAAATGAACCATTTGTTTGCTATGTTCGAACACAGGTTTTCTTTATAAGAAAAGCAGGTTAACCGAACAACATAGGATTTCATTTCTATGTATAAGATGTGTTAGGTGGATAAAATTCGTTTATTCCACATCACTGTATTAGTCAAGGAGTAGAGAAGTGGTGAAATTATGATTTAGTTTTTCAAATAAATTTCAATTCTAGTTGCACATATGTGGGGAATTGGTTTCTTTACCTCGACACCAACAGCCAGTGCCTGTAGACATTCTTGGATGACCTGACAGCTGTTCCTCCTCACTCCTTACGGTGAACTTGCCATAATTTCTTCGTTTTTCTCTGAATAACACATCCGTAAGATCTGCTCATGATTTTCCAAATCAAAAACATGTGGCACTAGCCATCATGTCTGCCGTCAAATCTGGCATTTATCTTTTTATAGAACGACTAAAACAAGCAGGTATCGAGTTACGAAATGCACGTGGATATGCAGATTTTTTATAGGACCAGATTTCCCACCTAAAGCGTGTAACCTATCTATGGACTGATCAAGTCCAAACAGTTATAGGCGTAATTTTGCAATCGCTAAGCGACCAGGTGAAGATTGAGTCGCCGACTTAAGAACAAATGCCAGAGTTTTACATTCAGTGAACGACTTTACAGGTTCATCTGAGTATCTGAAGCTAACAAACATTGCGTTAAGTTTTGCAGCTTCTCATCAAGATAAACCATTGAGGTATATAAGCTATGTTTATGGATGAACTTGATATAAATGTCTATGAGACTATGTACGTATCTGACACCAGGCAATGTTCATTTGTCTGTGTCTCTAGATGGCATGTTTGTTCCTGCCCAGAACTGTTTAGTTCCACAGAATCACACCAGGTGGAACACCTTCCTCGGCAGGCAGGCAGTTTACTATACAGATGCTCGTATAGCTCTGGCTGAATCTATAATGCTTTTCCTTACTCCTTCTCCCATCCCGTTATTGTGAATAGGATGAATATGTTATCGTTTTCAATGAGACATGTATTAGGAAATGACAATTTCCTTACTGGACATTCGAATAATGCTATGGTGGCAGCACGCGCCAGGGATGGAAATCCACTGTGTTCCAAGACATAAATCGGTTATAACGTATATGTAATTCATGGACCTCTAACTTCTTATCATATCAGTCTTGTCGGTATCATCCCTACAAGGAATATCTTGAGAACATTATGATTTCTGAGCGAGGGCATTTATATTGATTAACTTGTATTACTATAAGTACATGTCCGTTCATCAACAGAGTAAAGAGATTCATTAAAGTTTAATGTCGTTCACATCCCATGATATCCAGCATCACTATTCATACAGACAAAAGCCAAGCTAAATGAAGGAAAATTTGTCTGCCCAGCGTTGCAACTGGTAGCACCTCCATTTAATGGAGGTGAATCCTTGCGCAGGCCTTCCATAGGGAGTCTGCAATGCTGACACTAACCGTTGGCTTAAATTATTATTTCCATACTTCCCCTAATCAGACTGAGGTACATTGAGATACATGAGATACATAGATGAGATACATAGCTCCATATAATGAACTGAATAATAGCTAAAGAATCCTTGCACATGCCTTCCATAGGGAGTCTGCAATGCTGACAATAACCATAGGCTTAAATTATTATTTTCCATACTTCACCTAATCAGACTGCTTTCAAACTTCACATACAATCATTTAACTAATCGATGATGACTCGCTGAAAGTTTAGTGAAGGTATTAGAGTAGAACTGCCATTAAAATTTAAGGAAAGTCAGGCTGTTGGTTGTGCAGGATTGTGAGGTGAAAAGTGCAAGGGAGTAATAAATTCAAAACTGATTCTATCAAAATCTACTGAGGGAAATTACTTGATATTTATACAAAATAATTATTTCATATCTGTAGGTAACCCACTGAAAGTTTCAAATCATTTGATAAAGTAGTTACAGAGAAAAGTAATATCTCTTTCACCCCCATAATTAACTCGAAAAGCAAGTTATAAGAGCTGGGTAAAAAAACTAGGTTTTCAGTGCCTCAGTAAAGGTGGGGAAAAAAGGGAGGGGAAGGATTTCAAATTTGCAAATACACTGTTAAATGATGCAATAAACTTCACAATTTGTACATGGAATTGAAGCTTAGAATGTCTATTTTATGATATGGAAAGAGTGAAGTTGTTTTCTTTTTTACTTTCTTAAATATCCTGTCTTGAGTGCATACAAGTCATTCACAGTTTGTGTCCAGTCCATTTAAGACACTTTTGGGACCCAGTGCTGAGCCTATGGGATGTTGATCCATGGATCAACATTCCTGCCTTTTTACACTGAGGTGGTGAGAAAGGCTATTGGGGGTGCAGATATATGTAAATGAGGTTCAAAGGGAGGCTGGTGGTGCGAATAGTTCCCTGTTGTACAAACATACAAAGTACATATCATTGTAGTGAGGTACATTGAGGTACATGAGATACATATAATGAACTGAATAATAGCTAAAGACTAGTCTCACATATCCTTCGTATTTCCTAACTACAAAACTCATGTTTTTATACAAGCTAAGGCATGAGAAAACAAGAAAGAAAGAAATCGGCTTTTCGAGTTACTTGCAATGCACATTGCTATCCTATATTTTGCCACAGTGACTGCCAATGGTGGGTACTGGTTTGTCTGCCCTAGGGGCATGGTGGCACCCCCTGTAAACAAATCTCTACTTATCATCCAGACGATGCATATATGTTCAATCAATCGATCAATTTATTAATCAATCATTCAATCAATCATTGGGGTGTTACACACATGCTGTTCTTACCTTCCATGATTAAAACATGGATAAATTCGGATCAACAAAATACATACAATATGCTTTTTGAGATTATATATTTGTGATTCATCTCCTACACACTCTATAAAGTACCCAGGCACCATGTAGAGGCACAGGATGACCTTGAGCCCATCCAGTGACTTTGATTCCATTGGCTCCTTTAAAAGAGCTGGTCCTGCCACCTTCTGGTGGAGGGCGACCTAAAGTTAGGGACGTCACATCCGGTAGTGGCAGCCCCCTAGCCCAGGGGTCAAGGTCATTCTATCGACTTCCGGGGCATCTTTTCTAGCAATATGGAGGCTCCACCGGTAAAGGTTATGTGGAGGTCAAAGGTAGGCACTTCAACAAAAAAATTAAACTGAATACAGAAAGATCCCTGTGACCTCATTTTATTGAGGCTATTGAGATGTTTTTAAATCTTTTGGAATTTTGTTTATATCTTGTATAGAAACAGAGATACAGGGCAAATAGTACCAAAAATATTATACCACTATAGTAATGCTAGAAAAGGTGTTACAATATCTGTGATGTGAGTTCAGCTGCACAGTGGGCCCAGTGTGTGGCAGCATGTACTGGTGGCAATTTTCTGTGTTTTCACTTGATATCTAAGGGAATGGAAAGTAATGTTCTAGTGATCAGATCTAAATAGGATTTAGTTTTCTATGATATTTAGAATCATAGCTTTCAGTTGATATCTTCAATCCATTTACAAATTGATTCTAAGTAGTAGTAAAATGCTAATAAAAAATCATAACATGGCTGCTCTACAGACAGCCATTTCTTTCCTATTGTTTCATAGTTTGGTCCTCTCAAAAGTATCATTGGGCAAAATCATAAATGCATGAAATTATACATGCTGCTAGTTTATTATGCATTTTAACTGTGTCTGATATTAGTAGTTTGGTGTCTCCAGTGGTTGATATGTTTTTCAAAGCTTCAATATTACCTTCAAACTAAAGTCATTGTAAAATGCTTAATAATTGGAATTTTTTCTCCCAGATTTCGCTGGTGGGTAGCTTGATATCTATACTTTAAGGATAACTATTAAAATACAAGAAAAAGACCCTAATAGAACCCTAAATCGGCGATATCGGCAAGGTTGCGATTATCAGCCACACTCCCACCTGGCAGAAAGTGTCAACCCAGTGTGCCAGCTTTTCTCACCCTCCACAGTGGCTTTATCAAAGTGCCTATCAAAGGCCAGACTTACAGCGTCTGTATAGTAGTGCCCCCTGATCACGTGTGTAAAAACTGTAGAAAGGTTGAATGAAGAATAAGGTTGGATGGATAAAAGCAGGATACTCAATCCGGGTACTCAATATCTGCATATAAATACTTTTGATAGCAGCCATTATTCGTTTTATTTAGATGAGGGCTGAAATATGTTTAGCATATAACATAGATTGTTACAGTTGGTGGACATGGAAATATCATTGTGGAAATCCATTTTGATTTGACACAGACTGTTTTGTTCATTTCTCCACTAAAAAAGAAGAGGCATATATGCCAACTTTTCATTGTACTGCATATAATGCACATTAAAAAGAATGGCTACATGTAGTGTCATGGGGAAAGGGTTCCTTTCACAAATGCAGGGCATAGTACCCACTGCCTGTTTCTACACTAAAATGTACACCTGTACCTTTTTTCTGTATAGTAACACAAAGTAGCTAAAATGTCAGCCAATGAAACAAAATGGCCGTGTCTGAGTGTCATCCACCTTTACTCAGCAAGTGTTTTCATGAGCTATAGTGGGGCTGTAGTGTAGTACATACATCCAACTGACACTGTTGCCTAGCAGCAGTTAGTGATAGAGATAGGGTGACACTATAGTGGACATGGGTCTCTGTAGGCTATTTGCTAAAACTTCAAAGTGGGAGTATTTCTAAATATTTCGTGTGGGTCAGCTAAATCAAAATGTATATCACGAACATGGTATTTTGACACCGACTTGAAGCATGCACACATCAGTATTTCATATCGTTCCTGATCTACTACTCCAGCTACTACTATTAGGCCGGGGGCTGATAGGGCCCACCATGCACCCCCACATCCCAGCGCAACAGGTATTTTTTTCAATCCTTAGGGTCCCCTGAACAAGATTCAAGATGTTAACATTGATTATCTTGGGATGCACTACCGGTTTTTCCTCATTATCCCTGTGCGGATCCAGACCACATTTGGGTCAATTTTGCTACCATGTTTTGCCCAACCCCTAAGCTCTAAGACTATCTTACCATGTCTGGATCCTAAAGCTATTGGTCTTGTTGGAACGAAGACATAATAAGCTTTTCATTAAGCCCTAATACATGTTTTTAAGTTCAGATTTGAGTGTACCAGACAGTCGGGAAGACGGAAGATTGAAAAAGTTCCTTTTTTAACTGAAATCTTTTTAAATGCCCTCCAGATACATGTATAAAACTTCTTGCTCTTATCCACATCTAACCACAATATCAAATATGATATATATAGGCCAAACCTTTCTAAGTAATATGAGACATTTTGTAGCACTCCTTGTTGACTATGACCAACTTTATTGCCTTGGAAGCAGAGACACTACCTTGTGCCAATAAGATGTTGTTCCATTTCAATAATCTCCCTCTTTATTATGTGATTGACTAGACGTCAATCACATACTTATATATACAAAGACCGCTGCACAAAATCACATTGAAACAAAGAGAGATTCTGACAGACATAGGAACAAAGAGGGAAATTTGGCCCATACTCTGTCTCTGTACACATTGGTATTGGTGTATATGTTTTTGGTATATAATATAGTTGAAGGTAGCCCATAGGCCATGTATATGGTACAACTAGCATTTACACCTTAGAGACAGAGAATAGCCTCCTTTCTGGGGTGGTCACAGGTCAGCAGCAAAGAACAATAGGAGATTAAGGTATTTCTTCAAGCCTGCATGCACCAGTGGTCATTAACCCCCTCAGTGCAAAATAGCAGTAAAATTATTAACCCTACAAGGGCATTGAACATAGAACATAGGACTCAATCACACATAGGCCGAAGGCCTGGACTTAACCGTTTTATCTAAATGTGAATTTTTAATGCTAAGTCTTTATCAATTTCCCTCTTATGTAAAAAAGGGTGATGATTAAGAATATACATGTTTCTACTTCAAAAAATTTAATGGCGTGGCTGTATATGACTGAAATTCAAAATGGCCGACAATAGATTTAAATGTCACTTTGAATTACATATATGTGCAGTCTAGAAACTATCTGGTGGGTCCTACCCCCTATAAATCAGCTTAGTAGAATAAAGTGGTGCTTTTCCTTTTTGTTGCTAGGTGGTGTGATTGCCTAGCAACAGTGCATATAACTCTTCTGTGACTTCCATCATACACTGGGAATATAGGTGATAAAAGGTTGCTAGGTTGTGTGGTGGCCTAACAATAGCAGTTTTGCATAGCAACAATGCCTAGATTCATACAGGTTTATACCATGGTTATCACATTCTTGAACGATTTGACGGTGCCGGGAGCGGATAATGATGTTCGAATAGTATGCGCTAAGTAAACGGATGTTGACACTTGGATTGAAACGAGAAGACAGCAAATTGACAGTGACCATTTTAATTCGATATTAAAAAAACTATAGCAATAAGACCTTAATGCATATAGAGGATGAATCTAGATATTATAATCTATCACCTACCTTTAATTTGGCATGATTTGAACTGTATATGATACAGGATTGAAGATATAAAAATCGAATTGAGCGAAATTTCTCCGTCATGTTGACTGCGTAGCGCACGGATTATTTACCGCGGCCAGACACAAGTTGTCACGTTGGCACATGCTCTATGGGTATTCTGGCTGTCGCGCGCAGTCCTTACCAGCGGTTCTACTATGAAAATGCCTGTAGGACACACGCCGAGGTAACACTTTGCATCCAACCGGCTTTGTCGTCTCGCCGAGAAACCAAGATGGCGGAGGAGGTTGGACAAGATGTATCACTTGGTTGTAAATTTCTTCATTTTATAAGGTAATTACTTATGAAAATGGAGGAAACCCTGGTATAAACGCCATACATAACAAATAGAGGTTCACTCGTTGATTCTAGGGGGCTAGATAAGAAGACACTCGGCCTACGGCCTCGTGCTTCTTATCTCCCCCTAGAATCAACTCGTGAACCTCTATTTGTTATTTATGCCTTTAATATACTATGTCTTGTGCATAGTCTCCCCTCAAGGACATAGTTCACTGATTTCAAATTGCATATAGCTCCCTTGTGCAAATCACATAATATGAACATAGGTAGTAAATGGTTGCTATGTCATGTGGTTGCCTAGCAACTTCAGGTTTACATAGAACCCCGTGTACAAATCTATGCAGATAGTTACATATAAGTGTATGTGATTTCAATCTTCTGTCTTCCAGACTGTCTGGTACACTCGAACCTGAACTTAAAAACATGAATTGGGGCTTAATGAAAAGCTTGTTATGTCTTCTTTCCAACAAGACCAATAGCTTTAGGATCCAGACAAGGTAAGATAGACTTAGAGTTTAAGGGTTGAGCATACCCCTTGAATAACATGGTAGCAAAATCGACCCAAAAGTAGTCTGGACCCGCACATGGATAATGAGCAAAAACCGGTAGTGCATTCCAAGATAAACAATGTTAACATCTTGAATCTTCTTCAGGGGACCCTAGGGATCGAAAAAATACCTGTTGCGTTGGGATGTAGGGGGTGCATGGTGGGCCCTATCAGCCACTGGCCTATATGTTTTGTGGTGGCCAACTCGCATGTATCACTTGCGGAGGAAGGGCTGTTGGGTGCCCCACTTCCCCCTTCCCTCCCCAACCGAGACCCCGGCTATGTTGCAATATTTTTCCTTAGCCTCCACTGTATCACATGGACTGTAACACACTATAGCCGTACCTTATGTCCTGTAATACCTCGTGTATAATGTGCGACTTGAGGATAGATTCCTACTAAGTGCGCCTTATAGTATCAGCAAAAGTTATGTTTCAGGTCATCCAGTGGGCCCGCTATCTGGTACCCGGAGAGATAAGCACTGATAATAGCAAGCATGATGGATATACCAAGTGTTACATAATGCACCCTAAACATTCTACAGTGAATGAAGGGAATTATCTCAGTGGTCAATAATTTAATAGACGAGGTTAGATCAGTAGTAAACTGGTCTTAATCAAGCCTCAAGTGCTGCTCCCTATTGGATTCCCTCATGTTTTGGGTGCGCCTTATACGCAGGGTATTACAATATTAATAACTGTAGACTAGTGTCAGAGAGACGAGTACATGGCTGTCACTGTGTGGTGGATAGATTAATGGCACGAGGGGTTGGGGGATAGGGGATACATAGCTAGATGATGACCTGTCTACATGCTGTGATCTCGCGTCCCGATACAACATGATTACACCGGCCATCACGTCCCCGGTACGGTCACATTCCCCCCCTCACCCCCTCACCATCGACACATCATGACAGCAGTCTGCTATGTGTATACCCCCCCCCATACTCATTGACATGTAACCCAGCTCGTGCCAACCTGTCATATGAAAACATGGGCTACAGGGGGCATTGGGTGCTCCCAGGGTGCTTAAATTAGTGTACACCACAGGCAAGGTCATATCAAGGGCAGTCATTGTGTCCGAATCTATGAGATGTGTAAGGAGGGCAATATAGTCAGAATGACACTCTGGAATTAAAGTAGCTTTAATCTCTGAACATTTTGTGACAAATAAAGTCATTTTCCTTTTCTTGTACTCACCACTTGGGAGGAGTCACTACTTTGGAATAATCATGTGCAACAATGAGATCACAAGTGGAAAGATCTGACTGACCTTTAGTGGTAGGCCCAGTAGACCTGGAGGAGCAATTGCCTATTTACGTCTCTCTTTCTCCTTGCACTCAAACTTTCAAACACAAAGTGCACACTATGGGGTTTAAAGATGAGCAATAAGCGGACGTAGGATAAGCTCTTTAATCACGTAGTGTGGTAGTGTTATTGATGCACAAAGGCTGCATGGACTGGTTAGGTCAGTGTCGTCTCACATTTCTGTCATTTACAGACAGCAAATCTCATGCGTTTGAAATTGCAATAACGGGTGCCTTTCGCCTATTGATGTGTAAAACCTCACCGAATCCACCTTTGTATGAAGGATTTTTGTTACACTTGAGATGAAAAGGGACAAGGGCATTCAATCTGACAGAAAATTGGACAGAAAGTATATTAAGAACAGAAAGCAAGAAGCAGAAAGGTCACCGGAAGTGGCTCACTATGGAACCCCGCCTTGTCACGTGGGGCAGCAACCGACAGCAACAGTGGCGCCACCCAGCGAGTGCAGCGCAGACCAATAAGGGTGGTCGGGGATCAATAGTTTGTCTTTAAAGATTTGGCGTGTCTTTCACAATGCTAAAGTGATTTTGGCAACAGGCGGCACCTTCATAAAGACCATATAGCTAGCCTGGCCACATTTTCATTCCCAGATAATACTAGGGAGGAGGTGGGTGACCAATTTAAAACGGTCACTCCAAAGTACACAGATATAAGAGATATATCGAGTCCACAAGTAACACCTCTGGATGAGGTCTCTTCATCAGATCATTCCGTATCGCCCTGTCAGGTACACGTGGTACGCGGGTGCAGAAACAGACTATAACAAGAGCGGTTAGGGGGTGGCGGGGGGGGGGGTGACAGTAGCGGTGGTAATTGTTTATTGTGGCCAACATGGCGGCCGTGAGCTGCTCCATACCTCGACCCGGCCCCATTAGACGCTCACTTATTGCTCCCGCCCTGCCCCCTGGTAGGCCGACCTCCACTTAACCGGCACAGGGCAGGCAGCGGCCATGACACTGTTTACTGTGCGGAGGGATAAAGGTGGCGACTGGCGGCGTGATGGGGACACCAGCAAGTAGTCACTGTCACCCCATGACAATGATGGGCTATGGTGGTCGGTGTATGTGTATGTGTGTGTGTGTGGGGGGGGGGGGTAAGGGTATGTAAAGGCAGTAAGGAGGTGAATATTGCATCATAGCAAGGTGTAAAATACGGTGGAAAAGTGTGGATCTGCCGCGGAACCGAAACGCAGAGGAAGGGATGGAAGGGAAAGGTCGAGGAGGAAGGGGGTATAAAAACATAGAAGCGGGGGGGGGGGACTCGAAGTAAAATAATGAGAAACTATGCTGAAAAAGGAAGTTATATAGGGTAGGTCAGATATCCTTTTTATTTTGTAAAATTCTTTTGATTACCAGAATAACTCGTGACTTGCCGAAGTGACTCGTCAACCACTAAATTAACTTTAAAAAAAAAGAAACCCCACTCACAAACAAGTATATTCCTGAAAATTGGAGAAAAAAACTAGGGTCGGCCCTGTCTTGCTTTCTAGAGTCGGGTTATCTAAAAAAAAAACACTTTTTTTATACCCAAGCAAGTAATAAGTGAGCCTGAGGAACGGCATGAAGGGGACAAGGGACTGTAGTGAGGATAGAGAGAAATAGGAGAGCAGAGGAGGAGCAGTACTAGAGGCATAGGCGTGGGGTAGGCTTGTTAGCGCCACAACTCATGTCACCATTGAGCCTGCTCCTAGATAATGACAACCTAATATGTTTTGATGGATGTCGCCTGGGCCGAACGCCCATAGTAGTATAGTAGGTGTGGCACGCTAGCCGTGAGTGAGTGTGCGTGTCAGCGAATATATGCGTGAGAGAGAATGGATGCATTCCCCAGCTTTGTCCCCACGCCCTACCTTTACTGCCCTGTGCAGCACTGTGCAAGAGATGTCAAGACAGTTAAGGTGGCTGGCGGGTTTCATATACTGGCTTAGTGCGCAGATATTGAATGTAGATTTTCCATTAAACACCAGGGGGTGTTAAGGCTACCAATGTACAGAATGCATGTAAATGACAATGCTATAGTAAACTGCAATTGGGTGGTATGGGTGGGATTCGAAACTGGGACCTCTTGCATGCCAGGTAAACATGCAACCACTGCATCATGGAGTCTGTGCTTGTGGAATCCTTCCAAGTCATAACTTAGCAACCCTCTCTGCATATGTTGATAGCTAATTTTCTAGTGTTTTGATTCCCAAAAACATTATAATTATGCCTGGGACCATATGTCAGTATTGCAATTACTGGAAAGATATACATAAAATCTAGGTGCTGATGAATTTATAAAAGGATGTAATTACTTTTAGACATGAAACTGGGGATTTATTTGGCAAATTGCTATATAATCCTATATAGAGTTTAGGGTCATGTATCTCAGAAATATGCATGGGACCCCCTATTCTTTTTGCATATATGAAAAGTACATGTCATTTTGGAACTCTGTTGATATTATGGTGAAAATCTTATTACTTTCAGTCTATCCTCGCCAGCCACCTTAAGAATCCAGTCAAGGTGTGTGTATATGGGTGGGGTATGGTTCCGTATGCACGTCTTTCGTACAGACAGACATATATAGAGCAATATTGTAGAGTATGGAGGGGTGGCTGTGTGTTGTAGTGTGAGTAGGGTGTAAAGCGTACTTGTAGCCAAGTTCTTCCTATAAGTAGGGGCTTACTATAGGTGAGTGGCTTGAGGCTGTGAGCTACACCCATTTCCACTAGGTAGCGACTGAAACATGTTATAGAGGATGGGTGTAGTGAGGCTGGATGTAGATCGAATCATGTCAGCTTTTTCATCTTAGCCTATTCCCACATAACAAACAACTAATGTCTTTGGTTTTTAGCAATAGAATTGCAGTATTCACAATTTCACATGAATATTGTGCTTCAATGCCTATTACAAAACCGAGCTCTGCAAAGGAAAAAGTGCCCGTGGTTCGAATTTGTTGGAAATATTTCCCAGGTTTCAGGATCAGAAACCCATATTAAGCTATCAGTTCCAATGGCATTTTTATGGCTTTGTTCAGCCAAGTACGAAAATATCACCACAAAAGGATATGAAAACCTTGCATGGATGGACCTGACCACCAGACAAAAAGAAGCAGCCCCTAGAGCAGAGAGTGTGACTGCAGGGGGCAGGAAGCACCTCCTCACATCAGCACGGAGACTGCCATCACCATGGTTACGGGTTGTCATGGCCTCCCTTTTGTTTTCCCAAATTAGAGACGCCGATGGAGGCTGGTGTGTGGGAGATGTTGATTATCTGTCGGTGAGGGAGAGACTGAATATGTTGGGGACGGTGCTGCTATGTTTTATCCACGGTTTAAGGTGCCACATTTTGGAGAGGATACTCTGTATTGAATAGGTCTTCTCTTCGCCACTTTGAATTTGATTTGATGACAACAGACTGATTTTCTTGTAAGACTCGTAATCCATGACACATATTAAAAAAGGGGGGAAAAAACAAAAAAAAAAACCATCATTTTCAAGCATTTCTTTTGTAATACAATGCATTCGCACACTAAGCACGTTCAGCTGGAAATGATGGCATACTTGATGATTCCAAGACGCTAGACGGGAAAACTGGCACTCACTGCATTGGATTTCAACAAGGTATAACATTCTGGTTGTACGTGCCAAGGCATTGGCAAATTCAAGACCCCCCCCCCCCACACACACACACACACACTCCTCCCCTGGTCCATGGGCTGGTTAACATGATAATAGACGACAAGGGGCGGTGGGGTGTAGTGTGGCTGTCTACTACCAGAGGGGGTGCTGAGCTGCTCTGGGAGCTGCTCTCAGTCATTAGTCGGCTCAGTGGCGCCTGGCCTTTTATAGCGGCCACGCTCAGGGAGTGCTGAGCACTTTTTGCCTAGGGACATTATAAGAACTCCCCTCGTGTTTTACCCAACCACTCCCTAGTCATTTAGATTGTCTCTATACCCGTCAGCCGAGCCGGGATAAGGGAGTAGTTCCGTGCTAAATAGACAGTGCTGGGTTTGTCATTACGTGGGTGGAGGTCTTAATCAAATTCAATTCGGGAAGAACCCTGTGAATGATAGCAATAGGTTAGATGGAGTAATACTGCAATCAGAGGGGTTCAACCCGCGATCCCCTATTGTTCTTTCCCAACCCCAATCACCCCTCCTCTTATCCCCTACTCTCCTACAAAACACCGTACCCTTTTATTCGCCCTACTCCCATCCCTTCATACTCCCTTTTCGCGCCTTTCCCCACGACAAAGTGCCCCCCGTGTGCCCCACTACCCCTTTGATGTGGTGAACCCTGCGGCATTGACCCTCCTGAACCTGTGACCCCAGGACCATGTGACCTTGACCCTGTGATTGTGCGGCGCGCCACCTATCGTGTGATGTGCTAATGCAGGCGGCACGCGTGGATCAATGCGCATGCCCCCTGGGTAGGGGGTGGGTGAGGTTGGGTACCTATGGGGGAGAGGACTACCGGTATATTGCTTTATATAGCTAGTCACACTGTGTAAGATGCCATTTTGTCCCCCTATGTAGACCATGCTACCACAGTGTGGCTTGCACTTCCAGTCCTTTGGTTTTATCAGTATCAGGCGGAAGCTGCTCGTCTGGGAACTTGCAAAGGGCCCGGTGACATCGCCTGTACCCTGCTGCTAGTACTACTGCCAGCATGGCGCCACATGAGAGATAAATGACACACGGCCTTAACATGGGTAGAGGATTTTGTACACAGCAACCTCTACCGCCCCTCCCCTTCTACCCAACCCTGATACACCTCACACCTAATCTCCATTATCTGTCACAATTTATATCATTCCCAGATCAGAAACCATTCCTGGCGCCTGGCGTGAATATTGAATTCCATAGGACTGAATGCCCAGGGGGAGGGTGTAGGGGGGGGGGGGCAGTGGATGTCAGAAATATTGTTGGCATGTGTTTAAACTTGATGTGAAAATTGTCACAGTAGGTCAGTAGTGTTGCGGTATTGCTCAGTTTGGCCATTTCTCCAGCTACTTTTCTTGTAGAAGATTTTCAAAAATGCAATCATATACAGTCAAGTCTCGATATATCGGTCTTCAATAAGCCGTTGGATTCACTTATCAGCCACCAATCAGTCCTTATAGATTTGATTAGAGCCATTGAGTGCTATTGGAATCATGATTCAGAAAACTGGCCGATTCAGGAACCAGCCAAAATTTACCTAAAACTAGGGTGGCCACTGTAGTAGGAAACTAATCCTGTAAATGGGCATTGCTCTAAGTACATGTAGTACAAATGTATAGGAGACTATCGGTAGCCTTGTCACTAGCAATTTCTGTAAGTACCGTAATCTCCGCGTATAAGACGCGTCTTATACGAGGGTTTTTAGTTCTCCTTGGATCCACAAGGGGGACACCAAGACCTTTCTTTTGATATGTTACATGCCATAATTGTCATAATAGGGCATAAGGGGGCCCAGGGGGGGTCCAGGGGGCCCAAGCTACACACAGGTTTTTAAATTTTGAAAATTCACTCAGTAGAACCAAAGTTATGAATTTTTCATTTTTTTGAGAATTTTCCAAAACTCTAGGTGCGTCTTATACGCGCACTGCGTCTTATACGCGGGAGATTATGGTAGTATTGATAATCAACCTTTTCACCAGGCATTACTGTAAGTAGTATAGCAAATTAACCTTTTCATCACTGGCACCAGTAGTGTAGCAAATAAACGTTTTTACCAGGTATTGCTCTTAGTCGTGTAGCAAATAAACATTTTTACCAGACATTGCTGTAAGTAGTATAGAAAACTAACCTCGTTATCAGGCATGAAAGCTGACATTAAGCCCCGAGGGGGGCACTGGGCCTCGGTTTGGGTACCAACTGTGGTCCCGACCCCACGGAGCGGTGGCTGTTGACACGCGGCGAGGAGAAAAAAGGGGGGCTGTTGATTGAATTGCATTTGATATAAGGGGGCTATTAATAACTGTTATACCTTGCATGGAAAGGAAATAAATTGAATATTTCATGTAGGGCTGTGAAATTCCTGAGTATTATTGACATAGAACCTTAATTCCATGGAGGAACGCCCGAAAAAGGGGGGCTGTTATCAAACTTCTTCAAAAAAGAGGGGCTGTGAAAATTAAAGCTTCTTTTAAGGGGCTGTGAAATTGCAAAAAAGGGGGGCTGTAGTTTCGCAGTTGGTACCACCAATCAAAGAGTCAGTGCCCCCCCCCCGGGCATTAAGCCTTAAAATTATTTTCCACACTTAGTGGGTATGGTTTAAGACCTTGGCTGATAGTTGTCAACCCATTTAGAATTGGTGCTTCCTGGTCAATTACAATGCAATCGAGTAGGCCTCTACTTTAACCTAATCGTAGTCACAGGACCCCCACCCCCCGTCACCCAAAATCAATCACATATATGGTTATTGTTGAAGTTATATTATAAGGAAGAGTAGCTATCACTGGAAAGTGACGCTATCACCAGACTCTTGTAAGTAGCATAGGAAATTGACCCTATCACCAGGCAAACCGTAAGTACCATAGTAAGTGACTTCAATTGCTTATTTGTAAGTAGTATGGGAAGGTGACCCCATCACCAGGCACCATCGTATGTAGCATGGAAAAATGACCCTATCCCCAGGCTCCTTTGTAAGTAGCATGAGAAAATGACAACATCACCAAGGTTCATTTGTAAGTAGTATAGAAAGGTGACCCTATCACCAGGCTCCATTATACGTCATTGTAAGTAAGCATAGGAAAGTGACCTTATCACCAGGCACCATAGTAAATAGCTTAAGATTGTGACGCTATCATCAGGCTCCATTGTAAGTAGTACAGGAAGGTGACCCTATCACCAGGCTCCATTGTAAGTAGCATAGTAAGTCACGATATCACCAAGGTTTATTGTAAATAGTACAGGAAGGTGACCCTATCACCAGGCTCCTTTTTAAGTAGCATAAAAAAAACTGACCCTATCACCAGGCTCCATTATAAGTAGCATAGTAAGTCACGATATCACCAAGGTTCATTGTAAATAGTATAGGAAGGTGACCCTATCACCAAGGTTCATCGTAAGTAGTAAGGGAATGTGACCCTATCACCAGGCTCCATCGTAAGTAGCATAGGAAAGTGACGCTTTCACCAGGCACCTCGTATAGAGCATATGAAATTATTGGCTCTCTGGCTACCCATGCACGTTGTAACACTGTAATTTAACCCAAGATACAGCTCTCAGATGAGACACAGATGAGTTACATTTCTAAACGTTCCACAGATTCGGTTGCGAGAGTTTTGGAGAATACCTAACCCATTTTGAACAAGGTCCACATGAGACACAGCCGCCTAGTTAATGTGATTGGCAGGAATTAAGGCTCATGTAACAGACTCAATGAGATTGAAATTCAACATTAAGCCAACAAAATGAAGGATTAAAAGTGGTCACACAGGTAGAAGTTGACAGGTATTTGTGGGAGAGCGGGTCTCCCAGGGTACCTGTTGGGTAATTTAAGTCATTAAACACCCTGCTTTTGTATTGACCCTTTGTATGTGTAAAGCTCATCGTTAAGCATCCAGAAGTAAGTTGATCTAATGGCAGGCTCCTTTGCTTTTATCCAATTTTAACTACATGAATAGTGTTTCTCAACCTATAGGCCCTTTATAGCTAAGGAATAAGCTAACAGAACCTGCTGTAATGTAATTACGTTGACTTCATCAGTACATGTATTCCTATCTGCACGTCCCATATATTTATATGGAGACCAGACCTGACTACCCTCCTAGAGGTGCGGTGTTTGGCTCCAGGCGTGCTGGGACTACACGACACTGCCCTCCCTGACCCCTGCACTGACCCCTGCCCCAGGTGAAGGTCGCGTGGCCTCTTTATGGCCAGACGCCGACGGTCCTAGTTCACCATCCTCCCACGGGCTGGCGTGACGGATGTGCCTACCCACGTGCGCCGTGCGGGTAGTGGGGATCGATCGTAGTGCATGGTGGGAAGGGGTGGGAGTAGTCGCTGGTTGCTGGCGATGATAACTGATTAGCTGGGCCGACTGGGTGCGGCTTATCGCGTTGTGCCGGATACCAGCTTACGCCCGACTCGGTTGGCACCGCCGCCGCCGCTCTATAGTAGGGGTAACCCCATATAAGCAGCCATCTTGTACCCCGGTAAAGCCAAGTGCTACATTATTCCTAGCTTAATCCTGACATGCTGGTCTAGGGAACCACAGAAAATACCCCGGAAAATACCCACTTAAATAGCAGTTCTCTTTTTCTCAGCTAGTAATGTCGCCATGGAGTTGTAGCTTTCCTTTTACCCATATACTGCTGTTAAGACCACCACCTTCACCACATGCCTACAGCACCACTAGGAGCACCACCAAGCAGCACCACTCCCGCCAAAAGAAGGTTGAGGTGTAAATATGCAGCGTCTCTCTTTCCCAACGCCCTCCTTATCGTAATTAATCCTGTCCCCACTAGGGGGGCATCGCATGCCCCGACCCCTGCAGCACCCCCTACACTCAGCCGCGGGAACTACTGTCATGGTGATCATTCTTTGAGGCCTCCGGGGCTGATCCTCTGGCACAATTAAAGAAGGCAGTGATAAGATAAAAAGCATGGTTAGATGGGGAAACGAGGGGATTGGGGCTGCAACGTGTTATCGCCTATTGATTTATACACTGCAGGGGACCGCATCCTGTATTACCAGGCCTTTCACATATAGTACACATATATAAGGGCACTGCCAGGATAGGCACTGAGAAAAGGTCAAGGGCCATAGTAGAGATGGACTGATGACCTTCAGGGGATGGACACTGTTATATAGGGTGAAACTGGAGGTTACGTCTAATCACAAGGTCAACTCCATCCCATCAGGACACGTCATATGCGGACTGGGGGCATACATGAGGCCGACATGAGGTCACTTCAATAACTTTGTGATAATTGCAATTCCCTGTACTACTCACTATGTTTAAAAGTGTATCACTGTACTTAACAGTGTATATCTTCACGGCTCTCTAAAACGTGAACTTGTGCTGTAAGAATATCAGTGTAATCCATGCGAGTATCTATTTGGAATGGCATAATATAGCACAACGATGTACTAGACATGTAAGACTGTTGCCAACAGCTAGGGAAATACTAACATTTCTGGTATCTCCCCGAATAGATGCAAAAGTGTTAGGCACATCACGTGAATGGACGCTGAACTGTGTGAGGCAGAATAACAGAATGGATATTAGGCCCCTTTATATATGTAAGGCTATGGTCAGTGTTAAGTTAGTAGCTGATGTCTTGATGTACAATGGGGTATTACAGGGAGGGACAGGCAGAAAAGTGAGCAGCTCACAGCCCACTGAGCAGCTCAGCCGCCCGTCACAAACACCATCAGTCACCACACCCTGCCCCCGCCGCCTGCTGCATATGGTAAGTACTCTCACTGTCTCACCAAGTGGCAACCAAGTACTATTACCCAGCTCTCCTGGCCTTTAACCTCTAAACTCCTTCGGCCATGTAGACTTACCCTTCAGACTTCACCAATCAATCAGACCACACAGTTGTAGCGCCTAGCCTTTACCAATCTGTCAACTAGCTCTACTTCACAAATCTTGAAGCCATTACCCTCTAAGGTTTCACCAGTTGTCTAGTTCCAATACCCAGCTGTCTATGTTGGACTGTAAACATCACCATACAAGGCCAAAGCAAAGCAATCAAGCTCAAAATGTAAACATCTGAAATAATGGCTGCTGGTCATTGTCAGTTTTGTCAACCCGTCTTCACGAATGACCTGCAGGGGCTGGGTGGTGAGCGCGATACCAGGACTGGGGTCTTCACACGAGGCCTCCCTAGGGGTGATGTACCAATACATGACAGTCATTATAGACCCTGGGCGATCTAACCATTAGCGGTCTGATCCCACAGCATGCTTGGTCACCCTTATACCACAGAGACAGCATGGTCGGTCAGTCACCCTGATACCACAGGCACAGGGTGCTCCATCAGTCACCCTGATACCACAGGCACAGGGTGCTCCGTCAGTCACCCTTATACCACAGACACAGGGTGCTCGATCAGTCACCCTTATGCCACAGGCACATGGTGCTCCGTCAGTCACCCTTATACCACAGGCACAGGGTGCTCCATCAGTCACCCTGATACCACAGGCACAGGGTGCTCGATCAGTCACCCTTATACCGCAGACACAGGGTGATCGGTCAGTCACCCTTATACCACAGACACATGGTGCTCGATCATTCACCCTTATACCACAGACACAGGGTGCTCGATCAGTCACCCTTATACCACAGGCACAGGGTGCTGGGTCAGTCACCCTTATACCACAGGCACAGGGTGATCGGTCAGTCACCCTTATACCACAGGCACAGGGTGCTGGGTCAGTCACCCTTATACCACAGGCACAGGGTGCTCCGTCAGTCACCCTTATGCCACAGGCACAGGGTGCTCCGTCAGTCACCCTTATACCACAGGCACAGGGTGCTCCATCAGTCACCCTTATACCACAGACACAGGGTGCTCGATCATTCACCCTTATACCACAGACACAGGGTGCTCGATCAGTCACCCTTATACCGCAGGCACAGGGTGCTGGGTCAGTCACCCTTATACCACAGGCACATGGTGCGTGGTCAGTCACCCTTATACCACATACACATGGTGCGTGGTCTGTCACCCTTATACCACATACACATGGTGCGTGGTCAGTCACCCTTATACCACATACACATGGTGCGTGGTCTGTCACCCTTATACCACATACACAGGGTGCTTGATCATTCACCTTTATACCACAGACACAGGGTGCTGGGTCAGTCACCCTTATACCACAGGCACATGGTGCGTGGTCAGTCACCCTTATACCACAGGCACAGGGTGCTTGATCATTCACCCTTATACCACAGACACAGGGTGCTCGATCAGTCACCCTTATACCACAGGCACATGGTGCGCGGTCAGTCACCCTCATACCACAGACACAGGGTGCTCGATCATTCACCCTTATACCACAGACACAGGGTGCTCGATCAGTCACCCTTATACCACAGACACAGGGTGCTCGATCAGTCACCCTTATACCACATACACAGGGTGATCGGTCAGTCACCCTTATACCACAGACACAGGGTGCTCGATCAGTCACCCTTATACCACAGACACAGGGTGCTCGATCATTCACCCTTATACCACAGACACAGGGTGCTTGATCATTCACCCTTATACCACAGGCACATGGTGCACGGTCAGTCACCCTTATACCACATACACAGGGTGTTCGGTCAGTCACTCCTCACCAATGGCTTTACACATGACACATACCACATACAGAAAATATTGCCTCCTTTTGAGGACACATTCCTCACTCATATATTGCCTATATCAACACATTCTCTTAACACATTCCCTTTTCCTATCCATTTTCTTCTAGCACTCCCTCTTCTACACTGCAAAAATGATGTTTAGGTTTTAAACATGTTTAGGTCTAAACACGTTTAAAAACTAAACATTTTGGTTCATCAGTTGTTTAGGTCACCATGTGTTTAGGATTTAAACATATAAATTCTAAACACCTAAACAGTTGTGCAGAACATGTTTCTATGTTTAGAATTTAAATGGACGGAAAAGTAGGTGTTTAGCTTTTAAACATTTATATTTCTAGGTGTTTAGATATAAAATATCCATCAGATGGCAGCTGTATGCTATAATGGACTTTCTACATGCAATCATCTGCTATTGCTAGGTCATAATAGGTTGCAGTATTCTCCTAAATTGCAGTTTCACACAATTTAATATATACACAATTTTACCAATAGAGGATAATGCAATTAAACTGTGTATCATTGCTATCTGTGTACCATGAGGAAGCAGCCAGTGCGTATACACCCGTTTTGTGAATTACAAGAATCCATGAAGCTAAATACAGTCAAGTCTCGATATATCGGTCTTCAATAGGTCGGTTGATTCACTTACCAGCCACCTATACCACCAAACAGATTTGATTAAAACTATTGAATTATATTAAATTCATGATTCAGAGAACCAGCCGATTCAGGAACCAGCCAAATTTTATCTAAAACGAAGGTGGCCGGTTTATAGAGACATGACTGTACTCCCTGTCTCTCTGTTGTATTTGACAGTGAGTGCCTGACATTGATGTGATTTTGATTCAATACAAAGTGGATGAAATACGAGGACAGATAATTGGCCTTGTAGACTAACAAGTATTGATCCCTATCAGAATGTGGGCATGACAGAAATTGCGTCCTCAACCTAAATGCATTCACAAGCCAATTCCTAAACACAAAACTCTAAATTTAAAGACAAATACCAATATCGAAGTGAATTCCTCAAATAGTAAAAGAAAATGAACCTAAACACTTTATAATGTAAACACATTATAGCTAAACATGTCATTTTTCTAAACACGTAACATGTGTTTAGGAGGATATTGTGTTTACAAAAACGTTGCAAGATTATGTTTAGAATTGTGTTTAGGATCTAAACACCTTTATTGCAGTGTACCAGTCTTTACATCACCAATTCACTACCGGTTTCACCCTGAATGAAGTTTGACTGTCCCTACGTTCGTAGTCCCTACAAGCCAGTCTGTTTCCCTCCATCCTCGTGTCTCTTCTGTAGTCTATATTTTTTTCTGTTCTGTTTTTCCTCGTTCGCCTAGATCAGCTCTACCTATCTAAAGCCCCTCGTGTCGCCTCTACATCTGAAGGCAGTGGCTGATAGAGCCGCCTACCACCAGCCTCCTCCAGTACCCGCCCCCCCCCCCCCACTCACCCGCAGCTCCTCCAGCCCCTCCTCACCAACCACCATTACCCAACCCCACTCACATCGATCCTACAATCGCTGCTTTTGCCCTGAAGGCCACGTCGTCCTACATGGGCGATGTGATGGTCCCAGTCACCCCACACCACCACCACCACACCACCACCACTCTGCTTCCCATCTACAAGCAAACCACCCCATCAAACCCCTATATCTGTAGCCTCCATAGCCCTACCTCTCACCACTTGGTCAGTCCCTTTCCTCATGGCTCTCGGAGTTGCGTAGCTCGCATTCAAAGATATTTAACCCACTTATCCCTATTCTTCCCCTTCCCAATTACTTCTTGTCATCATTCCCTCCATCTCCCCCCCCCCCCGCTCTACCCTCCAAATCGCCATCCTTATTCTTGTCCCTATGCCAGTCCCCTGTCCCTTGTCACTCGTCCTCCCCCCGCATGCACCGAGACCAACAGGTTCCAGCCTACCAACTAACCCGGGTGAATCACGCTCATCAAAATCCCATCGGACATAATAGACGACCTCACTTGCCCGTTGGTGGCGACCCAAGCTGAGGCAATTGCAGTCTGTGCTGCAACCTGCGTCAGTCACGTCTACAATGGTTGTAACTGGCAGGACGACTCAGCCTTGGCTTTGACACCCGAATGGGCCATACCATCCTGATATATAATATTACTGTGTGAGGCCGTGAGAGTAGACCTGTCTGAACAGTCACGGCGTCGAAGGGATACACATGACTTCAATAGGCTAGCAGATCCTCTCATGTAGTGAGCAGAGAGCCTCTAGCACCGAGCATGTAGTAGTAGTGGTAGGAAGCACAGACAGGGGCTGGAGGAGGGGGGGGGTGAGAAGCAGCTGTTGTGGAGGTCGTGGGATCAGGAATTAGATCACGATCACCCCGGGTAGGCCTCATTGTCATACCGGAGGCAGGCGTCTGCAGACAGACGCCGTGTGTCTCCTGTAGGGTGAGAGGCAAGGAGCATCACCCCACCCTCCCAGCACCTGAATAGCATGCCTTTCTGTCTCATCCCACCCACCCTCTTTACACCAGCCTCCCGCCCACCTCGCCTCCTCTGTGTGCGGCATGTGTGGGGTGTCTGTGTAAGGTGGCGACTGCCTTCTCTAAACCCCTCGCCCCTCTCTCCTTCCACGTCTACCCTTGGGATGAGCATCCCTCTGACGTTGCCAGCCACTGGAGGCATCACTGCTCGGTCACACGCCCTCCTAGCATGCCAGCCATTCAGCGCTACTCTACAACCAACCACCTAACCAACCCGCCACCCCTACCCCCACCTCTCAACCCACCTCCGGAACCACAGGGACCCTAACAACGTCATTTGGATCGTCTATAGGTCACTGGAGGTCAGGGTAGGATCGTAGACTGCTGGTGTAGCGCCCAGGAGGGGTCTGGAAGCGGTAGGATAGATGGTATGGGCTGCTCTATAGAGTGAAGGGACATTGAGGGAGTACTTGGGGGTGGGGGGGGGATGGAACAAGCAGAGCCTAGGAGCATCTCGGAACAGCTCAGTGAGGATCAGTCCATCATCACATCAGCTCGTGGGTCGGGGAGGTGGGATCAGGACCCGCCAGTTAAACCTTCACCCCGTCCCATCCCTCAGAAAACCATCCCGCAGTCCTCAACAGCCAACCACAGACCATACCCCCACCCACCCTCCAGTGCCTCCCACCTTGCCACCCGTCTGTACTACGACTATACAGTCTCTTAACCACCTTCACATGTGCCTTCCCCTCTTTTCCTTCTCACTCTCCCACACATCCTGTCATATCCTCATTGCCACCTTCTTCCCTTTCTCCCCACGTCTATTGCCGCCCCTTCACGTTGTCCAGTGTCACACACCTACATGTCCTTTTCCCGGGCCTTTTCCTCTGAAGCATTTTCTACATAGATGTCTCTCTTGTGTGCTCGCATGCCTTCTTTCGCTTCCTTCGAGCCTCATATTCTCTTCCTATACTTCCTTGTCAACCCCCACCCTCTTTCGTCCACCCGCGACACCTCGGTGGCCGTGAGTGAGGCATTGAGTGGTGAGCAGTTAGAGTGGGGGAGGGAGCAGTTGGAGAGCAGCTCCTGAAGCGGCAGCAGCAGCAGGAGCAGAAGGGGAGGGTGGGCGGTGGGTGTGTTCTGCTCCACACGTCCTTATTACGGCAGAGTGGGGGCCAGTCGAGTCGTCGAGGCGGGAGGAGTAACAACACAAGACCCGACCGTCACCCGCTCACCTCCACAGTCACCCACAGGCCGCTGTACTAGGGTCACTAGCCCCTGGAGTTAGTGGCCATTCAGCCCTGGAGGAAGGCAGTTTGCATACAGCGGGCAGGGATTGTTATAGGCTGGTTTGGATATCCATTGAGGAGGTAAGACTCATGGGAGTTTGTGTGGAAACAACACATGCCCACCCGACACTACTACTATAACTCGCCACCCGCGCCGCACTCCTCCATCCCACCCTCCCCACCTACCTACCACACACCTCCCAACCACCTCACTCCCCTGCTGCAGCCCCCACACGCGGCTCGTAGGAGGATTAGCTTTGTTGGCATGGATCCCGTTGTCATGGATATGGTTGCCATGGGTATTGATCCCGTGTTTTGTGATTGGCACAGGCGGAAGGAGCAGCAGTGGCTTGTAGAGGAAGAGGGGCAGGAGGAGAGGCAGCACAGGGGGTGGTAAACGAGCAATAAGGAGCAGCAAGCATAGGGTGGGCATTTGTGTGCCTCAGACTCACATAGACTGAGGTTGTAAGGCTGGGCGTTGAGGTACTGGAGGAGACAAGACACAAAAGGAGCCTTTCGCTTCGCTGCCTCCTGGTGACAAGGCCACCCCCGCCCACCGTCGTCCTGCAGGCGGCGCGTGGAGGCAAATTATAGGTGTGGGCCTAGGGATCAAAGGCCAGGGCGCGGCCGCGGCCTGCCCGTGATCTCCGCACTGCACGGTCTCAGCGGTGCCTCCTGTGATCTCCCACTCCCTCACCGGACACCACCGCCGCCACCACTACCCACCACCATCCACCACCACCCAATACCTCCTCCTCTCAGCCTTCTCCACCAGGTGGCAGGGTTACCCACGGAGCCTGTACAGCTGAGCTGCAAACCCTGCAGCCTCAAGCAGTATAGTGGTGCTTTTACTGCCTCGAACTGTACATTGAAAAATCCGACTGTACATTGGAAAAAAGGTCAAAGAGGATTCTTCATATCCATAGCCTCTGTGGACAGCCGTCAGGTAACGGATGCAAGTACATAGTTGGATGATAGTGGCCCCATTGCTGTTGGGGGGAGAGGGAACAGTTGGATCGATAGCACCACTCACCTGTGGTTGGAACTCTGTCGTCCGCCCGTCTCACACACCTGCACACCTGCAGGGGATGTACTAGTTAGCGTGTCCAATCACAGGCTACCTTGATGGGCGTCTCCCCAACCATTGAAGTGAAGCCAAGGCCTAAGTGCACCTCCTGTGTGGTGTAGTCATTGAGTATTCTCAAAACACCTCTGTACCCGACCTCTCTCCACCCAGCATCTAAGACAGGTTAGAAAAGTGGTGAATAATATAACACCAAGCAGGACATCATGTTCGATGTATGACTTTTTGGATATATGAGATTGGATCAATCACTCTAAGCCACATTCTGCTCTGTGTTACACTTGGATACTATTCATTGTAAAGGATATAGATAACTTATCTTCCCACATTCTGGGGGATCCATTTTTTAGATGTCTTTGTAACTATTGTATGAAGCTTATAGTGTTCTAGATGGGCCTACCATAAAGAGCGCCCTATAGCGTGTCCCACCCCTGACACTATTACTACACCTCCCATCTGAAGGAGGAGTATTGGGTTGGGTGTTGGCCAGCGCCCTGGTCCAATATTAATCACCCCTGCCCACTCAAAACAAAACACCAGATCGATCTCCGCGGACTCCAGTGCCACTTCTCAGGGTCCGCCACCCCATTGAAAATGTATAAGTGCACCTAGGGCCATGGAGCATACCTACAGCTGTGCAGCCTAGAGGTCATCAGGATCTTATAGCAGTGAACCTTTACAGATAGCATTACTCTCTGGATGTACTCAGGGTTAACACAGGAGCTGCTCTAAGTGAAGGGTGTGAGTGGATCATGTCGCTCAATAACCTCTACAACCCGACAGGTTCGGGCGCGGGACCCGGTTACCTCTTCCCGCCCTACTCCATGCAGTCCTTGTACTCACTCGCAGGTAAGACGACTTCTCTCAGTGTGATGTGGGTATTGTTATCATGGGACTGGTATTGGACACTATCAGTTAAAGCGTTAAATGATGGTAGTGTTTTACAATAGTATACAGCATAGTCAAGTTCAAAAGGTACCTTTGTGTACATGTACAATGTATGATAAGGTGGAATCATAATGGAAGGGACTGGGAAATTAGAATTCGGTTGCATCATTGGTATGAATTACTGCTATAGTACTACTGATTTCCCCCACCCCCATGCACCCATACATGAAACCTTGCAATTCATGAATGCCCTTTGATAGTCATATATCCGATGCCCACATCAGATGCAGTGTATGTTAATAATGTAGGCCTACAAACAATTTGCAATCCGGTCAGGCACCTGGCACATATATCCACACCATGGGATATAATAAATGAACAAAGTATACTACATGTAATATTCATTTTGCTTTACATGTATACTGGCTGTGATTTATATGGGATGGTAATGGTAATGCTTAGATAGTGATACATACACTGGCTACATGATCAGGCTGCTTGTGAGTAGGGTATATGTATTCATTACATACAGAAAAAAAAAGGGGGGGGGTATACAAGTACCTGTACATCGTGGTATCAATGACATATATCCTCTGAATGTACTCTAGATATGTATACATAGACATTTACAGCTGCTAGTGCTCATTACTCATAAATAACCTGTACTTTATCTGATGTATATCAGATGAGGGCGTCCATTGAACTGTTATACCAGGTTAAATATGTAGAGAGGATAGATTGCAATATACACTTTGATATATCCAGCCTTTATGTATGGGACATTATCTATGCATCACCATCTTGGGACCTTGCCAAGAGGGAGGCTTCTGAAGGACCTAACCCTTTGACATTTAGGATTCGATATGCTCAAACCTTAAAAGGATATTGCTAACATCACCTTTATCCTTAAGATTTACCAACTAATACAAAACAGATAGCAATCCCAATTAGATGTTTTCTCTCAACACTTGATACAAATGTAGAGTCCCTTGTTATAATAACCTGTGTCATTGGCCCAGGTCTTCCTGGGTCATCGGCGGCGCCTTTTCAGCCAAAAACTCACGATCGGGAATTGAGACTTTAGATGGGAAATTGGTGAATAATTGAACCAAAAATCATGGAAACATGTTCTTTTGGATCCAGTCTTTCATTGCACATGTACAATTCCCAGGAAAAATGTTGATTTATTTACAAGAACACGCAGTTGAAATTACCTTAGATTTAGATTAGGAAAACTGGACTAGTATAGAACTCTATGGGACGATAGAGTTTTGACGATAAACATAGCACATGGAGTCCTATGGGAATTGGCAAATTAAGACGCTTTTTTTTCAGCTGGTGGAGGGTAAGAGACCGTTTATTGAACGACAACAAATACTGCAGAAGAAGGTTCATTTTCTATATATATGCTGTCAGACTGATCATAGACCCGCCATGTTTGTAGAGGAGAAAGAAGGGGAAAAGAAAGGGGGGAAAGAAGTAGCATAGAGTACCATTCCTGCAGGTTCCTGATGGTACTGATAGGGACCCAGGGAGAGGGGTGGGGGGCCCATGGGCCCAGTGTGAGGTAGGCCCATTTAGGGTTAGCTTCCTCTGCGATTCGAACGGTATAGGATCTATATAGTGTGGAGGGTACCCAGGGTAGGGGGGCCCATTTAGGGTTACCTTCCTCTGTGATTTGAACGGTATAGGATCTTTATAGTGTTGAGGGGACCCAGGGGAGGGGGGGGGGCATTAAGGGTTAACTTATTGAGGAATTCTGATGGTATTGGATTAACAGTGCAAAGGGGGGGGACCATTTAGGGTTTACTTATTGAGGGATTCTGATGGCATTGGACCAATAGTGTGGAGGGGACCAAGGGGGGTGGGGGGCCCATTTAGGCTCAATTTATTGAGGGAATCTTATGGCATTGAATCAATAGTGTGGAGGGGGCCATGGGGGGAGGGGCCCATTTTAGGTTACCTTTCTGATGGTTCTGATGGCATTGGAACATTAGAACTATACAGTGTGGATGGGGCCCATGGGAGGGGATCCCCAGTTAATGATACCTTCCCAAGGGATTCTGATGGCACTATCAATGCCATGCGGGTATAATTCTATATACTATCTATTCATTGAGAACAAGCAGTGCAGGGGCAGATCCAGGGGGGGCTAGGGTGAATGTGCCCCCCTAGACCCCCTGAAATTAGGCCAGGGTATGACTCTTAACTAGAACTTCTACCCCCAAGACTTTTACCCCCTGGACATTTACCCCCAGACTTTTACCCACATGACATTTACCCCCATGACATTCACCCCCTTGGATATTTACCCCTTCAGACACATACCCGTTGGACTTGTACCCCCTAACTATTCTACCCCCTAGGACATTGACCCCCTCCATATTCATGTAGTCCTTTGGGACTAGAAATGTAGTCCTGGGGACTAGAGATCTAGTCCTCAGGACTGAGGACTAGATTACTACTATGTGTAATTCAGGACTAGTCTGTCATATTATCAATAAAATTGCACTGGGGACTAGATTCTTAGTCCCACAGACTACCTGTTTAGTCCTGAGGACTAAAAATGTACTTGTCTAGTCCTAAATGCAGACTACATGTCTAGTCCCTAGGACTAAGGGTGTAGTCCTTCGGCCTGGAATGATCATCCTAGGGACTATAATTATCCCTTTGGACTAATTCCCTAGTCCTGGGGACTACATCCCCAGGTCCAACAATACTGAAAGTACTAAATAGGCTGCCTTGTTTTCTAGTCCAAGGGATTATTGCTCTGACCTGAGGACTACACCTTTAGTTCTAGGGACTAAGGATGTAGTCCCGGGAAGGAGAATGGGAAAATGCCCCAAGGGCATTCAAGGTAAAGATGATGCTCCCAGGGCATGTAGGTCTATAGGGTATTGGACTATGCCCCAGGGGCATCGTTCAGGACATGGATGCCCCAAGGGTATTGTCAAAATTATTATACATGTAAGATTATCTATGTATGGCCTGGGGGCATCATCCTCACCATGAATGCCCTGGGGGCATTTTCCAACCCTCTACTTTAATAATACAGGGGGTTGGGGTAAATGTCTGAGGGGGTAGAGGGATGTGGGGGTAAATGTCCATGGGGGTGGATGTCCAAGGGGGTTGATGACCTTGGGGGTAGATGTCCATGGGGGTAAACGGTTTGGGGGTAGATGTCTGGGGGTAAATGTCCAGGTGGTAAAGGTCCTGTTATCGTAATGACAGCATCTATGATCAGATGAATATAATTACATCTAGGGTGAAGAAAGGATAGGACTCAGGGAGAACGGAGCCAGGATAGATGAGACCGGGGGAGGAGGAATGGTTGGACTAAGGTGAGGGCAGGATAGATAAGACTGAGGGAGGAGGAATGGTTGGACTAAGGTGAGGGCAGGATAGATAAGACTGAGAGAGGAGGAATGGTTGGACTAAGGTGAGGGCAGGATAGGTAAGACTGAGAGAGGAGGAATGGTTGGACTAAGATGAGGGCAGGATAAGATAAGTACAGATAAGAAGGAGAAATGGTTGGACTGGCAATGATGTAGGATGAGATTGAGGGTGGACAAATGGGGCCAGCTACCTTCTAGTCAGAGGATGGCCCATTTAATGATAAAGATACATTTTTCATGATAATCATTCTCATAAATATTTCTGAGGGAATACCTGAATTTACAAGACTAAATTAGCCTCTGGATTAGAGTCTAGAATGCACCAGAATGCACCATTTGATGTCTAGATTTTAAAATAGGTGGGTCGCTCCGCTGCGCTTGCGACACTCCGCCTGCCTACCATTCCCCCCTACATTACACCTCATCACCAAATCTTGGCCCCCCTTACAAATTCCTGGATCCGCCCCTGCTCAGAGTGGACATTGATTTTTTTTTCGTTTAATGGTGAATTGAGGGGATGTTATCAATTCAAATCAATTAATATTACCCAAAATGTATGGATTATATTCAAAAACCATCAATTTCAAGTTAAATCGATAGAATCTATACGGCGGATTGAGGTTACGTGGTGCTGTATTATTGTCCATGCACTGGCAGAGTTCCGGTCCAATGCCATTGGCCAGACCATGTCACATGACTGACCTACTTATGGTAATTAGCAGGAACCCTCCCCGAACAGAGTGTATCATGGGAAACCTCAATAGGGTCTATCGAATTCTCTGTCAAAAATGCTACTTCCGGCAGGAAGGGTTCGCGCATGCGCAGAGAGAAGCAGAGTCAAAAATGCACGGACAGCGAGATGATCTATTTACGGTGGTATTGAAAATGCTTGATTATAACAAAATGGAGGATAATTACAATCTCTCATGCCTTTGTATGGAAAATATGGATCCTTATTCAAGACCTGCTGGTATTGTGCAATGCTTAACTCACCAGGAGAGGAGTTATTCGCCAACGAAATATGCAAGCGATGATAATAGGTGCATTTCCCATAGCCTTAGCCATTGACGACTCGGACATACTGTCACTATAGTGACAAGTCACATACAGTACTAGGTAACCTAGGCCATAAGTGCTCTATATAGCACACGTCAAATCTTTTCATGCCATAAATCCAGGGACCCATATTCACAGAACCAAAATAGAAAAAGTGATTTGATACTATTGTAGTCATTATGACTAACTGCCTGTCACCTTGTGTGTCATTAGGCATATTACACATCAACATAACCAATTCCAACACAACATGGAAAGGGGATTATCTGAGCACTGGTGATCAGCCTTCTCATTACCAGTCAACCCTGCCAATTGAGTCTAGGGAGTGGCTAATTGATTATTGGCATGCAGTAACTACTC
Organism: Acholoe squamosa; assembly: GCA_949317995.1. Classification (NCBI taxonomy): domain Eukaryota; kingdom Metazoa; phylum Annelida; class Polychaeta; order Phyllodocida; family Polynoidae; genus Acholoe; species Acholoe squamosa. Next base: position 32,950,030 of record OX439038.1, on the reverse strand, counting down.
CTGTGCTACCCAAATACTCCACCCCCGGGTAATGGCATTATGCTTTTTTCATAAAGACGGTCCAAAAAGAAGCAATTTCTTTACTGCAATAGGAACTATCCATGCCAGATTCTCTTGCAACTTTTGTGTATGTATTCCAGCCACCAGGAAATTGGAAACTATCCCGTCCCGAAAACATTTTTCATGGGTATATGATAGCAGCTTAACCTAAATAAGCCTCCCATGTTTAACCAGATATTCCCATATGATGGCTACTTTGGGGTTTTGTTAACTCGGAAAGTTTACTTTTCCGAGTTTTTAGAGACAGGTGGGGGCAGGGTGACACTTTAAGAACTAAATTGCCTGTTTCAGAGATGGGACTGTTCCCTTCAACCTCAAATAACATGAAAATGCTTAAATATGAAGCAAAATAAAACCTGTAATAAAATAGTGTACATATTCAGGAACATAGAGGTGTAATTGTTACCTGTTATCTGGTTCTTATCTTTCTGATATTAAGGTTTTAAAAAAGTAGGTCATCTCAAAATGGGAGCAACATCCTTTGTGCTCTCAATGCTTTTCTATTGAGGTGTCAGCTTAGGGTGTCAGGTTTCCCGCCGTTTTTAAACAGGGTGATGGTCTCATTGTTCATTATTTAGCAGGGGGAACTGAGGTGTTTCCAGCTAGGGGGTAATGGGAAATGAATATTCTATACCATAGTGTTTTCTTCTTGGTTTATTCCACTTGAATATAGCAGCATATAACTGTGTATAATAGCATTACTCTAACACATAATATTACATGAATATATAGCGATAGATAAGATATTTTGAAAGGGGAGAGATTTTCTGATACTTGGTCCACCTATGTTAAGTACATCCTGTGTCCTACCCTGATAAAATATGAGCCAGCTACAACCCTTCAGTCTGCCTAGTTCACTCATTTCTCACTAGGAGCCACCACCTCTATAGAACAGTGCTGATGTCAGCTACATCCTGTCACCCACTGTGGCTCATTATTTAGCAGGGAGGACTGAGGTGTTTTTCATGAATGGGCACATTATCACTCTTATTGTTAACCTTTTTATAGGGGGCAGAGAAGTGTTTGACACTGTCACAACACTTCCACCTGAATTTTCGATATTGTGCTGTTGTTGGGGATTTAACCTCTTGGTGAAGGTTTGGTAATTTTATGATTCCTTTTCAGGCCTCAGTTATTATTTAAGCACTTGTCAGAGTTACGTGCAATTCAAATCGCTTCACCCCTCGTTGGTATGAACCTTTCCGAGTTACCTGCGATATAAATTGCTTCAACACTCGTTGTTGAGACTGGAGGTAGTTGGTGGGATGGAGTAAGTACAGACTGAGGACACACACCACATGAGTCCATGACAGTGGATGACAGGAAGCCATGATAGTAGTACTCAGCCAGGCGTATGGAGCAGTACCCACCCAGGGGTGGGGTGGGAGTATGGACCAGAACCCACCTAGGGGTGGGGTGGGAGTATAGATCCTGGTGTCAGGGTGCGTCTGTCTGTTGGCCCACACTGATGACTATACTGGTAGTAGGGAGGGTCAAGGCAGGGCTCCTGTACCCTCACTACCCTATGGTTACAGTAATACCCCCCCCCCCCTCACATCTTACCAATATCCAGCACTTGTCGTCCAAACTGAGCATGCTCAGCCAGACGTCAGCAGCTCTGTGAACCTCACCAACCCTACCTCCACACCCCGCCATTAACCAGCCTGTCACATACAACCCTGCCACACAAAAACCGTGTTGGTGGATCCCAGCCTTGTACTGGCACTCACCCGCTAAAAAACCGACACATAAAAGGGGACATTGGTAGTGGAGAGGGTAGGTGGGCAATAGGGTTCTACACAGTTGACTACAGCGCTATGGTGAAAGAGCGACAGAGAAGGGAGCGATACATTTATCATGAATGTAATTGGTTTCGTGGTGACCACTTCTATTTTAAGTGATCTAAGGAAGTAGCCTGCTTTTACCTCCTGCATTTTACCTCCTGCATCTTGAATGTCTGAGTTCCTCGATGGCCCCCGAACGTAAAACTAAACAAACAAACAAACCTCCTGCATCATCTAGAGGTATATATGATGGTGATTTAGGGGGGCAAGATGGAGCCCACTATGAGTAACCCGTGACATTGCTGTGGTAGGTGCATGGTACAGGAGGAGGAGGAGAAATTGAGCATGTGCGATTCGTGCTGGCGTGAAAGGGTGCACGTAATGATGGGCCGAGTCCGCGTGTTTACCCAAACCCTCCCGGAGCTGGTGTGCCGACAAGGGTAGAGGGAGAAGTACACAAAGCAAAAAGTGGGTCTACAGACGACGCAGGCAGTCCACCAGCCAGCCTTCACCCACCCACAATGGCAAATATTATCCAAGCCATTATTGCTATTGATTTGAATGGCTGGATGGAGGGATGAGTGATGGACGGGGGAAGCGGGCGAGCGGACGAATAATGACCAGGATGACATTCTGTTGGCCCGCGGGGTAGTAGCGACCGACCGACGGGTTGGCAGCGCCCCCTTAGCGGCAGGGTCACACACTGACTCTCCTGTCAAGGCCAATTGGGATCCACACCCTGAGGTCAAATTGGGGGCAGTTCAAGGTCGCGTCAAGGTCAATGACACGGAGGGGAGCCAGACCCTCAATTTGTCAGTCAAAGCATGGGAGAAACAAATGAAATTGACCTCCACGCTAGGGACGGGGGAGGTGATATAGTTGAGAGATAGGAGGAGGTGGCAACTGAAAGGGAGATGAGGGGCGTACTCATGGGACCTCGGGTGTTAATCAACAGTTGGCAATCTTTTTTTCTAGTTAGTGATTTTTTTTAAGAAACAGAGTAGAGTAGTGGTTTGGTGTGCCTTCACACCGTTTGGTGTGCGTTCACACCCAGTAAAGATATATGTGAATGTACTCAGACTCAATGATATCATGTATGCAAGTATTACAATGTGCATATGTTAACCCTTCAAGGGTCGCTAGTGCAGGAGTGCATCATGCCTTAAAGTGGTCATGATGCACGAATGAAGTGCTGGGGAGTCTGCTCACCAGCTGACCCTTCGGGTGTGTATCAACCCTGTAGGGTTGGCATGATGCATGAATATTGCCTTGGCGAGTAACTTGTCAGGGCTGTATAAATGCATCATGATGACCAATGGGCATGATGCATTAATGCATTAGCGGCGCTTAAAGGGTTAAACAGTCATGGTATTCAATGATGTCGACCATTTGTTGTGATTAGGCATGAAATATCTAACTGACTATTCTGGCATCAGCATATTGTGGTAGATGGCAGTATACAAAGTACAAATATGGGTGGGGAGGGCGGGTTCCCTATCCCATCTTAAAGGGGGGCTAAATTTAATATTTTCTCTCCACACTTTGTGTCTGGTGCACATATGCACAGACACGGACATGCACACACACACACACACACACGCACGCACACACACACACACACACATCAATTGATGTCTAATGTAGTTTTCTCGCCATGATATGGCATTAGCTGTCGAAATAGCGTTAAACAACCATTACTCCCTCACTCAAGTGTATAGAGGCCGCAATAGACCTATTCAATAGGGGGTGGTGAGTGAGATGGTCCCTGTTATCAGGGCCTGTAAGAACACTGGTAATAGATATTCTGGATGGCAGGGGTTTGTGTTGGGTGAATAATTATAGATATGCATTAGCCCGGGCATTACATGTAGCAGGGTAAAGGGGCAAATTGATGTCAATATGTATGGAATGCAGGTTGCTACATGTGGCAGGTTGCTACATGTGGCAGTGTCTGTGTGGCAGGTTGCTACATGTGGCAGGTTGCTACATGTGGTAGGTTGCTACATGTGGCAGGGTGCTACATGTGGCAGGTTGCTATGTGTGGCAGGTGCTACATGTGGCAGGTTGCTACGTGTGGCAGGTTTCTACATGTGGTAGGTTGCTACATGTGGCAGGTTGCTATGTGTGGCAGGTTGCTACATGTGGCAGGTTGCTACATGTGGCAGGTTGCTATGTATGGCAGGGTGCTACATGTGGTAGGTTGCTACGTGTGGCAGGGTGCTACATGTGGCAGGTTGCTACATGTGGCAGGTTGCTATGTGTGGCAGGGTGCTACATGTGGTAGGTTGCTACGTGTGGCAGGTTGCTACATGTGGCAGGTTGCTATGTGTGGCAGGGTGCTACATGTGGTAGGTTGCTACGTGTGGCAGGTTGCTACATGTGGCAGGTTGCTATGTGTGGCAGGGTGCTACATGTGGTAGGTTGCTACGTGTGGCAGGTTGCTACATGTGGCAGGTTGCTATGTGTGGCAGGTTGCTATGTGTGGCAGGTTGCTACGTGTGGCAGGTTGCTACGTGTGGCAGGTTGCTACGTGTGGCAGGTTGCTGCATGTGGCAGGGCGCTACATGTGGCAGGGCACTACATGTGGCAGTGTCTGTGTAGCAGGGTGCTACATGTGGCAGGGTGTGACAGTGGCAGTGTCTCTTTCATAGAGTTGTGCTACCAGGGGATTTGCTGATGCTGTTTTTATTTGAACACGAGCAGCCCCTGGTGGTGTCAGCCTCCCACAGTCATTACTGAGCTGCTCACTGGCTTCACCCAGTGTAAGGCAGCAGGGCACCTCAGCAGTTGCATTCTGCCTATATCATATGGGCCAAATTAGCTCGAGAAATGAACATGGCAAGGGGAATATAAAATGATATTTCTGTTTGAAGCACAATGTCTCTTGTACTCCTACGCAGTACTGGTCTTTTTAAAGACAGTTGCTACTGCAGATAGATATTGGTATCAAGGAAGGAGGAGTCTACTTATCCTAAATCAAAGTTTCGGAAGGATATAGTGCCTCCTCCCTGGGGCCCTGGACCCAATGTATGTAGATTGCCTCCTCTTCCCCACACCTTCGTTACTCGTTAAATGTATGCTTTACCGCGGGTCAGGGGTGATTTACCCAAGGCAGAATTCATACATTGTGTCTCGTTATGTTTAATGACAGTGGTTATTATAGGAGAATGCTGGTGGAGCACAATTTGTAATATGCCTCTCTCATAAGGGATATAAAGAAATCTTTGTTTTTGCCAAATTTGCTATTGACCTTTTGATAATAGTCACGACCGACATTTCATCTGATTCTCACAGTATAGACACTGGTATTTGCCAGGAGAAATGTGCCTTATGACTTGAAAAGTAGTCTTTAATTAATGTGAAGGAGTCTTAATGCTGGTTAACCTGTCTGTTCTACTCCACTCCAAAAAGGTGCAACACCACAAGACACTTGTTTTCAAAACCGCCTCTTCTAATGAATCCAACGCTATTCGCCTTTTAAGCAACTGAAAATAAGTCATGTTATGACCTTTTGATTCACCTTGGAATTGTAGTTTTATCTGCCTCTTTGTCCCTTGATTAGTAACATGTTTTATTTGAGCGACCTTTGGCTTCTGATAGAAAATGTAACAAAACTGCAAACTACTGGCCCCCCTGCATCTTTCATTAGTCTGGGTTATCCAACCTCCATTATGCACGTGCCATCAATTTTGCTAATAGTTGCACGTCCATAACTGTGGACTGTTTGTGAGGGGAGACGGAATAAAACCACCCATGTTGTATTAGCAAAGCACAGTACGCTCGAAAGTAAAAGCAATGGCTAGCGTAGTTATTGGTTTTACAGACAAACCCTTGCAGCCTATTGTCTCAACAATTACCATACAATGATATTGGCTTACCAGTCGGCCGGATATTGTGCCAGGCTAGCTTTAAACCCACAACTATAGCGGCCACTACCTTTGGATTGTAGCAAATTTGTGGCAGGCTGGCATCTGATGACTGTAGCCTGTTTTTGGACAGCCTTGGCTCCATCTGACCCCGGGCATGTCTTGCCCCTGGGCCTCCCCCTCACCTTCTCTGCCATACCCAGCCCAGGAGCTAATAACCACTAACCAGCCTGGCTCCTAACCAGCCAGAATAGAAACAATTAGGTGAGGGTGCCGGGTCAGCTTTGATGTAATTACTGACCTTTTGTCTGCATCCTGCTCATTTAGGTCATCAAACAGTGGCTACAAATATGACCGGGGCATCCAGAGGACAGCTTGAGTGGAATATTAAGGATTGTCTTCTCAAGTATGCCTTATCTGGCCCTGGATAAAGGCTGACCATGAGTGGCCATGGCAATCAGCGGTGATTTCAATTAGCTGCTGTTACGTCCTTCTCTTTCTTCTCTCATTACAGTCGAATTATCAGCAGGCACGTTTCTCATTTTGAGTGGCTTTGTCGGATTTTGTTTATAGCATGACACCTACCCATGTTAACAATAGAGGCACACGGACAAATTAAAAGTTGCCCTAGCCGTCACACCTTGTGCTGCTGTAATCTTTCACACACATATATACCTATACCACAGTGTTATTAAGATAGATAATGGTAAAGTGTACACTGTATTCCACGCCTATACCTGTATTAGTGTATACATGTACACGTATCACAGCATTCACGACGACTAAACCCCATATTCCCGGTTAGCGGGATCCTCAGTGCGGCGACCTCTGCTTGAGCTGGTACCATGCGAGACAATCACTGATAAAAAAAAAGCCAGCATGATGGGGACCAGTTGTTACCTATAATGTACCCTAAAATGTCTGGCCTGAATGAAGAGAATTTTCTTATTGGTCAATATTGTTTCCCGCTAGGTCGGTTATAATAGGCCCCTACCAAGTGTAGAATCTGTGAATAGACCCGTCATCGTGTGTAGTCTGTACGTCACATGTTTACATGCGAAGTAGGTCATAATGAGCAGCTCGGTGAGTCTGTCATTAATTAATACAAGGCAGGATGGTGACAAAATTCCTGCTGGTAAACCCCTCCTCCTCACACACACCGTGACAGGATTAATACCTCAGCTGCTGGAATAACTCTAGTTATGACAACACGGGGTAGCGCCATAACCATGGACACTTACCACCCAGCCTACATTATCAGCTATTTGAAGCTATTCAGTAGGAACTACATGTATGTCCTGTTTACGTTATCAGCTATTTGAAGCTATTCAGTAGCAACTACATGTATGTCCTGTTTATGTTATCAGTTATTTGAAGCTATTCAGTAGGAACTACATGCATGTCCTGTTTACGTTATCAGCTATTTGAAGCTATTCAGTAGGAACTACATGCATGTCCTGTTCACGTTATCAGCTATTTGAAGCTATTCAGTAGCAACTACATGTATGTCCTGTTTATGTTATCAGTTATTTGAAGTTATACCACGATTTCTGGGTTACACAGTGCTTTTTGGTGGCTATTCCCATCCACATATCTGTCGATATTGCACATCTTTTTTCGCCGTGTGCGCTGTCGCTGTCCGCTGCTGGGCGAGGAGGTGTATTATACACAAACATAACTGCGAGAAGCATCTTTTTTTCGCTGTGTGCCCTGTCACTGTCCGCTGCCGGGTGAGGAGGTGTATTATACACAAACATAACCGCGAGACGCATTCAAAGCAAGCCAAGCCGAGACCTGGGCTGTCGCTGTCTGCTGCCGGGCGCCGAGGTGTATGTACCGATCGTGTACACACAATGGCTGGCATCGAGTCCCGGGGAGGGGGAATAATTTTGGTTTTCAACTTGAATTTATTGGTATTCTATTGATTATTTATTGGTTTCGTGGTATAAAATAAGTAGTCAATGGATAATTCATGACTCTTGTGTGTTAGCGAAGGCTAATGACACACGGCCTCGTGTCATTATCCTTCACTAACACACACTAGTCATGAATTATCCATTGATTACTTGTTTACTATTCAGTAGGAACTACATGCATGTCCTGTTTACGTTATCAGCTATTTGAAGCTATTCAGTAGCAACTACATGTATGTCCTGTTTATGAATAATAATAATAATAATATATTTTATTGACAGCAAAAAAGAGGTCATTACTGACCTATGTGTCATACATAAATGGTTCTTTACATATATAGCATGTATATATATATATATAATATGTCCACTACTCTACTCTACGACTAAGTCTAAGGCTTACTATCACTCTCTTTCGCTCTCTCTCCCTCTCACACACACATACGCACACTAATTCTCTCTCTTTCTCCATCCCTCTCTCTCCTGGCACACATACCCACTCTTTGTTACAGTGGTGATTACATGAATATCATAGTATACACATCTGTTACATAGGCTAGCAATTAGAGTTCCTGTCTCTGTCTAAATGCATTGTATATAAACTTGGCGAGAGCTTTGATGACGTCAGTATTAGTATTGTTCATAGCAGAAATGAATTTCTCTACATCATTCAATTCATGATAGTTTTGATTTTTTTCATTCATAACATTGTCAAACAACTGTCTTGATACACTATGAGAGTCACATCGGATAAGAAAATGTATTTCATCATCTACAAGGCCACTAGAACAATATAGACAAATCCGATCACACACAGGTTTTGGGGGCCGGCAATGCCTTCCTGTTTCTATACCCAGGTTATGAGAGCTGAGTCTAAAACGAGCTAATGCTGTACGATGGGCTTGGTTAGGGATACAGAATAGGTAACTTTCAAGCCTAAACTCAGTTTTGAATATTTTGTATGTTCTTAGTTTTTTTCCTTCACCAGCTGATGTTATTTCATTCATTGTTTGTTCTATATATTTCCTATTTATCGGTCCAGTTACAGCAGTGATAGCTTTAGGGTCGTCGGAAGTTGTCTGGTTAATCCAGAGTTGAATATAACGCTCACCTAGTGAGTGCAACAAGCATTTAATATTACTGCACCAATTTATCTGACCAGAAACTTCAAGCAAAGTTAGCTTCTTGTAACACTTACGTAGTATGTGTGACTCTGGGAGGTTTACAATTCTTTCCCAGTATCTGAGTGCTTGAATTTCCCATTGCGCTTTTAGAGGTACCCTCCCTGTATCTGCATATACTGCAGCTGTTGTTGTCTGCTTTCTAACACTCAACATTGATTTTAAGTACCTTAGGTGTATGGACTCTAGTTTCTCCACCTTATTTCCCTTAGTCAGGCCCCATACCTCACAGCCATAGTCAAGGCAGGGTCTTATCTGGCTATCAAATAACTTGAGCGCCATCCTGGGATCTGGTTTTCCAATATGTTGATAGCAACATGAATATGATTGATAGGCAGCTTTTCTACCCTTGTCATAAAGCTGATTGTATGCATCAAAGAAGATGTCTTTATGATTAGTTGTTAGTATAAACCCTAAGTACTTATAATTTTCTACTCTTACTAGCTGCGTGTCACCATACTTGAAGGTGTTAGTAATATCCTTCTTTTTGTGATTAAATATCATGATGTTTGACTTATTTATATTTACTAGTAGATGCCATTTTCTACAATACTGAAACAAATTGTTTAGCTGATTCTGCAGACCCCTAGCTGAGGTGGACATTATAACCAAGTCATCTGCATATAGCAGATAAGCAAGACTCATACCACAAACATCAATTCCAAGATTAGGGTCAAGATGTTCACCAATATCTAAGAGAAAAGCATTGAATAATTTAGGACTGAGTACTCCACCTTGTAACACACCGTATAAACTATCTATGTTCTCACTTAATTCAGAGTTGACCCGTACCTTTGAGTGAGACTTCTTGTAAAGATTCATTAGAACTTTAAGTGCTTTCCCTTTTACCTGCCCAGATATCAACTTATAGAATAATGCCTTCCTGTTAATATAATCAAAGGCCTTAGTAAAGTCAATAAAACAACAGAAGAGAGATTTACCTTCAGCCTGCACCATTTTCACAGCAGTATATAGTACAAATACATTATCGGTTGTCCTACCTTTATCTACGAACCCGTTCTGTAGAGGGTCATTCTGATTCAGCATATCATTATTGAATTTCAGTCTTTTATTAATAATTATTTCAAAAAGTTTGCATGTACTGTTCATAATAGTAATTTTTCTATAGTTATCAGGATCGCTTGTATCACCTTTCTTATGTAAGGGACTTATTATTCCTTCTGCCCATCTCTCTGGAAATTCAGCAGTGTCCCATATGCAGTTAAACATAATTTGAATCACCTCAGCAAAAACCTTCCCTCCTTGTTTTAAGTATTCAGCAGGTATACCATCTGTTCCGGCTGCTTTCTTATTTTTTAGAGATCTTATTGCATCTTCTACCTCTTCTATAGTGATAGGGGAGTCTAGTAGGGATTGTATCAATGCATCTATATCCTCTGAACCATAGCTAAACTCAAAGTTATCGACAAATGTTTCTATTTCTTTCATATTATCATAATCAAAATAGTCAATATGTGGAGGAGTCTGCTGTTTCTTGAAGTATTCAACAAACTCCGCTATGTTGATATCACATTGGGTCATTTTACCTTGTATTTGTTTCCACGACTTCCAGAACCTATTACTATTTTCTATCTCCAACATTCTTTCAAACTCAAGACCCTTTCTTCTTTTATCACTCCTTTTACATTTCTGGACTAGTCTATTGTATTCCCTCTTAAGCATGTTATACATTTCTTTATTGAATTCAACCTTGAGGTCATAATTCTTACCATAGTCATGCACATTCCTCTTTGCTAACTTGCACTCAGCATTAAACCACGGATTTTGAGGGAATTTAGTTGTTTTAGACCTTGAACTTTTTTGGACAGGGATTGCAGAGTCAAGAAGTGTGTAGTATGTATCAATTATTTCCTTACTGTTAAGGGTTGGGTCAGCAGCCAGAAATATTATATGATCTCTAAGTTGGTTACACTCTTTGCCTCTGAGATTCTCCTTGTATAATTCTTTTTTCGTCCCATTCCATTTATATGCCATATACTGTTCAGTTTTGTTTTGACTAGTATCAAAGTTAAGATTAGCACCTCTTAGTGTAAAGATTAATGGCTTGTGGTCAGAATCTGGTAACAGATCACCTATTTTCATATGTTTACATATACCAACAGAGCTTGCCTTACATAATAAGTAATCAACCACACTCTGCCCATTTGCAGTGTAACATGTGAAGCCACCTGTATTATCTACATCTCCTAACCTGCCATTAAGTACTACTAGGTCTGTATCTTTACATAGTTGGATCAGCTCTTTGCCATTACTATTTACAGTTTGATCATCAGACTTTCTTACGGTTGGTAAGGTACCTGTGACTAGTGTAAGTGAGTCTGAACTAAGCTCATTAACAGATGAAGTGCGTGCATTTAAGTCACCACAGAACAGTAAATCAACATCTTTATGCTCCATTTCAGCAATCTGCTCACCTATAATGTCAAAGAAGTTATCATTTTCAGCTGTATATGTTGATCCTTCTGGTGGTATATATAAAGCACCTACCACCACATCACGTACAAAACCAAAGTATTTAGAGTTAAGATGGATCCATACAGAAAAGTCAGATACAGCTTCGAGTTGTATAGCACCTTCAATTTCTTTAGAGATAAAAACCCCTAAACCACCAGAAGCCCTTCTGGCATTTGGATGTCTCTGCTTGCGGTTAACCTGGAAATATTTGTACCCTGGGATGCATGGTTGAAAATCCTTTTTTTTCCAAATTTCACTAAATATTATGATATTGTGACTAGATATGATAGACTGAATATGAGGGTAGGTGAGTTTGTCCCCCAGACCATGGATGTTCCAGTATACTATTGTTATATTCTCGAGGGCATCATTGCTAAGGGTACTCCGCAGGGGGTATGCATGCCTCCTGTCCTATTTATTAGGGAAGGTAAGGTGTGCAAGCCGCTCGCAGAGGGATTGTTTGGCATGCCAGGTGAGATGGATTTTGTCTTGTAAGGCGAGGTCACTATTGTTAATGAGGCAGCTCTTAGGGTCTTTTGTGAGACGATGTTTAATGTATGCCTCTAGGTGTGCTCGTACTGTGTCTAACCTGAAGTTGTTATATTTTGGAAGACCAGATATCATGATATGTGCACTGGGGAAGGCTTGTCTCATATTCTCTAGAAGATGATCTATAGAATTGAAAAGCCTAGGTAGGGGTAGATGGGTGTGTACATCAATGTCCAAGGCATGAACAACCACATATTTGGGTTTGTTTTTCATGGTGCTGACTGCATCCGCAATGGCATCGATGTTGGCGCCTGGCATGACAACACTCGTTGCAGAGAGCCCTTTGCGTACTAGGAGGCCAGCCATGCCTCTTGCGTTACTATTGCCAATTATTAGGTAGTCTGGCGTTATCTCGTTTCTTACACTGGTGGCTTGATCATCTGATGCCACGTCCCTTGATGCACCCTGACAGACATCTTGTCCTCTAGTGGGACCACTCTTGTTAGTGTGTGGGGATTCCTTTGTTACCATCTTCTGGATGTCCATCCAAAGTTGGCCCATCATATTCTCTCCCCGCCATTCCTCTGGGTGTATGCGGTTAGTGTCATCCTCCTCATGCCCTGAACCCATGCTTATGTTATCAGCTATTTGAAGCTATTCAGTAGGAACTACATGCATGTCCTGTTTACGTTATCAGCTATTTGAAGCGATTCAGTAGGAACTACATGCATGTCCTGTTTATGTTATCAGTTATTTGAAGCTATTCAGTAGGAACTACATGCATGTCCTGTTTACAGTGTACTGCAAGTACAGTGTGATAGTACCGTTAGTAAGACTTATACCATGGTTATCACGTTCTTGAATGATTTTACGATGCCTGGAGCGGATAATGACGTTCGAATAGTACGCGCTAAGTGAACGGCTGCCAGGACGCAAAGTGTTAGGTCGGCATGTGTTCTACAGGCATTGTCATAGAGCTACCGCTGGTAAGGAGTGCGCGCGACGGCCAGAATACCCATAGAGCATATGCCAACGTCACAACTTGTGTCTCGCCGCGGTAAATAATCCGTGCGCTATGCAGTCAACATGACGGAGAAATTTCGCTCAATTCGATTTTTATATCTTTAATCCTGTATCATATACAGTTCAAATCATGCCAAATTAAAGGTAGGTGATAGATTATAATATCTAGATTCATCCTCTATACGCATTAAGGTCTTATTGCTATAGTTTTTTTAATATCGAATTAAAATGGTCACTGTCAATTTGCTGTCATCTCGTTTCAATCCAAGTGTCAACCAAGATGGCGGAGGACTTGAACAAGACGTATCACTTGGATTTTTATTTCTTCATTTTATAAGGTAATTACTTAAAAAAAATGGAGGAAACCATGGTATAAACGCCATACATAACAAATAGAAGTTCACTCGTTGATTCTAGGGGCTAAATAAGAAGACACTCGGCCTACGGCCTCGTGCTTCTTATCTGCCCCTAGAATCAACTCGTGAACCTCTATTTGTTATTTATGCCTTTAATATGTGAGTAGTATATGGTAAGTGGGGTATGAATCGGGTGGCGCATAGCTGTACGTGTATCTGATCAATAGTTTCATCTTGCGCAACAGGTGGGCAATCATATCAGTGATAATTTACCCGTATGTAAAGGTGTCTTCATGGCCTTTGTGGGTAAAGGTAACTAGTTTCATATGGTTTGTAATGAATTTAATGAGAATGGAACTGAAGGTTAATTCTCTCAGAGAAGTTATCATCTAAGAAAATCCTTTCCACAGAAAAGGTAGACAGACTCTGGCTCCCTCCTCTTGTTGCGTTCCTGCAAGGCATTTATTACAGGGATCGTATGATAAAAGATGATGAAGGGGACGAGGGTGTCTGCGCAAGATCCATTGGTTGTGTTTCTTTGTCGTTGTTTATATGTCTGCAAAATTACCACGAAGAAGGAAGGGCGTTTGTAATGAAGGCTGTGCATTGGACATCTTTTGAGTGACCCAGGTTTCTTGTATTTAATAGATATAATACTCCATTATGGTCTGTTAACCAAGTGTCGTTTTTACCAGTAGTGAACAGGAGACTGGAGAAGATAGTAATCACGTAGGCACCCTGCCACCTCAGGTTTTACCTGGTTCAAGACAGATTAAACCAGAAAAGTAGTCAGTTTGTTTTACTGTTGCAGAGAACTGAGAGCAAGCTTTTTACTCTGCGTGCATAAAAAGTGGCCTGAAGCCAGAGAGATAGGATTCAAGCAGGAAATGAGTTTGTAGGAAGAATGGCACATTTATACAGAAAGTCAAAGTGAGAAGGGAGAAAAAAACAACAAGGAGTACAATCCAATGAGTAAATGGGATTTAAGTTTCCAGTTGTCACCGCATGAAGGACTTCTGTAATTCTGGAAATTGAAATTTCTTCAAAGTCAGTTTAAAAAAGATGAGAATTAATATTTGAATACCTACCTGTAATCCCTAGTACCTTTTGAAACTTACAATCTACTTTTTCCTCTATTTACAGGTATGTACTACTCAAATGTCACGACCCCCATGGCGTCAGGTAAATGCATGTTATTCATCTGTAAAATATAAAGTTCACTTGTGCACTACTTATAGAAAAAAAACACTTTTTATTTTTATGATTCCTCTTATGTCATTTATGTCTATTCTAAAACTAATACATGTACAGCTTACTAAGGGATTGTGTTTGTATTAGATTTGGCTAAGATTGAGGTATTTTTACTGTTGTCCCCAGTATGAACTTGCATGATTTGCAAGCACCTAAAACCAAACAGATCGGACACATTTGCTAGATTATTTGAATGTAAAATTGTATATGTATATCAGCAATGGTAGAGTATTTCCTGACTATTCAATTGTATTCAAGTGCTTCTATATAGCTCTGTTCTTGTCGCCTATCTCCCCTCTTTCCCTGCCGCACGGTCCGGGCCTGCCTCTGCACTGCACTCTGGATAATTACCCATAAGAGCAGGGTGTTAGCAGCAAGCAGGTCAGGTGGCAGGAGGCAGGCGGCCAGGGAACAGTTCAACACGGACAGGAGGCAAACACAGCACTGCCACGGTCTGAGTAAAGAAGGCCAAGATAAAACTTGAAAAAAATTGGGCAAAACTCAAAAAGCAATCACGGTCCGGAAAACCACGTCAACTTGCATGACAGAGCGTGCACGGAGGGTCGCCTCATGTCAACTCTCGCGTTTCCTCATAAAATATCGCTTGTCACGTGATTTTGCCTTTTTTGGGGGCGGCCATCTTGGTCACGTGTAGGTCACGTGGCGGGGTCAGTGGAGACCCGCTCGTTAACTGCTGGGGGTAGAAGGTAACGGAGGAGGGTGGGGCTGGTTGAAGTGATAATTTGGAGATAGGCCAGGAGAGGTCGCTGTCAATAGGACAGGACGCCATTGGCTCCCCTGTGGTGAACCACTGAGATTCCCTAATGTCAGGGTGTGATTGGGAGGTTAGAGCGCATATCTAGGGATAACAAGTCTTACAATAGCTTCCTCCTAAAACAATTTACAATCTATTCACTCTATCTAAAGTGTACATACTTCTTACAGTTCTATGATCTAGAGATAAGAAATTTAGCAATCATTATCATTATCTTAGAAGTACACGTATTGTGAAAAAAGAGAATATGGAATAGATCATCAACTTTACCATCATTATGAGGCTCAGAGACGATGATATATATCAGACTAAACACAGTATATAGCAGTGGAAACCCTTTAGGTTACCCAGTCCGTCTTGTCCTGTTTAGGATATCAGTGACTATATTGCATTTAAGTATGGTGTTTTGGGCATCAGGTAGGCACATTTGTTTGAACGGAGACTGTCACATAGCCAAAGACAGTCACTAGCCCAGCACCCTTCAGGCTCTAATATATACATACCCACAGGAAAAAAGGAGAATTTAGCCTCCTTATTAAGCGTTTAATCAATGTTTAACCCCCAATAATTTGTTCCCCAATAACCCCAAGCGCGTCTGGAACAAAACCAACGAGTTGGGGGTTAAACATTGATTAAAGCATTTATCTAACAGATTCCTCCATTTTGTATTAATTTCTTACCTTATAACCCAAGAATAACTTCATGAGAAGACATTTTGTAACAGCATTTGATCTGCTCGCTTTGCCAAGCCGTCCTGGCCATGCTGTCACTCTGCCCGACATACCTCCACCATTACACACATTTTTCGAGTAGAATCCAGTCATGCCAGCTCCTGTACTCCTAACACCAAGAAATATATGATCCATATGTGATGTCCGCCTACTTTTTGTATCCATTAGATTAGAAATGGTAAAGAATCCAATGAATTTTCACATTGATACGTTTCCCAACCCGCCTCCACCATGATCGGCGTAGTGTTGACAGTGTGGGAAGGTCCCATATGTATAGGTCAGCCAGCCGCAGGACGCCGGGGCGGATGGTGAGACATATCGCTATGGAAAACCATTGGATTATTCTATATCTTTAATAATATGGAGAAATTTGGCATGGAGGGATCATCTAGGATATGTAAGGATGTATTTCTGTTAATAACTTGACATGCCACCATTGGATTCTATGCTAACAACGTCTGCAAACCCCCAGGTATGTTGGACAGCTCATTCAAATACTTCATATACATTGCTTTCTGGTACCGTTCGGCTTGGTATAGTGGAGAGCGAGTTCGTCTTATGCCAGAGCGGCCGGGGTTCGCGCCCCTGTAGAACCTGAATGGTTGTAACTGGAAATGTATGGCGAGGTTGACTTTGAATATCTCCCATAGTTATTATAGGGAGGTTTAGCCAACACTACGTATGTCACCCGTAGCTCATTTAACGCAGACGTACCAAGGCTGTAGGTATGCTGCACGTCTGCGTTAGGTTGCCTACGTAGTCGCCGCTAAACCTCCCTAATAACATGTCCAGATTTAAACATTCTTGAAGAAGAATGAAAGGTGTCAGAGTGCGTGTATGGCTGTTTATTCCACGATTTCTGGGATTCTGAGTGCTTTTCCTGGATATTCCCATGCACATACCTGTCGATATTGCACACCATGATGCCTGCATCATGACTTTTGTAAGGTGTGCGGTTATCCAAGGATAACAGGCACCTGGTGCTGTTATCCATGGATAACCTGCACACCTTACATGTCCTTACATGTCATATGTTACATGTTAAAACCCACGAAATTTCATGGTCAGGGCAGGGCTCGAACCTGCAGTCTCCGTTCCCTAATCCAACTCCCTATGATTGCGCCACAGGGACTGACGAGTAGTGGCTAGCTAGAACCAGGTCTTGATATGATACAAAGCCAGGGGAGGCGACAACTGCGGGCTGTCCGTTACCATAACCGCGGGACACATTTAAACAAAGCCAAGCTGAGACGAGCGTTGAGGGGTGAGGCGTGGTGGTCTAATGGTTAGCGCATTGGTATAGTGGAGAGCGAGTCCGTCTTATGCCAGAGCGGCCGGGGTTCGCGCCCCTGTAGAACCTGAATGGTTTTAACTGGAAATGTATGGCGAGGTTGACTTTGAATATCTCCCATAGTTATTATAGGGAGGTTTAGCCAACACTACGTACGTCACCCGTAGCTCATTTAACGCAGACGTACCAAGGCTGTAGGTATGCTGCACGTCTGCATTAGGTTGCCTAATTATCCTTTGCTAACACACACAAGTCATGAATTATCCATTGATTACTTGTTCAATAATGAACGGGGGTTATAACCAAAAAAGCACTGTATAGGCCAGAATCGTGAGATAATAAGAGAGTAATGAATGGGCTATCGGGCACCGAATTCAGTGTATCGTAGGATATCGTAACAAGTGGCCGTAGGGCATCGAATTCAGTGTATCGTAGCTTGTGGCCTGCAGCCACTCATTACGATACGCTGAATTAGGTGCCCGATAGCCCATTCAATACTGTTTTTATTGCACGATTAATCAATAAAAAATCAATAAGTAACCAATAGATTATCAATAAAAACAAGTTGAAAACAAAAATCCTTCCCCGTGACTCGAAGCCTGCCATAGTGTCTGTACGGCTAAAAAAAGTATGCGCCCGGACCGGGACTCGTCCCACGTACCTCTACCAGTCAAGCGCAATGCACTAACCACTAGACCACCGGGCGACACACATTTTGGCTTGGTTTGCTTTGAATGCGTCCCGCGTCCCGCGGTTATGGCAGAGGACACACGGCGAAAAAAAAGATACCCCCGGACCGGGACTCGTCCCGCCTACCTCTAACGGCTGAGCGCAATGCGCTAACCACTAGACCACCGCATCTCACCCCTCAGTGCCCATCTCGGCTCGTCTTGCTTTGAATGCGTCTCGCAGTTATGGCAGTGGACAGCCCGCAGTCGTCGCCTACCCGGACTTTGTATCATATCAAGACCTGGTTCTAGCCAACCACTTCTCGTCAGTCCCTGTGGTGCACTGCATAGGGAGTTGGATTTGGGATCTTAGACTTCAGGTTCGAGCCCTACCCTGGCCATGAAAGTTTCGTTGGTTTTAACATGTAACATATGACATGTTAGGACATGGAAGGAGTGCTGATATCCATGGATATCAGCACTCCTAGGACCTGCAATATCGACTGGTATCAGAACGGGAATATCCAGAAAAAGCACCCAAAATCACAGAGGTCGTGTAATAAAACTTAGTAAACGCACGCCCCGATTGTGCCAGTGATACACGGTGGTGGTAGTAGTAGTAGTTGTATGGGACTTGTATGGGCTATGGTGCAGGCGCAACAAGCCAACCGGACAACCATCCACACTCCGCACCACCACAGGCCACCACTAGCATGCTATCACCCCCTGGAACCACAGCCTCCATGGAACCGCACCGCCCGGTCTAGTATACACATGGATGTCTTTCCCACGGGGGCCATGAGCAACGTGCTCCAACCGCTACTTAGCAGGCCCCACGCTAACCCCACAGGGAGCAGGGAGTAGCCCCCTCTCTCATCCCGCCCTCCTGCTACTGCCGGCCTCTGGAGGGCCGTGTGAGTAGGGGTTGGTAGGAGGGTGAGGGCAGATAAGGACCCCAGGCACAGGAGCTGCGTCAGCAGGCCTCACAGAGACAGATCGTTCCCCCTGCCCTGTGTGTGCCCCAACAACCGTTACACGACAGACACACACCACTTATAATATCATGGTAGGGGACCAGGTGTGGCTAGTACAAAAAAATGTATATAGGCTGCAATACGCATGGACACTTATGTTATTCACCCCCATCCCCCACCACTGAGAGTTACAAGCCGTAACTAGGTGTGGTAGATTTACATCCTTATGGAACTGGTAATAGTTATCGTAACTTTAACGGTGTTTAGATTAAGGCGATGGAGTCAATGGTATAGGTTTTTCATGATTATCGAAAAAGCAACAAGAAAAAAATAATCAAACAGCAGGGGCGGGGGGGGGCAGGGGGCCGGGGCCCCCTCAATCACAGAGAATGTGCATGGGGCCTGGATATGTCTGCCCCCCCCCACCCCCCAAAAAAAAAAGAAAATAAATTATAATATGTACAAGATTCCCACTGCTTACCACTCAAATTGGACAAATATATCATTAGAGTAGAAAAAATGGCAGCATGGGATAAAAATAAGCCATCAAGGAATAATCTTTTATATAGATCCCACACAACCATGCATCAACACCTGCGTGCTCAAGCCGATAATTCTAATTCGCAGTGGCTGGGGTGGGGACCCCCTCGGCCCCCCAATGAAGATTTGCTTCCTACGCCTCTGAACAGGACATAGTATGCATGCTCCCTTATTAGCGCGGCGACTAGTGAGTACTACTCGTGAGATGAGTAGACTAGTGTATGGTTCACAGTCGCCACGGTGTAAGGGATAGGGAGGCCTTGCAATCTATTTTTGTTTGTGGCTCCTCTGCTATGGACTATTCCTGCTCACTATTCTAATGTAATAATAACAGTGTGTGTACTTTACTTATCAGTGAAGGAATTTTCAGAATATATCTCATACTTTTGATTTTATTCGCAGATAAGACATTTCATCATTTGGAGCCCTATGGCAGATTAGCATTAGAGCATTTTAAGATTCAGAAATGCATCCCTGTAGCCTTTGTTTTAGAATTGTTCGTTTTGAAACTACTATATATATGTAGTACAGGTTTTATCTCAGTGGATTATGGTACAATTGGATCATATTTTCTGTATTTGAACAAAGTATTCACTGTCAAAGATCTCTATGGAGAAATCAGTGCTAAAGTGTGTGTTGCCATATGTGCATTTTTGTAAATCAGAGGAGGTTGAAGTGTAAGGCCACCTTGTGGAACTGCTACATTCTTTTCTGTGTAAAATTTCTAGTTTACATTGAAATAATGCTTTCTCAGAATATGTATCTACTATTGGTGATGAAAGATTAATTTGATTACTCCTTTCATTATATAAACGATTTTGTGGAACACTGAAAAGATGTATGTACTTACACTGTGCGGGTCCCCCTCTACAGAGAGGTGGAGTGATCTGGCCGGTTTGCTGACCACTGGCCCGTGACGAGGTACAGACTATTACAAGTGATTGGCAGTTGGGTGTGTGTGTGTGTGGGGGGGGGGGGGGCGGGCAGGCAGAGCAGGCTCCTGGCAATCTGAGACAGTGTACACTCATAATGACACACCTGTTGACTATGGCATTGAACATTGAATAAGACAGGTCCCTGTGGCAGCTGAGTGAGGTGCATGCAGAATGGACAGTCTACAGACTATTAGTACTTAGCTGCAGTGGGTAGTTCAGGTTGAATTTGTGCTATATACTACCAAAAGCCCAGATGATAGTATGCCCTATCTGTCTCACCAACTGAAACTAGACACAAGATTACAAGTCACCGCGCCATGTCTCACAGAACTATTCTCTACTATTGTATTAAAATCTACAACACTATGGTTTTATTAAAGTAAGCAATGTATGTGTGTATATATATATATATATATATATATATATATATATATATATATATATATATATATATATATATATATATATAGACATTGCTTACTTTAAAAAGGGAGCATGCATACGATGTAGATTGGGGTAGGTAAGGGAGGGGGGGGGGGTAGAAAAATGGGTTGGCTATAAAACATGGAATATGATGAGGCCTTGTATCTTGAACATGGGAAGGCTGCAATGGATAACAAATGTCATTGTAGAGAAGCCTGGATGAATGGGTAAAGTGAGGTTGTGAGGGAAGGGAAGGCTGTGAACATGATTATACAATGTTAGAGAGAGAGGGGGGATGCTGTGGGGGTGAGGTTGAGATGTGAGAGGAGAGACAGACTGTTGAACTGTCGGACGACGGAGGAATTGGGGAACATTTGGTCGCGGGGGCAGGGAATGGTGTGAGTGGGAAAAGGTTAGAGCAAGAAGCTTCAATAGATAGGAGGTGAAACTCAGAGCTTTACCTATGGACACAGTGTAACAGCCCCCCCCCCCTCTACCCCCCCTTAAAAGTAGGCTCCCTTTTGTGTTCAGTATTGAGTCCTATGTAGGATAAGGGGGTTTATAGAGATGTCAGGAATCTTTATCAGAGTGATATCAAATGGAAACAAGGGTCCACCTATACCAAAAAATCCTGCTGAATCCAAAATTTGTGATCTTGATTCTCAAAATCTGACTAAAAGTACCTAAAAAGGAGGTTTGATGATGAGAATATTTTAAAAATGTACAAAAGTTATATTGAAAATGATTGGAACTTTTTATAGATGCAACATGCTAATCAAAGTCAATACCTCAAACTACATATCCTAATGTCTGCCTATCTCAACCTGACAAGTACTCTACCTGTGTATGGCTCTGCCTCTCCCACATACTGCCTATCCCTTAGTCTACCTATCACTCATACTACCTATCCCTTGAAACATCTAGAGTTTAATTAGGTTTTCTCTCAAATGGCTTAAAGGATTAAAGTTTACCCCTCACCTTTGTACCTAATTTTCTCTGTACATTCTTACCATTAGTCTACCTATCCTCAATCTGCCTATCATTCACTTAACCTATCCCTCATGGTGACTATCCCCCAACTCTTCACATCCCTCATGTTTGACTGGCACATTTGTGATAATACCTAGCACCAATGTATCTTTAGAATATGCTCACTTCACAAGGTACTCTCTATGCCTATCTCTTAAACTGCTACCTATCCTCCTTGCTACCCATCCTCATCAATACCTATCCCTCATGCTCACTTTATAGCTTTCCTACCTATCACAGCTTGTTCAGCTGGGATAGCTCACAACTAACCTTCATTTTGATCTCTTAGTCAACCTATCCCCTAAGGAACAAAATTAACAGTCTACATCACACATACATCTACCTATCGCTCATGCTATATATCCTTGAGGTTACCTATCCCTTAGGCTGCCTATCCTTCATGGTATATAGCCCTCAGTTTTTTAACTTGTCAAGTGGGATAGCATGAATGATATGCAGCATGAAGGATAGGAAGAGGGGAATAAACAACATACATGTAGGATAGGAAGTTAGCTAGTCTAATGATAGCCATGGTTGATAATTCAATGGGCTGAGGGATATGTAAGGTAAACATGAGTGATATGCAGAGTTGAGGATAGGTACAATGAGCAATAGAGCTACTATAAAGGTAGAAAGAATAGAATACAAGGTGAGAGTTACATAGATAGCTAGTTAGGTAGGCTGAGGGCTATATACCATGAAGGATAGGTAGCCTGAAGGAAAGGTAACCTCGAGGATATATAGCATGAGTGATCAGTAGATGTATGCTTGAGGTAGACTGTTGGATTTGTTCTTTAGGGGATAGGTTGACTAAGAGATCATAATAAAGGTTGGAGGTGAGCTATCCCAGCTGACCAAGCTGTGATAGGTAGGAAAGCTATAAAGTGAGCTTGAGGGATAGGCATTGAAGAGGATGGGTAGCAAGGAGGATAGGTAATAAACAGTTAAAGAGATAGACACAGAGGGTACCTTGTAAGGTTAGCATATTCAAAAGATACATTGGTGCTAGGTAATATCACAGATGTCCCAGTCAAATATGAGGGATGTGCAGAGTTGGGGGATAGTCACCATGAGGGATAGGTAAAGTGAATGATAGGCAGATTGAGGATAGGTAGACTAATGGTAAGAATGTACAGAGAAAATTGGGTACAAAGGTGAGGGGTAAACTTTAATTCTTTAAGCCATTTGAGGGAAAACCTAATTAAACTCTAGATGTTTCAAGGGATAGGTAGTATGAGTGATAGGCAGACTAAGGGATAGGCAGTATGTGGGAGAGGCAGAGCCATACGCAGGCAGAGTACTTGTCAGGTTGGGATAGGCAAACATTGGGATATGTAGATTGAGGTACTGACTTTGATTAGCATGTTGCATCTATAAAAAGTTCCAATCATTTTCAATATAACTTTTTTTTACATTTTCAAAATATTCTCATCATTTAACCTCATTTTTAGGTACCTTTGGCCAAATTTTGAGAATCAAGACCACAAATTTTGGATTCAGCAGGATTTTTTGGTATAGGTGGCCCCTTGTTTCCATTTGATATCACTCTGATAAAGATTCCTGACATCTCCATAAACCCCCTTATCTTACATAGGACTCAGTGCTGAACACAAAAGGTAGCCTACTTTTAAGGGGGGGGGGGGGTAGAGGGGGGTGGCTTGCACTATAGGACTCTATGGAGTAACATATCCTAGGGAACCTATACTATTCTTGGTTAGAGTGCGATTCTTAGATGGGATGGGTGGGTGTAGGGTTTAAGGTGGAGGTGTGGGGTTTTAATTAGGATAGTAAGTTGTGAGAAGGCGGGGGTGTTGAGAGGGGGAGTGAATGATGCAAAGGGAATATATGATGTGAGAGTGGCAGGTAATCTTGAGTTTGGATGGGGAAGGGAGGAGTTTGTTGGCTGAAGATCGGAGGTGGAGGTGGAGATTTCCAGGGATTGGGTGTGCGTGTAATGGTGAGACATGCCGTGAGGGACAGGGATCAGGCAGGTGGCGGTGGTTGTGAGGTCTTGTGATGGGGAGATAATACACAAGATCAAACGTGAGACCCCGAGGTGCCTCCAGCAGCCATCGATACGTGAGGTGCGTACAACTGGATCCAGCCTGCACCATGCTCACCGTGAGACACCAATGTAACTAAGATACCCTGCTCTCCTGTATTCGACACGCAGTTCATGTTAACCCTATCACCAACGCTTAGTTCGTTACAACGGGTAGGTTGGGGGAGGGGCTCGAGGTTGTATGTTTTAGGTATTGTGTGATAGTAAACTCCTAGTACCTAATATGGTGCATGATGAGCCTAGATCATGAGCCTGGTTTGGGAAGGTAGAGTCATGTAGCTGGGACCCTGGAGGCAGCAGCAGCAGCAGTCCCCGTGTGTGTGTGTGTGTGTGTGTGTGTGTGTGTGTGGGTGTGGGTGTGGGTGTGGGTGTGGGTGTGTGAGTGGTGTCAATGTCCTGACACCTGGCAGGGTGTGGAGCCTGAGACCCTGACCATATGGCGCCCTCTCTCAGGCTGTTGTGTGCCTGGCCGGCTCTAACTCCCACTTTCTACAACCATATCAACATTCAGCTAAATCCAACTCTCTGCTACATGTTTCCACACTCAATATGGACCTGGGGATGGAGATGGGCTTGGGATACATATATACATTCATATGTAGCCTTGACTCAGAGAAGCAGGCACTATGGAGATGGTTAGGTAGGTGCCGGGGTAACTAATTAAGTAGAAAACGTGTTTATGTGTATACATACATTCAGAACCGCCGGGTTATGCATACATGATTGTCAATCGTCTGGGACATATCGTATATTCCTGTGTCGACAACACTCAATATTTGCTCTCTGCTCTACTCTATCTGGTCCATCTTATTACAGCGCCATAGATATAAACATGCAATCAATATTACCCTCACTGCAAGGTCAATGTGCTGAGATAACCAGTCATTTACAAAAACTCTACTTTGAACGACTTGAGCGGTATTTTCATCACATGTTGGGCATTGGGATATGTTTTGGGTTCGTACTTTACATATGTAAGGATTGCCAGTATCAAACTGAGATATGTAGGGAATGCCCAATGAGGCATACCTTGATGACAGGATACTAACGTAGTAGTAGACACCATCGTGTATTGAATACAACACCAATCGTCTATCACAGAACCTGTTGTTAAAACCACCGCGGTGGTACCGGGCCCCATGGGTGGTACAAGTGTTGAATTCTGGGTCAGTGTCTGCCAATTAGCGCAGACAAAAGAGGGATTGTGTGGGCATGGATTTTATTAATCCTACACGTGTTTAATGGCGTGAATTATTGAGCGGCTCACAGCCTGCCTCTCGGCGAGCAGCTCATTGACAGGCTTCCTGAGCAGCGCCTCACTATGGTATGCGCTGCCTCTTAGGAGCTTTTGATTATACAACAAATGTTGTTTTTTTTTTCTTTTTTATTCGGTTTATATGGAGAAGCATTTTCACAAATTTGAATTTATATGGCACATGAAGGAGATCAGTACTTTGCACAGTAGACAAACCATCTTAACTAAGCTGTTCCTTTGTGATTCTCTCTCCAATAAATTGGTCCCCCATACTAGGACTGCATCACTAAAACACATTAGCTTACTCAAATAAATGACCAGAATGACCTTGATATGAGTAATTCACTATCAGGGTTGATTCATGTTTGCATGGTCTCTGTCCTACCGCCTTGACTGGGGCTGGGGCACTTAATTGATATGCAGCTATCACTGCAATGTTACAGACATACATAAGCAAATGTCCACGAACATGGGATATTTTTACCATGGGATATTTTTACCATGGGGTATTTTTACATATAATGGCTTCGTGGGGTACACCAGCCCCACCCCGGGGAATACGATGTAAAAAAATCCCATGGAAGTGGAAATTTGCATTTATGCTATGGCTAATACCGACGACACTATACTCTAGTTGTCCCTACCACTGCTGCCATGCTATATTATTTTTGCCTGCAGCTTATCCCAGCTTCCGTGAGCAGCCCAGTGGGAGGGAGAGAGGGCATGGACTCACTACTCCCAGCTTCCTCTGTACCCTCCAACCCGCACTCCCACTTCCACCCCAGCCCCACTGCCAAGCCGCAGGAACAGCCGGGAGGGAATTGCTGACTAGTGAATATTTTATGCAGACAGACCTGCAGAAAGTTTCCCATTGTGGCCGTCAGGTGGTGCTCTAAGCCGTCACGTGATTACGCATCTGATCACATGACCGATTCCGACGCCCCCTGGCCGCTGGAGCCGGCTTCAAAGAGCAGCGAGGCGGGATTGAAATGGGCGGTTTCCGTATGCTGTTCAATCCTGGTTTTATCCGCACCCATCTGGCCGGCTATCACAATGCCGTGTAAATGCAGGGCTGTATTGATGTGCTCATCACGTGTTGGGGGCGCTTTACTGTGGATAAAGCCCTTCAAAACAGGCCGCCGACAAACTATACTCATTGGTTGGGTCCTGACTAGTTGGCAGTAATCTGTCAAGCCATAGCTACAATAACACGTAAGCCACTTAGTAAATCATTCCATGACACATTTTGATTCGTTCTCCCCTGCCCACAGGAGGCGACAGGGGATGTAGTTTATGGG
The DNA here is from genome assembly GCA_949317995.1 of Acholoe squamosa. Lineage (NCBI taxonomy): Eukaryota > Metazoa > Annelida > Polychaeta > Phyllodocida > Polynoidae > Acholoe > Acholoe squamosa. The sequence goes on along the minus strand of OX439038.1, from coordinate 32,923,651 downwards.
AGAGTTTGACGGATTGGGGGTACTAGAATTTTTCCATATTGTTTCATGATTTTTCATAAATGTAATCTTTGGGTGTTCAGTTAATAGCATCATTGGGTATATTTTTTTGCATTTTCTTCACATTTCTCATAATTTTCTATGTTTTTATCGTGAAATCAAAGAATCAGATAATCATACAGATTTTTATACAAAAGAAAAATCCGACCTACCGACCCTAGGTTTTTTTAAGTCATTTAACTGGAAACACATGACATTTTTTTTTTGTCCTTGGCCACTAGTAAACTATGATATTTCAGTAAACAAAACACATCTTCTCCACTGTGCTAATATGAACACTATAGGTAAGTGCTCTGACTGTTTCCCTGCCTTGCTTCCACCCTTACATTCCTGACCTTCATTCAGACTGACCGTGTAAGCACGCACACCATCAGATAACGTACGTGTTCATTAAAAATATAAACCTACAGTTAGTTTGAAAAAGAAGATAATAAAAAGGCACTGAGGTTTGACAGGCGATGCAGTAGATCAGTATCAGGCTGCCTGGAGGGCAGGGGTGGGGTGAGTGGGTAGCAGGTAGAGGATGGGGTTAGAAGTAGCAAGGGGAACACGACTAGGTGCGTGGTTACTAATGATTTCTGATCATGACTCCAAGGCACTTAGCGTGTCAGACCCATTGACGCCGTGTGTGTCTCTGCATTGTTACCTGCTTAATGTAGGCATGTAGCTGCAGAAACCAGGAATGACGATAGTTTGCTGATAGGAATTCTGCTTATTGGACGCACGTGTAGTAGTACATGTACATGATGATGTCGAGTTTCTGTCACAATGATGCTGCCTCAGATCACATTAGGGGTTAGTTGCGATGGGCAAGGCATTATGTTCATCAGTAAGTGTCAGAGGCGTAGGAAGCAAATTGGGGGGGGGGGGCAGGGGTCTCGGTTGGGGGGCCCGCTATTTTTTTTATATAGGCTTATATAGGGAACCTCTTCATTAATGGGGGGGGGCAGGCCCCCCTGCCCTCCCCCTTTTCCTACACCCCTGAATGTGGATCACAATACTTAACTGTTATGCTTTGTACCAAGTGTCTAAATGTCTCTCAGGAATATAAGTATAACTTTCGTTGAAAAGTCATCCCTAAAACTCGGGTATCTTCTCACAGCCAAGTACAGAGATGAATGGGATATGTTTGATATACATGTAGCTCATTGTAGTAGATACGACCCATTCCTAAGATGGTAACATCAGCACTGATTACTGCAATATCATCAATTGCTGTCCATAACACAAATAAATACTCATATGATCACTCATAAATTGAAACAATCCGACTTTACCATTGCCGATTAGCTGTTCATAGATCAATAACCAATCTATGAGTGATCGATAAGCCGAATAACATGCTCTAACACACCAACGTAAATTTACCATTGCTGCTAATCATCTACCATGATATACCATGTATTTGTCAGTGCAGAATGGATGTATGCTGTTTTCTTTACCACCACTGTCACACCCAAGCACCTTTCCATCGCATCTCATAGATCCGAACATCACCACACGGTCTTTGATTTTACCGTAAAACTACCAATACTAAACCCCCGTATATCCACCCCCACCCACCCATCCTGGTACCCACCCACCCTCTCACCCTAGTACCCTCACCCCTATCGGCACGCCATCTGGTGGTTGGTGGGCGGCTTGATCACGTGACTTACCTGGTACTCGGCGGCCTCGATGGTTAAAGCCACATCAGGCCAGGGACCAGCGGACCGTGTTGGTGATAGATGTTGAGGGACCAGCGCCTCTGATTAGATTCATCAATATGGTGGGTGGGGGTGGGGATGGGAGGGAGGGTAAGGGGCAGGTTATTGGTGTAACGGACTGTGGCTGTGTACTCAGGGCTAGATTCCCGGGGTTAGATCACATAGAGGGTAAAGAGGGTTCGCGGAAGCTGAACGTGGGTTTTAACAGTCAGGAGCAGAAGGCTCGTATTCCAAAGAGGTTAAACATACACAATGTATGCCTAAGACATGTTTGGGCAATAGTAAAATGAGTGACACAGGTGACTTGGTCTCCTCACTTAGAGTGGACCCCATGTTCAACAATTATCATTTAGCATCCACCATACCCCCACCCCACCTTGCTCTCTCCTCTCCTTCCCACCTTCCACCCACTCCCACCTTGTTAGGGGATCATTTTTTACCACCATAAATTAGGGTCACTGCAGGTCACTTAAGGGAACTCCTCATGAAATCTTAATTTTCTAATTAGATTAATCTGGATCGAGGCACAGGAGGAGTTTGACCTCTTTTTGCTGGCATCAGCTCAGGAGGACCCTCAGGAGGCCAGTCTGACTTTTTTCTCGTATTATCGCCCGCCCTCGAACGATGCGCGCGCATGTGTGCCCTGATTGGCCGCTGTTTGGCGGCGCCATGCTGATCATCCGGACTCTTTGTTTGCGCGGGAAGTGTGGTTGCCATGGCTACGCGAATTAGGGGCACATGAGGAGTCAAGCGTTGATCTGATCGTCCCCGTACAGGAAGACGGTACATGCCTCCCTGTGGCTCCACCTGCCTGTCGTCATGGTGACAGGAGCAGCTCCCTCCTCCCACAGGGGGTACGTGAGCAACTCGTCCTGGGTCATGTCAGCAGGCACCAGGAGGGCCGCCTGAGGACACGACTCTCTCCACACCATGCCACTAGTGTATTAACAACAGGGGGAGAAGTTACTGTTTGCCTCATACCTGAGTGGCTCGAGAATTTACACACACACACACACACACATATATATATATATATATATATATATATATATATATATATATATATATATATATATATATATATATATATATATATATATAGTTAGATCTCCCACAGCTCTCTACGCCATACTCTGTAATCCGATGCATCATTTCAAGAAGCTAAAGGAATATGGAATGTTGTCATCATCTTGTAGAAGTGTACTTTGCGGTGGGTGGATATGGCATTTTTCACGAATACCAATCACTAACCGTTGTTTGCACACATCTTGGCTGAAACGCAAACAGCCTGCGGCAACTGGAACCATGAGGATTTGGAAAGGAGGAGGGAGCTGCTGGTCATGTGTGTGCGTGTAAAAGTGTTGCCAACTGCAGGTCACTGTCTAATAACGTATTGAAGTCATATTACAACGATACTAAAAAGTAAACGGTTCACAAAGTCTTCATTGGTGTTGTTGACCGAAAGATAACCGACTACTTACTACATTTACGGATTCATAATACATGGTAAGTGCATTTCAGATTACAAAAAGATGCTTTCACTGTCATTGTTTGGTTTTGACCTTCGTTCCCATCATTCTTTGTTCGTTTTGTGCCCTTTTGTTTCATTAAATTGATCCCCATGGTTTCTTAATCCCTTCTTAAACACGAACCGTGACCTGTTTTAGTGCAGTGGCGAAATCAATGGCGGAAATAACCCAGAACAAAACTGGTGGTCGTGGCCGTTTGCCAGGCCTTTCGGCGTCTCCCAGGATGCTTTGCCCCGCCTGCCACCTTGTCCTTCCGGCTGTTGGTACCTGAGGGAGGTATATAAGAACCACACACAGCGTTGCCGAGAACCAGCAGCACTCCAGCTGTAGGCTTTGTGATGGGTTCTCATTTAAGGCTTCTCCGTAGGCCTTACTACATGGAACTTGAAACATACATCTCATCAAAAAAGGAGGGTTTTCATATTGTTGCATAAGAGAGTAACAATACCCCAAAATTGAGGGCTATGGCATATGTATACACCCTTCAAGAAGACTTGATTAGGAACAATGCTGATCAAGGTCTATCTTGAGGAAACATCATGTATATCATTTCCTTCACAGGCAAACGCCCTATTATGCATTCCAAACATGCTAAATTCGGTTCCTGAATTGCCTAAGCAAATTTATCGCTGCAAATAACTCGGATTGTTCTCGGCTGAGTAACATTAGAATCCCCTGCTGAGGGTGCATAAAAACCAGGTATAGAGCCAAAAAACAAAGAAGCTATATTTCCGGTAACATGGTCCAAAAAGTTGAGGCAGGTAGGTCGGATTTTTTTTTTCATCTAAGGCCTAAGGTAATAATACTTTGCCAGGTTTTCAATGGTTATTATAACAAAGGATCGTTTCCTGTATGAAATATGAGAAAATGATGGGGAAATACATGTATATCTTGCGAATAAAAGTTATCACATGAAAACTTTGAAAGAAAGAAAAATTGAAAAAATCTTAAAAAAATGAAAGAAAAATCTGAGGTCGGCCCCTTTTGGATGAGGACGGTCGGGTGACCAGAAACCTTTTTTTTTTGGCCTAGGCATAAACCATGCTCATTCTGCACCTATTCCGGGACAGAACAGAGGAGATTGGTGTTTCACCTTGCCACCAGGTGGGGCAGGTGTAGACAGGTACCACTGACAGCCTGATAGGGTGCCCTACGGTAAACCACAGCTCATAGCCAATATATCAACACCAATTACTACCATATCACCAACACATAGCAGTGCTTCTGCTCACTTAAGACGAATTCAATGTGTGTGTGTGTGTGTGTGTGTGTGTGTGTGTGTGTGTGTGTGTGTGTGTGTGTGTGTGTGTGTGTTTCTTCTGAAGTAACTTCACTTCGTACAACCTTTAATGTAACCAATTGGTGGAATTCATATAAGTAGCATTCTGGCTCAGATAAAAGGAAATGCAGAAGACCTGTATTCGAAGTTTTAATAAAAATAGACAGTCTTATTTGTAGAGCACTTATCTTGCAGGGAATAGTGACACTGAAAACTCCTTCCCTTGCAACTCCATTACATAGATGGCATTAGATTTCAGTCTTTTACAGAGCACACGACTCCCTATCTCACCCCATACCTACACCTGTATTACATGCCGCACTCACCATTGCCCATGAGTGTAGACTCCCCTATACCCCAGTGGAAACATTGACCTTGGCCCTGGGTAATGTGTCAGCCAGTACCCGGGTGGTTTACCTCTGACATTTGGCTGCTGTGAGCAGCTCGGGGGCAGGTCTGTGAGCAGTTGTATGAGCAGCTCAGGTCCAAAACGTGGTGTTGTATGTGTGTAGTCCACACTGATACAGGTTTAGGAACATGGAGCAGGTTAGTGGAATGAGCTGCTTGGGTGAGCTGCTCTATAAGACTGGTGCCTCTCTGCTGGCAGCAGGGTGAGGAGTTGGGAGGGTGAGATGTACTAGGCATGGGTGCAGGTCTCTCAGCCTGTCAAAACTACCCTAGTTTGAAGGGAATTTCGTTATAAAAACACCGGGTATTTGTAAAAGTAGAATACCAGGAGTTACAAACTGCTTATAAACAGGGAAAAGTGAAGTGGAAATGTTCATGTTTTAGCCAACTGGTTACCTACTCTATTTATAGGGGTATTGCATTTATAAATTCTCATGTGGTTTAAATATTTGCAAACGAAAACAAATGCTGGGGGATATTCCTGCAAAGGGAATTCCTTCTTAATACAAGGTAGAAGATTAAAGTTTAGTTGTCGGTCCCTAATGCATACTGTCCACCCTGGGGGGGGGGGGGGTGGAATATACAGAGGTTGCATGTTCTTTTGTAGAAGGCACCATTGCTTGATTTGGGACCTTCCAAGATAAGCACTGATGAGAGCCAGTATGATGGGTACCATTGGTTGTTAATACATCCCGCTACCTCCATATACGGTTGTTTAGTTTACACATTGTCATGTCCCAATTTAGATAGTATTTAGAAGTACATTTTATAAGTATAGTCTACCGCCTGGTGACATATCCTAAATGTACAAAGTGCAGGGAACGGGACTGCCATACAGCTTTCACCTGTGTTATGAATTAAAACAAATAAGCATGGTAAGTCGTTTGATGTAGGAAGCATTATATGTCGTATTTAAGGTAGGTGTAGATCTGCATTATCGCCCTCTGTTGGTCACTGACTGACTGATGCACCCACTAACGGCTAGTGTTGACAGTAAACGACGCTGATTGGATCGTCGGGCCTTCCTGTCCAAGGCACATGACAAGGCAGTGCTAGACTCGGGTCTCCTCCTAGTCTCGTTTACGGAGCGCTGCAGCGACCCCAGGGCAGGCCATGCGCCATTCCTTATCGTCGGCTGACGGGCCGGAAGTAGGCGCGGGGGTATGGGAAGGAGGAAGTGGGGGCAGGGGTGTTCCACTGGTGGCGGGTCGGGTCGAGAGTGGTAATCTTGTATTGATCTTGGCAGGTCAGAGGTGGAAAACACCCCAGGACCAAGATTTACGTGCGAGAAAGAGAGACCCTTACCCCCATTCCTATACCCCACAGCCTACCCCCTGTCACCTCCTGTGTACATGTACCTCATTCTTACCTACTGTCACGCCCAGAGTCATCTATACTGGAGGAACGTTCAACCCAGGACAAAGTCCGATCAACCTACCCCCTGTCACCTCCTGTGTACATGTACCTCATTCTTACCTACTGTCACGCCCAGAGTCATCTATACTGGAGGAACGTTCAACCCAGGACAAAGTCTGATCAACCTACCCCCTGTCACCTCCTGTGTACATGTACCTCATTCTTACCTACTGTCACGCCCAGAGTCATCTATACTGGAGGAACGTTCAACCCAGGACAAAGTCCGATCAGCCTACCCCCTGTCACCTCCTGTGTACATGTACCTCATTCTTACCTACTGTCACGCCCAGAGTCATCTATACTGGAGGAACGTTCAACCCAGGACAAAGTCCGATCAACCGACCCCCTTCCCTGCAGCCCCAGGGGATGTAATAGGGGCAACCTAAACGCTTCCTAATAAGTATCCAATCAATCTTACAACCATTGGCCAAAGTGACTCGCCAACCATCCCTATTCCTGACCGCTGCCTCCAGGGCATCCCCGCAAATTTCCTCCCGTGTCCTCGGCCCCCGCGCCACCCCCACCACCCCCGGGACTCACAAGTCCTCCCTCGACAGCCCATCAGCCACTTGCCTATTCCCCACTGGCCGCAGAGCAGAGGAGATGGATATCCTCTGGTTTGACATCTTGGCCCCATCAAGATGCGGCCTCTACTGCCCGCGGCCCCATGTCTCGGCCAGCCCGGACCTGGTAACGGACGGCGTTAGGGGCCTTGTAGGGCGACGACCTCTGCCCTTGTGCTGACCCACTCTATATCTTGTCTGTACGTGAGGCTACGAAAGCTAATGGTACTGAGATATTCCACGCTAGAATTATATAGGTGTGGTCATATTGCCCAGTGGATTGAGGAGCTGCAACGGCAGTACAGAAGAATATTGGATGTGGCTATAACCTCAGCTTGCATTATGGATGCAATGTAAAATGGTGGATTGAAGTATAATTACATGCACATAAGATTGGAGCCTAAGTCCTCCTTTCAATCAATCTCTGCACATCTGGAGCCTGTACAAATGATACATGGTTGATCAGATATGGAGGGAATGAAGGGACACATGGAAACATATGGGATGGCATACATGGATAGGATCAGGGTACCTGTTTGTGACAGAGAGGCCTGTGCCTTCTGCTGAAGTAAGGGCATAAATAACAAATAGAGGTTCACGAGTTGATTCTAGTGGCAGATAGGAAGCATGAGGCTGTAGGCCCAATGCCTTCTTATCTAGCCACTGGAATCAACGAGTGAACCTCTATTTGTTATCTATGGCATTTATACCATTAAAAAAATTATTTTACCTTATAAAGCCATGAAAATCAATGTTATTTGTTGCGAGTAGACCTTATTCCTTCCTTCGCCATATTGGTTTCTCGGAGAGACAACACTGCCTGGACGCAAAGTGTTACGTTGATGTGTGTCCTGCAGGCATTTTCATAGAGCTACCGCTGGTAAGGAGTGCGCGCGACGGCCAGAATACCCATAGAGCATATGCCAATGTGACAACTTGTGTCTCGCGGCGGTAAAGAATCCGTCAACATGACGCCGAAAATTTCGCTTGATTCGATTTTTCTATCATCAATCCTATAAAATATACATGTCAAATCATGGCGAATTAAAGGTAGGTGCTAGAATATAATCTCTACTTTCATCCTCTATAAGCATTAAGGTCTTATTGCTATAGTTTTTTTATTATCGAATTAAATCTATCATGTCAACTTGCTGTCACGTCGTCTCGTCTCAAGTGTCAACATCCATTCATTTAGCGCATTCGAACGTCTTTATCCCCTCCCAGCACCGTAAAATCGTGCAAGAATGTGATAACCATGGTATAATACTCAGTAGTCATTTCAGTCATTGTGGGACCATACATTACCGTCCATTGGAAGGACCAGTACTTGGTGCTGTACATGAGAGAATTACAAATGGCTGCAGTCTAATACTCCCAGTACCTAGTCTGTGCACACCCGCCCCCGTATATGTGGTGTAGCATATACTCGGTATATGCGGATATAAATATAAACGTTTGAACTTGGACTGTGTCCCCCCTGGTGGGAACCTATATAACTACTACTCCCACAGGCGTACAGGTGTGTGTAGGCCTCACATCCACTCACCAACCCCAGGGAGAGGTCTTGTGTATATAAATTTTTCTTTTTCTTACCTGGCTGGAGGTTTATTTCCCAGTCGGTAAATAAATGCACGCCCAACCTTGGATCAGAGTCATCTTATTATTTAATTACTTATGTTACTCAAGGAATTAGAGATAGATTTATCTTGTAGCTCACATCTACTATATTGATCAGTTCCTTGAAATTCCTTCCTTCTCTAAACCACCTAAAAGGGTCTAAATTTCATCTTTTCTGTCCCCTCTTTGTGTATGGTGCACATGTGCACGGGCTCCGACACATTTGCTTGTGAACTTGTATAGTGCACTTTTCTCGCCATGAATATGACCTTAGCTGTTGAAATGGCTTTAAGGGAATACTGTAGAAACTGGTGGTGGAGCCTGTGGACCCGCTGTGGACATTTTGAGAACTTTAACATGCGCACTAACACCACCTGGTGCATAGTCCCTTGCACACCAGCTCCACCTGGTGTCTCACACCTTTGAGAAAGGTTTTTTAGTTGAAAGTTCCAAGAAAGGCTTGGATTCATGACCCTTGGATTTGGAGTCAGCCACTCAACCAACTGAGCTAACCAGACAGGTACTAGAAGGGCATACTGCTCAGTGGCGGATCCAGGATTTAGAAAAGGAGGGGGCACGGCCCCAAAGGAGGGGGTGCACCCCCTATTTTGGAGCAAATTTTGGGGTCCTCTTTAAGTACTGGGAAAGGGGGGGTGCCCCTGCAGCCCCCCCCCCCTCTAAATCCGCCACTGCTACTATAGTAGTCAATGGTGCATGACTGCAGTACATGGTTCCTCAAGGGAAGGTAGAAACCTTTTTAAATTTTTAAAGAAACCATATGGCAAACAATTCTGTTTCTGAGATATGTTTTACAAGAGATATTCTCCTAAATTGTGAGCAGGTTTAGTGTCTGTTCTATAGAGCATTCATTAGAAAATATCATGTCATGCATGTGATAGAACACTACCATTTCCTACATAAAAATCCCAATTATTTGATATCCTTAAACATCTATTACTCACTAAGAAATTAATTCCTTCGCCTCTGCAGCCTCCTCATAAATGTGAACCATAGACTTCTTCATGTAGTGGTATTTTAAAAATCACTCTGGCGTGTGAGGTCCCCAGATAGGTGTAGTATTTCACTTGCTGGATGGTGATGGCGAATTTTAATGTTAGGGTCCTTTCTGGAAATGAAACTCCTATAAAGGTGGGGAAAAACGTCTTCATTAGTTCCCATAATGTCGGTCCATTTCCCATGTGTTTCTGGCCTGTCAGTTACCTTTACCGTGCCCTTATCAGGTCTCTTTCCAGTGGTCTTATCAGGTCTTTATGTGTCTCCCTGTATCCGTTATGCTGCACACCGCCAATTATTTTTTACCAGGGATTGCTTTCAGGCCCTAGTTTCCTATTTAATCTTTTCGTGATTTGTGATTTTCAACTCTGCAGTTGCCGTCTTTATCTTTTATTGTACAGTGCCTCCCATGGTTAGATTACTTACCCCTTCTTAATACTTGCCTTTCTTCTTGTACCATCCTGTACTAATTAGTTTTCATGCACTGATAAAAACAGGCCTGTAATTGTTAGTCAATACGGACTACGTTTCTATAGTCAAGTGAATGTATCTCCTACGACTATACTTGCTATAGTCACTGGTAACTAACCTATCTTAGTCATATAGTCACCATATAGCCATGCCGTGATGCTTAGCATCAAGTACATAGTCACTGTAACTAATATGTATAGTCATCTTGACCAATACCCATCAAAGATGGCTGCTACTGCTGCAGCATGGCTTAGCTAGGAACTGTTTTTAAAGTTGTACCCATCACCAAAGAAAAACAAAACATGCTATATACCAAATGAAAGCTTAGAATCTCAGGATTACAGATATGCCAGGTGTAAAAAAAAATGCAAAAACCTTAATTTTTAGAATATGAGTTTAAAGAAAAAAAGTAATTAAATTATTGTTAATTCAAATTAATTCATCAAATCCTAGTATTAACAGCAATTTCAGTAAATAATGCAACTATCTATGGTTGAACCAGTGTAGGTACATGTGTTCAAAATGGGGATCATATTTTGAGATGAATTAGGTCAGTAGGTCAAATGTCAGGTCCGAAAATAGGTCATCTTCTGTTAAACTATATATGTACCTATACTATAGACCTAGTGACAGGTCTCCACTAAGCTCTATTAGGGGTGCAAACCTGTTCTTGTAATCCTTATTCATGCTGCATTGGTAACCAAGATGAATGTAATATGTAATGAATAGACTTGAACGAATGCCTTTCAGGGGATGATATATTTTTTTTCTCTTGCGACTGTAAGGGGACGAGAAGGAGCTCCCCCATTTTTGTTGATGTCCCACTCGCGCAGACCGCCAAGAAAAGCATTCCATAATTTGCACATATTATAGACTATGTGAGATGAATAAAAAAAAGATTATATATTCTATTTACTCCTACCAAGCTCCCAATGATGATTTGAAGTGTAAATTCTCTCAAAATGGCCAGAATATGATGAAGTGTTATGGTACCGCGTAGCAAATCCGAGCAGACGGTTAGTTCAATCACTATACACCAGGCGGCGACACTTTCACGGGCCTAAACTCACTTGCAGTGGGAACAGACCGAAGGGGTAGTAGTAGCATTGTTTTTTATGGGTTTGCTATGGTTCCACTTCTATTAAGTTAATGCCCATGGCTGGTTGATAGGCTATACACCAGATGGCACGAGAGGTCATATTGACAAACATAACGGCGAAGACGCACGGCCTGTCACCCGCTTCGAAAGTTTACAATTTTTTTGTATTAATTACAGCCATAATATCAAGGAATCTAGTCAACAGGGAGGTTGAATAAGGTTTCAAGGATGTTCTGTCCAAAGTATATCGTTTCATTTGGTATATATGCTTCACAAATGGAAGATTTACGTTGGTGTCAACTCACTGTCAAGGTATGTCCGGTCCACTGTCATCTTGGATTCTTTTATCCCGATATATGAGAACTTGTTGTATCCAGTTTAGGCATTGAAAATTTTTCCGAAACTCGATAACCATGTTATAACAAAGTATAAAGCCACATTTTAAATGGTATGATATCAGCAATATATTTATCTAGAAATAGCATGTATTTTCTCAGTAGTAATACCAGGGGCGTGGGAAGCAGTTTCAGAGCGGGTGGGACCAGGGGGGTTTTCTGCAATTTTTGACCTCCTTTTGCTTGACCTTTTAGTAGATGATCTCATTCTTATAAACAGCACGCCTGATCTCATACAAGCAAAGAATCTACTGCAGGAGGATGTCAAGAGGCTAGAAAAAAAATATTGTCATAGGCAATGATGCCTTGAAAGAAAAGACCACCCTATAGATATTCATCACGATTTTTAATGGGTAAGAATAAAGGGCGATGTCGTCATGATGCACCAATGCAGTGAGGTAGTCTACTCAGCAGGGCTGTATTTGTGCATCATGCGTACATAATGCATCTACTTTTATGATCTACCGTAATCTCCCGCGTAGAAGAAGCGGTGCGCGTAGAAGACGCTCCCCAAACTCACGGTAGGCTGGTTCGCGTAGAAGACGCATCCAACCCCTCTGAATCGATTTGTAAAAAAAACAAAACATACAAGACGCCCCCCCAACTCAGCAGGGGGGGTTCGTGTATAAGACTCACCCCCCCACCCCCCCCCCCACCCAAAATTTAAAAGAAATGTTAAGTCTATGCTGTCGTCGGCCCATGCGTTCCCTACACCCCGGCCAGCCATGCCGCTTTGTCTATAGTGTCAACCTGTTGAGTCTATGCTGTCGTCGGCCCATGCGTCCCTACACCCCGGCAGGCGTGCGGACCATTCCCCGGTCTGCCGCGGCGCTAGCGCTATGAGTCAATGCTGTCATCGGCCCACATGTTCCCTACACCCCGGCAAGCCATGCCACTTTGTCTATAGTGTCAACCTGTTGAGTCTATGCTGTCGTCGGCCCATGCGTCCCTACACCCCGGCAGGCGTGCGGACCATTCCCCGGTCTGCCGCAGCGCTAGCGCTATGAGTCGATGCTGTCATCGGCCCACATGTTCCCTACACCCCGGCAAGCCATGCCGCTTTGTCTATAGTGTCAACCTGTTGAGTCTATGCTGTCATCGGCACACGGTCGGCGTCTTCCCCGCCAAGCAAATCTACAGCGACCGGTCTGCCGCGGTGCAGGCGCTATGAGTTCAAGCTGTCATTGGCACACGGTCGGCGTCAAACCCGCCAAGCAAATCTACAGCGACCGGGCTGCCGCGCTTGGCGCTATGAGTTCAAGCTGTCATCGGCACACGGTCAGCGTCAAACCCGCTGAGCGCCTGTACACCGACCGGGCTGCCGCGCTGCTGGCTATATGAGTTCAAGTTGCACCGGCACAAGGTTGGCGTCAAACCCGCTGAGCGCCCGTCGACACCTCCCGGTCTGCCGCGGTGCAGGCTCTATAAGTTCAAGCTGTCATCGGCACACGGTCGGCGTCAAACCCGCCGAGCAAATCTACACCGACCGGTCTGCCGCGATGCAGGCTCTATGAGTTCAAGCTGTCATCGGCACACGGTCGGCGTCAAACCTGCCGAGCAAATCTACACCGACCGGTCTGCCGCGGTGCAGGCTCTATGAGTTCAAGCTGTCATAGGCGCATTTTCCCAAATGAGATGTTGGAAAACCCCGCGTATGAGACGCACCCCCAACTTGAAGAAATCCTATAAGAAGCACAAGGCATTTGTTTGGCGTAGAGGACGCGTCTTCTACGCGGGAGATTACGGTAATGTTGTCATAATGTACTCTTTAAGGGTAGCATAGTGCTGTATGTCGGCATGAGGCTTGATGCATTTTATTGGTTTCCCATACAAAAACCCTTTACAGGCAACATTATGCATTTTATTGGTTGTACCATACAATAGCCCTTCACAGGCAACATAATGTTTTATTAGTTAAACCATACAATAACCCTCTATAGGCAACATGATGTTTTATTAACCCTTTAAGGGCCGCAGATACAGATACAGGAGTGCATCCTGCCCATTGGTCGTCATGATGCACTCATCATGCCCATTGGTCGTCATGATGCACTAATGAAGTGCTGGCAAGACTGTTTTTATTACTCATTATTTGTCAGGAAGTAGTCAATACATGTATATGTCAGCAATTACTTACTATTGTCTGCAATTGGTCAACATATGTCAGTATATGTTACATAGTACATAGGCAAATGTTCACGAGTGGGGAGAATTTTTGAGGGTTACCTTACGCGCAGATCAGGTGCCGTATCGCACGACGCCCGCAGGGCAGCGTGCGATGCGGCACCTGATCGGCAAGTGAGATAACCCTCAAAAATTCTCCCCACGAGTGTTCATTTGCATTTATTTCATGTTATTTTGATCTAAAACTGCTGAATTACAATAGAATTTACCAGAATGACTCCCCGTGCGCATTGTTTACATCGCCATCTTGGAGCTATGACGTCATCAAATGGTCACGTGACCTCAGCGTGTGATATTTTCGCGGGTTATCGCACGGGGGGTGTGAGATAGGGAGCTGCAATGGTAAAGCTATGGGCTGTCAGTATCTCGGGCATACCAATATGAAATAAATTGTATATAGCACATTGAACACAGATGTCACTGAAAGCCTCAGGCTTAGCCTGTGACCTTAACCATTTTTGAAAAGATAAAAGATATTCCCAAAACTTCCTCCGGTGTAGTGTGGTAAAGGAAAAGATGCAAGTCAGTGATTGGAATGTATAGAGTCGACGTTTCGGCCTTTTCAGGCCTTCTTCAGGACTAATTTATTTCACAAGCTTGACAAGTATATGGAAGCTGGAGCCCTTTTCATAGAGTCATTTTCTGACTTTGACATATTTTGATTTGTAACTTTTGAGCAAACGATGAGAACACACAACTTTATATTTCACAACTCTGAACAATAAAAGTTTTGTTGTATATATGTGTAAGTATATATCTAGTATAAATAATTAGATTAAATTTACACATAAATATATCTACATAAATATTTGAGTGGCTGTAGCGCCTGATAGAAGTTTTATAAAAAAACTCATGTGGAGGGTTGATCTCTGGAAATTTGCAACACTAGTTCATAGGCTCATGTTTGTCTTTGAGTGACAGGGTACCATCCGAGTTGAGGTTGAACCAATGTCTTTGTGACCTAGAGTATAGGGGGGCCACAGTGTTCACCACAAATGTATTGTCATCTACATGTATAAAGTTAACTGGGGGATTTTTTTCCCAAGGATATGGAATCTCTACGTTGAACACTTCTTCAGTGTTATCGGTGCAATAGGACAGATCACATTTCTGTGCAATATTTGGAGTGAGTGGAGTTGAGGGGGCTGGTTCAGGATTGATATCGGTGAGGTTCATCGCCATGGAGATCAAGTCATCAGTTTGTTTTTCATCCAAGAGGGGAGTAGTCTTTAGACTCTCTAAATCGGCCATGTAGTCTTGGTAACATGTAATGTCTATGTTAAAGTCTGGCCATGTTGGTATAGATTTGGGCAGGGTGGTGGCGGCAGGATCGATTTTTACTGTCGCATTAGAGTTTGATGGTGCTGTGGAAAGGTTGGTATCAACAGCGTTTTTGTAGGCAGTGTTGAATATATTGTCACGTTTTCTAACATGTTCCTGGAGTTGTGCTTGGAAATCTGGTGGACTGGCATGTTTTTCAATGGGGACGTAATTTAGACCATGGGTGAGTGTAGAATCAGGATGTGTACGTCTTTTATGGCGATTAAAGTTGGACTTACGGTTGAACATGCGGCCACATTCAAGGCAGGTAACCTTTGAAAGGCCGTGTTGTTGATTAATGTGTCTTCGTAGGGCCGCCAGTGTTATAAAGACAGTTTTACATCCATAGCAACTTAGTCCCATTATTGGTGATCGTTCATGCCCCGGGGTATTTGTGTGCCTAGTAGTTTAATCCACGCCTGCTCCAGTCTGAGTCTGTCATTTAAATGTTGCGCACTGCTATCAACAACTGTCATACGTACGTAACCATGGCCACAGCCAATATCGTTACGAAAATGTGACGCAACGTTTGTGTCTCTAGGGGGACCGTCGCTAGGGGAGATGTCGCCAAGGTGTTGTCCAAGTCGGATTTTGGCCGCATGGCCGGATTGTCCTACATATTGTAGTCTGCATCGGGCACATGTTAAGACATAAATGATGTTATTCGTACGACATGTGTTGTGGCCTACAATGTTGAAAGTTTTGCCGTTGGATGTGCTGGTGATGTCTGTGGCTTCTTCCATTTTTGGGCAATGTTTGCATCGGCCGCACGCTGTGCTGCCGGGTGACCTAGATTGGTAGGGGTGTGCTGTGTGTACCAAAGACGTTCTCAAGCTGTGAGCTTTGCGGTACGCTATCATCACACGTGGTGGGTACTTGTGATTGTGAATGGGGTCTGCTGTGAGTACCGGGGTCAGTGATTTCAGGAAGCCGGCCACTGGGAGGTGTTTTGGGTTGTATTCAGTCACATAAGTTACTACATTTTGCTCAAGCTTGGGCGGTGGATTGAGTAGTAAACCCCGGTCAAGACCCTGTGCTTTAGCCTTGGCTATCCTTAGTAATTTGGCTGGGTAACCATGGTTACTGAAGGTTTCTAGGAGTAATTTGCTGTCTCTCTCGTAGTCATCAGGATTGGCATCGATCTTTTTTAATCTCATCAGTTGGGAGTATGGGATGGATCTTTTCAAAGCTGTAGGATGATATGAGCTGTAATGAAGATATGTGTGGGCGTCTGTGGGTTTCTGATAGAGTCTGGTTTGTAGATGACCTGTGGGGGTCCTGTAGACTGTTGTGTCCAGAAAGTTTACCTTTTCTTTGCTCAATTCCGCAGTGAATTTGATAGTGGGGTGGAAGGTGTTTATCCACTCTATGAATGCCTCTGCTTCAGGTTGTCCTCTGATGATGGTAAATATGTCGTCAATATATCTTAACCAGACAATTGGTTTGGTGGTGCTTGCTTGTAGTAGTCTGCCTTCTAAATCAGCCATAAAAAGGTTAGCATAATTTGGGGCCATTTTTGTGCCCATGGCGGTGCCTTCCTTCTGTAAATAAAAGTTCCCATTAAATTCAAAAGCATTTTTTGTCAGGATGAAGTGGAGAAGCTTGGCAATTTTTTGTAAGACACACTGAATACCGATGGATGAACAAGATAGGGTGAAGATTAGACCTGATTATGTCCTGATCTGTCACTGTCTCCTGTGTAAAGCATCCAGCAAACATGATTGTGCTCTTTCTTTTTGTGCACAGAAATCTGTGACATCATCAATCTATGAGCTCTGCACATAGTCTGAATGATTACTTTCATGACTAATATGTGAATAATGCATATAGTCATCTGACTATGGGTGTCAAAATATGCTGGTATAGTCAGCTCTGACTACAGGTTTTATTATCAGTGTACATTCATTCCTCCATCCATTGCAGTGGATCTTTGGGACAATGTTTTTTTCGCTCACACCTTTGCTTTATATGTAGTCCTCGATGTAATCTCAGTCTAATTCTTCACTGTACCCTCTTTATCACCTTTCAAGAGGTTTTTCTATACCAATTAAGAGACGCCACTCATTTTTTATCGATTTAAAAAAAAAAATGGGAGGAATTGCTTCTGTTTCCAAGTACTTGCTATATAACGTACGTCTATTTCCTGCAGAAATTTGACAAACTTTGGGGAGGGAGGGATCGAATTCTGGTTTATGAGCAGCTTGAGAAAGGTATTTCTGCCATCCCATATGTAGCCTGTGGGTCTCATTCAGTTCCCTAGATAAGACACGCCCCTATGTGTTTCTCTTATTGTTCGCCTTCATTGCTTCATCTATCGCCTTATCATGGTGCGACATGAGTACGTGTGTTGGGGTTGGAATTTACTGAGACACCTGCAGTTTCCTTGGTAACGTCAGTTTAATGGTGGCGCCCGAGCGGAAGGCGCGATGTCGACTTACGTTGATCAGCCTAATGGGGCTGGTGATGAACCACCCGCGGCACTGAGTGATCGGCCTGATGAGTCTGGCTTGCCGTAAATAAGTCACGGACACTATCTGGGCAGAGCGACTCTACGTCAGGCCTGACGTGCATGGTTGTCACGATGATAATTTGGGCAGTTGGAGTGGAGAAATGGCTGAACAGACAACGGCACACATTCCCTATAGGTGAGGTTCCACTACGCGATTTTTGCAGAGAATCGCAGCAATTCTCAGAAAATGGGAGACAAACATGGGTTAAAGAGTAGTATTTGTTACCATTACAAGGTAGAATGTATATGTTGAGGGAGCTATTTGTTTATCTGGGGATGTGATTGTGTGCGATCTCAAGCAAGCTTGTGTTGTCAAAGAGATGTTTTTGTTTACTAAATCAAGCTGATGTTATGTAAACATTGCAGACTTTTACATTGGGGAGTCTCTGCAACTCAATATCAGACAGGTTTGATTTTTACAGTACAAGACCCTGCGATCTGTGTGACTTCTGTGATGTTATCTATATTTTGCTGTGTCGATGTTTATAATTATATTGAACTCCCACCCAATCACAGAGTCTATGCAGTTGCAGGTTAGTTTGTAAATATGGCACTCAAGGAGAGAGATCACCCATGAAATGACCCCTGAAATCTCATGTTTACATTTTTGGATCTCATGTTTACAATATAGGAATGTCAACACCCTATACCTTAGGCACTATAGGGATAGCAGTTAGTGAGAATGTGCCAAAAAATCGCGTAGTGGAGCCTCCACTTATCTCTGATTTGGTGGACCATAAGCAACGACTATCCAGAAATAGTAAGATATGGGGGCAGTGTGAGATATCGCCTACTGGTGTTAGATATTCTAGTTCACATATTGCTACTCATTAACTCGGAAAGCCGAGTTTTAATAGACGGGTAGGGGCACTGGAAGATCGCTAAATGAGCATTTTTGACCTGGTAGTGTTCAGTTCAACCTCAAATAACATGAAAATGGAGAAATATGAGAGAAAATGAAACATATAATGAAATAGTAGACATGTTCAAGAATTTGGAGGTGTAATTGTTACCTGTTATATCTGTCTAATTTCTCTGATTTTGAGGTTTAAAAAAAAAAAGATCATCTGAAGTCCAACTTAGATGCTTGGTGCCCTCAATGGTTTTCTATGGAGGTGTCATTTTGGGTGTCGGGTCCGGGCGGGTTGGGTGTCACATACATGATCAGAATGTAATGGAAAATGAATATTGCATGTTAATCTTGTTTCTATGTTTTTTTTTGTTTTTTTTAATTTCTCTCTGTATAGGCATTGAAAATAATTGAACTTGATGCTATAATCCTCGGTTGTACGATTCGTGTTTGTCTTGCAAAGTTTTTGCCGAAAATCGTCCGAGCGGCTGAACTTTTACGACATTCCGATTGCGTCTTACTTTGATACAAACATGGCGGTTTTTGAATTAAATTTGATAATATATTAGAGTGTAGGGAGAAGATGAATCTATGCAAAAATAGGCATAACAAATATGATTTGAAATTATTTGAGAACATTTGCAGTGGTAGGACAACATAGCCTGCCGATTGATGGCAAAATCCAAAATGGTGGACGCGCAATACGTATGGAGTACGTTTCTTCTTTGCTGTCACTATAGTGTCAAAAAGGTTAGACATTTCTCTCTGTATACACAGTAAAAATATAACAATTAATTTGACATAGCCAGTTGACGCCAAAATCCAACATGGCGGGCGTGCAATAGACCTGTTAGTCTTTCGCATTGCTGTCACTATAGTGCTGAAATGGCCAGACCAAAGCTTTCCCGAGTTACCTGCAAAATCAAACACTGGTATAAACAGACGCCTTTTGTAATGTACCACATAGATATAGGGCTTAGTATGGATGCCCTGTGAATCCGCCATTTTGAATTTCGCTGGTTGAGGTATAACCCACTGATAAGACATACCATGATGGGCACCTTGTCCCTGGTTAACACCCACTTCCAGGGACATGCTGGTCCCATGTTGTCAGTTCTTATCAGTGCATGCCGCCAAAACCAGCTCCAGACCCACTTCCAGCCAATAGCGACCGTCGTCTCCATAGTGGCGTTATTTGGGGAAAAATAATACTTAGGCCAAGAAAAATTAAAAGTTGTGTTCCTAGTAACATAGTTCAAAGAGCTAGGGTCAGTAGGTCGGATTTTTTTTTTTTTTTTGATTTAAAAAAAAAAAATTTATATAGAAAATGTTAGGGCACATATCAATGGATGTATCAAGTTCTTTGATTTCATTGTAAAATAATGATGAGAAAATGGCAACTATGAGAGAGGAGAAGAACATGAAAAGGATACAGGAAAAATCTTCATAAAGTAATGTAAATATCTTTAAAATATGAAAAAATGAGTCAAAATTCTTCAAAATCACAAAAGAAGTGTTTTATCCCTGTTTTGCCAGAATCGGTAGGGTTACTGGAAACAAACCTTTTTTTTTTATTTGGCCTTACACTCTATATTGTAGCTCTAGTTTAGACCAAGCCAATTACAGTGAATCACTAGCTATATTGTGGGAACGAAGTCGATATGTAATGGGTTACATCGTGTTAACTTAAACCTATAATAAAGCCACTCCCCGTGTTTCAGTGTGCATTGATGCCTATATATTACATCCGGTAACTGGTACATATAATATTGTGGGGGAAGGGAGAGAAGACATTCCTCGATGTAAGGTGCATTTCCATCATGTAGATTGGGTAACCTTACAGCTGCCATCTGCCATGAAGAAAAATAGTAGATGCTGCCATATAATATGACACCTCTGGCACATTTCCTTATCGTTGTCAGCACTGAGCTAATAAATTGGTGTCAGTTCCCGCGAGGTAGACGTGGTAAGCCAGAATCACCTGGTACCAGGGGAAGGAATGAGGGCCTTCCTATGACAAGGCATTATTCATAACGGATCTGGAGGAATTAAAGGTGTGACAAGTAGGCCGATGGAGGCAAGAGAGGCCCTAAGTACCTGACTACACTGAAGCTGATTGCACTCATTACATACAAACTGATCCTAGCTGCAAATCAGACCTGTATGGTTGAACGTCTGACAGAATGTCTCAACACACGGCAGTCATGTATGTGTCAGTACAAGCATTGAGTCACGATGATGCTGCAAACACAGAAACAGTGAAATATGTAACACTCAGCTAACCAAATGAGTAAGAAGCAGCACTGATGTATTGACCTCACATTAAGCGCTGATTCCATATAAATAAGGCAAAAAATCTGTAAGGCCTAAATCCGTATACTTTTCCCTACTTACTTTTTTTTTGGCTTCCACATAGGCAAAAAAGTATACTTTTCCAGTAAACTTGTACTTTTTGCCCTATCCTGCACCTGACCACACATGGGGTAGTGATTAGGGTGCTGGACTCTAATCCTACTAACCTGTAATTAACCTATTTCAAGTACATCCTTTGGTTTTGGCACCTCGTCCCAGCCTGTCTTGTTTTCTCTTCACTATCTCTACGATACAGCGCCATAACTATGGGACATTGGGGCCAGCTTAGACTACCTTTTACACTTGACTCCTGATGTTGGTATTGCTTATACTACTATCTATGGGAAAAGATGGGACTGCAGAATGATCTCCTCTTGTATTGTTTGGGACTCACCGAAATGGTGATCTGTTGGCCAGGATTTGAAACTTCAATGGAGAATTACAGCCATGTTAATTAGATGTTAGGAACATCATTTCAATGTTAAAAAATTATTTTGCCCTTTTAACATTTTTGACGTTAGAAACGTCATTCTATGTTAGAAATGTAGTTTCAATGTTGAAAACGTCATTGAAATGTTAAAAATGTTAAACACATTATTAAAACATTATTCAAATGTTAAAAATGTTATTCAAACATTAAAAACATTATTCAATTGTTAAAAATGTTATTCAAACGTTAAACTATTGAAAACATTATTCAAATGTTAAAACTTTATTTAAAATTTTAACGTTCAAATGATATTTTTCATTTTAACATTAGAAATGTCATTTTATGATGTTTTTAATGTTTGAATAACATTTTTAATGTTTTTAACACTTTTAAAGTTTGATTAATGTTTTTAACGTTTGAATAACATTTTAAACTTTTTTAACGTTTGAATAATGTTTTAACATGTTTAATATTTGAATAACGTTTTCAATGTTGAAATTATATTTCTAACATAGAATGACGTTTCTAACGTCAAAAATGTTAAAGTGACAAAATAATTATTTTAACATTGAAATGATGTTCCTAACGTCTAATTAACATGGATGTAATTGGCTCAGGGACCACCCTGAGTCTATACCGCCAGGTAGGTGGTGGCATTGGAAAAAAGTCACTTATACAATTTTATCAATTTTCTACAAGAAACAAAGCATGTAAACAAATAAAAGTACCATACATGAGTAGTCCATATATCAGTCTTTAGTTACAGTAAAGAAAAAAATTCAAAAATCCATCCATGAGTTCATACAAAATTAAATAAAGAAAAAAATCATTTCATAAAAGTATCTTCTCCAATCCAGTCCTCCATAGGTTTACCTCCGGGCTGGACTTTTCTCTCTTTGTTTCTATTTGGTTCGAAAACAGCGTCTAAAAGTGAGACGCTTTGGAAGCCTTTCAAAAAACGTGGGAAAAATCGCCCTGAGCTCTGCGTGCCAATGCACGTCTTTCATTTTTCTCCATTGAAGTTTCAAATCCTGGCCAACAGATCACCATTTCGGTGAGTTCCAAACAATAAGAGACGAGAAGGTTCTGCAGTCCCATCTTTTCCCATAGATAGTAGTATAAGCAATACCAACATCAGGAGGCGTGTGTAGAAGGTAGTCTAAGCTGGCCCCAATGTCCCATAGTTATGGTGCTGTACGGTAGAGATAGTGAAGAGAAAACTGGGACAGGTGCCGAAACCAAAGGATATACTTGAAATAGGTTAATTACAGGTTAGTAAGGTTGATTTGGTCCTAGTCTGTTCTTTTCATCATATCTGTGACATGTGAAAACCAACAAGACATTCATTGGCAAAGTCGGGGTTCATACATTGAATGTACAGACTGAGAGTCCAGTGCCCTAATCACTACCCCATGTGTGGTCAGGTGCAGGATAGGGGTGAAGAGGTAAGAAAACAGAAGGGTCTTGAACTCTAGGGGCATCCTATATGCCAGGTGCAGATTATACCTGAGAGATTACATTCAATGTGTGAAAATATCCTGCAGTCTTGGTTACTGGACGCTAGTGGTTTAGAATGTATGGTCCATGGCATTTATTGTTTAGCTTTACCAAAGGTTGTCACAGGGTACCACCCTTTCCTAATAGCTTCCCCTAGGGTTAAAACAGGGTATTTCAGGGGCGTAGGAAAAGGGGGGCCAGGGGGGCCCGGCCCCCCCCCAATCACAAAGCAGGTGGGGCCTGAGTATGTCTGGCCCCCCAAAATCTGTCAAGACCTCATAATAAAAACTCATAAGCATCCAAATCACTGCATTTCAGAATAGATCTACATGTATATGGTAATGGGATATGGAAAATGGGGGCTAGAGCCTCAAATCAGACCTAAATCACACTAAAAATAACTCTTTTATACAAAATCTACATAGATATGTATAGGCGTAATGGCGACGCAGCTGACAATTCAAGATGGTTGCAATTGGGCCCTGGTTGGACCCTCCACTGGGCCCCCCCCCAATGAAAATTTGCTTCCTATGCCTCTGTATTTCTACTGATGCCTACGAATTTGACCTAAGAAATCCGTAGGAAAAAATATTAATTTTTTTTTTATTTTGGGAAAAGGTACAGAAAAGTAGAGGAAATTAGGCATTTTGGCCTACGGATTAGACGAAAAATGTACACTTGTACGGTATGTGGAAGAGCTTAAACAAAAAAGTATGGATCCGTATACAGATTTTAGTGCATATTTGATGGAAAATTGGGTTCCACTACCTATATTCTATGGATTCAGTACAGAAAAGTATACGGATTTGCCCAAAAATCTTACGGAAAGTACGATCATACGTATATGGAATGCACGCTTTATACCCAGGATGTTCCTGTCACCAGTAGTGAACAAGGTGCCATGATGGATCATGTGAGAGGCTACTTTCTGAGGTGAGCGGCCATATTGACTCAAGCTGACTTCTAGTGGACGTGGACATAGACTAATAGGTTGATGACTAGTAGTGTAAGTGACAGGGCCATTCCACATATATCGCAGGTGTTCAGAACTAACATATCTATACCACATTGCGCTAATACAAGGCCAAAACCCCACCACTTGTATTTACTAGACAACAATAGCTAGAGAAGTGATGGTCCCCATGTTTTACATCGAAAGAAAAACCTGAGGAGAAGAGGCATTAATTGGCTTTATTTTCTGGATTACAATTCAATTTTAGTGTTTAGCATGCTATATATACCTTCATTTGTAATGTTGTATCTGAATGCAAGCAAAATCAAACAACAGTTACTTATATTCTTCTCTTTTGTTTGCAGGTATGTACCGGTTCGATGTGTTACATCCTGGCGATAAAGGTAGGTTCGATCTTGACACATGTGTTCGCTACGGCAGGGTAAGTTTGCATTGGTTTGAAAATATGCTAATGTAACTACCGGGAAGTCATAGATGACTGGAGAAACAAAAGTCGAAATTCTCTAAAATCAGACTTAAAAAAGACAAAAGTCACAACCTAATTGTATACTATACAAGTTGGCCTTGTCTTAGCGAGCAATTATTTCCCCAATTGTCAGTCTAGTAGTTCACTACAATTTGCCCATGTCTCTTGCGGCCACTCGGTGGTCAAGTAGTATACTGTCAGTTGGCCATGTCTCAGGCAAACACTAAATGCTCCCAGTGGACAGCGTAGTAGTATACCACAAGTTGACTCTGTCTATGGTGACCAGGCATGGTCAGCCTAGTAGTATAGGGCTCAGTATTGAGGTCCAGTTGGTCCACCATTACTTGATATGGGGCCTGGTAAGACACGCACTGATAACAGCCCCCCATGCTGGGTACCAGGTATTACATAATGTACCCAAAAAATTCTGCAGTGAATGGAGGGAGTTATCTCATTGGCTGATAATGTATCCCGGGTCAGCCCTATACCACAAGATGACCCTGCCTATGGCGACCACGGCTAGTTAGCCTAGTAGTATACCACAAGTTGACCCTGCCTATGGCGACCTTGTGGGTTGACGCTGTAATGTGGGGTCAATAGTCCGACCACTACAATCTGGGATGGATGGCCGTCGATAACTGTTTTTATCTGGTCATCCAAGATCGCATAACGAGTCTATTTGGGGATGAGGGGTGTGGAGGCGGGTTGGGGGGGGGGTGTCCTGTTACAGTATATGTAAGTCAGAAATATAATAACATATTGAGCTTATATCTTTCTGTCTAAGTTACCCACTTCAGTTACCCACTTCCTACAACACTCACCCACCCACCACTCTCTTACTGTCCACTCCCCTTCACCACTGCCCCTCCCTCCGGCTCCCAGCCCTCTTCACGTTGACGCTGCTGCCACCGTGCGGCGGGCGCTGTAATTACGTTTCACTCGGGGATCATTGGGTAAGGGGGTTGTCCGGGGGCAGGGGTCGGCCGAGGTCGGAGGTGGGCCGCCTGGAGGCCTGACCTGGCTTGGTCGGCCGGCGGCTAAATGATGATGAATACGACAGTCGATTTCAGACGCTTACCGCATCATTGGCCGCGTCTCGCTAGGGGGCGCGCGGGTCAGACGGCGAACGGCATTCTGGGAATTATTGGCTACAGAGGTCGATGGGGAGAGGGCAAGGGAACGAGGCGGTGTATATAGACTGGGGACACTACCAGTCCAGTGTCTACTAAATTAAATCTCCCCACATTATATACTGTACTCTCCATAAAGCGACATCGCCACATTCACCACCCACAGGGCTCCAACAGTTCCGTCGTCGTAGGCCTACATATTGGAACCGTTTGGTAACACTCGGAAGCTTTCTCTGCTTAACTACCAGACAATTAGTTCTGTATTGTGGTTGTTATTCCAACAGGTGGATCTTTGGTGTGTGACATGGGTAGGAGTACATTTATAGGCCTTAGTATGGACGCCTAGTGGGTCAGCCATTCCTTGATCTGGCACCTGGCGTGATAAGCACTGATGAGGATCAGCATGATGGGTACCAGTCGTTACATAATGTACCCACAAATTTCTGCAGTGAACACAGGGAATTATATGATTGGTCCTTAATGCATCCCAGGTCAACCATATACACGGATACACGTATCTCCATGTATGTACGTTGTACCCAGACCATACGTCTAGTCCCAACGGACTTAAGTAGTATAGGAGTTGGGGATAGGGTGACGTTGTGCTTTGACCCAATACCCTCTGACCCATAGAACGCACCCACATATATTCTACTCACAGATTTTATTCCTAGATCTCCCACACATGTTTCATCCATACTTAGTTATCGAGTTCTCACTTCTATACCTATAGTTTTGATCAACTACAATTACTGCTCCAGTCAACACACATCGCATACAGTATAGTGGACAGGTTAATGGCCTTGGTTTTCTTTTTGCACGCTTTTTCTCCCGACGAGTTATTGCCAATATATTTACAGCTGATAAATGCCATAGTAAAATCTGAGGTCTTCATGCCCTCTTATAAACCCCTAATCAATGGTTGACCTCGCGGGGAGGGTCAGGTCAAGAGCAAAGATCAAGGTTAGAGGTCAGAATCTGAGGTCAAGGCCATTGCTACTCCAATTGGGTGACCTTAGATCGTGGGAAGTGGTCTTGAATGCAGAAGGCCCATTTTTAGTACGGTGGTATGGAAGGGGATTGAGCTATTAGATTGCCCACAGTCACCATGCCACGGTCTAAACTACCACTGGTTCCGGTTCCTAAATGGTAGGGACAAACGGCCAATATAGCTACATGTATATCAGCATCTGTATATGATTAATGTGTGATGTTTATTCAGACCAAGGAAGAACGTTCCCCATTTAGTCTGACATACTGGGATGCTTTCTGTGATAGCTACCGATGTACTGCATCTGCTAGGAGTTTGGTATTATTTCCACAGAATGGAGATGTATGCGTATCATGCAGTGTTATGCAGCAATTGTAATATTTGTGAAAACCTTTGTCGGAAAATGTGATCAGACCTTCTATAGAGGCACACATCATACCACAATCCATCACCCCATTCTAACCACCATATCGTCCCCCGATGTATCCTTCCACCTATGCAATAAGTGTCTGGATTCTCTTACTCACTGAATATTTGATCCCCTTCACCATTAGCCGCCTATCTGTAGCCCATGTGGTGGTCTCTAACAATACCAATGCATCATGCAGCCTACATCTAGATGAGATTGTGTGAATTCCCGTCAATTCTCCTCACTCCCTAACCTCACGTGACTCGCTACGTGACCCGACGAGATCTCGCTGACCCCGACGTGACACGTGACGTCGTCGGCGAGATCGGCGAATGTGATCGTAATAACAGAGCTAGCCGCGGGGGGGCGCTCCAATCATATTTGTGTCAAGCTTTCTCCAGCCAATCGCAGCTCGAGTAATAGTCACATGATGAGGCGGTGGAGTGGGTGCCATGAAGGAGAGACCCCGTCCCCCCCACCCTACTCCTCGACACCCTGTTTTGCCCATTACAGGGGCGTATTTAACACTTAGGTAAAGCATCCATGGTGTAGGGAATTATCAAATGCGACAGATGATGGAAAAGCATCCCAAAAATATTACAACATTGTATAAAATGATAGACTAGAATCTCTCTCAGTAGCCATGGGTGTAAGGTGTATTTATGTAAAAAAGAAACCCATTCACCCAAGAGAACAGGAGGACAACATGGCGACCAATACATATTGGTCAGTTACCTCGTCATTGCTGTTGATACCATTTGGAAGCAGACGAGATTGGTCGCCATGATTTCCCGCCGGAATTGCTTCGCCGTCTGGCCGCCAGGTCGCGCCACGATCGATTCCGACAGGCGTGCACTATGTTTTCTTTTTTCTCTTTTTTTCCCCACCACTCCCGCGCACGAATACACAGAGGGAAGACGGATTGACCCTCTCACCGACTATGACATGGTAACATTGCGCCGGTCAGGGTGGTGGGTGGTTGGGAGCATAACTTAACCTGAAGAGGGCAGGAGAAGAGATCAATAGAGGACACACAGGGATGGGGAATGTGCTATGTAGTGGGACTGCGATCGACCCAGAGATATTGGAGGTGGGTCAAGTCGAATGTTGTGATAGTGAGGAGAAGATGGTGATATAAAGGCCTGCTACTGGGCAATGGTGGGTGTTTGATAGTAATTGTCATGTAATATAAAGGTTAAGGCTCATACACGTGGTTACAGGCACACTGCATGTGTGTAGATTTCAGGTTAATCCAAATGGAATTTTATTTTATGACTGAAATCAAAATAAAACGAATGAGGTAGTTGTAAGCTAACAAACCTGCCGGTATGCATTTGATGTAATGTATTTAGTGGTTAATACCTCTATAATCAAAGATTCAATTAGCCGAATATCTGGATGCTCATATTCGTTTAGAAGGTGCCTGCGCACTAGGGACCAACATAATATTTTTTTATAATGCTGGAAAAGTTGCTTTTGTGTATTTAAGTTATCAAGTTTGCATGTATCCTAGCGATGCTTAGATTTGTGCAGTAGTGACAGCCAGGAAATCCACGAATACAACATGATTTGATGTCAAACATTATGTTCGATGAGAACGGTCCTATCCTAGGTGAGCAGAGTCAGTTCCATCGTAAGACGCCAGGGGGCGTGACCGGGAATACTGCTCCCTCGGAAGATCTGGTGGTCGGACAGGGTGTAAGATTCATAGCCAAATATGCAAATGAGGAGGTAGCTGGTAGTGGGCAAGCACAGGTAATAAGCTGACACAAGCGCAAATAGCGTGTCCAACACCTATCCACTTGCCTATTCCCTTCCAGATAGAGCTCTCATCATTCTCCCCTCTCCAGTCTTTTGTGTCAGTTTATTAGGTTCTGATAGCTCTAGGATCGCAATATCGGTATATATGTTCTCTGGATAATGCTAAATAATGTAGTTAATGAGAGAACATAGCTAATGACCGATGGGTAAGCCCTATGGTACTGACAGTGGCGCATTCACTGTCAGTTGAAATTAGGTTCATTTGGATATCGCGCTGTTCCATAGTATTTATGTTCTATCTATGGAATAGTTTTGCATATATATGCATTAGTATGATTAGAAAAAAAATAAAATAAAGAAATGCCCCATGCCACCTTGTCGTGGCATCATTATCTCTCCTGATCATATAGGATCTAAATATAACGTGATGTGATTCCTGCTATTAAAGCTGGCATTTCAACAGAACAGGATGTAGGGACCAGTGGTATTAAAAATAAAGGGGAACAAGAGAGAAAGAGGCAGGTTAAAGGTGGCGATGATACAAGCTTAGCTTCAGGCAGGAGAGGGGATTGAGTGTGGGCGGTGTGCTCTACACCAGAAACACTCCCTCCCTTCACACGTCCAGGGCTCACCTTGATGCCCTATCGCGTGCACACCTACGGCCAGGGAGACGACCACGGGACCGCCTCCAGGGTCAAGGTCACATGTGACGAGGTCAGCAGGGTCACGGGGTCAAAGGTGACGGTTATGATGAAGGATATGACAATGGTGACCGGCTGATAGTCGCGCATGCCTGCAGGTGTCGACGAACAGGCAGAGGAAGCTGCTCAGAGGGAGGATGGGTTAGGGAGGTCAAGGTCGACTGAAGGTCAGGCGAGGTCGAGGTCAGTTTGGAGTATATAATAGGGTAGGTGGTAGGAGGGGGTTGTGGTGGGATGTGCTGAAAGCGGCTATACGAAGGGCATCTAGCATATCGCCACGAAGAACAGACGGGTATAGGGAACGCAGAGGAATATGTGATCAAAAACGTCTTGAGATATGCATCGGTGCAAGGTGGAAAAGGAAATCTTGCTTCGTGTATTAAGTTAGTAATGTGAAAGCAAAAGACACTGGTGCATACATGTACATAGTGGTGAGTGATTGGGTTGAGGATGAGCAGACGTGCCCACTTTACTTCCTGAGCCTTTGTCCCACTCACATCAGGTGTCTTCACTCCTTCTGACAGCTGTGTTGATGCGTCTTGTGTCGCATTCACCCAGGACCTTTTTCACTTCTTGGAGATCAGTTTGACACGCCCTATGGTCATTCTATTCGCTGTTTACCGTCCACAACTACAAAGTCCATAAACGATTCCCCTTTTCTTTTTGTCCCTTCGATCTTGTCCTCTTTTGAATCTAAAGGTTTCTTTCATCTCTCTGTCTCATTGTAATATGCCTACCCTTTTGGCTGGGCCTGTGACTCCAGGTTGTGACTAAAATCTTGTCTGTGTAGCCCCGTCGCCATCTTCCTGTGGCCATTCCTTCCACCTAAGTGGAGACTACTGCACAGACCACAGCAGGGTATCACTTCAGTTCCCTACCCTCCCATCCATCCTCAAGGGTCAGTGGGTCCCCCACAAACTGAAATGTCACTGTGGAAACATTAGAGGGATTTCATGCAAAGGTCATCTTCTGCAGAGTTGACCTATGTGACATTGAGAAGGGAGTGAGTGACCTTGGGACGCTATCAGTAAAGAGGCGGCCGTCTCAACAGGAAAGATGCCCGAACAAAGTGAAGCAAGAGAGAGCCTAGGTCAAAGGTCGGCTCGTGGGAAGGATGCCCTCGATGTCAGTGTCAAGGTCGTTGTCATGGAAACTTGTACAGAGAGGGCCCTTCAGGAGCTGAACTTGAACTTGGCCTCATCCTTTACCTCTGTTTGGCTTTCTATTATAGTTACGGCTGTCGTCAGTACTAAATGGTGGTTAATGCCGTCTGACAAAATGATATGTCCAGTGTCGTCTGCACTTAATAAATGTCGTCTAGTGATAATACTACTGCCGCTTACGGTGACAGATGATGGTTTTATGACCCCTTTTAGATCTGTCTACACACATGTGGACCTTTGTCAGTAATTGTAAATAGAAATTAAACAAGCAGTTGGTCGCGGAAAATAATTATTTGCATTCGCTCTATATGTAGTGTGAACCAAAAAACTTAATGGCACTTAGGAATTGTATGTATTCAATGTTTATGTAACTCAAGGTGAAAGGTGACTAGCATTTAGCCATCTCTGTTTAAGTTAAAATGCACGTCCACAGTTTATACCGGAAACATTTGTGTACTTCATGTTAAAATCTATGGATTGAGAGCAACGCCCTTCTATTCCATATAAGAAAAATATAATGAATGAAACAACTGAAACGACAAGAAATAGAAAGAAGTATTAATTCTTATTTGAAGAGATATTGGGTGTAAACTTTGCCTGTTGTTTTGGGTGTTATGTGTGTAATCACATTCCCTACACGTAGCGGTGCTTTCCCCACACCTCAAGTGTCAACAAGCATTGGGGCTGGGCGGCAGCGGTGCTGGAATGAGATGGGTGTCAGGGGAGGGGGTGGATGGGAGTCGTCTTTGTTGTCAGACAGGGACGAAATAACACGCTGTTTGACAAGGGATAAAACTGTAATCAATCATTATGTGGGAAATTTTAAACCTGTTGCCCTTCTGTCCCTCACCACAGGCTCTACCAGGCACCTATACCCCCCAGCACACACACACACCCGTGCCACCTCTTGTATGTGACAGATAAATCACGCTCCGCCCCTGGAGAGACTGCCTATTATGCTCCACAGTGGGGAAGTAAAATATCACAACAGAGACACAGATAAAAAGCGGATATTTTCATAGCTGGGCATGATATAATTCAAACTGATGACTTGATGTACGAGGACTTTTTTTCTCTCGCCTACTTTGATCTCTTGATTGGAGACTTCAGTTAACGTCACGGGAAGAAATTCTGCTAATGCAACCATGTCCTAGTGCACAGTGAGACCAATGTATAAAAAATAGTACATGTATAGACAGTGATGCTGCGTTTCCTATCCAACCCTGGGAGTTCTGTGGGATTTTTTCATCGCCAAATTTTCCACATTTAATTATCTGAAACTTAAAGATTTTTGTCGACCTGGGATTGTCTGATAAGTGGGGACATGGGATTCTTCCGGACAATCCGGATTTTAAAAGGCCAAATAGGCCATCCTCGTTACAAGAGAAAATATTTTAACATTGCTAAAAGGAGGATGGGTCTTAGACATTTACAGGTTAGATCTGATAAAGAAAAAAAGGCCCGTGCCTGTGATGGGCAGAGATGTCAGACCCTCAGAGGTTCAGTGGGCCATCAAATTAAGACTTAAGTGCAGTTTTATAAGTTGAGAAAGCCTTCCACTTGTGAAGTCTTCAAATTTTCAGAGGTTGGACCAACACGCAACTGATATCTCTGGATGAGGAATTATAGTGTATACATGATCCTGATATAGCAGGACCCCCCCCCCCCCCCCGCGCAAGTACATACCTAAACACATTGCATCAGTCATAAGGTTTTACATATTTTGGCGACAGGTATGGTATAGAACAGGTAAGATAGGAGATGGGTGATGGAGGTGGGCAGGGGTTGACAAGTAGGCCCGGGCAAGTAGGCCCCAACCCTTCCAAGTGACAAGGGGACGCCCAGGGCTCACTCACTCCACTGCGCCCAAACTAGAACCTCTTCCACTAGATCTGTTAGTGTTGGCACTATTTCCCTGCCTCTCCTTTCTCCTCATAAATATGAATAGAAGTACCCGGTACAGGTATTTTTGTTTGGAAATCCATGCTGTCTCTCAGCTGCCTACACGCTCTCTAGTGGTTGGCGGACTTTCTTTAGACTTGTATAACTCTCTAGCTCTGCTATAATGATTAAGATATGTTGAGAAAATAATATTCATAAAGATGTAATGAGGGGGGCCCGGGGGAAATTACTTTCACTTGAAATTACTTTCACTTTAACCCCACCACCATCCCCTCCATCACCCTTTTCTTGCCAGGTGTCGTGATGTAATTTGGGAGGGGGGGGGGTGCAGCCAGTCTAGACTTTCTTGTTAGTGGATCTTTGTGGTTGTGAGAGGTGGCGGTGAGGGGATGAGTATGTATGTGGTGGAAATGACTTACAACAATTCAGAGGGAAATCTTCCAGGGAGAGGCACTCTATCTTCTCATATATACTATGCAGAAAACTTGATTATGCATAGAAAAGTTCCTAACAAAAAATAATGAATCAGAAAATCACTTTTACCTTAAGTGCAGTAAGATTCAGACAGTGATATGCATCACTATTCTTGTCGTCACATCGTCAATTGTATTCAGCAATCAGGGGCGTAGGAAAAGGGGGGGGGGGCAGGGGGGCCTGGGCCCCCCAATTATAAACGAGGTGGGGCCAGAGTATGTGCGCCGCCCCCCCCCCCAAAAAAAAAATTGCCAAGAATTCATAATGAATTGAACAAGAAGCTAAAACTTTGCATCTAAAATTAGATTGATATAGTAATGGGATAGGGAAAATGGGGGCCTGGTACTCAAAGCCGATCTAAAATTCATCAAAAATTACTTTTCTATACAAATTTTATATAGCTGTGTCTAGGCACTATTGAACTTGAGCCAACAATTCACGGTCAAGGTGGGGCCCTGCTGCCCCCCCCCCCCAATGAAGATTTGCTTCCTACACCTTTGGCAATTAAACTAAGGTCTATATATTATGGAACGTTTGTACCAACTCTTAGGGGTACAGCATTCATTCTATACCACGGCTGCTCAGCTATTTAGCCAGTATGGGACATCTACACCTTTCAGGTTGCAGATAGTAACACTAGGGGACACCATTGTCGTGCAGGAGACCAGAGAGTGTTTTGTGCCTATCAAATCGAACAGACCAAAATTATGCATTTTCTGCATATATGCTGCATTTCGACCTTGACACACTGCTTCTGATATACTACTTAATGTAAGTGTAGAAAACGCACACGCGACGTGTATTAGAGCAGGGTAATAGCTGATTAAAAGATAAGTAACCATTCACACTAACTTTGATATTATCGGGGATATTACATTGTATAAAGTGCAGTGTGAACGTGTATAACTTGTGGAGTGGAAGCAGTGTGAACCCACCCCTGACATGCTCCACTGAGAGGACGTGCGTGCCTCACTCACACAACACCTTTTATGAACCTTCCCGTCGCAAGCAGGGTCAGAGGTTAAAGGCCAAGGATCACCTCTAACCCGACCCTGGAGGTCACCAAATTATATTCAGCCTCTGTGCGCTGGCGCAAAGATCAACAGTCTGACAGCCATTTTGGGGACATGAAAGAGGGTACTGCTGTGGGTGGGTAAGGTAGGGATGGCGCTTTTGTACGACTAGGGGTTAAAAAACACATGGTTGGCCTGGCAATAGGCACATGGAGAGAGTGAGTTGTTGGTAGGACGTGTGGTGGGGATATACTGCAGAGTGTAAATACAGAGGTGGGGTGAGGCGTGGGTGGGGAAGTTTACTTATGGTGCTCAGGGATGGGGTGTTGTGTAGGAGTGAGGATAGACAGCTTAGGGTAAGGCAGGGTCATGAGGATGTGTCTAGGGGTGTTTAGTTGGGATGGGGTGGGGTGTCATGTATTAAGACGGTGTTTTTTTTGTGTGCGTATTTTATATACATGTAGCCTACAATATGTGATGTAGTATGCTGACCCAGGAGCTGCTGTACGATGATGAAATGTGTTTATCTGTATACTGGCAGAGATTTTTGGTTTATTGATAGATGTGTATAAGATATCTAAAATGATGTAGGTTTTCTTGATTTTGACTGATTTCAGAATTTTCTCAGTTTGGCATGATAAATATTATCAATTTATTCAGTTTCTCACTTGGATCAAAGTTCTACAGAATTCTACTGTTGATTCAGATTTTTTTTATGTGTATATTTAGAATTTTTCAGCAAAGTTAAGACTTGCTCTATTCACTACTGTGGGGGGGGGGGTAGTGTGACCAGGTATTGGTTTACCTGGCTGCTGGTGTGTAGCTTGTAGTACATGTGCAAAATGTAGTAAGATAGCAGGAGCTAGGTATCAAGTGAGGGTATCAGATCACCCTTTAGGTGTACAAGTACATCCTATAAGGGCGTCATTTACACACTACAAGGCTAACCAGCCTCTTCTGCTGATTAAATTACAGCGCAGACAGC
Organism: Acholoe squamosa; assembly: GCA_949317995.1. NCBI lineage: Eukaryota > Metazoa > Annelida > Polychaeta > Phyllodocida > Polynoidae > Acholoe > Acholoe squamosa. Next base: position 32,888,987 of record OX439038.1, on the reverse strand, counting down.
ACTGATAGGTGAAGACGTAGTAACGAGGATATTTTCCTCTCGCTATACTTCTCATAATGGATAATGGTTATATCCCTCGATGTCATTGAAAGGCAATTTGGACTAATTGTGTATTATTAGATGCACCTTAAGATATACAGGTAGACATTTGATGTAGATGAGAGGTACATATGAAATGATCCTTGAAAACTTTTTTGCAACCAAGGGGTCTAATGGAACGCTCTTGCGTGAGAACTACAGAAAAAGTAAGTTTTGTCAGAGCGTTCTTTTCTTTTCAAAAACCTTACCGTGTGAGCGGCTGTGGGTATACTAGTAGTTAGGTAGAATTACCAGAGTGCAACTGGCATGGTATTTGTTCAGGCTGTACATATATATCAATGGGTGATATAGTGTGGTGGCTTGCCAACCCATGGTTTATTTATAACGCCTATAAGTCATCCTTCCTTCTGGTGACACTACTTAACTTACACTGGCACAGAAACCGACATTAAAGACCGCGCCACTTGTCTTTTCTTACAGCTTAATAGCACCATTTTTATAGGGGTGGTGGATAGAGAGATAGCACAAGGTGACTACTGTCAGTGCCACATCGTCATCCAAAAAGCAAACCAGGGCTGTCTGCAGGTAGGATATAATAACACTCCATCTTCTATCCATTCAGACACCACCTCATTCATTTCCTCTGCCTGCCTAACATATTCTGCAGTTCAACATCAAATTTGAATATAATAAAGCAATGCTACAAATTATCAGATACTGTGGGTTTTTTTTGTTAATCGACTACAGTGAGACAATATTGCTTTTATTTAGTACGTACTGTAGCTGTAATAGAACAAATAGGTTGAAATGAATTTGGCCAGTTATCGTTGTTAAACATAACCATAAAGTCCAGTCAAACGTCTGCCCAGATACCAATTACCTCACCGACACGACTCTCACTGTTCATATCCGTATGAAGTGTGTATCAAATAAACTTTGGTACATACCTTTTTTTGTCAAGAACATATAATGTAGATATTAAATTTCACCTTCCCTGACCCCAGTATGAAGAGACTTGTGCCAAGCTGGTCACAAAGTCAAGGTGAATATATATGTAGTAACTGATGTAGCACAAACCGCACGTTAGATACATGGTTAGCTCAGCCTATATATAATGATGGTGTTATGTTTTCTCACTGACATGGACATGGAGTCAGCCTCTGCCTATTCACGGAAAGTGCTGCCCACTGGAGGGCGCCATTGTCCATTCACTGCTATTTGTTAATTAAGAAGCAGTCCACGCGGAGCATGAATCTTGTGTGAATTAGTGTGTTACTTTTGGCCAGGATCCACGAGGAGACGGGTCTACCTCGTCTAGACAGGATATTAAGCATACAGGATACATAGGTGGTAGCAGCTTGCTGAGCCAATCCCTGCTATATCCATGTATGGGATATGTTGTACCTTCTGTGTAGTCTAATGCCTATACAACCGTTTCTCATCGATGTAATTTTGCTGGTTGTCTGATCTTGCCATTTATTTGGTAGTGATAATATTGCAAATTTTATTCAGCTACTTTCCGCTTTTCAGGAAAAAATAACTTTAACTGTATTAAGAAATCCGTCTCCCTGCGTACATCCGTGTTACATTCTTCAAATTTGCGTTTTCTGTAGAAACAAAAACCAGTGCCAATGCCCTAATATATACCGTTATACCACGATTTGTGGGTTACACAGTGCTTTTTGGTATCTATTCCCATCCACATATCTGTCGATATTGCACACCCTATAGGCTGTAACATCAATTTTGGAAGGCGGTTATCCATGGAAGGCGTGCGGTTATCCAGGATAACCGCACGCCTCTCATGTCCTCCCATGTCATATGTTACATGTTAAAACCAACAGACTATTTCATTGCCATGGTAGGGCTCGAACCTGCAACCTAAGATTCCTAGTCCAACCCCCTATGCATTACGGCACAGGGACTGACGAGAAAGGCTTGGTTCGAACCACGTCTCAATATGATATGGGAAGAAGTGGACTGCGGGCTGTCCGCTACCAAAACCGCGGGACGCATTCACAGATAGACAAGCCGAGACGGCCGCTGAAGGAGGAGACGCGGTGGTCTAGCGGTTAGCATGTTGCGCTCAGCCATGAGAGGTCCGCGGATCGAATCCCGGCCCAGGCGCATCTTTTTCGCCGTGTGCGCTGTCGCTGTCCGCTGCCGGGTGACGAGGTGTATTCTACACAAACATAACAGTGAGACACATTGAAATCTTTTTTCGCCGTGTGCCGCTGTCGCTGTCCGCTGCCGGGCGAGGAGGTGTATTATACACAAACATAACAGCGAGACGCATTGAAATCTTTAGCCGTGTGCCGCTGCCTGTCCGAGCCGAGATGGGCGCTGTCGCTGTCTGCTGCCGGGCACCGAGGTGTATGTATGTACCTGTGTACACACAATGGCTGGCATCGAGTCCCGGGGAGGGGGAATAATTTTTGTTTTCAAATTGAATTTACTGGTATTCTATTGATTATTTATTGGTTTCGTGGTATAAAATAAGTAGTCAATGGATAACTCATGACTTGTGTGTGTTAGCAAAGGCTAATAACACTCGGCCTACGGCCTCGTGTCATTATCCTTCACTAACACACACGCGTCATGAGTTATCCATTGGTTACTTGTTCATTATCCAATGAGTCCGTTCTGTGATATCACGTGTTACTGGAATTCCCATTTTTGACCCCAGCAGCCTCATCAGCTCACCTCACTCTAACCACAACCACATGGGAAATTATCCCACCTTGACCTTGGCTGACCTTGTACTGATCCCTGACGACCTTGTAGACAATTGTATAGGTGACAGGCCATGGTGCGGTATTGGCACACCAGGTAGCTGTATAGGGTGTATCACAGAATAGACGTTAAAAGTCTAGGATGCAGAACAATTGGTAACAGGAATTTTGCATGATGCCCTATGGCAGTATGCTTTTGCATGCCTGCGTCCTGCATTTCACCCAGTGCCTATTGGTCTCTTAATGTCCCCAGTATACATGTATCCTGCTTTACAGTTTACTAGTGGCATATAGTATAACTTAGGATTTGAAGTAAGCATTCAGTTTTTCCGACTACTTTCTTGATAAAGGTTACCTCCCCCTCCCTATATTCCTGTTGACCAGATCAGATGATGCCCCAGTATAAGTAGATATTGGGTGAAGGTGAGGAAGCTCATTGAGATGTCAGGGCATCCAGGTGTCAGTCTGGGGTCAGGACAGGACAGGTGAGTGTACAGGTGGGTGTGTTATAGGCAGGTTCTGTTACACCCACTGCTAACCTGAAACCTCCACAATCTACTCAGCCTTTTGTGAACATACATTACCTTCTTGATAGAATTCAGTACTTTTAAGCAGCCCATGTACCACATAGAATTGACAAGAATTCTGTGCATGTATGTTTAGTGATCCAGGATTGATGTGCCTTTACAATTGATTTGTCTGGCCTGTGTATGTGTTTGATGTCTATTTACTCTGTCCATGACAACGTCGATAAAGGAAGATGCATAGAAATGGCAAATGAATAAAAGGCCGATTCTAAGGAATTTAGTAAAAGAATATTGAAATTTGATGCTTCCCCTGTAGAGCACACCTATTTGCCTGTAATTATGAATTCATGGGACTGCATTAACGTTTTAATGGCAAAAAGTGCCGCTCGCTCTACACTTTTGTATGATATAAATACTATCCATCTGATAATGAGACTTCCACAAAGAGACCGTGTACACAGAGGAATGTTTACCTGCACAGAGAACAGTGTAATTTGATAGTAGTGCCAACAAAAGGGATAAAGGATGGGGATGTCAGGTGAAGCAGATTGAGGTGTGAGCACAAGGAGAACTTAAAAGGTGAATGTGTGAAGGTGGGCAGCGATCAATCATTACTGATACTGACCTTAGATCACTGCATTCTCACCTGTAAGATACCCACCTCACCCACCCACCTAAATCCTCCTACATCAAAGATGTTGTGACCTGTGGGTCAGACCAAATTGCCTGTCATTACTAACAGTTAGAGCCTTATCAGATTGTGTATATGGGGGCACCAGGAATATCACCCAAATACCCAGACAGTAGAGCAAGATATTTATTTAGTAGATGTACAGTGTGCACTATATTATATTATTAAACGGCTGGCGGTACTCTGCTGCATGATAGAAGTGACCTTGCGTGCATTACAAGAGTACAGTGCATAGCTGAGTAGGGTCAGCATAGCTGTCAACCAGTCAAGTACCATTAATTAGTCTAAATATACCCTGATTGGGTACTTGATTGATTCGAATGAAATGTACAACGTTTTATAAAGACAATAGACAACTCCTTCTTGACATCTTGACTGTTGGCCTATGATGCACGAATGCATCTGAGTCTCGATGTGAAGAAAATCATTGTTTATTCTCTAAGTGAAATGTATATACCAAGGTCTCTACAGAGTAATAAGGTGAGAACCTTATTACATGAATGGGTATACCAAGGTCTCTACAGAGTAGTAAGATGAGAACCTTATTACATAAATGGGTATACCAAGGTCTCTACAGAGTAGTAAGATAGGAACCTTATTACATAAATGGGTATACCAAGGTCTCTACAGAGTAGTAAGATGAGAACCTTATTACATGAATGGGTATACCAAGGTCTCTACAGAGTAGTAAGATGGGAACCTTATTACATAAATGGGTATACCAAGGTCTCTACAGAGTAGTAAGATGAGAACCTTATTACATAAATGGGTATACCAAGGTCTCTACAGAGTAGTAAGATGAGAACCTTATCACATAAAGGTCTGCTTTTATATGTGCAGTGCAGACAATGCCATAACTGGACCAAAGGTCTGATATATACGGGTGTGTTGTAATGATCTATGGAAAATATGAAAATTGAATTTAAATACATAACGTGGGACTACGTGTATGTGTATTCAACTTTACACTCCCAATATATACACAAAACGTGTTCCAGTGACATCTCCATTAATCCGATTGTCTCTTCACTGGTGGTATATAACATCAGTAATAGAGCTATCATGTAGTTTTATTCTAGTCTGTTATACATAAAGGGAATTACTCCTCGTTGTCTTTTGTGTCTCGAATTATTGTAGCCATTACTGTATATGCTGCCATGGAGTCTGACAAATGACAATATATACAAAGGAGACATATAAATAGAGACAAAATGCACATAAAAAGGACCTGTAAACAGAGGAAGGCCATACTTTATGTCACAAGGTGTAAGTGACCTCCTGACTTTCCTTCCATGTTTTCTGTGTTGCAACTTACCAAACAAACTAAAATAGCTGCCATTGTAGTTTAGATGAAATTAGCTTTAGAAAGACCTACATGTCAGGGACTGTGAGAACTGTTTTCTCCATGGTGAAGGTGGGAAATTCCCTGCCAGCAATTCCCATAGAGAAGATCATAGGTCATTGCAATTTAGCTCTTGATGAATGTTTTGTACATCGAGCACTCCAGGCAATGTATGAAGTATGTCTTCTGTTAGGCAGACCTACACCTTTAAAAGTTGGCCAGGTCTCATATTGATACGTATTGCAAGTATGAAAGACTAATAAATTTACCAGTGAATTTAAGAAGGTTGTAGGTGTCAGATATCTATCGTTTCACCCGGGGCACAATATATAATCTTGATTGTGATATATGTCATAGATTAAATATCCCAAGTAAATAAATCCACTGAGTTCCTTCTCCTTCTTCCTGCTACTGTTTTTGTTGACAAAACGGAGGTGGTCTCCCTAGGTTGTTTGGTGGTGTAGGGCCGGCTCCATGGGAGTCGGCTGTAGTATGGTAAGGTATACACTTACAGGTGTAAGGTACATGTATATATATAGGTTATCGGCTTTGTTTCCTCTGTCTATTTACAATGTCGTCTGGCACCTCTCTATTCCCCTAGCTCATCTATGTATGTACATTGTATCTACTAACCCCTACACAATCCATAAGTTAGGTGCGTTTAGACCCATCCTCATGAATATATGTGGGTGCTTTGTCTTTGTTTATAAACTAGATGTAAATGTAAATAAGCCATATGCCCTAGGGCGTACTCAACGTAAGTGTACTTTAAATAAAATTAATCGGTAAGATTAGAATAGATAATAGTAAAAATAATCACCAGTAATATCTATACTTACATACTATGGTTATATACTAGACAAAGGTTCACGAGTATTGGTTATGATTAAGGGTTATCTCACGAGGCGAAGCCAAGTGAGATAACCCTCAGTCATACCCAATATGAGTGAACCTTTGTATTTATTTTTTATGTCATCTGAGTCAGAAATGTTGAAAACTTACATCAAAAGATAATTATTTACAAGTTTTATGGCCATTTGAGCTGCTATTACTTGCCGTGAGATACGAGGGGAGGGTTCTCTCATGTGGGTGTGAGATACGGAGCTCCTAGGTTAAGTCTATGGGCCCTCCATATTCTACTGCTCCTGACATGAAATAATACATGTATGTGGATATGTGAGCTCTAAGTGTGATCTTAAAGTCAAAGTAAAAAGAGACTATAATCTAATGTGTCAAGGGAAAATATGAAATGGGAAATAACAACTATGTCCACAGATTTTAAGTCATATGTGTACATGTAAATAATGTGTGAGTGGTACTGTATGTATTTTACGCGGGCCCTCTGCCAATTCCCCTCATAAGAGCAGCTTTTTCCCTTTCTATTGTTAGACCATACCAAGCTTCCATTACTCGTGTCCTGGGGACACACTGCTCCGTATGACACCACACCACTGTACTGGATAGCCCAAGGACACGGTTGTGATGTCAGGGCCTTGAGCCTGACTGACAGCCTGTTAGGATCCTGGAGGCAAGGTCAGGAGAAGTTCAAATATCAAAGTGTCTGCCCTGGAGGAGGCTTGTTGTCTAACGCGACACCTAGTTACAGAGCTGAGGCATTGACGCCATTACACTACCGGTTACATGATTGTAACCCTGGAAAGCTACTCTCCAGGGCTGCATTCGTGCATCATGGCTACAAATGGGCATTGGGCATTAAAACCTTTCTCAGTCCTGGAAGGGCACTGCTATGGGACATGGTCCTCCTGTGGCCTTGGACGACTATATTGTGGTTTTAGAGGGCTGTAAATTACACCAAATTGGTTTCATATTCATGAGACTTGATCCAGGAACTAGCTCATACATGTGCTGTCATGCCATTCATATGCCAGCCAATGTTGCAGTACGTTTGTATTTATGACGGTACACAAAGACCCCACACACATACATAGATAGAACTAAACGACCGTGGTGTACGAGGTGGTCGATCCACCACGAGGGAGTTGCTAACGCCCTCGGGGGAGACAACTCCCGAGGGGTGGATCGGCCACCGAGGACACCAGGGGAGTTTAGTTCTATATTTATTTTATGTTTTTAGAGGGTTTAATTAACTGAAAATTAACAAAATCCGTTACGTAATGCCCCGTACGAGCGGCGGTCCCCCATTTTGAATGTTTACATGCACCCAGAACGAGGCTACCGTACCGGATCGGCAACTGTGGTGGATCGACACACGTTACGCCACTGGGGGTGTGGCGATCGACGGCGCAATGCTATCTCTACGGGAAGAAGTTATTCACATAAAATAAATTCCCTATCAATGTTCCCCATCACTCAACCCACGATTAGCTGATGTTGTTATGTGATGCATATATGTGGGAGCTCTGCAGGCTACCATAGCTTTCTGTAGCCTTAGAATATGTGACCAATCTGTTAAATTGCATTATATGATGGAGCTAACCCTAACACAGTGCGTTGTTATAAGGTATCAGCACAATGCTCCAGACCAGAGGATATACTAGTGATGGGGTGAAGGTCAGTGGGTAGGAAGGGAGCGCGATCAGCTTAGGAGGCAGGTGAGGTGAGGCAGGATGAGCATGGTGGTGCGGCATGGTGCCATAGTGAGTAGAGATAATTATTTCACATCCTGAACGAGAACTTTCTAGCGTTGGGGCAATAGTGTGGTGATATTCAAGAATGGACTTTAGGATCTAAAGGACAGGTTCATGCAGTTATTAAGATATTCTTTTTTGTATTTAAAGAAATTTTCATAAAGTTCACTGAAATTCCTCTATCAAAGTTTCAGGATTCCCTGGAAAAGGTTAGCATAGGAGAGCTGTTTTATAATGGGCTGGTGAAGCAGAATCTACCTACGACCACAACCCTTTTGTGAATATTGTGAGATCCTTGAAATAAGGATGAAAACAATATTCGAATGAAATTCCTGCAGGGTTAATGAATGATCACATGAAATAAATGGAAACGTATCAACATATATCCATCCTGAAATATTGGATGGATTCTCGTGATTGGGCTGGCAGATCGACAAGACATTGCCATAAAAAACATGTTTTTGATGTAGAAAGCCATGCTGCAAGTTCACAGGCAGACAGAGATGTAAGAAGACAAAGTCTGGTCCAAGAATGTAGACATTGAGGCTGGTATACTTGTAGTTAGGGCTATACACAGGAAGGCAAGAGGTAGTAGCCCGTGCAGGTCAAACCACGAGCCTAGATTGGAGCGGCTATAAGCAGCTGAGCCACAAGCACAGAAGGAAAGTGGCTGGTGGAGGTAATGGAATTAGAAAAGGTGGAGAAGATGTCTGGCAAATGCTGGCTACAGGGATCAGCAGGTTGAGGAATGGCTTGCCTCCGGGAAACATATGCCTCTCACACACGGAACATATTCCCATGCCAACGTCTGGTCTGCGCCTGCTCCCCGTTAGCGGCCGTCTGCAAGAAGCAAGCGCTGCTGGTGGCTGGCATCTGCTCCTGCGAGGCCAGCGCTGCACCTGCCACCTGGCGAGCGGGGTCAGCACATCTGTCTCTGTGAGGCAAGGGCAGGAGAACCACCGGGAGGATGGATTCACCCTGCTGCTGTCATAACATGGAATAAGCTATTGCCTGCCTTGGTGCTATAGGTCTAAGTAGAGGTGGAAGAATGTCCCATTCAGAGCAAGGTCACCACCAATAGCACAGTGTCCATAATAGATGTACATCCGACAGCAGGCACCAGACAAACCTGTCCAGTGTTGAAGCAATAATGTCCTGATATTCAAGCATAGACTTTAAGAGTCAAAGGGACAAGATTAATGCAGTTATGAAGAGATTCTACTTTGCCTGTATTACTGTAATCTCCCGCGTATAAGGCGCTTCTTATTCGCGAGGTTTTAGTTCTCCCTGGATCCACAAGGGGGGGATCAAGACCTTCATTTTGATATGTTACACTCCCCTGAAGTCCTGGTAGGGCATAAGGGATTTCATTGGGGTCCAAGGGACACTAGCTACACATAGCTTTTTGAATTTTTAAAATCCATTCAGTAGAACAAAAGTTATGATTTTTCTATTTTTCTGATCAAATCCTAAAACTCTAGGTGTGCCTTATAGGCGGGCTGCGCCTTATACGCGGGAGATAACGGTAATAGCTATTCTCCAAATTTTTACTGAAATTTCTCTTTCAAAAGATATTGATTACCTGCAAAAGTTTCTTTTAGACGGTAAGGTTTTCTTTTTTTTCTGCCTTTGCAGAGTAGGGTATGTCATCTGTGTTTCTAAGTTTGCAGATGTAGTGAGGCGCCTGGATACAATGGGTAGACGATAGAACAAGATGGTCTATGGGTAGAGATAGAGGTTGGAGGGGCATGGAGGCTGTGGTCAGAGACAGAGTGGCAGAGGGCCTGGCCCTCCAGTAGATAATGCCCTAGACGTGGCACTGGGGGATCACAGGGTGATATACTGGTAGCAGCACAGGCCCAGGGCGCCATCTTGTCCACCTCCACCCCTGACCCCAGCTGCCGCTCCTCCCCCAACCCCCCCCCCCCTCACCTGACCCCCTGTGGCCTCTTGAGGAAGGCTGAGGTCCAGAGAGCGGGACCCTGGAGGCACTGACCGATCACCATGACAACACAGCGTGATGAACCCCAGTAACCTGGACTGCCTCAGCATAGCAGCACCGAAACCAAACAGGGGCCTGGGCGATAATAGGGAAGGCAGCATTGTGTGAGAATAATTGCTGTTTATAGCTGTTTTTTTACAGAGACATGTTGCCATTTAGAATGGGGTTGTTTATTGGGGGATTATATGGATATAATTGGTAGAAATATGCGTTGGGAGATAATGTGCAGACGGTGTGCAAGGTTTATGTGAGATGTATAGGTTTGTGTCTGCAGCTAGAATACATGTCCCTCAGGCGCTACTTTCTCCTGTCATTTTAACACATCTCCTACTATGATACTAATCTAGCAATAAAATATCTCAGTGACCCAGTGCTCTTCATGCATATCTGCTAAAATCGAAATCAATGTCATGGAATAATTTTTTTCCAAGACTTTTATTATTCTGAAGGGTAAATGAGTCACAGATCCATTAAAAAAGATATATTCGTGTTGAAAATATTTTGAGAACTTCACTACATGTATTGTGGGAGGGGGTCTAGACTGTGGGAGGATCCGTTTCATACGATTCATCTCCAATAGGGATGTTGCCTCGCCATGCCATTTTCTTCATAAGCAGGCCTCATGTCTAAACCAAGAAGACTGGAACTATTCCTGCATAAGAAACCTGTCCCTAAGTGGCCCATGAGGCGGGTGTGCTACTTATGGCGTGTATAAAGAGGGACACTTATCCCAGTTACCACTGTCACGGTGCTGGTGGGTGGTTATTTTGTCTGCACCTGGAGACATGCCATCCCCATGTTCACACGGGTAAGCGTGTTACAGGTACAAACAAAGCATGGTATGCAATACAAGAATGTTTGATATCAGTCTACTATGATTGATATAAAGAGGCAATTTGCACGTTGAGGGGATGAAGACATGGCGAATCAAAATTTACCCCCTAAAAGATATTTCCTCAAAATCCAGGACATTTAATGTCAATCATAATCATGAGTTCCACTTCTGACCTCTTGCACAGGATTTGAGATGTGGAATCTCCGTCCATGTGCCTGTGGCCTGTGGATATACGGACTTAGCAGGTTTAATGATTAGCCAATGACAGAAGCCCAATCTATTCACTGCGGTACTTCGGGGGCCATCTGGTATCCATCTGATAGGTCTTATCAGTAGTACTTGCTGGTAACAAGCTCCAGCAATGGCCGCGCCCATGTGACAACCTGCTAACTCTGAATAGCAAGGACACTGGTGAGGCCTTCATTGGGGTTACATAGGTTTTCGTCACACTTTGATAATTCCACATATATGTTTTTATCACCCTATGTCTTTTGTGCTACGATAATAGCTGACGAGTGCAGAGTTGCCAGCTTTTTAAAAAGGATAATTTCTAAAGTTTCAGAGCCCAAAGAGTGACATATCTGTAAGTGACCTCTGACCCTAAAATGTGACAATAGCAGATATTACTGAATATTTTTATGTCTGCAGTGTTGTCATATAGAAGTAGAGTATGGCTAGAGCAGCTGCTCAAGAGGTTCTTGTTCTAGGATGGATCCTGCACCATCAACCCCCAGACAAACCCCACTATGGCATCAGATATTGCATACATGCATCCAGGTCACTACAGGTATCTTTTTCATAGGTCTCCATGAAAAGGAATTCACAATTCATAAGGGGCAGCTCTTTTATGGAATGTCAGCTTATCCTGAGAGGAGAACTACCTCTCTAGAGCCTATTGCCAAAGAGGCATAATCTAATATAAGAGATCCCACTCCGCCGTATTGGGTGACGAGAGATTGAGCTCCTGAACCGCGTTAATCATAGGAGATGGGCCAGCTTGCACCAGGGTGTAAACGCGAGGGCTCCCATAGAGCGCAATGTTAAATATCGCAAGTTGATCGGCAATTTTAAAATGGAAATCTTTGGAATCAAAAAATAATTCTGGTATGTGTAGATAGCTATTGGCATGAACTAAATCAGTATCAAGATCATTTAAAAGAAAAATGAGATGTGCAGCGATCAGCATTCCCGAAACGAAGGACACTTTGGACAATTTGACCCCTCTTTGCTAGGCCTTTCCTCTAACGAAGCACAGAGTGCTCAGATTCGAGACTTCACTTTCCACTGTCAGTGTGGTTAAATTGAGCCAATAGATAAAAATCTAAGTACATATGATTTATATTTAGGTCATTTTCTGTCATATACTATGATATGGAAGTTGTGGAAGGAATACAAATAATTATTTTGATAGGGTGAACATGGGTTGTTTTCATGTGTTTCAGTACAAAATGCCCAAAATTGACAAGTTGCGTGGGCTATCCAAGGTTCCCCCGACAAGAGAGTTCACATAAATAATATCTAAACCTAAGAATAAACATCTTTGAGTCCTGCCCTTTCACCCAGTGGTCAAATTATTTTATTATTCCAAGGATTAATATTTTTAAATAGCTCTTGAAAATGTGTTGTTTAACACTGCGCTCTATGGGAGCCTGCGATTCTACACCCTCACGGCACACTGGAACCCTGGGCGCGCCGATACCCCCGTCACAATGCTAAACCTATGGGAGACAGCGGGAGAGCTCTGTCTTACTTACCCCAATATTCATCCGTCGGTCTTTGCTATTGCCCTCAAGCGGTACAGCACCTTGCGCAGCCGGAAAAGATAGGCGAGCTACCGCCCCCAAGTGGCGGCAAGTTGTACCTCAGTTGGCAGTGTGCCAGACCCGGCTGAGCTGCCAACCGACATTACAAGCTTCTGACCCTTGCCACAAGAGGGCAGTAGCGCCGACCCCTGGCGGCATTTATGTTTGTAGGGATCAGTTATTATTGGTGGAGCGGCCGGCAGGCAAAACGCGCTCAACGCCCGCCAGGGGAGAGGCAATTTTTTTTTTACATGGCTGGCTGGTAGTGTGTACGTCTAACTGGTGCGGGAGGAAACTCCTGTGTATGTACGTGTGAAAGGTCCATGGAGGAAGGCAAAGGGTAGTGTAGGGAATATGGCTGTCGTTGGTACAGGTTGGAAAGCCCGGCTGTAAGGTCTCTAGAATGTAAAACTATATAGAACCTTTTCAAAATTTGAATTGGTCACCATCTTGGTCTTCAGTGATTTGCTGATTCTCCCTCAAGCCACAAAATATAACAACATTAGTAATTAGCCTAATCAGCTGTACTGAGGCAATAACACAGGGAGGGTAGAGACGTTATCTTCTTTCCTTTATTTTATAAGCAAATACCGTAAAACCCCGTGTATAAGCCACACCTACGTATAAGTTGCACCCTGATTTACATGGATTTGATATAAGCCACAGCAGTGGCCTGAAAAGACCCCCATTCCTTCCTTTAGTCTATATAAGTGAAACCAGCTATCGGGCGGCCATACTGTCACGAGTAACTGCTAAGGCCAAAAAAAAGGTTTGTTTCCAGCTACCCGACCGGCCCTAGCAGGGCCGATTTCTTCTTGTTTTTTTTACATACTATAGCCTTTTGTTTTAGGCTGCAGATTCTTTAATAATGGTCCGATTTGTAAGCTTTAAAAACCAAAATGCAGCCCAGGTCAGCCCCAACGTTGCAGGCAGACATTTTGTGAGGCAGTCAGCTAATATTTAATGGTCCCTTGGAAGGTGGAAGGGGGGGGGGCAAAACCCTAAAAACTTGACGGTGGAGGTAGGGATCAATACTTAATATGGGCCATTCAACAATTATTCATCTTAACAAGTGATTCCAAAAGGGTATATATGTATACATATATATATATATATATATATATATATATATATATATATATATATATATATATATATATATATTATTCTTCAGGTTTCGCTCAGTCAGTTCTCAGTGGGGGGGGGGGGGGTGTCGTGATAGTTTTTATCATACTGACAGGGTGTCTGCAAAAGATGTGTGGGTACACCATAATCCATCTACCACCCCCACCACTGGTATTAAATGACTCATCACTATAAGGGAGCGATTATTTTTTAACAACAGGGGGGCTGGTGGATGCATGTAAAAATTTTGGCCCCCCCTCCCCTCTCGAGGGTCAAAATCTTTTTGGCCCCCCTTCAGGGCCAAAAATCGCATGTATTAGAACCCATTATCTGAGCCACATCCTCTCCAATCCACCTTGAAATTACCTTTCTTTTGATATATAACATGCCTATATTGGACAGGAGGAAGGTTCCTCGAGGTAAGGGAAAGGGGCAAGCTTTGAAAAAAAAAATCAAATAAAAAATAATCCGACCTACCGACCATAGCATTTAAGTTCATGTAACTGGAAACCAGAGATGCCACTTTTCCTAACTTTTTAGGAATTCCAAATTTTAGACTTTCATCCCTACAGGTATTTCCTATTAGAAATTGAGAAAATTAGGGGAATTTCCGGCTTTTTGATGATCAGTGAGTGGCATCCGTGGGAAATACACCTCTTTTTCTTTTCTTTTTTTTTTTTTTTTGCCTAACTGGACTCACTTTTGGAATCACCGAAAATATCAACATTAGTTTAGTTTCCTTTTCTACTGCCAGGATGGGGCCCCAGTCAGCTCGCCTCATCCCTATCTATAGGATGAGCAGAGATGCCACTTTCCCTGGTTTACTAGGAATTCCTGGTTTTGATTCCCAGATACCTGCGTTAAATTATGTTAAATTCCTGGGAAATGTGTCCAAAAGCCCAGTTTTCCTGGTTTTTGTCGGCCAGTGAGTGGCATCTCTGGATCATGAGGTACTTGGGATGGTATAGTGCTAATACTTCACCTGTGTTCAATTACTAGTCCAGCCAGCTGCGGTAATTCCCTGGTTAGTGTAGCTAACTACCTGTCCCCAGGTACCCATCTGCCCACCTTACCCTACCTGTCCGCTTGACCTCCTCACTCACCTGTTACCTGCCATGCACTTAACCCCTTGTCCCCCGTTACCCACACTAGTCCCACCTTACCCACCCTGTGTCTGGTACCTCTCAAATTGTGCCTATACAGTAAATGTACACTGCAGCCTACATGGACATCTGGAAGATGGGTTAATAGATGAGGCACTCATAGCAGCTCATCACTCATCTGTAGGATGTATGTACAGCCTGCTGCCCACTTATCGCCTATCATCTTCCATGTCATATACTCTTATCCAAATGCAGTATGGGCTCTGGGGCTAAATATGCAGCTGTGAGCTCTAGAGCTTAGTATCGACCCCCACCATGATTCCCCAATGTGGAATATGCTTATTAACTCGAAAGAGTTATAAGAGTCGGGTAAAAATTTGATGGATTCAGTGCCTCTTAACAGAGAGAAAAACTAGACGCTTTTCCGGTCTATGTTAAATCCCATAAGAGGTGCGAATAGGTTCAACGTTCCCGCACTTTTGGTCTGGAGTCGTGCGAATAATTGATGAATGTTGATGAATTTGCTGTCATTCAATCCGTCCGCGCATCTCTATTGTCGTAAAAGTGGTCGTTATTTTTTTTTCAATTATTCACTGTTATAATATAGAAATATGATAAAGAATGGCCAAAGGATATGATTTGAATCGATATGTATTATTAAAAAGATAAAATACCTACGTGTTCACCTTGTCGTTAATTTGCATCACAAAGCCGTGGTTGTGCAAATTGACCCAA
Source organism: Acholoe squamosa (assembly GCA_949317995.1). Classification (NCBI taxonomy): domain Eukaryota; kingdom Metazoa; phylum Annelida; class Polychaeta; order Phyllodocida; family Polynoidae; genus Acholoe; species Acholoe squamosa. Next base: position 32,873,445 of record OX439038.1, on the reverse strand, counting down.
ATAACCATGGAAATTGGGTCGGGCATGCGCAGATAGAACCAAAATCCAACATGGCGGACAGCAACACAATCGACTTGTGGGGCTATAACAGTAAATAGATAGGGTATATTCAATTCAATTCAATTGATATTGCCAAAGATGCAGGGATTATATTCAAAAAGCCATTAATTTCAAGTTAAATCAATAGAATATATCATTTCTCCGTCGAAAATGCTACTTCCGGCAAAGAGGGGTCGTGCATGCGCACAGAACATCAAAATCCAAAATGGCTGACAACGATGGACTCACAGTGCCATGCAAACTGCTGGATTATAACAAAATGGAGGAGAATTACACTGTCTCATGCGTTTTTATGGTTAATATGGATCATTATTCAAGACCTGCTGGTATTGTGCAATGCTTAACTCGCCAAGAGAGGAGTTATTCGCCAATGAAACATACCAGCGATAATGGATGCATTCTCCATAGGCTTAACCATTGACAGTGATAACACACGAAGAAAACATGAGGTTAGTATCAGAAGGGGCCTAAAAGAAGAGATTAAGTGCCCTTTCGAGTTACTTGCATTGCAAAATGCTGTCCTATATTTGCTATTATATGGACCATGACGGTGAAAGGTAGCTGGGTTTAGACAAGCAATCCAGGCCCGTATCCAGACCTCATGATGGGGGGGGGGTGGCCGGGTTGGAAAAGTGGACCTCACGTAATACCCCACGTATAAGGTACGGCTTATACGCAAGGATGGAGCTCAACTGTACCTTATAGAATCAGCAGAAGATGGTGGTATGCTTTATAGGCATGGGAGTATTTGTATTTGCATAGAACAGTACATCAAACATTTTCCCTAGCTGCGCTCTATCGGATGGGCCTGAGGGATGTGATTCAGGGATGTGATTTGAAAATTTTCAATGTGTAGCAGTATTTTCAAATTCCCAGTTCTTAGTATTAATGGCACAAATGGACTACTCGGGCAACATTTGTGATGTTAATGTAAGATAAATCTCGAGGTTCATGGGGCATATTTCCCCAGAACAATTTTGAAAGGGGTTATTTGAAGGTAAGGGATATTTTACATCTGCTGCAGCCAGAGTACCAGAACTAGGAGTGTCATCGATACCTACCAAATCGATACATCGTCATTTACAAGATCATGATTATCGCATCGATAAAACCATTATATCGCTACAATATTTTGTACCTTGATTACCAAGACTTTAGGCTTTCCGAATTTGAAGGAATTTTGGAAAAATTCTTATTAGAACAGAAGTTATGATGAAAAATGTATTGTACTATAAAAAAATATATACATTTGTATGTGTTTCACACTATTTGAATCCTCTCACAGAATTCAGTTACTTTTCAAAACAGTAGATTTTAAAGAAAGGGCTCAATTATGAAGAGTATATACAAATTGCTCTAATTTGGCTTCTATTTGGAGTATCTCAAAAATTCTTTCACTGTTAGAAAGCTCCAATCATGGTAATTATGGTCTATATAGCAATAATCGATATAATTGAAATATCGAGACCAAAATGATGATAATCGACATCGATATAAATTGGATGTCAATGACACTCCTAACCAGAACCCCTTTCCTTCGATGCTCAGTCTAGGCACCATCTAGGCACCATTATCAAAGCCTTTGCCCCCACTATCTAGTGGATAAGCCACTAGTTGACTATAAGCATACACTGAAAACCTTCAAGGTCAGAAACTCGTCAGTAGTGACGACTTTAGGTGCTCAGTTTGACAATACCTAAAACTACAACCTTAGGTCGTCATGGGGTAGTCACAGGTGATAACTTTAGGTCGTCACTGATGGCCTAAAGTCGTCACTTCAGCAACACATTTTCACAATGATATAATTCTATAGGTGCATATTGTACTCATTTTTTTTTCATTACTAAAATTTTCGTTGGAACCCGCCCCCCCCCCATTCAATCTCTGTAAGGGTATTTCCACCCTGTGCATTATTAGGTGAGGTTAGCAATAGCATTCTCCCCAGTACATGCATATAGGTAGTTTAACAACTGTACTCAATCAATAGGGAGTTATAAAGAATCCCCAAACACAAAAGAGGCATTGTAATGGAAATGTCAGTGTTCTACTGTAAATATTCTCCCAACAATTTTTTTTCTTTACGGTACCGTATGTTGTTATATCAAAAGATACATCCCCCAATTATTTCTCAACTGGCAATGCACCAAATTCATTGCAGATATCAGTCAATAAATATCTTAGGCTGGATCATAAGAATCTGGCCTTTGGATAGTGGGGCCCCCTTATGGATCAACTCTACACTAATAGACCTATCAGGGTGGTGAGAATGACGAGTTTAGATCGTCAGAAATGCATGACAACCCTCTGACAACCCTAAAGTCGTCATATATGACTAGTTTCCAATAGCGGCGGGTTGTCAGTGTAGGGTTACTAGTAGAATATTGCATGTTTCTTTTTGAATTACTTATTTTAAACCCTCTTTAGATTCTGATACTGTAACAGATGGTTGAGGGGCAATAATTGTTAAGTGACAGATATTCAAGCTACTAAGAGCCAAGACTACCCATGATGAATCCATAGGCATATAATAAAAATATGTCAAATTTTTACCATTTATAATTTTGACGGTGGACACTAACGCCGGCCCGGGAGCCAGTGGCCCGTAATTCTGGATCCAGGCCCACAGTTTTCTAAAGAATTGCCTTCCTATGGGCCCGGGTGGCCCACAGGAATTAATGAACAAAATTGTAAGTCAATATAGCCATGTTGTATATCGTTGGAAAGAGAAAATCACAAGGATTATGGATACAGTCAACCCTCAGTTCCTCGACCCTTTGATTCCTCAGATACCTCATTACCTCAGACAGAAAATCTGGAACTACCTCTATGTTTTCTATTATATTTGGACTTAACTCCTCAGATAATTTGTTTCCTCAGACATTTTTCCTTGCATTTTTCATATCTGAGGAAATGACTGTATTTTATTTGCGTCTAGATGTTATTCAATAGGGAAAAGTTACTGAAAAAATTAGTGTCTACCCCTGGTGGGGGAAGATGATAAATAACAAGAGACTCATGAATGGCCACGTGGTGGTAGACAGAGTGTAGCTGGTGTCTGGTTGTTGTAGTATTTGTAGTACTCCTGTGGGTAGCAGCAGCAGGCACAGCCCCACACCAGTAAGAGGGGGCGTAGGTACAGGAGGAGTAGGGAAGGAGAGCAGCAGGAGGTAGTAGTGTATGATGGGGTGGTAGAGGAAGAGTCCTGGCTCCATGTACAGAGACCTGGTGGGTGTCTGTTGTTGTTAATACCTCGCTGAGTTCTGACACATCATACCGCGTACAGCGAGTGAGAAGGTTCTCCCTGTCCTGGAGAAGATCCAGCTCTTGATCCTCCTGTTAGTGCCAGAGGAGCCCATTCCGCCCCAGGATCAACTAGACCACTACTACTATTAACGGCATTACTACCCGTCCTCCACCCCAAGTGTTACTCACTACTCATTCTACTGGGAGAAAGTACTACTAATAGTGGTTTCATTACCTGTGGGTGCATTGCAGATACTGTTACACCATAGGATATACTGTTATAGCTTCTAGAGCAATAGGGAAGGATCTATCCCCCAGGGGCTCCAGTCTCCATAACATACCTGCTGGAAGTACATGTACCCGCCTGTATGCTCAACCAACCAGCCCATTTACCTGCCTCCACTTACCTCCAAATACCCTCCCCATACCACCACCTACCGAGCCACAGGAGCACACACACACATTGCTGTGGCAACCACAACTTTGCTGGCCCTGCTGCACACATCTCGCACCTTGAGCACTGCTGGCAGCGCCTCCCAACCCCTGAACCATCCACACGGAGGGAAACCGCCTGTGGTCAGCTACAAGGTATCGTGAACTGCCGTTAGTAACCCGAACGGTGTCCCAGAGACAGGAGTGGATCCAGCTCCCACCTATAGTGCTATTAGTACTGGAGTACACATACACCCTCTAAGCCTACTACGCCCCTTTTGTCTGTGCCCAGGATCATGGATACTTATAGACTCTTCATTAGGCACTAGGGATGTAAATCAGCAACCCAGGAGCAGCACTAATCTGACCTTTGGCTTAACCCAAGTATACTGTGTATACATTGTGTGTTTATTTGAGTGCTGGCGCCATTGCAACTGTGTACTTTTAGGGATTATCATATCGTACAGCAATGCTGAGATGAGTGATTAGATGTCAAAGATTCTGTGGGATATCTAAGTGTCTCCATACTGCATTTTTCTGTGCAGAAAGTGGCGGGTCTTGTAGGTAGTCGGCCAACAGGAGGCCACCCCGTTGGAGAGTAGTATGGTGTTCTAGAGATATGTACAACGTAAATCACTGTGGTTAAGTTATTACCTGGGGCCATGAGGGAACCGTCCTCAGTCATGTCCGTCTGAACCTCCGGCAACTTTAACGGTGGTCCCCAGCGGTGGCACCTCTCAAGGGAAAAAAGGGCCTCTGGGTACAGTTTTGCAGTGTTGTGTTTTTAAAGACCTGTTAAAAAATATCCTTAAGCTTTTCTCTGCCTAACTATTATAACATCTAGTTCTATAAATCCACGACCACACAGATAGGACTACTCTTACCGACGCGACATGGGTCCTGATTGTCACCATTGGTCACTAGCCATGTAGGGATTAAAGACCGTCGAGGGATTTAAGCAGGTCTGTGTTTGGATCATTGGATTTAAGTGCTGAGGAGGATCTACCAATAGCTGCAGATATGTGGCTGCACTCAGCCAGTGGTCAGCTCATGTACCCGTACCCTGGGGGCCAGCCGCCCCCACCCCAGCAGCCAGGTAAGATTCATTTTGCTACCAGGTAACCCACCCCAATCTGATACACATACTTCTGGTTAAGTTATGAAGATGATAAAACGTGCATTTCACTGCCCAAATGGCATAGTCATGGCAGTCAACCTGTCATTTTAACATCTTCACGTGTTGAAACTTAGCCATGAATATTTGACATCAGGGCAAGGAAGACATCCTGTTCACAAATACACAGGGGAACAGCGAAGTTTGCGGGGAAGTATGTCTTTCTTCTGGAAGGAATTATCTCTTTCTTCTGTCCTATCAGCATCATGTACTATACAAATGGTAAACCATATAACGATGATGAACCAGCAAACAAACTATTAGTTCCCCAAGTCTTCTCAGAAGGCAGTATATTACTTCCGGTTGCCCAGCATGCAATGTATTTCACTAGAGGCCCCAGACGTGTTTATAAGGCTGTATACCATTGGCCCCCACAACAGACTGCATTTAACGCACTGTGTACCTTTTGGTATTGCGTCCCACAGGCCCCAAACTCTGTATATAAATATTCCACCTGCACAGGAAGATCCTATACCCTATACCCACCCTACACACACCTTACCAGAACACCCGAGTCTCCTGGAGGCTCGTGTTGCACCTGGACAGAGGTAGATTCTACCATGAACACCATGTCCAACATACCTACCTGCAAACACACAGCCCACACCTATACGGCACATGGCTATTGTATTATTGACCAATGGGAGGCATCCCTGGCATATACTGCGGAGTCGGGGGCTGAAGGTGTTAGTCATAGTGGAGTCGGGGTCTAATGGCGGCCCCCAACTGATAATGGCTATGTGAGCTCCTACACACATGTACTACCCAACAGGGAGGAGGCATTATTACCCATAGGGTATAGACTGGTATAGGTAAGAAGATTCCCATGATGTTTATTATAGCCCAAAAGTCCTATCAATCAAAATTATTTACAGAATACCACCATAGACATAGTCTTTTGTAAGACCGGTGCTAATTAAGGCAAATACGTGTACCATTAATAAGCCACACGTTTGGTGTACTCTCTGTGCGCGGGTCTCTGGCAGATCCCTTTTCTTGGCTGATGATTCTGCTATTGGTCCGACCCTTGGGGCCTTGCCAACAGGGTAGCTATGGAGTATACTACTCATCAGTTACCTGGTTGAACGGGCCCCGTCTTCTGGCCAGGTACACACCTGATGGTCCGTCAGCTGTAGCCCACCTGAGGTGAGGGCGTGTAGGGGTGGAATGAGTCGACACAAGCGTCATTGTGGTAGTAGTAGTGGTTGACAAGGGGATTAAGGTTCAACCTGAATCCCCCCCCCCCCCTGCTCTTCCTTGTAATTAGTTGTAATTATCAACTCTGCTGATGACTTAGCCTATGAATCAACAGTAATACTTGACAGGGATAAGATGTCGGCTCACAGAGATGGGCCAGGTACAGTACCATATGGCTCAAACTCATGAGCTGCTCCCTGAACTGCTCAGCCTCACCTGGCTGCAGTTGGAGGTTGGAGTAACTCGTAGATAACCTCATCAGGGGTCGGGGTAACCAATCAGCACACCCCGCAGTAACCCCTGACACCTTAGTGTAATAGAGTCAGATAAAAAAAGGCAGGTATAAATACCTGGCATTCACCTGCTGTATAGTATATATAGGCTTTGTTTGTGTTGGTGTATACATGCATGCATTTCGTTCCTCAATGAATATACATGTACATTTATATGAATGTGTGTTCAATCATGGTTTCTCAAAGGAGATGCTTTTGATACATGCCCTTTCTCGGGCCCTTTCTCTACTTGGATGTACATGTTAGGTCTCTTAGTGAAGGTCTTTTGGCAACTGCATCTATGAGAAGTGATATATGGGCATAGATTTCATCAAACATCTCTCAAACAAGTCCACTGTTACCAAGAGCTTCAAGTATACATGTGTCTACTATATACATTGACAATAAACATCCTAGAGAACCCAGTCCTCTGTGTTTTGTATTCTTGCTTCTCAGAGGTCGATGTCAAAATGTCCAAGGTCACAAAGGGCCAAAGTACCAAGGTCAGAGGCCACCAGTAGTGTTAGCTGGTTCTCTCGTACCGATTGATGCCGGGGAACAGCATACCAGTAGTGGTTCCTGTGATGGTACAGCGGGAACGAGGCTACAGAACAGCCTCCCTCTGACGTCCTCCTGGGGGCCAGGGATCACGTGACTAGGCGTAAAACTGCGAGGTCACATAGGGTCAGAGGTCGTCTGTAGGGCCAGGGGTCAGGGACGAGAGGAGAGATCACGTCAGGAAGGGCTGATAGGAGAAGACATGCAAATGCTGCTTAGATGGAGGAGGTGTTGTGGGAGGACCTAAGAAGAATGGTGGTTTGGGGTGAGAGTAGGGTGTAGGGGGGGGGGGAGACATAGGTGGGGTTGAATGATGGGTGAGGTGGGAGGTAGATAAGTTGTAGAGGGGAACGTGAACTCTGTTCACCAGGGAGTGGATAAGAACAACCTGAGATGCAGCAAACAGTCAGTGGACTGGAAAATGGGCAAGACATCTCAGGATTCAGTTCATTTAAAAAAATTAGACCTCAACCAGTGGAAAGGTCACTAGTTCGGCACAAGGAAATATGAGGTTGACAATCAGGGTCTGTGGGACTGGGTGAATATCCTAAAGGTGCAAAAAGGCGGTTTCTGGCTATGTGATTTACCTGTCGTCGTCATGTTGGAGCCTCTAATGTGTGGCTGCATTTACCTGGTGGGAAAATAAGCACCATTGGTAAATGGACGACTTTTGTGATTCATCTCTTCACTCTCCACGCACAGTATTTCCTATGGCTATGTTTATACTCCTTCGCCAATTTCTGTGCTTCGAGATGTCTGGAGGAGCCTGTGGTGATCATCTTACAGTGGCTAGATCTGTCACTCTGTATTTTGTAGGCATGATGTGTGAGGAGCAGCCCTGAATATGTGGATCAACATGGTAAAAGGTATGCCCACGCACCCCCTCGCGGGCGTACCTTTTACCATGTTGATCCACATATTGTTAAAGGCTGTCACTACAGACACCTACCTAACTATTCATAATGCGCTTGGCCTGGATATCACTGACAGGTGTAAATGACAGAATGAACATCCCAGGGTATGTTAGAGGACTTGTACTAGGATCATGATATTGAAATTCTGACTAAAGCATCATTCTGGTTATTGTGTTGAGTGGAAGTGAACTGAGTATGCAATAAAGATGCCATTTTCCTCGTTCTATGGGAACTTTTCCTTCGTTGTTGAATAGTTAGTCCTTTGCAGTATACCCATGAGCTATTCTTTACCTGTCACTTGTCTGAGCTGGCAGCAGACAGTACTAACTTGATTGTATAAATTCACTGTAATAGCTGCATCACATTGCTACATTACAGAATATGAACATCACGCCATGCTTGCAAGGAAAATAGTCTGCATTACCTTTTCTACAGAGGGACGTATGTGGACATGTAAAACCACTATGATGTATGATAAAAGCTCAATTGAAGATAGAAAGACTCAAAGGCATAGTTCAAATTGAATTCAAAATGGAAAAAGTGGAGTAACAACCCAGCTTTGGGGTGTAAAAGTGGCGGTTTATAAAGTCTGCCTAAGGAGTACATGTATTCTAATGATGCAGTTATCTATAGACTATTTGTCTATGTTGTACACGTATAGCCATTGCCCAGTCTGTGTTCACAGGTCTACCTCATGATAACAAATAGACACTGCTCAAAATTGACATTTTTTTCACCCAAATACCAGTGTATAATGCAGCAACTAACTAGTATGTTGTCTCCAGTGTACACATCCTACCTCTGGTGAAGTACTTAAACCAGCAAGGCTTGCTATATTTATAAAGTACCCTGCCTTGACCTGGCTCATAAAGTACTTGGCTTCAGGTGTGTTCTGGATGGCTCACTGATAGCTAGGAGGTCGGCGTGTCTCTCACCTTTGTGTCTCACTTGTATGGGGTGCTACCTGAGCTATTCACCTTAACCCCTCACCCCACTTCCACCCCAAAAACCTCACCCCTCTCCATATCCATGTGAGAGCCAGGTGGGCGTGACTTCCTGTGAGTGGTGGCCACAGGCTCCGTGTCAAAGGGTGGAGAGGAGGGATCTGACCCATGGCCAAGGTTATAAATCTGGGTAAAATATTGATGGGATCAGGAGCCAGGTTAATATACGAGACTTCTGTGAAAATTAATAACAAGTCCAAAAACTGTTTATAATACTTTAATCTTACACTTTATCCCAATTTTGGAACCAGGGGAGAAAGTAGGGGTAGGAGAAGGATGGCTCCAGGGTTAACGGTCTCTTATGGTTCAGCAAGATCTACAGGGGAGGGGTAGGGGTGAGGGTTAGAGAAGGTGTATAAGGTAAGATGTTGTAGGTGTGTGGGCAGCAGGTGAGGTGAGGTGAAAGGGTTCCTACCCCCACCTTTCACCTCACCTGATTTACCTGGTGTGGCCTACCTTTGACCACACCCATGGTGTCCAGCCCTCTACCTGTCCAAGTCTACCAGCCTCAGGTTCTTTAACCCGTAGGTTCCAAGGAAAATGAGAACTGCACATTCATGTATGTGACTGGTTTCCAAACATTGGACATTGTCACTGTGTACTTCTGAATCATGTGTTTCTGAAAGAGTGTATACTTTCATTCTGGATATACATGTATCTGCTGCAAGTTAACATCTGATGTTACATGCATTATGTGACCTTTTGCTCCCAGTTGAGGTTGTAGATTACCCATCTTTTAGTGTGCTGAGACCTACAGCTGTTTGACATGGGAGAGTAGGTGATATTACTCCTATATATATAGTTGTGTAAGTAAGCAGCTCCCATGATGGATGCCTCCTTTTCACCCCACACATGTCTGTCTATAACATCAACTTACGTCCATTGCTCTTTCCCCTCAAGTGCCCTTGCTGCTAGTCTTAATCCCAAAATTACCAACACACTACACCGTAGTAGTTTACCAGATGACAAGAAAAGAAAATACCCAATTCTTAAACACATAGACCACGTTTGAAAATAACTGTTGATAACGGATAATCCCGATTGTGAATGCATGGCATTTCATATTTTCCATGAATTGAAAGAAACCATTCAGCAATATATTTTGTGGCAGTACTCATTGTTGATTATTTGATGGGAAAAGCTAGTATATTTTTGGCTATTCTAGAGATATAAAAAACGTTATTCAAATCGTCAAGTCTAGGCCTTTTTCTGGCAATGTATGGGTTCTAAGTAGGGAGAGCAGTTCAATGCTGCAGATGAAAGTGTGTAGAACGGATGACGCTGATACACTCAGAAGCAGGAGCAGGTCAGACCTCCTCACCCTACCCACACCACCTGCACTCAGCTCAGCCTACATGTGCTAGCATTTTTCTTGCCCTGCTCATCCTTATTTTTCTGCTTTTACTTTTTTCTAGCTCCTGGTCCTGACACCAATTGTAACTTAGATAAACACGAACACGCTCCTTCCTGACATCTGCCTCCGGACCCTTCTTATCATGTCATAAAACAAGGGATAGTTGGTAGTTGTTCCACATTAGAGCCTCACATTTCTGTAGTGCCCCCATAAAGTATATTAAAGGTTAGTGTATACTGAATTATCGTAGACCGTTGGTTGAATACGCGTACATTCAGCTTTAATTTGAGGGTCCATGTTAATATGACATATTATGTAACTTATTATGGCACAAACTGAAATGTATTGTATATATGATGCAGATTCCCATGGTGTTAGAAGTGAGTTAAGTATGTGCAGGATGGATGTCAATTGGCATACCTAGTGCAGCATGTGAGATAAGGGCCTGTTTGCTACTAACAGTACACACACCCACTATCACACCTTTCACCCCACTACCCCACAGCTAACCCCCTCCCTGCATATACCACACACCTCTTACTGCCTCAAGAGGTGTGGGAACACACCGTTGGCCTTCCTCCAGGGGCTTTGTGTGAGAGATGTAAGGGGTGTCTGTGGTGGGGGACTATTGGGAGGAATATGTGGTCTTGTGCTGCAGGTATCCCTACCCCTGAATCATGCTGCAGCTTACATGTGCGTCTTAGTATTTATTCTCTCTCAGACAGACATCTTACCATACAACATAATGCTTATACAATCAGCCCTTGCTTCCTCAGATATAGAAATGCAAGGGAAAATATCCGAGGTAGCAAATTATCTGAGGAATTTTGTCCAAACATAATAGAAAGCATAGAGGTAGTTCCAGAGTTTCTGTCTGAGGTGATGAGGGATCTGAGGAATGAAAGTGTCGAGAAAGTGAGGGTTGACTGTATATACACTACAGTATACTGTTTACCGAATACATCAGTAAGTTTTCGCAATCAGAACACTTCCTTGTGTCTGCAGTTAATTACGTTCAAAAGAGATACCCCTGCACCTCCCACAGACCCTGAATGATAATACAATGCCCATACCCCATAGTGTGATACTCACCAGCATCCAGGTGACGCAGTTCAAAACAAGCTGTACTGAGAAGGAGAGCACCACTTGGCATCTCCACCAACCCACCCATGTATATGGGACGTGCATACCAGACCTGAGCATGAAAACTGCAACAATGGTCGGAAGCTTCTGTATATTAGACTAGTATCTAAATAGCACAAGAGCCTGATGAATTTCACAATTTGTGGTTCAAAAGAAGACTAGTATTCATGAACACAGCAGAAAATCACTAGCCCAAGGTTAAAATGGGTGAAAGTACCAGTAGATGTAGATGGATTTTTCCTTTTAAGATCTTTCAGTGTCTTACAACAGTTTATATTGCAATGGTCTGATTTTGCTAAGGAAATCGAAGCTACTTACTTAAATAAAGACACTCTTTGTATGATGAATGTGACATACATCCTCACAAAGCACGTATACAGTAATACATACAGGTACATCAATACAGGTGCTAACCCAGAGATGTCATAGGTTGTGAGCCATGCTAAGTGGGGGTGTTAAGAAAGGTGTGGATGAGAGGTGTAGATTCCCCACTACGCCAACACTCATCGTGGGAATGTTTACCTGCCTCCCTGTCCAAATCCTCCAGTACTCGGGGCACCTGACACCCTGCTATTACCCCGTACGGGTGGGGTGGAATGCATTTAATCCAGGGGACAGGGTCATGTAGGCTCTACCTGAATTGTCAAGAGTATTGTTGCACTATCTAGTTGTTAAGAGACATTGCAGAAAACCTTGTGACTTTCGTTGCAATTATTGATCGTGCCATTTACAATTTAATTCAAGCTATGCCTTATGATCTTACCAAGGGCAGTGTCATAAATTTGAAAAAAAAAAATAGTATAGGACTTTTAATTGTTAAGGATAAGTGCAACAAGTCCCAGTAGTGTTGACTGTGTACGATAGGGTGAGAGTGGCATTAAGGAGAGCGGCACATGTGTGTTTGTTGATGCTGTAGGGGGTAGGGGCCTGTAGTAAAGGATTGAGACCTTCAATAGAAAGCACCCTACTTCTCAATATCACCTGCACATTCTCAAAGGGACTATGCTCTGCTCAAGTTTCAGCCGGGTGTTTATTCACGATTTGTTGATTATTTTATTACAACATATATTTGAAAATGATCTGGATTGCCATGACCAAATGAGATGTTAGGGAACGTCCAACAATTATGTCACTGGTATTTAGGCATTTTCTCAGGACCCACCCACCCCTTTGTCACTGTTTTTGTATGGAACATATAGAGGAACCCAAAGACCCCCCACCCCCTAAGCTGTGACGTCATTGTTGAACGTTCCCTTAACTTTAGTCCATGTAAAGAATTCGTGAGAGGAAAAAAATAAGGTAAAAACAATTGGAGACAAGAATGATCAACATACCACATATATCGATTCATATTTGTTGACTCCAATAAAGGAGACCCTATAATTATTGTCAAGTTTATATGGTAAAGACTCCACTTTTATTGGACATGATCACGCAGAAGTCCCAAGTAGGCAGACATTCCCTTAGGGACATTGTTCCATTGTATCTTGCAAAACTCATTATACCTAACACAATAACACTCTCTTTCTCCTAAAAACGTATTTGCCCCCAGTAGCAACTGACTAAGACACACCAAGTAGGTATAAAATGACAGGAGGAGGTGGAGGAGGTTAGGTGCTCAAATTAACATACCTGTCCTCTTAGGTGATTCATGGGTCACCTTGGTGACCCTAACCAAAGGTAGCTCTGTAACAATTAACACTGTTTTTGTTGGTTATGCAGGTGAAGGGGTGAATGGTATGTCAGTGGTGGTTGCAGTTGTTTGTCAGTTTCTTTACCAAACACAGTGTCAATTACCCAATTACACTGATAAAAATATAGCTAAATTTCTTAGTCAGTAGTGACTAACTTAAGTTAGTCAAGTGATGGTGTGATTTATGGCTATCCCTCTATAGTAACCTATAGTTATCATTGTTATGTCTCTGTCTCTTTATCTATGTCTCTATCTCTCCCTCTGGCTGTCTTGGTCCTTGATCTCCCTTTCTCTGTCCCTCTCTGTCAATCTCCTTCTTTGTCCTCAATGGGTGTTGCTCTGAAATCCTAAACAGACGTCAGAAACATAACAATGCAGACAGATTTTAAAGATGGCTGCCACATGCCTTTGCCTTTATGGATATTTTAAGCCAAAAATGATATGTCTAATCTTGCAATACCAAACAATATTGTGACAAACAGATGACTTACCTATCTATCAACAAACATACATACTGAGTCTGAATGGTTGAACTTTGTATGATGAAGATTAAGCCTGATTGTATTTATAAGCCTCTTCTAAGTCCAAGCATCCAGAAAACATGTGTTCTTTGTTGATGAGTTGTTTTTTTTTGTGCACAGAAACCTGTGACATCATCAATCTGTGTGCTTTACAATAGTCAGAAAGACTGTTATATGACTAAGATATATAGTCACCTGACTACAGGGCTCAAAATATGCTGGTATAGTCACTACTGACTATAGATTTTATTAATTCGGAAAGTTAAATTTTCTGAGTTTTTAGAGACAGGTGGGGGCAGGGTGACACTTTAAGAACTAAATTGCCTGTTTCAGAGATGGGACTGTTCATTTCATCCTCAAATAACATGAAAATGTTTTAATATGAGGCAAAATGAAACCTGTCATGAAATAGTGTACATATTCAGGATCATAGAGGTGTAATTGTTACCTGTAATCTGTTCTTATCTTTCTGATATTAAGGTTTTAAAAAAATAGGTCATCTCAAAATGGGTGCAACATCCTTTGTGCACTCAATGCTTTCTATGGAGGTGTCAGCTTAGGGTGTCAGGTTTCCCGCCCTTTTTAAGCAGGGTGATGGTCTCATTGTTCATTATTTAGCAGGAGGAACTGAGGTGTTTCCAGCTAGGGGGCAATGGGAGATGAATATTCTATACCATAGTGTTTTCTTCTTGGTTTATTCCACTTGAATATAGCAGCATATAACTGTGTATAATAGCATTATTCTAACACTTAATATCGCATGAATATATAGCGATAGATAAGATATTTTGAAAGGGGAGAGATTTTTTGATACTTGGTCCACTTATGTTAAGTACATCCTGTGTCCTACCCTGCTAAAATATGAGCCAGCTACAACCCTTCAGTTTGCCTAGTTCACTCATTTCTCACCAGGAGCCACCACCTCTATAGAACAGTGCTGATGTCAGCTACATCCTATCACCCACTGTGGCTCATTATTAACTTGAAAGAGTTATTAGAGTCGGGTAAAAAACAGACCCATTCAGTGCCTCTTAACAGAGAGAAAAAGTAAAACGCTTTTAGCCCCATGTTAAATCCCATAGGTGGTGCAAAAAACTAAACTTTCCCGCGTTTTTGGTCTGGAGTGGTGCAAATAATTGATGAATATTGATGAATTTGCCGAAATTCGATCCGCGCGCGCATCTCTATTGTCGTAAAAATGGTCGTTATTATTATTATTTTTTTTCAATTATTCAGTGGTTTGATATAAAAATATGATAAAGAATAGTAAAAGGATATCATTTGAATCAATATGTATTATTAAAAAGATAAAAAAAAATTATGTGTCCGCCCTGTCGTTAATTCGCATCACTCTTATTGCTAACTTTTATAGGGGGGAGAGAAGTGTTTGACCTTCCACCTGACTCCTGACATCACAAAATTTCAAGATTTTGCTGTTGTTGGGGGATTTAACCTCTTGGTGAAGGTTTGGTAAATTTTATGATTCCTTTTCAGGCCTGAGTTATTATTTAGGCTCTTGTCAGTATGAACCTTTCCGAGTTACCTGCAATATAAATCGCTTCAACACTCGTTATCAGTGTACCTGCTACTTCTCAAGTTGGGGCCTTGGTTACCTAATACTAGAGATAATGTACATTGTGTATATAGATAGCTAGAAGTAGAGTTTGCTACTAATGGTAGAGGCGGTATATCATACACGATTGCGAAGTGTACATATGATATTCACTTACAAACGTCCTTGTAATTAACTACATTTATGTTACTGTGTTAATTACAAAGTAACAGCTGGTGTTAAAAACAGGTCATTTAGATATCCAGGATATGTGTGTGAGAGCAGCAATCATGTAATTAGGT
Source organism: Acholoe squamosa (assembly GCA_949317995.1). Lineage (NCBI taxonomy): Eukaryota > Metazoa > Annelida > Polychaeta > Phyllodocida > Polynoidae > Acholoe > Acholoe squamosa. Next base: position 32,858,026 of record OX439038.1, on the reverse strand, counting down.
TACAGTCATCAACTAAAGCAGGTCTATTATAAAAGCCATCACTTTCTTGGGGGGGGGGGAGGAATCACTGATGACAGCGAGATGGAAGAGGGAATCCCCTAAAAAGTCCTAAAGCTTTTCGTTTTCAAAGTACAAAAAACTCATTATTAACCCAAAAGGGTTATAAGGCACGGGGTAAAAATGGACTTATTCAGTGGCTACTAACAGTTAGAAAAACTAAGGCACTTTTCCGGCCTATGTTTTAATCCCATAGATGATAGGAGGTGCGAATAGGATCAATATCCCTGCGTTTTTGGAGCGGAGTGGTGCAAATAATTGATGAATGTTGATGAATTTGCCATCATTTGATCCATGCGTGCGTCTCCAATGTTGTAATTTCAGCACAAACATGGCGGATATCGATTTTTTTGTAAATTACAATATAGAAATATGATAAAGAATGGCCAAAGGATATGATTTGAATCGATGTTTTATTAAAAAGATAAAAAATTACGTCTTCGCCCTGTCATTAATTCGCATCACAAAGCCGTGGTGGTGCAAATTGACCCAAATCCCCATGGAAATTGGGTCAGGCATGCACAGATAGAACCAAAATCCAAAATGGCGGACAGCGAGACGATCGACTTGTGGGGCTATAACTGCTGGATTATAACAAAAATTTGAAAAATGGAGGAGAATTACACTGTCTCATGCATTTTTATGGTTAATATGGATCCTTATTTAAGACCTGCTGCTGTTTTCCAATGCTTAACTCGCCAAGAGAGGAGTTATTCGCCAATGAAACATACAAGCGATAATGGATGCATTTTCCATAGGCTTAACCATTGACAGGGATAACGCTTGAAGAAAACATGAGCTTAGTATCAGAAGGGGCCTAAAAGAAGAGATTAAGTGCCCTTTTGGGTTACTTGCATTGCAAAATGCTATCCTATATTTTAACATCACTGACAGGAAATTGAAAAAGAAATCAGCATTCACTCACTAAATCTGGTACTGCTATGCTTTGATTCCACTCACAAGATCCTAAACCTCTGACTGTGATATATAGGGACTCGCTTCTTCTTTAATTGATATAAAATAAAACTCTTCTCTACCTTTTTGTATCTGTATGATGTATAAATGGTCTTGTTTTCCTTTAATCTGCGCCAATGAAACCTGTACAGCGTATGGTAACACCCCTCATATTTGTAAATAAAAGTCAACAAGAAATACCATCAACTTAAATTATATGCAATATTGTGCATTGCCAGAGGCAGAAATGACAGCTTCACAGGAAACAGGAAAATTTTGTGCTTTTGTATAATTTTGGTTTCATGAAGTGGTCTAAATGTTACTTAAATCAGTCCAATGTGTGTATGTGTAGAATCTGTTGACCCGCTGTTGACTTAGGCATGGATGGATGGAAGTGGTAATATGTCAAGGCAATAACGACCATGTAGATGAGATAGATGGGGGTGAGAATTTCTTTACATTTAAAGTACCATCAATAGCTATGGCCCTTGCCCTGTTCACATTCTTACACTAATCGTTGTAAATGGTGCAGGCCTCACAGGAAAGGGGTAGCTTTTTGTTAGCGCGGCGACTAGTGAGTACTACTCGTGAGATGAGTAGACTAGTGTATGGTTCACAGTCGCCACGGTGTAAGGGATAGGGAGGCCTTGCAATCTATTTTTGTTTGTGGCTCTTCTGCTATGGACTATTCCTGCTCACTATTCTAATGTAATAACAACAGTGTGTGTACTTTACTTATCAGTGAAGGAATTTTCAGAATATATCTCATACTTTTGATTTTATTCGCAGATAAGACATTTCATCATTTGGAGCCCTATGGCAGATTAGCATTAGAGCATTTTAAGATTCAGAAATGCATCCCTGTAGCCTTTGTTTTAGAATTGTTCGTTTTGAAACTACTATATATATGTAGTACAGGTTTTATCTCAGTGGGTTATGGTACAATTGGATCATATTTTCTGTATTTGAACAAAGTATTCACTGTCAAAGATCTCTATGGAGAAATCAGTGCTAAAGTGTGTGTTGCCATATGTGCATTTTTGTAAATCAGAGGAGGTTGAAATGTAAGGCCACCTTGTGGAACTGCTACATTCTTTTCTGTGTAAAATTTTTAGTTTACATTGAAATAATGCTATCTCAGAATATGTATCTACTATTGGTGATGAAAGATTAATTTGATTACTCCTTTCATTATATAAACGCTTTTGTGGAACACTGAAAAACATGTATGTACACCGAGGTACTTACACTGTGCTCCCCCTCTACAGAGAGGTGGAGTGATCTGGCCGGTTTGACCACTGGCCCGTGACGAGGTACAGACTATTACAAGTGATTGGCAGTTGGGTGTGTGTGTGGGGGGGGGGGGGGAGGCAGAGCAGGCTCCTGGCAATCTGAGACAGTGTACACTCATAATGACACACCTGTGGACTATGGCATTGAACATTGAATAAGACAGGTCCCTGTGGCAGCTGAGTGAGGTGCATGCAGAATGGACAGTCTACAGACTATTAGTACTTAGCTGCAGTGGGTAGTTCAGGTTGAATTTGTGCTATATACTACCAAAAGCCCAGATGATAGTATGCCCTATCTGTCTGACCAACTGAAACTAGACTTAAGATTACAAGTCGCCGCGCCATGTCTCACAGAACTATTCTCTACTATTGTATTAAAATCTACAACACTATGGTTTTATTGTGGCTAAAATAGTTTTGAAGCACACAAGAACACTCTTATAAGAGTTCATACATGTTAACGTTTTCTATGATAGATTGCGATTTAAATGATACTACTGTGAAATCTAATTGTAAGGAGGACCTTAGAAATGGTGAATTTGCTCCTTGTAGGCAAAGTTCTTGACAAAAGTAGAGTACAAGTAAATGCGTACTGTGTAAACGGAATGTCCCTGTATCATAATTCTTTATAACGTGATTTCACTATATATCGCTTGATTTTAGTTTAGGTCGTCATTAGCATTTCGTAGTGGTATCTAAGGGTTGTCTTGGAACCCTCTCGCAGTCTTTGTCAAGATGAAATTTTACTGATGTTTCCTGTACATCTATAGCTCACATAGCCATTATCAGCTGGGGGCCGCCATTAGACCCCGACGCCACTATGACTAACACCTTCAGCCCCCGACTCCGCAGTATATGCCAGGGATGCCTCCCATTGGTCAATAATACAATAGCCATGTGCCGTATAGGAAAATTCTAGTTTACAAGGGGGTCATAGACTATCAAGTTGATAAGGGCACATGGCTATCCCTGTCTGGAGGTCGCCATCTGTGTTCTTAGCCCCCTATGCCATCTTGCATTTTGTCAGAGAATTCTGGGTAATCTCTTATCTCCAGTCTCATCTTCCACAGAACAATGGCCATTGATAAGACTGATAGGAGAGATAAGCTGTGCCCTCACTTTATCTTAATCACCCTAAGTACCTCCCCATTGTTTCAGGTGTGAGAGGAGTGGATTAGCTTGATAGGGAGACAATGGCCTGGGTGCACTCAGTGTGGATGACATGTGACCTCTAATTAACTTGGAAAGTTTACTTTTCCAAGTTTTCAGAGACAGGTGGGTGCCATGGCGAAAATTAAGAACTCAAAATGGATGGGACTGTCACTTTACCCTCATATAACATCAAAATGCTAAAATATGAGAGAAAATGAAACGCGTCATGAGATAGTGTACATATTCAGGATCCTAGAGATGTAATTGTTACCTGTTATCTGGTCCTTATTTTTCTGATATTAAGGTTTCAAAAAGTATGTCATGTCAAAATCGGTGCAAGACGATTTGTGCACTCAATGCTTTTCTATGGAGGTGTCAGCTTAGGGTGTCAGCTCTGGGCGCAATATGTATGGAGTATGTATCTTCTTGACAATGACAATGACACTGATTTTTGCCAATATAGCCAGACCTATACTTTCCAAGTTACTTGCGAGTTCAAACGCTTCAACACTCGTTGAAATCTAAAAGTTATATTTCTCTTGTATTTAAAGTATTAGATTTATACCAAACTCATCTGGTTAAAGTTGACAGTATTTGCTATCAATAGATATACATTTTACAGAATAGCTATACATAGTAATTAAAGAAGAGGCAATCAAAGTAAACTATACAAAGAGGCTAACTGTAGGTTTAGCCCCCGACTACATGAGCCACCTGGCTGATTTTCTTATCACTAGCAATGTGCTAGTCCCGTATATGTTGAAACTTCTCCAGTGCCTCCCACTCAGAGATGTACCATTGCAGTACTTGTTGAACACCTCAATGTGTAATAGATGGTCGGACGATACTATCACCTCCAGGGCTTAAATCACTGAGACGTAGAGAGGTTTAGCCGTGTTATGTGGCGTTATCTGAACTGCTTAGAGTCAGTAATCTTGTCGTCAGATCTTAATTTACCTTCTAACAGCCCTACACGTGTAACATGAGATGCTATAGGTGTACATAGCAGATACTACCGTAGTAGCAGCTTCCACTGACACAACACCATTCACGCCTTTTCACTTGTCCATCTCTGAAATAGTCTAAGGTGTTTAAATGTAGGGCCGCTTTCATAAGTGCCACAGGAGTCATATTTTTTCCTGAAGTTCTGCCTGTTTAAGGCAGTTGAAGTTTTATCAAATTTATGCAGTCTTTTGAACATTCTAATGGCCGAATGCGTACATATAATAGTTAATAATATATAATAATTTCAGTTATTTCTTCATCCAACCATATATCATTTTAGTTGAGGAGAGTTGATGTAGTGTAACTAATGTTTGTGTTGTATCGTTGTACAGGTGAGTACCGTCACTCGGTGCCCTCCACCATGCTGCCTAATGGGGGCGTCTGGCCTGTCAACGGAACAGGTAAAGTCAACTTTGCACTCCTATACCTTATCTCAACGATCACAACACATTCAACCCCACTGTTGTGATATGTCTTGTCAGATTATAATCCGAAGGCACTTGCGAAATGCAGGACACAACCCGAAACAATAAATGATGCATATTGTTGATATACAAATACTTTGTATATCAATTTCCCTCAGGGGATGCTTATCTACGGATCTATTCATAAACATGAATATGGAGGAATAACAGAATAATGGAAATGGGCATTGAATCGTCAGTAAATATGGATTCTTATTTCCGGACCTGTCCCCTCAAGTTGTGTGTAGCACTAGTTAGTTCACCCACCCACACTGAAGAACCAGTCCTACCTACATTGTGCAGCACGGGGTGCTATTCACCACCCCACAGCAGCACCGAGTACAGACAAGATGAAGCTAGCATCATACACAAAAACACACCAGCCTCCTGTTGAGTTACATCACATGGAGCACATCTCTGTGTTTTCATCCTGGGGTCAGGAGCCATGTCTGCTCTTGGCGCCGCTAGGCAGCAGTGGCTGAGGTTAGGAACGCCGCCGGATATGACGGGGGCGCCCTCTGGTGATGACAGACCTGGTAACTAGTGTATGTTGCTGGAAGGTGCCCTATGTTGTTGTGTAACTGATGTTCATTGGCGTTGAGGTATTTCTGGTAGGATCTGACAGTCACTGATATGGGTTGTCTGGAGCCCCTTTGTAATATATGTAATATGTCTAGGATTTTGAGGTGATGACACTTAGGGTGGGGTTATTGGCTTTTTGTGCGAGTGCAGAAGATCACATTTGCCGGGTCACCTTTACAGTTCTCATGTACAAAAGGGTGCGGGAGGGAGGCTTTTTATTTTTCTTTTTATTTGGATTTAGAGTGATGCGGAAAGACCTTTTTTATTTTTATTTGACCAATATTTTTGTGTGATAGTATTTCTAAGTAATATGATAAAGAAAATCGAATATTAACCCCATGTAAATATCCCTTTCCTATCGTAGTCTTATGTTTTTGCAAGAATTTTACTCAATGGATGCGGGATTTTTGCACCTGTTTTAAGGGAAAATCAGAATAAAAAGCTTAAATGCGGCCTCTTTTTATGGTGCGGGTGATATCTGTGAAGCTGATTTTTTTTTTTAAGTGGCCTAACATCCAGTTGTTGCTTTTCTCCTATCAAGTGATAACCACTAATTGAGCATGGCATTCATTCAAAATGATCAATTGTTCAAAGGGAAAAAATCATGTTGACGTCGTTATAGCCTGAGTTCATAGCAGGGGCATGGGAAGCAGTTTCAGAGTGGGTGGGTTTTCTGCAATTTTTTACCTTCCTTTGCTTGACCTTTTAGTTTTGACCTTTTGAGGAGTTGGCTAAAAGTGGAGGGGGGACATGTCCCCCCCCCCCCCCCTGCTTTCCACGTCCATGGTTCCTAGCACATCCAATGATTGTGAAGCCAGAATGACTAAACAGGGCTCACAGTCGTGCTTGTATAATATAGAGACATGATTCTAGTGGAAAGTAGCAGCCTTTCACACAAGGAGACCTAAGTGTCTGTCAGTCTGTCAGCTGTCCGTGGGGTTCATCCTATGAGTGTTGACGAAGGACAGTGTCAGATGAGTCAGGTTTGTCCCAGGGGTAGAGCAGTCTTAGACCCTTGGTGTTCACACGGTGCGAGCTCTACAAGAAACTGTCATTTATATAACGTCTACAAGTTGTGGGACAAGTGTGTGCTGCTGGCCACATGTTAACCACAGGTGTTGACACTGTAATGGGATTGGTGCTTTTGAAGTCTTAACATAATGATCGCATTCAGATCCATGCACTCAGGAAGATTGGCTATTGCACTTTATTACACGACTTCTGTGATTTTGGGTGCTTTTTTCTGGATATTCCCATTCTGATACCTTTCGATATTGCATGCCACAATGTATGCATCCATGGATATCAGCATTCCTTGTCCATGTCACATGTCACATGTTAAAACCCACGAAATTTTCATTGCCAGGGTAGGGCTGGAACCTTCAGTCTCAGATCCCAAATCCAACTCCCTATGCAGTGCGCCACAGGGACTGACGATAGAAGCTTGGTTAGAACCATGTCTTCATATGATACAAAGCCCGGGGAGGGTACTCACATATAACTACTATACATTCAAAGTGTGAAAATCCCCAGCAGTCTGGGTTGTGCTCCCCCCCCCCAGCTTTGTCGCTACTGCATGCATAACCGCGGGATGCGTTCAAACCAAGCCACGCCGAGACGGTCGCTATGGCCACTCGTTACGATATCCTACGATACACTGAATTCGGTGCCCGATAGCCCATTCTTTACTCTCTTAGTACAAAATTAATGTTACCTAGCAGTTGGTGTCTACTCTTTGGAATCAACAACATACATGGGTGGTGTGAAAAGAATACTAGCTTGTTGACATGGCGATCCGCTTTTAATCTTGCATATACTTTTGTAGATATTTCTAACCGTCCCCTGTGCATTTCAATCAGAGTTTATGCTTTTCATTTCCTACATATTCTTTAGCAAAATCTGCAATTCATGTGGAAACAAGTTCTTTGATAGAGGAAATCTGATTCAGCGTTACATTTATGTGGACTAGCCCCACCATAGCCCACACTGAGTAGTGTATGAATCGGTCGGCCCATGGGGCGCCTGAAGTGGTGTTAGTGCACAAGGCATTACCAAAATACCACCCAAAACAGGGATGGGATTACCTCTACCCTGACCTATGACCTGCAGGGGTCAGGAGAGGTCAAGTGCTCGTGGCCACAAGATGGTGGGGCAGTTTGTTAGGCATCTCTATTAGCTGTTAGGGGCTGAAGCTCCGGTTGATGTATGGTGGAATGATAGACCATGGTATTTTTTTTATAGTAGTAGTTTAGCGGTGAGGACTACACCTTTGCCCCCTGTGTATTTAGGCCTATAGCTACACAAGTTAGGTACCGTTATGGAGCTTCACTTTTTAAGTTTTAGTACTGAAGGATTGGAGAAAAATGGCAGACAGATGTTGGTATCTATTAGAATTAGAATTGTAGTAAAGTTACTCTGCTCTGACCCTCTACATGTAGGACACATTGGAGTCCCGTTGAGCCCTAGAGCTTGAATTATCAACTAAAAAAGGGAGATTGTCAACGGTTTTGATCTTCAGGGGAACCGTGTGTGGCTGGACCAGTGTTAGATACGTGTAGCTCCCGGTGAAGCTCACAAGAACTGCAGGGGTAAAGTTTACATGAATGACCCTAAAGCTATATTTTTGCCAAGTTAAACTGAGAATAACGGCCAAATCTACAGAAAAGGGTTTGGATGGCATTATGAACAATTGTTTTGAGATCTGATCCTTTTAATCAGCTTAGATCAACGTATTCGCCTGTGTCGTCTATTTAGAGAATAGGCCTGGGCGAACCGGGACCTTCACAAAGCAAAAGGCAAAGTGCAGACCTATAGAGCATGACCTGGGAAGGTGGGTGTCTGAGGCCACCCTTAAAAATATGTCCGTTTCCTGTCCAGAGGGGATTTTTCACACCCATGAGGGAGGGAAAAACTTATTTTTAGGAAAATATTTTTATTTGTCATGAACATCGTAAGTAAGGATGGCATGAATTCGTCATTATGTTTTCAGGTTTTGTGATTGGAAACCTAGTTTCTTGGGCTGATGGTCGAAAAAATTTTTTTTTTTCTTCAGAACTCAAAAAAAAGATTTCCCATTCTCACAAAAAAAAAATCCACCAGGCCTCTGGACAGGAAACAAACATATTTTTAAGGGTGGCCTGATCAGGACAGCTATACACCTTCATATTACACTAAGTCGACAACTGTTTTTACAGATATGTCTATCATGAAGAGATCTGCCCAACATGGACTAACAGAACCCAGTCACTGCCACGGTCCGTGTATTTCTGCCGGAGGCGCTCTTTAGGTGCTTTGCAAAGGCAGCAATATTTCTAGGGTTAAACATTGGCCGTGACACAGCTACATAACCTCCGCTGGACCTCGTAGGCGCGCATCCAGCACTTAAGTCATTCTTCACGACCAATGTCAGAACGTAGACATGACCCCTGCCAACCTTGACCCTGACTCTTTTGGGGCCTCGCTTTCATCACATGACCCCTGATGACCCTTGAGTTATCACAGTGCGGTGCAACGCGCCCCAACGTCGACGTCCGCTGCTACCCTCTCGGTACCCTCTCTCCCGACCTGAACCCGTCGATTTCCCCCCCCCCCCGGGGGGGGGCACTTCATATGTTGGAGATACACATGTGTGCGGCTGGCAAGGGTACTTTTTGAGCAAAATCCCTCTGAGCAAGGGCCCCTTTTAAACAAAAATTTCCTCTAAGCAAGGGTCTTTTTTGGTCAAAAGTCATCACGGGCATCACTTTTTTGACCAATTCGCTCAAAAAAGGGACACTTTTGTTCCAAAATTCCTTTACCAAGGGTCAGTTTTTGAGAGAGAAAAATTATGCGTGTCATTTTTTATCAAATCTTCTCGAAATCGGGGTATGTTGTCACAAAAATCCCTCTAAGCAAGGGTCACTTGTCAAGAAAATCCCTCTAAGCAAGGGTAAGGGATGTCAGAGGCCCAGCCGCACACCCGTGTCAGAAAAAAATTAAGTGCCCCCCCCCCCCCCCGGGCCCAAACCTAAACTTATTATATTGAAAATAGATGACCCCCTCCCATTATCCCGACCCCCTAAAGGTTAGGGATTAAGTCACGTGATCGAGGGAACGGATCGCATTTTGTGACGTCACGATGACTGTAGCAGACGACATTTGGACGGCGTCTCGCTGACATAACGTCGTGCTTTATGGCGGTTTGCCGCCCTTTTCGCCCCGCAGCCTGCCACTCGGTCTGCGTCCCAGTAATGGCTGCCATGGCGTAGATGGATGCGGGACGCTGGCACCAGGGGTCGCGTCATACGTGTCGCCGGCGCCCTCTGGTGCATTTGTCCTCCGCAGACATCAAACACGCCATCTATCGGGGATGAATGACACCCAGCCACATCAGAGGCCGGGCGGAGATGTTCCATCTTCGCGTGATCGTTGCTCTTTCTGAACGGTTATTACCCCAAAAGTTTTTATTGTTGTTTTTATCTCTTCACAGAGATAGGTTGTTGTTTTGACCCCTATACATGTACCACCATTCCCTGGCCATCCCTGTAAGGGTTGTTAACAGGGATGGGGGGGATTCTACACAAGTGCCCCAGCGACATACACTCTGGCTGTAACCCTAGTTTAATGTTGACTTTGAAAAAAGAATAGTTTCCCCACATCTCATATCTAATGGCAAGTAAGACTTCCAATTACAATGTGACATAGGTTCTGTCAAGTTTGACGAGAGAGACTATGGGGTATAAAGGATGAGTGCTTTCTGCTGCCCCCGAGTACCGCTATAGGCAAGACACTTTCTTTGTACAGAACAGACGTTCTGAAATTAGATCTTATTTTGTGACTTATGTCAAGAGGTGTATGTATTGTGTGCACTACAGTATTCCTACCTTTATATCAACAGAACCAGTCAGCCTTGTGCTTTCAAAAATAAGATTGTGCAGCCACAGAGGCTGGCCATTTGTCATCTTCCCAGTTTCCAGAACGCATTTTTATCAGACAATTTTTTAAAATATATACATGAGAAATGAGAAGTAAACAACAGTGGTTTCAGATACCATACCCTATGCCATTTAGGACATTGTCCATAAGTGTATTGTGTATGCCTAATGCACTGTTAATATAAGTTGGATTCAAGGACATTTGTATAGTCATAGTATTTCACACTCCAAACACATAATTCGAGACGTAAGAAATAATGATGCTCGTATACCATAACATAGGCAAGAGTTTTATCTTGAAATCATGTGATTGATATAGCTAAATGACTCTTACCTGTGTTGACGAGATATGTAGCGGAACAGGACATGGCAATTAAGTCAATTATTATAATTAACACATGACATCCTAGTTTTTCCTGGCCATCAGGGTTAATGTAAGTAGAACAAAGGGTTAGAGATTGTGCCCCAAGTGGTTAATTTGTCTCCCAACTATATGCCACCACCAGCTATCTATGACCGCTATTGGTATTATTACGTAACAACTATGATCATTTTTATTAATATGTGATATTGTATTATGTAGGAATTCATTATAACCACAAAGATGGTAAACAGTCCACAATAAGGACAAATGTACGTTATAACAAGAATGTATTATCGATACTTGTATATATTATGATTTATGATATGAAAGATGTAACAGATGGAATATGGACTTTATTAATCCATCAATAATGCTGGTACCGCCACACCAGCAGGATTCTAAGAAAGCCAAAGGATTATACCCTCATATGACGCCAATCATTAAGCTCTACCTTTAGCTTATTACCAAATATGGACATATACATAAAACTTGTGTCAGAAAGTGACAACAGCTGCTTACACACCTTAATGAATTATATACTTACCATATATGGACATATACATAAAACTTTGGGCCAAAAGGTGCGGCCGCTTTCATTCCTCAGGCCCAGACGGCGCGCCCCTGAGGCTGGTGAAAGCTCCTGTATCACCAATCTGCAGGTAGCTTTACTACCATGTGATACTCCCCACCAATAATATGCATTGTTTACTGCATGTACCTACCGGTCACCATGGAGACACTGACTTTCTGTGTTGCTCCAGGGCTGGGATCAACTTCTCCGGCAACCTTGTTTGGTGGGCAAACTAAGCCTTCTCCCCTAGGGTACCATTTTGACCAAAAATCGCCGTATTCATACGCTGCTGGTGTCACCTAGTCCTTCAACCAGGTGTGAGGGTGCACCAGAAACCAGCAACTGCTTGTACTCATCTGTCAAACACCAGTCAGCAGCAAAGAAAAAATAGTACCTCCCAGCATGCCAATGACGTTATTGGTAGACTACAAGATGGGGCCAGTGTGGGGTGGATATAAGCCCTGGAACAACCACTGGTGATCATCAGTTGCATTCAGTTGTAACACTAGTAACATCAGTCATCTCCAGGTGGTCACTTGTTGATAAACTAACTCAATAAAACCACATCATTTCAAGATCACGCCGTAGTTGGCCCGGGGTAGTTGGACTCTGATCATCTATAGTGGCGCTTCCATGCCAACAAATTGGACAATGTTACTGCCTGTCATAGACAGGTACATAGATCAGACATGTCAGAGTTCCAGATGCCTGCAACATTTCAGATGTTTGAGGTTGATATTTTAGTATAGAAAAAAATGTATAAAGAATTTTAGATTATTTCATAGTTTTCCTCATTGTCAAAGGTGTGCCCTATCCCAAAGCGTCCATTTTTAGGTGTTTTGTTAAGATACATAGGGTATAAACCCCATTTATGAGTCCCCCAAAATAATCTTCAGATGTTTGGCCAATACTGAACTGACATGTCTGATAGATTTAATACTTGGAGGCTGCATGCTACCATGATTAGCACAGGGCCTCAGGCCAGGGTGTTATAACTACTAGTAACTACCCCATATAGTGACTTCATTTTTACTCTACCAACACACTTTAGCATTATTTAAACTAAAAAACTCACGCAACTTTAATTTCTCAGAAAACCTATGCTTAGGCGTTCGGTTGGCGATAGTTTATTGCAACAATTTTGCAATGAGGACCCACAAAAAGTAGTCCTCTACTTTACACAACTGTATGGGTATATGAAGGATCCTGAAAGTTTTGTGAAAAAAAAAAGATTGTTATGATAAAAGTCAATACCTCATACATATAAGTCCAAGGAAAATTTGAAATCGGATAGCACTTTTTGCCGTTTGATATCTTAGCTCCCAACCTCCACACTCCCATTTGAGTCAGACTACATAAATCCAGTGCCAGCACAATAAACTCATTGTGAAGGGGGAAATAAAGGCGGCTGGAATAAGCAGAAGGGGAAATATTTATACTGGGTGGTAGATGGGGTTGAGTAGGGCTTGGTGCTCCTGGTCATTTCCTGCTGGTGTATTGACTGAGGTGGGTGTACAGGGGTCCCCTATTGACTGAGGTGGATGTACAGGGCGTTCCGCTTTCTGCAGACAGTGCTGCCTCCTTTTGGCAGCGTCCCTAATCGGCACCGACAACAGATCCACACACAGGTTGTCGGCTGCCCTGTTTGTGTGTAATGTGCGAGTAGGCTGGGCACCATGTTTTATTTAGTTGGCATCCCAATAGGGACAGGCATCATGTAACAGTGCTGCGTTGCCCCATTGGTTACTTAGGGTACCAATCAGTCATAGGATCTACAAAGAAAGATGCATTTCATGAAATTATACATATTGGTGAAAACTGAAAAATTCGTATTTTAGACCTTTGGATATCTGTGAGATCTTATACCAGCAGCACTTCAGAACATATATGCACTGCACCTACTCTCGGCATTTCTTATGATTAAGATTCAAGTGACGATGCCCTGTTCACCCACCTGACAATGTGGTAGATGTCCAATCCCTAAGAACTAAAGTAGAAAAGGGGAAGTAAATAATTTCAGGTTGGTATTTCTTCAATTGTGTTTCCTTGGCCGTTATTGGATTCTTTCCTTTGGGAAAGAATCCTCAATACGCCTATCTACAGTGTCTTAATTGCTTTTTGACCAAAGACCTAAAGTACCTGAAGCCGTTTGGGAGTTCAGAACGGCTTCAGGTACCTCTGGTAAAAGTCCTATAGGCCCTTCTACACCAGTTCTAGGTGCCTCCAAGTACCTGTAGTGAATTGTTTTTGTGCCAGGTCGTTCTGGGGCGGGCTGATAGCTTCTACACCAGTTTTAGGCACCTCCAAGTACCTGTAGTGAATTGTTTTTGTGCCTGGTCTTTCTGGGACAGGCTGATAGCTTCTACACCAGTTCTAGGCGCCTCCAAGTACCTATAGTGAATTGTTATTGTCCCAGGCCGTTCTGGGGCGGGCTGATAGCTTCTACACCAGTTCTAGGCACCTCCAAGTACCTGTAGTGAATTGTTTTTGTGCCAGGTCGTTCTGGGGCGGGCTGATAGCTTCTACACCAGTTTTAGGCGCCTCCAAGTACCTGTAGTGAATTGTTTTTGTGACAGGTCATTCTGTTTATTGAATGTAGCCAGGCAAAATCCGCTGGCTACTCTGGTTACTCACCAGGGCTCCTCAGTCTCAGTAGTATAGTGTGTATCGGCAAAGCATTACTGTAGTAATGAGTTTTTGGCTTATTCGAGTAGTTAAGTATGTATCGGCAAAGTTCTAATAGCCTCAAAACATCATTATGTCAACTAAGTTGGTGTAATTGGTCAAATTGGTGCATCATGCCCAGACCATGACGATTTTCCAGAGGAGTCCATAGCCGTTTGAATTTTTTTCCTACGACGTTTTGGTGGAAAGTTATGGCCACTTTTGTGATGTCATAGCTTTAAAACATCAATATCTAAGCCTATGGTATCATTAATACCCTCAAAACATCGCTGAAATTGCTAAAATTATTGATAACTTTGTTCCCATTGTGCAGATTTGAAAATAAATATCGCCATGATGATCGCCAGCTCGAAATACCCTTAAATCATAGGTCACACTATGGGAAAACTCCTATATAAGGTTTTTGACTACCCCCTGCATCCCCTTTTGCCAGTCCTGCACTGGCATGTAGCCCCCCTCAAAAAACCCTTCTTCGACCTCTTCCTGCCTTAAACATAGCCTTTTTTTCGCCAGTTGAGTGCAAAACAGATATCTTCTGGGAGAAGGTAGTGCGTGTCCACACCATGGTTAGGGCACAGGTGGACTGGCTGGGCCGAAAAGGCACCTAGTCAAAAAAATTATTTCGCTTATTCTTTTTCGAAACCGATTTTTTAGGGGGGCATGTCCTTTAGGGGGACGAAACACCCCAGATTGATACCAAACATTCCATATCCGCGCATATTATTTTGCATAATTAGCATAATTATCCAGTATCTTGGAACTTTTCCATATATATAGATGTGTGTGTCATTGCTGAATGGATGTCTTTCCATTTTTCCATTCTCTGGTGTTCGATTGAAAACGTTGACGCCATTCTGTGTTTTTATGGTACATGTATTGAGTTTAAGGCTATAACAGGTTAGTATTAGTGCTATGGTATGATAGTTATTACTCACTATTTGTCAGCGGTTAATCAATATATGTTAGTAATTAATCCCCATTTGTTAGCAATTAGTCAATATATATCAGTATTTACTCACAATTTGTCAGCAATTAGTCAATATATGTTAGCAATTATTCACTCTTTGACAGCAATTAGTCAATAGATGGTAGTAATTGCTCACTATTTGTCAGCAATTGTTCAATATATATTAGTAATTACTCACTATTTGTCAGCTATTAGTCAATATATATCGGTAATTACTCACAATTTGTCGGCAATTAGTCAATATATGTCAGTACTTAGTCACTATATTAGCAATTATCAATACATGTCAGTATTTACTCATAATCTGTCAGCAATTAGTCAATATATAACAGAGAAATAGCCACTGATTCAATTGTGCATCCTGTCTTGACTGGTATTTGTCAAAATATGTCAGTATCTATTGACTATTTGTCAGCAATTAGTTAATATATGTTAGTAATTATTCACTATTTGTCAGCAATTAGTCAATACAAGGTAGTAGTTACTTACATTTTATCAGTATTTAGTCAATATATGTTAGTAATTGCTCACTATTGACTAATACCTGACAAATTTTGAGTAATTACTGACATATATGGACTAAGTGTTGTTTTATAATGACTAAGTACTGGCATATATTGACTGAGTGCTGAAAAATAGTGAGTAATTACTGGCATATATTGACTAATTGCTGACAAAGAGTGAGTAATTATTGACATATATTGACTAATTTCTGATAAATAGTGAGTAATTACTGACATATATTGACTAATTGCTGACAAAGTGAGTAATTACTGATTTATATTAACTAATTGCTGTTATATAGTGACTAAGTACTAACACATATTGACTAATTGCTGGCAAATAGTGAGCAATTACCAACATATGCTGACCAATTGCTAGTGAGTTATTACTATCATTTATTCGTTCAAATGCTAGTAAATACTCAAATATATTGACTAATTGCTGATGAATTCTGACTAAATACTGACATGTATTGACTAATTGCTGATATATAGTGAGTAATTACTGACACATATGGACTAATTGCTGACTAATAGTGAGTAATTACTGATATATTTTGACTACCGTAATCTCCCGCGTAGAAGACGCAGTGCGCGTAGAAGACGCTCCCCAAACTCACGGTATGCTGGTTCGCGTAGAGGACGCATCCAACCCCTCTGAATCGATTTGTAAAAAAAAACCCGTACAAGACGCCCCCCCAACTCAGCAGGGGGGGGGTTCGCGTATAGGACGCACCCCCCACCCCCCCACCCCTCTATGAGTCTATGCTGTCATCGGCCCATACATTCCCTACACCCCAGCAGGCATGCGGACCATTCCCCGGTCTGCCGCGGCGCTAGCGCTATGAGTCGATGCTGTCATCGGCCCACGTGTTCCCTACACCCCGGCAAGCCACACCACATTGTCAACCTGTTGAGTCTATGCTGTCATCGGCGCATGGTCGGCGTTTTGCCCGCCGAGCAAATCTACAGCGACCGGTCTGCCGCGCTGCTGGCTATATGAGTTCAAGCTGTCATCGGCACACGGTCAGCGTCAAACCCGCCGAGCAAATATCTACACCGACCAGGCTGCCGCGCTGCTGGCTATATGAGTTCAAGCTGTGATCGGTACACGGTCGGCGTCAAACCTGCCGAGCGCCCTTTGACACCTCCCGGTCTGCCGCGCTGCTGGCTATATGAGTTCAAGCTGTCATCGGCACACGGTCGGCGTCAAACCCGCCGAGCAAATATCTACACCGACCGGGCTGCCACGCTGCTGGCTATATGAGTTCAAGCTGTCATCGGCACACGGTCAGCGTCAAACCCGCCGAGCAAATCTACACCTCCCGGTCTGCCGCGGTGCTGGCGCTATGAGTTCAAGCTGTCATCGGCGCATTTTCCCAAATGAGATGTTGGAAAACCCCGCGTATAAGACGCACCCCAACTTGAAGAAATCCTATAAGACGCACAAGGCATTTGTTTGGCGTAGAGGACGCGTCTTATACACGGGAGATTACGGTAATTTGGCAGTGATTAGTCAAAATATATCAATATATGTTAGAACTTAGTCAATATATGTCAGTAATTGCTCACTATTTGTAAGCAAGTAATCAATATTTGTCAGTAATTTCTCACTATTTGTCAGCAAACAGTCAAGTCAATATATGCCATTACTTAGTAACTTTGTATCAGTATTTAGACACTATATATCAGTCAATATACATCAGTAATTACTCACTCTTTGTCAGCAATTAGTCAATATATGTCAGTAATTACTCACTATTTATCAGCAATTAGTCAATACATGTGAGTATTAACTCAGAATTCACCAGCAATTAGTCAATATATGTCAGTATTTACTCGCATTTTAATGAATAAATATTAGTAATAACTCACTAGCAATTAAAAATGACATTTTTGGTTATTTTATTTACTAATTTGAAATGTATTGATTAGTTATTTCTATAGTCAGAGAATAATTTCAAATACTGGATTATAATCTTAAAATACTAATAAAGTGCAGACAGGACCCCAGGCTATTTAAGAGAGGTGTTTAGAGGGAGTAAAATGTCGTATGTGTACATGCTTTCCCCGTCTCCCTGCTGCAGACGCATGTAAATGGCTGTATTATTCACAACAACTGTCAATGTTTGCCCTTTAAGGCAGCCCCGGGTATAAATGTCGTTTTGTAGGTTCAATGGAAGATGTTTACCCACACAAAAGTAAATCTCTTCGTGAGGAAGTATAAATGTGTTCTTTAAAAATATGCACATGTTTGCTAATTGTCCGGACTTCCTTTATGTTAAGTCATGTTGGAAACTACAGTTGTACAATATATGAGAAACATAGATCTGAGTGTAAAATTAACCTTTCAATATTGTCAGGAATTGTCGGACATATATTTCCCATGACGGATATTAATACATGTATATACGTATATGCAGAAAGGTTGTATATCGTGTTAAGATGCGCACTTCTGCTTCTTTGATTTATTGCCAGTTGGCCAAAGCCAACTTACCATTTCTAGCCAACACAGAACTCTTCACTTTCTGGGATGTTTAGATTTGCACAGGTCACCAAAGCCCTTAGCAAATAATCTTTTCTCATATAATCTGTGACTCTTAAACATGAAAACACTTGGAAAACCAATAGCCCTTGACCATAAGGAGACCACTAATCCTCTTGATAGGTAGTTAACAAGTCTAATATTAAACCTAACTTAATATGAATCATTCCTAAGAGCTATGACATTTAACCATAGGGGTAGCTATAGTATGCTATTATGACCTTACTTGCATGGTATCATTCTTACAGCAACAGCCCTTGAGATAGGAACTGGGCTCCATTGCCCTCCATTCTATTATCATAGTACTAGGGATAGGGACATCATGATTACCTTAGCAATGCATCATGATTACCTTAGCAACCCACCATGATTACCTTAGCAGCGTATCATGAATACCTTAGCAATGCACCATGAATACCTTAGCAACACATCATGAATACCTTAGCAATGCATCATGAATACCTTAGCAACACATCATGAATACCTTAGCAATGCACCATGAATACCTTAGCAATGCATCATGAATGCCTTAGCAACACATCGTGAATACCTTAGCAATGCATCATGAATGCCTTCCATTCTGTTATCACCATAGTACTAGGAATAGGAACATCATGAATACATTAAGAATGTGTCATGAATGCATTAGGACTGCATCATGAATACCTTAGCAATGCATCATGAATGCCTTAGCAAAGCATCATGAATACCTTAGGAACACACCATGAATGCCTTTCATTCTATTATCATCATAGTACTAGGAATAGGGACATCATGAATACATTAAGAATGTGTCATAAATGCATTAGGAATGCATCATGAATGCCTTAGCAGCGCATCGTGAATACCATAGAAACACATCATGAATGCCTTAGCAATGCACCATAAATACCATAGCAACACATCATGAAGACCTTAGCAACAGATCATGAAGACCTTAGCAATGCACCATGAATACCTAAGCAACACACCATGAATACCTTAGTAACACACCATGACTACCTTAGCAACACACCAAGACTACCTTAGCAACACACCACAAATACCTAAGCAATGTACCATCAATACCTTAACAATGCATCACAAAAACCATAGCAACGCATTATGAAAACCATAGCAACACATCATGAATACTGTAGCAATGCATCATGAATGCCTTAGCAACGCACCATGAATACCTAAGCAACACATCATGAATACCATAGCAACACATCATTATTACCTTAGCAATGTACCATTAATACCTTAGCAACGCATCATGAAAACTATAGCAACGCATTATGAAAACCATAGGAACACATCATGAATACCATAGCAATGCATCATGAATGCCTTAGTAACACACCAAGACTACCTTAGCAATGCACCACAATACCTTAGAAATGTACCATTAATACCTTAGCAAAGCATCACGGAAACCATAGCAACGCATTATAGAAACCATAGCAACACATCATGAATACCATAGCAATGCATCATGAATGCCTTAGCTACGCATATCATGAATACCATAGGAACACATCATTAATACCATAGCAACACATCATGAATACCTTAACAACACACCATGAATACCTTAGCAACATATCATAATACCATGGCAACACATCATGAATGCCTTATCAATGCATCTTGAATAGCCTAGCAACACATCATGAATACCATAGCAACACATCATGAATATCATAGCAACACATCATGAATGCCTTAGCAATGCATCATGAATACCTTAGCAACACACAATGAATACCTTAGGAATGCACCACATATACCTTAGCAATGTACCACGAATACCTTAGCAATGCATCAAGAATACCCTGGCTTCCCTAGCCCACTTAAAAGGGTCTATATCTCTTCTTTATTTTATGTGAATAACTTCTTCCCGTAGAGATAGCATTAGGGAGCCGATCCGCACACCCCCAGTGGCGTAACGTGTGCCGATCCACCACAGCGGCCGATCCACCACTGCAGCCTCGTTCTGGGTGCATGTAAACATTCAAAATGGCGGATCGGCGCTTTTACGGGGAACTACGGTACCGGATTTTGATAATTTTTCCTTATTTAAACCTCTAAAAACATAAAATAAATATAGAACTAAACTCCCCTGGTGTCCTCGGTGGCTGATCCACCCCTCGGGGGAGACCTCCCCCTCGTGGTGGATCGGCCACCTCGTACACCACGGTCGTTTAGTTCTATCTATTTCCTATCCCCTCAAGGTGTGTGTGGTGCACATATGCGCGGGCACCGACACATCCCATTGTGAAATCTGTAGTTTAGTAGTTCTCGCCATGAATATGACCTTAGTTGTCGAAATGGCGTTAAACATCTATTACTCACTCATCAAGAATACCTAAACAACGCACCATGAATACCTTCATTGGCATATATATATATATATATATATATATATATATATATATATATATATATATGAATTTGTTTACCAACAAACAATCATATTTAAATATTAATCTATAATAACCGACTGGCATTACAGCTGTGCTGTACCTTCTTAGCTATCATAATAATTACCTTTGAATTTCTATCTTTAGTTGAAATCTACAATAGTCCATATAGCCTTTGATCAACATCTTTTAAAACTGATATCTTATCAGACTGTCCCCTCGTAAATGTCATTGGTTGTATATTGAAATTCAAAGAAGGGGAAGTTGTCATGTGTAGTTAATTGGCATTTCTAAGGTTATTTCACAGAAAAATGTACCAAAATGGCATTTACATACCTCAATATGACAACAAGGTGCAGACTGTGAATCCATGGTAAAAGTGAGGTGACAAATTTAATCATACATCCTATGTAGATGGTTGAAAATGCAAATGGAACTGCCGTTATGCAGCGAATTTATCTGGAACCTTTTCAGAAGGAAAATTTAAAGGCACTGTACAAGGACCAGCAGGGTTTAGTAGTGACGCTAGCCTAACAGGGGTGTCCTAATGGGCTAGGAGAGGTGGTTGTGTAGTGGATTCCTGCGCGTTGCTGTGACGTAAAGGTGAGAAGATTAACCTGGTAGGGTTAAGGGTGAGAGGTGAAGAGTGAGGTGGGGACAGGGGAGGACAATGTAGGCTCTATGTTAGAGCTGCAGGTAACTCTGGTATCTTACCCATCCCTCTCAACACCCCTCACAGCCCCCGACCCACCACTATAGCCCTTTATAAAATGGCTGGCAGTGCTCTGTTGCACGATAGAAGTGACCTTAAGTGCATTATAGGAGTGTAGTGCACACCTGAGCAAGGTCACCATAGCTGTAAACAAGTCAAAGGCCATTAATTGGTCTAGACATACCTTAATTGGGTACTTAAGTGATTGGAATGAAATGTACAACATTCTATAAAGACAATAGACAACTCCTTCTTCACATCTGGACTGCCTGTCTTGATGTAAAATCGTTGTCTATCTCTAAGTAATAGGACAACCACATTGCCATGCTGGGGCTAACAGCTGAACATGTGTAGTGGTCAGTGGAAAATGTCATGGAGAAACCGGGACTCGAACCCGGGACCCTCCAACTTTGAAGCGGAAGCTCTACCCCTGAGCTACATCCCCTGGCCTGACATACCCTGTCACCAACACGGCCCTACTGACAGTTCCACCTTCCAACTACCCTGGATCGGTATGGTATACATAGGGGGAGTGACACAATCAAGTGAGCAATCCCTCTGAAGGCTCTGTGCACCCAACAGGGGGAACGAACCTCTACACTTGTCCCAACCAGCTTCGACCATATCTGCCCAGAACTGGTCCTCCAGTCCAGTCTGAACAGTACCACAAGTACCCGTACTGAGTCACGCACAACCCGTATAGGCTCCTGTTCACAGGAACGGCTGTGTGTGCCACCTGTTTCCAAGGTCCTCAGCACTAGCAGGTCGAAGTGCTTGTCTATACCATACCGGCCCAGGTACCGAGCTCTCTTAGCCCCCCTCACACTGGTCAGGACCAGTCGGTTTCTCCACCAATGTAGTGGTCAGTGGAAAATGTCATGGAGAAACCGGGACTCGAACCCGGGACCCTCCAACTTCGAAGCGTAAGCTCTACCCCTGAGCTACTTTCCCTGGCCTGACATACCCTGTCACCAACACAGCCCCACTGACATTTCCAACTACCCTGGATCGGTATGGTATACATAGGGGGAGTGACACAATCAAGTGAACAGTCCCTCTGAGTCTGAAGGCTCTATGCACCCGACGGGGGAACGAACCCCTACACATGTATAGTTGGTATCCCTCATAAGGACTATCCATGGCTGGATGCAGTTGCTCATTCCTCCAGACATATGCGATGTTGTGGGGACAAGATGGCGGCGGCCATAGGACATCTTTAAATAGTGCCCAAACTATCTTTTACTCTCCAACGGACGCCCATGCCACTTGTAATCCGAGTTACAAACCCCTGTGCCATGAACACAGCCTGTGTTAGGAAGGTAAATACTGCCTCTCCTGAAAGAAGTGAAAGTTATGCCTTTTTAATCTCAGCCTCTTGAGCTGCCTCTTGGATGGCAAGCACCGTATGCCTCAAAATACGGACAGTCCAGGAGAGGGATGTGAGGTTTGGCGTGGGAGGAGAGAGAGTGAAATACGTCAAAAACATTGCAGCGTGCTGTTTTTGAATGTGGGGAAATGTAAGGACAAACTGTACAAAGCAAGAATCCGGAAAATGAGAATAAGCCAGGAATATGTGTTGTGGGGGCGATGGAGGCCATTTCCACTTCAAATAGTAAGGGAAAGGGGAAAGGGATAGTTCTAAGGCATTGAGAACTACATACTCCTTAAGCACGCAGGGAAGTGCCATGCCTACTGCCAAATAGGTCCTTAATATTTTAGTTCTTGAAAGAAGGGGAATATAAACAGGGTGAAATAGACATAATGTAAAGGTCTACATGACATGTAGTTTAAATTTTAGTGGTAAGAGTATTCAGACTACACGATGATTTATTACTTATAACTAGTGATTTCGACATTATGCATGGTCTTTAAATGGGATAGGCTTTGAAGACTTGACTTCTAGGATCAAATTGGAGCCCTATATAATGACACATACTGTAACTGTCACTAAGAAACCAGTGCCAGTGCCAATAATCCTCGAGCCAATTGGCTCTAATTGTACTTGTTTACATATGTATGTCAGAGGTCCTCCATTTGCAGAGACAAGGCTTCGATATACTATTATTTTTACGTATTTAATTCTTCATTAATAACAGAGTAGTCCATTGGATATTGGCAAGCATTGACAAGGAAATTGAGATTTCTAGCTTATTGTTGACTAGGATTTTACATCTGGGAATATTTGTAAATATATGATATACAGGAATTATGCATTTATAGTATAGCTATGTTTATCTTAATAGAACCAAGTTCGCTGTTAGATTATTGTTTGATAATGAGGGGTCAATCTGGCAAACATCACCAACACTACCGCATATTGATATATCAGACTGTGCAGTGTGAACAGTAAGCTATTAATGTATTGATATTTGAGGACTCGGTGAGGTTTGCTTGAAATATTCGCCCGACCACGGAGCGGGAGGGCGAATATTTCAAGCTAACCTCACCGAGTCCTTGAATATCGATGCATTGATGCGTTTATCGCACTTATTCATCCATTATGTATCAATTTCTTACCTTATAACCCCAGAATTAATCCTTTCTGAGAAGACATTTTGTAAGTGCATGCGATCCGCTCGGTTTGCCAAGCCGTCGTGGCCATGTTGTCACTCTGCCCGACATACCTCCACCTTTACACACATTTTTCGGGTATAATCCAAGCATGTCAAGTTCTGTACTTCTAGCATCGGCAAATGCACGATCTCTAGTTGGTTTTAGCCTACATTTTGTATCCATTTTCTTCTTAATAAATAAGAATCCATTGATTTTCCATAGCGATCCAACGCACACGGCCCGGTACACGGCCATTGCGTCTTGTTGACAAAGCAGGTAGGTGCCCGGATGTATTTGACCTACTTTCGGCTGAAGAACTGGGTCAGCAAGCCGAAATGCTGGTGCCAACACATATCGCTATGGAAAATCAATGGATTCTTATTTATTTACGAACAAAACGGCAAAATTAGGCATGGCATGTTCATCTAGGATATCTAAGGATGTTTCCCTGTTAATAACTCCACCAGGCTCCATGGATTCTATGCTAACGAGGTGTGTAAACATCAGGTATGTCGGACAACTTTTTCAAATCCTTGATGTACATTGCTTTTTATCACCGGTCGGCTTGGTATAGTGGGCAGCAAGCTCTTCGCCTGCCACAGTGGCGGGGGATTGATTCCCCGTTGAACCCTGAATGGAAAACTATGGCGTAGTTGACTTTGTATGCTTCGCCAATTTATTAACATGTACAGGTTGAAACTAGCACCTTCTTGAAGACAAGAAAAGGTCTTAGAGTGCGGTTATACCCTGATAACAGAACGGGGTTATGACCAAAAAGGCACTGTAGAGGCCAGAATCGTGAGATAATGCTATATAGTAAGGGCCCAGGCTGCACACGGCCCCTGCCAACACCTGTCAGGTGTAAGACGACCATTAACCCTCCCCATCACTCACCTCTAGCTTGTTGGCACAGTGTCTAACTATAGGCCACGGGTCACAGAGGGTTAAGGGTCACTTCACCATGTCACAACCCTGCTAGTTCTGGCTTCTGCCTCAACCACCATTTACTACAGTCATTAGGTTATGAAGCTTATATAAGGTGTGCCACCGATACTCCTGGTTATCATATCTAGGTACCTACTCAGATGTATACAGTTGGGATCTAATCAAAACAATCTGGGGATTACCAAGCCTACATTGTGTGTGTCCCATTCCTCCACTATACAGTATAGTCCCAGGGGTATAGTGGAAGTAAGGAACACCTGTAGTCTTCAGCTTATCCCGGGCCCATCTTAAAAGGGTCATTATCTCATCTTTTCTATCCTCTTTGTGTGTTTATTATACAAATATGCGGGCCCGCGCGGGCACCAACCCATTCGCCTGTTACAGTGATGCCAAATTTTTACCATGAATATGATCTTAACTGCCAAAATGACGTTAAACAAATACTTGATGTCCGCGAACCACAGAAATCTCTGCAAACTTTAAGTACTATTAGTGGACTTAAAATCAGCCAAACCAAACGCACACTCAAAATAATCTGTAAAGTGTCCAAGTCTGACACCACACATTCCCACACACTATGGTGCTGTTTACAGTGTGAATTTCAACATAACAATCACCAATATTGTGTATTTTACAAAGTCAGGTCTGAATCACTCTAAATCACCCCCCACTATCCATGCAGGTCTAACTGCTGTCTTCCCCGGGACACTTAACACTGGTTCCAGTCGCTGAATAGACCACTTTTGTAGAGCATATATAATTGACGTTTATTTGTACGTTTTAAAATAATCAGCCACATTTAAAGTCATTCAATTAGATCTAAGTTCAAGGCGTGCTGCCAGGACGTCAAGCATGCCGCCCCATGTCTCTTACAAGGTCTTAGAACAGGAATGTTCACATGGTGAAATCTTAACAATGCAGGTGCGCAATTTCAGTGGACTATTGCAAAGCTGCAAGAAATAGATAAAGCTAAAGTTGAATAAATGTAAAAGTAGAATGAGCGTATACGAGCTAACTCCACAGTGGGGTTGGTATGCCGTTGGTGAAGGAAGAACAAAGTTTGCACATAAGTAAAACAACACAAAGTAAAACAACACAAGACTGAATAGGGTATGTAAAAATACATGCAACCAGAACAGGTGAGCATAGCACCTTTGATACTAAGATTATCAGTACGGGATATGTGGGGGGGGGGGGGTAAAATCAAACTGATTTAGTCTGTCCTGGAAAAGAGTAGTAAGCACCATGAGGCAATGTTATATTGGGGGGGGGGGGGTATTCCTCAAGTGAACTGCAGAATCCTACCTGCCTTTACCTGTACTGCACTATCAGTATCCTCTTACCCCCCTTATCTTCCGTTACCTGTACTGCACTATCGGTATCCTCTTACCCCCCTTATCCTCCTTTACCTGTACTGCACTATCGGTGTCCTCTTACCCCCCTTATCCTCCGTTACCTGTACTGCACTATCGGTATCCTCTTACCCCCCTTATCTTCCGTTACCTGTACTGCACTATCGGTATCCTCTTACCCCCCTTATCCTCCTTTACCTGTACTGCACTATCAGTATCCTCTTACCCCCCTTATCTTCCGTTACCTGTACTGCACTATCGGTATTCTCTTACCCCCCTTATCCTCCTTTACCTGTACTGCACTATCGGTATCCTCTTACCCCCCTTATCTTCCGTTACCTGTACTGCACTATCAGTATCCTCTTACCCCCCTTATCTTCCGTTACCTGTACTGCACTATCCGTGTCCTCTGACCCCCCTTATCCTCCGTTACCTGTATTGCACTATCAGTATCCTCTTACCCCCCTTATCTTCCGTTACCTGTACTGCACTATCGGTATCCTCTTTTCCCCCCCCCCTCTTGTCCTCCGTTACCTGTACTGCACTAGTGGTATCCTCTTACCCCCCTTATCCTCCTTTACCTGTACTGCACTATCGGTATCCTCTTACCCCCCTTATCCTCCATTTCCTGTACTGCACTATCGCTATCCTCTTACCCCCCTTATCTCTTGTTACCTGTACTGCACTATCGGTATCCTCCCACCCCCCTTATCCTCCGTTACCTGTACTGCACTATCGGTATCCTCTTACCCCCCCCCCCCTTATCTCTCGTTACCTGTACTGCACTATTGGTAATCCTCTTACCCCCTTGTCCTCCAGGTCTGGAGGAAAAAAGGTTTTAAGAGGACCCCAGGTCTCGTCTCTGGTATGCCAGGTTAGAGATCTGCAACCCAGTCCCCTTAGCTTTTTACATGGGGCCATGGTGGATAAAAGCCATCTTTAAGAGCAACGACATGAGAAAATGCCAGAAGATCTGCCTGACTGGTGGCATAAGGAGGTATCATGATAAGTACAGGGACAGGTAGAGAGGCTGGGGTGGCAGGGCGGGGAGTGGGCAAACAGTTTGAGTACTTTGAGTTCTTTAGTTCTTCTACATTTAGCTTTCTTGAAATGCCGTTTGTTTAGTTTCAGTACACTCTGCATGAGCCTCTTTGCACACTGGTCATGGGTGTGACAACAAAGATTTATAAGGAAAATGCCTTAATTTGGCAAATGATGAAATCCATGCTACACACGGCCAATTCAACGACATATTACAGATTAACATTATGATGTATACATGGTCTCTTGTGGGTTATTGAGTCACACTAGTTTAGTAATAGATAATAGATTTACAAGCATTCGGAGAAGGCAGAACGTATTACACCTTCCATTATATCTTGTGTAATTACACGAACACGTATGTTACAGTGCTGGAGTGCATGGCCAACCACAGACAAAACGTGCATGTAATGATATCCAGGGCACTTGGCCATTAACATCCACAGGGTTCAAAGTGTACGATTCTGATTTAGAATTAGATTCGGACATTGTTTATTTACTTACCATTCACTAGTCAGGACCTTCGCCCTGTGACCCTGACCTCTGCCCCCGTGTCCCTGACCCCGACCCCTGCCCCCATATACTACTAGCTTAGTGGTGTAGCGAGCCAAGTTTACTCGGTGACAGCCCCTAGAGGTCTGAAGGCGAGAAGAGAAATTATAAAGGGATGAACTAGACATGCAATGCTATAAATCTGCTACATGTATACTATGTCTTATGACTGATACAGACATATCAATGCCTACAACTTTACCCTCAAGGCGACACCCTTCCATTATTCGCCTTGTCCTTTTGACGTCTTGTCTTGGCACTGTTAACTCAGGGTCGCTAGATCTGGCTCCAGGTTTAACAACTGCTACTACTGCCCTCTGGCGGGCTTTCAGCGGACATCTAATCGGCTGTATCTCCATGGTAACGAGTTTGTGAAGAAAGGTGTGCTATACTTGCACATAGTATGATAGTGCTTCAGATGAGGCCAGTTTAATAGTAGCAATGAATTCTATTGGAGAACAAAAGTACGGTTATAAAAGCTGAAATTGGCACCAGGCCACTTAAGATTATGGGAGACGAATGTAAATGTAAGAAATATAGCACGTCCAGTCACACTGAAATAGAGAGAGGGAAAAGAGATTGTTGGTGATAAAAAAAAGAGAAGTGAGTAGATAAATGGCGGAGCCTGCACAACGACATCAACACGAGGTGAGGGACCCTGTGACATTGGCACCCGGTGAGTGCCGCCATCTGGTGGCAGCAGGGAGAACGATGCTGAGATTTATGTTGTGCGGGTCTCATGGGGGTCGCCAACCACCTCGAGGAACAGAGCCAAGTGTCTCCCACTTTACTGCCTGCAGAGAAGACGCATTATAAGACGCTAAGTGTAGGCTGGGATGTCCTATATATATATCTCTCTCTCTCTCTCTCTCTCTCTCTCTCTCTCTCTCTCTCTCTCTCTCTATATATATATATATATATATATATATATATATATATATATATATATATATATATATATAGATTACATGTTAGCAACTTTATCCTCCAGGATCATGCGGGTATATTATGCCAAAGCGCCTGTTTCTGTGGCACAGAAACTTAGTCTTGGCATTGATGCTGGTGGAGAGGTGAAAATAATGGTAAATACATGTGGGGTTCTCATCCCGATGTTCTCATCCTTAATCCTCTCGTCTCCAAGGGAGGAGTAAATCCTGTAATAAGATAACGAAAAAAATGAAAGATGCTACACTGTTACCACTCGATCCCCTGTCCCAGAGGCAAAACTCAAGAGGAGGGGGGAGCAAAACCAAAAGAAATGCTCTGCTGTTTGGTGTTGAAGCATGTGGGGTGGTTGGTATCAGAAGTGGGTAGTTTGGATAGTGTGGGTTATGGTCCATATACTTTTTAGGTAACTTACAGGGGCGGATCCAGGGCGGGGGTCCTTTTGGTCCACCCATAACATGTCCAAATAGGGTCCACAAAGAGGGACCCCCCCCCCTTTTGGGCCCACCCAAAATGTCCACTTTGTATGCCCTCATTCATGCCCCCTATCTCTCTTCGATACAGTTTTTATTGTTTGCAAATCATACAATTTATGACTACAGTATCTAGAATATATAAAAATTTCTCAAAATTTTCTAACAAGTGCCAAGCACCATCATATCATACATATAGATAATGCTTGGCTTCAACATATATAATTTAAAGGCATAGCATATACCTTAAACCCATCCCGGGTGAGCCTAATAGATTGAGTTTGAGTGGTATAGGTTGTGGTATTCCAACCTAGCGGGATACATTGGCGGGTAATGTGAAGCACTGCCGGTTAATCGATACACACACATTGGTTCCTTTCCCCCTCACCTCTATTCTAAGTGAGGCACCACTTTTAGTCATTTCTTTCTACCAATCACTGCCTAACTCTGTATGACCTTACCTGTCCGTCTGTGGCGTGAAGTTTGCTTTGTCTCCTCAGTCTGCACCCGACACTGGAATAGGAAACTTGGATTTTCCCTCCCACCCACAACTTATTCTTCTTGCAGTGTAGTAAACAGTGCTAGCAGTAACTTCTGTTCAATGACTGTTCAACAACTTGACTACAATGACATTTGATGATTTGATTGATTTCATGACTATTGCATTTCATGCTTTGCATCTACTTGTATTACTTACATGTTATTAAGGACGAGAGCGGCAGGCACCTAGCGACTCTTTTGTGAACTACTGCATTTAACTCATTGAGGGGGTATCTGGCATTTTTTGAAGCAGGTTTCTATCATTATTAGTTCAAAAGTTAAGTCTAGTGATATAAGTGAACATTTTTACTAGGTTTGAAGAAAGTTTTATAAATCACTATGAAGGCCCCCATAGGCTTATGCATTACGGACCCACACCCCTTTCACTCGCACTCACCTTGTGCAAAAAGTAGCATTGGAACCATATGATTTTACAATTTTATCTTGATTAGCATACATCAATTGACATGATTTTAGGTTTTTTTTTAGAGAAATTGTTTGTACAGTTTTCGAGATATTCACAAAAAATCCCTCCAAATCCCAATTAGTTAGATATTGATGTCAATGTTAAAGGGTCCTACAAATAATGGCGAATATTGAAGAAAGTAGCATTGCTACCCAAACTTTTTTTTCATATTTCAATGTCACATCATGTGAAGAACAAATATTTCAAGTTACAAGGAAATCCTTTGTCAATTTATTTTTGGGCCACCTGGAGCCCTTGTCCTTAAGTCAACTTAGTTTAAACACGGACTTATCAGCCAAGGTAATGGTTACACAGGTTATATGGTTCTGGTACTTGAGCCGCTGGCTCTCAGTACTCACCATCCTATGTTTGTTCATTTTCATTGTTTCATCAAGTTGAGTCTATAGACTCCCAGATATGTTTATCCGAGGTATTTGATGTTTGTTCTCACAATTTATGATAAACATGTCTACTTTCCAACCTATGTGTTGTGTACTCAATTATTCAGTGCAGACTTCTTAGGGTGCATTACATAACACCTGGTACCCATCATGTGGACTCTTATAAGTCCTTATCTCGCAAGGTACCAGCTTAAGCAGAGGTCAACCCACTAAGGATCCTGCTAACCAGGAATAGGAATGGGTCAGGGATGTAGGGTATAATTTACATTAGATTAGGGGTAACCTTGCCTATACCAAAATGCTTTGAATATAAGTTTGATGATTATGTTATAAGATTTTCTTTAGGCATGACCCAAAACTCCTTTAATCACCAGTGCATAAATATGCTCCTGAGGGTACACCAAAATGCCTTAAACTTAAGGGTTTGACATCAATGCTTCAAAACATTTCCCAGGGGTGGGGGCAGGCCCCCACACCCCTTACAGAACAATATCTAAAATACTAGATTCACATCTGAGGCTAGTTGAATCCCTTAAACTAGAGAGTTTGACATCTATATTTCAGAAACATTTTTAGCCTCCAAAACCTCACAAAGGAGAAAGCATCACATAAGATTTGCATCCCCTTTATGGAAAACCTGTGCAATCAAAATTTGATAAGATTTCCATTCCCTGTTCTCATAATCATGGGTTTACTGTTGATGGTACGCCAAAATGCTTTACTGGATTGGGGTCTTAGAAATGCATCAGAATGCACCATTTGATGTCTAGATTTCAAAATTTCCGTCGCTGCGCTTGCGACCTAGTGCCTCTGCGCTTGCGACCCTGTGCACTGCACTTGCCCCAGGGTTGGACCCCCCCCCCCCTTTTCACAAAATCCTGGATCCGCCCCTGACATCAAAGCTGGAGGAGCATGGCGCACCCATGGTGAGATCTGGTGGTGATTAAAACAGACGTAGCAACATCTTGGACTCCCATTGCACCCCTCCATCGTCACCTGGGGACGTTTGTATACACATGGCTATAGGGCTGTAGAAGGTCCAATGTGGTCCGGCTGGTTGTAACCTGCCAGGGAAGTGAACTGAAATAGTTGACATTTTAATTGGCGCCTAATAGAGAAACAACGTTTTGAGATCCACTACACACTCTTACACTCTTACTGTCTGGGGGAGGAGTGTACATGTATATATCAGACATACCGGTATTACTTATGATACTTGCATGGTCTCCATTGGCCAGCCCCTGGGGGGAGGGCACTTGATTTACTTATGACATAGTTGTGCAGCCGGACCTCTGACAACTTTTACCCTTGGTGAGAGGGATTTTTTTTCCCAAATTGGCCATGCCAGCCGCACACTCCTGTCTATTGCCATACATATTATAGTGAGTGCCCCCCCCCCCCGGACCAGCACACATATTATGGAGGACAAAATGGCGGTTTAGGTACTTTTACCAGTGGCATTGCTATAAATGAAGATGTAAAAAGTGGTATGGTGTTCACATGGGGATCGGTTCCAGACAGACAGTGGAGGTGGGTGTTGTGTGCAGACGTCTGTCACTTGTATCAGACCCTGGAGGAGTGTAATACCATCTTATCGTACACCCCCACCCCCAGTCTAAACTTAACCTAGCCTCACATCTGGGTCATAATCCTCTGGGGGATTACGTCAGTTTTATATTCTTCCCATAAATAAAATCCCCCCTTTACGAGCGGCTTCACGTGTAATTCTGTGAGTCTTGGTATTCACATGTATGGGATTTCTCCGTCCACATTAGTACATGTACATTGCAGAAGGTAGTTGAACAATTACCAGTTGGGTTAGATATTAGCCACTGAATAGCCCCTACAAATTAAAAGCAGGCTCCATCAGAAATACCAACTACGACTGTCCAAATATTACGTTCGTCAGTAGTTCTGGGGAATAACGGAAACGACATAGATACCAAAACAACATGTACCGTGTCACTTTAAATCATAAATAACAATGCATTGGTACATCAAGCTAAATTAAAATCATACTTTCACAGTTGAGTATTTCTTCGAATGTCTACCAAATCTTCCCTGCGACAAACGTTTAAATTATGTTAGCTGTAAAAAGAAATACTCCCTACTGTTTGCCATATTAGTATATATACCCCCCCCCCCCAACACACAGATACTTGTGTACTCAACAGTGTCAGATCTATAGATCTCAAGTCAAATCCTCCACCCCCATATTTGTGAAACTTAGTGGCGCCGTCTGCTTTTCCCATGCCATACACTCAATAAGATGCAGCTGTCCAAGGTGTACA
The DNA here is from genome assembly GCA_949317995.1 of Acholoe squamosa. Taxonomy (NCBI): domain Eukaryota; kingdom Metazoa; phylum Annelida; class Polychaeta; order Phyllodocida; family Polynoidae; genus Acholoe; species Acholoe squamosa. The sequence goes on along the minus strand of OX439038.1, from coordinate 32,825,296 downwards.
TATTTAACTGTGCAAAACAGTGGTCTTAATTTTTTTTTATTTAGAGGAGACCGATTTGCATGGGACAATACATGGGGGGTAGGGAAGGTGAAGGTACCATTTTGTCCGGGGATTTTGTCGGCAGGCGTGGGTATGGTTTTACAACCTGTTCCCATCAAGCCCTCAACGGGGTATCTTCTCTACAAATCAACTTTTATGTTTCATGCAGCCTGTTGAGCGGAAGACAAAAAAAAATAAATTTAGTTTCTTTGCTTTATTTCATTCGGTGTTCTTTGGCCATCAGTCCGGTTAAAGAGACGGTGGCCCTGGTAAGTTGAGATATGACCTTGAGCGGGTAAGGTGAGACCAACATCATATAATTGATTTTCAGGCAAGGCACATAGATCTTATCTTACATTGAAATGGGTTGAAATAGTTTCATTTGTGAGTGTTTTTCAAAACACCAGGGAGTATGAACTATAAAAACTTTCCATATACTTTCCAGAAGATATTACAAGAGGGCGGTTTCTTTTTCTGTAACATGATATAAGAAAAGTCATCAACCACTTAAAAACCTTTGGTTTTTGAAAGAGTTGTTTATTTGTGTTTCTTTTTTTTTTGCGAGCTGGAAATCCTCAATGTAGTGAACATGCATCGCACAAAACTCAATTGCTGTACCCAGAGTACTAGGATTATAAGAAGACGTATTTGCATGACTAATGGCAAAGTATATCTATTCGTGTTAAACCTTCGCATCACAGTAAGCAATACCTCACAATATCAACGCCACCATTTTGATACAGAACATCTCCCGATAACATAGTGATCACATGACAGTGGTACGAGACTTGGCTGTGGTGGTTCCCCCTGTGGGGAGATGGCAACATCAGCGGCTGATAAGGGGTGCAAGGTGAGGCCCTCCCCGTTACCTGAGCACCTGATGATACAGATAGGTTGGCAAGGTGCTCAGGCTTTCTCCTCTGAGGTAATCCCCTGGAGGTGGCTGCTCTCAACAATGATAAAGGCTGTTACTCCACCTGACATGGATGGTGAGGGTGCCTCCTTATTATTCTTAGAATTTTCTTATCTAGAATGAACGAGTGTTCTATCTTTTCCGTTTTCACCGAGGAAGATATTGAGGTATGTGTATTCGCACTGATAATAGTATGTTTAATCCGTAGATTGTTGCATTATTACCATGCAGGGCTTTTCTGTTGTTGAAAAGAAATCTATAGGTTCAATGTTTAGATTGAAAATAGCAGGTAAAATGCCATCACTTAAAGTAAAATATCGTCTACTGTACAAAACGAATCACATCAACAAGTCTATTTTTGACCCAAGTGACTTGTGGCAAGTCTCAGATAAACATGAACCAGACATCTTCAGAGCAGACGACAGTTATGTGAGTCTGCAGATTAGACTCCCGCCAAAACATGCGGTGTTCTGACAGCCCGTTGTCAGAGCCGCCTTCAGGTACCACGTCAGATACCACACACCAATTACCCATGTCAGCCACCTCCAGGTACGATGACATATACCACATACCACTTACACATGTCGGGCTTCCCTAGCCCACTTAAAAGGGTCTATTTCTCCTCTTTTCTATCCCCTCAGGATGTGTATGGTGGACACATGCGCAAACACTGACACATTCCTATGTGAAATGGTAATGTAGTTCTTGCCATGAATATGACCTTAGCTGTTGAAATGGCGTTAAACATCTATTACTCACTCACTCACTTACACATGTCAGCCACCTCCAGGTACCATGACATATACCACATACCACTACACATGTCAGCCACCTCCAGGTACCACATCATGTCAGCCACCTCCAGGTACCATGTCATATACCACACACCACTTACACATGTCAGCCACCTCTGTGTACCACATCATATACCACCCACCACTTACACATGTCAGCCACCTCCAGGTACCATGACATATACCACATACCACTACACATGTCAGCCACCTCCAGGTACCACATCATGTCAGCCACCTCCAGGTACCATGTCATATACCACACACCACTTACACATGTCAGCCACCTCTGTGTACCAGTTATGTGAGTCTGCAGATTAGACTCCCGCCAAAACATGCGGTGTTCTGACAGCCCGTTGTCAGAGCCGCCTTCAGGTACCACGTCAGATACCACACACCAATTACCCATGTCAGCCACCTCCAGGTACGATGACATATACCACCCACCACTACACATGTCAGCCACCTCCAGGTACCATGACATATACCACATACCACTACACATGTTAGCCACCTCCAGGTACCATGGCATATACCACATACCACTACACATGTTAGCCACCTCCAGGTACCATGGCATATACCACATACCACATACACATGTCAGCCACCTCCAGGTTCCATGACATATACTACCACTTACACATGTCAGCCACCCCCAGGTACAATGACATATACCACATACCACATACACATGTCAGCCACCTCCAGGTACCATGTTGTGGCAGAGGGAAGGGAATCTGGAAGCAGGGTATTGGTGAAGGGAGAGAACAACAATACAAAATCCCCATCTCATACAGCATCCCCATGGAGCTCATTTCGTTAGCCGCTGCCGCCAAGGGATTGTAACTCCCAGTAACGGCACTAGGCGGCGTAGTGGTTGAGCTGACAGCAGATCATAAGGCTGGGGTCAAGGTCAGGGTTCAAGGGTGAGGGGCCAGGGGTGGTGGCGTCTGACAAGTGATAGGTTGGTTGTCAGGGGAGGCGGTGAGTGAAATGGTGATTATAGTGGGGCACTTGGAGCGTGGAGCGAGCGCCGGGAGGATACACAGGAGAGGGGGTACTGTGCTGTACCATCCCATGGTCCTGGAGGTGGGAAACTGGAGAGTGGGGGGGGGGGGGCGTGTACTGTTTAACATAAAGGGACAGTCATTCATGTATATACTTGCATGGCCTGGTTTGATGAAAAGAAATAAAATAATTTACACAAGTGTGATTCAGTGCCACAATATGGGCAGATCTGTTCACATTGTAGGGGGAGGGGTAAACTAAATGTGTTCTTGTGTGTTATTCATCCAGAGATCAGCAGACTACTGACCTTATGATTTAAAGCCACTGCATTGAAATACTTTTTGTTACGGTGAAAGGTTCCTATGTAAGGTTTGAAGCCTTCCTTTCTCGAAGTCAGAAGTATTTGTATTCATCCACAGACAGCTTTACTGTGGTATATCACAAATATCATGTGTCTAGCCCACATGCTAACACATCACCGCACTCCCCTATAACTGTACCATGTGCTGTGTGTATATTTGGTACAAAGTTGTCTGCATGTAGCAGTGAGGTGTTGTGACCTTGCCCTGCCCCTTGATGACCTCTGATCCCATGACGACTGCGCATGTCATCTAGGAATATCCGACTTAGACCTATATCAGGTTGTGCGGTCTGAACATGTATGCATGTGGATGTAGACGTTTCCCCTAAACAAAGGGTTGCAATAGATCGGTCGCTCTTTGGGATTAGAAATGATTCAATATACACGTAGTGCTTTTTGTCAACTTAAAACACAGACGTACTTGGAATAGTATGGTCGCATCAATTCCAGTCTCAGTAATCATTTTCGTTCTCAATCAGTATAAGCCTATATTACATTTGTAGATTGAACTAAAAGTCAGCGTGTATGGAAATGAATTAACACACTGTCATTGATAGCAGGAACTTCCATGGGAAGTACTACAGGAAAGAAGAACCCAGATCTCTACGAAAGAGGTATCCTGAGGAGAAGACCTTTTGCTCAGGTCGTGTGCTGGTGCCTTACCGGCGGCGTAGGGGAATTTAGGGTGAGTACACGCCCGGCAGGGTACCTGCGAGGCTAATAGACCTAGCGGACATCCCACCGGGAAACGCGGGATAGGACACGCCCACCCAGGGCAGGGACACACCTACCTGTCAATCTTAATCTCAGTCCCATGGCTAAAGATAAGACAATGATGCCACTTTCCCTACTTTTTCCAAATGTCCTATAGCCATTTCCTATGAGACATTGAGAAAATTATGAAATTTCATTTCTCAGCGAGTGGCATCTGTAGGTGAGGGTCCGGGGGTGAGGGAAGGACGTGGGCTACTGCTATGGAGATGAACAAATACTGTACAGATGAACGTGCCTCTGGGACTGTAGGGGGTGTGGATGGGGGGGGGTCCCCCATGTCACATGTCGATTTTAAGAAATGGTCATGTCCCTCGAATCCTCATGTCCCATGTCACCTCTAAGAGCCTACCATGTCCCATGTCAAATGTAAGAAAACACCAATGTCATGTCACTAATTTTTTTCATCATGTAACTAAGGCCCATGTCACATGTCGATTTTAAGAAATGGCCATGTCACCATGTCGAATTTAGTGGTCCACACTCATACTGTAGCAGGTCCACTACTGACAGCAGAGAAGAGAGCTAACATACCATTGTGCGACCTTCAATGACACTTTGACTTTGGAGTTTGTATCTTTCTGCCTGCCTCTCCGTGTGCATGTGTTGGAGGGTGGGGGTAGAGGGTCTAGAGATAATGGTCATTCACTGCACCATATCTGATTCATACTCGTGCCAGATATGCAGAATCAGCTGTTTAACACTCTGGGAACATCCTGAGAGGTTTCGTCCACGTGGCCTGGTCACGCGGGGATGGTCATGTGCTACGATAGTCTCGGGTCACATGACCACCAGGGTAGATCTTGGCGAGATTCTAGTCGAGTAGTGACCTCTCCCGGGAAGGGCGTGAGAACGCCAGATCCAAATTGAAGTGGATCCTAGGACGTTTTCTATCTCCTTGGTGGGCGTTTCTTGATGTGGTTAGATCTATTGAGGAGCGTGTGAATAAACGACCACTATTTTGCTAAGTGGTAAAGGGATGAAAGCTCAGGTTGTGTACCCCGGGTCATGTATCTGTCAAGTACTTCAACAGGTGGAGCTGATTTTAATAATGCCCATTTCTACATGGACAATATGCCCATATAAAACGTAAACGTGAAAAGTATGCCCAGTAGGAGTGTTTGATTGAGATAAGAAGTCCTGTTACATAGATAGAATTGGTCTCACGTGTAACATAAGGGAATTAAAAAAGCACTTGCATGGTATGGTATTGTACACTCATGGACTATCATATTCCCGCGTACCGTCTAAGCCTCCATATATAAGGAGAATTAGTGATAGCGGACAATGTGAAAGACGTGTAATTCAGCCTTCACATCCCATCCAGGTATGTGAGTCACCTGAGCCATTTTTGTGGAAAGCCTGTATGACATTAAACCAATCAATGATACCCACCTAATAACAGAGTTGGTCCTGGTGTTCTGTTTCTACATGTAACCGTAGGTTGAGCTAGGTTAAGTGAAATGGCGACCCCTTTTTAGTTCAGTGTACCACCTTAAGAATATTTCGAGTATAATCTATGTATATACGACAGATGAGGTAACTCCCCAATCAGTTGCCACCCTGTGAGTGGTGAACCAGGTAAGCGCCATACCACGTAATATGATACCACACCTTTTACCTGTATCTACAGCCCTAAGGTGCCCAGCTACAGTTACCTCACTCCCTCTGACGGTCTACATTTATCATGACTTGTGTCACCAGTAGCCCCCTAAATGAAGGAAATGTTGAATGATATTGATAAAAACTTATTTGAAGTGAAGCTTCCCTTTGGCTTAGTCTTTTTAAGTCTATACGTGTATACTGGCAATGTCCTCAGAAATTATTCATCTGATCCCCATAATCTTATCTTTGTAACATAGATATGAGGATGCCAATAACACAGGAAGTAAAAGGTACCTAGCAATTCACATTATTAATTGTAACATCCATATACACCATACCTTGTGGAAATACCATAAACAATATCAGAGACCCCACCTGAGTGCCCCCCCCCCCCTACCGGTAGGAGACCCCTCAAAGCTACTGTATTTGTTGTTCTCACTGCCTCAGACTCTGTTTTCTGAATAACTACTTCAAGTTGATCACTGTTCAATTGCCCTGTGGCAAATATGACTTCTTGACATGGAAGAGGAGTGAAATGGGGGTCTTGGTGTGAGGGAGGTATAGAGATGTATGAGGTGAAGGTATATAGTGTTTCTTTAGCCCCAGGGCTGACCGTGATGTACTTAATGGTATAGGTATAGTAGAGGTAGAATTTCTACACACGGCAATAACTGTTTTTAATCATAGCTATGGTAAAAACCAATCTCGCTCAATGAAAGGACGAAGGTAATACATCTCTTTTGAACAATTTGTGAAAAGAAAATTGTGAAAGAAAAGTGACTACTTGTACAGACGCAAATTTACCACGATCCATGCCCGATTACTTCCACCGTGTTTTACTTCTAACAGACCATGTGTAGATTAATATTTAAAGGACATCACATGCAAAGACCACGCCAACGACTGGATGACCAATGAGATTAGAGAGCTAATGAGGGATAGGGATGAAGCTGTTAGGTTTTATTTAGCATTAAGTGGCACGTAGCCCCATGGTGGTAGTAGGCACACTGTCAGGCCAGCTTTGTTTTGTCCACTTAGATCTGTGAACTTGTGGCCATGGCTAGTCTAATGTTTAGATTAGAAACATGCATGATGGCAATACATGTAACTAGTCATGTACTTTAAAAACGCCTTGTCGGAAAGAGGGATTACAAATGTCACATGAAGGACGACATTTCTCGAAGATGAGCTCGTTCACAATAGGAGGATGACTGTGCTAACCATGAGCTACTTCTTGTTAAAACATGAAGGCTGACAGGTGACGACCAGAGTCATATGGAGAACCTGACTGGTGGGGGATGGATGTTCCCCTCGTCACCCCTTTCATGCCTGAACACCCGACTCCTGAACATCCCAAAAACATCCACCGTGAGTCAACGTAACATGGTAATATTCCTGTCCTTTTTTAACCATCTCCCACCAACAGTTGGTGAGAATGTGCGTTTTTTCCATACTTGAATCATAGCTATGGTAAAAACCAATCTCGCTCAATGAAAGGAAGAAGGTAATTCACCTCTTTTAAACAATTTGTGAAAAAAAAAAATTGTGAAAGAAAATTGTCCCCTACATCATTGTTGTAGAGGACTTAGAGGTGACAGGTCTGATAGCTCAGGTAAGTTATTCTTAAGGCTTAAGGCAGTTAGTAGACACCGACATGTGACTAGTGGTAAAGATATTCATAAGATATGGCTGTCATAGAGGAGTCGAGCAAAAGATTCAAGATCCATGAGATAGTAAAAGAAACCCCGATTTACTGTGGTCTGTAATACTTGGTAAATTTTCCCTTTTCTTTTTATACACTTATCCTTTCGTCTACACCCCGATGTGAGATGAGGACAGGTTAAGTGTAGTTCAATGAATTCAACACTCAATAGGAGATGTATGTAAACTATACTTCATTATTCTGAATGATATTCACTTTAATGTATTTCTCTTCTCTCTAAGTATTGCTCTAGGTAAACACTCTTGGTGTAATAGTTCTTCAATTATGTTTATCTATCCTGGGCATTTATGTGATGTAGAAATTATTTAGAGTGCATTGTCAATGTGTGAATAGCCCTTTGAGATATAGAAATCCATCTCTACGCATTTCGTCATCAATCATCTTGGGGATGGTGTAAGAATCCTCAACTGACACATATATTATGTCACATGAATGATGAGACCCTAGAGCCGATGTCATACTCCAATATATGTGTCAGAAAATGTGAGTACTTGTTAGCCCTTCTTTGTGTGATCAGTTGATCAAATGAAAGGAATACCATGCTACATGAGCCCTTTGAACGTAACATGGCTAGTTTATTTCCCATTTCAGTTCTTCTTATATATAATTGTTTATGTAATAGTGTGATCAAAACACCATTATGAACGAATTTGAGAGAGAAAGTAAGAGAAAGAAATTGCACAACAAGTATAAAAACAGAAACTTATACCGGCAAATGCAACACCGTTACCCTTAGAGGCTGCAGGACACTAATTATTTTCTCACTGTTGGCTTATATAGCATATGGGCGAAAATAAAATATTTGTGCAAATTTCTGGGCTTAGCCACTGTTATTTTCATGTAGGCACACATTTTTCCCATTAATTTAGGGCCATGAGATGTGGTACAATGTAATTAACTTTTCTGCTATCGGCCATAGAGTGCGGACATACCCAAATTTGGGGGTTTTGCAGTGAATGATTACAATAAATTCTGTAATTGAAAAGAGTGCACCCCCCTCAACTTACCCTCAAATATCAGCCTAAATAACACTCAAATTGATTAATATACATCCTAAGGATTAATTTGATGCCTGGTTTGCCTAACCACTGTCAGATTTTAGACCAATAATAATTGTACAACACCCTTTAGTGCAGAGCTACAAAGTGTCTCCTGTTGCCACCTCCCGCCAATGGGTGTTCTGCAACCTGAAACTGGTTTTCTCGAAGTGCCAGATCTTCTCCTGCCTTGGCGAATGATGATAGCCTCTTGGGTGGCGACATCTGGTGTTTTACTTTCCTACTACACTAGAATCCCGTGGAGGAGTCCAGTCCATTATGGGCCATATCATGCTCTACACTACCATGTGGAGTTACAATGATGTCTTACATTGACTTCAGCAATGATTTCAACAATTTGTAGGCTTTAGATATAGCCAACATATATTACTGATTCATCTATCCCATGCAAATTTTTTAAGTTCCCGGAGAGAGGACACATAAGTTAAAAAGGTATAACAAAAAGAAATACATGTACGGTAACACAGTTTAGGGAGTGATCATTTTTTAACAAAAGGCGGCTGGTGGGTTTGAGGGGGGGTCAGAATTATTTTCGACCCCTTGACCAGGGGGGGTCAGAATTTTTTTAACTCCTTGACCACAGGGGGTCAGAATAATTTCACCTGTTTTCAGTGAAAAAGCATGCGTGTTACTATAGGTTAAATTGGCGCATTCGCACACGATTTTCGGCCCTTCGGGGTGGGGGGGGGGGTCAAAATAATTTTAACCCCTCGAGAGGAGGGGGGCAGAATTTTGTTCATGTGTCCGTGTGCAAACCCACCAGCCCCCCCCCCCCCCCCTGTTCTTAAAAAATGATTACTCCCTTAGTCAAGTCTGTACATGTACCGGGAGTCTGTATTATGATATAGCAGAACTGGAGCCATAAAAAGGTGCAACACATAGTATATTGGAACCAGGGAACGTTATTGTCTGTACTGACACGTGGACTCATCTTTATCACTCCAATACCTCTTTTGTCAGATAAGAGTATCCATAGTTCTAAGTAGATCACCTCTCTCCACAACGGTGCTGCCACTACATGGTCAGCACACGAACCTACCCCTCATCAGTATTGTTTACGGCAAGGACGTAAAGGTCACCATCCGACCTTTAACCCCCAGGGTCATGATCCTTAACCCCGTCGTCCCTGACCTTTGTTGATCCCATTAGCCTGCCTTACCTGTCCGTCTGACCCTGCCTGACATTGAAATGACCTCTCGTAACCTTGTATTGGTCATCTGTCTTCCATGGACGTAATGATACGAGTTCGGGCCGTTTAAGGGGCAGCAGTGAGGGCGACCAAACCTGAGAATAAAGTGTGTGGTACTTCCTAAAATGGAAAAGGGGTGGGGAGATATTAAAGGAGGGGATGGTGGTAAACGGACAAATGATTTTGGCGTCTGATGAATGACGCGAAGTGAAATGCAGTTTTATGTAATGCGTGTCCTAACAAAGAAAAGAGCACGACTAATGGCCATGTTATGAAGGTCTCAGCATTTGAAAAAGTCAATATCAAGAAACCACCTTTGATATAATTCGATATTTAACGCTTAAACAGCTGGGATGCAATGCGTTGTAATTGGATTACCATCTCTGCCGTTTAATTTTTTGCAGTAGGACTGATATACAACTCAAAAACCACTACTTTGGAATAATTATGATGAATGTGCATTTTATCATTCCAATTCTGTATAATGATTATAGTTTCCACAATAAGACTGAATATTTCTCTACATTCCGACATTTTCAACACTAAGCACAGGCATCCCTGAATGTACAAAGGCTACCTTTTATTGAGTACTTATATGAATGCTAATATCATTAGGGGCAGAGATAATTGGAGCTATGTGTCTCTCTTTGGTACAGCTCTCATGTCCCCATGTTATGGCCTGCCCGTTTGTGTGGGTGGGTGGGTGGGTGGGTGGCACATTGATTATCGTTACTCTTGTCATTATTCAGCTGCAGCCACTAATTGAATTATCACACTCTACAAGATGGGCAAAAAACAACAACTGAAACAGGAGGACATGAATCACCAGCAGCATTAATACCACCCATGGACACCTGCAACCCCTGCCCACATCCTCCCCTTCCTCCACATGCCCGTCTCCCTGGTAACATGGGGAATTAATAAATATCCCCATTTTTACACACCCGGAGCGACACGAAATGGAGCATTGAGCACGAACAATACAGAATAATGTAGATTAATTTCAGCCTGCCCTGTCCTGATCCACAGGAAGTGAACAGTTTTAATTTGAGTTCAAATTCATATAATCTCTGTGATATTGCAACCGGAAAGCTTTGGATATTGTACAATAGTTTATGCACATACGCCTTATAATTATAATTCTACTGATGTTACTGATGGTGTTATGGAAATAGTAGTACCTTATATTTGTTCTGAATACTAAATGGATCCTGACTAAGGATCGACGTAGGAATTACTTAAACGTACACTTCGTCCAATGGCCACCCCTCCCCCACATCACTTTAATATTTAATATAGGAGGTAATATTTGAAAAAGTGTTCTGTGTGGCGCAGTGCTGCCCTCTATTGACACACCAGGTATGCTGTTTTCCCACCACCTGAAAGCCCCACTCCGACCAACTTTATCCATCCCTCATCTGCTCATGTTCAGGCACTACAGTTTCCATGGATACTACGAGTCTCTCTGGGAATTCAGGACAGATGGGTGGAGCCCATGTCGAATTATAATTATCCAAATGTTGGAGCAGTCAATAGAGGAGACGTTATGGTAGTTGGAGTAGGAGGGCATGTGTTTATTAGCTGCTGTAATCTCTCAGCCATTCAGGCAGATGGGGTATCTGTTGTCCCTCCCCACCTCCCTCTAACCATGGAGGCTTGTCTAAAGATCATACCTCACTCCCTCCCTACACTACAGACTCCCACACGATATCCCACTATTTATGATGGTCGCCTTAAATCCCCATTCCCATAAGAGCCTCCATGGAGAGGGCCTGGAAGGCCTGGGGCTCAATAGCACCCCAGGGGTGCACCTCTCCTCTATTGTGATACCGGCTTTCATTGGCTGCTGAGGAGAAACTGCACACTCTCCTGCTGATGTTTCATACAACAAATACCTCAATAAGGATCTGGCTGTGCTGTGGAGAGTGTAGAGGGGTGGGAGGGAGTTGATAGGGGATGGTGCCGTCAGTAGTAGTCAGGTGCTGGATGCACGCGGAACAACAACACACCATGTACTCACTGTAGTAATCAACTCTAGTACATTGTACATGTTGTACAGGACATTGTGGCAATACACTGTACACTGGATGTTGTCAGATCTGGAGGAATTCTACCGACTTAACACAGAATTGTCTTTTGGATTCCCTTCTACGAATAGGCTTAATTTATCAGGCCTGTTGATTCTTTTTTTTTTTTTTTTTGCACGGCAGATAAGGCTACTGTACTTGCTGCATTTTCTAATACATTTTGCCCATACTTAAATAAGGAGTCTTTACCACAGACTTGCCTATTTTAGAAAGGGCTTTTTGATTCCCAATTGCACGGACATTTGGCTGCTCTGTCAAATACCTATAAGTTGCCATACTCCAAACAGTTGAGAAAACTGCAGACCTCTTGGATTCATACATATATAGTCTATGTAGAAGTACCCACCTGATGGGCCTACTGGATTCACCTAGTATAAAAAGTATATCTCCTTATGGGTCTACTGGATTCACCTAGCTTCATAATCTGGTGATAGACCTACTGGATTCACCTAGCTTTATAATCTGGTGATAGACCTACTGGATTCACCTAGCTTCATAATCTGGTGATAGACCTACTGGATTCACCTAGCTTCATAATCTGGTGATAGACCTACTGGATTCACCTAGCAGGCTCCATACACGAGCATCACTAGCACCCATAATATTGTCTCCAACAGGATTTAACATTCGATATCAAAGCCATCTCCATGTTCATTCATCTTGTAGCTGATATACTAAGTACTGATGTTCCACAATATGTATCGTCCCCCTCCAGGTAGGTGCATTGTCAACCCTAGATATCATCATATATGACAATAACTGATATACGTTAAAATATATGTACGTCCATAATATGATTTATGACAATTGTTCTCTTTCTATCCACGTCTCTACTACATGTAATTCCCAGTATTTTGTATACCTTCCCCCACACTCGAGAGACCACCACCCCCTCCACCCCCTTCCCTCGGCCTCATCCCTGTTCCAAAACGTCTGTGTTATTGTGTTATTGACCCCGCCCCACACCTTGCCTGTCACATGGGAAAGTTGCCGGCCGGTACTAGCACTGTTCCTACCGTCCATATTGGTAATCAGCGCGGTCATGTGATCACACAGGGATGTCAGCTCACACGCCAGCCTCCACTTACACACAATGATACTTCCCATACCCCCCCGTTCCTCCATTCTCCTACACCTCTCCCCATCACACTGCAGCATCGATTCCACAATTACACAGCTCCATAATTAGGTCTACAATACCCTACACCAACCTTACCCACCCAATACCATGGTTTTAGACTTGGCCCTGTTCCTTCATTTCAGTCTAATACTGAATAAGTGAATGGGTCTTTAACCCATTAAGGGATGTGTAGTGATTTAATAACACATGTCCTTTGGTCCCCATGATTCAGGAATGAGTGACTCACAAGAGCTTCATTCATACATCTTGCCAATCATTCTCATGTGATATTCCTTCGAATGGCCAATGCCTCAGTCAAGTTAGTGCAGCATTAATGAGTCGACTGGCCAGCACTGCATTGGTGCATCATGACGCCCAGTGAACTTAGACCAGAAGACAGCATGTCCTTAGAGGGTTAACGGCCTGGATTCAGGGTGATCAATCACAACCCCTGCCCCACCCAGACAACATACAATGATACCTCCCATACTACAACTCTATTTCGTGCAGCTTCTATTGTTTGATGAGAATGGGTTTAAGTGAATAATTAGATAATTAATGTACCCAAGGGACAACGTGTATTAGTCAGCCCCTGATAAAGTTATCGTTCTGTTTATTGATTAACTGCGCTGAGTTATGTATGGCATTGGACAAGTGTATCCTATGCCCTAGTCTTACCCTCTGTCTTACACTCACAGCTATATAATACTTTACCTAGATTTTGATACATTTGCTGTTATTGTATGCCAAGCCCAGACTCAAACATACCGAGGCTCCTACCGGGGGCTCCTACCATATCTACTCTGGCCCAGTGTATTCCAACCCATTATAAATTGTGGGTGAGTGAAAGCCATCAATGACTATGTACTGATCATACTACATGTAGTAAAAAATGAGTTATCTATCTGATTTTGGTTTTATATTATTTTGTCGATTATTCTCACAACATTTATGCGGTCTCAAATCCATAGCCATTAACCATAAAATACCCATATCCTGGTATGTATTAAGGGGCATCATGAAATATACATGTCAGAAACCGTATAGACATGTTAAAGTGACATGACATCATGCTATCATTGTATACATAGTGTTGGCTGGATGACTGTTTAGATGCTGAGTATGTGACCTCATGATGTGACCCCAATCTCTTTCTAACATTATCCTTCCTACCCCAGCCCCTCATTTCACCCTACCTCATGTTCCATACCCCAGTTCACCCTTCCCACCCCTCCCACCCCACCCAGCCACTTCAGAGCCCACACATTGTGTTTCCGCATGAACACATGTCGAAAGCGTTCTCTATTGGGGCAAATGTAAACACAGTCTGAGCTACATGGTGCCCTGCTCCATGGCTACTCCACCCAACCACACCCACCCCATCCCAACCTACTGTAACTCTCCACTTCAGCCATTGTCAACACTGGAGTGTGCATTATGTGGCTGCTGTTGACATGGTATTACCCAATACACATCAGGCCCTATGGTGTGTAACCCTACAGCCCAGGCTCCTATTTGTAGTCTATACCAGCGCCTGCGGCGCTGCTCGCACGCAAAGAAGTGGCGCCACCACGTGCCAAAAGCATTGCAACTTCTACCGTTGCAACTCTGTACTTGACACACAACTTCTACTGTTTTCTTATTCACTGGGTCACTTTCGCTGGTTGCTATCAGATAAAGTGTGAGTGGCAAACTACAGGAACATTCCACGTGAAAGCGGACAACTTCCGGGGTAACCGTTTTGGATAAGTAGTGCAACAATATTGAGTAGACATTTGAACAAAGCTATTTGTGAGATACCATGATAATGGCAACAGATCAAAATTCTACTATAACCCCCTGACCCCTTACCCCTTTCTGGTCCTATTACCTGCCTCCCCTAACCCTCCCTCACCTTCACCTTCGGGGGTGGAAGGGGTACAGGAGACAACAATAGACAGGTGAGGGTTATATGGTAGGGTGGGGCAGGGGGTTAGGGTAGGATGCCATGTAATACAATAGCATTGAGAACCGTTGCATGGGGAGCAACTTGTCACGGAGTCATGTTTTACACGTGCAGTGCATTTTAGAACAAAGATACGTCAAAATATACTAAATATCCCCTTGCTATTGTCTCAGTGTATGCTCATCATTCCTGGTGTGTTAGTGAATCACACCAGATATATGCAGATATGATTATCCCTATAAAACGACTATGCTCCATTATCAATAGTTCCCCAGTGTTTTGTGTACCGCTGGTGAGTATTATAGTTTGATTGGTGCTGCTCATAACTTTGAATGATTTTCGTGACATGACAGTTCAAAATTATCAATGGGTATAATTACCGATAGATTACTGCATTCCTACCATATTATCAGTTAAATGGCTTCTGCTCGATTTCAGTGAAAAGGTCACATGCCATGACCTTTTACTCCCTACCCCATGCTCACACTCACCCCAAACTATCCACCTCCTTTCTCCATTACCCCCCCCCCCACTCCAGCTCCACCCTACATAACCCTGCCCTACCAGGTGTTAACACATAGCATGACGACACACCCCACCCCCTGTGTGAACATTTAACCCCCTCACCTGTCAACGGCCAGGTAGGCATGAGGCCTTCCCTGTCCTCCTGACCCCTAACCTCTCACCTTTGACACCAGAGGTCATGGTAAACCATGTCCCTCAGGTCAGTGTGGCCACCTGGTGGGAGATGATGCTGCAAGCATAGGACAATGATGTTTGGTGCCCCCGGGGGAGGGGGTGGGAATATGGGGGGATGGGAATATGATCTGTCATAATTATATCGATATCCCATCTTACAACTAAAGAATCCACTCTTCATTTTTTTTTTCTATTTCTCTTAAGCTCTTGACCACCCTCCTGTGAAAGTATGTACATGTATAACCATAGTTTCATAACAACATAAAGGATAATCTTCCATTCATTATTGAGTATAGATAAACGTAATTAATAAATGTTGTAGTTCCCATAGTGTGTCCAGGTGTCCTCCACGTATCGTCCGTCTGGCCTGGTCTCATCATAGAGTGTAAAAGAGTCTCCATGGCCTGATAGATCAGTGCTGAGAGGTGATGAGAACACAGTAGTAATGACCCAATATTTACAATACGTCTGTCTCTGTACACTAGGTCTGCTGTCCCACTATAGACGTACTCTCAGAATTCTCCCTCATGCTGCCCATTGTATGGATGCACAGCAGCATCTGGGGTAGAGAGCAGCGGGTGGTAGTATTACTTTGTGATAAAAAACACACCAGAAATTTACATGGTATAGTCCTTGAAGAAAGGCAGATTGTATCATTATCATCAATAATTAGATATGTAACCAAGCTGTTTGTTTTGTGCCCTATTGTGAATCAACAATAACATTGATCAGTATAGATTATGCCGCGATTGGGGCATCATCGGTAGCTACAATCATGATATTGGGTCTGTAGAATATAAGGAGAACAAATTCATAGCTACATTACGATCAGTATAGATTATGCTGCGATTGGGGCATCATCGGTAGCTACAGTCATGATATTGGGTCTGTAGAATATAAGGAGAACACATTTATAGATACATTACGATCAGTATAGATTATGCTGCAATTGGGGCATTCACCATTTTCCCCAGTAATTTTCACAATTTTTCATCATTTTTTCATGGAACTAATCTAGGCCATCATCTATTCGTATACAATTATTAAAATTCATTCATATCCTTTACAAATGCTTCACATTCCTTATGTTTTCGTATTTCTACTGTAAAATCATAGAATCCAACATGTCTGCCCATACATTTCTATATAAAATCAAATAAAAAAAAAGAAAAAAAAAAGACCTACCGACCCTCCCTTTTCGAGTCATGTTACTGGAAACACACCATTATTATTTGTTTTTTGCCTAGCTACAAACATGATATTGGGTCTGTAGAATATAAGGAGAAAACATTCATAGATCCATTACGATCTATTCTGGACAGTTACTCATTACATTACAAAGTAAAGTTCACTTCAGCTTTAGTATTGCTGAAGTATGTTTAGTTCAATCACACATGTGATGCCTGGTAGTATAGTATCAGGGGATGTAAGTGATATGAACCGAATATGTTGATGATAACACCAACTTGACTTCTGTATGCCATCAGTTATCACCCTGTTATCTTCTAGCTCGATACTAAGTAACACATCCACTATCAACATCCACTTCAGTCTAACCCCTCTGTATGCAGGTGTGAGGACATCTCCGGTATCAAAAGCACCTGTTCTATTCCCACCACCAATATAATACAGTTTCTAAGCAACCCATCTAAGTGCTCCCATCCCCCCAATCTCAATATAATATGTAGGATATTTTTCAATTGGATTGATACAAATAAAATCACTTCAAATTGACACTCACCAGGGTATTTAGTGCACTACTCTGACAATTATATCCTTATTGCCTCAGAATGTGACCATTTCCGTTGTTTTTAGTGGACATTTTTGTCGGTGCCTCCCATACAGACAGTCTAATATATAGGGCTAACACATTGCTAGTACTCAGGGGATCACCTAGATGGCTCATGTTGTCGGGGGCTAGATCACCATTTGGCCTCTTTGTACAGTTTACTTTGGTAAGCTCTTCCTAATAAGCTATCTGTAGTCATTCTCTCAACTTTATACCTATGGATAGCAAAGAACTTAATCTTTAATAAGATAAACTTGTTATGTATTTGGTTCTTAAAATATTAGAGATATTAAACTATAAAGTTCTGTAAGAAGGCACATATGATCCAGGCTGAGTAGACCCAAGCTATTGTTTCCCTATCAGGCTAATCCCCTCCCTTCACACCTATAACAATGGAGAGGTACTTAAGGTGGTTGAGATAGAGGCAGGGTGCAGCTTATCTCCCCTATCTGTCTTATCAATGAGCATTGTTCTGTGGTGGATGAGGGTGAAGATAAGAGATTACCCAGAATTCCCTGACACAATCCAAGATGGCGTCGGGGCTAAGAACAAAAATGGCGATCTCCATACAAGGATAGCTATGAACGGACTTAGCATGTTTAATTATTAGCCAGTGAGAGAACCCCAATCTATTCACTGTGGTCCTTCGGGGGTCAACTAGTACCCATCTGTTAGGTCTTATCAGTAGAACTTGCTGGTAACAAGCTCCAGCAATGGCCGCGCCCATGGGACAACATGTTACCTCGGAATAGGTGTGCGTCATCCATCAGTATCTGTACGGAGAGCACCTCAAATTTGCGGCTAGAAGTGGCGAGTGACATGAAATAGGATTGAGTGGAATTGAGTACTCATTTCTATATTCCCCTGCACATGACCAACTTCGGACATATCTATACTGGAAATCATAAATCGGTAGTGTATGACACCATTAGTCACCATATATACTTAAAGCCCTATTTTGGTTGTGTTTACATTGATGTCACGCTCCCATACCCCATTGCCTGGGTGACCCCTACCATATGTAAGGTCAGATATAACTGTCAGCTCCCTGCCTGTGGAGGTCATGTAACAACAGACGGGTGTATTATCATGCTGTCACTCCCTCTCATTGGGACCTGGGCAGGTCAATTAGAGTCAGAATACAGATAATAATTACCAGATTTTTTGTGTCTGATATGAAGTAATGAACTGAACATGAAACATCGAGCGTGTACATGTAGCTGATATAGCATGTATTTATCATGTAGGTGTCTGTACTATTTAGACAGTCTGTGTGCTTGATGTCGGTATGCCTACATGCGACAATGTTGAGAGCTAAATTAGCACCATGACATCTATTTCAGTCCAAATTTCTGTCATCATGCCTATCCACCAACTGTCACGTATAGTACACGGGGAAAGAGAAATGGAAATTGTACATGTATATAGTGTATTGTAAATAATTGTGCCATTGCTAAGAGGATATTCTTAGTTGTATATCAATTTACAGATTATTGAAAAAAAAAAAAAACAGAAAAGGAATAAAAAAAACAAAAAAAACTTGAAAATAATCCCTTATCCAAGAGATATACTCTCAATATATTCGGTACTAGAGATCTGCAAACTACATGTACCTGACGCTCAATCGTAATCACTGTACATATACCTAGGCTGTTATGCAATCATATATCCTTATTAATAGACAATCATGAAAACTGTATGCTACTATACATGCAATTTTGACTCTTAGGCCTAGTCATCTGTCCAAGTAGGTCTTCCAAGATAAGCCTAAATACATGTATATTGACACGACAGTATGGCTGTGCACTGTTTATGATAGTTTTTTGCTAAATGTTCCACAGATGGTGTAAACATTTTTAGCTTAAGGGTATTCATAGCTTCTAAGCAGGATAGTATTTGGGTCATTGCTCTGTTAAAAGAATGGAAACCCTAAGGGGTTGAGCTAATTCCTTAAAATTGCAGCAGTTGGAGTACAAGTTGTTCTGTGTTGGATACCGGGGTCGGATATTTCTGGATAGACCGATTCCCCCTACCTATTCCAAATACACCCATCCCGACCCCCAATTAAAAATAAATATGATAATGAATATATAAATGTATATATATATATACTCACAAATGAATCAGAAATGGCAGTTTCTTCAAGTAGGAGGCATTGGCTCAATGGGAAATTTAGTTCACGAAGTACACTTCCTATAATAGTGCTACGTATTGTACGAGATCTTAAAATTTAGGAATATATCATCGATGTGTCCCCATCATCCATTCTCTCCAATCCTAAACTCAATCATTTGAAAGGAGGGAGACCAAAGGTGGGATAGTTCTATTAAACGAGACAGGCCCCGGGGCAGTGGAGCTAATCGTATTCTTCACAAATTACGACATGGCACAGTGGCTCCCTTGCGATGTAATGACCAGTTGCGCGCGCAGCCTTTGATGTCGTGCACAGGTAGACACACCTGGTATGAGGCTTTAATGGTAATGACCTATCATAAGGAATAACTGACCATCCCAGGTAACCGTCCATTTAGCTTCCTCGGTTACTAGTACTTGCACATGCCCCATAGAATAACGCACTTGTATTCTATTATGTTAAGGGCCTAAACGTCCATAAGCCATCAGGCGATGATCAGATACCAAATGTAGGTCACTAGTAATTTCCTTATGGGCCACTGACATGGCAGAAATATGGGCACTCTTGACTTCGTCAACCCCTTAGGAACAGCCGTGTATTGTGTGGTCAGTATTGTTCAGGAACTCAGTGGTGTGTTGGGGTTGGGAGGGGTAGAAGGTGGTTAGCAATAAGAGGGGATAGGGGGTGGCTAAGGGGATCCACCTTTTTATCTGAGCTCAGGGAGTCTTTCCAGAAGGCGTTATGTCACACCCTGTGTTGGCTTTTGTGTAAACTAAAAGGTATCCCATGGAGTCGGGGGTCACCGTCCTATTTTAATTTGCCATTCTCACTTGGGAATTCTACCGTATCTGACAGTATCAATACAAACAGGGGGGGGGGTCAATTCTATCCATTGGACGTTGTGATAAGCTGAGTTTTCACAAAGGAACTTCTTGGGAGGCTGTAGGATTCTTTCCTTTTTCAAGCTCAGAAAATATTTTGATATTCTCCCTTAACAGACATTATGGGATTAGGATTATCCTAAAAGCCATATATCCTATGACAGTGTGATTATGCACCACCATGAGCATGTCAACAGTACATCCTTATTGGCATCTTTACCATGCTATGAGAGTTTAATGGTCATGAAAACCTTTAGTTGAAAGAAACATACAAATCTACCCCCAACCCTTATGCACAGGTTCATGCAACACAATTATATACTTTAACGCGGGCTCTAAATCATCTATTGGGTGTGACTTGTGTGAGAAGTGCGCCTACACCCCTCCCAAACACACAGCGCCACTATCTGTGTTAATTGACGTGTACTACGTATGAACAGACTGTCCATCACCTGTCACCAGGACGTACAGCTCCCTGACGTAACCACACACTCATTGCTTCAAGGCTATTTGTCAGCTGCGTCCCACAATGGTGCTGCCTCCGGGCGGCACTTAGGTGAATCACCACAAGTCACCGTGGTCGTCTCCTTCTTCTTTCTGATGTCTTGATTTAAATCAGTATGGGAAATGGGCGTTGTTGAATGAACACCATGCTGTTGGCGGTTAGCCCAAGGGTGAAGGTGGACTTCGAGTCCCATGTGGGTTGGTGGATTAGGGGTGTCTGATTACGTAAAAAGGTAGTGAGAAAGGAAGAATAGACAAGATCTCTGTGGTTAAGGCAGATCCTAAAGGTGGCAGTGAATGAGCTTGAGGCTGGTGTTTCTGGTGAATCAGTGTCTGAGCTGTAAAAAGCTTTTAGGCTGAATGATGATGTGGAATTCTGGCCACCTCCGTCCTGTATCCACAGGCTATTTTAAGTACAATGGATTTAAACACTGTGTGATTTGTGTCCCAGTGAGACTTGGCGGGTGCTTTACATTAAAAAAGGGTAGAAACTCTGATGTGGAGTATAAACTGTTGGTTGGACTTTGCACTCTGTTTATGTGTAGACTACTGTGGTCGTACTTATTTCGCGCCGTACATATTTTCGCGAATTTCACGGAAATAAAAAGTCTGAATTCATGTCCCCCTTGAAATTTTACCCAGTTATTTCTGTAGATGAGTGCTGGCATAGTAAGACGATGGGATAAGGTGATGGGTGGGGGTACTTCAAAGGCAATCAACATTTTGACTGTGCCTCATACCCTAAAGGAGAGCAGGAGCTTACATAATAGCTGTCACTACAAGCATTGATTGAAGTTTTCTTTCGAAAATGCTTTGTCTAACATGTTGGCCTACTTAGCCTTATTTGTGAATGCAACTGATGAAATCAATCTATACAGGGAACATATATTTTAGCATACCCCTCTCTGATACTCTTACCATAAGACCAAAGGTCAGTGAATTTAAATACACGTGAAATTGTCTTTTTTGAAGATTCCGTGAAAATGTATACACGTGAATATATCTCCGACCACAGTATATAATAGAGATGCCACTTTTCCTGGTTTACCAGGAATTCCTGTTTTTGATTCTAAGATTTCTGTATTAAATCATGTTAAATTCCTGGGAAAATGTGTCCAAAGTTCAGTTGTCCTGTTTTTTGTCGGTATCTATGATATAAACTCCATAGGCATCACCAGATGGTAAAGAATCGATGAAGGGGTTATCAACCGTCTTAACGAAACCTTATAATCTTGTGAACGTGTGCTAGCGTATAGGACTCAGTATGGAGGCCTAGTGGAACCACCATCTTGAATTTGGCTGGTTGAGCTAGAACCCACTGATAAGACATACCATGATGGGTACATTGTCCCTGGTTAACACTAGTCTAGTCCCGCCCCACACTACTCAGGCGGCACAGGCTTGCTACTGGTAGTGTAGGTTTAGGTAACAGCAGCACCATGATGGATTGAATGACATCACTTCCGGATGGAAACCCCTCCGGAAGTGGGATTTTGCTGGTCCTGACTAACTATGGTCAGAACAAGACCAGCCAGTACCAGCTAAATAGGTCATGACCTTCAGCTGCAGCCAATGAGAATATTCTGAGATATTTATAGCCAGCCAACTGGAGCTCACAGACAGTTGATATTACCATGACCCATACCCCCTTGTGGTAAATGGCCATGTTATAAGACTAGGTTAACACCCACTTCCAGGGACATGCTGGTCCCACCTTATCAGTGTGGATCGCAGGAACCAGTTCCAGACCAGCTAGTGGCCAATAAAATTGTCATCAATCAACGCTCGAAGCCCCCCTCCCCCCCCCGGCATTAACTTTATAGGGCTTAGTATTGACGTCCTGTAGGTCCACCATTTTGAATTTTGCTGGTTGAGGTAAACCCCACTGATAAGACATACTATGATGGGTACCTTGTCCCTGGGTAACACCCACTTCCAGGGACATGCTTGTCCCATGTTATCAGTTCTTATCAGTGCATGTCACCAGAAACCAGCTCCAGACCCGCTTCCAGCCAATACAGATAGCAACAGGTTGTCCAAGGGCAAAAAGCGATCACCCTTGCAATTGAGTCATCAATCAATCGAAAGAGGGGTGGGGTGTTAACTATACTTTTCATGTTATATATGTAGTAGATGGAAAGTATATTCTCCCCTCTTAGGCGTCGTGGGAGAGGGGAAGAAGCAGGAGATAGATCCATATTTTTGCAATAGGAGGAAAAGAAAGCAATTGCCTTGTGCATTGAACCTGGACTAGAAAGGGGATTGGAGAGACTTGGTCATTCCACAACGGCCATCTTAGACATCCCCATGGGCTGTAAAAATGATGTCATTGTTCCCAAAGTTAGTGTTATGATTCACCACCAGGGGGCAACGCAAAGGCCATAGGGTTAAGGTCGCCTATTGCATTTTTACAATTACAAGTACCTAAGTACCACCAACCTTGATCCCATGTCCAACTTGTATTTCAACCAAAGTATTTCTCTGGTACTTTACCGAATTATCTAAGGGAGCATTCATTACCTATGGCAGGGGTGGATGACCAAATGAAGGGGGGGGGTCATTTCTTTTTGGAGGTATTCAGAGGGGTATGGGGGTCATTTTTTTCAACCTATTCTTAGAGGGGGGGGTCATTTTTTTTTTCAATCTATTCTTAGAGGAGGTTTCATTTTTAGCGCGGCGACTAGTGAGTACTACTCGTGAGATGAGTAGACTAGTGTATGGTTCACAGTCGCCACGGTGTAAGGGATAGGGAGGCCTTGCAATCTATTTTTGTTTGTGGCTCCTCTGCTATGGACTATTCCTGCTCACTATTCTAATGTAATAACAACAGTGTGTGTACTTTACTTATCAGTGAAGGAATTTTCAGAATATATCTCATACTTTTGATTTTATTCGCAGATAAGACATTTCATCATTTGGAGCCCTATGGCAGATTAGCATTAGAGCATTTTAAGATTCAGAAATGCATCCCTGTAGCCTTTGTTTTAGAATGGTTCGTTTTGAAACTACTATATATATGTAGTACAGGTTTTATCTCAGTGGGTTATGGTACAATTGGATCATATTTTCTGTATTTGAACAAAGTATTCACTGTCAAAGATCTCTATGGAGAAATCAGTGCTAAAGTGTGTGTTGCCATATGTGCATTTTTGTAAATCAGAGGAGGTTGAAGTGTAAGGCCACCTTGTTGAACTGCTACATTCTTTTCTGTGTAAAACTTTTAGTTTACAATGAAATAATGCTATCTCAGAATATGTATCTACTATTGGTGATGAAAGATTAATTTGATTACTCCTTTCATTATATAAACGATTTTGTGGAACACTGAAAACATGTATGTACACCGAGGTACTTACACTGTGCTCCCCCTCTAGAGGTGGAGTGATCTGGCCGGTTTACTGACCACTGGCCTGTGACGAGGTACAGACTATTACAAGTGATTGGCAGTTGGGTGTGTGTGTAGGGGGGGGGGGGCAGAGCAGGCTCCTGGCAATCTGAGACAGTGTACACTCATAATGACACACCTGTTGACTATGGCATTGAACATTGAATAAGACAGGTCCCTGTGGCAGCTGAGTGAGGTGCATGCAGAATGGACAGTCTACAGACTATTAGTACTTAGCTGCAGTGGGTAGTTCAGGTTGAATTTGTGCTATATACTACCAAAATCCCAGATGATAGTATGCCCTATCTGTCTCATCAACTGAAACTAGACACAAGATTACAAGTCGCCGCGCCATGTCTCACAGGACTATTCTCTACTATTGTATTAAAATCTACAACACTATGGTTTTATAATTCAACCCATTCCGAGGGCCAGGTAGTTTCCTGTTGGGGAGTATTTGCCAATGTGATGCAAATTTTATGACAAAGCAACAAAACGATTCGCGAGATATAATTCTACCCAACATTTTGTTACCAGCTACCTCTAATTCATATCCATTTGATTATGTTATATGATGGGAGTCTTGCTCCTTAATTGTGTGTCAAAGGGCAGTTAGCACGAATAAGATGTACCGGTACCTGTGTTACCAACTCACAGGACCACTCCTTGACCAATCAGGGTATCACAATTTTTCCAGTGGTTCCCACACATTTGTGAAAGATCTTTTGGCAGGTACCCATATTAAAATTCAACATGATAAGCCCCCTTTAAAACATGGATGAGGCCAGTCACTACCACTATGGTATATGTATACAGTTTTCCATGGGGTGTAACATAGTTCAGCTCTTGAGATTGAAGTATTTGGCCCAATTTGTGACACAATGTTCCTTGTTCTTTTGCTCGCCCTGCTGATTGTTTCAAAAGATGTCATCATGAAAATAAATACAAATGTACTTTCCTTTATAGGGGTGCTGGGAAGGGTATGGTACGCCACAAACAGCACTTTGTGGTGCTGCACCATACACATCATGAGGGTGAACAGGGCACCAAGAAAGTTCTCAATAGTAAAAAACGTTTCCGAAAGGGAGGTGGGGGGGGGGGTCATTTTCTTTCAACCCATTCCGAAGGGGGGTGGGTCAGTTTTTTCTGACATATTCATTCTAACAGATTGTCGTCCCCCCCCCCGGCCATAAATAATGAACGCTCCCTAATCGACCTATTGATTTCTGGCGTATCAGAATCATGGTTACAGTATTTAGTGCCCTGTCCATTCTATGGAAAACTGCTGATGACCTTGACGTGGCCTAGGTCCAATAAACTGTCCGGGAAGGTCACTTAAGTTGTTGAAGGGACCCATATAGTTATCAATATTGGGGTAAAACAAAGACAGTTACGACAGCTCAGGGGGCACAGGCTCTGACCTTGACCATCTTTCAAAACGTCATTCAGTGTCCTGGGGCATCATCTGACCTTGAGGCAGTCATCGATGAGGGTCAACATGGTCGTGCTTTGATTTAAAGAATCTGCCCGAGGGCATGGCCATTTAGTGCGTTAAGATCTATGGGGAACAGAGGACGGCGATAATGGGAATGCAAGATGAATTTCATTTTCCACCAGTAAAAATAAATTGCAGCATTCTCATATCTGTCATCTCTCTGATTTTCTAGATTTAACGTGTGTTTGTGTGTGTGTGTATATATATATATAATCAGGTTGATATATATATATATATATATATATATATATATATATATATATATATATATATATACTTGGTGCAGTAAGGAAGCTGGACGTGATGCAAATATTTAGTACAAAGATTGTGAGGTATATAGGATACATGGATATCTCGGCAGTGATGGCCAAAGCTGTGTTTGGAGTATGCTATGTCAAAGCACGGGTGCTCCGTCTGCCTTTGCTATAATGAACAAGTAATCAATGGATAACTCATGACGCGTGTGTGTAAGTGAAGGATTATTAGCCTTTGCTAACACACAAGTCATGAGTTATCCATTGACTACTTATTTTATACCACAAAACCAATAAATAATCAATATTATACCAATAAATTCAAGTTGAAAACAAAAATTATTCCCCCTCCCTGGGACTCGATGCCAGCCATTGTGTGTACATGGCAGCGGACAGCGACAGCACCCGTCTCGGCTCGGACAGGCAGCGGCACACGGCTAAAGATTTCAATGCGTCTCGCTGTTATGTTTGTGTATAATACACCTCCTCGCCCGGCAGCGGACAGCGACAGCGCACACGGCGAAAAAAAGATGCGTCTTGCTGTTATGTTTGTGTATAATACACGGCTTGGCAGCGGCACACGGCGAAAAATAGTGTACATACACCTCCTCGCCCGGCAGCGGACAGCGACAGCGCACACGGCGAAAAAAGATGCTCCTAGACCGGGACGGGAACCGCGGACCTCCGACGGCTGAGCGCGAGGCGCTAACCGCTAGGCCACCGCGTCTCCTCCTCCGAGCGCATCTCGCTGTTATGTTTGTATACTAAATACACCTCGTCGCCCGGCAGCGGACAGCGACAGCGCACACGGCTTTGTATCATATCCAGACGTGGTTCGAACCAAGCGTATCTCGTCAGTCCCTGTGGCGCAGTGCATAGGGAGTTGGATTTGGGATGTGAGACTGCAGGTTCGATCCCTACCCTGGCCTGGAGTATTTCGTGGGTTTTAACATGTAACATATGACATGAGAGGCGTGCTGTTATCCTGGATAACAGCACGCCTTAGATGGATAACAGCACGCCTTAGATGGATAACAGCACGCCTTACAATATTGATGTTACCCTGTAGGGTGTGCAATATCGACAGATATGTGTATGGGAATATCCACCAAAAAGCACTGTGTAACCCACAAATCGTGGTATAACCCGCGATAAACGGCTGCAGTGAGGCAGCCACAGATGGCTCTGGAAGGATGAGGCCACCTGATTGGTGGAGAGTTCTTAGTAGGAATCAATCTGGCGGGCCCTCGGACGTCCGATGCAGTCCTTATAGAGAGGTAGCTGGTTGTACCATGGGCGCGGCCATTGCTAGAGCTTGTTCCCAGAGAGTTCTACTGATGAGACCTATCAGATGGATACCAGTTGGCCCCCGAAGGACCGCAGTGAATAGATTGGGGTTCTCTCATTGGCTAATAATTAAACCTGCTAAGTCTGTATAGTTCCAGTAATGATGCAAAGGAGATTGAGTATGTGTATTATACTGGGAGGGATGGGAGGTGGGAGGGAGGGAGGGGGTGGGGGTGAGAGAGAGAGGGTAAGGGGGTGACCAATACACATCCACTATCAAACAGATTCTTTTCTAGATCAAAGTGGGTAATTAAGAGCAACACAAACATGAGGTGTAATTCACTACCAGTGTGAAGGTCACTGATTTGATGAGTCCTGTGGGTATTGTGGAGGTACGGAACACCCATAGGTTACAGTGTATGTTTGGAGAGCCTGTAGAGTTAGTGTGTAGAACTCACGGTAGGGGGATGTCAGGGACACCTAGTGTTTCCACAAATAGATACAAAACGGCAAGGCAGCTATTGGTCGGCATCTAGTGTTAGCTGGCGCCCGCAGTGGCTATGATGTGATGTTGTAAGAAGCATCCTATAGTAACCAGCGAAAGTGAGCCAATGTAAACTGCAATGTTGTGTGTGGGAGGTAGGGCAGGGAAACTGATAGTTGTAAGAAACTGCAATGTTTTTGCCTGAGACTGAACAGTCTCAGGTTGAATCACAGCGCCGTAGGCGCTGGTTGAAGATTAAACTAATGTAGAGTTAGACAGGTCTGACCTTGTGTCCAGACAAAGGTCATAACACAAGGTCTGTCAAGGTCAAAGTCAGGGGTCATGCCTATGGTAAACAATAACTGGTGTCCGAGTCGATTGCTATAGTTAACGCGTGAGTGATTGGTGGAATCTGATATTATGGGATGGAAATGATTCATCCAGGTTATCATTGATTCAGAGAAGCAGTGTTGACTGGCGATGGTGATCTGCGATGCCCGGGCTGCAATGTCATTTGTTTCACTAATGACACAGGTAATGATGATATATTCTGAGATTACACATTGGTATACCAGTGTAAACATAGTGATGAATTATTTATAACCCATTACAATACCTACGGTATGTTATATAATGTATTGAACAATGACCTGATATTTGAAGTGTAGATATGAGCAAACTGTTTTAAATCTCTGAAATGAGTATGGGAAGTAGCATGTAGCATGTTTCTCCCATCCTCTGACAGTCTTCTTCACATCAAAGCCTCCAGCCACGTCACGTGTGACAACCCTTGACCTTGGGGTCATTTCAACTGACCTCTGACCCCTGCCCGCTAACCTGACCCATATGGCTCCCACCTGGCCAGCTGGCGTTCCCAGACCAGGACAGAGCAGGTGACAAGGCACGTGGGGAGGGCAGAACCATCTACCGGTTGGGGTAACACAGTGTCCCCGGTGGTTCGCAGTCTTAATTTTACTCTAATATGCCTCCAAGTGTTGATGGAACTGTAACTGTGGCAGAACCTACCCACATACTGGGAACTTAGATATACTGGAAACAACTGTTACATTGCTATTCCTAAATAGTGAGAAAAAAAAAGATATGCAGAAGGACATGCTGGGGGCACACTTACTGACTTAGATTGTGTGTTAACAGGTGTTTGGTGAGTGTCTTATTGTATAATCATCCAGCAAAAAAAGATGAATATCATAAATGAACTAAACTCTCATATTTGCATGTCTGTTCATGTAAAAAAATTAGTCTGGAATCGCTACCCATGGAATATCGGGCATGGTAGGCAATGGTATACATTGTGTCTTTTCGGTATGACTAGTAGAAAATAATGTTAACTCTCAACTTTCTGAGGCTGAAGCTCGAGTCTCCTCCTTTCTGGAACTCTGGTCAGTGTGGTAATAATAAACCTTATAAGGGAGTGATCATTTTTTAACAACAGGGGGGAGGGGGCTGGTGGGTTTGAGGGGGGGGGTCAGAATTTTTTCAACCCCTTGTCCGGGGGGGGTCAGAATTTGTTCACCCCCTCTAATGGGGGGGGGTCAAAATAATTTCACCTGTTTTCAGTGGAAAACCCCGCGCGTTACTATAGGGTAAAAGGGCATGTTTGCACGTGATTTTTGGCCCTTATTTGCGGGGGCAAAAAAAATTTGCCCCATCAAGAGGGGGGTCGGAATTTTTTTCGCGCGTCCACGCGCAAAACCACCAGCCCCCCCCCCCCCTGTTGTTAAAAAATGATCACTCCCTAAGGATTGCTGATATTATTCTTCAGCTTCATTCAAATTTGTCTTCAAGACATCTCCTTTATCTCCCATAAGCCTATGGGTTGTCTACACCGTTGTCAACTGCCATTTT
The DNA here is from genome assembly GCA_949317995.1 of Acholoe squamosa. Taxonomy (NCBI): domain Eukaryota; kingdom Metazoa; phylum Annelida; class Polychaeta; order Phyllodocida; family Polynoidae; genus Acholoe; species Acholoe squamosa. Next base: position 32,795,902 of record OX439038.1, on the reverse strand, counting down.
ATGACGTCAGTACACCAGATTATGACGTCATAGGCAGCCACAATTGGCGTCTGAGGTCTCAGTGAAGGAAATCCCGCAGAAAAAACGGAAGTCATATACGATTGTGGTCAGAAGTGAATACTGCAGGCACACTGAATGGTCAATAACCATGTTGAAAATAATGCCAATAAATATAAAACCACTACACATGTTGTTGAACATTTGCTGCTTTGGATAAAATACCAGGAGGGCATTTCTCAAAGTGCTTACCCATTTTTTCAAAGGTTAAATTGGAAATAGTGAATCTACATTTTATTCAGTGCAGATTTAGGCAGAATCAGGGTGTTTTTACGCGATAGTTCAGTGCTCAAAATTTTCTTGGTCAATTCATATTTTAAGTCAGCCTATATTATGAAGGAAAGATGTATCTATTAATTCTGGGGTGATTTTTAGAAAATGAACATGTTCCAATGGGTGCTATCGCGTTTCGCGCTACATTAAATTATAGTGCAGAACCAATTCCTTCTGTGAGACCCTGAGTATTAAACAAGAGAGCTGCCTTATGTAACTGCCACCTGGTGATATATCCGTGAGTTACTGTAATTCTGTAGGTACTCACTAGGGGGAGTTGCAGTGCCTCAGGCAGTTAGGCTGGCATCTGGTTCATCATTTCTGTCTTTTATCCTAGGTTCCCCCCTAGTGATGCAAGTCCAGACGTAACATTGGTCTTGTCGAATCTGTAACGCTTAGAGTGTTTGATGAAGCAAATAAAATTGCTTTATATAGACTTGGTAGCAAAATTGTACAAAACGTTCACTGCAATTGACATGTATTTTACTACCGATTCCACATATTGAATTGCCGAAATATGCAGTATAGTACATGCAGTACTAGATATTGATATAACCGCCTATCCTATGCACCTCTGCAATCATACCAGTCAAAGAACAGATCTTTCTCAAAGTTGTTAAATCGTTAAGAATCGTGTTCCTTTGCTGTGTTTCAGGTCTGCCTCCAGGCAGCAAGCCTCCACCGTTGACCATGTTGAGTCCTGTGGCTAACAAAGTGGGGCGGAATACGGCCACCGTGCCCCCACTCAACCAGACCTCTCCCAGCGCCTCTGGTGGCAACGGGGGCCAGAACGCCGCCATGTCAGCCACCAGGGCATCCAGCTTTGCCGCAGCATTAAGAAAACTGGCCAAACAAGCAGGAGATCCTCCAGGTATGTCTACTTTATATTCATTAACTATAGTAACTCTTAAAACATCATTAAAATGCCACAAAAGTTATCATATTTCTGGGTTACTTCCAAAAGAGGTATTGTGAACCCAGAGGGAGTATTAACATGTGAGGAATTGTAGATTTTTAGTGCACTCGTCAGAGGCTTCTTGAGATATACTAGTTAGGGAACTGATCGCTAGGTGGTAGCACCAGTTGCACTTCGTCTCTGCTGCAGTCGTCTCTGGACTGATGATAATCCATGAAGCTTCACAACGACCGAGTCTGGAAGGGAGAGGAATTTCATCATACATGTATTGGTATTATAACATCATATATGGAGCATTTCTTTAACTTAAATCTAATAGGCATCTACTTGATTTAAAGGTAAATTGTACGACGACATTATGACCCTTTACTTACAATGACTCCAGATATAGATCGTGAGCAGACTAGCTCTCTCCTGTGGTATCATTTCTGCTTGCCTGGCCACAATTATTCTGCAAGTCTCATTCCTACAGAGCCATGCAATATTTGAATACTCTCTTAGAAAAAAAAGTCTTGTTTTCCAAGTTAAATATAGGTAAACCAGAACAATTAGAGAAGCATGACTCATTCTGTAATTTTGGACTTTGTATTTTGTCTTTTTATTGTATTTTCGGTTGTGATCTTACATTTAGTTATATACACAGGCCAATTGGATAAACTGATATATGCAGAGAACCGCCTGACCTAGGGATAGGGCCGTCTGCCAATTATACGAAGCTATTAGGTGATGATGCCAAGAAGAGGGGGGGGGGGTAGGTAATCAGGGGTGGGGGTAGTAGAGGTGGTAGTGCTCAAATGAGATTGGGGAGGTGTCTGACGCGATCAAGACAACATCTAGATGATTTCTACATGCAGAATCTCTTCCCCTTGTCACCATTGGGTCCAGAGGGAACTGGGTACATGATTTCGTTTGTAAAGAGATACTCATTTATTATATATGCTTACAGATAAAATAGTGGGTTGGTCGGGCAGATGAGTTGGGTGCAGCTGGTTTAGGCCAAGAGCAGGTGCTAGGTTATCTCGTGGGAGAGCAACTCAGCCGCTCCTGCCTCCCGGGAACAGTGTCTTCGAGAAGCACGTTATCACAGGTGTCATCGATCGGGAATGGATTGTATACCTAGAAAATGCTACGCACGATATGAATTCGCATAGACATTTTAACAATGATAAGGTTTCGGTGATTACACAAAGAAGAAGATGATTCATGTGAATAAGTTAAGCTAACAAATATATGAGAAGTAAATAGAAATTCCCAGAAAAATAAGATAAATAGAACTTGAAAAACAAAACTACCTTTTAGCAAGAGCAGTGACTGTTATCCAATTACCGCAGCCATTTTTACGATCAGTTGAATTATGAGGCGAATTTGGTACATCATAATTATGCAGTAGAAATCAAATCATTCTCCATGACTTCCTACTCCGCGGTTGTAAAACGCACATGGCCAGCTTGATACAATATCACCCCTTTAGTTTTGACGTCATGTAACACTCAAAAACCTACGACAAGTAACACCATAATATATGTACCATTCCACTCAGGGAGACATTATTCTTCTAATTCACACAACGATCTACTCCACCACATGCCACCCCACCCGTACGTGAATCTATATCAGTTAGATGGTTACCTAAAGGCACTCCAGGGTCGTTATCAATACTTTACAGATTACTGAGATAACAGAAGTGTGCACGGTACATTACCATATCTACACTACAGGCAGGTACACAGATAGTACCACCACAAAGGCACACACTGACTAAGTGGGAGATCGATTGGCGTGTGTATGATCAAGATGATCCCCATACCACCTCGCACACCCATACAGAGCATCTGAGCAGCATCTACAACGAACCGGAATGCATCTTGCATAACCACTCATGAAATTATTTAATCTATTTTATTTTTATTTTATTGGGGAGGGACAAAAGTAGCCACACAATTAGATGGGAAGACATACAAGTACCCCACTCTCCTGGCCTCCCTTCGTGCACCTTCCTCTGTCTGCCCTGATCACCACACATGCACCCCATGTATTACTCAGGCATTGATTCACCACACATGTACCCCATGTATTACTCAGGCATTGATTCACCACACATGCACCCCATGTATTACTCAGGCATTGATTCACCACCCACACGAACAACAACACAGTTAAGGGCAATGTGCATGTTTAGAGCTTCAATGCTGTAAGGTTACACGTGCCTCACCTCACCCATGCTGCATGACATTGACATGTTCTTTCTGTTAACATGATTGACACCACCATGCTACTACTACTGTAGATGGTAGCTATAGTTGGATGAAATGTCTCCCTGGCAGGTGCTAGGTACGTTACCATGGCAACCAATATCAAGTCAAAAGGGTGCATCCCTTTGCCTTACAAAAGACACTCATATAATAAAAACGGAGATGAGAAACGGATGTGTGCAAATACGAAGGCCAAATCAGTTGTCACATATACCCCCCCCCCCCCTCAGACGTAGGAAATGTTATCATTTAGCAGAGTTGTCCAGGGTAGCAGGTATTGGTTTGATTTTGCTGATGTCAAATATCAGTCAGTCGATAGTTAATTTCCTGCTACAAATGGAAGTATTAAGAATGCAATTTGCTGTTAATAAGTCACAAACGACTAGCAAATACCTTCAATGGGTCTTTATTGGCATAGAATGTGAATGTTGATCATTCATTTTTCACCAAGTGAGGAAAGGTCAATAAGGCATCCTCCGATACAGACACGTATACAGGTGTGCGTTGTTCCAATATAAATCATATGAAAGGTTATGGACATTATTGAAAGTCACTTTGTATATCCAAAACTCACATGGCTCTGGTATTTGATATTGTTGCAGAGTGCATAGCGTGTTCATGTGTATCATGTACACAAACTCTCCGCCATAGCTTATATTGATTGACATAATACCACCATGTTCTATGCAGCATTTTGTGCTGTATGGATACACAGACTAACCCTATGGAGCTCGTCAGGAACCAGTGATGAACTAGCAGTTAGGTAAACACGAGGTCTACCTGCTGGTGCCCACCTTGTTGTTGGCCACCTGCCACTGTTTGTCCATTAACTTAACTTCACTAAGTGATCACCCTTCTCTGAACTAAGCCTCACCGGCCATGTGTAAATCCCAACACACATTCAGCTTATGTTGTAACACCCCTGCCGTCCCGCCAACCAGAAAAAGCTAGCACATCGTTTACAGCATAGAACTTAATGTAGAATTATACCACAGTTGTTATGATGTCACACTAATAAGACCAGATTCAATGCTTTACTTCTAATGTCGTTTCTCACATGTTTGGCTAGAATTTATGCATTAAGGCCAAAAAAAAAGAAGGTTTGTTTCCGGTCACCCGACCATGCTCAGCTCAAAGGGGCCGACCTCAGATTTTTTTCAAATCTTTTCAAAATTTCTCCAATTTTTGAACATTTTTTGGATTTTTTTTTTCAAAATTTTCAAAGATTCACTTCCGAAATTTTTATATGCACACATTTCCCCATGGATTTCCATATCCCAATCAGGAAATCAACGTTTATAACAATCATCAGTGAAAAACAGCAATATATATCTATGTGAGACCTTGGATACAAAAAAAAAAAAAATAAAAAAAATACGACCTCAACTTTTTAGACCATGTTACCGGAAACACAGTTTTTTTTTCTTTTAGGCCCAATGCTTTCATACAGACTTTGACTTCTGTCAAAATACTATAGGGAATACTGTGAGTATTACTAGTATGCCCTAGCGATAATCAATTAGTTACTCAGGCCTGAAAGTAGCCTTTGGTAGGATGCAAGTAGTCAGCCTAATATAACGGGGACTTAACATGTGACGACCCACTTGGCAAAAACAAAAAAAAACAAAAAAAAAAAACACACACACAAAAACGTTTTTAAACGTTTTTCCAACCAATTTTCAACCAAATAACCAATAGGGAAACCAATAAAAACGTGTTGTTGTTTTTTACGTTAAAAAAAAACAACAACACGTTTTTATGCCCAGTGGGAATTCACGTGAGGTAAGGTAAGCAGCAGTAAACTATATCACATTTATCTCTTTTGATAAGCGGCTCAAAAGAGTGATTTGAAAATTGAGCCATGTTATATAGCACACCACCAAACTGTGAGAGATTACTGAGGAGGAAAGGTTAAAAGGACCAAGGCCCAGGGGTCCTAGTACAGATGCCTACAGATGTATAAAGCCTAAAGGTCAGAATGTATGATGATGATGGCTATAATCGTTGTATGTAAACATAATACATGACATGTAGGACATCATGTTTCTGCCAACCACTTGACATTAGGGAATATTAGAATCTGTAGGTATCCTGGTCCCCTGTTAACCAAAAATGTGTAACTTACAACAATACGGGTAGGGTGACATCACTATACATTGTATACAGCATCAGAGGATAACGCACTGTGTACAAAGAGGGCCAGAAGCCACAAGTGACTGCTATATTCACTACAGCTTAGTCTCACTGTGGGTGATCTAAGACGTATTAGTTAAACCACCACCAACAGAGCACCGCTTGCAGCTGCAGATCCTTATCATACACTCTCCTATTTCCTACCACCACTCTCACTGGGTATTATACATTAACTCATAACTGACAGTATGGAAGCTAAGAAAAGGCGTTGCTTGAGTGCACAGCTTGGCACCACTTCCTTACCGCTACACTTAGCCTATACTTATGGGCAGTCTCTGGACACATGGACGGTAATCATCCCTGATTCGATGAACGACCTACCCTTGGATGCAACTTGAAGTACACAAAATTGATCCATTTCTTTTTAAAGTATTTTATTGCGCACTTTGCCGTACTGACGCTGATGGAGAGGTGGTGTTGCTGAGAGGGATGTTGGTACAGAACAGTGGACCCCGCCCCCATTCCAGACATGGGGTTAGAATATGCCCCTCCCCCCCCCCTAAAAAAAAAAAAAAAAAAAGAAGACTAAATAAAAATGAAATAAAAATGAAAGAGAAACTGAAATCAGTAAAAAGTACCATTTACTATTAAATACTCCCAAATTGACCTCAAGCAGCAACATATGTCCATGTGGCCCCTTGGAAGGATTCACACGGGAACACTTGGGAAAGAAGGAATCCCAAACCGCCTAAAGCTTTCTGCCCCACCCCCAGTCTCGGCCAGGTTGGTTTCGACATCCTGGGTAGCTGTGGTTTTAATCGATGTAGTCGATCAATAATACACCGTGGAGGTGTGTAGAGACGGAGTATAGGTGACACGGCCGTAGAGCCGCCTAAGGGGGCCGCCTCTGTCCGCCCGCCGTGCCGGGACTGTTTCTAGGTCAGTGGGGGCCAGCTGGTGCTATTTGCAGGTTGGCGGCACGGACGGACGACGCGCGCTCACACACACGGACCGCCGAATACAAACCAGACCCTAAGACAAAACAACAACAGTCCGGCCACATTACTACGTCCTAACACGCCTTGGGTGGATCTAGAAGCACTGTGTGGATCCACGAGGATCTGGTGTTGAAGAGAGTGGCCTGGGACGGTGTGGATTGTCTGTGGAGGGCTGAACGTAGCGTTGGTTGTGGTAGTGAGAGGGGAGAGTTGTAGAGGAAGCATGGCGGACAATGAGGTAGTGTGTTTACCACAACCTACACTACTAGTACTAGTACTAGCACGAGGAGTACCCGACCACCACTAGGACTACCACTATTACTGCTGTCAACTGTAACCACTGGTTCTAAGTTGAAGTTCTATCCTCATCATACCACACTTGGACCATCTTCAAGATCCAGGTCTACACTCACAGGATACCACTCCCAGAGTGTCTTCAGATTAAAAGGGTTACTCGGTCACAGTGAAGGGATTTAATGTCAGTGGTTTGAGGTTGATCTGTACCCTCACAGTGTGAGTGTCACACACTTGTGTTTAGGAGTACACATCCTCCCCTTTTGCCTTTACCATCAGGGGAGTTCATGATAGTCTGTTGCCACTTGTACAGAACAGGCCTGCTTCAGGACTATACCGTATACGACAACACAGAACCAGAGATACACCAACAGTAGATTTGCCTTCACGCAGATATCAGATATCACTGGGTTCTTGGTAGGTGAGTAGGCACATTTCTGTAATTGAAAAAAGAGAAGTAATGGCTTTCTTCTGGTGTGAATGAATTCCAAGTATAATGTCAGATTCATGTAATAACTGATCATGAAGTGTGTATGGAATTGTAATAATCATGAGGATAGGGGCTCTGAATCTGGGACTCCCATGTCACATGTCGATTTTGATAAATGCCCATGTCACCATGTCGATTTTAGACCCCATAGGTCATGGTATGGGGCAGAATGTATTTGACATGTGATAAATGATACGTAGATATAAACACCAATTATTATTATTATTATTATTATTATTATTATTATTATTATTATTATTATTATTATTATGATGATGACCATCACACTGATGACAATACATTGATACACTACAAAATACAAATGATTTGTACACACAAGTTATCACTGACAGCTCTGTAAAAGTGTAATCAGGCTGCTGTAATACATGTAGGTAGTGCGTGTCATTGAAAACTGACACCTAAAACAAAATATATGAATTATTTAACGCTGTAGGACCATTATTCTGTTAATTATTAACCCCAACCCCCATAAAAATGACATTGGCGTTGACATGGACACTTTCATTCTTGAACTTGAAGCTGCTGTTTGGTGATCAGTGCCGTTGTGTTGACTTGTGAATACACTCCCCGAAACATGAATACATGTACACTTGCAACTTCTTGAACGTACGATCACTCAAGATAGTACAATACACTTAAAAAAAACGCTGGCGTTCGTGGTTCTGAATTATAAATCAACTCAAGGTCAGGAGCAGGCACCCACCAGTAATGCACATCTACATCTATAACTCTGTTAGTAAAATGTACTAGAAAGGTGGGAGGGGTGGACTATTTGCTGACCACATAATGGTCTTGCACTAATACCTGGATGGTCGAGCACTGCCTCAAGGGGAGGGGAACCGTAATGAGGCCAGCTGTCCACAGGGGGCACTAGTGTCGGGGGCAGGGGCACAGACAGGTTCATGGAGTGGGGGATGAACAAAAAGGGATAAGGACTGGGGATTGTGGAATGGGGAGGGGGAGGTGGGGGGCATCAGCCAGTGATTCACAAATCTGTAGAGTAAATAGTCCCTATTGAATTACCGAACGCCTGATGGTGCAGTGACAATACCCCTACCCTAATAAGCATCAACAGGAGTGACAGAGCCTTCCCCCTAAATTCACCGTGCTGGCATCTCTGCATCAAAATGCATTTAGGTGTCACAGATTAGATCACCTTCACTGTCATTTGCCTGACCTTTGATTCTGCTAGGGTACCTCCTCAACCCGCCCACCTGCTCCATCATGGAACAACAGACCCTGCAGACTGTGCTATGGGTGTTGTTCCAGGATTTGTTGGGGAGGCTAGAAGGCCTGTTTTTCTACGCCCCAGTGAGCTGTGTTCTGCTAAGCTATATTTATTGTGGTGTTTATTCTAGTGTTTATTTTCCCCTCTCCCCACTACCGTGCACCATGGCCCCTGGGGAGACGCTGGTGCAGCCCCATAGCCACAAACCAAACTGATAGCCTCAGACCAAACACTTGTGCCTTCCAGAATCCTCCCTCCCAATGGTGTCTAATTCTGTCATATACAGGCCTTGAGTGCCCCAGGTATCTTCTTCTAGAAATACACTGCACTTTTCAATAGATGACTTTCACTCGGTGCGTTCGGGCAGCGGTTTTCTAACCATATGCAGTGCATTGTGGGTGGGGCTGACCTCGAACGCTGACTACACCACCTTAGCTTGTTCCCTCCACCCCCTTCCACCCCAGCCAGGTCTGGCTAGGTACCAGTCCCTAACTATGCTTGGAAGTGTAGTAAGTTGACTCAGGGATCAACATTGACCCACATGGGGAGGACCAATAGGGGGTGGCCTTACAAACCAGCATTGATCCCTCGGCCATTGCACGAACGCACCGCCTGCTGGTTCTGTGGATTGCTGTACGTGCAGATTTCATACACGTACAGAGTAACAGGGTTACATAAGTCAATGTGGGGATTAGTGTAATTTGGGGCTACTTAGTATCACAAGGGTCTACAATAACTGCCCTCTAACTGTAACAGTACCAACATCCGACTCATACTCACGCCTCTATAGATCCACATTCATAATGTACATGTATTCCTTAACATCTGTATGTATTCCTTAACATCTGTTAAACACGAATGAGGTAAGGGAAGAAACAAACTTCTCAACACCAAGGTTAGTTTCAGACAAGAACCCTCATTCATACTTTGGGTTTTCAGTATTAGATGAAATGGGGCCTGTTTGTTAGGAAAATAGATGGAAGACAGGTCAAGTCACGACAACTACAGGCGGCGTTATCTCGTCCCTGGTGAGTGTAGCATGATTGTATGTGACATGTTTGTAGTGTAGATCAGTCTCCTCAGGACGAGGAGCACCATGATGGTGTGTTTTTGTGTCGGTGTCATGTGTTGTAGGTGTGTGTTGGAGAATGTAGGCCACGCACGTCCCCCTGCCGCACCCCGTGCTGGTCTGTGTAGTGGAGATGACAGGGTGTGTACTGGAGGTCTTGTATCTGGCACCATGCCATCCTCTCCACCTCCGCCCCTCTGATACCAACACACACTCACTGATCCTAGTCATCCGATAGTCCCAACCACCCTCCCCAAAGTGTATCCTACTCGCAATAATCTACCAGCCTCATTCTGCTTTGCACACACACTGCTGTTCATACAGGGCGATAAGATAAAAGAGGGATGCTATATATTGACATCAGATATAATATCGTATTTCCGAAATGAAATATGTTAGAGGGATTGTGTATTGTGAATGAAGAGTTTGGTTTCCACAGTATAACACCACTAGGGAACGCCTAGAGGACCAGCTATCAGATGTAAGGATTTGACTGCCTTTGAAATAGAGCTTCCCCATATCAAGCTAGGTGAATGTGAATGTAGGATACCATGGGCATGGCTGGGATATGGCTGGTTTGGTGTTGAAATGGCTTCATTGATACATCTGGGACCTCTCGCATCCCATACCCCAGACGATGGCAGTAGGGGGGGGGGGCGGGGGGGGGTTCCCTGGGGACACTGCCCCAAGATGACAAATTGAAGGTGGCAGGGGGCCAGGGTACTATTACACTGACCGCTTGTCTTTCACGGCGTCGCGTGCATTATCCAGGGGTATTGCCCCCAGAGGCGGCAACGAGGACCAGTGGAGGAGGCTGGTTCCCAGGGGGATCAGGGGGATATAGGTCGCCAACGTCTACTGCCAAGAAGCAGCGTTCTGAAATGGAGAAGAGCTGGTTAGGCTGTATGGTCTGACCCCTGAGCTGTGTATGGGTAAAGTGCGTGAGGCGGGTTCTGATAGGCGATTTTTGAGATAAAGGATGGAGGGGTGGAGGAAGGGAAAGGCTAGCCACTAGATGGGATCACCTAGCCGTATCTAGTCTACCCACCCAAACACAGTGTTGTAGGATCTGCATATTACATAGCCAATGGTATTGAACATAACACTATTACATGTCATAGATATCCAAAGAGACACGATAATTTTCTTGCCAGAGTGGCAGACAGAATATATACGGAATAATTGCTCTTGACATAGTCATAGAGTGAATGTGTAAGTAGGTGATAGGTCAGATTGTTAGCATTTACGATTATCGATTTTAGCTCACAATCACCATTTTAATACTCTAGCTCCCTTCTTTTCTCTAGGCCTATCTGGTTCACACGCAATGCCTACCACGAATTACCGGTACCAGATCCTCAACAAAGATGGAGTCGCCCTTAGTCGTTGTTCGTTTATTAAGAGTTAATATTGGTCTTTTGGCTGTAAATCACATTATGATATATCAGTTTTAATCATGTCAAAATACCCCCCCCCCCTGCCTTCCATGTGACAGTTCCATAGATGTATCATTATCGCCATGTAGTGTAACTGGAGAATATAATAATTGCCCTACAGAGCATTTACCATTGTTCAGCTTCACGGATAGCATAGAGACCACCGAGTAGATCATCAATAGTTGTGGTAGTAGTGGTGGTGGCTGAGTAGGGGTAGAGATCAATACGGCCAGTCAGCAGCCACCACGCCCACCGTCAGCTCCAGCTCATACACCCAACACGTGGTATCACAGCACCACCCCTTACACCCATACTGCTCAAGGAGTCGTACTGATCCTGCACATACTGCAGGTATTGGCACCACCTGCTCAGGAACAGCTCAGGTATAGGCTTCCTGTGACTCTTGGTGTAAGTGATCCACCCCATCATCCACGCTGTCTCCTCTGGCTGCTTAATCCTGTATGATTAATGTTAGAGTTTATCAGTTGATTCTCATCATTCTGTCACACATAGACTTATAGTTGTGCAGTAATGCAATATCATCCATCTTAGTAATAGCTCCCTATACAACAATAATTCAATGATGTCGGTGCGTATTGTAAAGTGAGCAAATGCACCATTGAGTGCTGGCTGGGGATGCGGTATATAGGCAATTGGGTAAGGCTTTGTAAGTGTCATTGGACAGCTCGAGTTGCTCTTAGAGTAGCTCATCAGTATTGGTCAATGGCGTCATATTATGTAATGTTATGACATAATGTAATATGCACGCACAATGAAACGGCAGTGATATATATACATGCACCGTATGCAAATATCTCTGTACTGCTATGAAATGTATTGGATAATAATAGCATATCTATTGTGTCTCAAAAGTGCCTTGTTCTGGGGCTGTCTTATTCCCTTAGGCAGTGAATGATATCGTAATATACCATGACGTTCCATGTTCTATGTCATGGGGAAGGTGTGAACGTGGACACTTTCCCAATTTGAGCAGATTAAATATAAAGTACATATTCTTGGTACATTCTGTACATGTGCATGTGGATTTCTATGATCTTTGATCAAAGCGAACGAAACAAGACACCCCTTTATGAAAACGTCAGAATACTTACAGAGCCTGTCAGAGGTAGATCTTAAGGGGTATTTACCTAGGTAAGTGTTGAAGAAGCTATGTCACCAATTTAAGTACCAGTAATGTGATATAGCCCATAGTGAGCAGTATAATATGGTTGTAGTACAGGTGGCTGCCTGTCCAGAATGGAGTGCCGTGTTAGATCCTACATAGGTATAAATAGGTTTAGATTGTTGTTACCTCCTTCTTCTATGAAACCTCCCCCGTCTCAGAGTGCCATGCACCGGACTGTGGGCTACGTCTGTCTGTTTGTCTGCTACTTTCACGCACTGACGTGACTGTTTTTATGACATTTCTCTCAGAATTATTTACTTCCAAGTAATCTTAAGCTACTTTTCATTTATTTCCATCATATTGCAGGCCGTACTTCATATGTGGGCCAAGTAACAGCAATAATAACTTCAATTTTCCAGCCAAAACTTTGACTTCATTCCCAACCCTCAGTCTACTTTTACGCTCATTGAGGCAGTCCCGCCATGCATCATTATCGTGGGTGTGGTGCAACTGATGGCTCAGCCAAAGTCAAACTTTGCCACAGACGCGCGCTGCACTTTCCCGCTGCAGGTGCGCGGCAGTTAGACCTGCCAACCAGCCCCTGTGCATATGATGTAACTTAGAAGTTTAACCACTAATATACATATCGATCTTGGAGTGGCTGTGTACCACTATCCCAGCACCGAAGGTGCTGGTAACAGTATACATGAAGCTGGATGTGTGCGATTTGTAGACGATGTGGCCACAAGACGATGTGGACAAGACAATGCGGACAAAGTTGTGGATGATGTGGCCAAACAGGGTGGACGATGTGGCCAATGTTTTGTAAGGCTATCTACCATAAGAATATAGGTCCCCAAGGGTTCTATAACGAACCCATTTACCTACCCTGACAGTTTTTTGTTTTGTTTTTTTTTGTGTTTTTTTTTAACTGGCCCATATGTATGCATTTTTTTCCCCATATTCTACCAAAACCTAGGGCCTCCCTAGCCCACTTAAAAGGGTCTATTTCTCCTCTTTTCTATCCCCTCAGGATGTGTGTGGTGCACATATGCGCGGGCACCAACACATTCCCCTGTGAAATTGTGTAAGTAGTTCTCGCCATGAATATGACCTTAGCTGTCGAAATGGCGTTAAACATCTATTACTCACTCACTCACTCTACCAAAATCTAATCTAAATTGGTAGACCAATGTTTGTGGATGATGTGGCCAAAAGACTATGTGGACAATGGATGATGTGGCCAACATTTTAAAATATGTGGGTTGGTGTAAATCTGCCTCTAAAATGGCCACATCATCCATTTTCTCAGATTGTCCACATCGTCCACTTTTGGCCACATAGTCCAGAAAATTGGCCACATCGTCCTTGGTTTAGCCACATGGTCCAGTGTCCACATCGTCCATTGGCCACATCGTCCATACACCCAAAATGTGTCAGCTCACAAGTCCTTACAATTAACACTTGGCACAGGGTGGGTGAGAACAGCAACAAGTATTATACAGGTTAGGTTTAGTTTCCACCCCATCATGTATTCACAGTTACAACTTACACTATAGTCCCCGTTAGACTTGACGTTAATAGTATATGTAGTTCTTGGAATATGAGACATGAAATGATAAATCTGGGGGAAAATGCATGTAGCTACTTCAAGCTGTACAAAACAGGCTGGAGATGTTAGTCCATCTCAAAGCGATCCCATGTTCCATGTATTTATCTATAATGTGCCTTGTTATCTCCAAGTACCTAACTTCCTGTATACTACCGGGTAGTAGGTGTTTTTTTTTCAGGAGGCGACACATCCACAAATCAATTACGGGTAATGCTCTGGCCACATGCATTGTACTAAATTAGTGAAGGATAAATCGCAAGAGTGATAAATTATCTACTCAGTGTATTTAGAGGAACTTATGCATTACTGACCAAGACTTCAAGTGGTATTCGATGTTTTGAACCAAGGCAATCATTAAAAAGGGCAACCAGATGTCTCTAGTGGTATTTCCTCCCAAGGTGGCAGGCCAGGTCATGTTCGGCAGTTACAAAGTGTAAAAGTACTGATAGTGGAGATATGATGGTGGGCATGTTTGTCCTTGTATCTTGTTGAACTCGGCGGTTATTATGACCTTATCATAGTCTGTTATCAATACTGGATTGCAATAATAACAAACTGATATGTAGTCAACGGCACAGACCGACAGTAGGGCTCTATAGATGATGTGGCCGATACGATGTGGACACAGTAGACGAGATATTGGACCACTCCTTTTCATCTGAGTATTCAATGAAAGTGCAATTTGTAGTGAAAATCAATACTTGTAGTATTTTAGCTCCACTCCAGGATATAAAAGTGAGGGTCAGTAATAGCATCAAAGTAGTTTAAAACTATTTCTAGCAGGAGTATTCAGGCCATCTCTGTAGGGTCTGATGCAGGTGAAGGAGCAGGATCTTTTTAGGTATGACTTTGTGAATATTAAGAGGAGACCTTTTTAAATCATTCTAGTGTTCACTAGCACACAGCTTTGTTAAATGATGTACACCTTATTCCAGGAAGAGAGTGGGACATGATACACAGGGAGAAGGTAGATGAGTACAAGATGTAAAGGATACGATGGCAGGCGAGGCTTACATTTCTCTTATCAGGTTACTGCTTGCTTTGTGTGTACGTAGGTCAAGGGTGATATCCTGTTGTAACACCTGCCACTCCAACGTGTGTAGTTATACAGTTAAAGAGTGTACTGAATTGTACTACAATCTACTTAGATGTCTCACATTGGGAAATGATTAGCATACACACTTAATGTAAACTTCCAAAATATCAATTAAATTCTGCCAATTGAGTTGAGTTGGGTTTTGAAATAGTTTATTCACACATTACGAAGAAAGGTGGTCTCCCTGTTTTGTTAACTGGCTTGACTGGAAACTCATCACTAAATTAGACACTCACCTGGGCTAGCCCCTAAATGATGCACCTTACCCTGGGAACTCATGTCAAATAGACATTTAGGAATGCACAGTTGGCTCTCTTCTCAAATCAGTCGTCAGCCTTTCTAGTTCATGCAGATGTAGGTAGTGCAGTATCCCAAAGCCAGTTTAAACATTTTAAGATTATATGTGGTATGGATTTAGGTATAGACCCTGGGTGTGTAATCACCTGTGCCTTACTTGCCTGCCTCAGCCACAACCAGGGTCACTTATTTACAAACTCACACAAACCTGGGTCATAGTTCATGTGTGTGTGGGGGGGGGGGGGGTCCAGGTGGTAACACATGGCAGCACACGCCAGGTATTGGAGAGGTAGTTTCAGGAGTCAGTAGACTACAAAACCTTGCATGTATCATAAAAAAATGTAACAGTGACAAATCACCGTCTCTAGATCTTAGAGCCAATGGTCTTAAATACATTAAAAGTGATATTTGTTGAATTTGTTTTGATATTACGTATATGTGACGCAGAATGCACCAGAAGCCATGCAACCATGACACCCTAAACCGCAGAGGCAGAGAACTCATACAACCCCACCCAACCCTCCCGTGGATGGAAATTTTTGTTTCTCAGTGGTTCCCAAATTTACCACAAATTACCCCAGGTATCGGTCAATTTCTGAGGCGTTATTTCTACGTGGTTTAGCGAGACTAAAGTGAGGAATAAAAAGAAGCAAAAGCCTGTGAGTTTAAATTACCAATTTAAAAATATATATCCTTGTATGCTAGCTCAGTAAGTGCAATCACAGCAAAATCCTTGTTTGACGTATTTTTGGTCCTTTACTGAGATTGACCGATTGGGTCACTGGAGCTAACCAGCTGATGCCATTTTTTCTCTTTCCTCTTTAAATAGGTCAGTATTCCCGTCATGTTTATTGGCAAAAAATGAGCTTTGTTATGAAATTCTGTAGCTCGACCGGCTTTTTATCAAAAGGATGTTTCATCCAAAAAAAAAAAAAAAAAAAAAAAGAGGAGGAGGAGGAGGAAGAGAAGAAATTAATGCCCAGAGGATAGACGGCGGCTGTAGGCACGTAGGCAGGGGGAATGTGTTAATGACCAGAGTAAGGGCTAATGAGGAGATGGACTGGATGTAATAATAGTGCCACCATGGTTGGAGCTGGATGCCAAGTGCTTTTTGACGCTATTTCTATTTGTGGTGAATGTAATTGATGGCGGTGGCGATTAGCCATGGTTGGTGGGTATTTATACACCAATTGTCACATCCTTTCACCATCACATGCAGGCCGACATGCTGACGCTACCTTACTCCTTCTCTTCCTAACTCCCACTACCTAGTCTCCTCCCCCGATCACCTCCTCCATCCCACGTCACTGATATTATTGAACATTAGAGTCAAATATAGAGGCTATTGACAGGTAATTTTCCCAAGAAGCTACAGGGACGTAGGAAAAGGGGGAACAGGGGGGCCTGGGCCCCCCAATAATGAAGAGGTTCCCTATATAAGCCTATATAGAAATATAGCGGCCCCCCCAACCGAGACCCCTGCCCCCCGCCCAATAAAAATTTGCTTCCTACGCCCCTGACTGCTACCTTTGTTCTCTCTGGAATCCTCTCCCAAAACTATGTGACAACTTTGCTAGTGATTCAGGGAATCGATATCTGGAATCGCACTGTTGTTTATCAAATTCTACCGGCTATATCCATAATTTATCCTCTATGATGAAGGACAATGCAGCAGGCCCGCATGGTTAGGAGTTTCTGTACATCAGTCTAAAATGTGACTGATACACAAAGGACTGAGAGACTAGTGTGTCAGTGGGATATCATTGTTCTTAGTCATTGATAAGTGACACCGTGTATTTGTCCATTGATAGCTTTATCACAGGCGACATTACTATTCTTGACTGCCACTTTGATGGGTTGTTACTGTTTCACAATTCACATGACTGTTGCTTGCTTTGGAAACAAGATTATTCTTGCGTTAGCAGGGGCGAAGGAAAAGGGGGGGGGGGGCAGGGGGCCCGAGCCCCCCCAATCACAGAGGAGGTGGGGCCTGAATATGTCTGCCCCCCCCCCCCCAAAAAAAAAAAAAGAGTGAAGCCCCCCTATAAAATGTACAAGATTCCCACAGCTCAGCACTCAAATTGGACAAATATGTAATTAAGATAAGGGAAATGGTAGACTTGTTTCAAGATAAGTCATCAAGGAGTATTCTTTTATATAAATCCAATACAGTGATGCATCAACACCAGCGCGCTCAAGCCGACAATTTATGGTGGCTGGGGTGGGCCCCCCCCCCCAATGAAGATTTGCTTCCTATACGCCTCTGGTTAGGGAGGGATAGTTGGTACCAACTGCAAAACTACAGCCCCCCTTCTTTTGCCAAATCACAGCCCCTTGAATACAGCTCACTTTCTACAGCCCCACCCCCTTTTTTTTGAAGAGGTCTGTTTAACAGCCCCCTTTTTGAGGCACTTCTTCATGTGAATCACAGTTCTTTGACAATAAAACTCTTGAATTTCACAGCCCTGGAGTGATTGCATGGAATATTCAAGTTACTTCCTTTCCATGCAAGTCATAGAAAGTATTAACAGCCCCCTAATCTCAGGATATAATTCCGCTTACAGCCCCCCTTTTTCTCCCCTTTGACGTGTCGACAGCCACCACTCCGCGGGGTCAGTACCACAGTTGGTACCCAAATTGAAGCTCAGTGCCCCCCAATGTAGGCGGGTACTGTGCGTAGTAATACCTACAATCCCCAAACACGAGAAAGGGTATTCCCTAGAATCCCGACCGGACGAGACTGATCCCCACCCCACTCCCTGTGATCAATACACAGGTGTGTATACATGACATTAGTGGGACAGAGGCAGGTGACACCTCCCCCATTCCCATCCCTGAGACTGTCCAGGTGAGTCATTCAGGGCATTCAGTAGGCCTACCAAGTTAGCTCTTCTCCAGGTCCCTGCTAGTGCAAAAGTCCCTACTTCAGGTCCCTGTTAGTCTGTATTTGTTGTTGCAGAAGAGTACCTCACCATTGAAATACATACCCATAGAGATGTTTACACCTAGGATTGGCCACTCACAATAAGTAACATGACACTAGTCAGTGGCAGATCCAGGATCTGAAAAAGGAGGGGCGCGGCCCTAAAGGAGGTGGCGCACCCTCTATTTTTATGCAAATTTAAGGGTCCATTTTGAGGAAAAGGGGTAAATTTGTAAAGATGTCAGCATTTTCAAGGAAAAATGGGGCCTTTTTAGAGAAATTTTGAAACCTGTAACGAGCATGGTGTCATTTTGTTCAGTGAGTGCAGGGACCAGGGTGTTGCTTGCCCCCTTTCTCAACGTCATGTAGGGCATGACCATGGACAACGAGAACAAAACTAACGTCCCTGGGTGGGCTCGAACCACCAACCTTTAGATTAACAGTCTAACGCGCTAGCCGATTGCGCCACAGAGACCAGCTGAGCACGCATGGTGACCTAGTTCACTAAATTCTGACAACTCCCCACACTCACTGCATGTTAGGTCTCTAATGTACAGTTATTTGTGTAGTGTATAGTTTGCCCCCTATGGGTGTTGTCATGTCGAGGTGCAGTAGATCACAGATGGTCTCACAAACCATCACCTGTCATCCCCTCACCTTACACACATCACACACACCCACTAACAGCTGTCATGGGTTAGGAAGCAGAGGCTACTCCTTATGGGTACAGGATAGAATATCTGGTCCTTATGGAGTTCTCATCTTTCATAATCTAGATAAAAAAAAATGAAATACCTCTGGTACAGTGAAACCATGCTGTGGACTCAATGGACCTTAGTACCTCAGAAGATGGCCGTCGTGATCAGAGTGGACTGGTATCATATGAACCTATGCAACAACATGTGTGAATTTTGTGCAAAATGCACCTAATACACTGTGTAAATAGATATCATATGTGGGGTTAGGAAACCACTTTCTGCAGCGTATCCCTCTTAAGACCTTGGCAGTGGAATTGACAATTAAGAAGAGTGAGATACACATACAATTATACAGTGTCACTTTGTGTGTGGGGGGTGGGGGTGGTGGTGGAATCCAACCTGTTCTCTCCCACACACTTTGGTATATTTCCCCTAATGGGTCAAGGGGAAGTCAGTGAGCGGTGGCCGTTAACCCTAGGGGCAGCAGCAACCGGTGATTATCATCTATTGTCACTAATGACCCTATTGTGTTTGTAGACATGGACTGAACAGGTATCCCCTCCCCATCTCCCACCTAAACCTAGGTATACCCACTATATACCTCTGTACAATACAGTCAGTGTTTCCATTAGCCATGTACTTACTGCTGCTATGGGCTTGTATCATTGTGTCTGTAGGAGGGTTAATAAGCTGCTTATATTTGGGAGAAGGATGAACCCCTCCCAACGGGGTTGTATGTCTGTCGGACGATAGGGGCGTAGAGCATTGTAGAGGAAAGCATTGAATTAAAAGATTACTGAACACTTTTGAACTTGAAGACGTAGAAGAAAGTTCTGGGGACTACATGCGGTAACACATTTCAAGGTACAGCACACAATAAGATGACAAATCAGCACTTTGTTATTCACCTTAATAGGGCCGCCACAATGGACATTGGTGTCAACTGTAGGCACTAAACCTAGCATTATTGTCCATTGTGTACCTCCACGCTAATGTGGAATTTTACGTATAAGATTACCACTACACGGATTAA
Organism: Acholoe squamosa; assembly: GCA_949317995.1. Classification (NCBI taxonomy): domain Eukaryota; kingdom Metazoa; phylum Annelida; class Polychaeta; order Phyllodocida; family Polynoidae; genus Acholoe; species Acholoe squamosa. Next base: position 32,775,950 of record OX439038.1, on the reverse strand, counting down.
GCACCATAAGGCACAATCTGAAAAAAAATCTAGTCTCTTATTTATTACCGAAAATGTGTCTCCATATGAAATGGTTTCTGCGTAAAAGTTAACGAAAATGGGGACTCTGATCACGTAAATAAGAACTGCAAATAGACAGGTTTAGCAACCACCACGTAGGTAATATAACGCAGACGCACAGCATACGTACAGCACTGCTACGTAAAACAAGATTTGAGTGACGTACGTCAGAGCTGCTAAACCTCCCTAATAACAGCCCCGTGACTGCAGATCTAACAATTCACCACTCTAGTCAACATTTAATAGGAGGTGTGGATCGGTGGGGGGGGGGGGGGTCCCCCATGTCACATGTCGATTTTAAGAAATGGTCATGTCACATGTCACTTAAATCCTCATGTCCCATGTCACCTCTAAGAGCCTACCATGTCCCATGTCAAATTTAAGAAAACAACAATGTCACTCATGTCACTAATTTTTTGCTTCATGTTACTAAGGCCCATGTCACATGTCGATTTTAATAAATGGCCATGTCACCATGTCAAATTTAGTGGTCCACACCCATTTAATAGCAAGGAAAACCAGGAAAAAAAGATTGTTAAAGAAGCGAGGAGAAAGCCCAAAGTGGGATAGGGTGCAAGGGGGGAACAAAAACTTCTCTGTGTTCCTGAAAGGGCTGTGGTCCACACGGGAAGAAAAAAACATGTTTATTTGAGACGAGAATGTCTAGTGTACACCATTGAAGTCGGTATTTTATTGACGTGAAGGTTTTATGTTTCATTTCTGCGTGCTAAAGTACAAGGTGTTGGCTGAATGTTGTATCTGGATTCACTCAGGTCTCTCCTAGTGTCCATGACAAGCTATGGCCGGAAGTGCAACTTTCAGCCACACCATAGATTCAAACACCTTGACATTTAGCGATACAAGACATGCACTGAAAAGAGGTATCAGGAAACGCCCCTATCAACTTTTATTCCACTGTTCGTCGTCATTGTTCAGCAAATGATCTACACTAAAGGCAACTGCAAGTAAAATTTGGATCGAGAAGTAAGTGCCAAAAACGAAGCATGGGGATTTGTGTAAAAATGATGATAATAATATGACGTGACGAAGTGACTCAAAGACTAACATTACAGGTTCAAGTTATCAATTCATCTTGCACTTACTAACATTACTATCTCCAGGGTCCTATATCGCCACCACACACACAACCACCAAGGACCAAGTTTAGGGCAGGTGAGTGTACGTAAAGAGTGTATAAATGGGGGCAGTCAGTGGTAAAGTCATTACCCTAGCTTGGTCTTTGTCTGTTCAGAAGGACAACTCCACTCCCACCATGCCCCCGTCCTATTTGTCCCTCTTTATGGTATATTTAGCCGACATGAAACGCTGTCAGCCACTACTAGTATACATATATACCTCACCCTCCATGACATATGCCCTGCTCCACCCCGGCTCCATCCGCTCCCTATTCAATAAGTGAATAATAAATACTGCTCCTTTTCACTTAGAAAAAGGACAGGAAACCACGGTTCTTATATCAAAGAACGGGGTAAAAATATTTCTAGATAATAGGAATAAAGATAATTGAACCCCACGATTTACTATTTAGTGGGAACTAAAGGAGGACCTGTCATATGATATCATAGATATATTTATAAATGGTGAATACGTACTGGAAGTGTTTCGAAAATGATGAGGAAATAGGAACACACGACTTTGTATATATTCAACAAGTGACAAGACCCATCTTTATGAGAGAGTATAGGATGAGTTCTGAAGTGGGTATTAAAGGTAGGAACTGTTCACTGGGGCATATGAGGGGGTGAGAGGTGACTGAGCGGGTAGCTTTGAAGTTCACCTGTGGCGGCAGGTGACTAGGGGTCAGGTGAGACACGCACACACCTGGGTAGTAAGTAGGAGGCACACCTTGATGTGTCCAGTTGTGTTAGAGGATGGTGTCAAGGTGTCCCTCCACATCCCTTTGATATAGACTGTTCTCTTTTAATGTATACTATACCGCAGCTATTATACCGAGGTACTATAATCCACTATAGTTTGCCTTTATGTGTCTAGGTTTGTTACAGGATGGTGTCAAGCTATCCCTGCACCCATCTTCCACATCCCCACCATGTACTGTTTAATAAGGTACTATAGTTTACCTTGATATGTCTAGATGTGTTGGGCAAAGGTGTCAGGGTATTCATCGACCCTCCCAGTGTCCGCGAAGTACACCTGCCACACCGGACATTTTGGGCGTAAGTCAAAAATGTCCGGTGTAGGCCATTTCAACAGAGGCCATTTTGACTGGTGTTGACTTTTCCCTTATTCTACAAACATAAAACCCATACTCATTAAACTGTTAAAGAATTGATTGTCTGATTCCATTTCCTTAATCAACTGCAACAGTATTTTTTAGAGTGCCCAGTTCTAACCATACATACTACAAATTATTATAACATTGGCTGGTGTATCGAAAAAAATGTCTTGTGTAGTGGCCTTCACTACCGGCCAAATTGGCCTGTGTAAGATTTTGGACCGTGCCCTCCACACCCATCTTCTATTGCATATACTGGTGATTTTATTTACCTTACTATGCATGTGTGTGCACTACAGTTTCGCACATCTTCCTGACAACTATCCCCAACCATACAACTAAAGTTTCCTTTGTTGCTGCCCATCCCATCATGCATACCCTATACCCATAGTTTGATACGACCACATGCACTAGCTGACACTGTACGGCAGTGCAGATGAGATCAGGAGGTGATCAGTGAGCATTTGTATTGTAGTGTTTAGTGAGTCAGCACCCCGTCATCAGCTACTCCCAATAGCTCTCACTATGCACTGTGTCATGATATTCTGGTGGCCTTTACATTCAGGTAGTTGCCCTAAAATGATACCACTCTACCCAATAGGGTCGTGTGTTTACACCAAAACTTATTTACAGCCATCATGTGAAAAGGCAATATCGGAGCCATGCAGACTGATCAAAGGTTTGCATGCGTCTTAACTGTAAAATCGAATTAAATGGCAGTTTTACTTTTGGTGTTATTTGATCTCGGTAATCAGACAAAAGACTTCCTCCTGGGACGTTTTATGACCCGGCCCAGTAATGGACCAGAAAACAGCGATGGAATAAATAGAGGAGGGGGAGAGCGTCAGACCAGGGAATCCTGACTGCTCTACGTCTACAAAACATTTTCTTCTTTTTTTCCAGTTAAATGATGATAATTTGTGGGGTCTATGGAGCTTTCATCAGATTAAAGAATCCACGATGATCACAAGGTCCATTACATGTATAATTAAAAAACTTAAAAGGTTTGCATGTGTCATTGTGATCATACATCGCATTCAGGCCAGTACACTGTGTCAGTTGAGACATCTTGTAAGAAACACGTCAATCTCACTACCAGTTTTTGGTGGAAAACATGCATGAAGTCACTAAGCAGTATTGACATGCCATGATGCCTGGGCTATTATTATGGCCTTAGCGTGTTCCTGAGTGGGCCGACCCCCTGATGAAGCTGATACCTTGCGAGATAAGGACTGATAACAGCGAGCTGACGGGTACCAGGTGTTACATAATGCACCCTAAAAAGTCAGCACCGAATGAAAGGAATTTTCTCATTGGTCAATAGTGTATCCCGCTTGGTCGGAATATGTGTGCAGGAGACACTACGTGTGGGTGGGACGAGGCAGGTGTGTAGATGACATGTAGACTAGGGGAGGGGAACCGTGGGAACTGGATCTCTACCAGACTCAAGCCTCAACCTGAGAGGCTCTAGTACCTAAATCACTGCCCCTAGATGAACAACATGTACATGTATAACATTTAGGTTTTAGAGATACATGTGATCGTCTATTGTGTAGTTCATGCTGTGGAGTGAAAGAGGTTGGCACCTCTGTACTGAGTCCACATTACACCCTCAGTGGTTGGAAGTAGTCAGGTTAAAAAGACAGCCGATAAGGTTGACTCTGCTTCATGTGGCGGAAAGGTCTCATACCGAGTGGTGGAAACCAGGAGAAAGCCAGTTAAAGGAATGGGAGAAAGGTGACAAAAGGTGAAGATTTAAATGTGTGTTTTATGGCCTGGGGCGGTCGGTGTAAATGGATAAGGATATGGAGGTGTTTTTCTGTTGGGTGGGTTTTAGATGAGAGGCCAATCTTCTTGTACAAATTAGGACCTTACTGCTCCCAGTCCGCTGGTACTGTGCCATAAAAGTAGTTAATCAACTGGAATAGGGAAAATATATTGTAACAGACATTTAAGTAGTAAAGAAACCCAAATTGAAATCAAAGTAAAAAAGTTATCAAATATACTTGGGAATAAATAGGTTTCTTTGGAAGTGATCAACAAAAACGAAGAATGTAGGATTATATTTTGAAACACTGATCGTATTACAAACAAAACGAGTAAGAACTTTACACTACCCTTTAAACGTGTATGTTTCCTTTATCATTGCAACTGTCAACTGAAAACAATAGGACTGTACATGATTGGTTTGTTTGACACGTGATAGCATGTGATGGAACTAAACGCACCTATTCCACTGGGGGGCTGGTGACACCCCCTAAATGTTGTTTTTTTTCACATGGAATTTCGATTTCAGCAAAGTCTTTTGAGTGAGTGAGTGAGTGAGTGAGTGAGTAGTAGATGTTTAACGCCATTTCGACAGCTAAGGTCATATTCATGGCGAGAACGACATTACACAATTTCACAGGGGAATGTGTAATTGCCCGCGCATATATGTGCACCACACACATCCCGAGGGGATAGGGAAGAGGAGAAATAGACCCTTTTAAGTGGGCTAGGGAAGCCCGAAAGTCTTTTGAAACTGCTCTCAAAATAGTCAGGCAAGAAGACAGGGATCATTCGTGACACTACACCGTTCTCTACCACCCGACCCTCCTCCCTCATCAACGGACAATAAGCCGGACAACAACACATACGTGAAGAATCGGAGCCAGGCGATAAATGAAGAGGAATAGGAAAATTCACCAGAGGAGTTGGAAGAGGAGAAGTGGTCAGGGAATTCAGTGGTCCCTAGACTTGCTCAAGTCTCTCAATTTTAATGGAAGATTGAAATGAATTGAAATTTTAAACAGAATAATCAAGCAGAACTCTGAACCCAGCAGCCAGAGGAGGAAAGGCATGGGGGGTATAGTGGTGTTGGGAGGAGAGCTCCGGGACTGCAGCCAGGCGAAATGGTCCCATTCTCAGGAGCAGAACCCTGGTTGCTAGGGACCTCTCAAAGGGTCAAATTATATAGGCAATGTACTAGAAAAAGTAACCTTTTTCATATTTTCTTTTCTAATATTGGGAATAGAAAATAGTCTATCAAGTATATGATGCAAATTTGTAATACCTTTCAGGTTTTGTGAAGCATTTTGCTGTGGGATGCTTAGATCTTTCATGATAAGGGTTTTAACACCTTTTCTAGTACATTTCCTATGTAAAATAACCCTTCATGAGGATTCTTATCAGTAGGGAGATGAGGCTGATAAGGGCCGCGCTGGTTGCGATGACGTCACTGCTGCTCCCTAGAATGCTCAGGAGGATTAGGTGTGAGAAGGCCTTCCCTCCCCGTGTGTGCTCTGCAAATGTGTTGGGAACAGAAGCACTGAGGCTAGCAGACCCTGAATGTGGTAGTGTGTGTGAGTGTGTGTGTTCACTGACCAGCTGCCTGCGTCTACCGACTATTGGCCACTAGTTGGTCTGGAGCTGGTTCCATCACACACACTGATAAGAACTGATAAGATGCGGCCATCAGGGTATGTCTTATCAGTGGGTTTTCCCTTAACCAGTGAAATACAAAATGGTGGCTCCACTAGGCCTCCATACTGAGTCCTATAGGTCACGGGGAACTAAATCCATTTCCTCTATGTTTCTATATAGCGTAACACACAAAAACAGCCGCCTAAAATGTTTGTTGGTAAAAATTTCAACCATAGCATGGTTAACTCATCCCTCATACACAATGTGACAGAATGTTGGATAGGCTTAACCCTGAAAATCTTGAATAAGGGAAGGATATGTGCGGTGAGTGCCATTCTACCCTATTTTGGGCCTAAAAATCTCCATTGGCCAGATTAACTTTTGCATGCCTCATAAAATCCCCAAGGCCTGGCATAATATAAAAACACACCTACTATTCCATTTATTAACTATTTGGGAACACCTGTGATTCTTTTTTCATAATTTTACCAATATTTCTTCTGTCTAATTCTAAACCAATCAGCAGTCAGAACACCCTTCAGTACAGGCCTGAATACCGTATGACTCACGAGAGGGCAGCATTTACGTCCACGTAACCTATACGCTTAGGCCGAGCACAGACATTCAGGGTATGTGTGTGTGTGTGAGTGAAGGTACCGGTAGTGTGTATTTCAAGGAAGGGGGTGGGGGTGCTCTCATGTCACTCGGCATACACTTTGATCAATACACCTCCCAATACAAGACCCTCTCCCTGGTCCCAGGCTGCAGACAGAGTGTGTCAGGCTTCCCCCTACTGGAGTCATCGGTGTGTGTATGGTGTGTTGAAACCATACACATTGACATTAACCCTTTAGTCACTACTCACTTACCTGTGTTTACAGGTGTTGTGAGGATGTAGAAGTCTGTGTAAGAGGAGGAGCACCAGCGGCTCACTATGGGTGTCTAGTATTACTGTCTGCACTGGTACCATCAGTATCAGGCTCTTTTACCATTGATTCGGATGACATCAGTTTTATCACGGACCATGGTTTTAAAGATGATCTTTTAGTTTTATTAGATATGTACTCTATTATTATAGACGATATTGCATAAAGTTAATATGACGAATAGAATGAAAAGAAATCAATTGATAAGAGAGGTATAGCACTTCCGTTTAAGACGTGTGCTTTTTTACAGGTGATCAAGAATTCAAGACCCTTATATACTAATTGGATATGATAACGATCCAAATTGATATCCATACTTTGAGTAATAAGCACTGGTAACTATAGTATGTGCTGTTAATCCCTACAGAGGTAGGGGAGGATTGATTAGGTATGGGTTAAGGAATGTATTATATAATGATTAGACTTGAACAAGTTGGCTTCAGAGGATGTACAAGCATGAGCCGTAGGCGAGTGCTTTTATCAATCCCCTACAGCCAAAAAGGTCAAGTCTAATCATTACACATTGCGTTTATAACATGGTTTCCACCATTAATTCTAAGTATTTACCTTTAAAAATGAAAGAATGCATTGTTTTCTGTTACGAGCGGACGAGACGACTCCGTCATCTTAGTTATATGTTGATCTCCCTCCTGAGCGGACCGCCAAGAAAAACACTCCATTTACACATGTTAGATAGAGCATGTGTAGCCTTCTCAAGTTATTAAAACAATTAAAATATATCCTATTTGATATTATAGACCTCCAATAAATTATTTGAAGCCTATAAATACTAAAATGGCCAGAATGTGATGATATGTTCCTGTACCGCGTTGCAAATCCGAGCAGACGGTTGGTTCAATCAGTACACACCAGGCAGCGCCACATGCCAAAGATGTACGGTCGCTTGCCTGCATCAAAACTTTAGGTTTTTTTAATACATGTATCAAATACAGGCTTAATATCAAGGAATCTACCAGACAGGGAGTTAGAATATTGTTTCAATGATGTTATGTCCAAACCATGTCGCATTTGGTATATATGCTTCACAAATGGAGGATTTACGTTGGTGTCAACTCACAGTCAAGGTATGTGCGGTCCGCTGTCATTTTGGATTCTTTTATCCCGATATATGAGAACTCGTTGTATCCACTTTTAGGACTCAAATCATGATAACCATGTTATAAGTTGGGATAGGCCTCAGGTAAACATATAGGTGCAGTGGATTAATACTGGGTACTGCTGCCCACCTGCTGGCTGTGGATTAACCTCATACCAGGTATGTCACCTCACTGGGTTCCCATTGTGTGTTCTGTCCAAAGGCTTTACAGAAACAGAAAGTCCCACCATTCAACTCACAAGGATTCTCCACAGAAATGATTAAAACGTTACGGAAACATAACATTACTGTACATCGTAAAATACTACCGGTATACCTTAATACGTAATAATCCCATGGCAAGAATTACATACATAAATCTGTAATGTTTACGTTACACCTTCTGTAGGTGCTTCAGAACATACACATACGTGTAGTATTCTAGTACCAGTATAGTACTATAAGCCCAGTGTGTATTGTCCATGTAGGAAGCATGGATTGGTGATCCAGGTGAAAGCATTCATTTACACTACACCCCTATTATCTCCCCCTATCCCCCCTGTCTATGCCAACTCTCTACACGGTTCTAAACAGCCCTGACCGACCAACACAGACGGCCATGAATTATTAACGAGACGCCTATAACCAGTGTTTTATGAGACGCCATGGTGAAGATACGCCCCTGGCGCCCACTGGTGTGAAGCACCGTCACCAACCGCTAGCATTTCCTATGGGCTCGTAGCATGAAGGGGTGTGGAGGGGGCAACACATCAGGAGGCGGTTGGGATGGCAACAAGTGGTTGGGAACATGCGAGCAATGCCGATATGATAAACGAGTTTGATCAGGATAGACGTAGTATGTTAGCTAGCATAGCTTGGAAAGGCGATGGTAGGCGATAAATACAAGCAGATATTGGTGTGACTTCAACATGCTATGATTACCAGTACCGGTAGTCAATAATTGATTGGGTCTAACGGCAAAATATCATTTCATAATGTGTTGCCAACAGTGGATGTGGGTTACACATTAATGGGTCCTTTTTCTCCACCACCACCTTTGCACTCTCTCCATTCACCATAAGTGTATGGGGATATGTAATGCTCCAGGGCACAGAAGGACACACATGTAGGTATCCCGCTACACAGAATGGTCACTTTGTGGTCAAGGGAAACATTGTGAAGAAAAATTGCAGCAGTCTTTCCACTGAAAGTCTTGAAGTTCTATAGAAGGCTAAGAAGCTTGTACACGTCTGTTAATGAACTGACACCGATATAACATGACGCTGAATGGAGTTAGAGATCCAAAGTTACAATTCTCACAGTGGTAATAATATCCACATTGGTCAAAGTGATGAATTCTTGGATCTAGCTCTTGTCTTGGCAAAATATTGTAAATTAACATGCAATACTTCAGACCAGATACTAAGAATAGGGGCCCTTTTTGGTTTCACAAGAATGAAAGAATCCAACATAAATTAACGAACAGGGCAGGAAGTAGAACATGTATGTCTTTAGACTACATTTTTCTTTATATGATATCCAGGTGTTCTCACTGTACATGTACTACCGGAACATGCCCATTTTTGGACCCACCTTATAGTTGGCCCAGGGTATCCCCTGGGCTATTGGAGCTGGGTTTTCAGCCAGATCCACAAATTTGTAATCACCAACTTTAGGGTGTAATCATTCAGTGATATACTGTTAGTTTACACATTTTTCAAAAGCTAAAGGAAAGTTTCAAATCTCATCTATCAGACAACATTTTGTCCTTTATGCAGGGATGAAAGTCTTTAGGGCTTTCCCTGATTTCAGGGATTTTGAAGTTCCAAGGCCCTATATATTCATATAAAAACCCAGGTTTTTAGGCCCATATTGGACCATTTCAGGGACTTTCATGTTCTCTGACTTTCATCCCTGTTTATGGTGAGTGATGTCTTTCTCTACGCAAAAAAGCTGCTGTACTTACGTCATGTTTTTGGGAGCTATACTGACTACAAGTCCTTTAACCATTGGGTCTATGGGTCAGATAGATTTTGGCGATGAAATTAGCACATGAAGTCCTATGGGTAATCACCAAGTGAGACACTTTTTTTCAGCAGGCAATGTTTACAGTGTCCAAGCTATACACATAACATATTGGGGACTGAGCGATAAACTAAGCATGCTAAGGATAAAGTTTTCTGTACAACGCCTAACTCCCGGTGAATTGACATTTGACTTGCTCAAGTGAATAGATTTATGAGGGAGGGATTTGGGAGTGAGGGGGCTAGGTGTCCAGGGGGGCCAGGTTTCCAGGGGGCCAGGTGTCTGGGGGCCAGCTGTCTTGGGGCTAGGTGTCCGGGAGGCCAGCACACCAGGGGGCCAGCGGTCCAAGGGGTTTAGTAAGAGAAGATTATGCCAGACTGGTGTCAGTACATGTATAGATAATAGTCTCTATTTGTAAGTAATTAGTCAATATTTCGCAAGTGCTGATTCCTGTGACCGTACAGGGTTGATAGAGGGTTTTATGGTACCTACCCTGAGCCTTCTGTGCTTCAATGCACAACGCCCAATTTTTATATTGGGGGGGGGGTAGTAGACCCTGGGCCATAAATTAACCGTGAGTCGTCCACTTGGCCTCTGTGCAACATATGAATCTTTCTAGGAGCTGTGCTATAAGACTCAGTATGGAGGCCTAGTGGAGCCACCATCTTGAATTTCGCTGGTTGAGGTAAAACCCACTGATAAGACATACCATTATGGGTACCTTTTCCCTGGTTAACACCCACTTCCAGGGACATGCTGGTCCCATCTTATCAGTTCTCATCAGTGTGTGTCGCCAGAACCAGTTCCAGACCAGCTAGTGACCAATAGTAGGTTAACCTGTATGGAGCATCAAAAAATGATTATGAATATTATCCTGAAGTGTTTGTCTTTCCAGTAAATGAGGTTACAACTCTTATGCCCATGTCTATCAGGCCCTATTAGCCTTCATTACCCAAGTGGTGTGTTTCTCTTCATCAGTACCATGAGTCGGCCAAGGTTAACTATGTTCCTTGACTACTAGGACATTATTTCAAGTTTATCCTCATTCATTAGTTGCACTTCAATATAAGTCGCCTACAGGTCATCAGAAACCTATCCCTATTTTCATGCATGTAACCCCAAACATGCTGTCATTGACAGCCTGTTGAAGGTAATAAACTCAGAAAAGCCAGAGATGGAAGGATAGCAGGGGCTGCATCTTCCCATCTTCTATAAATGTAAATAGCTTAAAATCCTCTAAGGTGGTCATTGATGATAATAATTTGGCACTATATACATGCAAAGTGGCCGACTCAAGGTACATGGACGACTCAAGGTCACTCTACCCCATGTGATATATATCACACGTTAAATGTTCATATCTGTAGCTCTAGCACTGTGGGTGTGTAAATCTTCCCTCTATGTACATAAATACATGTATTTGTCCACCACAAATAACAAAAGCTAAAATACAGCTTGTAGTCATGTGTAAGTAAGGGGATGTGGTTTGTTGTCTGGTGCCTCAACATATTGGACATTGCATAGCTTGTAGTCATGTGTAAGTAAGGGGATGTGGTTTGTGGTCTGGTGCCTCAACATATTGGACATTGCATCAGTTAAACACAAAATGCAGAGAGAAAAGAAAATACAGAAACAAAGGACAATGAAAAAAAAGTCAGATGGTTATCTAGTGATGGCAGTCAGTGATATGTAGCCAAGTAATTCGTCATGTGGACAGTACCCAGTTGACGATTGCCATCACCACTATGTCGTTGGCAGTCATCTTGTCTATCCAATACAGACTAAAAAGAACAAGGGGAAAAGAAAAGTAATCTGAAATTAATTCCAACAGCCTCAAATAATCATAGCAAAATAGTGAGAGAGAGAAAAAAGAGGATTGGTAATTCAAGCCATACGGTGGAATTATTTTTGTCCACATGTATAGTTAATTTATTCACAGTAGATTGCCTATTATAATGTTATCTCTGCTAACTCTAATGTCTGTTAAGGGACTGGGGTGGATCAGAAGTTAATTAAATCACAATACACGTACATATACACTATTATGACTATCTATACACCATAACATATTTCCCCATGTTCATGGCCTAACCTTTGACCTTGCAGACACTGGAGGACTGGCCCGGGAGGCGGGGCGCGACCCGTCGCCGGCGGCGTCCGTGGCCTCGAGCAGCCCCCGGGCACCGACCCCCCAGCGTGCCGCCCCTCCACTCCCTCCCCTCGTGTATGCCTCTAGCGCCGCACCCACCGGAAACGCCGTCACGTCGCCGCCCGTCGTCACCGTGGCACCCACGTCAACGCACCATACGGACAATAGGAAGGTAAGTCCCACTCTTTGTCTACTACACACTCACCCATCCGGAAGATCTTAAAGCTTACCGGAAATGATTTCTGAAATCTCCAAGATCACGGAAGCGTTCACGGAAGATGTGGCTTCTTGGGTGACCTCAAAGTGGCTCCTGTGTTTTTTTCGGAGGAAGCATTTCATATACTACTACCTGTATCAAAAGTAAAACATAGCCGAAGACTTGTGTGCCATGTCATCTGATTTACAAGACTGAAAGGGCGCTGAAGTAGCAGCGATCTTGTGCAGTAATGGCCCACTTAGGGAGAGGACAGCAGTGTAAGGGTTCATCTAGCTCTTAACCCATGGTGCTTCCGGTTCCTCAGGTTCACTTACATGGTTAGGTCAAAAGGCCAGTCCCAAGGAAATATATAGAAACGGAGATAGGGGCTTCCACTGTAAGCCATTTGGCACCCGGAGTGTCTTTATCCCACCCCATCCCTCATGGTAGTTCACCTCCTCACCCCATCCAACCAGCCCTATCTACTGTCGTCTCTGGCATGTCACGTTTAGCGTCCGCTCCTTCAAGATGGCGGGCGGTGCCTCCACATAGTTGGATTAGGGCACACCATCCGGGCCCTCCTGGGCCATCTAGCTGCGTCTCTCGGTGGTTCTGGGAGACGCTTTTTTTTTTTTTTTTTTTTTGCATCACTTTTACTGCCGACCCGCTCCTCAATCATGGCCACTGCGCCGTGATCACGCGAGAACCTGTGCTGAGCGCGAGACGGGGCCTTAGTTGGCCCGTGTCTCCCCAGGGGGCGGTAGCGTATTGATCGGCGTAATAGCCCCGCCGTCCGCTGGTCCATGCAACCCGAATACTGCTATCATAGTAACGTAGGCCCTACAGAAACCTGACATTTTGTCCCCCGGCTATCATTTCACCCACCACGTGACTCAAGGGCTGAAGGTTCAGCTGATGTAGCTACACTTTTGTTTCTCTAATCTGGACAATACATATATATATGTAGTAGTTCACGGTGTGTTACGTCGCTGAGTCCATGATTCAGACTTTCTGCATAATGAACTTTGGGTTCCTTTGCAGAAAATGGCTTGGCGGGTCATGGTTACATTTAAAGACAACCCATTGGCATGTATTTCTCGGATTGTAAAACACGACATATGCATGCCATGAGGTCTACAGATTGGCCTATCCTTACATAGACGTTACAACACTCATTGTTTGTTAAAGCAGAATGTCATACTGACATAAAGGCTTGGTTTTATCAATATGGACACGACATGACGGAACGTCAAGTAACCAGGGGGCTTCTCGTAAGTAAATGTCGTCTGCTCTGCCTCTCTGATTTGTCACTTGTCACCAGGCGGTACCCCTAGTCTCAAGGTGACCTTCATACGAAGATTAGACCAGTCTGTGTTACCAAATTTATAATCTACAGGCACCAACAGATGGAAGTCCTGGGGGTCCTCGTTTTGGAACGCAGGTTGTCTTGTCGTTCACGCCCCCATACCACCACCACACACACATACCCCACGACGAGTTGCACGTGTGACCTTGTCTCCTGGATGGCAACCCAACACGAGCTATTTCCTCTCAAAGGCACACAAAGAAAAATGATTCAGTTGTAGGGGAGGGAAGCTTGGTCCTGATAGCAGCTATTAGCGTCTGCCTTCACTTCCGGATCCGGTGAGGGCCATTCTGGGAATGTCTTGGTGTCACCACCTGGTGAGTGTCAGGGTAAGGGCTGGTGCCTTAGCTCTATGCATGGGTTGTGGTGAACATGTTTTTTTTTTGTCAACAGGACCTTCCATACCCATTTACTACTAAGGTTACAAACATGAACTATACTCTGCTTCGCTATTGATGTGGATATTGTGATACATTGGATATGGCTGCACAAATCCTATGTCCTCCCGCCCGTACCCTAGGGTAAAATACCGGGTTATGGGGTATTGATAGAGCGGGCGTTGAATACCGGTACATTAATCTATTAAAGTATTATTTGTTTTCAACCTACTGCACTGCCACTTACACATGTAGTGCACGGGTAAGGAGTGGGGGGGGGGTATCTTTATCTGTACAATATACTTGTACGGCGACCTTAGGGCTTGGCCCTGTAGCTGGCTGTGGCTGAGCTGCTCCGTGTGTTGGTGTGCTGATAGATGGGCGGGCTGTCAGCAGTGTGATTAGTGAGCTGCATCAAGTGGTGCACACCACCGAGCACACCCTCCTGTCACCACGTGAGTCACTCCACCAAGTGCTCGTTTAATATGGGCTAGGAGACTACACGTAGTCTCCTTGATATAATAGTTGAATTTGTTCACCTAAACATGGAGCTTCCTGGTGCAGAAAATTATCATACAGGGCCACTCACTGACTGATATTTTGGTGCCAGGGATCTAGGCTTAGAGTGAGCTCTCCCTTCATAATGTAATAATGGAGGCCTATTATATTGTGGTGACATGCAGTGTGAATGCACTATATGTATATATTCAAAACTCTGACAAGAAAAGCTGTGGAGTTTTCTCGTATAAACACTCGTATTGATCATATGATTGACTGGAATAGGCCTTCATTGTACTATAGCTCACATAGCCATTATCAGCTGGGGGCCGCCATTAGACCCCGACGGCACTATGACTAACACCTTCAGCCCCCGACTCCGCAGTATATGCCAGGGATACCTCCCATTGGTCAATAATACAATAGCCATGTGCCGTATAGTAAGCTCGGCTAAGTTCCTGGAGCTCACACTAGGGGGTATTGAAGCGTCTCTATACTACATAACCGCAGAGGACCAACATATCTCTATGGAGCCTCTCTGCCATCTGGTGTACTGAATGAAAACTAATGGGCCACACAAGCACAGGTTCAAATATATAATATGCTACCTAAAGTTTCACCTGTGATACATGTACAAATACTTAGAACAGTGAACTCCATTGTAACGCAGTGATGCGCATTGTGCTTTGACAGATTAACATGCATATTTAGATCACGATGACGTTTAGTATTAATTGTGGCTGACGCTATAATGTAGTGACATAACCATGTAGTAAGCTGATTGACACAGATTAGTTAGCATAATCCCTTTCTGCTAATTAGTTCATTAAACGTGGATGGAAATACTGCGTGTATTCACTCAGTTGTACGTGTAAATGGTGGGCAGAGACTCCTATATGACAATACGAAGCCATAGTTTGAAGTAATCATGATCGTGATCACGTGATCAGAAAGTAAAGTAGTATACCGAGGTTGCAAGTCTTCCCGTGGGGCCTAGTACCGTACAAGCAGCCTATACAGGTGTGATTGCACTGCAGCTCAGGCCTACCCAACATGCATTCTCGTTAGACTTGCAGCTACAGGGGGTGGATGGACGATGTGGCCAAAAGACTATGTGGACAATGGACGATGTGGCCAAACCTTGGACGATGTGGCCAAATTTCTGGACCATGTGGCCAAATGTGGACCATGTTGCCAATCAGAGAAATTGCAGTTATTTGATGCCTTTGGGGGTATCTTATAGCTAAAATCGTACCCATTCTAGTTCTACGAATAGGGACAGTATCCTTAGGGTTGTTGTTTCCTCAGGAGAAATTAAGCTTTAGAAGTTTTCTAAGGGGGCACATATAATCCTGGCTGTTTTTGAAGTACTAAGTTTAAATAAAGCTTATATTGTTTAAGTTTAAATTATTTGCTATCTACAGGTATATATCTTTAGAATATAGCTTTATATAGACTATTAGGAAGGGCCAACCAAAGTAAACTGTACAAAGAGGCCAACTGCTAATCTAGCCCCCGACTACATAAGGCACCTAGCTAATTTGTTTGGTACTAGCAATGGTTCTGCTCCACATAGTTTAACTTGGTTGGCCTTTCCTAATAGTCTATATTAAGCTATTATCTAGAAGTCTATACCTTTGGATAGCAAATACTTTAAACTTAAAAAATATAGCTTTATATAGACTTCAAATACAAGAGAAATTAAACTTTAAAAGTTTTCTAAGAGGGCACATATAATCCAGGCTGAGTAAAACCAAGCCATTGTCTCCCTATCAGGCTAATCCCCTCCATTCACACCTAAAACAATGGACAGGTACTTAAGGTGATTAAGATAGAGGCAGGGGCAGCTTAGGCCAAAAAAAAAAAAAGGTTTGTTTCCGGTCACCCGACCTACCTCAGCCAAACAGGGCCGACCTCAGATTTTTTGGTTAATTTTTGTTAAATCTTTTAGCATTTTTTCACATTTCTTTGATTAATTTTGAATCTTTTTATCAGTTTAATAAGTGATCAAAGATATATGCCCTTGTTTACTGTTTGTTATGGTATTTCTGAAGAAATCCTTTATTTCCCATGATAACAGGAAAAAACTTACTTATGATATCCTCATTTCAATACAAATGTATACCTTGATAAGGTCTGAGGTAAAAAAAAAAATTAAAAAAAAAAAAAATCTGACCTACCTACCTCAACTTTTTTGGCTATGTTACCGGAAACATACAATTTATTTTTTTTGGCCCTATCAGTCTTATCAATTCCCATTGTTTTCTGTGGGTGGAGGGGAAGATAAGAGATTACCCACAATCCTCTGCCAGATCCAAGATGGCCGTCAGGGGCCAGTTACATAACTGATTTCAAGATGGCCACCTCCATATAGGAATGGCTCTGTTCCCTATAGGAATGAGTATATGTACTCAGTCTCTACATGTAGAGCAGAATGTAACAATAGATTGGTCCTCGAGCTCTACCTCGGGTCTACCCTCTCAGGCCCCCCTGACATACAGCACCTTCCTTTCCATGTACCCTTCACCCCAACCATAGAAAAGAGTCATATGGCTGGGTAGAAAATGGTAGATGGCATTCCTAGCAGGAGTGACATACACCCCCTGACTAAGGACCCTCCCCAACCCCACCTCTACACATGCAGCCCTCATCCTTTGCCTCGTTGCTGCAGTGACCTCACGTCCACCGGGTCACAGCAGTCCAGGTTTCAGGTGTGGGTGGATGGAGGGGGGGGGGGCATGCCACAGGGTTCTGTTTATGTGGGTCATCTTCATACCCCACCATCCATCCCCCCTCTCTGCTCCACCACCACGACCACAACCCATATCTCTCCTCTCCACACCCATTCTCCAACTTATCTCACATACTGCTGTCACCTTGGCACGCCGCCAGCTTTCACCTGACGACTGCCTCCACTCCCCTAGCATCACCATTGTCATGTACTTCTTATTGTGAAAAGCTAGAAATGGTAGCATGTCGCACATGGGGTTGATAGGCAGTCAGGCTATGTCATCTTCTGTTGGTTGATTTGAGAATATGCTCGGGAGAGGATATATACATAATCATATTGGTCATGATGTAGTAAAATGCTATACAATTAAACACTTAGAAGGGAATCCCATTTATGATTGTGAAGATTAATACATGACTATGGCCAGACTTGAGTATCAATTGGAGGGAAGTATCGACTTTCATACTGCGAAGCACAAAGCCTCTAAAACACTATACAAATTCATCCTTTGCATTCATTAGCTAGAATACTAGCTTTTCCTTTTAGGGTTGTCTGCCATTGTGTATTGCCATCGTAGTGCAGGTGACCATCACAGGACCAGGTGATGCTCCTACCCCATGATGATGATGTGTGTGTGTGTGGGGGGGGGGGGGGTCATTGTGAATAGGGAAGTAGTGGTGTCTCTACAGGTTGGTGGGAGGGAGGGTGTGCTGACAAACACCTAGACATCCTTGCCAAGTCCCCATGGCATAGGGTATACTAGTAGTTCACTACAGAGCTTTTTCAGCGAATGTGTATTGTATTCACACCCTCGGCAGCCCTGGTGGAGATCCCAAGAGTAAACAAATATGCAGCACATGCACTGCAGTCTAGGGGGAAGCAGACATAGTTCCACTTCCACTAATAATTAATCCTGCTAAGTCTGTATATGGGCCCGGCTGGTTGGTCCAGGAATCTACAACTTTCCACCACCCGATGAGACTACACAGCAAAAAATATTTTTCTTGATTTAAGAAAATAAGATAAATAATCTTACGTGGCGGACAAAACTACCAGTTTTAAGAAAATGAAAAATCTTAAAACTGGTTGTTTTGTCCATCAGATAAGATTATTTAAGATTCTAAGAAAATTATTTTTGGCTGTGTAGTGTGGGGGTTTCTACACCGTCTGCCGCTCAGGGAGCTCTGTACGCTCCCAACATCATATGCCTAGGGACCGGTTGGCAGGTCTAGATGAGACTCACCACCACTACTACATGTACCGGTATCTACGTATCTCGCGCTCTCAAGTCCCTTACATAGTCTCTTTTATGTGTAATAACCGTCATCGGGAGGCCCGGATGGATCATTACACACAGGCAGTGGAGATGGGGCCAGAGATGATAGAGGTACACACAGGTAGTAGAAGAGGACACTGAGATGAGCATGAAAAGAAAATGGACCTGGGAGTGGTAGTAATTGGAACTGTCTTTCCCTGATGTGTCCTCAGTCTCAGTCTAACAGCTCCTCCCCTCCCCCTACCTCCCACCCCCTGCCAGCCTCCACTGTTCTACGTCCGCCTCCGGGCCCACAGAACGGCGGCTGGGATCTTTGCCTGGCGTGCTGTCACTCCTGGGCGGTGTAATCTACTCTCGCCAGGCTCAGTTGATCCCTGCCTCCCCATCCCTTCCTGCACCACCCCAGGCAGCAGATGCATGGCCAGCAGCTGCACCACCAACAGCAGCAGCAGAAGCAGCAGGACAGCAGGAGGAGGCTGGGTAGGGAGGAGGCAGCTGGTGTGATGGTGTCCGTGTAGTAGGAGGTTGTAGAGACCCAAGGCCACAGCCGCCGTAGTCCTAGTGCTGTTGTTCAGCAGCGGGAGGGCTGCTGGGTGCTGAAGTGTGCGTGGGCTACTGTCGTAGTAGTTAAGCTACTCTAAACATCACCCATCGGAGGACAACAATACCAGACGCCCATGGAGCATTTACTACTCCATCCCTACAGCCAGCAGCAGCAGTAACAGCAGCCCCAGGAGTACTACTACTAATGGGAGGCTACAACTGTTAGCAGTCACACACACGGACGGAGCTATTGCCCCAGCAGCTATTATGCCTGCCGTGTCTGGGACTGTTTGTGGCTGTAGGAGGAGGGTGAAGAAGATGGAGGCTTGCTGCTAGTAGCTGCTGTAGCATCATCATAGCATCATCATCACCCAGGGGAGGCTGCAGAGTGTTGTGGATGGCAGACTGTATATTATAGTGCCACCCTGTTATATTACAGCAGCCCCATACTAAGCGTGGCTACTGCTGGACACTTACCATCAGTATTTCACACATTCACTATTGTATACTGAGAGTGCTGCTGGTAAACAGGAGGCCCCACCCGACTGGAGCAACCTCCTGCGCCGTTACAGCTCTACGAGCACACGGGTACTACTGTGTAGTATTTTTTGTCCAGCTGGAGGGACAAAAAGACGGGTATATCACGACGCAGCAGTAGCAGCAGCAGCGGCTGTGGTGAGAGGAGGAGGAGGAGGAGGAGGAGGGTGGGTGTGGTGTAGGGAGTGGTGGTGGGAGGTTACAGTGCTCCCCTACCCTTACCTTTGTCTACTAGCAGTTGGTAGTAATGGTGGTATCCCCTGTGGAGTAGGAGCCGCCCCCACCACACGCATGCAGACACTCTCTGTTAGACACACTCACTCAGAGTCGTGTTGTAGATCAGACTGTTTATATTCATACAGAACCCAACTTACATCGCCATAAGCTGACAATAGCACTCTAATTATTAAGAGCCCTAAGGAATTATCTCTACCGGATCTAGAATTCCACCGGAATAATCTCTGCCGGATCTAGAATTCCGCAGGGATGATGAACAGTGATGGTGACGGATGCTGCGTCGCCTCTAGTTTCTACCTCACCGTCTGTGCTGACCTCAGGCTCAGTCAGATAGCTTAGAAATGTGCCGACACCGGAGGTTCTGAGACAGTGGGCAGGAACATACGATGATACGTACTATAAACACAGGATCTACGAGGAAAAACTCACTGTTGGTTATCTGGAGTTCAGTCTGCTTCCAGACATGAACCTTCAACCAACCTGTTTCCAATGAAGCGTCATACACAGGAGGAATAGCCTGGAGAGAGAGAGGTTTTACAGGGTGTAATGCGGGGGAGTAGGGTCAGGTATTGCCTGGAGGGGATCTTAACCTTGTTCAAACCTCCTTATAATCCCACCACCCTCCAATACACACCTCATGTCCAGAGCCTTAGCCTGAAGCCACCACAAACAGTACTATTCTAAGTACACCACACAGTGAATGTGTAGCTAATCTGGAGGACTGTGCCGCTGGATAGGTCACAACCTCTATATTATAGTCGCCCAGGAGGGTCCTACGTAATGCTGGTAATCATGATGATATGATGAGGATGATAATAACCACAGTGTTCACACAACCCCCACACCATGCCTCAATTATCATTCAGTCTGTTCTAACTGCGTCAATAGGCCGCCAGGAGTAGATGGATTCACTCACAATGTGTAGCAGCAGAGATATGGAGTATTAACACATTTTGACACCCTGGAGGAACACATTTATTATAATTTATACAGGACACACAGACCAGGTGACATGTTGACCCTGTCAGCCAAACCGATGGAGTCTGGTGATGTACCATTGGACCTGAGCGGATCCCGCCCGGCGGTACAGGTAGGTCAAGAAGAAACAAGCAGATGTGTGTACAAAAAGATGTCAGTGTTTGTGTGGATCTTTTGTCATGTCAGATGAAGGTACTACTCCACCCAGGACATGATGTACACACATGGAGCAGCAACATTCACTGCCCAAATGCACACAGTAAACATTGGAACACTCTCTCCCAAACTCTTTGTAACTTGTGACCTACAAATCTGTATAGTATATTTGTAGGTATATCAATTGCGCTCCTGCCATGGTAGCCACATACATGTATATTAATCATAAATCACACAACAGATTCACTATTGGTCAATTACATTCGCAGTAAAGTCGATAATTGACTCAAATCTGACAAGAACACTAAAGCATACATATGATTATGAGTATGTTTAAAAACAAAAGAAGTAAATTCAGTGAGTTATGTAGGTGATGGGTGTGATGGGATATAGCCCACCAGACTGCTAGCTGCTTCCACTTGGTAGAAGAACACTTGCATCATATATTGTATTGTAGCCAGGGTCCCAGCACGTGCCAGGAATAATAATAAGGCCCCAGAGCCAGAGGCAGCTCAAGTAGGTCAGTCACCATATATACTGTTTAAAGTGTCATCAGTATATATGTACCCGGTAGTCTCCATCCCCCACCCTCACTGCCCCCCCCCCCAACTTCCACTACCTGCCTACCAGATCTACATTTTATATATGGAAAAACGGAAATACCGCATTCACAGACAGAAGATAATCACACGTAGCCCGTCGTAGGCTGGTGTTAATAGTAAATGTTAAACAGATTCCTCACTGAGGAAGTCACATAGTTGTCATCGTGATGCTATGTCATCACTATGTATTGTACTAGTAAGTGGGCGTTCATGGGTTTCCTGTAAATTCCTATTTAATACCAGGGGTCAAAAGAAAGTGACGATATAACTATGTGGTATGGTGCTAACTAGATAAGTTGTCGATGGGAATGACGCCTCTAGCAGTGCTGGTATGTTGGCACAAATAGATTGCAGCAATTATATTGCAGCAATTCCCACGGCCCTCATTACGTCCGTGTAAAACTATCTTAATTTGCCACCAGTTTCCCACTCACAGTGCAAACAAAATGCAATTTGCCACGAGCAAGAGAAATGATGGTGATTCGTAAAATCTGCATCTTCTAAACTTGTGCCATTATCAAGTGATAGTATTTTGGTAACCTAAGTAAGCTACAGTCAGCCCTTGTTTCCTCAGATATGGAAAATGCAAGGAAAAATGTCTGAGGGAGCAGATTAATTGAGGAGATAAGTCCAAATACAATAGAAAACATTGACTTATACCATTATTTGCAGCCATTCCAGTGCCATGTTTAGGTTATAGACATCACAAGCTCTATGACAGTGGCCCGATCACACCGTCTGAACGTCTATAAGTCGGTCATTGTGTGACCGTGGTCAGCAGCAGAGGCAGCCCCCATTGTGGTGCCCCCTGGTGGTATTGATTGTACTGACACTGACCCAGTGAATGGCCGATTGTTAGCTGACACGAGCCGCCACCCTGGAGGAGACTTCGGGACAGGGGCACAGGAGGCCATGACCTGAGCACCCACTAACTACTTGTACTATATATATATATATATATATATATATATATATATATATATATATATATATATATATATATATATATATATATATATATATTATATGTGACATGTACTGGGAAAAGGGGTCTTATTGCCCCCTGCACTAAGACCCCTTTTTGCAGATCATGTCACATATATATATATATATATATATATATATATATATATATATATATATATATATATATATATATATATATATATATACCGCATTTATTGGGCATTTATTTTCTCCCCAACAGGAATTGTTGTATCAAATGATGCTGATATCCATTCAAGCGTTGGTCAAAATGTCAAAATCTCCAGCAGTTTGTCGACGGGAGAGAGGCTCATCTGTGTACAAGTATATAAATGTAGGCCTTTATGTGGCTCATAGCCCGGTAGCCCTCATAACCTATTACAATGTATTATGGAGACACCAGTCATATTAATAAGTTCCTTGCAATGGTCCCTTGACAAAGGCTGTAATGCTGTTGGTGATATGTTCATGAATCATTGTGCATAACTACATGCATATACATGATCAGGGTTATAATACACACGGATCTCCAGTATAAGTCCTTTATTGCAGTATGATGATATGTCATATAGAGCGGAATCATGTGTGGGTATATTTACAACAAATGGGGATAGGCCTATAAAATCCTAGTCTCGCACATCTTTCATAGAAACCACCTGGGTCTATAAATACGCGTGGTGACAACTGCAGTTACTGCTGCTGCTGCTGCCCTTCATCCTGGGACTGCCCCATGCTGGGAGGACTGGTCCCAGGGGTTGACAGGCCAGGCAGGACAGCACACCCTTAGTGGGCAGGTAATTGACTCCGTGCCTCCCAACCAGTCTAATGAGACCCATTGTCTCTACCCTCTCTCTACGAAGGATCTGGGAGGGGTGTCAGGCTGTCCTGGTGGGTGGTCCCTTAAGCCGAATTCTCACAAATGCAGCATGGTGCAGAACGTCACAGCACGTTTATTGTGCTACAGGTGACGTGCTGCAAGGTAATTCATTGAAATGACGTGCAGCACCTCTGCAGCACGGTAAAATGAAGATCTGTGGGACTCTTTAACCCTATGTAACTTGCAGTACGGCACAGTGCATTATTCTAAAAGTAGAACATTTTCTACTATATCTAATCTAATCTACTTTTGAATGACGTGCTGTGCTGCACCGAACCGTACCGTGCTGCCTTGTTGTGAAATGGCTTTCAAGGCCTTTAAGGCCATTTCACAACAAGGCAGCACGGTACGGTGCGGTGCAGTGCAGCACGTCACAAGATAGTAGAGCAGATTAGATAAAGGGAGAGTATTCCTACTGGTGCAGCACGGTGCAGAGCAGCACGTTATTTTCAGAGTAGAACATGCTCTACTTTTGAATAACACACTGCACCGTGCTGCAAGATATATTGGATTACAGAGACCCAAAGATCCTCATTTTAATGTACTGTACCAATACTGCACCGCATTTCCATTCACACCATGCAGTATGTTATCTGCAGCAAAAAGATCGTGCTGTGACGTACTCTGCCGTACTGCATTGGTGGGAATTCGGCTCTAGGCAGCCTTTCACCTCCTCCCCCCACCCCCCAGCCTCGTCTATAACCAATATTGACCTGATCTGGCACCGCGGTACTACTCTGCCTGCTTGATTCCCTATCTATCTATGCTGTGCCTCCTGTGATAACCCCACATGAGAACCCAAGGGGGCATCCATTTATTATGTACGCATCAAGGGGGGATGGGGGGGTCAAGCCAAATACGTACAGATGCATACAGGGTGGGAGAGGGGGTCATGGGCTTTGAGTATGTATGCATAGGGCCTTATAATTTAGGAGAAATTGGGGCTTCCTTTTTTTGGGAGGGGATGGTAGTTCTCTTTGTAAGGCTACAGAATAATTATTCTGAAATTGAAAGATTTACCAAAGGTAAAGAATAAAGGGTATACATACATAGTATGCATACATATTTACATACCAAAGTGTAAAGGAATATTTCTTTGCATGCAGGAAAGGAGGGGGGGGGGGTCAATGTGGTTTGAGTATGTACGCATAGGGGGGGGGGGTAGTCCAAATGTGTACATGGTGCAACAGGAGGGGGTGGGGGGTCTATTTTTGGCAAAAATGTGCGTACATAATTAATGGAACCCAAGAGGAAGGCACCATTGCCATCCTTTGTCTTCAGGTCACATGAACCTTGTCCCATCGTGGGGTACACTATATATCCTTATCTATCTACCTGCACACATATTTTTATCCGTGCACGTGCAGTCTTATTTTATGGAAATATCGGTTTGGTGTTAATGTTATAATGTCTGAAATGCATTATGGATGGAGTGAGTGTCACTATGCTGGCCTGTCGTCAGCATCACCTCTAACAGGTCAGCGACTGATCTATAAACCTTTGTATTGTCACACCTGTAACATTAGATATCATGTAAAATGTATAAGTTCCAGGACAGACATGTGGAAAACTATTGCTAAGGCATCAGCTTACATTTTAATCTGCTACACGTAACCAGTGAACCATCTGTGAATCATGTAAAACCAGAGGAGATTCTCAACCATGGTTACCGCACTTGGAGAACAACCATAAAGGGCCATTTATGATTGATTATAAACATGATGACGGTAGTGTAACGGACCCCAGAATACATTCCATATAAAGCTGGTGCCTCGATGGTTAGGGGAGCTTAGGGGAAGCAATTTTGGATGAGACTTGGTGTTATGGGTCCATGTGGAATCCGAGTACGATGGTGGGTGTAAAGTGTTGTGATTTAACACTCAATTGGGAGCCGAGATTGGGAGACCAACCCTTCTCAACATGTATTGGGCCCTAGACACAGGGTACAAAGTATCGTCATCTCCCGTCATCTGCATACATGTATATATGTAAACTGTCAACTTTCTACACTGCTTACGGAAAATATCATGGCTTAGTATACGTAGTAGTAAAATATGGCAGTTTAAGCCCTCTTTGTGTGAAATAGCTTTGGGATTATATTTCCTACATATGCTATAAAGATCAAAAATACACTATGTGAGGTTCGTTATGTGCATTAAGTCTAAAGTCAGTTCCATGTTCAGGCCAGCTGGTGTGTGTATATTATGGCAGTGGGCTTCAGCCCCTGGGACTTAGTCTCGTTACCAGACACCCCCACTTTAGTTTGGCGTCTCAGACCTTGTTCTACATTCCCTCTGTACTTACTGTACTGTGTTTTAGTAACGGTTATACACCATCCTCTTCTCTACGATTTCATCTACTCGGATCTATATCTTAGATGCCGCATACAAGATCACTACACTTTTGTTGTACCAAGTAGAAAGGCTATCTAGATACAGTGTGATTTACATGGAACCACCAGAGCCAAATTCAAGAAGGGGGGAGAAGCGTATGTGCTAGGCTTTTAACCATGTTTATCGAGCTGAGAAAGTATGGTAAAACTAAAGAGATCTCACGGGAGCTTGTTTTGAGTAGTTCCACGTGTGTGGTTGATGGGAGAGAGTGAAGAAAGAAAAAGAGGGATGGGGTCCGGGGATTGGGTAGAAGGCTGGGGCTGCTACGGACCGGTCCTGGAAGCTTGCCATTGCCATGACTCCAAACCTCACTCAATCTGCATTGTAGAGGTGGGGGCCAGGAAACTATCGTCTCATGGCCTGAACACTTGGTTGCCTTTCACCCCTCCCCTCCAAGCACAAATCCTTCACCAGTCTTCCTCACAGTTCTCTAATAGGGCCAAGCGGAAGGGTTGAGCACACCTGAGCAGTCCCCTCACGAGTCACTCACGTGTTCTGTACGTGCTTCGCTATACTCCGACATTGAAGAGGTAGGCAGTCGTTAAGATGTTGGTGAAATACAGATGAAGTTTTAGAGGAAATGTCTGACACAGTGACAGTATGCAGATCATTGTACAAAATATATATCCTTGGGCACAAACTTATCACTAGACAGTAATTGACGATAACGTAGGTATTTAGGTGACTGCCAAGGGAGACTTTGTGAGATTATTAGATAGAATATTACCATGGAAGGTACTTTTACCGTTTACCACAGACTTTACAATGTTGACTTCCCCAAGAGCCTAGAGACTGGATCTGGTGCCCCTGGTGTTAGCGTTAAGACACCACTGTACACACGGTACCAACGCCAAGTCAGTTCTCATACCTGACACGTGCAGTGTCTCCCCCGGATGTTGGAGGGAGACGAGAGTGGCTTTGTAGTGGAAATATAAGAAAGAGACAAGATTTGCTTAGATTTTTACAGTGTTGGGCCAAATGGAAATCTGTGGCAGGGTTTATCAGATGAGTTCAGTCGTTCAAATGAAGGCAGTATAAAAGATTAATACTTGTATCTAGAACACTTCTTTGGACTCGTTTGGACATATTTAATATGGACAATAATACCCACTTGTATAAGGTAGAATGCCATGCCTTCACCACATGGTGGTATAGAATGTAAGTATTGATGGGAACAGACGGGGGTAAACAACACTGCATAATGGGGGGAGGTGACAGCCATACACATCTGGTTGCAACCCTTCTACCTGTTGGGAGAGGATGATATTTAATGTCAGTGAAGCTATTACATCCCTCGAACGTTACCTTGTGTAATATCAGGGATTTGAAATGGGGGGGGGGTGAAATAAGAAGAAAAAAAAAGCTCACTAGACAAGCAAAAGAAAATATAATTACCCTAGTCCCCTATCTAAATAAGCATGCCTCCCCCACTGTGTCCCTTTAATAGAGCCCCATGCTCGTCCATGTAGAATCCCTCAGTCCTCCCCAGACTCAGCTGGTTGGCAGGTGTGGGTTACTACCTCACTTACATGTAGATGTAATGTGGGGTCCCAGGAGGCAGCACCTGGAGGAATGTCTGCACCCTCCAGGCACTCTTTTATTCCAAAACCTGGAGGTACAGGGGGAGGTCACGGGGACCAGTTCCCACGCTACATGCCACATGCTATTACAGGCAGTATCTAGCAGCAACACAGTCCCCGTGAAACCTGATAAAGGAAATCAGTCGTAAGGTGATTCCAAGTACACTTGGCAATGATATAGCCTTTTCATTCCATTTCAACATGTATAGCTATAATGATGAAGGATTGCTCACTACTTGATGTCATTTGATGTCCATGTACCTTGGTCCATATCATATGTACCTTGGCAGAGACCACGCGGGCGTGGCCTGGCGTGGCTTCATTGTCCTTTGACGACTACCTCATGATGTGTGTGTTTTTTTGGCAGGTGCCTTTCATAATAAACTGATATCACGGTCACACATCAGTCCCAGGCATGATGCTTTGGGGCCTCGGCACATATAGGGATTAACGGATCTACTGCATTGCTAATGTGTCGAAGGGAACTAAATGTTGGAAATAAGGTGTCACCCTGAGGCTAGGGCACAGGTACCAGTGAGTACATATACAAGAGGGGGGGGGGACTAGGCCACCTCCTCTTATGTCATTGCATGTATGGACATGACTTCTGAATCTTTGAATTAGATGCAAATTCAGTTTTCTGGAACATACGATCCATTGGACTAGTGGGGAGGATGGTTGCCCACAGTAGACGATAGTAGACTGACGATCAGTTACACCACCTAACTCCATACAAACAGCTCCCTGTGCACCATCCAGGTACACACATGGACATAGACCTGACCTGACCTTAAATGTCACAGGTCAGGGGTCAGCTAGGGCTGGCGGCCACATGCTGGTGGTTGTAGGTAGACGCGTGGACAATGGTCTGTCAGAGGAGCATGGACCCATGGCCCAGCTAAAAGGTCACTAGAAATAGGCAATGTAAAATATACAGGCGAGGAAAGCTATGGAAGCAAGCATATAACGATGGCAAATCAGTTGCATATGCCTTCTAGTAGAAGTTCTCAGAGTACTATCTAAATGCTTGCTATGAATACAATAACCCCTATCCCTATAACATGGCTGTCAGTATCTAAATAAAACCATTCATGTTAGACCTGTCAAGACACACACTTGCATGAGATGCCATCCTGACGCTATGTCATATAAATATATGGCCAACAGGAGAAGCTATTAGCCTGTGCTGTTGAACATGACATGATTGCAAATGGGCCATGTCATGTATAGACATGGATATGGGCACTGAATGGCGCCGCTTCACCGACCAGCCAGTGCAAAAGTAAATAAATGATTTCAAAACTAAAAGTGTGGGTTGACCCAGAGGTGGCAGGTGTGCAAAGGAGGGAGAAGGGAGTCGTGACACGGTTCAAACAGTTGTTGTACAAATACTATCTGTCACACTATAATCATATTCAGCTAACCTGCTTTTTAACCTTCTGTTATATTGACACGAGAATCAAAGTGATATATAAGGTCATCTATGTAGATGTTGCTATTTAATTTTACTATACACTTTGCTATTTGTGCAATGTAAAGGCAAGGTAACCCTACTCATAAGATAAGTGAAAAATGATAATACATGTATCTGGCAGGATAGTCTGTACATGGTTCACAGAAGAATGCAAGTGTCGATATGGATGAATGAGTGTTTTCATATTTTTCAATTGAATTATTCCACCTCTGTTTTTACCAACGGGGGGGGGGGAGAGTGGCACTGAGACACACATGATGATGCTTTGATGTGTTCTCGCCGCGAGGTATGCCCGGCTCGTTAACGTCATAGGCCGCGAGGGGCGCTGGTCATGAGATTAATTGTGCCCGTTAGTTTTAATAATTGCCCTGACAGCTTTAATTATGCCGCCTGTCGGCTGTAATTGACCCGTAGTTTTCATGACCCCCACTGACCACCTCTCTGTCATTTCTCTGTGTTTTGGAGACACAACCTTTAAAAAACATACAACAAAAACAGACAACATTTTTGTCCTTTACGCTTTCAAAGATTTCCGGCGGTCCACACTGCATGTGGTATGATGCTCCATAATAAGAAATGATCATAATAAGGATGATTTGATTCTCTTATATCTTTTTTGCTGACCCCACCCACCCTGACCCTTGGTTTTCTTCCTCCTTTCCCAACCCTAAAAACCAGACCACATTTATGTTAGTTACTGAGGATAGTTTTCATTTATTTCTTTTTGATTTGTACTCGTGTACAATCGTGGTGGCCATGGAACTCCCCTGGACTTGGGGGTGTGGTTCAATGGTCTCTTGTTGTTGGCTCTCCATTTTTCACATAATTCCAGCTCACCCCTTTTTGTGTTTGGGGGGACGCAGGTCTGCACCAGCGGAAACCGAGATGGGCAGGTGCCGCACGCCGTCTGCGCGCGCAACCGGAATAAGGCCGATACAAAAGATGGTCTGAAGATAGGTCACATGCAGCCATGCCAAGGTCAAACCAGCACCCTCCCATCTCCCCTCCCACCTTGATGCCACCTTAAACTACAGGGCGGCCACCCTAACGTCACTAGGCCACATTGTCGGCATCCCCTGCTGCAACGTTCCTCTCTGGCACCCTGTGGGAGTGCTGCTTGCACTTCAAGATGAATGTCGTCTGCTCATTTGTCCATGCACGGCAAAGGCACCCCTTCCTGCAGTCTAGACCATTAACGTGTTTAGAACGCCATATCGGACCGCACAAGCCATTTATCAAACCATAGCTGCTGCAAAGGAGCGAGAGAGACTAAGCTAAGAGCTGTCTGTGACTGCATCCTCAATGTGTATTGGCGTTAACTTAACCAGTGTGTATTGGCGTGAAAGATAATATATGTGAGTGAGTGAATATGACTACTGATGTGTATACCACTAACAGCATGATTGCACACAATCACTTATGGATGATATTAGAATGGATTTCATAGTGGTGCATTGATATAGATATACCATGACGAGCTAACTCCTGAAGGTGAAGTGTATCGCATGATCATAGCATCATTACATATTGATGATTTATTCTATTGAATTCATGATAACATCTCACCTTAAGTTTAGGTGCAGCCAAATATGGATGGTAACTATGTGGGGGAGGAGGGAGGGGCATAGGTATTTCTTTGTCCTGGCGCCCAGTTTTCCCCTTTGCCAAGGCCTGTGTGTGGGTGACCTATTTGTAGCTGGCCTTGTACAGGTGACAGGAGGGACGGTCACAGGTAGTAGTTACCATGGCAACCGAAGATATAGCTTTTGGGGGAATCGTAAGTATTCATTATGAATTGGGCATATCGGGTATAACGATGTAATTGGCATTGGGTGGCTGTAGTTAACTACATTTGTACTAGCGGCGATTGATAGGAAGGAATCTATATGAGAACACTGTTATAATGCAGAGGTGTCCCGGGAGAGGTGTACATCTATAGGCGCATGGCAAGAGTTTTGAGATGAGCACGTTAATTTCATTAGCAACCATATACTTCATTGTGAGATTTTATAGGCATTAAGTTCATAGACACTGGAACACTAGAGCAACGTAACAGATGGCCATCAGCAGCGTAATCGAAAGTCACACAAACAAATACTAATGCACAGACACTGCAGTATAAAAAGGTAAATACCTCTCGCCTTTCAATTTCCTGAATTCCCCCAGGGCAAATGTCATTTGGCGTTTGAAATCAGGTGAATTTCCAAGTCACTATTGATAGACAAAGGCATCTTAACTTAATTACCTTGAATTGGGTTAACACTCTGCAACGAGCAGACGACATTCTACACAACGAAGCGAGCAGACGACACCCGACCCAAACACAGACGCCAGCCTCCTTCACCTGGCCACGGCGCGAACAGGTGGGTACAGGTATGGAAATATTGATGATCTAACCCCCCATCCCTTCCACCCGCACGCTCCCCGTGCCGTGCATCTATAAAGGTGACTGAGCCACAGGAGGAGGAGTAGGTGTGTGTTGGGGGGGGGGGGTGATGGAGAAGCTCATGCAAGCTCAAGGCATGGCGCAGCGACACGCCTAGTTGGGATTAGCGGCACCAGAGGGCACGGCCGTGTGCTCTGTACATAGAGGGATGGAGAGGCATGGTTCAGGGTGAGATTGATTTATACGGGACTAGCACATTGCTGGTACTAAGGAAATCAGCTAGGTGGCTCATGAAGTCGGGGGGCTAGATCATCTTTTGGACTCTTTGTATAGTCTAATTTGACAACCTGCCAATTTATTACTACCCATAGGATTTTTCTATAAATCATATGTGTGGATTCTCCATATCAACATCTTTCTGTAGATAATCTAGAAAGAGATTAACTATTTAAAATTAAAGACCAATAGATCATTGAAATTTCTGTTTGATACCACAGGTAATCCAATCAAGGCATTGTCACCTTACTTCACACCTGAAACAATAGAGAGGTATTTAATTAAGATAAGGGGCAGAATACAGCTTATCAGTGGTATCACTGACCATTGTTCTGGGGGCTGATACGAAATTTACCCAGAATGCTCTGCTCTGGAGTCGGGGGCCTAACCAAAATGGCGGCCTCCATAGCCTAATATGGTAATGCCCTATAGGTACTGCACTTAGCTATGTGCATGGGTTCGATGGTAGACGGCTGGGGGTAGTCTCTAAAGAACATGTAGACATCATATACCACATGTAACATACACTGATTGATAGATGTATACCGGTACATGTTATGAGTATGGATAATCATTGAGGTAGGAGCGAACAAACTATGTCAGGCTGACTAATATTGATTGATATTCGAGAAGTGCCATTGAATTTGCAATATTCATACCTCCCCAGACACAGGATTTATGTTGTCGATGACTGCTGCAGGTTTAACTATTCATGCCCTTTCCAAAATAAACCACAATCAAATGCGAATTAGTGATCCTCCTGAACGTGAAAAAAAGACACGTCACCTTCTACATCCAGGATCTCGACACACAGGATAGACACAGCTGCTGTCCACCCCACCCTAGCAACACAATTCTTTCCATCCTGGATTCTACTCCTCCTCCCTCCTTCCCATATCTCAAGCTGTGCCTAATGCTAATCCTCCAGGCCAAACCCTCTCAGTCTCATACTTCACCAAACCAACATGCCCCTGCCCACCTTACCACCCCCGCCTAGACCCTACACTATCCAGATCGTGGTGCTCAGCTACCACCACCGCCATGGCTTCTGCTGCTGCTACTGCCAGGTGACTGGAGTCGACCTGATAAAAGGTGGGCAGCTTGCCAAATTGGACATGAGTTGTTCATGATGTGTATGTTTGTGTTGGTTTTGTAATGAGTGCCATGCTGGCAATGATGCCATAGTCATAGAGGACGTTACCTAATTCTCTCTTCCCTACAACCGCTACAATCACTTAGTATTAGTGCCACTTAATATTGGTACCGGTATAATTAGTGTTAGCATTTCAGAGGCTCAGAGAATATATTCATGGAAATTGCTGTGTGTGTGATATCGTAACCTTACTGAAGTTAGTCTTGTTCCCAACGGCTTCATATTCAGCGAGATCCACTGGGGCCTGATATCAGTGAAGGGATCTCATTCATGCAAGTGGCTACACGCCACACACAGGCTGATCCGGTGTGTGGAAGAGAGCAGCTCAGCCACCACACACAGGCTGATCCTGTGTGTGGAGGAGTGCAGCTCAGCCACCACACACAGGCTGATCCAGTGTGTGGAAGAGAGCAGCTCAGCCACCACACACAGGCTGATCCTGTGTGTGGAGGAGTGCAGCTCAGCCACCACACACAGGCTGATCCCGTGTGTGGAGGAGTGCAGCTCAGCCACCACACACAGGCTGATCCCGTGTGTGGAGGAGTGCAGCTCAGCCACCACACACAGGCTGATCCTGTGTGTGGAGGAGTGCAGCTCAGCCACCACACACAGGCTGATCCCGTGTGTGGAGGAGTGCAGCTCAGCCACCACACACAGGCTGATCCCGTGTGTGGAAGAGAGCAGCTCAGCCACCACACACAGGCTGATCCCGTGTGTGGAGGAGAGCAGCTCAGCCACCACACACAGGCTGATCCCGTGTGTGGAGGAGTGCAGCTCAGCCACCACACACAGGCTGATCCCGTGTGTGGAGGAGTGCAGCTCAGCCACCACACACAGGCTGATCCCGTGTGTGGAGGAGTGCAGCTCAGCCACCACACACAGGCTGATCCCGTGTGTGGAGGAGTGTGATGTGTTAGATGTGGACGTGGAGAGGATGGCGAGGCTCCAGCCTCCAGGGTTCCTCCTACAGGATAGCTGTTTATTCAGCCTCCTCAACTGACACTGGAGTAGCTCAGAAGTAACTCACCGAGTAGCTCACCAGACCTATCTCACAACCATTTAGCACTTGAAGCAGAGATACTCTAGACTGAAACAGTCCCCTCTATTATGTTAATGTATAGAGGGGGGGGAGGTAGATTCAACTCTCATTCACTTGTTTATAACTACCCTTTCTCTTACCATTATTAGCTCGAAAAGCGAGTTATAAGGAGACACCCTGGGGCCCCACACTTTCAGTCATTTTGGTGGTACCAATAAGTTTTAAAAAAAAGATGGACGTTTTATATATAAGAGGCAGAATTACTTAATGAATTTGTAGTGCCATTAAAGGAGGAGATGTAGGGGGTCTTGCAGGAAATTTACCAAGTTTTGTAAATTTTGAGAAATTGTCAATATTGTACAGACTCAGTTGGTTGGCAGCCATAAGCCACTTTTTGCCTCCAATGGTGAAGGTATATGATGTTGATCCATGTATCAACTTTCCCACCTTTTTTGGCAATGTGGTGCGAATAGCGCAGTTTTGGCGGGAGTTATACGAATAGTGGCTTGGTGAAGCGAATAACCTAGGTCAGGAAGTACTTGACTCAATGGCGTCCCCTGTAAAGGACGGTGTGACAGTCAAAGGGAGTGTTGATGCAACAGGATGAGTGCACAACTCATGGGAGCCAATCACAGGCTTTTCACTTTTCAAGTTATCAGCAATTTACATTGCTGCATTATATTTTCATAATTATAATTATATATTAAATATCATCTAGAGATACTCCCCAAGTCTGCACGTGGGTCCAGAGGGTGCGGTGAATACTGAACTACTAGTATTTGTTTCTGGACCTCCCAGAGCAGCATTCACAATTCACAAATATGCCGCTAGAGGCTTGATTCAATGCGTTTTAATGATTTGAAGGTCATGAACAGTTGGAGCTCACCATATCCTATGTGTCACCCTTGTGAGCTGTGACTAAACCTGATTGAGTACATAATAGCCAGTTGAACAAATTTTGGTCAGCCCCCGGGTCAGCCTCATGACCTGTTAGTAAGCTGCTCATTGCTATTGGGATTCTGGATGAATGAGCAGCACGAACCTAAGTCATGGTCGAGATCAATGTGGATGGACTTCTTAACAGTCTGCGTCCACATCACAGATACTGCAATTAAAGCTAAAGTAGACAATATGAGCCGCTCACAAGCCGAGGAAGGAACTTTTTTTACTTGCATTGTTTCATTTCCCCTGCCACTGATCCCTCGTCTGAGCCCAGACTATTCCTTCCTCCCATCCACCCAATCCTCCTCACTCAATCTTTCCTCTTTCCCACTCCATGCCTCCTCCTGTTACTCACCCACAATAAATAACTCATAAATTGCCCACTCAGATGGACTCAGAGGCAGGTATGTTGGTGACACACGCGTTAGAGATCAGACGAGGAGATGAAGAAAGAGGATCTGTTTTTTTCTCGGGCGGTGTTTGCTTTGAGTAGCGCCGGGGGAATAAAAATAGGTGCTGTGTGAAGTGTATAGGTGTTGTCCGTCTAATATTGATTTTAAGAATAGCATTCCCAAACATTTGGAAGCAGAACAATATTGAATGAGCAATTACTCAAGGAATGTTAGTAGGATCAGTAGCTATCGTTCATTACCTACAAAGGAACATAAATGGACGTGATGTCCAAAGTGTTCAATTAACAACACTTTTGGCAAATGTATTCACGGCTGTGTATATACAGTGAACGTGTACAACCGGTAAACAGTTTGAGTTAGATACTCACCATACCAGGATACTACATGATGTTCACTCTTCCGACAAAAAGACTGAGGTGAAACTTATTTTCGGCCAGAACCCGGACCTTGGAGCACATATCTGCTATCATGACAACCCGCGTCTGGTTGCTAGGTTACGTCGGAAGTCATCCCTACTTTGAGAGTGTTGTCATCAAGGTGATGGAAAGGGATATCCTCCTGAACACATGGCTACATTGTACATGGAATATTCAAATCAACACATGTCAACTTTTTATTTGAAGGACATGAACACAAAATACTTTTTTTCAGTGAAAACATCATCAGCGTTTAATAGCTCAGGGTATTGATGCAGTCTTAGTTTATAGAACAGAGATGCCACTTTTCCTGGTTTACCAGGAATTCCTGGTTTTGATTCCAAGATGTCTGTATTAAATTGTGTTAAATTCCTGGGAAAATATGTCCAAAGTCCAGTTTTCCTGGTTTTTGTCGACCAGTGAGTGGCATCTCTGATAGAAGACATTTTCGCTGCAGCCAGTGAGATACTATAACATGCATTGTATATAACACTGATGTATATCCATGTTTCCAAGAGACTTTTAGAGTCATATACAGTCAACTCTCTCTAATGTTTTAGCTAGTGGATGGGTCAGAGCTCTTCCAGGGTGGAGGGGGACTAGGTCAGGGGTTCGGCTGTGCACCTGTTGGGTTTGTCTGCCCTTGAGTTTACACATACTGACTGTAACTGTTTATAGGTCACCCCATGGAGCAACTTGTCACAATATAGAGCTGTTCCACAGCAATGTAATTATTACCCTATATATAAAAAGGCATTAGTTCGTCGCCACTCCAAGAGGTTTTATCAAATATAAGCAGTCTTCTCAATTAAAGGTGAACAAATGTAGTTGTATGCAGTTTAAGATGAATTTATTCAAAGATCTACATGTGTACTGACAACAAAAGCTGAATACAATTACATGGCCTTTATCATTTCACTACTGCAGAATCCCTATAGATGTTCAACTTATTACTCCAATACTCCGGGTATTAACAGAGGTCCTGGGAGTTAAACTGAGGACCTTGGTGATCACTTGTTCGCCCACACAGGGCGACATGTTGATATGGAAATACATGTACATATGTGTATCCTTCCTGTAACACCGATCAGTTCCTCTGCATGGTGTGCTGTGGCCAATCAATGTAATATGAATCTATTATGTGCACGGTGACCTGGCTAACCCCCTTGCCGCCCATTGTGTTATAAAGCTATGGTGAGCTGTTGCACCTAGGAGCAGCTCACACTAACTCGTCTATTATTGACCAGGCCACATTCTCCGTCCCAACTCTTTGTAACTCGTAATCACCAGGCCAATATCATATCGACCCGATCTTGCTCCTCGGTCCCTCACTATTACTCCCTGTCAGGTTGAAAACACGTTGGGAAATGCAGTGAACCAACTAATCATGAGTTGTATATAAATCAGCTTAGGCCGTTGAGAATGGCAGTGGTATGTTGGTACGTGTATTGTACATTTTACTGATTTGATTGCATGGACAAACCAAGTGACATTATCCTGGATTGGATTAGCCCAAATTGAAACCCCTGGTAATAGGTTAGGACACTTGAGCTGGTACCAGAGTCGGAATACCTTAAAAACTGGGCATATGATCAGAAAGTTTGCAGTATATGGGTTGTGGCAGTATTTGGCACAAAATGACAAACAGTCTGCATGTACACACAACACACACTGGGTATGGGTTGGAGAGGGGTGTACAATGAACTCCTACCCTTCGTGGGAACGCTGCCAAAGGACGCCCAAGTAGTGGCAGATTGGTCTACTGTAAACGTCTACCCAGCTTTGGCTCCCAACAACTTTTTAGCCGGCCCGTGAGCTATTAGTTCCCCTTCAACAGCCGCCATGTTGGAGCAGTCCAACGCTCAGGGGAGGAGTTAAAAGGGGTGGAAGAGTGACTGGTAGATCTGTTTTGTGTTTGTTAGCGCTGGGAGGGTCAGATTCACCCGTTTGACCCGGCTTTACAACCTGAGAATATTCTCTTCATATTTGCCAAGGTGTTCCATCCTTAGACTAAGTCATTCTACTGCTTCACATCATTTCCGTGAATAAACTAGACTGGTAGCAGTCCTGTCCCTGTCAAAGAAAAGGGAAGGAGTCCTCAACTGGTCCCAGTGGTGTCGACCATAATCTAAACAAGTAGTATCCAGCACTTCTGCAAGTCTTGCCCTGAATGCTCTCTTATCGGTACATGCCTATCCCAATCCCATATGCTGAGTCCCTCGGTGTTCTACGATAATCCCTTTGCAAATTACAGCCATCTCACATCACCCCAAGTCCCTATGCCCAATTTTCTTTATGATCAAGATTCCTTCCCCATGTAAAGATTCAACTCGGATATGGTTCCTGTATACAGAGGTAGCAGGTTGTCCCATGGGCGCCGCCATTGCTGGAGCTAGTTACCAGCGAGTTCTACTGATAATACCTACTAGATGGGTACCAGTTGGCCCCCGAGAGGGCCGCAGTAAATCGTTGGAATTATTGGCTAATAATTAATCATGCTAAGTCCGTTATACCACGATGTTAGATCGTATCCCCGGCCTCCACCCACACCCACCCCCCTCAGTCCGTTCATGCCCCCTCCCCTATCAGTATCAGTTTTACTGACGGTCTCACAGAAGGAATTGGTTCCGCACTATAATTTAATGTAGCGCGAAACGTGATAGCACCCATTGGAACATGTTCATTTTCTAAAAATCACCCAAGAATTAATAGATACATCTTTCCTTCATAATATAGGCTGACTTAAGATATGAATTGACCACGAAAATTTTGAGCACTAGACTATCGCGTAAAGTTCAACAACATGTGTAGTGGTTTTATATTTATTGGCATTATTTTCAACATGGTTATTGACCATTCAGTGTGCCTGCAGTATTCACTTCTGACCACAATCGTATATGACTTCCGGTTTTCTGCGGGATTTCCTTCACTGAGACCTGACGCTGCTCCATGACAGGAACATTTTACAAGCCATGTCGGTGTGGTAGAACTGTCAGCTGTCATGACGAGTGGGGGGGGGGGGGGTCACCTTTAGCATAGATTCTGCACATGTTTATATAGGCCGAGTCATCAGTAGAGCCGGCTGGGATCCTGTATAGGGGGCATGGCATGGTAAACACCATTTGTTGACACAAATCAATATGCAGTGGGTCAGAGCAAGAAAAAAGGGGAGCAGCTTCCTCTATAAGGTGGGGAATTGTATCCATTTATACACACCATTAGTGACAGGCTACACCTATTATTCATAGGATCGTTAACCTAAGGAGTGTTTGGTGGTGAGAAAGGTTTGTTAAAGCACGCTGGTCAACGACGGATATCCGGTTATGTCGTGGTTCATGCAGAGAAGGGTTTGGTTCCTAGTCTGTTAAGTAGGAAGTAAATGGCCAGATGCGGGAACCCTAATGGCAACGCCATTGCTTGATCTGGTACCTGGTGATATATAAAGTATTGTAATATAACAGGCAGCATGGTGGGGATCAGTTGGTGTACTTTAAAAAATCTACAATGAAAAGAGGTTTTGGTCGATAATGCTGCATTCCGCTTGCCTCCTATACACTAATGATACTGATACTAGTGTTGGGAGACAGATTAAGATTTACAAGTACAGTTACACATTGTGTGTGAGTCCCTGTTTACATGGCCCATTGAGCCCAACACACGGAAGTCTTAAGGGATTTCCCTGATTTCAGGGATTTTCAAGTTCCAAAGATCTATACTTTCCTATACAAAACCTATATTTAAGGGATTTTAATCGAGCTTTTCACAGGGATTTTTGTGCTCAGTGACTTCCATCCCTGGCCCTACATCTATCACATTTCATTGATTGATCCCGCATGATTTCTTCATTGTTCATGTACCAGATGAAAGATGACTAATAAGGGAGTGATCATTTTTTAAGAACAGGGGGGGGGGGGGCTGGTGGGTTTGCGCGCAGATGAGCAAAAACAATTTCGACCCCCCCCCCCCTATCGAGGGGGTAAAAATTTTTCAACTCGCCCCATAAGGGACAAAAATCGCGCACAAACGTCCCCTTTTAGCCTATAGTAACGCACAGGTTTTTTTTACACTGAAAACAGGTGAACAAATTATTTTGACCCCCATTAGAGGTGTTGACAAAATTCTGACCCCCCCCCCCCCCCCGGTCAAGGGGTTGAAAGAATTCTGACCCCCCCCCTCAAACCCACCAGCCCCCCCCCCCCCTTTGTTAAAAAATGATCACTCCCTAAATGACACCAGCGTCTTTTCTCTTGGGACTCCATCTCCAGCTCGTGCCAGGTCCATGTTGCTGGTGGCCGACATATATCACTCAGTTTACGTTCTATTACAAACACGCCCTCCAGGGACCAGCGGACCTGAATGTCGTCTGCTGTCTGTTTATGGCGGACGCCGCCAGTCGGCGCGCCGGGACCTGCTCGGCGGTTATTGATTGGTTTACGCCTACAAATCGGGTTCGGATTATCCACAGGGAGGATGGATTATCTACACGACAGGACTAGCTGCGTCTCGGGCATCGTCAACGCCGACATTGACCGACGCCATCTTGATTCTCCCACCTCCCTATTCTGTCTTGTCTCTGGGGATTTCACGACCCTACAAGGTCCCTATAATTTCAATGGGAGTAACTCTGATAGGATCTGACGGCAGTCCTTGACAAAATCACATACACTCTCATAATTGTAGCACTTTGTATAAGGTATAGGAATCTGTGACATTAGACCCACAGACCAACAAAATGACATTGTTAACTACCACCAAGCACCGTCGATCTAAGACTTAGTAATGGGAAAGACACATAGATCTTTCCATGGTCTCATACATTACCCTGTAGAATAATATATATGGGCACAGGTGGAAGGTAGTTCGGGTCGCTCATGCTTACTATTGTGTGCTAAATGTGACCCGGCCATGTGAGGCCACACCACTAGTTGGGGTTTGTGAAAAGGAGAAACCTGTGTTGGTAGGTGGCCTAGATTAATATGGTATTAGATGGTGAGGATCCTCCCCAGACAGTCCCCTTCACTTCCAAACCAGGGGCCCTTCTCCACCCTCCCTCAGCCACCTTTTAGTTTCATGTCCCAGTGGACACGTCCGCCATGCTTTTACTGCCTGCAGTGTGGACGGGTCCATTAGGGCCGAGGGAGGGGGGGGGGGGGTCAGCAGGTGAATTTGGACAGCCATGGATCTTCCTGCCACCCCTACCACTACAGTTCAAACAAATGCCCTGCTTCTGTATCACACAGTCAATATGACTGTGTTTCCGTCTCTTAGTTGCTCAGCCAAACAGGGAATGATTCGCATGGTTGCCCTTTAACCTTGCCAAACATCCATGCAAACACAGGTCTCAAACTACTGCCATATAAACCATGGTTACGATGGCTTGGCCTAAGACCTGCTGCTGTTGCTATTTGATCCAAAAGTACCGTACGTATCTTACTACATTTGTATATCCCACCGAGCTTGGCAGTTTCACAGGTCACGGAACCGGAAAGGCCATCAATAATGGTTTAATGTCTTATTTTAAAAGGAGAACCGTGATGTCTGATCTAGAATTACTGGCAATTCGTTCACGACAGGAACCTTTATTTCAGGCTAGATTTTAAAGTTAAAACACTAACGGTGTTGCTCTCCCTAGCATGCCTCCCCTCCCATAGAGAAAACACCCACCAGGGTTGTGAGCAGTGGCAGACTTGTGTGGGATACAGTCTCGGACTGGGAGTTGGAAGCCTCGCCCTATCCATCACGTGAGCGTGACATCAAAGTGACCATCCCCACCCGAGCCCTAGCGCCACACTCAGATAAAACTTAAGATCTGGACTAAAGGTGGAAACTGCCTCCTTGTTTGATACCCCCGTTCTCTGTCAAACCCTGCTAATGCCAGTCAGCTAGACCATCCCCAGCTTCCTCTCCAAATACTACCGGTAATAAACAGGGTCTAAATAAGACAATTACATGCTGCATTTTCATGAACTTATGCCACAAGACACTTCCCGTGGATTAACCGAAGAGTTGGACTTGTATAGGGCTCTAGCCCCGTGGATTTTTCTTTTTTTTTAGGTAGTCTGTGGACATTAACTGCCTTCAAGGTGACCCAACTTCTACCGAGTAGAAGAGGGGAAAATAGTTTGGATCGGTGGTATTCGTCGTTGTTGACGGCACTGCCTCACCACCCCCAAACCTTTGTGACTATCGGGCCGAGAAATAGGCCCTAGATTGCTTCTCTAAGCCAACGACCATTGCGCCTGCGCGGGCTACTGAACCCTGGGACGTAAACTGCTCTCTGTGGGCCGCGTCGTGTCAGCAGTATGATGCATTATGGGATCGATGGGCGTAGGAGAATTGTCGTCTGCATGAAGAAGATGCTGATGGTCGGTGTGCCATATCGCCACACCTCTTTCAGGCAATATGCTTTAGGGTGGCACGTGCCAGTGTAATGGGTAGCACTAACCAAATCTCCTCAGAAATAAAGAAAAGAAAGAACACGCAGTCAGAAATTGTTTAGCAGATTTTATCACATCATGGGGCTGGCAACCATTTAGGTTGGTATTGCACTATCATGTGACTATGCCTCTCCTGTGGCTGTTGAGGGTGGGAGACTCTAGCCTCTAGGGAGCCCATAGGACAATCCGCTCCCCCCATATAGAAGATGTTAGATGATCTAGTAGACCAGTTGATTACACCATGCAACTCTTGTGTGTTTCAAGTACCCCGAGTATTACCTTCACGGTTTCCTCCCATCTCTGACATTGAGCACCAGCAATATGTAGCCTTTATACAGAAATATCCGTCCACACCTGTCACCTCAGAGCCCCATACGCGCCAAAACAAACAATGTCACCTTAGCCAGGCCACACACTATCATTGAGCTGCTCCTGGACCAAGGACGCTGTGTTGTGAGCAGGTGTCTAGGTCTTACACCCATCCCCATGCAAGCCCCACAAACACAGTCAGTGAGTTTTGACCACTGTTCCAAATATTCACGGAATGTCTGTATGGTGTAACATGATTAAGGAATTTAGGCCACTCCAAATTAAGAAATTGGTCTATGGATTTTCTGTTTTAGAAAAAGAGGTGGGAGGGCGAAATTTTTATTTCATTTTCTAGGAAAATTTATTTGTCTATGGATTTTGCATGGCCAAAATATGGAGAGGGCTAATTTTTATTTTTATTGAAAATGTTTTTTTTCCCTGAGTGCAGAATAGGCCTATATAATGAAACCGGTGACATCTTTACCTATCCAATGAGTGGTCTGCCATTTCTGTACTTGAATTGATTGATCCTGTAAGCTCCTTAGTAAAAAAAAAAAAAAAATCTGCAGTTTACCAGAAAATGATGTGGGCGGAATCCCTAGACCAATAAATTTTCTTAAAAAATTAGAATTTGTATTGTGAAATTAATTATAAGGTGCGGGAAATCCATAGACCCAATATTTTTATTTGGTGTGGCCTTGAGTGTGGGCTGTAACACCGAGGTGCACCTCCAGCTGCTCCCCTCTCCCCTCTCTCAACTGCCTGTATGCACATTAGGCAGCTACAGGTTAAATCAACCAATGAAATAATTCTTCCCATTCGCTGTGGAATTCCTAGGGGGCAAATAGTCGTCCTGTGATAACGCCTACCAGTCGAACTCGTCATTAACCAGCTCAGGTAAATGGCTGCTCCTTTTTGGCCTCCCCGGGCAATGCAGTGCGTGCTATAAGCTGCTCAGGTGGTTTAATGAACGCAATACTTTTGGGTTTCACGCCACGGAAATGGGATTATGTGTCACTATGCTTATTCACAGGATTCTGCTGTCGGCAGACAATCAGGTAAACCCCAATAAGTTAGGATAACGACCCAGTTCATCCCAGGGACACTTTGTCTTGAGGACATAGCATAGCAGAGCAACTCAGGCACCTCTGTTTTATATGTACCATATTTTCAAATTAATCTATTAAAAGCAATAGAAATTAAAAAAAAAAAAAAAAAGAAAAAAAAAAGGTGAATGACGAGAAAATGGCAACAGCACTGCACATTTTTCAAAGCGTATGACAGCACAGCAACCCTCAACCTACATCACAGAGTCCCACAATTTACAAAGAAGTACAGCGTAGACCGGAATGACCTGTCTATAACATAGATACAGGGGTAACCGAATTTGACCTGGCCTTGAACCCCAGTTGCAACTGGTTTTACTGCTGATTTGCATATACTTTTACTCTGTGTATGGTCATGTGACCAATAGCTAGTGATATCCAAGTAAAATGCAGCTAACATAGCACTTGTGAAAATCCTACACTGGTATTGGGAATTGAACCCGGGCCTATGAAGATAAACATATCCACTTGACTATCAGGACCAACTAACATAACAATCTTTGGCACCATGTAGCATTATATTTTGGGACTCAGTCTTTTGTCCAAGGGAACTTTGCATTATTTTCTTATCATTATCTTAGGCCTATTGTTAAATATGGAAGCCTTTATAAGATAGGTTAAACATAACAGCATATATCACATATAGTTATGTAAAACATTTTGATTACCTGTTTGAAAAAAAGCAACAAGATTTGAAGCAAAACTTTCTTTAATATACCTTACCAGTGAGGGATTCGATTTGGCCATCCCCAGATCCAAAGCAGTGTCGGATCCCGGATTTTGAAAGGGGGGGGGCGCACCCCTCAGTTAACCCCTAATAGGCTCAGGGACCACCCTGAGTCTATACCACCGGGTAGGTGGTGGCATTGGAAAAAAAGTCAGTTATACAATTTTCAATCTCAATTTTCTACAAGAAACAAAGCATGTAAACAAATAAAATTACCATACATGAGTAGTTCATATATCAGTCTTTAGTTACAGTAAAGAAAAAAAAATCAAAAATCCATCCATGAGTTCATACAAAATTAAATAAAGAAAAATGTCATTTCATAAAAAATATCTTCTCCAATCCAGTCCTCCATAGGTTTACCTCCGGGCTGGACTTTTCTCTCTTTGTTTCTATTTGGTTCGAAAACAGCGTCTGAAAGTGAGATGTTTTGGACGCATTTAAAAAAACGCGGGAAAAATCATTAGCTCCACAATGTTCATTATCAGGTACCATCTTTGCCTACCCCCTAGGTATACTCTAAGTACATAAAGAACAATTTTCATTGGCCGACAT
The DNA here is from genome assembly GCA_949317995.1 of Acholoe squamosa. Taxonomy (NCBI): domain Eukaryota; kingdom Metazoa; phylum Annelida; class Polychaeta; order Phyllodocida; family Polynoidae; genus Acholoe; species Acholoe squamosa. Next base: position 32,731,474 of record OX439038.1, on the reverse strand, counting down.
CATATACTTAGACTAGTAAGAGTAGTGTACCTAGAGTAGACCTGTTTGTTAACATTGCGCATGCGCTGCTCGATATCTTCTCCATTACATTTTAATATGGTAGGTGGCAGCACTAGCCCTGAGCCCTTTGTGCATACCAAAGCACATAGTTCCTTTTTTTTTTTTGGCTAAATTCTAGGGTAAAAATTTTTTAGGTAAACTCTTAAGTACTGGCCGGGAAAAGGGGGGGGGGGATGCGCGCCTCCCGCCCCCCCTTCTAAATCCGCCACTGCAGTGCTGTGCCCTATTATCTGAGCTAACCAGGTTAGCTATCCATGGTCAACCTAACCACCATCAGATCACTCCCACCTTATGCTATGGGACTATTAGTCTACCTGTAGCCCAAGTCTACCCCAGCTGTCAGGTCACCAAGCTGGGCAACAGTGAACCAGATCACTGATTTATTTCTATCAGATACTGGCCCTCTTGTTACACATGCAAGTGTCATTTACAAAAGTCCAGCAAATTAGGAGGACTGGCCAAGGTATGGGGCTGTAGTGGCATTATGTAATGTGTACTAATTATTAAACTGCTGCGGGTCTCTGGTTCACTGCTGCCCGGACTCACTGCAATATGGTTGGTTAAACCTGTCTGTAGGTACTACTGACTGGGCCCCAGTACTAAGGCCACTTAAAATTTTCAGCTTTGCGGATACGTTTTTGTAAAGAAGAGTGCGAGAGGGCGGCTTTTTTTTTTATTTATTTTTATTTGGGTTTAGGATGACGAGAGAGGGCCCTTTTTATTTTTATTTTCGAATTTTTTTTTTGTTGTAAAAAGCTATTTTCAAGTATCATCATCAATAGATCAAACATTTACCCCATGTAAATAACATAATCAGAATGTAGATGGTGAAAGGGCGATTAATATGCTGTTTAAATTATGTTTCTTTTCAAAATACTTGCTGAGATATGGACAATTTTATCTTGGGGATATTTGTTCTCAATGGATGCAGGATTTTTACACTATTTTTTTACAGGAAATATGAAATAAAAAGCTGTAATGCGGCCCTTTTTATATGGTGCGGGCGGGTCTGCAAAGCTGAAAACGTTTTTTAAGTGGCCTAAGTACAACGAGCAACAGCCAAATGGAGACGCTGCCAGTTCAGCTAGTGTCTGAGATGCCCGGTAGATGGCTCTGTGTTTAGGTGGGACGCGGTGAGGCGCCACGCAGCCTTTTACATGGTCTGGGCCCGCTTTGATCCCGGAGATCGATCCTGGCTCGTCCTCCTCCTGGGTGTGAAGGCTGGTGGTGGGTAGGGTTGGGTTGGGGTCGGGTGGTGGATTAACACGACTCAACCATAGGTCCCATGCGAGCCTTAGCCAGCCAGAATGCTGGCATACAAAGAATGGATTTCTGGGATGAGGATATAATTTGATCTTAACTCTGCTCTGTGGCATCAGAGTCAAATACTTGAAGAATGTGCCTGGAATCGATATATCATAGCATTGATAAAAGGTACACAGGTCCGCGATCATAGTATGTTTGGACTACATTATCGTAAAATGCACAAGTTAGTGGTCAGTACAAAAGTTAGACCTCAACTGCAGTTAACTAACTGCATATATAAAGGGCTATCACATGAAGATAAGAATAATATAAAGGGACGTGCTGATCCCTGCTTCTGGAGAATGTTTTGATCCCTAACGCTCTTTTATGGACATGCTATTCTGCCATCCATCTTATCCAGTCCCACAACCCACTAGGCCTGAAATGAGACGACAATGTGTGGGTGTGGATGTGGGTGTGCAGACTATAGAATGATGGACCCTGTATGATTAATATCTTTGATACCCCTACTTAGAAGAGTTTGTAGGGGCGGCATATATATTATTACTGTTAAACAGGTATAAATATAATATGAGCTCTGTGCACTATGAACGTCTTCGGTAGAGGAGCAGAGTGGGTGCACTTTGTGGTAGGAAGCTGGGGGGGGGGTGGAGAAGAGTAGCAGGGGCGACATAGTCTTTGTGCTGGGGTAAGCATTCTATCAATTACATCCTTGAATAATGTGCCTCCTAGAAAGGACCTTCTTTGAACTCCTTTCCTATTCTCTCCATCCTCTTAAAATCTTATCTCAAAGGAAGGTACGCCTTAAGGCGGTAATGATCTACCCATACTAACCCCATCCTCTCTCCTTGTGTGTCTGTCCTATATTGTACATGTAAAGGGTAGAGATGCAGATTGGATCACCACCCTGACTCACACTGGGTACTGTATACTGCATGGCCGCCCTCTGAGTGATCTACTCCCCCTGCCTATACATAGTAGAAGAGACTTTTCCTGCCTGTACTTTGCCCATGACCAACAACGTATTCCCACCACACAGCTCTCTTTCATAGGCTTCAATTAAGACAGGAAGTAGTTCTGCTGATATGAACGTATGACAGCTGATAGGATGGAGATTGGTAGATTGTCTCTGAAATTAAGTGTTATCCAGGAAAAATTCTTTCATCTTGGCATAGCAGTGGGTTTCACCAGACCCAGCCACATTAAAATGGTGGACTACCTGCATGGGTATGAATGTACAGGTAACTAGCGGGGTGAATTATTAATCAATGGAATAATCCCCCCCCCCCTATTCACAGCGGACTTTGTAGAGCAACTGGTACTACTCTTATATATGTTATCAGTGATAACTCACTGATAACTAGCTGCATCAATGGCTTCGTCCATTGGATTTTCTGCAACCTCGGTATAGTCAACGTTAATCCCACCCTCGTCATGCATGTCTTCGAGAGACACCGCACTGCTAATGCATGAGCAAAGTCGGTGCATTCCTTTCTCTTTCTAGATAGTGACGAACAGTCAATCAAGGACTGGTACAGGCACTCAGTCATTTAGCCAAATCTGTTATTGATGAGATGGTTAGGTCTCTTCAGAAACTAGGTCGACTAAGCAATTGTGGGTAGTAGACTGAGATTGTTCTTCACCTTACTCATGTACTCGGGCCTACACAAATTAGAGAGAGTGGAGAGTGAGATGGAGAGTGAGATTGTTTGACAGTAGGCTATCGTCTAATACCAATAATGGATCCTAACCTGGTAGGAGAGGAATGAGAATCAGGTCAACCCCGTTCCAACAACTCACTGACGTCAATAGTAATAGGTAGCTGGTTAGGTGCAGGTAATGGTACTAGATTAGACAACTCTGAGCATGTGCTCTGAGCTATTACTTATCATATTACACGTAGCACTGCCTTCATAAATGACGTTACACACGTGTACATCATAGCATCATAGAATTGTTGGCGACATCACAACCGTGCAATTAGCTCGCCCTAAAGGGTAAACAGTTACCTCCTTTAACAAACAAACCATCCTTCCGACCACCGATTCCCACCCTTAACAATTCCCCTGCTCTCACGTCACCAACCCACCCCATCGTGCCCAGAGACTGTTTGGTCCCCGATTGGTCCAGAAATGAAACAGTGCCGGGCGACGATCGATCCACACCGGCCGCCGCTCCCAGTGTGCCGCAGGCAGCCAGTGGTAGAAGTGTAATTAGGTACCAGTTGTAACGCACCCTACGGTCTTCCACTCCAGCCAATCCACCCAGTCTCCTCCTACTCCCCCCACTTCTCACTCTACTGTATCTATTCCCTAATGCCCATTGTCCTAAAAACATTCTGCCCTCCTTTCCTTCCCGTCCATGCCCTTAGCCTCCCCCTTTTCATTGTCACGTCGTCTTCCTCCTCTATTCGTGTATCCCCAACTTCCCTATACTACTACCCTGTCTCCTTGCCATAACCCCCTCACACATACCGCCCCGCCCGCCCCATTGCCGTCATCATAACTCGTCGTATACATCCAGTCACTGTCGCCCGACGACCCTGGCACTAGAAGGCTAAACCAATCAATCACTGGCCGCCTCGTACAGTGCCACCAGGCCGTACCAATCGATGAGTGATGAGTAGGACCCGGGCGGTAATCATGTCTGAGCGGAACGCGGCACGCGCTCCCTCCACCACCACGTGCAGGCTGCTATAGGACTCAGTATGGAGGCCTAGTGGAGCCGCCATTTTGAATTTCGCTGGTTGAGGTAAATCTCACTGATAAACATACCATGATGAGTACCTACTCAGTATGGAGGCCTAGTGGAGCCGCCATTTTGAATTTCGCTGGTTGAGGTAAAGCTCACTGATAAGACAATAATACCAAGACATACCATGAATGAGTACCTTGTCCCAGGTTAACATCCACTTCCAGGGACATGCTGGTTCCACGTTATCAGTTCTTATTAGTGTGTGTCGCCGGAACCAGCTCCAGACCAGCTAGTGGCCAATAGCAGAGCACAACCAGACCCCCTCCCCCTCATCCACACCCAATCCTCCTGGTTCTCTTTTACCCACTTAGTGTCAACATTTATTTACCTAGAAACAGTGAAAGGTTGTTTGTAAATACTACCAGTGTTACTACCAGTACGTGGTACATCTACACCAAGTTGGTCACTGTATTCAAAATATTAACAACAGGCTGTCATAACATACTGACCACACTGACCAAACGAGGTGTATATCCGGGGGGGGGGGGGACTGACTCTTTGTAGGTCACCCTCAACTGCCACCCTACCGCCCTATCTCCCAGTCTGACCGCCCTACTTCACTGATAAGCTGGACATTGACTGCCCCCTTTTTCCACAATCCCAAATATTGACTAGACCGCCCCCCCCCCCCCTTCAAGCCTATACCCTCCACCAAGCTGCCTATTGTACTCATGTATTTGTATGGATCAGAATTTTTCATTGTCCAGCACTGATTTTTTTTTTATCATTTTCATGCTCTTATATATGGTGTATAAACAATACACTACTTTCACGATTGTGCTATTAGAGATCTAATGACAATCCACCACCCCCCTTTTTCGGGGTCATGTGGGAATCCACTGCCACCGCTCTCGAGAGTTGGGCTGCAGTCGGTATCCATTTCTGGGGCAAGTGCCTGGTGTATATCTCACTTATGTCACACTTGACACCCACTCAAAACATTCACAACCTGGGCAATGGGGCAGGGTGTGTATGCCCAGTGGACCACATCAACTTACAACAGCTATACGCGATACCTGTGCTTTTCCATTGTCTTTCCAACCAAGTGTGGTATAACTATAGATATCGAAGTGTCTTCTGACCCACACTGTTAGGAAGTAGGGGAAACACGTAAAAGGGGCAATAACCAAGTGGCCAGCGACTTTTTTCTAGCCGACGACCCTGGCACTAGAAGGCTAAACCAATCAATCACTGGCCGCCTCGTACAGTGCCACCAGGCCGTACCAATCGATGAGTGATGAGTAGGACCCGGGCGGTAATCATGTCTGAGCGGAACGCGGCACGCGCTCCCTCCACCACCACGTGCAGGCTGCTATAGGACTCAGTATGGAGGCCTAGTGGAGCCGCCATTTTGAATTTCGCTGGTTGAGGTAAATCTCACTGATAAACATACCATGATGAGTACCTACTCAGTATGGAGGCCTAGTGGAGCCGCCATTTTGAATTTCGCTGGTTGAGGTAAAGCTCACTGATAAGACAATAATACCAAGACATACCATGAATGAGTACCTTGTCCCAGGTTAACATCCACTTCCAGGGACATGCTGGTTCCACGTTATCAGTTCTTATCAGTGTGTGTCGCCGGAACCAGCTCCAGACCAGCTAGTGGCCAATAGCAGAGCACAACCAGACCCCCTCCCCCTCATCCACACCCAATCCTCCTGGTTCTCTTTTACCCACTTAGTGTCAACATTTATTTACCTAGAAACAGTGAAAGGTTGTTTGTAAATACTACCAGTGTTACTACCAGTACGTGGTACATCTACACCAAGTTGGTCACTGTATTCAAAATATTAACAACAGGCTGTCATAACATACTGACCACACTGACCAAACGAGGTGTATATCCGGGGGGGGGGGACTGACTCTTTGTAGGTCACCCTCAACTGCCGCCCTACCGCCCTATCTCCCAGTCTGACCGCCCTACTTCACTGATAAGCTGGACATTGACTGCCCCCTTTTTCCACAATCCCAAATATTGACTAGACCGCCCCCCCCCCTTCAAGCCTATACCCTCCACCAAGCTGCCTATTGTACTCATGTATTTGTATGGATCAGAATTTTTCATTGTCCAGCACTGATTTTTTTTTTATCATTTTCATGCTCTTATATATGGTGTATAAACAATACACTACTTTCACGATTGTGCTATTAGAGATCTAATGACAATCCACCACCCCCCTTTTTCGGGGTCATGTGGGAATCCACTGCCACCGCTCTCGAGAGTTGGGCTGCAGTCGGTATCCATTTCTGGGGCAAGTGCCTGGTGTATATCTCACTTATGTCACACTTGACACCCACTCAAAACATTCACAACCTGGGCAATGGGGCAGGGTGTGTATGCCCAGTGGACCACATCAACTTACAACAGCTATACGCGATACCTGTGCTTTTCCATTGTCTTTCCAACCAAGTGTGGTATAACTATAGATATCGAAGTGTCTTCCGACCCACACTGTTAGGAAGTAGGGGAAACACGTAAAAGGGGCAATAACCAAGTGGCCAGCGACTTTTTTCTAGCCGACTCGACAAAATAAAAGGATCTTAGAAAAAGAAAAATGAAAGCATTCACCATGTGGCAGAGTCTTCTCTTAAGTGCACCCTGTCGGGATTGTGGAATCAGTAATTGATAGAAGTGCGAGAGGAAACCGGGGTATTAAATGAAACAGTCAGAACAAGACAAGTACTGACTATATAGGGGGGATTGGTTCCTGCGGATTGGAGGAGAAAAGGGAGAGAACAACTCAAAGATGGGGAAAGAATGTAAAACCAGTTAATCTGCTATTGTTATTGACCTACATACAGTGTGTGAATATGATACACAGGACAAGATGTTATTGTATAGATGCTCTGTATAAGAAGCTGGCACATAAAGAGTGTAAGTAGCACTGTAGGAGTCCGTGGTTAGTGCGTCATCAGTATGCAGACAGTGCTGAACCACGGCACGATAAGAGGTCATCAGCCTGAGACTGACGCTACTGGAGAAAGCTGACTTCACAGAATGGACCTGTGTGTATGGGGGAGGGGGAGGGGAGGCAGCCCTAGAGGAGACAGACATGTCGTGGGGTGGGTGAATGGTTGGGAGCGGCAGACGCCTCCGTCCGGTCGGCCGTCAGCGTGAATTGGTCGTCGTCAGCGGATCAATACTAGTACCGCCTGACGACACCGCACGGCGCTGCCTCCACTGGTCGCCAAGCAGGTGTAGACCGGGGGGGGGGGAGGAGTATGGTAAACAAGGACAACCCTGATCACCTCCCCACTGCTACTTCGATCCACAGAATCCCTTCAAAACTGCACTGTTCCCTCATCTAGGCTCCCTTACTTTAATCACTATTGGACCAATCTTCCTCTGTGTTCCTCTTTGGATTCCCTCCCCACAACCTCTTCCACCCCCTTGTCTTGTCCAAAGGAATACTAAACCCTACCTTCCTCTCTCATCCTTTCTCTAACACGGACGTAGGAAAGGGTGACACTGGGGCGTACAGGCATATTGAGATATCAGGGACCTCCAGTATATATATACAATCCTACATGGAATTTTTATGTCTTCTTTCCCACCTCCATAGAAATCAGCTTCATTACTAATGGTTCGATTAGGCTGCTGCTTAAATGACGATTTAACGCTTGAGGCAGGTTTACTTTTGTTGAAAAGGATTATTGATGGGCTTGCATATATGCATGCTTGGTGAGATAACTAAGGGTAGTCGGAATACACCAATAGTAATACAACACAACCTGCGTCAACATAGAACAATTACTCATTTACTGTCAATCCTGAACAAGTGCAAAATCAAAATAGAAGTTATTGGTCCACCACTAGACTAAGCGTGCTTACCTGTCTGTCTGGATCTCAACCCTATCCCCGTACTTAAAACACTACCCCTGCCCTCCCTCCTCCACCTCCCTCCTCCCGCTCACACGCCATCCTATTGACTTACGTTTTAACTGCCACCTGGTGGCCGGCCAAACACTTAGTGGCGGAGATGGGCAGGGATCAGAGGATAGCTTACATGAACTGATGGTAGATGGCACTACCCGACTACTGCTGATGCTGATGCTGATGCTGCTGTTGAAAGATACGGCAGGAAATGAGGCGGTGTCCTAAGATATACTATAGGGCATGGGGCATAGGACTTCCTGGTGAAAATGCCATACACATGACATCAACAAAATAAGTTATCATGAAGACTAGGGAAAATGGAAGTGAGTATAGCTCACAGTCTAGATTTATGAAATAAAAAGAAAACTAGACCTCCATGAAAGTAATATTCAACTCGGAAAAGTTATAGGAGCCACCATGAATTAAGACTTACTAGGGAGTGCAAAAATGTCACAAAAGTTGATATTATTTGGCTAATAAAGCTGTCTAACCAGTGAGGATTCCTATAATGTTTGGGTTCTCCGTGTAGCTTATAACATATAGATTAAGGAGGTATATATATTATTGTATTATCCCCTTTAGATAAGCTGGTATCCGTTAGATAGTGATGGTACACCTGCCATCACTGTAAGGCGATGCATCTTTGCTACAATGTTAAAGTATATTCATTCCATTTGGAAACCTTTTTCCCCACCCTTTTGATGGTGTGTTAACCATAAATGGCAGTGCTGATGCTGATACTTTAAGAATCAAAACCCAAGCTGGTACCACCTCTATCAATATATGTTATTATGGAGATTGAATGATAGAAGAGAGAGACATAGCAAACCCTACTGCTGTGGACATTGGAAGCAGGAGACCATGTATACCAATATTTCCGCCTCTTCCGAGATAGGAGCGACTATGGCGCTTCCCTCTAGTTGAATCTTGGTATTGATATAAATGAGTATGTGGTTGATGTATTGTACTGACTGTGATGGCGAGTCTATAGTCAGTGACCTTACGTCTCCTTCAGACCATAGACTATATTAATGGCAGTTACAGCCGTACAGTCAGCAGCCGGCAGGTGGGAGTTAAAACCGGCTATTGAAAAGGCCGACTTCCGTGCCGCTAAGAGGGTAAAACGTGACCCTGGATGCAACGTCAGAAGGCGGCGTTAGATGTGAGACTACCACCGTTAAAGTTCAGCTTGTGTATCAGCTGCGGCTTATAGACCATTTCAGATCCCTTTTTACTGCAGCTTATTCCGAGGTAGCAGGTCGTCCCATTGGCGCCGCCATTGCTGGAGCTTGTTACCAGCAAGTTCTACTGATAAGAGCTATCAGATGGGTACCAGTTGGCCCCCGAGAGGGCCGCAGTGAATCGTTGGAAGTATCTCACTGGATAATAAATAGTCCTGCTAAGTCCGTATAGGATGTTCCTAAACACAGGATGCGGCTGATGGGCAGTGTTTTCATGCTACACGACCCTTTCATCAGTTTTGACACAACAGATGGCGCTAGTGGCAGCCATGCTACCTTGCCACTCCTAGAGGGGTATGTCAGGGGTATGTCTGGGTTGGACTCCAGTACCTGTAATGGGCCTACATGTTTGTAAAATGGTCTGCCTTATGTTTGGCTCACCATTTTCTTTAAATATTGATAATGAGTATAGCCACACTATTTCTCTGTGTACAACTTTGATTTCTAAGACATGGAGCTCTATTGTACATTGCAAATGGGCATTTTGGTGAGGGGTGTCTGTGCACCAATGGTAAGCCTATGGAGCCCTGGGAATGGATGCTGGACCAGCCCACGTAAGCAACAGGGCTACTGGAGCGCCATCTAGTGTATCAAACTGGTAAAACTAATGTATAGAACAGTCCCAAAAAAATGTCAAGCTCGAAGTGCAGCTAAGCTTTCTCCCAAGGTTAGCTCAGGGTGCGGCTTATACGTGGGGTTTAGTATACTGCTGCCCCCCCCCCCCCCGCACACACACACAGGTAGAGGTAGTAGGGGGATCTGAGGGACAAGATCTCGTGTCAATGAGAACCTCAGAGGGACACAGTCAACAGCCGTGCTCGGGTTCTGAGGTATAGAGAAGGCCCGGCCACTCACAGCACGCACCACCAAATATTACCACACCTACATAGGAAGCACTATAGTCACTGCATACTGTCATGTGCCCCCCCCCCCCCACCTCTGCACCACACCTTGTAGGGTAGGGCTGGCTCTGTATCAATGGGTCAAAATATATGTATCACACCTCTCCAATCATGGTTTACCATAAAGGGATGATGAGTCCTTCCAGCTGCGCTATAACCATAACTACCCGACAGTCCCCATTCCCTAAAGAGAGGACAACTAATGTGGTCGATTATCGTATTCCATGTTTGTGAAGCAGAGATGCCGAGCGTCACACTGACTCGGGGTCCACAGGGATCTTCAATGGGGTAAAGTGATCTGACAGATCAATACTAGGTGGAAGCACTACTCTAGTACTGAACTCTTATGGCGCAGGGTGTGGGGTGTGTAGAATACTGAAGTAGGAAGCAATCCAAATGGAAGATGCGGGGGAGAAGGGGATGTGCATAACGTACAAATTGGCTGGATGTGAACCATTCACTTTCTGATACTCCTTTTGAAATTGTCATACTATTTAGTTAGTGTAAAAAAAAAAGATGTTTTTAAAAATTCCACAACCTTTGTTCAAGATGAGAATGTTGGAACTTGAAATTACTTACTGGCCTTTCAGTTTTCCTTCAGGGAATGAATTTTCTCACGATGAATCACTATTAGTGATGATTTGTACTCGCACCATAGAAACTTTCAGTTGAGTTTGTAAAATATTGACAGGGTACCTAGTTTTGCCATTACCGGTGAATCTGATCAAGTATATATGGGTCTTTACGACAGCAAGAAACAAATATAGTGAGAAGAATAAAGGCTGTTCATCTTGATAAATTTGGTTAAGTTTGACTTCTGTCATGTGAACCCAGTGTGCTGTTACCTCCTATCGTTGTATATCCGAGGTGATGTCAGTCAATCTCACCGTGTCCTTATGTTGTGTCTTTACAGAGTTCGGAGCGGCCGAGCGTGGTTCACAGCACAGCAGGCCCCATGATTGAACCCCTTAGCATTAAGCGCGAGAGCGATAAAATGACGGCGTCGCTCAGTAATCATGACCGTCGGGACGACGACCGACCCCACAGCAAGGACAGCTCATCGAGCAAACAGTAAGTGTGCTTCTTACATGGTATCAGTTAGGGTCTGATCCAATTTCTGACATGATGGTTGACAGGAGCAGCATCTGATACAGTAACACAAGGTGCCTGGTAGGTAGTACTCCGGGTAGTACTACAGGGAAAAATGATTCTAGAAATCAATAAATAGTAAATTGCTATTTGCAATCAAGGAATTTGCCGTGGGGAATATCCATCTACAAGTTCAAATGCATTGATTAGATTTCTGGATTAATTTCAGTGAATTCAGGGGGGGGGGGGGATCGATAAAGGAGAAATTCTGAGATTTTTGTTATTAAATCTAGTATCTAGTTAAACCTGTACCCTAACCTGGTTTAACTCACTTGTTTAGACACACGCCACATTCTGTGATCACGTCGTCAGCCAGTACGAGTAGACCAGAGGAGCCAGGACTGCGGGGGTTCCAGCCATACCGACATGGCGAAGAGTCACGGCCACCCATGCCGCCACACTTCCCCCTGGATCCATCCTCCTACCCCTACCCAGGCGCCTTCATGCCTGCTGGACCCTTCGCTCCACATCCCGCCTTTAGGTAAGTCAGTCAAGAACAAGCAAAAAAATAAAGATTTTTTTTGGAATAACAGGATAAAGTAGAGAACCCTATTTCAAGAGTGAAACAAATTGTACACATTGTGGCTAGAATATGACATGTCTATGAAGAAAGTAAAATCAATTAACCTTAATAGAAATAAGCCAAACACACAGAAAACCTGCCGTCGCTAGAGACTCGTCAATAATGAATATAGACGAGGTTAGGGTGGTCAATCCCTAATGACGACCTAAACTCGTCATACTGAAAGGCAAAGTCGTCATACTGACAATACAGTCCACAGTTTGTCAGGATGACGACCAAAGTCGTCATTTTGACCACCTAAAGTTGTACATTTTAATAGGAATTGTCAATCTTTGGACCTAAAGTCGTCACCGCTGACGAGTTTCGGACCTTCTAAGGTTTTCAGTGCTGCTGCATCGAAGTGCCCCCAAAACAAGGTTATTCCGAGAACACATCACCCCTTGACCCTAAATGATTGGTTGTGTCCAACAGGTTTGAGGATCCCTTCCTACTGGAGCGGTACCGGATAATGACTCAGCAGTCCTTTACTCCCTATACACATCCGGGCATGCTTGGTCCTCCCGGCATGCACCACTTACTGCCCGGCCGTTACCCTGCCGAGCTGCTCGCTGCTCAACACTTACCCCTCGTCTCACCTGGCGCCAAACTACCCGAACACAGGTCACCTGGCAGCGACCGGTAAGTGTGAAAAAAGTAACAACTGATGAATGATCTTCAATAGTTGATGACAGGTGGCAAAGTAATCGGATAAAAGATGTGTGCAAAAGCCAGTGAATGTTTAAATGTTCACACAACAAAGAGTTTAGTAACGTGATGTAGATCTAATGGTATATCTTTAGCAAAATAAATACTATCTTTCAAGCTGTCAGTGTAATTACCATAGATTGTTGCTTTACGTTATACTATACAGACAACTTCCCTTTTCTTCTTATACAGACCTAAATCAGAAGAAGAGCTACGTCGGGAGCGGGAAGAAGCAGAACGGGAACGGGAAAGAGAACGGCAACGAGAAAGGGAGAGACAAGAGCGGGATAGGGAGCGGGAAAAGGAACAGGAGCGGTTACGGCGGGAACGGGAGGAACAAGAAAGGCGGGAGAGGGAACGAGAGCGGGAAAGATTAGAGAGGGAGCGGATAGAACGTGAGCGTGAGATAGAAAGGGAACGTGAGAGAGAGCGGGAACGGCAGCTAAGTTTGGAGAGATTGCGGGCAGCAGAGAGGGAGAATGAACACAGGGTACACTTAAATGACAGACGCAGCCCAGGCAGCAGACCCGAGGATGGTAAGACAAGTATAATTATATGGATGGATATTACCTGAATATGATGAATGAATATCATAGATTCACCTTGATAATTATAAATAAGGGAGATGAATATTTAAAGTAAATTTACCATAAAAAACATAGCATTTAGTAGTTACAAGATTTAATGATATCTCATTCCCAGGTGAATAGATTGATTAGGAGTGCAAAACAACCACCTTTGCAGGTTGATATTATTTAGACTTAATTAAACTAGGTCAATAAGGCACACCTTTGTATTGCGTGAATCCTAGGAGGAACCATAAACCGTGCTGTATGCGAGATACTATGGTAATGGCATGTGATTTCTCTTTACATACATATGTTAGAGTTTCGACTTCTTTGCCCTGGGATTTCTTTATTTAAGAATTAACGTCTCCAACAGAAAATTGCCAAAATAGGAAGATTTTCTCATTTTCCTTGGATGATTGATATTTGTAAACTACAAATAATACCTTCTGCTCCAACTTGCAGCTAACCGTTATGGGTCGATGCTGCACGGGGCACCCCACTTTATGGCAGAGAAATACCGTGCTTCTGCCTTCATGTCACGTGATCAACAACAACATATGGGGTCATTAGTTAAATACGAAGATGAAGTTCGGCAGCGCATGTTCCACGACAAAGAGCGAGACCGGCATATCATGCACCAACAGGTTCGTACTGATGTGAGTGATAAGTATACACCTACATTGTAATAGAAGCAGCATGCCACTGTGATGAAATGTGACCATTTTTCACTACTGTAAAACACTGGGTGTAAGACGCATCCACACAGCCGGACATCCCCGAAGCTGCAATAGACCTTTGATTTGCCTGTAAGCCGCAGCATAGATTCAAAGTACTAAGATGATGGATGACTATTAGAAGGTAGATAAGTGAATAGATGGTCATGATATATATAAATTGCAGTTTTGTGCCCTAATAATCTCTTGGCTAAATAAGCTATTCATTTGAATCTTTCAGTTCCTGCGTGAGCAAGATCTTATTCTACGGGAGCGGGAGCGGCGGCTGGAATTGGAAAAACGAGACAAGTCCCAGCCACCATCACAAACTTCACCCAAAACGTCAGAAGAAGCTGGCAGCCACCATATCCGGTCAGCTGAGTCCAGCTTCCACCGTCCGTTTGAACGACCGGTGACAAATGGCTATGAGCGTAACCACTTCTCTGACTTTGAGCGGCGTGCCATGAATGAGGCTATCCTGGCCCAAGACCGGCACGTCATGCAGAACTTACCGCGCAGCCAGGCAGGCAGCAATAGCCATGTGAACAGTAACCACATGGACAGTAGTCGGACAGTCCCTGTATCTATGGCACCCACCACAGCGCCCACGCCCTATGAGCGCATGATTACAGAGCGCGCTTTTTTAGACAAGCAGCATGAAGGGATCCAAGCCCGGCTTATAGAGAGTGAGAAGACTTCGTCTTCTTCCTCGTCCACGACGAGCCACCACCCACCGCCCCACCTCCACCCACACCATCCACATGGCTTCAACAGTCAGGCACCACCCCGGCCACCACTACCTGCTCAGACAGGGGTACCCAATAACAAATATGACATAAAAACTGAGCGTCTCCCAAACAGTGAGTATGATGTGAGCTCGTTCCACCGACCAACCACCACATCTATAACAACAACGACGACATCAACCCCATCTATGGTATCAGTGGACAGCCAACGTACCGACTCATCAACACAACTACAACAACATCCACATCATCCACACCATCCTCATCATCATTCACAGCAGCAGCAACATCAACAGTCACATCCACATCATCTCCAATCATCATCACAACAACAACAATTACAACAACAACAGTCAAAGCATCTACCACAAACATCGTCAGCAGTGGCAGCTGCGGCAGCAGCAGCAGCCGCGGCAGCCATGTATGACAAGTCTGGTCACATGGGTCAGGCACTCAGTGAGGCAGCACGCTCAGCCACCTTTAAATACGAGGCCATCTCCCCTGTACAATATAGTAAACTCGACCTAGAGGAATCTCGCATTCGGCAAATGCGGCAAAATGGCAGTTACCAGTCCGACCAAAGTGACAGTGAGGAACTGTGTGATGACGATGTATCCCCAGAGGAGAAGAAGAGACAACGACTTCTCATCATTGCTAATGGACCACCTTGTCCTTTGGAAAGGCCTCCACAGAAACTCAAATTCCTCAAACACTTTGGTCTAACGACGAAGGAAAACAGAGGAGGTTGGTATCTCATTAGTAATGAAATGTTCATCTGAGATTATTATTTATGTAAAATTACTTTGAATGTAAAAACTTCCATAAATAATACAAAGCCAGTGAATCCTTAAAAAAGTGACGTAATACCTCATGCATAACATGTAACCCTTAGTCAGCTCCATCCTATAGGACTCAGCATGGAGGCTTAGTGAAGCCGCCATTTTGAATTTCCCTGGTTGAGCTAAAACCCACTGATAACACATACCATGATGGGTAGCTTGTCCCTGGTTAACACTCACTTCCAGAGACATGCTGGTTTCATCTTATCAGTTCTTTCCAGTGTGTGTCGCTGGAACCAGCTCCAGACCAGCTAGTGGCCAATAAGGCACAGCTCAGGAATGATATTCAATTCAGGCTATTGAGGTTTCTCATAATACACTCTGTTCTTGGAGGTTTCCTGTTAATTACCATAATTAGGTCAGTCAGGTGACCTGCTCTGGCCAATGGCATTGGTCACATGACTGATCTACTTATGGTAATTAACAGGAAACCTCCACAAACAATGTATTATGGGAAACCTCAATATCCTGAATGCTCTACGGTAGCACTGTGTTATACATATATTTCCTTGCCTGTAAGGCACACCCTGACTTCAGCTGATCCTATATAAGTCTTATGATATAAGCAGGGTATCAAGGTACAATGATAAAACATGTAAAGGAAATACACCTTTGGTGTTACTATGATTATTAGGTACTCTTTGATGCTTGGTCATGATTATTTTATCATAAACGCGAATTATGCCGTATATCAACCAAAACTTCATAATTTTTATTTTGTCTTTCAGACCTTGACTTTGAACAGCGGAAAAAGCGGCGCAAGATCTACCGTGAGCGGTCGGTGAGCCCAGTGTGTGTAGAATCAGACTCAGAGCGCCCTACATCACCACACCAACTGGTGAGCACCATCCACCCCGACACGCTGAATCGTGAAAAGGACTTCAAATTTAAGGCTTACTTTCTCCATGCTTTGCAGCTGGAGTCAGTCACACCAGAGCGAAGACGACGTGAGTTCACCATATCATTGCAGCAATTATAGTATACCTTCAAATTGATTGATAAAACTTAAAAGATTTCTTATCTATAAAATTTAGGTCTTTTGTTAGGTATTTTAAGCAAAAACTTCCTGTCACGCTGTGTGTCTTATCTTTCAAATTACTCTCAAAAGATTTAGGGGCAGAAGGATTTTCCAGTTTAACAGGATTCAACTTTTAAGCCAGCTGAAGTAATACTAGGTAACATGATTTTGATGATCCAGTTTTGCATATTTCAGAAATGGAGATTATCCGGTCAGCATGTGATAAAGAGAAGCAGCGTCGGTTAAAACTTAAACCACTACAATTAAATAATCTGCAGCAGCCTGAAGCACCTACAGTACCAGCCGCACCCACCAAGTCTCAACACTTACCGCAACACACAACAGGTAAATATATCAGACGTCAGTTTTCTCAAATCAAACACTGGGATAATGTTGGATTTGTCGAACAATTTATCTTGTGTTGGCTTTACCATAGGACGTGGTATAGAATAAATTAAAATAGACTAATATCTGCATTGAAGAACAACAAAAAGTTGTACTAAATGTTATATACTTGTATCCAAATGGAAAGATCTTCATTTGGGAAATTTTTCAGATTAAACAATGCATCCTCTGTTTCCCCCCACAGTTCCCATTACAGGCGTCAAGAGGCGACACTCAGAAATGGATGACTCCACATCCCCGTCCCAACAAGTGGATCCCCCGCGCATCTCTTTAAGTCAACTACAGGAGCGCCACCTGGCAGGACAACGGCACAACACATTACTTCCCGTCAGGCCGCCTGCCATCCCACCAGTTCAGACATCCGTCATCCTCTCACAGCCACAAACCCGACCCGCAGAGACGAGGGCAGTCATCTTCCCAATGGACTCTCAGGACGCCAAGCGTCGAGTTATCAGCAAAGAGTTTGCTCAGGAATTCCACGAGTCTGTTCTCAAGACTACCCGTCAGCAGCAAGAGCAGTCCAAACGTGAGCAACTTTGTTATTTTTGATTCATATATGTCTTTAAATGTTACTTGATAGTAGTCATGTTTAACCGTGAATTAAGTGTCTTTTATTGTATGATTTTTAGAAGAATGTCACATATGATATGGTCACACAGTAGAGTGTTTAATTAATTTATGTTGAATATGGGTGATTCAGTGATCAATATAAAATGGCTGTTAAATTCAGTTGATAATAGTGAACATGTGCTTACAGATGCTCGTAATGGTGATGAGGTGCGCTACCACATTGACGACCCACCAAAGCGTGGTCCCAGTCTGCTGTCGTCTATGACACCATCAGCATCAAACCCAATTCACAAAGGTGTCAAAGAGGAACCCCGACCGCCCAGTGCTACAGGCTCCATCAGTCAATCGAGTGAGCACAGCGCTACAGGAAGCGGCAGCGGTGGTGAGGGAGGCAAACCCCATCACAAAGTGCCAACATCCAATGGGGCCATGCCCTTCCGCTGGCCGGGTATTGAAGCCATCATGGAGTCATACCAGCAGCATCTGCAAGGTATTTTCACTTGAATAATGGCTTCTTTTGTCACATTCGGCAAGACAATTGAATTTTCAATGAACTAAGTAAAAAATAAAGAAGAGATTATATCTAAAAGCTCAGACCAAGGGCCTTAGTAAGGTTCGTGTTTGGTAGCAACTACATGTAGATTGTAAAAGGGAAAATGTATATGAGAAACTCTACATGTTTTCTCTCTCTTGGCTTCCACAGATCACCGAGATGAAAAGCATGTCCTCTTGGATCAATGCAGTCACCTTAAAGGCAAGAATGCCGAGCTCAATAAAATGGCAGAACGCCTGTCAATTAGGATGTCGGTAAGTTTCCAACTGTAAAACAGCTCCCTATCTTGAGTCTGATCCGATTCCCTTTCTGTACTGTCATTCTGATATTCTATATATCTAAGGCATTTCATTATTAACTCGAAAGACGAGTCGGGTAAAAATACACCCTAATTCAGTGCCTCCTAACAGTAGACTAACAGAGAGAAAAAAATAAGATGCTTTTAGCCCTATGTTAAATCCCATAGGTGGTGCAAAAAAACAAATATTCCCACCTCTTTGGTCCGGAGTGGTACGAATAATTGATGAATGTTGATGAATTTGCCGTAATTCGATCCGTCCGCGTGTCTCTATTGTCGTAAAAATGGTCGTTATTTTTTTTTATTTTTTTTTTCAATTATTCACTGTTATAATATAGAAATATGATAAAGAATAGACAAAGGATATGATTTGAATCGATATATATATCATTAAAAAGATAAAATAACTATGTGTTCGCCCTGTCGTTAATTCGCATCACAAAGCCGTGGTCGTGCAAATTGACCCAAATAACCATGGAAATTGGGTCGGGCATGCGCAAATACAGCCAAAATCCAACATGGCGGACAGCGAGACGATCGACTTGGGGGCTATAACAGTAAATAGATAGGGTATATTCGATTCAATTCAATTGATATTGCCAAAGATGCATGGATTATATTCAAAAAGCCATTAATTTCAAGTTAAATCGATAGACTATATCATTTTTCCTTCGAAAATGCTACTTCTGGCAAGGAGGGGTCGCGCATGCGCACAGAACATCAAAATCCAAAATGGCGGACAACGACACGATCGACTCACGGTGCCATGCAAACTGCTGGATTATAACAAAATGGAGGAAAATTACACTGTCTCATGCGTTTTTATGGTTAATATGGATAATTATTTAAGACCTGCTGATATTGTGCAATACTTAACTCGCCAAGAGAGGAGTTATTCGCCAATGAAACATACGAGCGATAATGGATGTATTCTCCATAGGCTTAACCATTGACAGTGAAAATGCTCGAAGAAAACATGAGGTTAGTATCAGAAGGGGCCTAAAAGAAGAGATTAGGTGCCCTTTCGAGTTACTTGCATTGCAAATGCTGTTGTATATTTTACATTACAGCAGTTCCTATTAAATGGATTATGTTAACAATTATGAATTTTATCCTATTTATACATGCCAAGGCCATCTTGAATTGTCTGAACTGCACAATATGGAATTTCAAGGACTGCCAACTAACCCATATTGTTTAATGTTTCAGGACCTACTCGCGTCCAAGACGCAGTCCGAGGAGGAGCGTGCCAGGTACCAACAATCCATAGATGGCCTTAAGAAGTGTCTCAAGTTCCTGCGATGATATTAACTCCCACACAAATAGTATTTATCATATTCTCACCTGGCTGGTTCGTCACGGGCCAGTCGTGGACAGTGGAGTGGGCCAGATCGTCAGTGAGGACTGCTGCTAACTGGGTGGTGCAGGCAGCCAAGGTCATGCAACAGTGACCACTGAAGGCTGGCATACAGACTGTGTGGCCATTACTTGACAGATTCCTCAGTGAACCCAGCCCCAATTTGTACTACTGCATAACAGACACTGAGGAGGTGCGTCCTAACGGAAATCACTTATCCAAGTGCTGATATGGGTAACAAATACTTATTTTGGTCTGGTGTCAGTATAATGATCTGAGACCACTAGACTGAGGCAGGAAACTGCTCGGTTTTCTCAAGAGATGTGAGCTGCTCTCACAACGAGCTCAAAGACTCAGCAGGCGTCACACTCATCAGCGGCAGCAAACTTTATAGAACGATTGAACCAAGTACTACAATTCAGAATTGTCGATAGAAGGGCAGATGAATATTTATCTGGAGAATAATTAGTAATATCTGTTTAAATATGATTATGAGAAAAACTACTACAGGAATTCTGTGATGACCGATATAGTAGTTCTATCACCCGTGGAAATTTTGTCCACATACGCAAAAAGAAAAAAGATTGCCGAGACAAATATTGATCAGGATATGTTCCTGATGTGCAATGAGAGAGGTAAATAAATGTATCAACACATTAAATCAAAATGTTCACTCGGATAGAGGACTACGAAGGGAGATGGGGGGACGCTCCTTCGTGAACAAATAAATGCAAATTACAGGTGGCAGGGCCACCGTCATATGTATACTATGGACGTCACTTTGCACTTTTGCAGGCGCCAACATAAAAAGGCCCGTTCTAATCACTGCCATTAGCCTACCTGACTGCACAATACCCGACTGGATTGTACAGAATACCCCTACTGCCAAGGAAGCTTCAACACTACCCTTGACGAACAGCAAGCACAGCAGCCTCCGCAGCACGTTTACAAAAATACAGATATACGCAGCAGTCACCCTTTGGTTCAGCTCTTGTGCACTTCTCATGTTTTATTATACTGGTTCAGAGGTCAAATCTTCACATCCCCTTGGTTCAAACGACGAATTTGTTCATGTTGTTTTGCATTACACATACATACTTATAAATATATATATACAAATATTTTATATATATATATATATATATATATCAATTAGGATATATATATACAAGAAATGAGAAATTTATTCATAAAAAAGCATGTATGTGTGTTATGTCCTTGAGCGTGTGAAGTCTTCATCATATATTATACCGTTGGGACTTTCCCATGACATTCGGTAAACCATGCTAGATCCGTTGTTGTTTGCTTGGCATTGTATTTGATCGAGTCCTGTGTTGAACATCAAGAGATTCCCCCATTCTGTGTAGCAAATGTGTACATATGCTGAAATGTTTGGACATATATGATGGATGTGTTACTGAAGTTGTTATGATGGTAACTAATATAAAATGTACATTGAAAGATTTCTATAATAGGTTGTCAAATTGAGCAAAATAATGTTGAAGTCTGTATAGAGCAAAGATATTTTGCTGGGTGTTGTTAGAGTCCGCTAGAAGTGATAACATTTTTCAGCTTGTGTTGCCATGGAAAAGTGCAAACTTTAATGGAGTAAGTAAATATGTGCCTGATTCTTATTTATTTTTGTCTGGTTTGTCGGACTGTCCATCCACAAATTAGTGTAAGAATCGCCCAATTTATATGTTAATATATACAATAATAATAAAAAAAAATCGACAGTCGGATTTTTTTAGTAGAAATGTTAATGACTATATATTATCAGTGATACAAATGCTGATAAAAATTCTTCACCCTCCCCTATCAAATGATTCAATGGAAGTGAATTGGTGTTTCTATTTTCTCTTGATAAAAGTACCCTTTTATGTAGACTGGAAAGTTTGTGCTGACAAGTCCTAGGTCATTCTAGATGGGTACAGATCCTTTTCTACAAAAGTAGAATACATTCCAACTCTACAAAGCCAGCTATGTGGACAGGAACAAATAAACAATTGATCAACTATGTACATTATGTTTATTGTCGTTTTAGATTTATTATATACAGACAGAGGACACTCCCTTGGAGAGTAAAGGCTAATTATAAACAATTTACTTCTCTTTTTAAAAGTCCTTAGGTTATTTGCATTTCAATCCCCCCCCCCCCCATTGCAGCAAAACATCTGGTGCCAAGTATGTTTACCCATTCGAACTAATGCCCACACATAAATGCATATCCCCATAAATTTTTTTCTAAATCTTAAGACTAGAAAAATACCAAAACAATACTTAATTTTGTTGATGAATTTCACTTTGAGTACTACCGTAATCTCCCACGTATAAGGCGCGTCTTATACACCAAACAAAATGCTGCTGAGTCTTATACGTGGGAGGGACATTGCCTTGAGTTTGGGGTGCGCCTTATAGGGGGGGGGGGTATTTTTACTATAGAACAGTACTAAATTAACAAAGATCTGCCCTTAGGAGTGCGCCTTATACGTGGGACAGGCCTCCCTGAGTTGGGGGTGCGCCTTATACGCAGGAGATTACGGTAGGTATGATTTAGACAATTTCCTTCGCACATGTGTGCACTTATTAGGTCAGATACAGCAGAGATTATGTTTTGTAAGCACCTATAAGTGTTTTATAGCATACCCAATGAATTTCACTATTAGCAGTAGCTGCTCCATCCAGAAAGAAGTCCATGACCTTAGATCCCTTTATAGCCACTGAGTGCATGACTTCATACAATACTTAATACACTATAAGCTCCACACGAGGCAGTCATTTTCGTCCTGGCATAAGTTAGCTTCAATGTTGTATATGGCTGCCACATCAAGTGCATCATCCTATAATCGTCAATTCAGCGAGTTGGGTCTGTCATAAATGATTACTGTGCAACAACCAGACCAGATCCGAGACTGGTTAAATGCAGGAAAGGTGTAACTCTGAGGGAAGGCTAGTCTTGAGTTGCTCGTGTGGCAGCTCCTAGCACTGTGTTAGCCCGCAGCATGTTCATGTGGTCCAGTGCTTTTGTCAGGAAGGGTCGCACTGTATTCAGCTCCATAAGCGTCAAATAGTTCAGCTAGAAAAGGAAACCTGATTTTTTAATGGTTTTAAATGGTAAACAACGGTGGGCATTTAGTAGTTAATTCCTGTTCGTCTCTTCAAAGTAAATCACTATCGCGCAAATGTTAAACTGTCTTTTCATATGTTAATTGCTTACAGGATTCACACCAAAAGGGGTAAGCGGCACCTACTACACTGCGAGAAGCGCCCCTTGTATAATCTTTCTACAATACAATATAAATCCATTGAATGTTATAAGTAGAAAGCAATATTTATCAAAAATCAAGTTACACTGCTTGTGACTCAGGGGGATTTTAGCTTAAATTGCGCTACAGATTGGAAGATTAATTGTCACCTTAGCATGAGTGGAATCGCTCTTAACAAAAATGTCGATAGAGCTCCGCAGTTTGGCAATCCTCAAGTCCCAGATGTCCTTAACTAGTGTCCGGATGTCATCTGCACGTGGTATATCATCCATCGCACTGAATATTGAAAGTACATCAAACTGCTGTAAAAATCCTTCTCTCTTTTGCTCTAAAATGCTTCTGTCAAAAATGCCTACTAATCAGATATTTACTAGATCTATAATATTGACTAATATGACATAACAGACATCTTTTAACAAAAATGTTTCTATTTTCACAGAAGTGGCCACAAGTTACCTTCCCATGAGTGGATATACAAATTTGAAAAACCTATTGCTAGAAAGAATAACATGAGGCAATTTCTGGGTGAAATGACACTGGAGGTAGAAAAAAGGATGCAGATGTACTTGCAGTACTGGGAAAACCTGAGTATAAGAAAAAAAACTCTTAAACACACAGATTGAATCATCACTATACTTACCATTTCAATAAGAGTTGTGTTACCTCCATGTAAAATGGATTGGGCATTTCAGTAAAGAATTTTGATTCAATTTCTTCTGTCTTCTTTGCTTCAAGAACATCTAGAAATAGAGTAATCAAAAAGATGAGGTCAACTTGAGGTCATCCACCTGTAGGTCAACTTGAGGTCATCCACATGTTAATTAATGAGGTCCTGGTAAGAAGGTTGTTTTTGGAAAAACCACTGGCCCACAACAAATTTGTCAAAACCACTGGCCATTGGCCACCAGGCCAGTGTTAGTGTCTACCCCTGTCAGAAAGCATTTACACTGTATACCTGTGTGTGTTCCGTTCTTCCACAATACCCACAGGGAACAGATTCTGCATGTGGGTCACTCTACTGACGGGAGACTGGGTCCTAGGAAGACCAATACACATTCAACTTCAATCAGTTCCTTATCTGTAGGAGGAGGGGAGAGGGGAGGGGGTAAGGCCCATATCTGTCTTTGGCTCTAATACACATCTCAGTTCAATCAGAATCTTATCTAGATGAAAGGTGGTAATTAAAGTATTAGTTGGAATACACAACCCAGTCTCCCGTCGTATATCTTTAGGGGCAACCTTGATTTACAACATATAAAAAACAGGGATGAAAGTCACAGAGCACGAAAATCCCTGAAATGGTCCGATATTCGCCTCAAAAACCTGGGTTTCTATATGAATGTATAGGGCCCTGGAACTTCAAAATCCCTGAAATCAGGGAATCCCTGAAGACTTTCATCCCTGAAAAAAAACCTGTGCATTGATCACGAAAATCTGGAATGCTGGCCATAAATGTACACACACCTGCATAATTGGCTTAATTTGCAGTGAATGAATTCAGTTCAGACCCTATCCAAACAAGCACAAAAATGAATGGGCATCACTGCAATAATCATGTTTTATTTTATATCATATTAAGTAGTACCTACTCAGGACCAGTTATGAGTTTTTACAGAGTTCTACTAAACTACCTAACTATTTTATCCACCCAGAACTCATGTAGTATTCTGTGCAGAGGTCTTCTGTCAGTAAGGATACACTGAGTGACCCGGGGATTTCCCTACGTGAGACCTGAAGGGACAGGTGTGCTTTTGAGGTTGTCCAAAAATCACTCTTTTTTGTCCTCAAGTGTGTTTCAAATCTGAATATTGACTTTCATTGCCTCGGAGAAGCTCTTTCTTCTAATAAATCAGCTTCTATGGGTCAGACACCAAGCAGGGGAAGTGGCATTTTTAGGCCTCGTTCCAAGGACCTGATACCTATGTATTTAAACATTGATTTATGCAGGAAGAAATGTTAGTAGAGCCTATATACAGGGTTGTTCCCAAGAGATCCCTGACAATGTCACAAGTATGAAATAAATTCTCATAATAGCGATTATCTTGACATTGGGATGACAGTGTGTGAAACATGGCAAAATATTGTGATAAATTTCCATACCATTCAGTAAAATTGGTGATTTTTACCATAATGGCCTACCATACAAAGGGGTTTTGACCTGATTCTTATTGATACATACTTATATCCCATTCTATGAAAGAATTATGCATGTCATTGTAATGTGCGTTGAGCTATGAACTGCCAATTGACACCCAATGGGCCTCGGACTGAGGCTTGCGGGGCTGTCTGAAGCCCAGAAAATCATATCGAGAAGTGTTTTACAAGTCTCAATCTTGCCAATACAACAAAATATGTGATCTGAAAATTCCAGAGGCTTTATTCTGGAATAGACACCACACTTTCTATGAACCTACCCCCATTGTTATAGGTTATTAGGGTATAATATAGAAAATAGGCAAACTTAGCATTAAAGATTGCTACCAGAATGTCAGATTTTAGCGATTTTCAAGTGATATTACGCACCTCAGTTGTAATGTAAACCAATAAAAAAGTGCCTTTACAACAATCTCCCAGGCCTTTTCATTCAAAACACCCTTCCCAGTGCAGGTCTCATCCATGGAAATACTTTTTCACTATATTTAAATGTAACATGGCATGCCATAACTAGTGTGCCCCGGAGGTATTGAGCAAAAAATCACACATATATCTTTAGTGGCAACCTTGATTTACGACATATAAAAAAAACCTGTATATTGATCAAGAAAATCTGGAATGCTGGCCATAAATGTACACACACCTGCGTAATTGGTTTATTTTGCAGTGAATAAATTCAGTTGAGACCCTATCTAAACAAGCAAAAAAGTGAATGGGCATCACTGCAATAATCATGTTTTATTTTATATCATATGAATTAGTACCTAATCAGGACCAGTCATGAATTTTTACAGAGTTCTACTAAACTACCTAACTATTTTATCCACCAAGAACTCATGTAGTATTCTGTGTGGAGGTCTTCTGTCAGTAAGGATGCACTGAGTGACCCGGGGATTTCCCTATGTGAGATCTGTAGGCGTTCTGACATCAGTGCCACATTACCGTAATCTCCCGTGTATAAGCCGCGTCTTATACGTGGGGTTTTAGTTCTCATTGGATCCACAAGGGGGACATCAAGACCTTTCTTTTGATATGTTACATGCCCCCTTAGTCATAATAAGATATAAGGGGGCCCAGGGGGGTCGGGGGGCTCAAGCTACACATAGGTTTTTAAATTTTGAAAATTCATTCAGTAGAACCAAAGTTATTAATTTTTCATTTTTTTGAGAATTTTCCAAAACTCTAGGTGCGTCTTATATGCGCACTGTGTCTTATATGCGGGAGATTACGGTACATAGAATGCATCTCTGACACCGTGGTACTCTGGTCCATGTGATGATGAGTTAAACTGACCAATGAAATGGAAGTAGGTCAAGTCCCGATCTTGTCGGCTATGGGGTTTTCTACCTTGACCATTAGTAATGTTTGATGCTAAATAATGAACAATCAATGGAAAGCTATGCTACAAAATCTTACAGCTAACTTCAGATAGATTAGATTCAGAGCTTCATAGTACTTATGTACACCCAAATATTCTCTAAGTGCCCAAACCCAGACCAAAACAATGCATTTCTATCGGCGAGAAGGTAGCCAGAGCAGTCACTGACAGTGTAGGCAAATATTTTAATTTCATATCAACTGTTAAGAATAGAACAGAAAAATCAGCGGATAAGACCCAGGTAACACATTACCAACCTAAGTTGCATAACATTTAACAGTTTAAATGAGTTTAGAGGGAAAAGATGAGGGACTATATTCTGCAGCAGTATACATGACCGTAGCACTTAGCCTAATCACAGCGTAAGGATATGTGTACAGATTTACGCTATGGCCGGCACTAAGACAGTGACGCACTCCAGTAGAGGGTGGCGCTGTAAATAGTACGACCTGTAGGCAAACTCCTAGAGGGATATGGCGGGAGTGCATGGCTATGTTCTAGCTCCTGTCAGATATCAAATTTCCTTGGGAATCCATGTCACAGTCACATTCGCATTCTTCAAGGCTCGACAAATCCCTGTGCTGTGCCCAGGGATGTAAGTCAGGGTCTATGAAAATTTCTGAAGATACAGATGGAAATTCTCAATTCATTGTCAAATGCTGCAAACCTTTCATACCAGAAAGGAAAATTCATAGGTATGTCAAGCGGGAAATTCTGAAATCAGACAGAATTCTGAAAACTTACATCCCTGACCCTGTGTGCCCAACACCATCGTGAAAAATATTTGAACAGTTGTTTCAAATTATAGTAAATATGTACGTGGACACACCTTTTGGCTTATTGTGTTTTTTGTTTGTTGTTTTTTTTCTTTAGTAAAGAGCTGCCATTTTTCAAGTTTTCAAAAACTTAATCAAATACTTGTAGATCAGGTAACGGTGTTCCAAGTTACGCACCAATGATTCAAGTACTTACCAACTTCCATCCATGTCGGAGGCACAATGTGACATTTTTGCCGTGACTTTAAATTCACTGCCAGCCAGAGAGGAACGTCAACGGGAAGCGCAGGGTTGAACGGCTCTATGTCCCCCTGCAAGTTACAGCACATTGATATTGCAGCAAAAATGTTTGCATTAGAGCATCTTCATTTATAATAGTATGCCATAAAACGGGACTATTCTGACCAGTTTTCATTATATTACTACTCCCCTAGTGTCTCTGTCCACGTTAAATTAACATGAAAAAATAATCGTGACCACATATTCTAACATGTTTCTATTCACATTCAATGATTCATTCAAGAAAGAGCATATTGTGAAGTTCAATTAATATTTTTTCCAATCATAAATAATTACGTAATGGTGCATAACCACAACATATCATTATTTTAATGAGGTCTTAACAATATCTTAAATATTCATAATTATTATCATTAAGAATGTATAACTATGTACACAACGCCATGGATCATGAACTCTATACCACCGCACGTGTTCCTACACTTGACATTCCGACCAGACATGTTATGTAACACCATATCGCACGGACACTCATTAACATGCACACACAGCGCCCCTGGAAGCACCGACGTCCGGTCAATCACTGAGTAACATGTATAGACTGTCTAGTCCGCGCTCCGATTATATATTCCCTTGTCACTGCTCATAATTGTATCTTAATTACCATCAACGCCAAAGCTACATCATCTGTACCTGTACCTGACTCCTCAGCATTAAAACCTTGGAACTTATGTCACCCTCACCTTGGTTCATATTTAGTTTCCCCAACCTATAAGCATTTTCCGCTCCACAATATATATGCCCTCCCTTCTATGCTATAAAGCTTGTTTATAACAAATTTTGTACCAAGAGTTTCGTTATAACCAATTTTTACTGTACAAGTAAAACCCCGCATATAAGCCGCACCCTTGGAGGTGCTATAAGCCGCATAAGGGGGCCTGAAATGGTCTATAAGCAATTACGGTAAGCTTATCAAAGGCTGACCATGATCACTGGGCCAGTCTGGATTCGGCACATCTCCCTTCCAAATTGGATGGATTGCAAGGCAGACAAATTGGGCTATCTGAGACAGTTGAAAAAATCACAAAATTCCAAGTATTGGTGGTTAAAAAAGTGCTCACAAGTCCATATGAGCACCCCTTTTATCCAAGCTTTCTCTGACCCTCTAGTTTTTTTTTTTAATAGAGAGTATTATTTTTTGACAACGGGGGGGGGGGGGGGCAGATATGTCAAAAAGATTTTGCCCCCTCCCTGGAAGGGTCAAATTCGCCCCCCCCCCCGGAGAGACCGAGATTATAGTGGGAAAAATTTGACCCCCCCCTCAAGTCAAGGGGTTGAAAAACTAGTACTAATGATTATTTTGTCTAATGGTGTGGTCACTATTTATCAACAGAGCGAAACCCACCACGCCCTCTGTCAGAGGGTGTGATGGGTTTCGCACGGGTCGGATGCATGAACATTTCTTACGCCCCCCTCTATGTCAGTCAAAACTTTTTGTGCCCTCTGCGGCAGAGGCATGGAGAATTTCCGTGCCCCTCTTGATCGATAGTAAATAATGGGTGTGTCCCCCTAAAATCGACATGGGCTATTTTAGGACATGGGACATGAACAATTTCTTAAAATTGACATGGTGACATGAACATGACTTATTTTTGCTCGAAGGGGGGTCAATTTTTTAACCCCCCCCCCTGAGAAAGGAGTCAAAAGCTCGAGCCCCCCCCCCGTCAGTAGGGGTCAAAAGTTTTTAGCCCCCTCCCCCCCCCCTAGTTGGATCGGCGCCCAACTCACATACAAACGAAGTGGCATTAGGGTATCAAACTGTGACTACCCCCCCCCCCCGATAAATGATGACCACTCACTAAATATAAAGATTTATACCGGTAGATCTACTTCTCAGTCTTCTGTACTGTAGTGTGTAGCCTAGTCACAAAGTAAGAGTAGAGCAGGGTTACGCTCTTTGCTGCTACGTACCCCTATCAAATATATTTTGTCTTGGGAGAAATTAGGAACGATCCTGATTTTCTCCTTCTCTGCTAGGAATTCGACTTCAGCTGGATCCATAACAATAAATAACAAAATCCCACAATAAAGAGAATCCACTTCGTGACAAATTTCGCGGGAAGTGTTTTTATTGGACCGGAAATGCGTAGTCCCATGCGCAGAAGGTTCATTTTCAGAACCAAGATGGCAGCCTACATGTTCCGAGGTCGCGCCGGGAGGGTTCTGCAAAACTTGAGCCGCTTCTCAAGAGACAGGGTGACTATACAGTTCATCATCAAATACTTCAAAACATTGACTGTCAAAATATGTAGATGCAGAAGTATGACATACAGCACCCTCCAGTGTAAACACCCCTATAAAGCATCCACGAAAGGCCAAACCAACTGTCAAACTCAGAAGACTGAGAAGTTGACATTGAAAAGTGACAACAAAGTCTGTTTATAGTAGGGAGGCAAAATCTCAAAAGGCCCTTAGAAATCACCTTATGAGGGACAGAATGTTAGGGTAGGGACCCCAGAAAAAAATGGAATCTGTTAGATACCACAGTTGACTAGTTCTTTTGGATAGAGCCTGGGCAGGGAAATCTAAATCTTTTAGAATTTTGTTTCTATCTATCATAGAACCACAGATATGATGAAATATATGTTGTTAAATCCAAGGATCTGCTACCCATACATTTCTATTATAATAGAGCTTAAAGGTTGTGACCAAAGAGATCCAAAATCTAGGGTTTTCCAAAAATCCTAGTCCTAGATGGATATGTATGTGACCTAATTAATCAAGTAGTCAAATGACCTTTTGACCTTGACCTTTGACCTAGATCTTACTCTCGGAGGTCACTGAGCTGGATTCAATCAGCAAAATTCTTTGAGAGCATGGGAGAGCATCGTCCGATTGTTCTGAATTTTTTTACAGTGCATATTGAGGTAAAGTCCAACCCAACTACTGAGTAGCAACCAGTAGCATTAATAACTTCATGGTTTGGGCATATTCTGAAAATTCTATGTTTTTAACAATATCCAAATGCAATTTTTTCTCACATGGAAATACTTGTGTTATATATGGTTGGATAGCCCTTTCTTTTCTCTATACATATGACTATTAACCTGTAAAAGGTTGCTAAAGAGCACTCCCTGACAGAAGAGGTTCTACAACAGTGTCTGGGGAGTCTGCCTAGGCCCCCTGCACAGCTTTCACTGCAATTTCCTAAGGGGCGCCCCTAGTGGATTCTGGGGTCCCTAGTTAGGGGTTGGCATCCATGCCAGACTTGAAGTATGGTCCATACTGATCAACGTTGGGGTGGATGCCATGCATACAAATCGTTTTTCTCTAAAATAGGGCCCGATAAAGGTACCGGTAGCCATTAGAAAAAAAAATCCTTGTTTTTGCCATAACTTTGCAGCCAATGATGCTAGACATTCATTTGAAGTGTCAACTAGCACATTTTCAGGGTCTAGGAACTCATTGGAGACATCCTGATTTTTCTCAGATGCATGCTAAGCCTAATTTAGGACTATTTAAGGTCACCATTACCAGAATTCACTGATTTTGCAATAGCTTCGCAAATAATGCTCATAGACATTCATTCAATGTGGCTATATCCACATTATCAGGGTCTATAGGAGTATAATAGGTGCATTGTTTTCCCTCCCCTATCCATATCTATCTGCCTATCATAGGCCTGGACAAGGAAGCCATTGCCGAAATTGATGGTTTTCATCATATCTTTGCTACTAGTGTTGGTAGACACTCATTTCATGTGGCTGTATCCACATTCTCTGGGTATAGGAACATGGTAGGGGCATTTTTCTTCCACTCCTTTACATATTTTGCATATTTCCTTACTATCATAGGCTTGGGCAATATTCACTGAAATGGAAAGCCATGCATTGCATATCGTATCAATATCCTTGTTTTCACAGTGAAGAAACAAAATTGAGAGACCCTTTCTGTTTTATGTTTGGCATAATTGAAGTCTAATTATGATCCTGCATAGCCATAGTTCTGCATTGTTTCATGGTTCTTAAACAAAGCCCTATATAATCTTTATACCTCAACTGTTTCTTTGACTCATCCATCTCGCTTGAGCATTAGTGCACTCTGAAGTTGGCATTTTTGGCCTCCAAAACTATCATCACCCATAATCAATTAATACAAGCATGGCCGTGGTTTGTCTGGCCCTGCCAATGGGACCAGGCAAATAAAAGAACACTTGCTATCCTTTGATAAGAGTAGGGGATTGAAGCCCCGGTAGCAGTTTTCCCCTCAACCCTCCCCATAGATGCGGTCATTCATCTCATAGATTCGGTCATTCATAGATTCGGTCACTGCTGTGTCGGTCAAGCAGCATATAAATACCTGTCTAGCTGTTTGGACAAGCAGCTTTTAAAAACCTGTCCCAAAAGAAAAGAAAGGACTTGACCACAGAAATGTCTGCTAACTTTTAAGTGCTATTAGTGGACGTAAAATCATCCAAACCAACCCAAACCAAAGCTGGCAATGAATGACTCGTCCCTTATAGTACTCTTCCCTAGGCTCTAGTCCATAGTCGGATCAACACCGTCAATATTAATTATGGTAGTTAAGCAGGAAGTTGAGCCCATCAACTACTAGTCCACCAAGTCCACCCTATGAGGTACAACTATGTCTATGCTATTTTTTAATAGTCTTGCCTTATGCCTCAGGATATCTCAGGACACCTAGATATCTGAATGCATATTTCCTTTCAAAGTCTGTAACGTGTTGTCTTATTTCCTTTCCCCATATAGGTAGTCATTTTCTCTAAGTCTGACACAACCCCAGGATGTGTGTGTTTGGTGGCTACTCGGCACAACTCAACTCTCTCTCACCCCAAATACCGGACACAGCAGCACACTGCGGTTACAGCTACCCGGGCATCAAGTACCTCCTCAACCCAGCTCCAGGCCACGGAGATAGAGGAGGTTGATGATGAATTCAGGTAAATATCTGCTTTCTTAACATTTTATGTTTGACAACAACAACAAATAGATATATAAGAAAAAAAATGAAAAAAAAAATATATCAATGTAGAAAAAAAAGAAAAAGTTCCTGATCATGACTTCACACTTTTCTAAGGGTTGACTGAAAAACGATGCAAATATGACATAATCTATGGCATAAAATACACATTTCTAAATCCCCCTTTCTTGCTTCGCAGGCCCATAGAGATGGTAGTAGACTACCCTATCCAGCATTTTTATTCGATAATAGATTATGCATCAATAAGATTTTGACACAAAATTTGCCAGACATTTCAGGACTTGTCTTCCGAGACGGGCACTTGAAAGGCTGAAGACTGCTGGAATGCTGGCCCATCACATCAATTTTAAGATCCACTCAACCCTCCCCCCCCCAAAAAAAAAAAAAAGAAAAAAAAAGAAAATCAGCTGAGAGGATAACAGAAAGGAACCAAGATGGCTGCACCCTTTGGGATCCATCAGTCCACTGGGACTTAACTTCTTAGACAAATCTATCAATTCACTAGACAAACAACCTAAATCTGCTCAAAAATATGACGCCAAATTTGCTAATATAGGTACCAATATGCACTATCAGCTAAGTTTTTTTTTTCTGACAGCATCTTGCAGAGTGCTTGTACCTAACAGTATAATACAAATCACTTGTTTCCAGAGAGCGTTTTGTACCCCTCACACGACGGTCACTCATCCGCCACGTCATGACACAGAAGAACTTCTTGACGGAAGAAGAGCAAAGCAAATTTGAGAATTTCGCGCTAGCTTTGGACAGTGCCATAATCAACCGCTATCATGGACTACTCAGGGAACTCAAGGTATCTACAATTCCAATGATTAGTGAAAACATTTGTATTGATATAGATTGACATCAACTATATAATCAAAATTATTCACATCCTGTGATAGAGCACGGAATAAAAGAGTAGACGACACATACGATTAAAATTAATGAAATCAGTGTTGCTGAAAACTTTTTATCAATGACTGCCAAAGTAGCCTGCGTCTTGGCACCTGATGCAGACCATTTCTCTCAAACGCAGGCCAGCGTTGCGGTGTCATTTCGGCCACACTGATGAAATGCATCTAGATAATCATATGACAAGAATCACTCGTTTAAGCCTACATACCTGGTGCAATGACTGACTTCTCTTCTTAGAGTTATAAGCCACGACTATCCATTAAGCAACTGCTACAAGGTGATTTGCAAGATCTCGTATTTCATTTATTGCATTCTTTCTTACCCTACCTCTTTCAGACACTATTTGACCCTATTAACCCAGACAAGGAGACACTTAGTACGAGGCGTGTAAATAAGAAGGAACTGTTGGATAATGAGTTCTGGTTGCTACAAAAACTTGGTGGTGTTATGGCCTGTGCCAACTTCCATGAGCTTCCCAGGAAATTTGTAGAAAATGCTTTAAAGGAACATGATGCTCGACATGGCGTTAAGGTAGAATATCACACATGTATGCTATAAATCAACATGAATTTTATTCATATATTCAAACTTTTTTTAAATGTCTCATTGTCGTAAGCACAAATGAAAGCATATGAACAACACACAGAACTGTCATACTTTTCTGTGGAAATCTGTTTGATAAAATCACAAAAGAACTCTGCTTACCAAAATGTGTGCATTGCAGCTTTTTTTCTGAAAGTAAAAATTTGGTTTTCGCAGGTGTCTGTAGACACAGACAAATATGATGTCATGCGTTTCTGGGCACTCGGAAAAGAGACACCATCCACAAGTGTAACCGTATCTCAGCGACTACTGAACTTAATTCTCAGAAGACCTGCACCCAAACCTGTAGACTACTTCAAACGTGTTGTGGTAGCTGTGCGTCTAAAGAAAGATGACAAACTTCTATTGAAATCATTTAAAGAGGTAAGTTAAGGATGTACAAAAAAGATGATGTATTCACAAAACAAGCCCAGTGGAGAAAAATGTTTCAAAATATAGAACACTGTTTCAAAATATTTAGAATACCATTTACAACTCCAGTTGCTCAAATGTAATCTATATCTAGAAATCTGGGACTAATGTAAGACTCTTTTCTTTAGGTACCTGTGAATGCTCTGGAGCAGTTGTTGCCAGATGGAAAGATCCAAATGTCTAAGCTGGACAAGGGTATAGTAACAGCAGCAGGGGCAGTGGCCCTGACTGGTATCCTGGCCAAGGTGGTCACACTGCTGGCACATATGCAAGTAGACTGGACGCTGCTCATCACCGGTGTTATGGGTGCGGTGGGTGTACAGGCATGGACGACCTACAAGAACCGCCACCTGCGGTATGTTAATGACCTGGCTAGAATGTTGTACTTCAAAAACATCGCTAACAACCGGGGCCTGCTTGCATTGCTTGTGGATCGTGCCGAGGATGAACTCTTTAAGGTGAGACTTCTATATATAACGACAAAATCAGTTACTGATATTGAGAATGAAAAGTGAAAGGGGTAATACCCCTGGGGGGGGGGCACTTGAGGATATTTGGAAACCATGTGCGTACATAAACTAGAGGGAAAGGGGGTACTTTTTGCACCCCATGACCGGACCCGCCCTGATCTGTTAAAAGGCGTGCTTTTGGGCTCAATTTGGGCTAAAAGGGGTACAATTTTCAATGGCGAAAGTATTTTTAAAATTTTCCAACTAGAACCAATGTTAGTTGACCCATGACCTGGAAGTGAAAAATTATTGTGACTTCCCCTGTGACATAGCAACTGAGTAAACTCACAATGGTTGCCAAAGAGACACAACTACGGCGGTTGGATACAGCCACGGTTGCCACAACAAGAAGGTAGCTCTGGCAGGGGTAGGAAGGCCACACCCATCGTTCAGTTAAAGTAGAACCAATGTTAGTGCTTAATGTCATTATTTTTTCTTTAATTTCTCAAATTTTGGCCGGGAAAGGGGTACCTTTTTCAGAAAGAAGTCTTTAAATAAGGTCCAGAAAGGGGTGTATTTTATGAAAATAAACCACTGAAAGGGGGCCAGAATTAAAGGTATGCCTTCTTGCATTTCGAGAACAGGGTAAGGGGTACTTTTTCAACATACTTCCCGTCAAAAGGGGTACAAAAGTAATATCTAAATGCAGGTTCGCCATTTACGCCAGGTTACCAACATAAGATTACCTCTGAATCTACTGTGCATCTCTCCTCTCATATAGATCCTTTCTGAATCCTCTCACGATATATATTCCAACGATGGCTAGATCACGCCTAGTGACGTCGGAATGATGCTTGCAATAGACCCTCTGCTACATTTGCAGTGATAACACTTCCTTAACATCTTGTAGTCAGCAGTGCAGTTTAAAATGAAAGATCCCACACATGGCATGTTTATTAAATGAAAATTACTCTTGTGTATCCAGGAGGCGTTGCTGATGTACACGGTGTTGCTGACCACCCGCCCTCCGTCTGCGCTCACCAGGGGGAGCAGTGAGCACCTACCATTAGAACTGGGTAAGTTATCTGCCACATTGGTCTCTCTTTTAATCACATTAATATAAAGGAAAATTAGATGGCACCCATGTATTACACAATCTAAAAATAAAGATTTTTTATTACACACTTGCATTCTACATGATTGCATCTCAAGTGCTACCATCCGGTAATTATGGGTTCAATCCTTCCATAGGGCAATGGATTGCACTAAATGAGAGCAGATTGACTATATTCGTTACCCAGTGGGGACTACTCGTGCAATTTACTTCATTATTACCGGTACATGAAACTCATCAGATTAGCATACAAAAAAAATCTGTGTTTGGATGAGTTGTTCCCACTGGATAATTTTCTTAAAAGGAAATTTCTAGGCTGATTGAAGGTTCACTTTACATGATGTACCCGAATGGACTTTTCATAAAATTCTTGTATCGTGTAGGTGCCATTTCGTCAGCCATCTTAGAACATAAGGTTGAAGACTGGGTGCGGCAGAGGACCGGGCAGGATGTTCGGTTTGACAGTACGGAGGCTGGTCACCTGCTCACGGAACTCGGTATTCTCAGCAAGGACCTGGAGGAGAACCTCCACGTACTATCACTAGACGCCACCATCCGTAACCTTCCCCAGACCCCGCAGAGTCTGGTACCGCGCGCAGAGGAATATGACCTCATAGAAGGCTATGACCGTGATGTCAGTGAAGAGACAGACGAAGAATACAAAAAAGAAGAAAAGAAGCGCAGATTCTTTGGATGGTTTTAAGTTTTAAGGAAGACATGAACAAAGGGTAGGGACTATTGGGGTTTCAATATAGGGCTATGAAAAATAGATACCTTTTGATGTCTCGAATGTTGAGAATGGGGGTTTTGGAATCTTGTTTTATTTCTGAAAATAAAATAAATGTCTATGGCCCTTTTGGTATCCTACATTGGATCGTCAA
Organism: Acholoe squamosa; assembly: GCA_949317995.1. Classification (NCBI taxonomy): domain Eukaryota; kingdom Metazoa; phylum Annelida; class Polychaeta; order Phyllodocida; family Polynoidae; genus Acholoe; species Acholoe squamosa. The sequence goes on along the minus strand of OX439038.1, from coordinate 32,694,699 downwards.
AGGACGTAGGTACATATTTTTTTGGGTGCTCTTTAAAGTAAAACGTGTATAAATCATGTTCTCTTGCAGTCAATTAGACACTGAATCTGTGCAAAATAGTGTTAGTTGTTCATCCACTTTAAAAATGTTTATTGTATACCAACACAATAGGGAAGAGCTACCCAGTCTACCCGAAGGTATGAGGGCAAAGTGAATTAGTAATAAGAGGGAAGGGACCTCTTCCATAAAAGGGGAAAGTAAAATAGGAAAAGTTAATGGGAATTATGTAAGATGGAAATATATTGTCAGTGATTTTTCCATGCGACAAACAACCTTTAAGCTGATGGGCTTACTACGTTAAAACTCTTAAAGTAGAAATAAAGTTACTGATAGACGCACATTATCTCGGGGATTATAAACTTGAGTAAGGTGAATTAGCAATTTAGCAAAACCTGAGTGCTTTCCATTATCGTAGTGATATTTCACTGTGCTTAAATTTCAGTTCTGTATAAAATGTACATTCAAATGTAGGTAGCAATTTGTAATTCTGTAGTATCTGTAAAGCAATGCATATGTAGACTGCCTCACACGAAAAAGGAATGTAGGGATTAAATGAAGTGGACTGTTTATGCATGCAAGAAATTGTTATAGAAACTACGGTACTCTAAATAAGCCATACTCCATAATGCTATATCAATTATAAAGAGCATTACTCATGTATTTGGACTTGGATCTCAAAAGGAGCTGCTCTTCAATATCCCCCATGAACTCTTCCTATTGTTATTTTTTTTTATTATCAAAGAATTTGTAGCATCTACCAAGTATTCAGACTTGACGGTGCTAGTCTAGTTGAGAATAGATACTATCTTTAAAGTACAAGTAAAAAGGAAGTTCCAACTTACTAATATTAATAATTGTAATACCAGGGTGTTTCTGTTTCTGTTGAAAAAAATGTATATTTTTAGAGAAATCGGTACTTGATATTTGCAATTACTGAAGTTCAATTGAAGGGAAGGTGGTTCAGTCATAGAGACTTACTTATGTTACGTTTACACAAGTGAGTTGTGTTGTCGCAGGATGACAACTTGGTCATTTTCTGCCTTGAGAGTGCAGCGCCTTGGACATTTTATATAGTGTGATTGTTCATAACAATAGTTGATAACTAGAGCAACCTGCATGCATGCTAACTTTAAATACGATATACCAGGAGAACGTGAGATGTTTGTATTATAAAGCTGAAATAAATGAGTTCTGGTTTCATATTTATTTAACTTCTCTCTCATATGTAGGCTACTCGCATAACTGACCCAGTGCACTATGGTCTTAGGTGCTACTTTCCCACCAAATTAAGACATTTTTTCATCTTCAGCAGTCCCTTTTAATGTCTTATAGCTTTTACTTTGTGAAAAAAACAGAAATCATCCAATGACTTAAACACTTAACTTTAAATAGCATGCAGAAAGAAAATTTTCTGAGCATCTGAGAAGAAGTTATTAGCTTTTTAGTACATCAAGTTTATCACTCAGGAATCATCAATCAGAAATACATTGGATCCTATGGGGGAAAAGGTATGAAAACAGCCCTTTTTTTTTACTGACGAGACGTTTTTGGAATGTCATAGACTTAATGTTAAAGCCACAATGTCAAAGGGAAAATAGCCCCATGATTACATGGCACAGCCCTTCTCTTACAAGTGGACACCGGCTTTGTTTTCACTCACCTTGGCCATGACAAAAATGCCAATATGGAGGATAAAACCTATGTCGGTCGATACCCTTGGGGCATATGGACTCTATGGAGGATACAACTTATTATGTCGGTCGATGCCCTGGGGGCATATGGATGCTGCCCCTGTTGTGATGCAGCAATGATGCGGCATGGATACAGCAATGGTGTAACATGGGTGCAGCATGAGTGCAGCGATGGTTGGACGGGGATGCAGCGAAGGTGGGAAGGGGATGCCGTAATGGTGGGATGGATGCAGCAACGGTTGGACAGGGATGCAGCGACGGTGGGACAGGGATGCAGCAACGGTGGGACAGGGATGCAGCAACGGTGGGACAGGGATGCAGCGACGGTGGGACAGGGATACAGCGACGGTGGGACAGGGAAGCAGCGACGATGGGACACGGATGCAGCGACGGTAGTACACGGATGCAGCGACTGTGGGACACGGATGCAGCGATGGTGTCAACGAGTCCGTAAATGATGAATGAGGATGAATACAGACGAATCAGGGATTGGGAAGTCTGCTTGGACTAGGAGCTTCTGGAAGGACACCTGGCGGGTGTTAGTGGGGGTGGAGGCAACAGGGATGAAGACAAAATTATTTCTTGTGTCACTGGACTTGGATCTGCTTTTGTTGCCTTCTTGAGATCTACTCCTGCCTGGTGACTGGTATCTGTTCTTGGAGTTTGACCTGTTGTTTGAGCCGGATCTGGAGTTGTTGTAACCTTGCTGATTTTGGTTGTATCCTGACTTGGATTTATCGTCATATTGTTTTTTGTTGCCGTTTCCAGAGGATTTGTTGTTATAATTGTTGTTGTTGTACTGGTCCTTCCTGGATCTGTTGTTGTTGTTACCGCTGTAACTGTTTTTCTTTTGCCCATTGTAGTTATTATAGTTCATGGCGCACAAGTTGAGGCATGGGCTGCTCTTGCTGCTTCTATGACCAATTCCTGTCTTAATGCTGCAGTCTCGGCTTCTCTAATGCTTTTGGGGGTGTCTGAGAGTACAACATTTTTTATTTCGTCCTTGAGGCCATTTATAAGATAGTCAACTTGTACATGCTCATCCAGGTTGCTGTTGGATAGTAATAAGGTCATATCTGCTATATAGTCCTCTACGGTCTCTTTGGGCTGTTGTTTTCTGTTTCTATACCCTTTGATTATTGTGGCAGGGTCAGGCTGGTTGAACCTGCTGAGAAAAGCAGTATAGACTGCCTCAGTGTCATACATGATTGGTTTATCAGAAATGTTTGTGAAAAACCACTGTGCTGCTCTGCCCTTCAAAAAGGTATACATACAGGATGCATGCATTGCTGGGCTGCGGGGGTATGCATTTCTTATATAGAATTTGAATTCTGCCAGAAATCTGGGTGCAGACCTGTAGGGTGTCCCAGATTTGGTATCATTGGGGTGGATTGAGCTGCAGGGTGGTGGGCAGCTGCTTGGGCTGGTGATGTGTTGGTAAACAAACTATACATGGGTACAGGGTTGTTGTAGGGCGTGTGTGCCTGATGGGGTGTGTATACATGGTTGTACAGACTGCCTGAGGATGAAGTGGCGGCTACCGGTAATGGATGGGTGGTAGAGGGCGCCATCTGGTGGGTCTTGGCCGAACTGCCAAAAGCTGCATGTGTTGCGCCTTGGTGGGTGGGCGTGGCACCTGTCACTATGGTGTGGGCTGTATTTTGAAAAACGCTTGGGGGGCTGAGCCTGTAACCTACTGGCAATGATGTTGGCGTTCTGGTAGAGGTGCTCATAGCCTGTGAAGGTTGGCCTGAGGGGGGTAACCTAGTGTTTGTGAGTGAGAATGGATTGCTTTGGCTTTGGTTAGGGGGTGTTCTGGTCCTGTCAATAGCCCTGAATATTTCAGTTCTCATTCCATCAATATTTTTGTTGATCCTGTCAGACAGATTGGCTGACGCAATTTCAGACCTTCTCAGGACATCAGCACTGTCCTGAGCTGCATGTGGCCAATATATGTCATTTTCCAGGTGTGATTTCCAGGTATCCATGTCATTTAATCTGTCATTTATTCTTGACAGTTGGTGGGAGGAGACGTCCCCAATCCTTTTTATTTCAGCAGACAATAAGTTCATTTGTCCTGTCAGAAGGTTGGAGAGGGAGTCATTGACTGCTTGAGTGCATTCTCTGACTATATTCCTGGTCATGTCGTCCTGGTTATACTCTGGGGGTGGGGCTGCAGTGGCCATGTTTTGATAGGCAGGTGCTCTGTGCAGGTGGGGGAAAGTTACTTCTGTGTCTTCTTCTGAAGTAGATTCTGTTTGTAAGTGGGCGGGGATGTGGCTGTTTCTGTGTAGGATGGGAGTAGTAGCCACAATGTTGCCTCATAGCTGCAGAGTCCAGGCTTCTTTGAAGTCTGTAAAATACAGGTGTATTTAGCCTGTGAGGGGAGGATGATTGTACCCTTCTCCTGGGCCTATGGCTGGGGTTTGGCCTTTCAAAAGATCTGGCCCATGGTGGTGTGCTCAGGGATGAATTTGGTACTGGAGGTGTCGCATCGTCTTCCTCAGAAGTGGAGTAGGTGTAATAAGACCTGAGGTTGCCTCCAGGTGGGTTGCTATCCGGCTGTGGGTGTTGGTGAGGCCTTAGTAAGTTGGTGAGGTTGGAGCTGTCTTGCCACTGCTCTTCCAGAATAAGGTTTATCCTATCTAGGAAAGCAGAGGGGCTCTCACCACACTGGTAGCTTGGTGTAGCACTGGTGGGTACTTGTTGTGCACGTCCTGTATTGAGTCTATTTTCTCTCCACCTGTGGATTGCTGAGCCTAACCTGCTCCTCCAGTAACCGTCTGCTACTGATGGGTGGGCTTGGATATCTGATACAGTGAGGTTGTCCCAACTTAGGTCTGGTGTACACTGTGGACCAGAATCAGTGCTGGATGAAGATGACTGTCTAGCAGCTTCCAGGGCGTCCTGCAGTCTATTGGATCTTTCTTCTAGATGACTATCTAGGTGGAGGTGATCAGGTGATTGATTTTCAGGCGTGCTGAATGTGGTATTTTGAAGACCACCTAATCTTAGGGGTGGTGATTCTGAGGGTGAATAACCAGGTAGGGTGAGATTTAAACCTGGTGGTGGGGCTCCTGCTGGTGTGCTGGTATGTGCAACTGTGTTGGTGTCCACTATGGTGGATGAAAAATGTAAGGTTTTTGAACTCACAGGTGTTTGTTTATGTGTACGTCTGTGGACTGGCAGCACTGGGTCCAGCTGGAGCCAGTCTGGCGAGGAGTCTATCAGGGTGGTGTACTGTGTTCTGGTGGCTTCTTGCTGATCTCTGTCTGGAGATGTAAGGATACGTCGTGGGGCTGGCTACTTTGGTAGGGTCTCACTGTTGTCCATGGCTCATGAGAGGTGGTAACTGTGGGATGATACGTGAGGGTTTTCCACCATTGTCAATGAGTCCGTAAATGATGAATGAGGATGAATACAGACGAATCAGGGATCCATATTTGATATCCACTTTATTCATTGAAGTCCACGAGGTATAGATGGTGATACAGTATAAGGTGCCCAACAGTGTCCAAGCCTAGCCCTTGAGCTGAGGGCTCTTGTCTCACGTGAGTGTGTGAGGGATGAAGTATGAAGGTAGAAAGATGAGTGAGCCGCTCCACCTACAAGTATTTATAGTAGGAGCTGCTCACCCAGCTCATCCTAAAAATAGTATCAGGTGAGCTAAATATAGTAACTGGGGAACTCCAGTGCAGGTGTGTAGGTGGATCCTAAACATAGCACTGGGGGTCACAGAGTTCAGTGTGGTTCTAAATATAGATGCTGGGAATTCCCGGTATGCTGTGAGCTGCTCATGATCAATGGGCATGTCCTCCAGTGGGAGGAGTTGGTCTAAACATAGCTACTAGGAATTCCTGGCATGCAGTGAGCTGCTCATGATTAATGGACATGTCTTCCAGCAGGAGGAGTTGGTCTAAACATAGCTGCTAGGAATTCCTGGCATGCAGTGAGCTGCTCGTGATTAACGGGCGTATCCTCCAGTGGGAGGAGGCGGGGTCACTGAGGGCAGTTGACACCGTCAGCCTTTGGTCTACGGGTATGGCTTGGCTTGTGGGTAGACTCGGACACTGGGTTACATGGTAGAGTCAAAGGTGAAAAATAAATATGATAAATACAATACCTATAACGGTCTACTGACAATGGTAGGACACGGATGCAGCTATGATTGGATTGATACACTTATTCAACTTGACTTGGCCATTTTACTTTGAATCCTTAAGCTAGTGTCTGGATCAAGTATGTGAGTTGTAACCCAAAGCTAGTGTCCACCGATCTTGGCCTTCAGTAACTCAGTCAATTGATTTTGAAGGAAAACAGCTATGAGGTTATGACATACATTGTTTCCAAAATTTAATAGATACATGATAATGTCTACAAAATTCTAACTGCAAAAATAACTACAAAAATTCCTTATTTCATTTAATCACAATAGCACCTATGCCATGTATCAATGATGCACTGGGTCATCTGTGTTTAGAAACACACATCAGCTATTTATTCACTGAGTTCATCTGCACTAACTTGAAGCTAGACTCACTGACATTTGCATCAAATAAGATTCACCATTAAGGGAGTGGTCATCATTTATCAACAAGGGGGGGTTGCTTAAAAACTTTTGATCCCTCTTGGTGGCATGCTACTATAGTTCAAAGAGGCGTGCAAAAATTTCCGCGCCACCGGCATGGGGGGAACAAAAAATTTAGCCATCGAAGAGCGGGGCAGGACTGGGGTGTAAGCAATAATTTGCACATCCATGTAATTTCACCATCCACTCCCACCCCCTTGATAAATACTGACCACCCCCTATGTGGTTTCCCCAACAATGCTGACCAGTATTTTCCCTGTTTCATGCCCTCATATAATTAGATGCGAGGATCATCTTTGCCATGCCACCAGCCCAGGGCATGCTCCAAGCAGTAGCCTCCTTTCTTCAGCAGATTGAATGTTTCAAAATCCTGGTTGATTTTAATCTGAGCCTCTGTAAAAATCAGATTATTCTACAAGGAATAATTGAAGGAGACCCAACCAAAGTAACCTAATAGGAAGTTTAATAGGTAGGCCCTATCATACAAAGTCAAGGAAGCTATACAGTATCCATGTACCAGGTACTACTGTAAACGTAGATATTTTTGCGTGTATAATTTTTTGGGAATTTCCTTTAACTCTTCCTTTACCAAAATATTTTCATATTCTTTTGAATATTTGGTACAGGTTGGATGTAAGAAATGTTCTTTAAGGTTGCCATGGCAACCAAAACTAGGCAAAATCAATATTTTTAGCATGATCTGACATGCCTGTTGCCATTGTAACCAACCAAAATGGCCAACAATGTATTAGAATTCACTGAAAATTTTGATACCACTTTGTTGAGCATGAAAAAATGTATAAAGTCGATTTCCACCCCAAAAAAGTTATATTATTTGATATTTTTCATGATTTTCAGCTTAAATACTGATAAAATCTATGGAAAACCTATATTGATTTTCAAAGTTTCCTTTCAAGTTAGCAAGCTACCATGTAAGAAGTATCAGAGATAGAAACTTATTCTTTGGAGTCTGCATAGAACCCAACTCACCCTATGACTATGATAAAAAACTAGACATTTCAGTGGAAATTAAGGAAATTGCAGGGTATTCAAAATCGGCAAAAACTACGCATAAATGCGTAATCGGTAAAGGAGCAGTTAAAAGACATTTTTGCATGTATTTAAATTCGCGAATTTCCGATTTTTGGATAGGGCTCATTTGAGGCCCCATAAGACCATCTCTGACAAAGGGATCATTTTGCCTAATTTATAAGAATATCCACAATATGGAAGTATCGTTCATTATAATAGAATAGTGAATATCATAATGATACATGAAAGTGTTTCATTGTAAAAGAAAAAGAAAATTGTTCACAGAAACCCCAGACTGAGACATTATGTTTGGTATCAAATTCAAGATTACAATATGGCTAATAGAATGGTTTATAGGTGATCTACATTCTAACAATGCTTACAGGGCAGTCAATTTTTAACCAATAGTTTAGATTTTGTCCTGAGAATTTTGTAGCTCCAAACCCATAAGGCATGTGTAATATGATTTGCAAGAATGGTGGATAGAGGGGGGGGGGGCAGGCCGGCAATCGAGATTATTACTGTTACTAAATCAACAATGATGATCTACAAGGAAGTAATGCCACAGTCACACTTGTATTTCTTTTAAGTGAAAGTGACTAACAAAGTTATGTTTCTATTCAATAGGAGACACTTTTTCAGGATAATCATGGCGTGGTTACAGATTTCCCCCCCCCCCACACACACACACCAAGACAACAGTCACTGGGAAAACCCTCCCATGTGACAAATTTTCACGCTGGACATAAATCCGCGAATTTTTCAATTTCGTGAAAATATGTACAGCGCGAAATAAGGTATGATAACAGTATAGGGCAGATACTATTCCTGTATGGGGGTCGCCATTTTTGTTCTTAGCCCCCGACACCATCTTGGATTTTATCACAGAATTCTGGGTAATCTCTTATCTCCAACCTCATCCACTACAGAACAATGGTCACTGATAAGGCTGATAAGCTGCACCTACCCTTATCTTAATCTCCCTAAGTACCCCCCCCCCCCATTGTTTCAGGTGTGAGGGGAGTGGATTAGCTTGGTAATAAGACAATGGCCTGGGTGTATTCAATGTGGGTGACATGTGGTCTCTTATTGAAATATCAAAGTTTAATTTCTCTTGTATTTAAAGAATTATAATCATACTAAGATTATCTAGTTAAAGTTAATAGTATTTGCTATACAAAGATATAAATTTTAGAGAATTCCTACACATAGTAAATGAGGAAGAGACCATCAAAGTAGACGGTACAAAGAGGCCAAATGTTGATCTAGCCCCCGACTACATGAGCCACCTATATATAGTTGATTTTCCTCAGTACCGGTACTAGCAATGTGCTAGTACTGAAAAGGTGGATCTAGGCACCCAACTTCATCGGATGCATGGCCCTTTGAGTCACCTGTTTGATTCTCTTATCCTCTCTTATCACTAGCTATAAGCTGGCTCCTTAAAAATCTACGCGCCTGGCACATAGCCTAGGAGGATTACCGGGGGGGGGGGGGAAGTTGAATATATATGGACACCATGTGCGTACAAAAAGTAGAGGGAAAGGGGTACCTTTTGAGCCTTAGTAGTGGATCCTCCCGGATCCATTAAAAGGGGCCCTTTTTGGATCAATTTAAGCAAAAAGGGGTACCTTTTTAAAGAGCTTTTGAATGGTGAAATAATTTTTCAAATATTCCAACTAGAACCAAAGTTAGGGTTTAATATCAAGAGGTCATTAAGTTTTTCTCGAGTGAATTCTAAAATTTTGGCCGGGAAAGGGGTACCTTTTCCAAGGAAATTGTTATTTTTTGGGTGGGAAAGGGGTACAGTCGACCCTTGCTTCATCAGACTTGAAAAATGCAAGGAAAAATGTCTGGGGAAGCAAATTATCCGAGGATGTAAGTCAAAATGTAATAGAAAACATAGAGATAGTTGAAGATCATCTGTCTGAGGTAATGAGGGATCTGAGGAATTAAAGGGTCGAGGAAGCAAGGGCCGACTGTACCTATTTCAGAAGAATCTCAAAATATGGTTGAGAAAGGGGTATATTTAATGAAAGAAAATTCGGTGAAAGGGTCCCCAAACTGAGAGTTTGTCTTCTTGCACTCTAACAGCAGGAAAGGGGGTACTTTTCCAAGCTAATTCCTGTCAAAAGGGGTCCATTTTGGTTGAATTTCCCCCGCTAAAAGGGGTACCAAGTTGGGGGCCATGTATGCACATGGTTACTATAGAACAGATAGGGAGTGGCCCCCCGGGGAGGATTATCCCGGGAGGATTATATTCCACGATCTACCAACGCATGCAGCGCGCGAGCGCGCGAACCCATATATATGCGCTTTGGGACTCACTACCGACATCTGACGGCACTTTCAGTTGCCAAATTTACACTGTTGCCCTCTTGTGGTAAATTGAAATACTACCAGCTGACACTGAGAATGGCTAGTAAAGGCGGAAAACGTAAATTAGCTGAAATGGCGACTAAAAAAGATACTGAACCAGATGAGGTTAGTCTAGCGTTTGTAATATCGAATATTCAACTAGATTTTTTTCTTCGAGGCATGGACGTTGTTATATCCATGTTTAAACACTACCTGTACCCTTACACGTGGGGTACTTTTGTCCAACTCCATCTAATATCGCCCGGTTCAAAATAGTGATATTGTCGATCTGTGTTTTAGCGATCTGCCTTTCTTTTTGTGTATTTAATCTTGCTTTCATCATGTCATGACTATGATCGGTATCTGACCACTTGCATAGTCATAGCTTGTATCACTTTATAGCACTTCCACCATTAACACTTTCACTTCAGAACCGTACGATAGACTAAACATCACTCTCACTGACACTGACACTGTTCCAATAGACTCTCCACCGGTTGCCAAGTCTCGGCCTTATGATCTCGTGGATTCACACAGCTCTCAGTCAGGTTCCCAGGATTTTCCCCTCTTTGTGATGTTTAATTCTATGGCCACTGACAAATTACCCTTACATTTCTCAATTTATATCTCCATATATTAGGTTGTAGGATGACTACTTCTAGTAAATATACATAAAGAAAATGCTGAGATTTATTGAGCTAGATATAAAGAGCTAAGTAAACATCACAAAGAGGGAATAATCCTGGGAACCTGACTGTGGGCAGCGTGAATCCATGAGATAAGGCCCGAGATTTGCAACCGGAGAACAGTCTATAATCTAAGACTAAGTCTACTAAATTAGTACTAGTACTCAGCCTGAATACTAGCACTCAGTAAATACTCTAGCTGGCAGAATCAATCATAAATATTCCTGACTCACCCTGAATACACAATTGCCATTTGGTGTTCAGTATCTTAGTAAGCTTGCCATACTTGCCTCCAGTACACTAGCTTAGATTTTAGAATTCTAAACTCTCATCTCTGTACCGCCGTGAGAGTTTAAAGAATCTCACCTTCTGGAGTGGGTGAGGAGCTCTCCAGTGCGTAGGGGAGGAAGGAGTGATTTCCGACCTACTTTCAAGTCTATTTATACCTCCACCATTCTCCCACTCAGCTGGGAAGATGGCAGAATGGCAAGAGATGTGTGCAGAAAAACTACTCTCAAATACTTATTATAAGTCATCCGATTTCCAAAATTGGTGAGTGTGTACCCAACAAGTTAACCTATGAAGGGAACTTGGAATTTCTCAGAAATTCCAAGTATTAATGGCCGAAAAAGTGTGGTTTTGTGCGAGATACGCGCAGGGCCACCCACCAGGGATCAGTAGGTTTTCTAAACTCTCACGGCGGTACAGAGATGAGAGTTAAGAATTCTAAGCTACCACTACACGAACTAGACTAGCAAGGCCAAACAAGGAAAGCCCTGGCACTATTAGAATTTATTTACATTCGTTGCTTCTCATTACCGTCTTTGATCTTTTCTAGATCAGAAACTGATTGAAATTAATTCCAGCTATTATTTTGATAACATCCATCAATTGCTCCTCCCCACTTTTGATCAAGATAAGAATATGGTTGAACTTTGATGTGTATTGACCACCCTGTTTACCCCTTCCACTCCCTCACTGCCCCTGGATCCCCTGCTATCCAGCTCAGTATTATTATTAAACCCCTGTGCAGATTCCCATCACTCAGGCTAAGTTACTGACTACTCGGAGATACCACTAGGCTAACTGATTACCAGATTCAGGTCCGTGCCAGTATCTATCTATTGGCCGGAAAAGGTAACAAAATAGCCTCAGAAGCCTGTACTACATTTTTGAAGAAGGCGCTCTGAACAAAGTCAGGTGCAGGAAGATCTCTACCCGTATGATCACATAATTATTGATAGATCATAGAGAATTGGTGTGTACATGCCTTAGGAAGAGATGAAGTACATGGTTTTAACAAGCACTGCTCCATTGGGGAAGATTGATACCTGATTTTTTTCGTATAAACACGGGCTGCTCTTTATGTCCAACGGTAACTTTCACTAGAATTCCATAAGGTCTTAACTCAATCTGTGATTTCCCTGTCAGGTAAACCTGTTCGTGGATGCCCCACCAGATGGTAGTGAAGATGGTAGTGACGATGGCTCAGGGGACGAAAGTGACACATCACAGTCCGAGGAAAGTAATTTCTCTGGACTGGAAGACGATGAAGAAGAAGAATCATCATCTGAAGTGGAGTCCATTGAGGTATTGTTTCCCGTAAACTATGATTAAGTTTAATAACAGCAATACGTATGTTCATGACCTAAAGCACCTAGTACATGTATATGACGCCAATAATGTAATTATTCTTTTGATAGTATTACAGTGTGAAAGTTTGATAGAGAGAGTTACATATCCATGAGTCCAGGTAGAATTTTAACTAGTTTAGCTGGCCATTGAAGTAAAGAGTGTTTATCCCTGTTTTTTTTTCTCTATTATCATAGGCTCGAACGATCCATCAATTTTTATATGAGATCATGTTTAATATGCTCGCGACGGCTTGCCCTAAGTTTTGCTGTAGAAACAGGTGTATGAAATCTAGCACTTGGACATGCGTGCATGTAAGATATGGCTCCAGGTTACCTATTCATCCCATCAACAAAGCACAATACAATACATTGTCTCTTAAAATCCTTTTTATCAGGAAGGGGAGAGTTCTGAGGAGGAGGATGAAGACGATGAGTCTGACACAGACAACCATGATGCAGATGCTAGTAGTGAAGACGAAGATGCCGCCGCAGATGACATTGCTGAAGAAAAAGTTACAAATGGGAAGTTATTGAAAAAGAAAGCAGAGAAAGCAAATAATCAAAATAACCAAAAGTCAAAACAATTGGATAAAATCAATAAGAATGAAGTTTCACTACAAAAAGCACAGCCTACAACACAGAAAATAGAGGCGCGTAGAAAACAAAAGCCCAAGAAAACAGCAAAGACAGTTCCTGAAGAAATAAGCAGTGGACCGACCATCAGGCCAGGAACCTCCACCGGGGTACCAGATGAATATGAATTCGACTCCTCAGATGAAGAGGTAAGAATTGTGTTTCCTTTTTTTTCAATCTAGTATCAAGTGTAAACATGCTCCGACAAAATAAACAATAGTGGCAGAAAAAGAAAAATTATGAAAAGAAAATCAGTATAAAGTGTTATTACTCTGACAGGGACCAAGCTATGTTAAGTACCAGGCTTAAATATTTAAGTAAATTGCATTCTCATGCTTTCCAGGACATTCGTAACACAGTTGGTAACATCCCGATGGAGTGGTATCGGGAGTTTGAACACATTGGCTATGATGTTCAGGGCAAGAAGATCATCAAGCCCAAAGGTGGTGACCAAATTGATGAATTCATCAACAAAATGGAGAATCCTGATTACTGGTGAGTTTCTATTACGGTAGTTCTAATTAGGAAGGTCACTTCCTGTGAACGATGATTTTAACCATTTTAAGTGCTATCATCTTAGGATTTGTAAGTGCTTTCATCTTAGGATTTAGGCTGAACTAATAAGTAAATCTTTGAATATCTTGAACAGATAAATGAATGATAAATTATCATAAATTGATTTAATAACATCGGTGGCAATAGAGATAATGTGGATTTAAAACCTGTCGGCTGTAAAATAAAAGGGAGAGAAAGAAAGCAATGTGAGAGAATGGTGAAAGTCAAAGCATAATTTGTGGGTATTAATGTTAGAATGAACCCATTGTGAGATTTTGTCTACACCGTCCGCATATGTATTCGTAAAAGAAATATTTTTCCCAAAATTAGAATACGACCACATTTTGATGTGTGTCTGATAAATGGGGCATACATGTACCACTAGTCTAGTAATAACTGATTAATTGGTTCTATATAAAGGCGGACAGTGACCGACAAGACAACAGGCCAGAAGGTGGTTCTCTCTGATCAAGATGTCGAACTCATACAGAGACTTCGTCGTGGCAGATACGTGGACGCTAACTATAACCCGTATGAGGTAAACTACCAATGTGCAATAACCCCTCTGGTACCTGGTTACATGGCTGTATAGATGTCATACAAAGAGATTACTTGTATATGACATACCACTTCTTTGTAGAAAAAAAGAAGGTAGATATAGGACATTTTATGTGTGTTTATGTTGGTCTCAAATGGTATTTTTCTATACAACAGCATTATTTCTACTGATTGGTCGACTTATACATAAGTGCCAAACCATGGTCGGATAAGTTTAACCATTTAAGAACGGAATACTGCCTCATGGATTTATGCGTGTTTGTTGTTGTGCATTATACTACATAGTAAATACGAAGGAATGCATTAACTCACCAAGTTCCTATCTTGTCTTTCAGCCCTGGGTAGACTTCTTCACACACGAGGTGATGAAACACCCAGTTACCAACCGTCCAGAGCACAAGAGGAGCTTTATTCCTTCTAAGTGGGAACGGCAGAAGGTGGGTACCAATAAGTGTGTAGCCTGTAATGACGTTCTATGGTACATATGTAGAACTAAACTATACTAACTTATTACTATATTAGGTCGGATTCTTTTTTATAGTTAAGAGTTCTTTAGATAAGTTTGGAATGCTAATAATCTTCAGCAATGGTGGATGCATACCCTCCTTTTCCAAACAGAGATGCCACTTTTCCTGGTTTACCAGGATCTCCTGTTTTTGATTCCAAGATTTCTGTATTGAATTATGTTAAATTCCTGGGAAGATGTGTCCAAAGTCCAGTTTTCCTGGTATTTGTTGGCCAGTGAGTGGCATCTCTGTCCAAATCCTGGATTCGCCATTGCGATATCGAGTAATTGGAATTTTGTGATTGAGATAGAAATATTGTTTAGTGTATTGTGAACCACATGTATTATAGGGTAAACATTGACATCTAAATAAACAGTAAAATTATCAACGCGTTTTTCCCCACATCAATATCATAGTACAGTACAGTACTGATTCTTCCTTTGTTACTATATTTCACCAAGTTTGTTAGGCGTCTCATGATGTGGCTTGTGTCTATAGGTTGGCCGCCTGGTGCATGCCATGAAGATGGGCTGGATCAAACCAAAGAAGGAGAAAACTGAGGAGGAGGAGGCCCAGGAACGCTTCTATATGATGTGGAAAACAGACGACCAGGTATTGATTTTCACTGATTGACAAAGTGGATGAAGTTGTTAAGCCAGCGTCACCTTAAAATGACTGAAGAAGCTGAAAGGCAGATTTCCAATGTTGATCTTTTTTAAATGATTGGAGGAACAAAATGTATGCAATATTGTGATTAATAAAGTCAGTCTATTCAAGGTTCACTTTTACATATACATATATTGGGGGATTCCATATGCAGTTGGTTCTTGCTACAATGCTGATTCATTAAAAGTAGCTTGACCATTATCCAAGTATTGGATATAAAAAAGCCTTGTAGAGAAACACATTATGGTGCTTTTTAAATGTTTGATTTTATTTGCAGGCAGAGATTAGCAAGCGATACCAACACCATATCCCGGCACCAAAGATGGTGCTACCCGGGCATGCCGAATCATACAATCCACCACCCGAGTATCTACTAAATGAGGAGGAGGTCAGTGTGGGCGGGGTGTTTATTGTAATGAGGGAAAGAAACTAGATGTACATATCTGTATGGGGAATACAGTCAGGTCTCACTCTATAGTTCAGATTAAATGATAACCATTGAATTCTATTGTAATTCTGATTCAGGAACCAGTCAATTTTTATGTGAAATTGAGGTGGCCGGTTAAATGAGGCATGACTGTAAATGTAGTTAAACAATAAGAATAAACCTTCCATAAACTGGTGTTACTGTAGCTGTTAATGTGGTTTTAAATCACCAATCACCCATCATCTATAAAGATTGAGTATATACAAACCATTTGCCATATCCAAGCAATAGAAAATATAGAAATCAGGGCTTGTATCAGTAAGCATTTATTGATGTTCTAGAAATATGAAAACACTATTTTGTAGGAGTTGGCATGGAAGGAGCAGGATCCGGAGGAGCGGCGTATGAACTTTATCCCCCAGAAATACTCAAGTTTGCGTCATGTCCCAGCATACTCGCGGTTCATCAATGAACGCTTTGAGCGTTGCTTGGACCTCTACCTCTGTCCTCGTGTCAGGAAGACAAGGGTAAGTGAAGAAAATGCAATAGACATTTAGTTAACAATGGATAAGCCTTAGCAGTGCAATACAGCAATATAATGAATATTATAGTACTCATGAATATAATAACTACTTGTACTGTTTGACCATGACACTATCACTCTTTGATCATTCGTTAGCATTAAAACAATGAATTTTTTCTGGAAAGAATTCATTGCCTGTAGTTATAACTGTAGCGGAAATGGATTTTTCTATGCACTGGATGTTGTAGATGTCATACTGAATGTTTTGTTTACAGATGAACGTAGATCCTCAAGACTTGATACCCAAGTTACCAAAACCCAAAGACCTGCAGCCATTCCCCACCACACAGGCCATTGTAAGTAGCTCAGTCGGATTTATAAGTATACACATAACCTCATGGCGTGTGTGATAGACTTTCTTATGTTTTAAACATCCGGCATTAGCCAGTTTTTTTTTTAGTTCCAAGCAGCGTAAGCGGCCAGGAGCGTAGCGACCGTGCAACTCCATTATGTTTTCCGTTTGCCTATGATGTCACTAGTGACGTCATGCAGCCACCGTGACGTCATCTGTGACGTCATCCGTGGCAACTCCTATCCGTGGTCCTTGCCACATTTTTCTTGTTAAGACATCAAGATGTCAAAATATCATTCTGACGTGTATTATTGAATACGGATATTTTGTAAAGTACACTGATTTTGTGAGTCACCATTGGTAGAGGTTGTGTTAGGAATGAAGAAAGGATATATTGTACTCAAATACATGTATCTTGATTGTCGAATCATAGGTCTATCGTGGACACGCAGATATTGTTCGGACAGTGAGTGCAGACCCAACCGGACAGTGGATAGCATCAGGTATGTTACGCTCTGCTATTTTGCTATGAGCTCATGAGTACTATTGGGAATTGTCTCCTTCAGAGCTAAAAGGGCTTTATGAAAAGAAGTCGAATTCTATGAATACATGTAAAATGCCTGCTTAATGTGAAATGTCCGCCATGTAGGTTCAGATGATGAGACAGTCAAGTTCTGGGAGGTGTCGACTGGTCGCTGTATGAAGACGCTAAAGACGGGTGGTGTTGTGAAGAAGGTGGTGTGGAACCCCAACACAGCCTTCTGTCTGGTCGCCATTGTTGTGTAAGTGATCCCATGTAACTGTATTCCGATTTATGTCCCCATGTAGAATGCCATGCATCATGTAAGAGAGCACCTTGGTTGTCTAGAACATGATTTGCACCCTTTAGTACAATGACATGGTTCCAGCTTTTATGGGCGTCATGATGCTCTAATGAGGTGCTGGTAAATAGCATCGCTTGGAAGCATCATGCCCTTCAGGAGTGCATCAATCACCTCGGGTTAATATGATGTATGAATGCAGCATTGGCTAGTAGACTTTCCCGGCGTGCATTACCAAATCACCACCACTAAGTCTAATGCACCATGGTGCATTAATGCACCATGGTCCATGCGGCGCTTAAAAGACTAACTACTTACAACTTCAAGATCTAATTACATATCAAATAGTACATCCTCCTTGTGACTATATATGTGTGTGTTACAGCGGTGACGCGGTGTGGATGGTGAATCCTCAACTTGGTGACAAGTTAATACAATCCAACACAGACAGTATCATGAACAGCTGGGAACCACCAGAACAAGAAAATGCAGCACGTAAGGAATCAATCCTCTTTATTTTACAGACACGTATTTGAGCCTCCTCCAGTACATGTCAAGCTCTTATCAGCCGAGAGGTCTACTGACCTGCTCGGCTAATGGAATCGTTCTCCATATCACCCCAAGTTGGCATGGACGTCTTCACAAAAACCACTACTTCCTTCCACTATAGATCAGCTACTGAAATCCATGGATTGGACTGATACTGGTCCGTTTGGCCGGTCCTTCATTAATAGTAATACTACTAAGTAGTTTTATGTCCTTACACTAGCCTCGTACCAGACTGGCAAGTCTAGTGTGATCACACCTCCTAGACTCAGCAAAGACTGCCACAAAGGGCCGCCTGCGCCAGTAGACACGGCCTGGGCCACGAAAATAACTTTGTAGAGGCGCTGATTGCTCCTTGAGACCACCCAGCACCAGTAGACACAGCCTGGGCCACGAAAATAACTTTGTATTGAATCGTTTTTGTCACAGGTCGTTCTGGGGCGGGGTGGTAGCTTTTACAGCAGTCCTAGGCGCCTTTACAGCAGTCCTAGGCGCCTCCAAGTACCTGTAGTGTCACCATATTGCATGAATGTAGTCCTATTCACCTCATTAGGGTTAGGTTTCTCGTGGCCAAACTCGCCATCTCGCCACTGTTTGTTCGAGGGTCCCCAAACTTTTTCCTTTTTTTATATCTATGGGTTCCCCATATCAACAGCTTTAACTATGCAATCATTGATTAGATGAAATATTTGAAATAAAAGATCATTAAAATTTCTGCTTGATACCATAGTTCAGTCAATCAGGGCATTGTCTCCCTATCATTGTTATCACCTGACTTCACACTTAAAACAATAGAGGGGTACTTGGGGTGATTAACTCGAAAAGCGAGTTATAAGGAGACACCCTGGGGCCCCAAACTTTCAGTCATTTTGGTGGTGCGAATAAGTTTAAAAAAAGATGGAAATTTTATATATGAGAGGCAGAATTATTTAATTAATTTGTAGTGCCATTAAAGGAGGAGATGTAGGGGTCTTGCAGGAAAAGGTATTTCATTACCAAGTTTTGTAAATTTTGAGAAATTGTCAATATTGTACAGAATCAGTTGGTTGGCAGCCATAAGACGCTTTTTGCCTCCAATTATGAAGGTATATGATGTTGATCCATGTATCAACTTTCCCACCTTTTTTTGGCAATGTGGTGTGAATAGCGCAGTTTTGGCGGGAGTTATGCGAATAGTGGCTTGGTGGTGCAAATAACCTGGGTCAGGAAGTGCTTGACTCCATGGCGTCCCCTGTAAAGGACGGTGTGACAGTCAAAGGGAGTGCTGATGCAACAGGATGAGTGCACAACTCATGGGAGCCAATCACAGGCTTTTCACTTTTCAAGTTATCAGCAATTTAAATTGCTGCATTATATTTAAGATAAGGGACAGGATGCAGCTTATCAGTCTTATCACTGGCCATTGTTCTGGAGGCTGATAAGAAATTTACCCAGAATACCCTGATATAGCCTGATATGCTAATGCCCTATACATGACGAACCTCTTGTAGTTTGTGTATCAAACTTTTAAGGGTGAGCGAGGATTAACCCCTTTAAGGGTCGCCACACATACATCTTAACCCTCTAAGGGCTGCTGATGCATTAATGCGTTTTGCGAATTGCTCGTCATGCTGTACTTTTAACTCACAAAACAAATCATCATGATATCAAAAATAAGAATATCTACTCTTAAAGAAACATTCATCACAATTAAGCGATCGGCTATTACACCTTTGGTGTACTTTTAACTCTCAATACAAATCATTGTTATATAAAAAAATTAGGCAAAATTAGACATATGCTTAATCAATCTCTTAAAATACATTTCTCACCATGCGAGATCTTGTATCCACATTTAACTCAAGTACCGATCTCAGATAGGGACTCAGATATCACCCAGTTTAGTCTTTGACACCTCAACTCGCGGCAAGTACCCTGGCAGTTGTTAAAAGTTCAAATCTTATCTCCCCAGAGTCCACGTTGGTGTCAATATAAAAAAAGGTAACGTGTTCATAAAGAAACTGTCCACACATGGGTTTTAATTCAGATATATGAAGCTAATATTTTTGACATACCTCGCCATGCATTCAAATGTTGCAAAATATATTTTCTCTTTCATCTTACAGAGAAGAAGTTGAATATTGAATGGAGTGAGTTTGAAGGATTAGAATTTGACAATGGCTGCCGCTTAAAGATAACACATCCCAAGGTGAGTATTAACCAATCAGCTCACAGTGTCAGCTTACAAAGTAAATCAAGTCATATCATAATCCACTCGATCGGGTGAAAGATAGGCAATCTTTTATAATGGGTGCCTCACAGACGGCCTGTGGTGCTCCAATGGGGTTTATAGCATTGGTAGATAGGGTAAAAGTAAAATCAGGCACTGGGATCACTCATCTGGAATGGACAGGGCCTACTACTAGGCCAGGTACAACTCCCTGGACTGACTGACCATATAGCCATATAGGACCCAGTATGGAGGCCTAGTGGAGCCACCATCTTGAATTTCGCTGGTTGAGCTAAAACCCACTGATAAGACATACTATGATGGGTACCTTGTCCCTGGTTAACACCCACTTCCAGGGACATGCTGGTCCCACCTTATCAGTGTGGGTCGCAGGAACCAGCTCCAGACTAGCTAGTGGCCAATAGCTACAGCATGCCTACACAGGGTTTAGGTTAGAAGCTTAGCCCACAGGGGTTAAGGAAACTCCAACCTACATAGCCATACTAGGTTTATTTTAATGAGTAAAAGTAGTGATCAAGGCTTTTATATGATACAGCACCACAGGAGAATTAAGTTTGTTACTGAATGCATGTATAGTGAGTGGTGCTATTGTGAATGACTGGTGCACTGAAAATTATTTCTATTACTACAATCTAATTCAGTAGAGTATATCAGCATAATAATATACCGCTTTAGTAGAGGTACGAATGGGACACCTTAGTGCCTCATGGATTCCAGTACTAAATCAAAGGAAAATAGAGCTTTATATATGAGAATAGTTGGTTTCCTTCTCCTAATAAACAAAGGGAATTTTGCCTTTATTAAGCAAAATTGTCATCTATATATGGTTACTTTCATAGAAAAGAAGAGAAAATTGGAGGGAATTTTGCCTATTATCTAGTGTAAAATATGAAAATTTGCTTGCATGTAGAGTGAAAAAGTGGCCAAAAAGGTTTAAGATATGATGGTACGAGAATTGTTGCTGTACTACTGGATTGCAACCCCGCCCAAATATATTGGAATTATGCCTCACAAGGTTGGGGTGTGGCAGATCTAAAATCAGACTGATATAGGGAATAGCATATGGATCCAGTTTGCCTATACATGCCGGGGCACCTAAAACAGGCTACTATAGGAAACAAGTAAATTATTTAAAGCAAATTCTAGCATAGGAAAGGGCATATAACTCCAGTAAGCCTATAGATAAAGGTTGGGGTGTTGCACCTATTACAGGCTCCTATATAGGAAAGGGTATATAACCCCAATAAACCTATACAGGTCAGGGCAAGGGTTTATCTATAGTTCACACTATAAGATTAGCTGCCCCACTGCATGGTTGAATGAGGGGAACGCAGTGTGGCACCTAAAAACAGAGTCTTATTATAGGGCCATGCACCTGGTTGCACACTTGCCCTTTCAGGTTGATTGGACAGGTAGGGGCGTGGGTGTGAGTTTGGGCTGGTCAAGGAGCCAGGTGTGGGGTAGACCACCCTGCCGGTCCCAAAATGTCATGCAGTGTGGTGTGTGTGTGTCCAGAATCTCGGCTTGGTGATCGTGGGTATGTTATATAAGGCCTACCACTCTTTGTCCACGGTCATCTCACAGCCTGAGTCTTGATATCATTCTGAACAATCTGAATCAATTCGAATGCAGTAAAGGGTGCAGAACTAATTCATTTCCACATATAGGAGGTATCCTTACCTTAACATTTACAGTTTTACCTTTGTAAGCTCATACAGTCTCACGGGCCTCCCTAGCCCACTTAAAAGGGTCTATTTCTCCTATTTCCTATCCTCTCAGGATGTGTGTGGTGCACATATGTGTGGGCACTGACACATTCCTCTGTGAAATTGTGTAATGTAGTTCTCATCATGAATATGACCTTAGCTGTCGAAATGGCGTTAAACATCTATTACTCACTCACTCATACAGGCCTAGTCCATGTTCATCTTTATGACAACATTGCTGCTGGACTGAAAACACATGGCTAATTTGCATAGGATCCTTTAGGGTGTATGAGTGAGAGTAATAGATGTTTAACGCCATTTCGACAGCTAAGGTCATATTCATGGCGAGAACTACTTACACAATTTCACAGGGGAATGTGTTGGTGCCCGTGCATATGTGCACCACACACATCCTGAGGGGATAGAAAAGAGGAGAAATAGACCCTTTTAAGTGGGCTAGGGAAGCCCTTTGGGTGTATGTAGGGGAAGGGGGTATATACCTACTACAGTTATACCATGTATCCGGATTAGCTACCCCTACCCTAGTACATTAAGTATCAATCAATCAAGATCTACTTATGAGGTACATTAGTGTGAACATTACACAAGAGGTCAATGAGAATGAGGGTCCTTGGGTGCTCAGGCTCTCATGGGTCATAATGAATATCGCTAGTATCAACTAAAAAAATGTTTTGAGCAGAACTAATAATTGTATTTAATTCATAAAAGGTTTACCCAGATAAATGTTTACTGAAATTCCCATGGTTTCTATAAATTGATTATAATGCAGCAAATAGGGCCCCTTAAAGCATATATAAAGCCCCATACCACAATAATGAAAATAAAATGGCCGAAAAGCTGAGTGGCAGGCCTTTATGTTAATACTACTAAGCACCTAGCATTCACTCTCCAAGCAGTTCTTGCCTGTGGGGTGTGGGGGGCACATGGTGTTACTGTGAATCACCCAAGCAATGACAATGACCAAGCAGAACTATAAACAGCTTAATTCAAAGGAAATATGTTCTTCTTACCAGTTCCTTTTTCAGTTTGTGGCATATTTACCATTAATAAAATTTACATTGCCTAGAAAACTCGTTATAGATGAAGGGAGATTTTGTGGAATTCATTTTATCATGATTACCTTATTATAGAAAGGTATGAGGAAAATTGCTTCAAAGTAATTTGTTTGTTATAAACGAAAATTCGTGTAACAGAGTTCGTTATATTTTAGGGATTTTACTGTATATGCTCTTCCCTATATAGGAGCCTGTGATAGCTGCCACACCTTGACTTGTATGGGCTTACTGGAGTTATGTGCTTTCCTATATAGGAGTCTGCTTATAGGTGCCACACTCCAACTTATGCACAAACCAGGTTGTGGTCTATACAGAGGAGCCTACTGATATTTATCCACCCAGTAAAGATAGCATACCAGACAGTGACGGTCACACCTGACTGAACACACCACGGCCCTGTCTGTAACAGGTAGTATGCAGTAGGACGTATTCCAAGGTAGCAGGTTGTCCCAGTTGGCCCCTGAAGGACCGCAGTGAATAGATTGGAGTTTTCTTATTGGCTAATAATTAAACCTGCTAAGTCTGCATAGTGGAGGAGGTTGTTATGTAACATAATAGGCTCTGTCCATTCTATTCTAAGACTTCTGTAGGTCTACTGGATTTATACGCTCTTTCCTATATATAGGAGTGCCACACCCCAACATGTATGGGCCTACTAGATCCATATGCTGTTTCCCATATAGTAGTCTGTTTTTAGGTGCCACACCCCGACATGTATGACCTACTAGATCCATATGCTGTTTCCCATATAGTAGTCTTGTTTTTAGGTGCCACACCCAGACATGTATGGGCCTACTAGATCCATATGCTGTTTCCTATATATTAGTCTGTTTTTAGGTGCCACACCCAGACATGTATGGGCCTACTAATAGGCTCTGTCCATTCTACTCTAAGACTTCTGTAGGCCTACTGGATTTATACGCTCTTTCCTATATATAGGAGTGCCACAACCCAACATGTATGGGCCTACTAGATCCATATGCTGTTTCTCATATATAGTAGTCTGTTTTTAGGTGCCACACCCTGACATGTATGGGCCTACTGGATCCATATGCTGCCTGATGTGAATGTATGCTATACTCTAGTCTACTGAATAAAGGCTATCCTATGCCTGTTTACTCAGTCACAATAGAGATCTACTCTACTTACAAGGCAAATAGGCAGCCTAACCACCACTCAAGAAACACATATTTATACATTGTATCACACCATTCTCTGGACTAGAGTAGATCAAAATACACACTCCATTACATGTATAACACTAATCATTGAATGCCATACAACCATCCAGTCAAAATAGTTGCAAGGTGCCATTTTGGATGACTGTAGCACAAACCCCTCCCTAACCTGACTAACTTGTGCTGGTGCAATATCTGACCATGGGGCAGTCTCGTCCAGTTGGGATTCAGGGAACTCCCTCTCTCGTGTTTGGGGATTGTGGGTCCCCATATTCTGGGGAATATTACTATGCATTGTACCTGCCTACATTTTACCACTACAGCAACCAGCGGCCAGAACTACTTTTACCCATAAACGCTGGTTGCCAGAGACGACTCACGCTAGTGGTCGAGCTGGGGCCAGATTGACCATGGGGTAGCGCCTTGCCTTGTAGACCTCATTATAGTGTGATCCAATTCTACCGGTGGCACCACTGAATGGTGAGGATGAGGTTCCATTCCAGTTACACAATCCACCTTCCATGTTTTGAACATCGGTAATGAGGCACCTAATATTATAAGAGATCGCCGAAAGAGATTTAGACAAAATGCTGGAAAGGAATATCAGAAAATCCTGGAACTTTACTGAGTAGAAAGAAAAAAAGAGTTGTCTTTGTAAGAGCCTGTCATCGTACATTGTATTCTCCAATAATCTCATGGATTTAATCAGCTTGACAGATCTTTATGTGACCTGGTGAGCTCAAAATGTAACTTCCAACAGTGTTGCTGATACCATGCACCTTTTGCTCCAGTCGGTGAGTCAGGTAGCATGGCACGGGCGGGGAGACTACTTCTCTGTCGTTATACCAGACGGAGAGTCTCAGTCAGTCATCATTCACCAGCTTTCAAAGCGGCGTTCACAAGTAAGTGAAAAGTTATGCGTGTTTGTATATTTTAAAGGAAGATGATATCGTATCATAAATAATTCATTGATTTTACCCCATTGTATCTTAATGTAAAATTAGCTTAAAATTTAAATGTACTACCATGGTACATGTATTATTTTTTCAGGATTAAATTGCGAAGTCGTTTGAAGTGATTGGATCTGAATTATTTCCTGTGTTGTTGATATGAATTCCATTTCTCTCTTTTCTTTCAGAATCCCTTCAGAAAACCTAAAGGACTCGTGCAATGCGTCTTGTTCCACCCAACACGACCCTTCCTATTTATTGCTGTAAGCATTCTCTTCTTTTTTTTTTACCGAAGCTGAGTCATTTATTTACATAGTCTAAAAAGACAATTCGACAATACTTCTCCCAGACTCCCTGTCTATATTCTAACTTACATATAAATACAGTTCATGAAAGTAGGCAGCCACTGCCGAGATATAGCACAGGGTTGAGTCGTCAGTTCCACCATGGTTCACTTAACTTTATCTTAATATCTTACAGGCCCTACTCAGGAGATGGGGGAGGGGGATGTTATAACTTCCACTCTGATTGTTTTAAAAGAAAAGACCACCCTATTTTCATGTTGATTTTGGCATGCTTAGTCAAATATGCACTACTATAAGGGAGAGGAGCAGCCCTTCATGCTGCATTGTATGACGTCACAATTGACCAAATGCAACAGAACTGTAACTGCACAGCACTGCTGGACTAAAGTCAAATGCTCTCCATATCTTTTTTATAATATTGATTGTTCATTTCCTTTGGTGATTGGTATTAAATAACCAGGCAGAGGCTTCCTGAATGATATCATAAGGCTATGCACTTCAGTGTTCAATTTATAAACATGTTTTACAACAGCCTCCATACATAATCAATGCACTACCTGATGCATTTGGTCAACTATGATGTCATACAATGCAGCATGAATGGCTGCTCCTTTCCCTATAGTAGTGCATATTTTACTAGGTATGACAAAATCCTGTATATTAGCACAAAGGCTATCAAAATACCTCAGCATGAAAATAGGGTGGTCTTTTCTTTTAAATGGCAGTTAATCTATTAGCCATTGACATTGTGAGTAGTATCTGATGGTGTATCGTATTTGTCCTTATACAGACACAGCGCTACGTGAGGGTGTACAACCTTCTCAAACAGGAGCTTGTCAAGAAGCTGCTCACCAACTGTAAGTGGGTGTCTAGTATGGCCGTCCACCCCTCGGGTATGTACACTTATGCTGTCAGGTATATTTCACGGGCTTCCCTAGCCCACTTAAAAGGGTCTATTTCTCCTCTTTTCTATCCCCTCAGAATGTGTGTGGTGCACATATGTGCGGGCACTGACACATTCCTCTGAAATTGTGTAATGTAGTTCTCGCCGTGAATATGACCTTAGCTGTCAAAATGGCGTTATACATCTATTACTCACTCACTCACTCAGGTATATTTCATCATGTTTTATTGGGGGCGTAGCAGTTCATACACGTTTGTTTCCAGCACGTTAATCCATGTTTTTGTAACTTTCCCCTGTGTTCTAAGGCAGATCATCGAAAGGAAGGATGTGCTGCAAACTCAGTAGTTATAAAACATTAGCGCCATTACGCCATTAACTGAAACGTTACAGGAA
Organism: Acholoe squamosa; assembly: GCA_949317995.1. Classification (NCBI taxonomy): domain Eukaryota; kingdom Metazoa; phylum Annelida; class Polychaeta; order Phyllodocida; family Polynoidae; genus Acholoe; species Acholoe squamosa. The sequence goes on along the minus strand of OX439038.1, from coordinate 32,668,342 downwards.
ATAAAACATTTACTTGGTAATTCTAACAATAAAACATGATGTTCTGCCTCAGGTGATAATGTGATTGTTGGGAGCTACGACTGTCGCCTCAGCTGGTTTGACCTTGACCTGTCGACCAAGCCGTACCAGACGCTGAGGCATCACAAGAAGGCTGTCCGTGCGGCCAGCTTCCATGCACGCTACCCCCTCTTTGCCTCTGCATCTGACGATGGTACAATAATTGTCTGTCATGGCATGGTGTACAAGTAAGTAATGAGAAATATTATACATGGTGACATCTGTGGGAAAAAGATCTTGAGTTATGGGTTCGCATCGTTTTGGATTCCGATATAATTTATACATTATGGATGCACAATTTTCTAGATAATTGAAAAGGGGTATGCATTTTCTGTTACAAATAGATTTTAGGTTCATCAGCAAATTAGAGTTGGGTCCATTCAACCATTGCTCCCTTGACGTATTGATAGCTACTTAAAAACGGTTTTGCCTACCTTTGGTTGATGATTACCGGGACAGAGATGTGGTGATATTTATAAGTGAAATATTGACCCATATATAAAATTGCTCTTATTTCTCAATATTACAGTGACCTTCTCCAGAACCCACTCATCGTGCCTGTGAAGGTGTTGCGGGGTCATGGCCAGGCGAAAAATCTCGGTGTGTTGGACTGCACATTCCATCCCACACAACCCTGGCTCTTCTCCAGTGGAGCAGACTCTACTGTCAGATTGTATACCTGAGGCTGTTAGCAGCACTAGGACTTTGTTATCTTCTTAATCTAAAATCATGTCTTTTAATGTGTATCATTCATCTGTCATCACTAAAATAGCCGGCGTTTCCCCAGTATAAAAGGGGACTCCCAAACCAATACCATCTCGACTGCAATACATGTAAGTCATCAAAATAACAAAACCACTTATGGATAAGAGAGTTTCAATATTGCTATTAGATTAACAAGATAAGTCAGTGGTACTGAACGTACATGTATATACAAATGACTTGAAATATTGAAGCATCTATTCTCTCTATTGCCTACTGCTTTGTTTGTGGAAACATGTTTGTCCATTGGTTGTAAAAGGAAAACTGCAAATGTTAGAGAATAAAGAGGAAATGTTACAATATCAAATTGACTTGTACTGACTACCATAGAGAATTAGATATCAGATTTTGTTCATGTATTGAGTGAATACTGCTCTGCTTTGAAGTTAATTGAATAGAGGATTGGACATTTGAAATGAGAGGAATGGACTGATTCGATCAGGAGATGTCGAATATGCTTAATCCCGTAATTACGTGAGGATACACCTCTAGTGTGCCTTATACATTGTAGAATCAAAGGGATGCGCCTCGCGATTATTTTAGACTATAGGACAGTACTAATAAATGCCACCGATATTTGGTCACAAATGCACCTTGTGGTACCAGCTTGAGTTGGAGGTGCATTGAATATGCGAGCTGTGCCTCCAGGTGCCCGCAGACAGGCTAGACTCAATCGGCTGACTGGGGATGTCACCCCATGTCCAAGTCTGACAATGTCAAACATTTAATGTTCCCAATCGGATCGGACCACTTTTCCTTAACTACCAATGGGATCGGCTCCATCTGCGGTCACCTTTATACACAAGGTATTAAAGGGGGGCTGGCATGGAAAATTAACAACATTGGTACCGATTCAAACAGTGATCTTAAAATCGTGGGAACCAGCGGAAAAATTGCGACACCCTGATTGGTCAAGGGGTGATCACATGACTTTAATGCGGGCATGCATTACCATGCCAGGGCCCCTTTAAGGTATGACCTGGATCAATCAGAAGGGTTAAGCCAAGCTCATCCTCATAACAAGACACCCTGTGTTGAGAGAAAAGATTTTACATGGGCATTGATTTTTGGAGAGTTCAGTATTTCCGAGTAATCTAAGGGAGTGATCATTTTTTAACAACGGGGGGGGGGGGCTGGTGGGTTTGAGGGGGGGTCAGAATTTTTTCAACCCCTTGACTGGGGGGGGGGGTCAGAATTTTTTCAACACCTCTGATGGGGGGGGGTCAAAATAATTTCATCTGTTTTCAGTGGAAAACCCTACATGTTACTATAGGCTAAAAGGGGACATTCGCGCGCGATTTTTGTCCCTTAATGGGGGGGGGGGTCAAAAGAAATTTACCCCCTCGAGAGGGGGGGTTGAATTTTTTTTCATGCATCCGCACACAAACCCACCAGCCCCCCTGTTGTTAAAAAATGATCACTCCCTAATGTAAATTTGACCCACCTGTAGGCAAGAGGGGATATCCCGTCTTTTGAGAAGTTCTTGAAGTAAGTCACAGCTTATAAATACAAGAGGTACCGTGGTGTGGCCAAAGATTTTCTTGTGAGGCTTATACACGGGTATGCCTTGTAATCAGGGTATTCTAATGGGATGACTGGCTGCTCTGAGACAGCTACGCCTTGTACTTTAATATAGCGAAATAAAAGCAACGAGTGGCCAGGGTGAGTGATGTTCAGGTGGCATTGACCCATTCCCACTGGCAGAGGCAGCATCAGTGGTATGGCTAACAAAAACTCATCCCAAAGAGCCAATACAGAGCCACTTTCAGGCAGATTCTTATCTGGATAAAGGAAGGTAATTAGCTAATAATAGTACCAATAAGGGGGGGGGGGGGTCAAAATAATTTTACCTCTTTTCAGCGAAAAAGCCTGCGCGTTACTATAGGTTAAAAGGGTGCTTTCGCACATGATTTTCGGCCCTTCGAGTGGGGGTCAAAAATATTTTGACCCTTGAGAGGGGGGACCAGAATTTCTTCATACATCAGTGTACAAACCCACCAGCCTCTCTCCCTGTTGCTGAAAAATGATCACTCCCTAAGTAGCCTAGTAGGCTAGTAGGTGGAATAAATAAGCTGCCCAAGTTATCAAACTGATATTGATATCATAGCCTATGTAGGTGAGTTACAAAGTCATAGCAGACCAACACACTTATTTTGGAACATAAACAAAAAAGTTATGATCAGAGAACAAACAATGACTTTCAGCACCTTCAGGAAGAGCAATTTCAATGAAAAAATCTTGGCGCGTAGTCTGTGGTGGCGTCCCCTGGTGTTTCCTCTCGCGTCCCACAGTCATGGAATTCCCTCAAAGTAAATGACGTCACGACGTGTCACATCGAGGCAGAACAGCAATGGTTTCCCGTGTTCGTAGCTGAAACTCATTTGATCTCGACATAATGTTAAAACTCTCTACGACTGGACACTAAATGTATGTCTAATTAACCATACAAGTCGGGAAACGTACTTCCCGTCTTCTTATCCGTCCGATGTGTGTGCCACAGCGTCTACTTTTGGGGAACGGCGATGGAAAGTTGTGAAGGATGTTGTGTTTCTTGTCGAAATAGCCAAGCCCAAGGATAGGTACATCACACAATGCCTGCACCACTCCTCTGGGAGTGTCCATCATTTGTGACGCATTTTTTGTGACCCATCAAATTGCTGCACTGGAAATTAAACTTCACTGAAATTGGCATATTCTTACAGAACAAAGAATAAATGAACACATGTAAGAAATTATCTTGGTATTTCATGGCTTATTTTACCTATATAAAAATTTTTCTGGGAAATTGGCGCATTTCTAGACATTTTTGTAGATTTCTGAAGTGGATGACTGAAAAGGTCATCTAAATCAAGTTGTCCAAAATGAAAAAGTAGAATGAAACTAAAAGAAAGTAATAGTATGTTTCATGGTGTTTCATATAAGGTCTAGTTTGTGCATGTGGACTGAATAGTACAGCTGGTGACTGCAAAAGAAATTCGAAAAATCACATTTTCCTGTGTGAAGGTGCGAAATGGTGATTTGGCAGTTTTAAAACCGTCACTGCATAACACATGTACATCATACAGGTGTGACACTTACAATACCTGCTAAGATAAACTTGTTTCACAGGTTCCCCGACTTTGGGAGCAATTAACTGATTTTTTACGATTTCCCGACCATGTGAACTTGCTACCACACAGGAAAAAATTATTTGATCGTGTCATCAAAATCTAGGTCATGAGCTAATATTGGTCAAACATATAGGGTGGCCTGAAACTAGGTCAATAGGAAACCCATTAGATGTTAATGTTAGGGTCAAATACCAGTGGTTAGAATGTCTAATTCTTCATATTTTACAGCGTCTGTTCCTATATTTTTGATCATATCAGAATCTAGGTCATGAACTAATATAGGTCAGATATATAGGTCACGGGAAAATTAGGTCAAGGTAAAATTTCGTACAGGTAAACATCCGGGTCAGATAGCTTTTTATTTCATGCTGATATTGTGGTTCATTCCAATTGAATTGACATTTTACTAACTTACCTCCCTTTGATTTCTTCATTTATTATGGCTAATTGGCCCATTATTGGGATCCAGAAGGTCACAACAAATCGCCTGAATACTTATGACAAAAATGTCAGATTTCTAGTTACTAATTCTGCGATTCTGTGAGAACGAATTGAGATATCAACATGATTCCAAAAGATTTGAAATCCTTGCACTCTCCTGCACAACTAAGACACAGGGGTTTAGCTCTAACTCCTTATCTTAATTTTCATGTGATGTACCTACCAAGGAGGAGGGCTGTGCCCAACCAAAACAAGGAAGGGGAAAACCACCTCCCTCCATTCACGAGACATGGCAGTCCATTTGTTATTTTGGACAGTTTTAGGTAAGAACATAGCATATATTGTTTTATGTATTGGGTTGTGTTCACCAGTACATGTGTCAATATTTCTTCAACCTATCAAAGGGAGTGGTCATTATAATATCATTACTGCACTACCCAATCATGATGTAAAGGATTGAAATAATGAATGTGTTTAGGTAGGCACTGACATAACTGCCGTGCGCGGGTCTGCCGTGTGCCGAGGCTAAAAGTGTGATTTAGCAAAGAATGGAGCAGCTGAAGTTGACATGTCTTTACTTATTGATTCTGAAGCTGTTTACAGGTGGATTTGGACAATTAGGGTATCATTTTAACAGGCTTGAAGAGGGCTTCAATATGCATGTTTTTGTTTAATAAATTAAAGAGAAAAAAATCATGTTTCCCCCAGGTGAACTCAAAACTTAAGTTCAGGAGCATTTTATGGTATGAAGTATGCATCTCACATAGTTAAAAGTGGCACTCACATATTCCCTGGTTAAATAAGGTCTAGAAAATGTCTAGTTTTCTTCTTTCTAATAGGCAGCAGTGTGTTTTTTAAGCAACTACAAAATCATGACCTATTAACTCTGTGAGGGGGAGTGAGAGATTAGCTCTAACACCTCCCCCACTGCAGCACACCTATAGCAACCACTGGAGGGACAACCTGGAGGTGGCCCCTACTGGAGGGCTGACAACCAGGACTTCTCTGACTGACTAGTAGGGCTTTACTTTGAAGTGTGAACATCAGTCAGAGGGTGGGGGAGGGGGAAGGCCCCAGGTACTGATCCCTGAGGCTGGGTGAACTCCATTCTAGTCAAGTGAAGATTCCCCTAGCCTGGGCCTAAAAAAAAAATCAATAAATTTGACCTTTGACCTTAAAATGACCTTGACCTGACCTAGATCAAGGTCAGGCCATAGGTCATAGGAACCACCCCTTAATGACCTTTTCTCAAGTTTTTATTTCAAGTTCCTAGTGTCAATATCTTCTGAGAAACAGTGATTTAAGTGTTCCAGGCATTTCTGACCACAACTAGCATGATCACAAAATTTGAACCCTGATTAAACTCTTAAGCATGGGTTATTGTGGCAGAATATTGGGGTCATTTTGTGGTCTTTGGATGGTCATAACGTCACTTTGAATTAAGATAGAAACTTCATTCAAAAAGCAAATCCACCTCTTTTCTTGAGATCTATCCAATAGTATGCAGATAGAATAGATAATATAAAGTTTTGAAAAACTAGGTAAGTGCCTAGTTTAGGTTGATAAAATTTATTGTTGGTTTAATCAATTTTATGAGTCATTGTCTATCACAGTATGACCATTATAAGTTCATTTACCACTTATAGTGTAAGGCCTTTATTTATGGCCTACATAGAAATGAGTAGTGATATATGATACAATAAAAGAAACAGGATAATTAAAATATGAACCTGATAGTGAATGAATAAATATCATTATTATGTGAGAGATAAAACCATGACTTATAAAATTACCATAGTACAAAATGAGATGAATAGTTTACACATTAATAACCCATTGGTGTGGGTGGGTGGGAAAGAAGACGTATGAGTCTGTGACAGTTGAATTGAAAACTAATGATAGGTAGAAGATGTATGCGTTTACACGTGTGTGACTCGGAAGTGGAACCTGAACACCGGGCGGCCGCAATGCCCTCAAATGCGTCTACACAAAGCATGTGACGACAAATTATAAAATAATAAGGGGGGGTGAGTTTCATGTGGTGTGTACGGTATGCATGGCCATAGGCACTTACCTAGTTTTTCAAGACTTTATCCCATTAAGCTTATCTAATGAGCAATGGATAGATCTTGAGAAAAGAAGTGGATTGCTTTTTTAATGAAGTCTCTATGTCAATTTAAAGTGGAATTACGAGCGGTCAAAGGTACCAAATCAGACCCAGAATTCTGCCATAGACATAGTTAAGAGTTTAATTTTGGTCCAATTTTGTGATCAAGCAAGATAAACCTAAGGGAGTGGTCATTATTTATCAACAGGGAGGGTGGTGGGTTTTCGCGCGGGCGCGCAGAAATCTTTTACGCCTCCCCTCGACGGCGCGGAGAGTTTTCGCGCCCCTCTTTCATCTATAGTAGCGCACAGGCTTTTTTGCTAAAAAGAGGGTGAATTTTTTTAGCTCCCCCCCTCAAGAGGGGTCAAAATTTTTTTAGCCCCCCCCCCTCGGGAGGGGTCTGAAAATTTTATGCCCCCCCTGTTGATAAATAATGACAACTCCCTAAGGTAGCCTAGATCACTAAAATGATTATTTTGGGCAAATTTCTTTTCAGATAAGCAAGATATACCCCCAAGAATGTAAATAATGATACATTTTATCATAATCAAACAATCTAAAAGCAAATTTTTGATGTCATCTTTTCCCTTGAACTGCTCGCTCTAACAGAACCATGGCAGACTATCGTCTTTGACTCAGGATGTTTGAATGATCATAACTTCCATTTAAATTGTCATAAAAACTTCATTTAAAAAGCAACGCCACTTATTTTTATCACAGCTATCAATATCTCACTATATAAAATGCATACAATAAGGTCTTAATTGATAGGTAAGTGCCTTACATGGGGAGGTTGGGCCAAGTATCCAGAGATAATCTCGCCCAAAAATGTTTGCAGGGTCTGCCAAACATACTGCAGCCCCTTAGAAAAAGAAAAGCTAGACATTTTCTAGATGATTTTTATCCATAGAACAGGTGAGAACCATTTATTTTTAGGTGCTTAGTGATCTTCTCATCATAAAATGGTTCTAAACTTTTGGTTGAACTTCAATGGGGTCAGAGGCAAAATTCCTGGCATTCAACCTTGTACAAAAAATATTCATTTTAAAGGTCTAGCCAAGCCTGTTACCGTAATCTCCCGCGTAGAAGACGCGCTGCGCGTATAAGACGCACCCCAAACTCAGCACATGCATTTTCGCGTATAAGACGCACATTTTAATGCTCAATTTTGTGAATCCAGTACTGTTCTAAAGTAAAATTACCCCTCGTATAAGATGCACACCCAACTTGAAAGAAAGCTATAAGACCCCCCAGCATTTTGTTTGGCGTAGAGGACGCGTCTTATACGCGGGAGTTTACGGTAATATGAGCCCTTGTTTGTAAAGATCCTCCAGTAAATAGCTTCACAATAAGCTTGCAAAGAAAGGAGAGTTTAACACTACCCAGTTTCAGCTTTATCAGTCTCACACCTCTACTGGAGGTATTTGAATGTCTGAGTTCCTCGATGGAAAAAACTAAACAAACAAACAAACTGGAGGTATTTCAGTGCCTAGCATGGGCATTGGTTAAAATTCGCTCTACCCTCCCCCCCCCCCGTCAACAGCGATCTAAATGTTTTTCGAAATGTTTGGAAACTTTACGTGTCTTTATTTTTTATCTGTAGTACTGGTACTATTTTAGTAGCACGCAGCTGCTTTTTTTTCGCTAAAAAGTGAGTACCGGTTGATCTTTTTATGCACTACTCTCAAGAGGGGTCAAAAGCTTTTTAGGCCAGACGGGGACAGCCTATCGCTACCGCTAATCCCTTGAGGTAGAGTCGGCAGGTAGCTCGGCCTAAATTTTTTATGACCACCCCTCAGGCTCAGGACCCAGGAGTGGGCATATCGCGAATTGCTGGAGCAAACATACCACTCAGTGTAGCAATGTATATTAGATGGGATTTGTGGGCAAATTGCTTTGAAAAAATTTTCAACTTCTACTTGTCAAAATTGGTGTATTTTTGGGGGAAGAGAGAAGTTTCATGTTTTACCTGTAAAGGTTGTGTTCTAGAGGATTTAATGGGCAGATTACTTTGAGAAAATTTTAAGATTCAGCCTCAAAACATTTAACGGTGTTTTGGAAGAACAGGTTGGCAAATTGATGTCAGAAAATTTTCAAGTTTTTCCTTTAAAATGGACGGGGTTGCAAGATTTTTGGGGAAAATTCCTCCAAGAAAAATTACAGATGCTATAAGCTGATGTAAATGAAAATTGGTGTGTTCTAACTGGTTTAGAGACAAATATTTCCAAATTACTCCAGGAAACCTTTTCGATTCTACCTCAAAGCATTGTGTGTTCTCAGGATTTAGGCCACACCAAAAAAAATAAGTTGGTCGACAGATTTTGGTTTTGAAAAAAAATGGTGCGAGTGCGCGATTTTTTTTTTTTTTTTAAGAACTTTTTGGCGTCTAATGGATTCCTTGCTGGGAAATTGAGGCAAGCGAACAAATTTTTTTTTTTTTAATTTGCCAAACATTACAAAGAGAAAACTTGTAGAAACTGAAGCGAGCGAAATCCGTAGACAAGATTTTTCAAAGAAAAAAAATTTGTATTTCCGAAAATGTGGAGAGGGCGATCCGTAGACCAACTTTCTTTTTTGTGTGGCCTTAGGTGGCAATCTGCTACAAGAAAATCTTAAGATTCTGCCTTTAAAATTGACGTGATCTTGATTTTTTGGAGGCATTTTGATCCAGGAAAATTTGCGAGCTACTATAGATCAAAGAGGGGCCCGCGCCAAAAATTTTGACTGCCGTCGAGGGGGGCGTAAAAAATTTCTGCGTGTTCCCGCGAAAACCCCCCCCCCCCCCCCGTTGATAAATAATGACCACTCCCTAATATCATCCTCAATGTCACTGTCGCATTTCTAAAGCTCTCTGTTGCACATTTTTTGCGACATTGCGACAGCTGCCCACCCCTGTTGACAGGAGGGGTCAAAAAATTTTGTGCTGATAGATAATGACGACTCCCTTATCTTGAGTACGGCATACATTCATTGAATCATTCAAAATGGTCCATTGGCATTGCCATTACCGGGTACTCTCATTAGCTCCTCTACATGGTTGCCAAGAAACGCATCAAAAATGCCGCTGTGCACTTGGACCAAGGACCAAGTCACGCTGCTTGATCCACTATGCCTATGGGAGTGTTACTGGCGTGAGGGGTCAGAATTTTTTACGCCCCCCCCTCAAACCCACCACCCCCCCTGTTGATAAATAATGACCACTCCCTAATATGGCTGAATGTGTATCACCAGTGTGCCTATACATGGGTGGCGAGAAATCAGCGCTGTGTCGGTGTGCCTAATTTCAACAAATGACCGTTTGTTACTTGTCAATTTTAATGCATTGCATTTTGTTGCCTTCTTCTGTGACCATGGATTTTTAAAAGTCTCACACATCTGATTTTAACACACCCCCACCCCCACATCGATGTCATGTCACACATGTTGAATTTTTAAAACCATGTATGGGTGCACCAATGGGTGACTCTAGCTCGGCTCCCCAAACTACACCAACTGCAGACGAGGCCCAATGGGTCGGCAGCCTGTAACGATCTTCATGTGCAGGGGGCGTCTGTAGCATACGCTCGATCTGATCTGGCAATTTGAGTATCAAACAAGTTTGATTCTCCCAGTCAGATCGGATTGGAAGTGCCCTAACTACCGATCAAATCGAACAAACCAATGACATTGATCAACTTTTGACTGTCCTTTAGAATGGCACATCTTAGATTGAATAGGTAGTAAGGCGCAACTCTTTGATGTTCGCGACCTTTGCTGGTACTACTGACATTACGTCATAACAGCTATAGCATGATGGGCACACTTAACCCCTTATAATCTAGACACAGCTTGATCTCAGTATACACCAGTTTTACTAGTCACCATCACAAGGGGGAGCCCTTGTAGGTTAGCCAGCTAGGAGGACTAGACACTTATCTAGCCCCATAACCCTATGCAATCAATATGGAGAAAGAGACACCTCTCAGAGATGAGCCTTAATCTGGTAGAAATGTCCCCTCACCTTAAAAATTACAGCTACATAGGGAGAAAATGTTCATCTACCCATCCCTGCGATATTAGGGCATTATCTTGAGCCAAAATCTATCTAGACTTAGATAAATATGAGTGACCTTCCAGTTTTGAGAGCTCAGAAAAGGGGGCAGAAGGGTGTGCATGGGGGTGGTGTTGGTGGTCATTACAAACCACAAGACAGGTCCCTTGGGGGCATTAAGCCAATTAAATATAGATTATCCCACCATGGAGGAGTGTGTTAATGGTTATCTCAGGCCTGGGTAGGGGGTGCTGTCTTTGATGTTTATTATCTCTCCTCCAGTGTCCACCACAGTAATGACAGGTGACAACCCTACTCTGACCACCCTCTTTTCCTTCAGAATCACCCTTCCAGTGGTGCCCCTGTAACCGGGCCAAAATGGTCAGGTCAACACTAGTGCCACCTACTGTATTATGGTTGATGAAACCTGTGTATATTGCATTACTGAGACGCACAGAAAGTACTATAAAAACAGGTGACACTAAGAAGGAGTTGTTCTCACCTACTGCCCTTGCCCCAATCACTCAGAGTGCCTGTATTATCGTTAGTGCTACCTACCACTTGTTGTTGTAATGTCAATAAAGTCTAAATACCTGTAATTTCCAACATTTCCCTGCTGAAGTGGAGACCTGCATGGGTCCATGAAAGCACCATGACAGATTTATGTCCTCTTATGTCACTTCCCGTGCCAATTACTTGGGGTCACCTGAGGAAGCATGCATACAGTGCACACAGGTGTTGCCTTCCATGATGGCCATGCATGACTGAGCCCCACTGTAAAACAATGCTCCCTGGCCCCTGCAACACCATGACCTAATGGCCTTGACATGATTACCCAGCAGCCACTTCAGGCTGACCAGCCATGTTGTAAATAAGGTCCCTGGTCTCTCCATTTGGGAAATAAATCCACTGCATGGGATTAATTTAGGGCAGGACATGACATGAATGATTGAGCATAAGGACAAGACATACCTACCAGGCAGGTGCATGGAAACAGTGAGTGGGTACATGCTTTAGTTGCTGAGTGCAAGGCTTTTAAAAATGTGTCACCTGTTCTTACTATGACTTATTTCCAGCTGTGAACAAAGTTTCACAGCTAGATACTCTGGTTACTTAGAATCTGGCTGTAAATGTAGGGACATATATGAGTCTATCACACTTACTATAACATGGTTTATCTTGGCTAAATTTCAGCACTGATGTCTGTCATAGGCCATTGTAAGGACGCAAGACGTAAGTATATATTTAGGAATATAAGGCCACACTAAACAAAAATAACTTGTTCTTCAGGTAAATTTAGTCTATGGATTCCGCTCGCCTCATTTCTGCAAGTTTTCTCTTTGTGATGTTTGGCGTTTGTGCCTCACTTTTCGAGCAGGAATCCATAGGATGACAAAAAAAGAATTAACAAAAAAAAAAAGAAAAAGAAAAATACACGTGCTTGCAACATATTTTCAAAACCAAAATTCGTAGACCAAGTTTTTTTTGTGGCCCAAGCAACTTTGGTACTATCATCCAAATTTAAACTATTCAATAATAAATTTATGTACATGAAAATATAATAATGCAGTGCCATAACCGATATTGTAATAAAGGATTGTGCACCTTTGTCTCAATCAAGTAATGTTGATATTTTTGTGGCTCGCTGGTATTATCCAGCCAAAAGCTGTATCACCTTTAGTTAAACAGTATTTAATCAATTACACCAGGGAGGGTGAAAAGTCAACCCTTTGAACTTAAACGGTTAAACCCTATTTTTGCAGCATGCTCACCATATGAGAAGAGGACCAGTGTGCGTGGTAGGATCAGCAGTCCTAATTACCCACAGCCCTACGACATGGACACCTGCAGGCAGTGGTTCATCAAGGGGCACCCAGGCGATGTAATTACTATAAGGTTAGCCAATGCTAATACACTATTACGGTACCTTAAGTTTTATTCTCATTGACTGTAAATTTGGCCACTGGACATGCAGTACCGTATTCGACCAAATAAGCGCCGTCATCCTAATAACCCCCTCGCCATGAATATGGCCTTAGCTGTCGAAATGGCGTTAAACATCTATTACTCACTCATAACCCCCCCCCCCACCCACCCACTTTTTAGGGCCTTTTACATACGAGTGAAGGACCGAATTTTCACGATTTTTGAGTTAAACTATTAAGTAATGAACTACCATAGAAATAACTTTTTAAGCGCCCTGGGCGCCTATTAGGTCGAATACGGTATATATATGTGTCCACCATTTTCAGTAAAAGTATAGGAACAATTCTTTTACCTTCATTTGACTTTATAGTATCAACAGTCATTGCTGTCCTTGAAAATTCATTTACTTTTATCCAGGGTGTAAAGCAACTCAAACCATCCAGCTTTTTACCACTCATAGATTTGCTGTTGGTGTTTGATATGATAGAATACCGGTATGTGAATCATGTAAACTTATCATTCTGAAATAGCCCTTTATTTAATGCATGGAATTGGGTTTCCTTAGTTTTGTGGACCTAGACGTGCCCGCAGACGTTACTAATGGATGTCAAGGGGACTTTGTGGAGCTGGGACCGGAGCCACACGTCTATATATGTGGTACACTGGACCATCAGGTTCCCAAAGTCTACATCTCCAAGCGTGACCACGTCTGGATGAAGTTCCATGGGTCGGGGCGCATTCTTGGCCGAGGCTTCACTCTTTACTATGTCAGCGGTAAGACACTACCAAATTAGGAAAAACTAACTAATATAGACTGCAATCTAGCATGTGTAACAGTAAAATATGTTTTTTCTTGTTACTATATTTGTTAATATAATCCTGTAGGTATATCTGCTACACGGAGTGGTTAACTGAAACTTTTTTGAATAAAATTGATGACAAACAAATTTGTGTTTGGTGCAGGTCACCAACCGTACACGGAGGACTGTTTGAGCGATGAGTTCCGCTGTGGGAATGGCAAGTGTATCATGAAGCGGTGGCAATGTAATGGGGCAGACGAGTGTGGTGATGGCACTGATGAGCAGCATTGCACTGATGGTAAGATGATTTCATTAAACACAAGCGCAAGAATAGATATCTAAGGAAGAAGATAATACAGTTCTTCACATAATACACATTTAAGTTCTACTGTTAATCCAGTCAATATGCATCTTTTAAGATAAATTAGCATGGCCACTGTCCTTGTACTGATTGATTTTCTATGCTCTTTGATATACGTGTAGCATGGCCACTGTCCTTGTACTGATTGATTTTCTATGCTCTTTGATATAGCATGGCCACTGTCCTTGTACTGATTGATTTTCTATGCTCTTTGATATAACAGGTATCAAACATCCTACCACCCTGGGGCCCTGGGACTGTGGGAAAGAGAGTTTTGGTTGCTTTGACAGTAAGACAGGAGGGTATGTGTGTCACTGGAACATCCGACGCTGTGACGGAAAAAGGGACTGTAAAGATGGAGAGGATGAGCTTCACTGTGGTAAGGAATAACCTGGACTACTCAGTAAATTTAGATCTGCAAGTATTGGATATAATATACAGTCATAGAGAACATATGCAGTCATAGAGAAGTTTTACTCGGTTATACCCATGGTCTTACAGTCATATTCAGAGAGACTTGTTTTTGGTACCTACTGCCAGGATGTCCCTCACAAACCGTTTTGTATACACATACATACATGTACACACATATATGTTAGTATTCTATAATGGAAAATGAGGCATATCAAGATGAATAATAAAGCCCTCTACTGCACAGAATCAATGCGGCGTGTATGCGGCGGGGCACTGGAAGGTCCATCAGGATACATTGCAACACCTAACTACCCAGACCCCTACCCGGTTAACATCCACTGTGAATGGCTGATTCATGTCACCTACAACCACCGTATACAGCTGCGCTTCAAGTCCTTCACGCTAGAAAACCACTATAACACGGATTATGTTATTGTGTTTGATGGGGGCTCAGATAATGCAGATATTATAGGACAGTATTATGGAGATAACAGACCCCCACTGCTACTAGAGTCTACTGGTAACCGCCTCTTCATTCAGTTCCACTCAAATAATGATAGCCCGGAGAAGGGATTCAATGCTTCATATCAAATGAAAGGTGGGTATTCTATCATGCCTTCTCTCAACTTATGAATACTTGTGAGGATCTTATGAATTGAGTAAGGATGTGCTTCAGACATGTAAAGATAAGGTAGGGGATCTATTTCAGGATCACCAAATATTTTGAATGAACTGAACATATAAGTATCACTTCTACATCTCTGATGAAGCATTGTTAACTCGGAAAGCCGAGTTTTAAGAGACAGGTAGGGGCTGGGGAAATTTTTAAGACTGGAAGTGAGCATTTCTGAGAAGAGGTGGTTGAGTTTACCCTCAAATTACATCAAAACCATCAAATATGAGATGAAATGAAACCTGTCATGTGATAGTGTATATATTCAAGATCATGGAGGTGTAATATTTACCTCTTATAAGATTGTAATCTTTGTAAAATTTAGATTTGAAAAAAAAGAAGGTCACCTGAAGTCCAACTTAAGACGCTTGGTGCACTCAATGCTTTTCTATGGGGGTGACATTTTGGGTGACGGGTTTTCCAACCCTTTTCAGCAGGATGGTGTTCTCATTGTTCATTATTTAGTAGGGGGGAACTGAGATGTTTCGAGCTAAGGGGCAATGGGAGATGAATATACCATACCATAGTGTTTTCTTCTTGGTTGGTTCCTATTTGAAAGTAGCAGTATATAACTCTGTATAATAGCATTATTCTGACACTCAATATAAAAATGAATATAGTAAAATTTATGATATATTGTAGGCAACAGATTTTCTGATACTTGGTCCACCTATGTTAAGTACATCCAGTATCCCCCCTGCTAAAATATGATCCAGCTGCAACCGCCTAGTTTACCCATAACTCACCAGGAGGCACCACCTCTATAGAACAGTGCTGATGTCACCTACATCCTGTCACCTACTGCAGATCATTATTTAGCAGGGAGACTGAGGTGTTTTTCATAAACGGGCACATTTATAACACTCATGTAGTTAAAAGGAAATGGGGTGGAGGGACAGACAAGATGCAAGAAGTATTTCTTAAAATCAACAATGGACATGGGACTCCCCTGTCTAGGGAAATAATCATATACCTATGATCCCATAAAATTGCAATGCATGCAATTTAAATCACATTCATACTAAAAAAAAAATGCTCCTTTCCGAATTATCAGCGATATCACTCGCTTCAGCACTCGTTCTTTAATGATATCAGTAGTGGACAATATGACCGGTTCATGGATGTTTGCATGCATCATACATTTCACCTTCAAAATCTTCTTTAACTCAATCGGTACCACAGAGTCTATCCAATTCAGTGCTTCACCCCTACTTCCTTTCCACAGGTCACTGTTTACCAGAGCAGATTAAGTGTCTTCATGATGAGAATGACTGTTACGATCCTGCACAGAAATGTGACGGCACATGGGACTGTAGGGAACATGGCGGAGATGAGCGTGGTTGTGGTGAGCGTTTTACTATTTTAAGGACAACACATCTTTTAGAAGTGAAACAAAAAAATAGAGAAATCATTTTGAACCATGCAAACTCTGTTTATCTCATTTACCCTTTTGACATTTTCTATGGTCTTGAATCATGTAATTCTCAACAACCATATTTTGTTATTTTGTACTTCAGAGAATGTGCCCGTGTATACACATATATATTTAAAAGTTAAGCCCAAAGATTTCCCTATTTTACAATTGATTCGTTTTATTGCTTTTTCCTTCATTTTCACTTAATTATGTTTTCAGGGAGCTGTGCAAGTCATCTGTTTCTATGTAAGGAACATGAGACCCAGTGTTACGCAGAGGTGGACCACTGTAATGGTATCTCACACTGCCGCAACAGCCACGACGAGGAAGACTGCAGTAAGTATCCCATAGTAATTACGTGGTAGTGAGTGATGAGTGTGTGCTTGCCGGCAGCTAAATTCAGCCCTTCTTATATTCCCAAAATATAGCCATTGATTTAAATATTCTATCTGTTCTCTTACATATACATGTAGAATGTAACCACATATTTCTATAAGATTGCTGATTGTATTGTTTCAGCTGCGTCCCAGTGTGGCCCTCACAATGGTACCTTCCTCTGTTCTAACCGACGCTGTATCTATGAGTCGTGGCGCTGTGATGGTACAGATGATTGTCAGGACGGCAGTGATGAAATGCACTGTTACCGTATGTTATTTTACACCATCATAATATGGGTATCTACCTGGTAATCTATAGCCTAAACATTTGGAACCAAATATTTAATTGCCACTAAAGATATGATTATCGATCAAGGCAAGAACTAAATTCCGTGGGAAGTGATTAAAGGAAAAAGACGTAAAAACTTGTGCAATGTGGTAGTAAGGAAAAATAAACCGCCCTGAGGTTCAATGTCTGTGTATTCTCCCACAGCAACTACATACATGTACAACTTTTTACCAGATTTGTAAAAATGTATTTATTGTTCTCATGTTACAGGCCCTTCAGTGAAGGTGATAACAGCAGCAGTGATAGGCTCGTTGATCTGTGGGCTTTTGTTAGTGATAGCGCTGGGCTGCACCTGTAAGTTGTATGCACTGCGGCTCCATGAGGCACATGCCAACTTGCGCTATTCCACGCCTATATCAAGACTCACTGAGGAGATGTTTGCACGCCGCATGGCACCTCCACCATACAATGAAGCCATGCTCACTTCACGACCTTTTGATGAAGCTCAACAGGAGTATCTGGAACAGCTTCAACGGGGACGGACATCAAGGTCACAAGGTCGCAGAAGTCGTCACCATGGGAGATCAAGTCAAGGTCGTTCTGTGTCAACTCAAGGTCAGATGGGAGGAGATTCGGAGGTACTTGTCATTCATGATGAAGATGAAAACGATGTAGCCTTGATTAATGTGACAGATAGTGTACTTGTTCGCCACCAGGGGAGCCAGGTGGACAGTTCACACAACAACCCAGGCTACTTGTCAAGTGACTGTGATGGGGATGACTCTGATAGTAACTGTGACCCCACAGAGACCTCTAATGTCAATATCTCATTGGCTACCGGTATGAGCGCACAGTGGCGCCGTGAGAGACGTAAGACACGTCCCCGCGGTCCTACCACCACTGCGGAGTACCCAGCTATTCTGCGAGCCCCATCTGGAACGTTGGTGGATGCAGTGGAGCTAACACCTACAGAGCAGCAGGACGCAGCGGGCTGCGTAGAGACAGTGAGTGCGTCTACAGACAGTGTCTCCATGGATGGTGATAACAACACCAAGCAGGAGGATGATGACGTGCCCATGTTGTCTGCTGATCCAGAAGTGCCTCTGCCAATCTTGTTCACAACCACACCGCGGTCACGAGCAGGCTCGGATGGCGAGAGCGATGGTAGTGATAGCGCCGATCTGGGTGATACGGAGGAGTCTGTGGTCCTGGCAGAAGTACACACCAATACACGACCTACAACCACCAGATGATGAACGGTAGCTACTGTAGAAGATGTGTAATACGGGCCGCCAACCACCACGCCCGCAAACCCGCCCTTTTAAAGACGTGCACTATGGTACATCACCACAGGTGCACACGTCCAGAAATATATGTGTGGTGTGTCCCAGTATATGTGTGTAAATTCCATTATATTTGTGTAAATATGCATCTTCATTGGATCTGAGACCCATTGCTACTCAGAGAAATGGATGCTTATCTAGAAATGTTGTATGTATACACAATTTGAGGACAATAATCCCGTCTATGGTTAACAGGCATTGTTGCAGTTGTAGACCTTATTGGGGAATATACTCTTCCAATGGAGTAGAGAGTATAGTAGAATCCATCCTAATGTGTTACCTATCTATTAGCATTTGCAGATTAGAAAATATGATGACACATTCTGCATATTTTGACAATCATTTAGTATCGGACAACACGAAATAGCCTGTATCCTGAAATGCATGTGGAAATTTGTGCTTATTCATAAGTGTCCGAGAACTGACTATTAATATATGTTGTATGCCAAAGTATTGAAAGATTTGTGTGAAACCTCTTTTCCAAATCCACAAAATTACACTGTGTGTTCTTGAGGGTTAGCCCGAAGCGTGAACTAAAAGGTTTAGACCTGTCATCCTGTAACATTATCTACAAGAGCAGCGATAAGCTTTGTGTGTTCAAATCTTCATGTACAGCTGTCGTCTTGTCACCTCACATAGGTGTAAGACCTTGTTTGCTATACTGGAATTACGGTATATTGAAATGGTGCCACACATAGGAGAAATTTCACTGACAAGAGCTATCGAAGTGGGCACTGAATGCATTCAAAGAATTCTGGTGTGAACACATAGGAGTGAGTTATGCAGTAGTGGGAGAGAAACAAGGCCATCTCTGTAGGGTGCAGCAGTGCAACAACCAGTCAGAAATTAGTCTGGTACTGGTAGTCAGTAGCCTTCTCACCGGTCAGTCACTTTGTCTCCTACTATGTCATTCCTGCCATGACTGCGCCAGATTCATTGTTCCTGATGCAACAAATACATAACCGGGTTTAGGGTCTCGCCCCATGTGCAGATCGGCTGCAGATCTACATTAATTCTTACCTTGGCATTGTTGTTTTCTTATATGCATTAGTTATTAGAAGGGGGGCAAAATGATAATGTATTCCTCAACCCTCAAGCATTCCATCACCTGAAAATCATTGGGATTTTTTTTTATTTAAATTTGAAACCTTGAAAATGGAAATGAATAACAAACTAGAAATTTAAAGTTATGTTATACATGGTGCTATTTCCATTGATTTAGAAAGTTTGTTCTGCTTTTCCTTAATGTTATATTTGAATAAATAGCTGAATCCAACGTTTCGACAACCAATCTTGATATGGTCAAAGATTTCTACGCCACTACATTTCTCATTAGAATAAACTAATTATTTTGGGGATTTTGATTTCTGTGATCGTATTTCTTTTCTTGAGCAATCAAGTGATACCTGTTTTTCTTATTATTTCGTTGATAGCTATATTTTGTTCGGAGTATATACACTGCTGCTGAGAAATGTAAAGTATACCAAGTGTGATGAAAATCCTTTCTAATTAGATTGGAAAGAGACCCATTTACAATGTACATGTAGTTAGATGTGTACAGTGATTGTTATGGTATATTATATAGGATATGATACTGGAGTGTTTCAAATGTTAGCACTGTGTCTGTAGGTCACATAGCAAAACAATAATTTGGGACTATGGCTTTGAAGTTATAGATAAAGATATGATAGAGCAAAGACTTTTCTTAAGCAACAATATCTTAACATGTAGTTTACAAACTATATGAACCCTTAAAAAAATCCTAATATCTCTGAACATTTCCCCCTGAAATTTAACACATAAAAATAGCATGACATAAATGAAATTCCCTCCATACGCCTAATGAAACTTATTGACGAGACTACCTTTTTGTAGACAAATAGAAATTAGTGATTCCACATAGACCAACTATTCTTTTAATACATCAGTAATCTCATTCGTAATCTCAAACAAATCGTTTATCACCTGTGTTCTAATGGTTTTATATATATATGCAGTTGTATATAGACATGTAAAGGAAGGAATTCAATTTTGTTAGGTAATTTAGTACTGAGTATTGGAAAGAAAAGATCTGTGCTGAAAAGGCATTTCGAGATCTACATGTATATATGAAGTTTTTCATGGGCTTACTCTAGTTATTTCATCCCTTTGGGCTCACCCTCTTCAAACATAATTCCCGTCTGTGTATACATTATGATGTTACCAGCTGCTCAGTTGATGTATCTCTGCTCATTTAATGTATTCAAACATGCGTGTACTACTTCTCTGGTCACCTTGATTGTATTTCTCAAACACACAAACTTCTTGTGTTGTTGAATTCTGGCTCTGCAATGATTTCACAGTTTTTGGGTACGTTCTATGAATGGATCGACCCTAAAGCGTTTATCAATGAAGTTAATAAAAATATCAGCCTTTTTTTCAAATGGGCCCTAATTAGACTAGAAACATCTTCGAGAGTGAACTATTCCAGAACATAACAGCGTTGATTATATGTACGTAGGAATCATGAACTTAGCATCCTGAGAGGAGTAAGATTATGGAAATTACCCTGCAAAAAACAAACATTAAGTACCTGTACTAAAATTACAATTTTTAAGCCCAAACTGTGACTTATAGCCCCCTCTCTGACTTAGGGTGCGGCTGTATCGTGTTATATACCGGTATGTCGTGGTACCCTTTTTATAATGTCACCTATTTGTGAGGACTACTGACATGTTAGTCCATTAATGCCATCCTGGGTTGGGCCCACACGCTACAAAATACAGAATCTTTAACCATGCTGAAAGTTTTCACTTAATTTCACTTATCATCCATTCGGCAGGCCTCCTTTCTCTGCTCAGTTTACTTTACTCAACTTGAGTAAGTCGATAGGTTGATTATTATAAAGGATGAATTGTATATAAACTTGTACATGTGTATGATACGACTATACATTGGGATTTGAGGAGGGCAGTGCATTATTAATGGTATTTGATATAACATGGTCTAGCTCCCTGAAGAGCTCAAATACAAGTGTAATACATATATCAATTAAATAAAGATATTGTGTAAACTTGTCAAGAGAGAAATGATAATCTTTTTGAGACCTTATGTGTTGTTTGATATAAAGAAATTTGGTATTTGATATGAATTGAGTTACGTGAAGAATTGCTGATACCACGCTTTTTGGTATAGTTACACACGTATACATATACAGTAAGGCCAAACCAAAAAAAATAAGTTGGTCTACGGATTTTGGTTTTGCAAAAATGGTGTGAGCAAGCGATTTTTTTTTTTTTTTAAGAATTTTTTGGCATCCTTGCTGGGAAAGTGAAATGAGCGAAAAAAAAATTATTTAAAAATCACAAAGAGAAAACTAGTAGAAAGTGAAGTTAGCAAAATCTGTAGACAAGATTTTTTTCAAAGAAAAAAAATTTGTAATTCCTGAGAATATGTAAATGGTGATCCATTGACCAACTTATTTTTTTGGTGTGGCCTAATATACAGATTACTACATTTGTCATGTGTGCTACAGGTTGTCGTGAACAATGTGATATTCATATATGGAAGGCAGATTGCTGTTAAATATGTAACCAGGACACTCAGAATCTGAACAATTCACCATTAGCATTGTACAGAAGTAAAAGAATATCAATATTGATGGAGTGGACCAAGTGACGTATCCAGATTATAAAAGTGCAGATCAGCATTAATCCGCCGTTCTTTAAATAGGTCCATCAGAGATACATGTATACGCCATGGGTCTATGTTGGGTACTGATTACTCAGTCAACATTTGGTGTGAGACTATTTGGTGGGATGTATTGCGATTGTCTCTCGCGAGCATTCGATCACCATTTACAATACACTGACTATTACTCACTAGACTGTAAGGATGGGTGGTTTCTAAATGATAATCTTGTCAAGCAAGACAGTTTATATGCCAGTAGCACTGCCGGTAGTACATTCCTGATGTGGATGAAGTAATACTACCAGCCAGTGAGTGATATATGGCCTGCCAAAAACAGACACCCAAAAACTGTAAACCACTTAGGGAGTGATCATTTTTCAAAAAATTTGACCCCCCCTCTCGAGGGGGTAACATTTTTTGACCCCCACCCCGTAAGTGACGAAAATCGCACGTGAACGTGCCCTTTTAACCTATAGTAACAAGCAGTGTTTTCCACTGAAAACAGGTGAAATTATTTTGACCCCCCCCCCATCAGAGGGGTTGAACAAATTCTGAGTGCCCCCCCCCCCTCAAACCCACCAGCCCCCTCCTGTTGTGAAAAAATGATCACTCCCTTAGACTACCCAAACATCCATACTCTCAGTGCACATGTTTTTGCTGAGGATTTTGGAAGTGGGAACTTCCCTATAGTAACTATGACAAATGATACTCCAATCATTGTGTTTGATAATGTTATCTGAACGGGACAAGCATCATATTTCAGAATAAATTCAAGTATTTGATATTCACTCATGTCTTGTATTGTTGACATTTCTAGTCTTGACTTATGCATGATATTGTAAATCTTTGCTGCACCTTATGTGAAAGTACCCCGATATGCATTAGGGAGTGGTCATTTTTTAACAATGGGGGGGGGGGTGAAATTCCGCGCGCTTGCGCAGCGAAAGATTTTCCGTCCCCCCTCGGAGGGGTCTGAAATTTTTCCATCCCCCCCTTTTATTCTTTAGTGGCGCGCAGGCTTTTTCGCTCGAAAGGGGCGAAAATTTTTTTGTCTCCCTCTAAGAGGGGTCTGAAATTTTAAGGTACCAGGTACACAGCAACAAATGAACAACCCGTAAAACGGGGCTATTTTGGCCACCCTTAAAAAAAGTGTTTATATTTCATTTACAGATGAAAAATTAAGAAGTAGAGATAAAAATAACTGGATATATAGTTTTGATATCATATATTTATGCATCTAAGATTGCATTTTGATGTTTTTGCGAAAAAATCGTCTTTTGGGTGCATATCTGAGCATGTGGCCATTTTGAGGTCACATGATCTCACGATTTATGAAAAAACTCATCATACCTCAAACTTTATCACAGATACCGGTAGTCATCAAATAATGAGTATAAATGACTTATATAAGTATAAGTTCCATATAAAGTCATATTCTAAGACATAATGATGAAAAAATATACAATATTTGAATTTTGCTGAAAATGTTAAGCATTTACTGAAAAAAATTGCTCAATTTTAGGTAAAATGGGGCTATTTTGGCCGGTAGCCCCTTACAAATATTGGTCACATGATTTCCTTTATAAATGGAGTTAAAAATTCATTTTACCTTGGAATAACTACCTAAATCAATTTCTCCAGCTAATTTCACATGAGAAATGAAATGTTTGGTGAAGATTTGTGAATGAAAAAGTGAAATAAGAGGTGACAAAACATGATGGCCTTAAATATGGTTCAATTTTGTGGCAGGAATTGCCAAATATACCTCGAGCATAATGGTGAATTCTGTGCATATCTCACCTCAAAATATGCTGATGGAACAAAGCATGACAGCCCCCTGGGAAGCTCAAAATCACCTTTGAATGATCTTAAGCATGCTTCAGTATCTCTATAATGTCATTTTTCTGACCAATAGGCCATAATAAAAAAATTATCCACATGCTGTACATTCAATTTGAATGATTTAAATACGATTTCATTCATAGTGCAAGCATTTAGATTAGTTCTTATGGTAAGAATCACAATATATTGCAAAAAGTAATAAATTGGAGCAAATATCCAATGAATACGACAAAAACTGGCCAAAAGAGCCCCGTTTTACGGAATATTCAACTTCAAGCCCTTCCCATGAGTCGACAGCCCCATGAGTCCCCCCTAATATTTTTTTGGCATCACCCCTTACATGTTAATGATATGGGTCAATCCACCGAAAGTGGGCACCTGGGTCTTTTTTGGTCTTTTTTGGATACAGGGGGCTATAAAATAAAAAGTAAGTAACCATTCTTCTTATTTCTGGTTTCATTTGAAAGAAAACACCTTGGGCCTCAAAAGAAGGGCAAGTTTACATATGTCGGCCTGCTATTTTTTTAGATATGGTGGCCCAAAGCTCAAAAATGGCCAAAAGTTGCCTTTTTATTCAATTTCCACCTCATCCCAGGGTCTATACCATCAAGCCAAACAGCAACAGACCAATATAATTTTATCTATTCCTTAGTGGGGGGTCCTATCTAATATTTTCATGTTGTTTGGAGGTGCTCTGGTTGGCACTCCTTTTCCCCTGTTCATTTCTCTAACCAAATACAGGTGCTGTAATGGGCGTGAGCAAAATAAAAGTACACTGGTAGGCCTACTAAAACACTACCCTCAATCTTCTTATTTCCCACCAAGATTAGGGTCGTCATAGGGGATTTTCTGGTACAGAAACATAGGGTCTACTTGCAGGCATGACTGTGCGGTACATATTCAAGTATTTTCAAGTCCATTTTGCTCATGCCCATTACATTCAAATTTCTGCATCCAGGACAAATACTATCAAAGTTTTCTTTCTTTCAACCAGCCTAACTTGAAGATCTATTGTTAATAAGTCATTTTAAAAAAAGACTGGAGTCTCTACATGCCTTGGTTATGCCAAAAAGAGGGGTTAACTGACAGATGTAATGGGCGTGAGCATAATGGGCATGAGCGTAATGGGTATGAGTAAAATGCACTACAAGCATGTTGGCAGGCTTGATGCATTCCAAATGCATCCTATAAGTATTCTTAGATTATTTATATTGCCTAGATTAATTCTGGGTGAGGTTATATTGCTGAGTGGCTGTCTGAAGCCTGGGAAAGTTGTTTCGCTCACGCCCATTATGCTCACGCCCATTACATTCATATTATTTCATTATGTATTGTAAATATCCATCTTTTTTTCCCTATTTTCTTCATAGTGTGCCTTTAGGACCTTTTGTCAAATATCCTAACTGGAAATCATGTAGTTCTGACAAATATTTCTGTGATGTAGAGAAGAATTCATTTTGCTCACGCCCATTACATTTTCATAATTTTGAATATTTGCAATAAAAACTAACTGCTTGGGAGTTAGTGACTTGAATGAACCTTTCCTAAGAGCCAAGATAAAGGGCTATCAATACAATTAAGTTTCATGATCTAATTCTTAGTTTTTTAAAAATGACCCTCTACCATGGGCAAGTGCCCACTTTCAGTGGATTGACCCATATGTGACTTACTAGCATTATTATTGATGATCATCTATAAAATGTTTGATTTTATCATTGTATTTTGGCAATAGCATTTGGCGCATTGGCAGCGCACTGGCCTTCCATATTCACTCGTAAGTGTGTGCTGCCATCTGAAGTTGGGGCGGTAAACCATTCCGAAAATGGCGTCTAAGGGACACATGATTTGTCGGCTTGTCCTTCAAAATACCAAACGTTGTGTTAGCAGGCGATTTTATGCAACCGTACCGCCCAAGACACTTGGAGGGGCTCCATTCAAACAGCTGGAGTGGCAATATGAAGAAGTAACAGCAACATATGCAGAACAATTGGCAAGTAAGTGTGATGGTCACTGACACTGTGAGTGTGACTGTGTCTACACTACTGACTGGGTACCTATGTCTACACTACGTCTACTATAGTCCGTTCCTCTATATTGGGGACTGGTGCATTTGCAGCATGAGGGCCTTATTTTTTTCTAATTAGTGATAAAATATCCTAGTTTTTTCACAACCCTAGTCTTGTATAGGGTGTTTTGAATATCTATACTGAAAATTATTGGAAATTGGAAGATATTTGATAATTTTTTCAGCTGCCATATTATTACAACAGGGCAAATACTGCCCAATTGCTGCCCATTTGGGGCAAAATAGCTGCATTAATAGCAGGTGGTTGGGTGCAAATTATGGATTTCTCTCTTAATAAAACAACAAAATCTTGATTTAATGGACCAGGGACATCAAATCCAAGTCAGAGATATCATTGACACTTTTCAGAAGTATATAAATCATATTAGTTACCATATATCTTACATTTGTATAAGTAGGTCACTGTCTGACCTTGAATCACAGTTATTGGGGTCAAGGTTGAATTAGGTCACCATGAAGTACCGCAATGGATAATCCCAACAAATGCATGAATATCTAAGCTATCCAGTATATTGAAAGAACTCATAAATGTGATACAAAATCCATGTTTTTCTTTTTCTTGCTCCATTTTTTCTCATATATAGGGATCATGTTAAATGCTATAGGGAAAAATTGTATCAAAGGACGGGTCAAAATGGCGATTTTAGTTAGTTTTCAAAAAAATACATATCTTTTGGTAGAATTTGAACTATTAGAGGCATATAAAATGTAAAAACATATTTAAAAAGCTTGTTTCTCACTCTAAAAGATGAATTAATGAAAATAGGGGGTCATCACTCACTTTTTCATAGTAATTTTAGCCTTAAGATGGAGAAGTAGGTGTTTTTTCATGGTTTTCGCTTCTGAAACTCACACTTTGATACAAGATAAAATATTTTTAATTTTCACCAAAAACTTAATGAGGTATCTAGAAATAATGCCCTAATTGTGTACTTTTACATGGTGAAAGAATTGTGTAGATCGGCCAACTATGAGAGACACAGCACCATTTTGAAGGTGCAAAAATAGGAAAAACTAAGTTTTTGGTCCCCAATATACGGCAATGAGCTTTAGCTCAGCCTCAGACTACTGACACTGCCACAGTCTGAGACTACTGACACAACACAGTGCTGTACACTACAGTCTACAGTAGGCCTACCCGGTACCGTACTATGAATGTGACTGTCCTATGTACACAGTGGAGGTCTCGGACCATCAAAACATTTCTCACTACCGTAATCTCCCGCGTATAAGGCGCGTCTTATACGGGGGGGTTTAGGGAGTGGTCATTATTTATCAACAGGTGGCGGGTTTCTGTGCGGGCGCGCGAAAATTTTTTACGGCCCCCCTTCAATGACAGTAAAAATTTTTTGCGCCCCCCCTAAACCGGAGGCATGGAGAATTTTCCCACCCCTCTTTGAGCTATAGTAGCGCACAGGCTTTTTTGTTCAAAAGAGGGTAATTTTTTTTAGCCCCCCCCTCAAGAGGGGTCAAAATTTTGTTAGCCCCCCCTCAAGAGGGGTCTGAAATTTTTACGCCCTACCTCAAACCCACCATTCCCCCCCCCCTGTTGATAAATAATGACCACTGCCTTAGTTCTCATTGGATCCACAAGCCACAAAAGGCACACCATGCAAGACCTTTCTTTTGATATCTTACATGCCCCCTTGGTCATAATAGGACAAAATGGGGCCCAGGAGGGCCCAAGGTGGCCCAAGCTATCCATAGGTTTTTTTAATTTTGAAAATTCATTCAGTAGAACCAAAGTTATGAATTCATCTTTTTTTTTTGCGAATTTTCCAAAACTCTAGGTGCGCCTTATACGCGGGCTGCGCCTTATACACGGGAGATTACAGTAATATTTGTTCTTTGTACCATAAAAGCTCATCTACAATTCGACCCCCAACTTACAGCTAGAAATTCGACTTATAATGAAATATGACATAAGATAAGGGACGAGTCATTTATTGCTAGGCGGCCCCCCCCCGCCTCCACTTAGGGCTGATTTTGCAAAATGACCCCCAAATATCAGATATGCACATGGAATGATGCGTCGCGATGGGTAGGGGCCATCCATTAATGATGTCATGCAAAATTTGACCATTTTTGACCCCCCCCCCCTTTGTCATGCATTTTGCCAATTTTGCAATGCTGAAGGTATATGGAAAATAAATTCCGTCATGCCTAGCCTTTGCAAAATTGGCAAAAAACATGACAAGGGGGGAGGGGGGGGTCAAAAATGTTCAAACTTTGCATGATGCCATTTATGGATGGCCCTAAGGGAGTGGTCATTATTTATCAACAGGGGGGTGGTGGGTTTGAGGGGGGAGGGCGTAAAAAATTCATACCCCTCCTGAGGGGGGGTGTAAAAAATTTTGAGCCCTCTTAAGGGGGGGCGTAACAAATTTACCCTCTTTTTAGCAAAAAAGCCAGCGCACTACTATAGATTAAAGAGTGGCATGAAAATTCTCCTCACCTCCGGCATTTACTTGCCATTGAGGGAGGGGGGGGGGCGAAAAAATTTTTCAAGGTTCACAAGGTACATTCTATTGTGGTAGATCCACTGCCGCAGATATCTCGTGAATTGCACACATGTTTGTGTTCTTGCAGAAAACATTCCAGCAGTGGATCACCGCTGCCACAACGTTCATGGGACATATGAGCGGCGTGTGATGACATTTGCAGATGCTCTGTTGCAAGAAACTAGCGACAGTGGATCTGCCACTTAATGTGCAGCAAGGGTCTAGCTTTGTATATACCAGTTAGGCTTTATATGAGGGTATCGGTATTACAGTAAATACAGTCATGTCTCTATAAACGGGTCTTCAATAGGTCGGTTGATTCACTTACCAGCCACCTATGTCATCAAACAGATTTGATTATATCAATTGAATTCTATTGTAATCATGATTCAGAGAACCAGCCGATTCAGGAACCAGTCAAATTTTATCTCCAACGGAGGTGGACGGTTTATAGAGACGTGACTATACCCATCTTTGCGAATTCATACAGCTGTTGAGAAACAGTAAAGAGCAAACACAACTTGTCCCACAGTCTTAGTTTGCAGGGAATTTAAATTTAAGGGCTACTTTTATTTCTGAACATTGTGGCAGTATTTAAATATAGGAGCCCTTAGGTAGGATTCATTTAGACACAAGAGTCATTTGTGGTAAATAATGTGAAATACAACTTCGGAGCTTAACAAATCCTGAACATGGACATTTATAAATACAGACAATACCTAGGTCAAGTATATGAAATAGGAATTAATCACATGTTTCAAGGAATAACCATGCTGTCTGTCCCGTTTCTATATAGTCTTCTATGGACTCGGTACTTTCTTAATCCCAAAGTATACCATTGTATAAGGCGCACCCTGAG
Source organism: Acholoe squamosa (assembly GCA_949317995.1). Taxonomy (NCBI): domain Eukaryota; kingdom Metazoa; phylum Annelida; class Polychaeta; order Phyllodocida; family Polynoidae; genus Acholoe; species Acholoe squamosa. Next base: position 32,639,281 of record OX439038.1, on the reverse strand, counting down.
TTCATGCCATACTTTTAAGGTGCACTTGAGGTAATAATTTGTGCACTGTAATAATGTTTTACGATTTAAAAAACCTTGCTTATAAGGCGCACCCTGACTGTTATGGGACATCTCATTATGAGTTATTGCTTACCGGTATCTCTGGAAACGGCTAAAATTCTACTTCAATGTACAAATAATCTCTCACACCATTTGGTTCTTCTTCAGAGCTACAATCTGTTGACCCTGACCTCAGCAAACCGATTGACATTGGCGAGAAGTTCACACCAGATATTCCAACTCCAAATGAGAGACGTCATATTTTCCGAGAAAATCGCAAAGATGAAAAAATGGAGTATGCTGCTAGACATATGGAGTGTAAGTATTCAGTCATTGGTAAAGCATTCTTCATTTATGTGACTTTTTTTTACGTCTTTGATGTTCTCTATGCTTCAGACATGCAGGTAACAATTATTGTCAATACACCGATAATTCCCATGTATTTCAAGATTTCTACAGAAATCCAGTCTACATCTCCAGTTGAAAAGGTATGGGCGTATATAATATTTCCTGCTGTCAAGTCAGGGAGATAATTTTTTAGCAACTAAAATTTTTGCCCCCCCCCAGGGTCAAATCGTGCACAAACACACCCTTCAATCTTTTATAACATGCTGTCCTTTTCACTGAAAACAGGTGAGATTATCCCCCTCCCCCTCAGAGGGGTGGAACAATTTTGATCGCCTCACCAGTCAAGGGGTCGAAAATATTTTGACCCTCCCCTCAAATCCAGCAGCTCCCCCCCCCCTGTTGTTAAAAATGATCACTCCCTTAAAAACCGTTACTAGAACCATTAACAGAGATGTAAGTTGTCAGGGATTTCCCTGAAAATAGGGAATTCAAAATTGTTAAAATGTGTGTAGTCTGAATAAGGATATCCAGGGTCTTCAGGGATAGATTTGTTCACAGCCTTCTTTCCCTAGTCATTTTCTTCACACAGAGACAGTCCTCAGTTGTCTAATTCAACTAGGGACTCCACTAAGCCCCCCCTGGTGTAAGCAGGGGCACCCACTGGTCCAAGGGAGATTCTGGGCAGGGAATCTCAGGTACAGACCCTCCCAGGGAGAAATAAAGGGAATGCTGCTCTTTGATTGGTGTAAAATCATCAGTCAGCAACATAGTACAATTGTTTGACACCAGGAGGTGCAATGATGCTGTGCTGGTCAGAGTCTGCCCTGAACACTCTGGTTATACCAGGGGGCCTGCCAACTCTCCCAGGGTCGCGATAACAGCTTTTCAGGGATTTTCCCAGTACCTGACTTACATCTCTGCATTAAGCAGTGACTTGTGTCATCATCATGAGCGAGTAGACTTCCGTCGAACCGGCTCCCCCTCTTTTCCCTTGGAATTGTATTTAAGAATTGTACTCAGGGGTCAGGGTTGCAATCTTGGATTAAGGTACCATCCATCATCCTTTGTGCGTAAAATTGTGGTCTTACTCGGACTATCTTTAGAGTTAGGAGCATCTGGAAATCGTCACGTTGCCTTCTGCCTTCCCGCTGCGGATTTCAAGATGGTGTCTTCAACAATCAACGGCCGCTCGCATGGTAACCCGATTACAATCAGAACCAGATATAACTCTAATGAGATGATGGAATCTTACTTAGCTGAGAATGTAATTAGTAAACCTAACAGGGGGAAATCTTCGAAACACGGTACTAAGATGTAGTAGGCAGCAGGTTCCATGAAGCGAGACCTTAACTTAAGTGGTGAATTATCGCCCAGCATGCTATAAGGACGTATATCGCCATCACTTCTGCACGGAGATTGAAGCGGCAAGTAAGAGAGCCTGATATTATCCCAATACCAGAAGCTTATCAGGAGGAAGTTACATCTGAGGGCAAGCGAGTTATTGTAGCTGAGGGTGATCAAAGCAAAGGACATTAGGCTCTAGTGACGAATCAGACGGTGAAAGTAAAGCAAATTCGAATCCTAAGGCAGTGGAAAAAATCAGTGTATCTGCTTCAAGCCACGTTTGGAGTAAGAAGAACGCTAAAGATACTAAGGCTACATCGAAAGACTCGAAACCCTCGCCTTAAAAGCTAGTGAATAATTGAGTAATTTGTACATGGTAAACATCTATCACGATGGTAAAACCTTCAAATCTGCATAGCACCTATACAACTGCAGAGATTTTGACAGGATTTTTTGCTAAGTGCCAATGGCGCACTCCTAGACAAGAACAATGCGCCATTTTAAAGATCAATGGGACATAATGGGCTCTACACTCATTATGGTAGTGTACAAAATGTATCAAACTAGAACGGATTACCTTTTTATAGACTTCTATTACAATATCTGAGCTGATTTTCAATTTTCCACAGACTGGTTTTTGTCATAGGTCTGTGAATGTATGTACCTTTTTTTGAGATTTTTCTGACAATTATAAATACTTGGAAAAGAGAGAAAACCATGTTCAGATAAGTTTGAGGACCTGTCAGTATTATCCCTTGAGGCCTCCTGTGATGTCCTCTAGATGGGATTGAGTTTATGATTATAACTTGGGATTGACCAGCCCAATACCTATATGAAATAAAATGAGTTAAATTGAAAAAACATGCAGTAAGGCAACCTCAGTACTTAGTTACACAATGTTTTAGCCCGTTATTCTTTCTGAAAGAGTAAACCCCTCACCCAGCTTTAAACCCCAGTAGCTTATAAAGTACCAGATATACGGTTTTAATTTGTCAAAGCAGTAAAAATACAAGAACTTATTCATCTCTCATGTTTCAGATATAAAAATAAAACATATGACATCCAATAATCAATTAGCAAAATCTGTGGGATTTGTAACTTTCAAAAGAGGGGTCTGACATTTCTGTAGCCTTCATAGTTTTCTCCCCAGGTTTATAACAAATAAGACAAATCCTTCAATGGGCCATAGGGCGCATTTTTACCGATTTTAATGCGCCATTGCCGATTTTAATGCTTGTATGGCGCAGGGCGCGGCCCTGTCAAAATCCCTGCAACTGGCTAAAATGTATAGAGCTAGACCAGCCAGATACTGCAGAAGAAGTGCTTAATGCTCCCACAGGAATGGCTGCACGTAATGCCGCTGCACAAAGTAAGGGAGGCCCTAAATGGAGAAGGGAGAGAATCTCTACGATCAAACTATGTCTGTCTAAGCAGTTTCTCCAGAATAAAAAGCTGAAGGAAATGCTGAGGAAAACCAGCAGGCTGTGTCTCATCGAAAGTGCAGCTGATTCTGGTCGAGCAAGGCGCGTTTCGACGATGAATGTCTCCACGATGATACGTACGAAGGTGAGAACATGCTTGGAGTATTACTGATGGAATTATGCAGCCAGTTCCAAGCTGAATACCGCCTGAAAGCTAACAGCATGAGACCGGACAATGTTGGTGATTGCACATCCAGACCAACCCTGCCTATAGAGGACGAGACTGGGGAGCTAGGTCAACCTGTGGACTCTGATTAACAATTATCATACACTGCACAATGAGGACCTTGGACATAGTATTTAATGATATTGGTATTTGCACTGGAAGTACTGGTATTAATGTGATTTATGTGGCACAATGTTTTTTTTTGTGATTGCACCTTTGTAGAGTGTGACTTTTTAATGTCATAAATCTACACTTAGTCTTAGAGTAATATACGCTTTATTGCTCTTTACCTGGGCCCTATGAGTGTTAGCGCTCAGGATGATGTTTGCACGCACTTATTCTGTTTGTACTGTCCCTTGGTGGTTGATGTTGGGCAAAGGTATGGATGGTGAGAAATGGAGCATCAGGGTAAGATGAGCTGTATCGTAATTTCAACAATGCGAGTAGGCATAATGGATTAAAAATTATGACTGTAAATGCACAGAGTTTACATGATAAATATAATTATCTTAATGTGGTGCTTCGGAATTTTGATTATAATGGAATAACTGAAACATGGCTTCGTACTAATACCCCTGATGGACTAGTCAATATTGGCGGTTATACAATTTATATATTGGATAGGACAAGGGCTACCAGGGTCGGAGTAGCCTGCTATGTGGATAGTAGGTTAGCACCTTATTGGCCCAGGTCCTCCTGGGTCATTGGCGGTGCCTTTTCAGACACAAGCTGACGATCAGGAATTGAGACTTTAGATGGGAATTGCTCATCGAAATTGGGGGATAATTAAACAAAAAATCATGGAAACATGTTTCTTAGGATCTAGTCTTCCATTGTACATGCACAATTCCTGGAAAAAAAGAATTCTTTAGCTATGAAAAAAGCTGAAGAAAAAACCTGACAAATTTGACCTACTTTCTCACGAAAATGAGGCTCCATTGAATTGCATTGCATGGTCAATTTCGGCGGTCGACAGGGGGTCAAAATAACACATTGACTCCTATGGGAATAGGGCAATTAAGACGCTTTTTTTCAGCAGGTAAGTTGGGATTTTCTGTGTAGGATGGGTTAAGACCGTTGGTATATGAGTGTGTAAAGCAGACCACCATAATTTTGTTATGTCGACCACCTCACTTCCGGTCTGGAGACTTGACGCATGCGCGCAGAGTGACCAGTCGTCAGATTTTATTTTTTTAACAGTAAATTGAGGGGATATATTCGATTAAATTCGATTTATATTGCCAAAGATGTATGGATTATATTCAAAAAGCCAAAATGGCGGACAGTGAGACGATCGACTCACGGTGCCATCGAAACTGCTTGATTATAACAAAATGGATGAGAATTAGTGTCACATGCTTTTTTATGGTTAATATGGATCCTTATTCAAGACCTGCTGGTATTGTGCAATGCTTAACTCGCCAGGAGAGGAGTTATTCACCAATGAAACATATGAGCAATAATGGGTGCATTTTCCATAGGCTTAAGCATTGACGACTTGGACATACTGTCACTATAGTGTCAACAGTGAGGTAGGTTTAATTTCTATATTTTTGGGCTATAAGTGCTCTATAGCACGCGTTCAATTTTACTGAAGTATGCCCTAACTTTTCTTAGATACTGGTCCAACTGATTATCACCCATTTGGACATTCCACTTTAGATCATATTTACACCAATAGTATTAATGTCGAATCTATTTGTCTTATTAATGAGTTAATTGGGGACCATGTGTCTGTCTGTGTATTTAGAAAACAAAAGAAAACTCCTAAGTCTCAGTATGATATAATAACTGGTCGGTCATATAGAAATTATTCCACTGTAGATTTTGTCAACCATCTGGAACACCTAGATTGGGGTCACTTGTCCGGAGCTGGTGGGCCAGGTACTAAATATAGTTTCATAATTATTTTATTGGCTCGGCCAATAAAGTAGTCATATAAGGGGAGTAGATGCAATGGAATGCGGCAAAATGGGTAGACTTGCCCACATAAAAGTCCTTAGCATGCACACAGCATTAGACTGAGACCAATAGCTTGGGCAAGTCTAAAGTACCTGGATCTAGGGTTTGAGGTTGCTTCGTTAAAAGTTTTAAGGAGAAAACCCAGTTTCATATTTCAAATGTAACCTATATATTTCTCATGTTACAAGAGTTTTTTAAAAGCCAGGGTGTGTTACAACCATTATTCAATATAATGAGACAACTCCCATTTGTTAGGTGGAAGCTGTACATGTATTTGGGTGTAAAGGTAAAATACACAGATTGTCTCAAGGTGAGTTTTGCCTTAAGAGAATTAGCCCTGTGCATGAACAAACACCTGGATGGACCAGGTATAATCCTCTTAAGGTGGGTCGCCACCATTGAGTAAAAGATCCTAGATTTTCTTCATTTTTCTCCCAGAATAAGAATATGAAAAGAAAAGTAGGGGGTCCCGGGCTACTTTTTTTTCTACAGATTTTTTAAAAATAAAAATATTTTAATTTTCACCTAGAAATTAGAGAAAATGTGTCTCAGATTTGAGAATTTTTTTCTGTCATAACTATTTAATACAGAGATATGAAACCTCACATGGTGAACGGTCTGATATCCTTATTTATTAAGAATTTTTGATTTTAACTCCTTAACATGGCATGCTGGGTAAATTTCTCATTTTTTGGAAAAGAAAGGAGTAAATTTTCTATTATTTTGTAACAAAAGATTTTTCTTAAACTTCTTCAGAATATTGTACAGATAGTTTGTCTTTCAATAGGAGTAATTTTGATATGGGGTTCCATACATTATTTTATAGTTTTGGGCATTTGAATTAAAAAAGTATTGAAAAAATTAACAAAAATTCATATTCAAAGCAATGCATGATGGGTGAAATATGCAAATCCTTGTCATTAGACTGCTTCATTATATGCTTTCGGTCACTGTGAATAGCCTATCACTTCTAGGCCATTGTCTTGGTATTGTAAGTGCTATAATTCTAAGGTGCAAAAGAATGTTAGAGAATCATGAGAAAAATCTAGATTCAAATGTCCCAAAATTTCAAAGTGCCATAAAATAGACAATTTTGATCGAAGCCATCCTGATATAAGTATGTGCATACAAAAAATGGTGGGATTCTGATGAAGATAACCTATATGTGCAGGGACCTGCGCAGTAAGTTTAAATCTCACCTTAATTAGGTAGTACCGTAAAACCTCACCTATAAGTCGACCTCACTTAGAAGTCGACCCCCCAACTCAGGAGCAAAAATTCGACTTATATGGGTTATTGGATTGTTTTTCGTGCTTACATGTATAGAAAACTATCAATTTACGTTTGAAATAAAAGATAATTTCTTGGAATTGACTCTACAGGAAAAAAAATGTGATTAAAATGTTAATGAAACTATTTATCTGCTCATTGGAACATTCAAGAATATCATTGACTATCTTTGACAATTTTCTTTTTCAAAACCTCATCTATAAGTCGACCCCCCCAACTTGGAGCACAAAAATACTTATACCAAAAAAGAATGACCAAAAAATTTTACGGTAATTGTGTGAGCCAGAATGTTCAGTGCAATTGAATACTAAACCTAACTTGTGTAGTTTAATATGAATTATTCCTAAGAACAATGGCATTAAGCGATAGGGGTAGCTATGATATAATAGGATCTTGCTTGCATATTATCATTCTTACAGCAACCGCCGTGGAGGTAGGAGCTACCCCTAAGACCCATTGAACACTAAACCTAAATTGTCTAGTTTAATAGGAATTATTCCTAAGAGCAATTGCATTAAGCCATAGGGGTAGCTATGCTATATTAGGTCCTTTCCTGCATGTTATCATTCTCACAGCGAACACCGTGGAAACTGTATTAGAACTGTAACTATAGAATGATAACGGACAAGTCGAGGAGCTACCCCCTCCCCCTACAATTAGTCCCTGGGGATTCTATTAATGCCGTTGAAGTTTCTGTCCGACATCTGTGTTGCTTTCTGTTGGACGTCTACATTGCCTAGCAACAGGTTTAGGAGGTATTTGACCATGCCTACCCACCCCTTAATTAGACCCTGGGGATTCCATTGGTGCCATTGACATTTCTATCCGACATCAACATTGCCTAGCAACAGGTATAGGAGGTATTTGACCATGCATTCCCCCCCCCCTAATTAGACCCTGGGGATTCCATTGGTGTCGTTGACATTTCTGTTTGACGTCTACATTGCCTAGCAACAGGTCTAGGAGGTATTTCACCATGCCTACCCCCCTAATTAGACCTTGGGGTTTTCACTGGTGCTGTTGACATTTCTGTCCAACGTCTACATTGCCTAGCAACAGGTCTAGGAGATATTTGACCATGCCTACCCCCCTAATTAGACCCTGAGGATTCCATTTGTGCCGTTGACATTTCTGTCCAACGTCTACATTGCCTAGCAACAGGCATAGGAGGTATTTGACCATGCCTACCCCCCCCCCCAATTAGACCCTAAGGTTTCCATTGGTGCCGCTGATATTTCTGTCCGACGTCTACAATGTTCAAATAAAACATAATCTTAGGTTTAAACCATCAACACCAACTGACATCACAGCCGTTCCGTGCCTTCTTAGATATCGTTAGTCAATATATTTTGTCACTATAGCATCACTTAGTATGATCATTTTGTATAGACTACAGCTCTTTGAACAAAGAAGCCAATAAAACTTAGGGCTGTGCCCTAGCCTTAAACATTTTTGACACTGTGATCATTATCTTGATAATAAGCATCCAATAAACAGTCCAGGATTAAGATTAATGATCCTTTATTTGACAGAAATCTTAAATTTATGTAAAGAAGAGAAAACTCAAAAAATAACATAGGGGATTCAACAGGGTGTGGGGGCCCTAGCTACACATAGCTTTTTGAATTTTGAAAATTCATTCAGTAGAACCAAAGTTATGAATTTTTTATTTTTTTGACAATACTCTAGGTGCGTCTTATATGCGAGATGCGACTTATACGCGAGAGATTACGGTAGTAAATATATCTAATTTTGTGAGGTGAAACGTTTTGTTGACAGAGATACTTCAATACTAATGTACAAGCAACTTGTCAGGCCAGTGTTTGAGCATGCTAGCATTATTATTGATGCGGGCCAAAAACTTTATTAGATCACCTGGAAGTCCATCAAAACAATTGTCTAAGATTATGCTTGGGCATAGGAAATCCATGGGACATCCATGTAACGGAGCTATTAAGAATCTGTAACATCACGACACTCGCTGATAGAAGATCTAAGCTGCTGTTATCAAAAATGTATCAGTTGTCAAAGGATCAAGATATGGTATTAACACCAGTAAGATTGTTGAAAGGCAACACCAAAGTTAAACTGAAATAAATAGGCCTTATGTAGAATCATACCGCCATAGTCCTTTGTATACTGGGATGCTTATGTGGGATAATTTAACATTGAATGTCCAAGATAAGCGGAATTCAAAAGGAGGATTGATGTATAAATGCCTTGTCTAGCTATTAATCTGTAAATGCACTGTAGATGGAATTTTTATTACGGTCATTCCCTGTGCCTTAACTGTTCAAATGCAAATTATCTGAGTTTTATTAATACTCGACTTTATAAATATATAGACTCATGATGCTCATGGAAACCATATTCTCACACAGCGAAAGACATTAACCAATCTGTTCAATCACTTAGATTGTTTATTGACCACTTTCCACTGCTAAGCGAAAGTGGTCTATTACAACTGCATCGGCCCATAGACTTTGCCCTGAGCTCTACCCTCCACTGTAAATCAATGTACCCTGGTTCCATACCCTCAACTGGTCTACAACCCCCTCCCCTCACCCCCTAAAGCGTAGGACCTGCCAGACTGGACACGTGAGTGGAAGGTAGGAGGTGTGTGTGTAACATGGGGTTGAAATGAATAAGTGCAGGTGTACTTAAACGGACGTTATGTAACCCAAATAAGGGTGGAATGAGTTGACTCTGGTTGCAATATGTGTGGAATATGGGTGGAGTGAGTAGAATATAGGCTGAATATGGTTAGAATAAGTGGAATATGGGTGGAATAAATGTATTGTGGAGGGAATATATGGATGGCATAAGTGTGAAAAATGGTGTATTAGGTGGAATGTTGGTGAAAAAGTGGATTATGAGTGAAAGAGTGTAGAATATGATGCATTATACCACACTTGGATGGAATTCAATGGAAAAGCACAGGTATTATATTGCATATAGCTGTTGTAAGTTGATGCGGTCCACTCAGCACATACACCCTCCCTCATTACCCAGTATGTGAATGGTTTTAATGGATGACAAGTGTGGCATAAGTGAGATAAACACCTTGTATGACAGCCCTAGCCTTAAACATTTTTGACACTGTGATCATTATCTTGATAATAAGCATCCAATAAATAGTCCAGGATTAAGATTAATGATCCTTTATTTGACAGAAATCTTAAATTTATGTAAAGAAGAGAAAACTCAAAAAATAACATAGGGGATTCAACAGGGTGTGGGGGCCCTAGCTACACATAGCTTTTTGAATTTTGAAAATTCATTCAGTAGAACCAAAGTTATGAATTTTTTATTTTTTTGACAATACTCTAGGTGCGTCTTATATGCGAGATGCGACTTATACGCGAGAGATTACGGTAGTAAATATATCTAATTTTGTAAGGTGAAACGTTTTGTTGACAGAGATACTTCAATACTAATGTACAAGCAACTTGTCAGGCCAGTGTTTGAGCATTCTAGCATTATTATTGATGCGGGCCAAAAACTTTATTAGATCACCTGGAAGTCCATCAAAACAATTGTCTAAGATTATGCTTGGGCATAGGAAATCCATGGGACATCTATGTAACGGAGCTATTAAGAATCTGTAACATCACGACACTCGCTGATAGAAGATCTAAGCTGCTGTTATCAAAAATGTATCAGTTGTCAAAGGATCAAGATATGGTATTAACACCAGTAAGATTGTTGAAAGGCAACACCAAAGTTAAACTGAAATAAATAGGCCTTATGTAGAATCATACCGCCATAGTCCTTTGTATACTGGGATGCTTATGTGGGATAATTTAACATTGAATGTCCAAGATAAGCGGAATTCAAAAGGAGGATTGATGTATAAATGCCTTGTCTAGCTATTAATCTGTAAATGCACTGTAGATGGAATTTTTATTACGGTCATTCCCTGTGCCTTAACTGTTCAAATGCAAATTATCTGAGTTTTATTAATACTCGACTTTATAAATATATAGACTCATGATGCTCATGGAAACCATATTCTCACACAGCGAAAGACATTAACCAATCTGTTCAATCACTTAGATTGTTTATTGACCACTTTCCACTGCTAAGCGAAAGTGGTCTATTACAACTGCATCGGCCCATAGACTTTGCCCTGAGCTCTACCCTCCACTGTAAATCAATGTACCCTGGTTCCATACCCTCAACTGGTCTACAACCCCCTCCCCTCACCCCCTAAAGCGTAGGACCTGCCAGACTGGACACGTGAGTGGAAGGTAGGAGGTGTGTGTGTAACATGGGGTTGAAATGAATAAGTGCAGGTGTACTTAAACGGACGTTATGTAACCCAAATATGGGTGGAATGAGTTGACTCTGGTTGCAATATGTGTGGAATATGGGTGGAGTGAGTAGAATATAGGCTGAATATGGTTAGAATAAGTGGAATATGGGTGGAATAAATGTATTGTGGAGGGAATATATGGATGGCATAAGTGTGAAAAATGGTGTATTAGGTGGAATGTTGGTGAAAAAGTGGATTATGAGTGAAAGAGTGTAGAATATGATGCATTATACCACACTTGGATGGAATTCAATGGAAAAGCACAGGTATTATACTGCATATAGCTGTTGTAAGTTGATGCGGTCCACTCAGCACATACACCCTCCCTCATTACCCAGTATGTGAATGGTTTTAATGGGTGAAAAGTGTGGCATAAGTGAGATAAACACCTTGTATGACAGCCTGTTGTCTATATGGTGAATACAGTGACCAAACTCGGTGTTTATCTACCACATAATTTTGGAATATGGAAGTGAAATAAGTGTGGAATATGGGTGGAATAAGTGAACGATGTGTGCACTAAGTGTGGAATATGGGTGGAATAAGTGGAGTATGGTTGGAGTAAGTGGAATATGGATGGAATAAGTATGGAATAAGGTGGAATATGGTGTAGACTATGGGTCTAATAAGTGCAATAAGTGTGGAATATTGGTGGAATAAGTGAACATGTGTGAAATATGGGTGGAATATGTGAAGTATGGTTGGAGTAAGTGGAATATGGATGAAATAAATGAGGGATATGGTGTAGACTATGAGTCCAATAAGTTGAATAAGTGGGACATGGTTGGAATAAGTGTGGAATATGGGTGAAATAATTGAACTATGCATGCACTAAGTGTGGAATATGGGTGGAATAAGTCAACATGGACTATGGGTGGAGTAAGTGGAATATGGATGGAATAAGTGTGGAATAAGGTGGAATGGTGTAGACTATGGGTCCAATAAGTGGAATATGGTTGGAATAAGTGGAATATGGGTGGAATAGGTGAACTATGTGTGCACTAAGTGTGGAATATGGGTGGAATAAGTGGACTATGGGTAGAGTAAGTGGAATATGGATGGAATAAGTGTGGAATAAGGTGGCATTGTGTAGACTATAGGTCCAATAAGTGGAATATTTTTGGAATAAGTGGAATAAGGGTCGAATAAGTGAACTATGCATGCACTTAGTGTGGAATAATGGGTGGAATACATGGAGTATGGGTGGAGTAAGTGGAATATGGATGGAATAAATGTGGAATAAGGAGGAATATGGTGAAGGCTTTGGACCAATAAGTGAAATATGGGTGGAATAAGTGGAATATGGATGGAATAAGTGTGGAATAAGTTGGAATATGGTGTAGACTGGGTCCAACAAGTGGAATAAGTGTGGAATATTGGTGGAATAAGTTAACATGTGTGGAAAAATAGGTGGAATATGTGAAGTATGGTTGGAGTAAGTGGAATATGGATAAAATAAGTGTGGAATATGGTGTAGACTGAGTCCAATAATTGGAATATGAGTATAATTATTGAAAAAGATTGGAATCAATGTGAAAAATTTGTGGAATGTGGTTGGAATGAAGGTGGGATTGAATGTGAGTGGAATATGGGTGTAAAAGTGTGTAATATAAATGTAATAATTATGTATTTAATTGCATGAAATAAATTGGGAATATGGATGTAATAAGTGGAATATGGATGGGAAAAGGTGGAATAATGGTGAGATAAGTCAAATAAGGTTGGAGTATGTGTGGAATGAATAGGTTGAATATGGGTGGAATGAGCATGGAATAAGTTGACATATTACTGCTTACAATGATAGATTACTGTACATTGTGAGAGATAACTGACTGGAAAGTGTAGAAAACTAGAGACTGGTTTCTGTAGATAGTGACTGATAACCACAGACAGTGACATAAGCAGCAGTAATATTACATCAGTTATTACTGTAGGTAGTGACAGATTATGTACAGCACATACTGATTGAAGACCTTGATTCACCAAAAAAAGTTCTTTGAGGTATCACAGTGTACCTTCAAGCAACACTCTTTTTGGTAAAATAACATGCACATCCTCCCTTCATCACACTTTTAAAGAAATTTATAGCCTATATAACCCACACTCCTACTCAAAGCCTACCACACATGACTCTTTTGCCAAACCAAAAGGGTCAATGTGATCTAAACGGCCATCTAAACTCCTAAACCCCTCATGAAAGTGGTCTTGCAGCTTTGCTGCACCCTCTCGACCCCTAGCATCCTGTTGTTAAAAATGATCACTCCCTTAAAAACCGTTACTAGAACCATTAAGCAGTGATTTCCCTAGGGAAGTCTTTTGGTTGGGATGTCTCTGACCAGTGTTGCTTGTTTGCAGTGACCGTCCCAATCGATGAGGCTCGCAAAGATTGGCTCAAGGAGTATGGCCCACAGCATATTCGAACTATAGTCGATCACTATGGTATCTACAGAGACCTGTTCAATGGTGCCTACTTTCTTCCCACTCAGCAGATGAGAGTTGCCTTTGACTACGATGATGAATTTGTTGTGCCTGTGTATTTTGGCAATGACATCTCTCCCAAAGAGGTATGTTGTTAAAACATGTATTTGAGAGTTGGGTGTGCTGTAATACATCCGGCCTACCATTATATACTGTACAATCGGGCCTATAAGTTACCCACTACCATTGGTACCATTTCCACTGTTCAATGAATCTTCTTAAAATTGCTATGAACTAACATAGTTTTACCCTTTCCAATATGCAGGTTGAGTGCCAGGTCTTAAATCAATGTCAACCATTTTTCTTTCTTCCTTTTGCAGGCATCAATTCCACCCCATGTAGAATTTGAGGCAGAGGCTGATAGTTTGTATACGTTATTGCTGACCAACCCAGATGGCCATCTTACTGAAAATGATAGCGAATATCTTCACTGGCTTGTGTAAGGCTTTCTATTACCTCATTTATTCAAATTAGCGCACATAGAGTCTTCACCAGTGGGCCGATTCTGTATTATCACCCACCTGGGGGAGTCAGGTTCCTGTCTGGCATAGTTTAATTTTCAAACAATAGGTGTCTCTGACCTCACTCTTTCTCTATGCAAGTGTGCTAGTGGTGCCCTCTAGGGTGAGGCCTGTACACTAGGCAGACTGGAAACTGACTGTGCAAGGCATTATGGGATATCAGTGATCCGACTATGCTCTAATAAGCGCACCCCCTCCTTTTTGGGCCCAAGCCTGATGTCAAATCAGGTACCAGTAAATGAAGTGGAAATTAAAATTTTTGTGCACTTACTGGAATTACAGGGGGGCTAGCACCGCAAAGTTCAACATGGGTTACCAGTTCAAAAATTTCTGATTGGTCAATGGGTAGTCACGTGACTTGCTAAGACGGGTACGTCTTATCATGCTAGACCCCCTTTAATACTTCTAATAACGTATTGAGTCCCGGGGGGGCACCTAAATTTATTTTGACGGGGGTGTGCGGCTGGGCCTCTGACAGCTCTTACCCTTGTTAGGGAGATTTTACCCTTGAAAGTCTACCCTTGTTAGGGAATTTTCAGCCAAAAACTCCATGTTTCGGAAGGAAAATCTGATCAATGAAATCACATTTTGAAAATTGACTCAAAAATGTCTAGTAGTTGGGAAAATTTTCTTGAAAAAATAGCAAACTTTGCCTGATCCGCGGGCTTTTTGCCCAAAAGTAGACCCTTGTTAGGGAGGTTTTCTTAAAAGTAGACCCTTGTTAAGGGGATTTTTCTTAAAAATAGGACCCTTGTTAGGGCGATTCTGGCCAAAAAGTGACCTTGCCAGCCGCACACATGTGGTACCAACACATATGAAGTGCTCCCCCCCCCCCGGGTATTGAGTATCTAACAATTAATTATCTGCACATGTGCGCTTATTAGAATGAATACAGTATGTTCTTTAAGTTCTGATGATGATTTACCACTCAAAAAGGGGTTTATAATAGGCCTAAAAATATGTAGTGTTCAGGTTATTGGGTCAAAAAAATTAGGGTAGGTAAGTAGGGATTTATTTTTCTTTTGGAGAATCTCGTACCTACGCAATGCAAATTCGAATGCGTGATTGGGGAAAAACTCACACATCTTGAGAAACAAGAAATGCGGTTGTGACTGCGTAAAAAACGCCTCCCGGCGTCTTTCATTTCTTGCATATGAGGGAATTTAGGTTGGGGATTCTGTATTGTGACACCTCATCACATGGGGGAAATGCAATCATCGCGCTATGAAAAAAACGGCCATAGGAAAAGTTAGGGTAGGGCCAAAAAATTAGTGTAGTTAGCGTTCGTTACCTGGACAAAAAACTTTGTGCATTTTAATTTCTTTTATTATTTTTCCCCCCATAATGGCATATCTTTAAAAAATAAATGCCTTGTATTTCAGGACATAATGAAAAATAAAAAATCCGCCTCTAGCATTTTTTCTATAGGTCGATTTTTATTCTCAAAGAGGGGGGGGGTCGACTTATAGCCGGTGTTTGGTAAAGGTTTAGTTAGTGGTGATTTTTTAACCTCGTTATTACCGCACATTAAACAGTGCATTAAAAGGAGGGAGAATTGTTTGAGGAAGCCCCGTCGAGATAGACACTGTGAGTGACTACCCGCATCACTGTGCTGCGACTAACCCCTGACCAGCCAGTCGGCTCCATTAGTCACAGCCTTGATATGCTGGCAGCGGTCAGAGTACGCCTTCCAAAGGCTCGCACTTTCGGCGGAGGGTCCGGGGACTTTCCCTACAGTAGTTGCTGAGTTACGAGAACTCTGTGTGTGACTGCATAGCGGGTCTGGTTGGGATCTCCCAATGTGTATTGGAGACACGCCAGTTTATAAAGGTACACGTAAGATTAACACACGGGAAAGGTGTCCAAGAATAAGGACTTTCCAATTATGGGTATATAATTAGTTTCATGTGTCATTTAAAACATGGTTCTGATGACGTCCAGATTGTGTATCATTATTATGGAATAAGAGAGGGTTTATTCTGCTGTTGAGTGCCAATATTATTCCATCCAACCACGCCCTGATCTAAAGTAAGCCCGTTTGATGCAAGTGCTCCCACCTGGTGTGGAAATCAGGAAGTGGGTATCACGTAGTTCAGCACGTTGCCACCAGGTCGCAGCATGTGACTGTAGAACCACTGTTGATAGACAGCTGTCTTGGGAGAGCGGACCTTTCAGCCCTTTGCTATGGTTTTGTAGTTTACATGATATAAATGAAGATGGAAGGTCTCCACTTTTTTTTCTCAAAACATAATTCTAAGAAAAATATGGAATTGTGACTTGAAGTGAATTATGTGCAAGAAAAGATAAATTGAAATGATTTGTATTAGTGACTTTCCTTTATTTACAGAGGGAACATACCCGATGGAGAAGTGTCTCAGGGCGAAGTGTTATGCAATTACCTGAAGCCATTTCCCCCAGAGGGAACCGGCTTCCACCGACATGTGTTCGTCCTGTTCAAACAGAAGCAGCGACTTGACTTCTCATCACACATGAGGGCTGATAACTGGTAGGTAGACATGGGCTAATTTAGTTTCCAGCTTGGAGAGAGAAATATTAAATTTCTAAAAGATCATGGGATTTCTATTCCCAATTTGTTATCTCATTAGCGGTTAATGCATCCCGCTAGCTGCTTGTAGTAATGTATGGCTGTAGAAATGGGGATTTTATACTTGATCCTTATGCCCCCAATCCCCATAAATTATTTGATAAATGAATATCAAATCAAGTTGGTTTATAATGTTCAGTATTCAGATATAACCTAGGTTTTTTTTTGTTTAGATAATTTACAAAAGAAAAATGAGATTATTGTGATTGAGATTTTAAAACAAATATGCGAGTCCCAACGGGTAAGTGTTTCACAACTGTATTGAAAGTTGAAACCCTAGGTTTGTGTCTTCCAGTACGAGTTTGAAGGAGCGCACCTTCCAAACGGGGGAGTTCTTCCGTGCAATGCAGGATGAGTTGACTCCTGTCTCTATCAACTTCTTCCAGGCCGAGTGGGATGACTCCGTCAAGCAAGTCTACCACAATGTATTAAGTGAGTCTTGTCACTTTTTTCACTGAGGTAACCATGTCTTAGTAATTTAAAATCATTCCAGCTGTGATATCTACTGCCATTAAGTGAGTTTCTGGCAATGGAATTTTACAAATTCTTAACATTTTTCGTCCAAAATGATGCCACAGTAATGAGGAAGACTTTTAGTTTTATGACTACGTTATGTTCACGCTGTACTGGAGAAATGTGTGAGGAAGAAACTTTGGAGAATCCTGTTGTCATCATTTGATTATTTCACGTTAAATCACCTACTATGTTGAATCAACCACCATTGCAGATATGAAAGAACCCAAGTTTGAGTACCAGCACCCACCGCCATACCACCCGCCACAGGAGACGTACCCATACAAACAACCCTTTAACAGGTAACCCCCTTTGTACTTACGTTCAACCTTGGTAAATGTGATGTCATTTTTTATGAATTGGGTTGTTTCTTTGGAAATCATTAATGGTAGGAACCATAAGTTTAATGGTACATCAGGCCTGTGATGGCTGGAAGAACGGCAGATAATGAGCTATAAATACCAATAATTTTTCTTTGAGCGATTTTAACTACGAACAAGATTTGTGGAACAATCATAACTTAAGAGTGTGTTTATGTATGTATACTATAACATGCAATAATGCTGATCTAAATTTCAGATACATGGACCGTTACCGGGACAAAAAGGACCTAGCTGAGGAGGTAATGCGGCAAAAGCTGTCCATGGTCTCCCCAAACAAGGAGTACACACCGCCCATCTACCCGCTCATACACCACAATGCCAAAATATACAAACCATCCTGGCTGAGGCGCAAGGAAGAAATGATGCATAGACGTGTAGAACAATTCAAGGATCTCCCATAGGATATTGTTATTATCAACTAATGTGATAGAGACTGGAGAAATGTATGAGGAAGAAACTGGTGGATAATCGACTGTATGTGTGCGGTTTTGCGATGTTTGCTTGTATATAAATGAATTCAAAAGTTCTTCAAATGTTTTTTTTTTCATTACTATTCTTGGATGCAGCAGTGACGTCATAGAAACCAGTGTGGCCCGTATCAGGCTTATCTCCCCACAAATGAAAGAGTCCAGTCCCTGAAAAGTTTTTTCCTTCGCAGGCCATGCGCAGGGGCATAGGAAAAAGGGGGGGCCAGGCCCCCCCCCCCAATAATGAGGAGGTTCCCTGTATAAGCCTATATAAAAATATAGCAGGTCCCCCCAACCGAGACCCCTGGGCCCCCCCAATAAAAAATTGCTTCCTACGCCCCTGCATGCGGTCCTGCAGCTTTCATTGTTCTGCAGGCCCGGATTGATTTTGGAAGGACCAAATACCTTAAGATTATCACTGTCATGTCAGGGGAAAAAAATACTGAAAACAAGAATGAACGTAGTATTTAAACCTAAACAAACAGTAATGCCCTTTCTTTCAGGCTGTAAAAACCTTAATAATTTTGCAATTTGTAAGCTGTAAACACCAAAATGTAGCCCAAGGTCCCAAGATTAGATTCAGACATTTGGACCTGCAGTCCTGATGTCCGACGAGTTTTGGTATTGACTGCCAATCCTCATGAAGGGTTAACTTGAATAGGAAATGTACTAGAAAAAAATGTGATAAAACAGAAAAGATCTAGACCACCTATGGCAAAATGCATTTCAAGTTGATATATATATATATATTTTTTTCTATTTCCAGTATTAGGAATAAAAAGGTGACTTTTTCTAGTACATAGCCCATGTAATTAGACCATTTACCAGGTCCATAGCAATCAGAGGTTTGTTCCCTAGAATTGGGCTAAAATAAATGCCCCCCATCCACCCACGCCACTGGTTTTGGTTATCTACAGATTATATACGTCTTAAAATACGTCAAGAGTGCTTGCTGTACATTAAATATTATTTATTATAGCATACGCGACATTACAAATCATTGAGTTAGATATCCACTTACGTCTATACGGCCTTAGCTGGTTTGATTATCAGCCAATGAAATGACACCAACTATTCACTGCGGTCCTCTCGGGGGCCAACTGGTACCCATCTGATAGGTGTTATCAGTAGAACTCGCTGATAACAAGCTCCAGTAATGGCAGCGCCCATGGGACAACCTGCTAACTCGGAATACAACAGTTGTTGATTTGATTGGCCACAGTTCTTCCAAACATCAGAGATCACTCTTTGAATTCTACACCAAAGTGGTCTGTAAATGCACATGGATGTCTTTGTACATCATCTAGGCTGTGGCCTCGGCGCTTACCCATGACGGGCGCTTATTCAAAGACCCATGTGCTATATATGCCGATATGGTACTAAGGAGATAGCCCACTATTGTTCAATATTTGATTGTTTAACAGATCAAAAGACTCAAATAGGCATTTTCCCCCTGCCAATCTATTGGAACCTCAAAATCACATTCTTGATATACCCTCCTATAATAAATGATGCCGTAAATGACGCATGAGGGTTATCTGAAATGCATTAATAATATGATTGATTACATTTCTGGCATCGATTTCTCTTATGTATACCCCGCTAATAGCGGCTATTTTCTTTTAACACAGTGATGAGAGACCGTTATGTAACTATTCTGTAACTAACATTTTCGTGTATACACATTTCATCGTAACATACATGATTTATTATTTATCTAATCACACGACCAGCTGTTTGATAAATCTGTGGACTGAGCACAATGAAATTAACTCATACATTACTATCATTTCATATCCCATACCTGTACACTCATTCTATGGACCAAGCATAGTTCTGTACATCTGTAAATATGCACTTTGTAAAACTGCAAATAAAACAGAAGAAACACCCAAATACGTCGATATATGCTGTCAATCCAAGGCAGTTTTTTGGACATCAGAAAATATAGTTCATTCAGCCTTTACAAAATACTGGTGATCCCGTTGCACGGCCTGTGCATTCGCTTCAACATCCTCAACCAGACTTTGAGGGTTATTTAAGAAGTCAAACTTCTCTGTCTTTATATTGTTCGTAGTAATCCCTTGACTTCCATTTAAGAGGTCAAACTCGTCTGTTTTGATAGCATCCATCACACCCTGAGCACCTGAGATGTCATCATCATCAGTCTGTATTCCGGCCTCCAGACCGGCACCATTCACTGGGTGTGACATTTTGAAGAGGTCCTTCAGTACTCCAAGTTCCTTGGCCAGCAGCTGTACCTGTTGCTCCAGCTGTGCATTTTCAGTCCGGAGTTCGCTGACTCGCTCCACAGTCTGCTTTGTCTTTATTTTGGTGTTTGTGCGACTCTTGCGCACGGCGATATTGTTCCTGTCCCTCCGGAGCTGGTACTCAGGGGAATCCTTGGGCACTGCACGCCGCCTAGACTTCTTAGGCTTGGGCTTCTCTCCATTGTTCTCAGAGTTATTATTATTACTATTGTTATTATTAGGTGCCATTTTTCCTGTATTAGCCTTGCCTACATACAACTGAATGCACATCCAAATGCCTTCAGGAGTATCAGTAAGACACTAGCCTATTCACGTAAAATCCAAATAAGATTGTAGTTATCCCAAGTTTGTGGAGAAAATCCAGCTATGGGGACCCCTCTGTATCACACTGCTGTCTCCTGAACCTGGTAAAGATGAAAAGAGAATTCATGTTTAGAACAGTTGCCTCATATTAAGATCACTGTCGATGAGTGATGCAAACTTTGTAAGCAGTGTCATGTCACGATAGTGATCAGTGACGGTCAGCTTAGGTCGGCCTACAGCTCCCATTGTGTAACATGCAGCCTACTGTGGTGTGTCTGTCGTATGCTGCAATAACCTAGGATATTGAGCAATGGACGTTATCAGCCACAGTTAAGGTATATAGACAGACTGGAGGCGGACGCATGTCTAAGAACCAGCTTTAAAGACAGTTAATTTTACATGTTTTAACTAGAATATAAACTAAAATTTATAAATATGATTATATCAAAACACCAGGGAGTGATATCAAATCACCAGAACGATAATAGGATTACTATACAGAAAATGAAACGACTGATTAATGCCATAAAGGAAAGGAAGGTAAGTGAGATTTTGCTATTTGTTTTAAATTAGGCCCCGGGGATTAGGCACGTGCATCTTACCAAATCTTAGGCTTAGCAAATTATCAAAAGTTGGCAAAACGTGTATTCTGGGCTGACTTGTCATTGTGTGATTTGAACTTAAGTTGTAGAGTTGTTCAGACTAAAGTTAACTTAAGTTTAAACGTCTAGAGTGAAGCGCTGACTTAGGCCACCCTTAAAAATATGTTGGTTTCCTGTCCAGAGGCCTGGTGGATTTTTTTGTGAGAATGGGAAATTTTTTTCCTGAGTTCTGGAAAAAGATATTTTTTTTATCTGTCAGCTCAAGAATATAGGCTTCCAATCACTAAATCTTAGAATGTGATGGCAATTTCATGCCATCCCCGCTTACGATGTTCAGGACAAATAAAAATATTTTCCTAAAAAAAAATTTCCCAGTCCCTCCCTCATGGGTCTGAAAAATCTCACCCTCTGGACAGGAAACGAACATATTTTTAAGGGTGGCCTTAGCCAGTTTGAGATATTCTATTCAAAGGCATTTGATATAATACTGTTCTAATTTAGACTAATACCGTAAACTCCCGCGTATAAGATGCGTCCTCTACGCCAAACAAATCCCTGGTGCGTCTTATAGGATTTTTTCAAGTCTGGGGTGCGTCTTATATGAGGGGTAATTTTACTATAGAAATGTACTGAATTTACAAAATTGGTACCAAAGAGGTGCGTCTTATACGCGAAAATGCATGTGCTAAGTTTGGGGTGCGTCTTATACGTGCAGCGCGTCTTCTACGCGAGAGATTATGGTAGTCTAGCAAAAATGTTTCCATGAAAAGTAAACAGATGGAACTGGAGTCTAGGAATACTGGACACCTCGGAAGCAGAGACACCTCGGAAGCAGTCATTAGGACACCTCGGAAGATGTCTGCTTCCGAGGTGTCTATCATAGACAGTCCTACTCCTAGACTCTATCATGCTTTCGAGGTGTCCAGTTAGGGAGTGGTCATTTATTATCAACGGGGGTGGGGGGGGGGGGGTGGGATTGAGGGGGGGTATAAAAAATTCTGACCCCTCTCGAGGGGGGGGTAAAAAAAATTTACCCTCTTTTTAGCAAAAAAGCCTGCACGCTACTATAGATCAAAGAGGGGGCGCGAAAACTCTCCGCGCCTCCGGCCGCAAATTTTTTTTACTGCCGTCGAGGGGGGGCGAAAAACCCACCGCCCCAACCCCCCCCCCCCCGTTGATAAATAATGACCACTCCCTTACTGAGTCTAGTTCCCTAGTTCCAATCAAAAACTCTAAAACCGATTGAATAGCGATTATTGAGTTGGATAGTTCAAATACATATCCCGGTAGTCTTCAGTTAGGTATGCCAGCGTCGGCGCTCTGCGCGGCCTCACAGTGGTCGCGTGAATCTGTGCCAGCTCTGTCACTAGTGTGCAGGGGAACCCCTCATGAAAATGCAAATTACAAGGGGATTTCCCAGGGTTTCAGGTGCATGTAGGGAATGATGACATAGGGGAGAGATTCCCCTACAGCCTCATGTTGGAATCTAGTCTGTAGGTATCTTCCCTCCAAAATTAGACTAAAACGAATTGGAACTCAGAATCCTACCCCTGTCCATTTCCTAGAGGTGAGTAGGAAGTTACTTTAAAATATATGGAAGAGTTAGGGTAGGGTCTTAAGAGTATTTGTGCCAAGTTTGAAAGAAATCTATCGTTGAGCACATAGTTTTCTAGGATCAGCAGAAATTTGTAATTGATAATTTCTGCCCAAATTAAGGGATTTTACTAACTTTTTATCTTTAAAAATTGATATTTCCCCTTCTTTTGGTCAGAATAGCCTAGGATGAACTCCATTGTGATGGCAAAGTTCCAGGCTTTCAGGGGATGTAAGCTTTTCCATGATACAGCAAGTTTAAAAAACTGACTAAAATCATGGAAAGGTCACACTTGTCCCTTCTTTGTACAGTTTAAAATGATGACGAAAAAAATGCCCACTTTCGATCATGAAAACCACCATAACTTCCTCAATTTTCACTTTAAATGAAAAATTCCAAAAGCATATTATTACTAACATGTGTCTCTAAAGGATGTGCTAAAAGCTAAGCGATCAGACAGCTTTTCAATTTTTAGTGGCATACCTACTTCAGTAGCTAAGAACAAAACACTAGAAGATCATGGAATGTGCTTGAAGGTTCCACTCACTGAGACTGAGTGTCATCATCCTATCATCAACTTAGTACGGTTCAATAGCATTTTATCGCCCAAATTGCATCATCCAGAGTTCTCAGCGCTGGCGAGCGACGACATGCCCCCTCATTTATATAGATCTATGAGGAAAGCGAGTCTATAGAATTGACACATTGACCACTATAGTCTACATACCCTAAAAAATGACATCTTTCATGAATAAGAACAGATCAACTTACCCAAGTCAGATTAAATGAGAGAAATACAGCTTGAAGCTTGGTGGTTCACTCCCGAAACTTTGTGTTGTTGTGTACCGTACGGACGTGACGTAGATACTTCTCTGCCAATGAAAATGTAGAACAGAGAAACGGGCACCTGTTTGGCCCACTTTTTTTGTAACACGTGATCTGATTGGTATACGTAGATGATTGGCTGGTTCCCCGTCTGTATGCTTGTACCGATAAATGAAAGGCAATAATTTGTCAGAAAATGACTACAGAAGTACTCCTTGAATACAGAAATGAGTTTTCTTTCCGTATTCTTAAGTGTAGAAGTGTATATCATCTGACAGTCGATTGGGGACAGAACTTTTCATTCATTTTCCCGCTCTGTGGTGGTCAAGGGACGTGCCCAGACACGTTCGGGAGCTTGCCACGTTCTTGCGCAATCCTTCATGCCCCCCACTTCGCCCCCACCTGTGACGTCGGTGGTACATCGGGTGTTCCCAAAATAACCTCCAATAAAAAGTGTGTATCGTGACGTCGTGCCTATTTTTAGCAGGGGATTCCCAAGTTCTTGTGTCTCTTGGCTCTTGTGATCAGTCCGCATTCTAAGAAATAGTGCTAATTATCAGGGGATATATCAATTATTGACACTTGACCGGTACTTCAAACTCAATCATTGCACCTTTCACATAATTTTGGTCAATATGCAATATGACACCTGAGTTATTTTATTACTTTGGTATGAAAATTGAGGCAGAACCACCGTGCGCGGAGTGATATTGGTAGGGAGGGTCTAGTGATTCGGCACTATATAGTCTTGGGAATCCCCTCTGTAGGTGCATTGCGAAATACCCACAGAACACACGAGATTCACCCCGACAGAAGGACAGGGAACGAAGCCAGCCATCGATAAACGAAGCAGGTACGTCAAATTGACGCTAAAGCCGACACCAAGCAAAGTGTCGGCGACAGAGGAGTTTAGACTGAATTGTGAAACCGCCAAGCTGTATTCCATACTAGACAACCTGGGCACAGGGAGTCTGGATACCCCTCCTATTTTGTCGTTTGATCAAGACTCGCCAACATGTCGGAAACTAGGAACACCCCGGCTGTCGCCGCTCGCCAGCATGTCTCTGTACGATTCCAATGACTGGCCGCCTGAATCTGAGAAGAAGCTGAAAAACAGCCCAGCCTTCGAGGACGAATCAGTGTTTGGCGATCTAGTAGGTGAGCTCGATCCTAAGTTTGAGTTGTGTGTTGATATTCAACAGCTGATTGCCGACAGTGCCAACACCCCGGGTGTCAGCGCGGAACAACTGTTCCCCGACCTACTCAGTGAAGGATCGTTCAACATCAACGACGATCATGGCTCCACCGATCTAGGCAGTGGCACTGCCATTCCAGTTAGTGTCACGGCCGTACAAGAATCACCAGAACCTTCCATCGTCCAACAACTTCTACACCACACCATCGAGTACGACCCGGAGACCCAAAGTCACCCCGGGTTTGTAACCGCACAACCAGAGCCCATGCCTCAGATCGTGCACATCGAATTGCCCAGCAACGCAGTTGGCTTCGCCGCTGTACCAACCCCGGCGGAAGACACCGCCGACGACAGCTACTCCACTTCCAGTGTCGAGCAGCAGATGGTCGTCGACTGCGCGGGTCTGGGAGAGACGACCATCGACCTATCAGCCGCCATCGACGCGGGCGCCACATTGCTCGAACTGCCCATCACGAGCACGGAGACAGTGACATCCACAACTGCCTCTAAAGCCAGCACGTCAAGGGGTAGAGGAGGCAGGAGCAGCCTCAAAGCAACACCCCCAAGTAAGAAAAGGTACGTGGAGAAGAACTCACAGGAGTATAAGGAGAGACGAGAGAGGAACAACGTAGCAGTAAGGAAGAGCAGAGATAAGGCAAAGGCCAAGCAACAGGAGACCAACGAGAGAGTGAAGATACTGAGTGACACAAACGAGGCACTACAAAAAAAATTGGATCTACTCACAAAAGAACTTAATGTTCTCAAGGGACTCTTCACAAATATCGGGGCTTCGCTACCGCCGGAGCTCAAGAATTACTTTATCAAACAAGAGCAGTAAAATAAATGTGGACAGTGTATATTCAAGACCAGTGAAATATGCTCTTTATGAAAACTGTGTAAACAATGGGTTTTCTACTCGATCAAGTGACATTTACACTAGAGATGTCACTACTTGTAAGGATGCTCCCCAGTGTGAGACTGAGAAGGAACAACTAACAAACTGTACCTGTGGGGAAAACGATGCCATAAAACAAGAACATGTGAATTTTACCTTTAGCAAAGAGACAACCTGTGATAATTGCACGTGTACAAAAGACTGTGCTGAACATGAAAACTTGCATTTTACAGTTGCTAGGTCTAATGACAGCTGTGTCAATTGTCTACATTGTCTGCATGTCGGGGTTTATAATGCCAGGTCCTCAGGTACAAAGAGACAAAAAGATCCGGGAAAAACTGAGTCTGATGAAAAGTGTGTCTCCTGTGTGAAAAATCACAACGTCAGAAAAGAAGATCTTAATTTAGTTGTGAGTTATGTGGCTCTGCTTCTCACCCAGCTGTTACTAATAGATCATGTACTCAATACAGCTTGTAAACTCCTCAGTTGTAGAACTGTAATTGCTACTCCCAGAATTGTGTACAAATACATGCTCCACTTGAAATCGCCATACTTGATAGGTAATTGTGACCTTACCACCTTGAGCACAGTAGTTTGAATTTAATTGTGATTAGATATGAATACCTGAAGCGCTCAAGGTATTCATATATGATTGATATGTTAAATGATGAGAACTTGAGATTACTGATAACAAATTCGAAAAAAAAGAATATTGTCATGTATTGGAATAATCAAATCAGTGAATGATTAACACGTTAAAGCTACCATCTTGAAAGAAAAGAAAGTCTTAATCAACTTCATTTACATTGGACAGGTTCTGAAAACAGCTATTGATCAATTTTGCTGAACAATCTTAGGCAATGATATATTTGTTTGATACATTGCATGCTATTTACCTGACATTAATGATGTATATATGTAACCTGTATTTATTTAGGTTCATATATACTAGATGTTATTAGGAAAATATACACCATACATACATCGCATGACATTGAGAGGATGTAGCTCTAATATAAATCTTTACCAAATGTGACAACTGAGATGGTATCCAAGAAACATAAAATGGAAGCAAATATCGATTATGTTCAGAATTAAAATCATTGTATCCAAGTGCAATTTTTGTCATTGTTCGTTTTAACATCTTACCCCTATTGATTTTGATTTGCAGGGATGTGATTTCTCCTACATCTAGATTTTCCCATATTTTAGGACCATAAAGTTGAATCTCTTGATTTCCTCAGATCCAAAGAGAAAAAATGAAGCATTTATAGGGGGGGGGGGGGTCTTGTGTATTTTCATCTTGATTCTCATTCAGAACCTAATTATCCAAAGCCATGTCGTTACAATCACCAAATGAAATCACGTCCCTGAATTAAGAACGTATTTCTAATTTACTTAACACTCTATTCACCAAATACTTATAACGACAATTGAGTATATAACGACTTTTGTACACAGAAACACGTTTCTCTGCCAAGGATTTAAGCCCATCAGTTACACATGAATTTCGGAAGTGTTCCATAGTTAAGATACAACATGATAACCGCACCCACGCTGTCACATGTTTTGCTGAGCGACTGAACTCAATATGACGTATATTGCTACCAGTAATAAGTAGAATGAGAGGAAGTCCCATTTCAAAATGTTGAAAAGGGTAATTAAAGGGCTGTATCCACTCTGACGGATGGACCATCCGTCTCCCGTCATCTGTCTTTTTCAACATAAAAATCAATGATAAATGAAATGGATGATCCATCCGTTGGCAGTGGATGTACCCCTTTGGAAATGCGCTAAAACTATCGAAAATGACCGAATTTAAGAGGTATGGCATGTGAGTTCAGACTCGAATTGACTAGGTAGAAGAACACGTTTCTATGAAAGGCCTGGAACAGTCTACATCTAAATCAGAAATACCACATTTCAGAACCTTTTGATTTATGATTTAACCCTCTACCCCCAGCGGGCCTCCCGAGGCCACTTAAAAGGGTCTATATCTCATCTTTTCTATCCCCTCGGGATGTGTGTGGTGCACATGCGCGGGCACCAACACATTCCTCAGTAAAATTGTGTAATGTAGTTCTCGGCATAAATATGACCTTAGCTGTCAAAATGGCGTTAAATATATATTACTCACTCACTCTACCCCCCAGATTCCCAATACTCAATCATTCTTTCACCACTACTATGGGGTTGAGAAGGTTAAAAAGAATTTACAAAAATTCATGAAACAAAAATGATTCCGAGTTTGAGACAGCGGCACCTCTGAAATGATTAATACTTGATACATGTCAATGGACGAGTTGGGTGTGGGGAGGGGTGCACATGATGCTTACTTAGTACAAAAACAACGGTATGATGAATGGATATATCCCACAACCATTGTGGTTTCTGATCTATGTCCACAACGTCAGCCTGAAGGAAGGTGGTCCTGGTAAGTATGTAGGGCAGTGAACTGAGCCTCTAGGTGCGGTCGACCCAATGATGATGGCGCCTTAAGGGGTATAATACATCAACTACAGCACCAAATCTGCTGTAGCAGGAGCAAAGGCGATAAGGACATGATGTCAAACTTCACCCACAGCTTCCACAGAAGAGCAGCTTACTGCCGATATGGTCAATACCTGGATGTAGTGAGGCCAATATTTAGGGTGCTAATGGGGGACAAGATGGCGTCCTACATGGTGTGAGGTAGTTAGAGAAGGTTGGCAGCAGGTTGTGTTGGTCTCTCTGTATGGGCGTGACTCAGCAACCAGGCCTGTGTGTACCTGTGTTTGGGTTTATTTACCACGGACCCATACAGTCTATAACAAGGGCCAGAACTGGATCTAAATATAGAGTCAGGGTAGAATGAGTAAAGGGTAGGTGACTCTTGGGGCCATCATATTGGTACATACTGCTTGACAGTAGGCTCAAAGCAGACATGGAACATTGCTGACACAGTGCAACCCTATGGGCTCAAAGCGGACATGGGACTACAGTGACTTACACTCTCCTTACCTTCTCTCCACAACCTCTGCATGGAGATTGACTCAAGTTGGAGTGCATGGTCTATAACACCCAGGTCTACATTGGCTGACATATCAGGGGCGTGGGAAGCAGTTTCAGGGTGGGTGGGACCAGGGGGGTTTTCTGCAATTTTTTACCTCCCTTTGCTTGACCTTTTCGTTCTGACCTTTTGATGAGTTGGCCAAAACTGGGGGGGGGGGCATGTCCCCCCCCCTGCTTTCCACGCCCATGGAATCATATAGTGTGTTCCCTGATATTGTACTGTATCATGGATTGGGAAATTATTATCAATTACCACAATTCGTTGATTTAATACTCCTAAATCCTTGCGCATAAGACGTGGTTTAAACATAATTTGGAAAGAGTGATGCGTGGGGAGTTGAGCAAATATACCATTTTTAGGCAACTACCTCTCTAACTCAGGGTGCATCTTATACGCAAGATGCGTCCTATACGTGAGGATTTATAGAAGTACAAAAAGAGGGTTTAAATTATAGCATGAGCATGAATAGAGTCGTAGTTCTTTGATTTGAGACAATGTACAGTGGAAATGAAGATTTATAAGCAAGCTAGGCCCGGCTCCCACTAATTTGCACTTGACTTGCACAATTTACTGGTTCCAAATGCCCATGGATATCATATACCGCTGATCAATATTGATCATATACAATGTGCGTGTATGAAACCATCACATGTAGGTACAGGTCATTGTAGCCAACACACAGTATATACAATGAATACAGTATGTAGAATACTACATGGGGTACCGATGCACGATGGTAGATTCTCACGAGTTTAACCAAATTCAATATTGTCACAAAAAAAGTTTATTCTATGCATTGACATTTTGGTCTGCGTAAATTGCATATTACAAGCATCATATGGCCAACAAATCATTCACCTCCCTTACTGACATAACGTATTGAGTGGTGCTATAGAGTAACGAGATAAAGCATGTATTTTATTCGCTAGTCATTTATCTGGAAAATCAAGAAGGTGAGGAATCCACAGGGTGGATCTGATCCCTCCATGACACCTTCCTAATCTGTACATGACCTTACTGTCCCCACACCATACTGATCGGCTTCCATGTACACACTTTCTCAAACCTGGCACTAAACCAACCTCACCAACATGAGCAGAGGGTCAAAGGTAAGGTTATAACGCATGGGGACCAGAGTATACCAACAAACGCGAGACTATTATAAACTGCGTACATAATTGTACGCTATGAATAACCATCGCAAATCTCACCAGGGAGAGTGTGTTAAAAGGATATCCATTATGTTCTAATTTAAAGGTCATCTATCACTTGTTAGATCTAGAAAATCTCTCCCTCAAGCCATTCCTCCTTCCGTCCTTCCATATGCCTACCCCTCGATCACCAGTTCCTCCATTCACCACCCATATATTCATCCATCTATCCACCATCTGTCCATCAGTCACTACGTCCACCCTCCTTTCCTCCCTCGTTATCTCCGTCCATCCCGCACTTTCATCTGTCCGTCCATCCATCGGGCTTCCCTAGCCCACTTAAAAGGGTCTATTTCTCCTCTTTCCTATCCCCTCGGGATGTGTGTGGTGCACATATGCGCGGGCACTGACACATTCCTCTGTGAAGTTGTGTAATGTAGTTCTCGCCATGAATATGACCTTAGCTGTCGAAATGGCGTTAAACATCAATTACTCACTCACTCACTCCCGTCCATCCATCCACTCCTCTATCTCTCAATACCATCCATATACCAATCCCTCCATTTACACTCCATCCCACCACGTTCATCCTGTCCCATATCTGCAGTGGTGGCATCCATCCCCCCATTCAAACATGCACACACCTATCCGCAGTCTCTCTATCCATCCCTTCGGATCATCCATTGTCCATCCAACCATTCGTCCACCCACCCCTCAATCTCTCTATTCATCTTTTCATCCATTGGCCACCCCATTCATCCATCCACCCTCTATCGCAGCTTCCATCCCTTTATCTCACCATTAATAAACACCCTCCCTCTTAGTCATCCCACCATCCATTCCTCTATCCATCCATCCATCCATCCACCCATCCTTCCATCTAATGATCCCTCCGTCCATCCCCCTATCCACCCCTTCATCCATTGGTTTTCTGAATGGTAGATATGAAGTAGTTTATACCTGAATACACATCACAACGTTTCGGCTTTTGCCTTCATCAGGGTGAAACGTCCTGGTCTCCCTATTGATTAAAAAAAAAAGACGTGTCGATTTAAAAAAAAAATGCCCATGTCGATTTAAGTAATGTCCAATGCCTGGTTTTAGATATAGGTGATTAAAGTTATTAGCTTTAGGACGTCGATGCCCTTTCCTCTGTGTGCTACCATGGTAATGCAGCCCTTCATTTTACTCCAGCATATATACATATGCCCAGGACCGCAGTACACACGTCAGCTATTCAATTAATTCATCCTAAAATGTCAATTTAGACAATTGTAAATAATCGTTCGCAAGGAAAACTAGTATTCACTGAGTGGATATAATTGACCAGGGCGCAAATTTGGTTAAATACGGTACACTAGCTGATGAAACAGTAGAAGTGCTTGCGTCAGGCAGTGGTTGCCCCCTCCCTCCTCCCTCCTCCCACTCCCACTCGCTCAGCCCTTTCCCCGTCCCAACTGTTCGCTCCGCTCTGCTCCCGTGCAGTCTCCCCAAGGAACCTATTCCGACCTAGCGGAATACATTATTGACCAATGAGAAAATTCCTTTCATTCAGTGCAGACTTTCCAAGGTGCATTATGTAACACCTGGTACCCATCAGCTCGCTGTTATCAGTCCTTATCTCGCAAGGTATCAGCTTCAGCAGAGGCCAGCCCACTAAGGAATCCGCTAATGCGGAATAGGGCTTAGTCTTTACGTCCTTTGGATTCACCATTTTGAATTTTGCTGGTTCAGGTAAACCCCACTGATAAGACATACTATGATGGGTACCTTGTCCCTGGGTAACACCCACTTCCAGGGACATGCTGGTCCCATGTTATCAGTTCTTATCAGTGCATGTCACCAGAAACCAGCTCCAGACCCGCTTCCAGCTAATATCATCCTTCCCGCATGGACCCTACAGATGACAAACGCCCACCACCACCCCAGCGGAAAGCCCCATGTGTGGGCGTAGCGCAAACAATGCTCTGACGGTCACACTCACCCGTCTCTTAAAATAGGCCTTCAGCCTATTTTTAGACACACCGAAGCTAAAAATAATTCTATTGCTACCACAACATCTCACGTACATGGCGCGTATACATGAAGCAAACCCTTTGCGTGCCTTTATATATAGGATCCTTAGATTAATTCTAGCGCGCCTTATCTGCGGGGTAAAACCATGTGACATTTGGCTCAAAACAGTCCCAGTATATCTTGAACTTAGGGTGCGTCTTATATTATAACGCAGGTTTTTTTCCATTTATGGGTCTCTGCGGGAAAACTAGCCAATGTACTAAGGCGACTCTGGCACAGCATGGTAGCTTGAAGATAAATAAGGCCACGTGGTTCATGGATATATCTGGAAGTTCTATTCTTTATACTAAAGTATGCATTTCTCTTACAAATAGGAATCAGGGAATGTTATGGTGCTCTTATATTTATTAGAGTGCTATTTAGGGGCCGTAACACGTAACACGTTTTTGACCATTTTCAACAGCTTTTTTTCTGCCTTTCATAGATAATTTAGTAATTTCACTCTCCAATGAGTTGAATGTGGCTTAGATGAGACGTGTGGTAGCAATGGGTTGGGGAAAGATACCAGATTCTAAATATATCGACAGAAGATTCTCCATAAAAGATAAGTGCTTGTATCAAATTCGTCAGATTGACTGCTCCTTGTGAGGGGTTTGCAGTTTAATGGGTTGATTCTATTGCTTTCTTTGATCCTGGTAAGACAATAGAGAAAACAAGAGAAGACATCCTATGTGTAGATGTGTTACTGGGAAGGTTCAATGCCATCATGACCCATTGTACCACAAGGTTTTCTGTATGTCGCTCCCTGCAGAATTGTATCACAAGGATTTCTGTATGTCGTTCTCTGCAGAGTGAAATAAACACAGAGGACGTTCCTAAAAGCGAGTCACTTTGTCATCTTTGGGCACGGATGGTCGAGCCTTCCAATTTGAGTTAGCAAAAGTAGCTTCCCCATAACCATGGCTAGCTTTGCCGCAAAATTAGCTTTATACTAACTGATTACCAATATGGTACAGATAGTGATATAAATTATAACCCATTTAAAAGTGTGTTGATTTTATGCTCCCCTGTAGACAAACAGTTGAAGGTGCCAGTGTTCACTCTAAATGGTTCCGAACTAAATGGATGTCAGGAGGTAAAATTCCTGGGTCACATTATCTCTAATACACTGAGAGATGCTAGTGATATCCAGCAACAACAAAGGATACTAAATTGTGCACTCCTGTGCTTATTGCACACCTTTGTATACAGCCCAGTTATGGTCCAGTTATAATAAGGGCTCTATGCAAAAGTTATCTCTAACATACAATTATGCATTGCATATGCTTCTTGGTGGGCCCAGTTATGCCAGTGCTGGGGAGACCTTTGTGGTTTGCGGTTTACCGACATATGTGGTGCAACAATTAGAAGACTTGTATATACACTGATAATAAAACCTATAGTCAGTAGTGACTATACCCACATATTCTGAGCCCCATAGTCACATGACTATATACCTTAGTCACATATTAGTCAGAAAGATAGTCAATTTGACTATATGTAGAGCTTACAGATTGATGATGTCACAGGTTTCTGTGCACAAAAACCATCATCCAGAAAGAGGACATATTTATGGTTGCCTGGACTAAGAGGAGACAATTATAATCAGGCCAAATCATCATATTAACCTCTCCATCCATGGAAACTCAATATCTCTGGCCATTAATGGATAGGTAAGTTAACTATTTGTTGTGATATTTGTGGCCATTGCAGTATAACAATAGTTATTTTGGGTTCAAACTGTTCATCAATGGGAAGGCATAAGGCAGCCATCTTTGATTGGATGAATGTTTGCTTGCAGGTATAGTCAGTACTGACTGTATATATTAGTCATATTTACTAACTAAATGTTGCTTAGCAACATTTAGTTAGTAAATTTAGATAGTCATCTGACTAAGGACTGTTTTAATAGATTAAAGGCATGACTATGTGTTGACTATATGACTAACTTAAGTTAGTCACAGGTGACTATAGAGGGATAGCCAAAAATCGCACTATCATTTGACTATCTTAAGTTAGTCACTACTGACTAAGATATAAGGCTCTATTTTTATCAGTGTAGTTTTATAAGTCACCTGAAAATATAAGAAAATAAGCTGAAAAAAAGCTTAGGGGACCCATTAACTAGTGGTACCCAGTTTACTTCCTATATCATGAGATGCTGTTATCAAGAGCTCTATGTACAATTCAAAGTTCCTTAGCTGTTTTTTTTATATGCAGTTTGCATATTATATAGTTGCATAAGATATGTGTGTGCCTTTCATCCTATGGACCTTTTGTACAACAAATGAAGTCTGAAATAAAGTTTGAATTGAAATTGAATTGATTAGAACCCCTGGTGGAACAACTCCAATGAAATTGAATTGATTAGAATTGAATTGATTGGTTGAAAAACTCCAATAGTCCAGAATGAACCTACTCAATAAAACTCAGCTGTCAAGAGCTATGAGCAATCTCTGGAAAATTCCGTGGCTTAAAGACGAATTTGACGTGCACTTTTCACCTCCCGAGAGTCAAATTGAGGTCACTTTGGTTTCCTTACGTTTCGTCATATGCCGGGTCATGCGCACCATGTCATACTCATATTTCCACTGTCGGTAACACAGTGTGTATTATATTGGACGTGGGTAATTCAAAAATACCTGTAGATATAGTTTGTTTCCTTTGCCATTAGGGAGTGATCATTTTTAAAAAAATCGCATGCAAACATGCCCTTTGAACCTACAGCAAGAATAGTATCTATTGAAGCTTCTTGCCTACAGTATATGTGCAGGCTTTTTCGCTGAAAACAGGCCAATCATTTTGCCCCCCTAAAAGGTGATGAAAAAGAATTTGACCCCCCTGGTCAAGGTGTCGAACCAATTTTGCCCCCCTCAAACCCATCACCCCCTTTTGTTAAAAATGATTACTCCCTTCCTTCGTAGAAACGCAAAAATAAACCAGTTTCATCTAGTAATGACTGAAAATGCCATTGCAGAATTGTATTTCGATACATATCTATATTATTAACATCACATTTAATGTCATGGATCGCAACAAATTTGTACCCTGTTTTCCTCTTTGCCACCGTTGGCGGATCCAGGGGTGGCCTAGGGGGCACGTGCCCCCCCCCCTCCCCGACCCCCTTAAATTGGGCCTAGGTTAAACTCTTAACTATAGGCCACCCCTGGCCACTGGCTTAATTGTTAGCATGTGTTATATATTAATTAACATGTTGTGGCAAACCTGTATTATCTAGTAAAGAGGACATTTTTTTTTACATTCTTCTGATGTTCCATGAACATTACATTGTAGATGCTCAATGGCGACATCTAATGAAAAATCAACTCAGTACGTTCTCTATAAAGGTTTGGATGGTAGGCTAGTCACCGTAATTCACCAGATGGCAATACTGAGTCCATAGAACTCCATCTACACTTTAGATAGACTGGTTTGGTATTCCCAAGAAGAGCGAACCATTATATTTATAGTTCTTTTTATCTTTTATTTTTGCTTTTTACATGAAACTGGTGCAACTCTAGTATATGCCAAGCCTTAAATCAAATGTTTTGAATACAATAAGCTTATACGCGAGGTATTATCAGATTAAGAAGGAAGAATATTGATTTGCTTCTTATGATCCATGGGTTCATCAGTGGTATATTTTTTATGTCCTATAAAATAGGCATTTATTGTAACTGCATATGGCGATTTTCTGTTACAATATGAAGACAGGATATACAAGATTGGATACATTTGTTTCCTGGAATAGATATAAAAACAGTTTCACAAAAAGCATATGGGCATCATGTTGGTATGTCGGTAATTCCAGTAAATTACTATATAGCATATCCAATGGTGTTTTTATGGGTTTACAAAGCTTGCTGATATTTGCACTCTCATTCCTTTAACTAGCCATATAAGGGACACCTCTCATGGCTATCAACCATACCATCTGCATGAACGGATGTGAACAAACCTTTTGGTGAACTATCCTTTATTGTAATAAACTTTCTCTCTTTCCTGCTGCTTTCGATCAAGCCATTTTGTTCACTGTAGGCCAAGTAAACTCAATGAAAAATACTTTCTTCGTGTTATTACTGGTTATGATGTAAGCACATATTTGTTGCTACGTTCGAGCCGTGTCTTACAGATTGACCCTAAAGGGTCACCCATCAAGCAAAACACGGTGACTACTCTAGGCTGAAGCTGGGCTACCTATAGGGTGTTCCAGAGTCAGTGTGCATCTTATACGCTAGGGAAATTAGCACTGAATAGCGTTAAACTGATGAGAATCAGGGCCTATATATAGGTATAGCATTTCATTCAATGCAGGTGCGTCTTGAATGCAAGGGACGCGAGAATTCAGTGCTTCGTCTCTTATATCAACAC
Source organism: Acholoe squamosa (assembly GCA_949317995.1). Taxonomy (NCBI): domain Eukaryota; kingdom Metazoa; phylum Annelida; class Polychaeta; order Phyllodocida; family Polynoidae; genus Acholoe; species Acholoe squamosa. Next base: position 32,603,056 of record OX439038.1, on the reverse strand, counting down.
ATCATGTGTCTGAACTCAGGTGGATGTATACACTGGTCTCCTGCAGGTATTGAGGGCATATACACACAGGTCATGCCTGATGACATTTCCCCAGATTCTGGGGAATAGTTCACTTGAACTCCACTAGGTGGGAGTTTTAGATCTCCAATCACAGTCTATATATTCCAAACATCTGTATTAGAGAGACATGTGGACCTTGGGCTGATAGGGTGCCCTCGTGTGAGTAAGGGTGAAAACAGAGGGTGAATGACTGGCAACTTCTTAGACATGGCCTGCCTGTATATATGCCCCATACAGAGTAGAGACTGGAGTGCGGGCTTCCGAATCTGGGTCAATATGTTCATTCTCTATATATTCTATGGACGTTCCCAGGTAGGTCCTCAAGATACAACTGTGAAGATAGCGCAGGTGCGGTGGCAAAGACACCCCCCCCCCCCACCTGCCCATCTCACTAGAGAGCAATTCATAGAATACAGGGATGTGGAGTTGTTCACTGGCAGGTCACCAGCAAAAGGTAGATATCGACTCCAATTATTTAAAGAGGCAGTGCCACGATATTTTAGCTATTCATCTTCATCAAAATTTATGTAGGACTTAGTCAAATTACCCTGTCTGTGTAATTGAGCCTCTTTAACAAATGTATACCACACACACCCAGGCTGATTCTTGTAGGTTGGCTTTAGACCCTTATCAGGCCTCCCCCTTGACCTAGCCATGTTGTGATGTCATCGACAGTAAGCGTTAGTAAGGGTGGGTGCACTGTACCTGATATTTCATGATTTTTTATTGTCACTATCTATGAACAGACAGAAGGAGAGAGAGTGCTAAGCCGCACCTCGGGTCTGAGTCTGAGTGATGTAAGGCATTAACTCGTGTATAGCCGAATCCCCAACTTAGGAAAAAGCTTCTTCACTGACTAAAGTGAGAAAAAATAACTTTTGAAATAACAGGTACGGTGGCAAAGACCCCCCCCCCCCCCGCCCATCCCACTAGAGAGCAATTTATAGAATACAGGGATGTGGAGTTGTTCACTAAAAAGCTGTGAAAATATGACAGAGCGCTTCATGTGCAGCGGTATAAAGGGACTGCCTCCCACCACCTGAAGAAGCCCTATGTATCTTGCCTTTGATTTCTGCCAATCCCAGGGCACCAGATAGATTGGTGTGAGAATCCCGGATTCATGCCTTAGTTTATTGACCTCCCATACTCGTACTAGGTAGGAGGGACCGAGCTATCATCAGGTTAAGCTGTCAGGCAAGCTATGGATTCCTGGGTATGGCTTGCAACATGAGCATTCCACTGCCATTGACACTCAACTGGAACCTGGAGGGAGGGGGCATGGGGGTAGCCAAATTAAGTTTTCTACAAGGAGGGGATTAGGCACAATTAATGACACATAATACAACTGTTACATGGATATCATTGAAAGAATATGACACTTGCACACATAGACCTGGATACTGGTGTCTAAGATCACAGTACAGTCTACTACAGGAGCATAGAGTCCCGGGCCTAGAGTCTTTTCACATATGGAGATATTCACTTTGTAACAGGGAATAGGTCTGAGTTGATATAATTGAAGGTTTGTCTTCTATATACATAATTCCATTTTTTTTTAAATCACGATGGTTATAATGTAATTGGATCGGAAATGGAAAAAGTGCATCAATTCCCTAGTGTGCTGAGTGACATGCACCCATATCCCACAATGCTTAGCCCCTCTACTGCCGTTGACATCACATCTGGCGTTTCCCCCAAACAGCCAGTTTTACACCAGTACTGCCTGACCCAGTAGGTGGCCAACTTTATCTTTGCATACCTATTACTGTGTGGAGCTGTCTACCATTTAAAGCTTACGGCTATAATTTCTGACAGATATTTGTGAGTGGTCACGAACATGGTACTGCCTCTTTAAGGATTACAATGCTCACCATTGCCTCCTTGTGAGTGTTATCAGTACTACAAGCCTGCTGGTGTATAGTTCCAAAGTCACTCACACGACGTCAGTAGTGGGCCATTGTCCCACCTGTGAGTTTCTGTCACATAGGATGGCTTTGCAGTTGAAGCACAATTTTTGCGCAAAGAAAAAAAAAATGATGCATGAAGAATTATTAGGAGAGAGAGGATGTGAGAAAGGGGCTGAATGGTCAATACTTAATATAATGTACATTACCCTGATTAAAATACAAAGAGACCTTCCTAAATGTGAACTGATTCATTGAAGTAATTGGATACAGTGTATTTCAACCAAGTTTGACCATACAGTGCTGATTAAAAGGAAAGACCATTCCATTTTCGTGATGACTTCATTTCTTAGCCTTTTTTTTAAATAAAGATATTCTGACATATCCATTAGCATCCCCGCTGGTCTAATGGAAGACAACAAGCCTCTGATGCTGGCTATGACATCACAATAGACCAAATGCACCTCAGTGGTGACTGCACAGCACTAGCAGTTTCCATATCTATGCTGCTAATTTGTATATTTTGACATTGGTTCTATATTTCGTTTGGTTTTTAGCACTGAATAACTCGCTAAGTTATCCTACAAGATATAATCATGTTGTGCACTTCACTTTTATAAGCAGAATAATATTTCATAGTAGCTCCCGTGCTTAAAGAATGCAGCAATATAGTCTACTGTAACGTCACAGAATGCACCAAAAGAAGCCTGCCTATAAAATAGCAGAAATGACGTGCTCATGGTTATGTCAGAATTCAGGATATTGAAAAAGAGTATGAAGGTCGCGGATTCCCCTGTAGGCATATGGCACCACGCCCCCCCCCACGCCCCATATCCATGACCTGTGCACGACGCCCTTGTAACAAGGATTGTACAGGTTACGTGGACGTAAATGCTGTCCTCTCATGAGTCATATGGTATTCAGGACTGCACTGAAGGGTGTTCTAACTGATGATTGGTTTAGAATTAGACAGAAGAAATATTGGTAAAATTATGAAAAAAATCACAGGTGTTCCCAAATAGTTAATAAATAGTAGGTGTGTTTTTATATTATGCCAGGCCTTGGGGATTTTATAAGGCATGCAAAAGTTAATCTGGCCAATGGAGATTTTTAGGCCCAAAATAGGGTAGAATGGCACTCACTGCACATATCATTCCCTTATTTAAGATTTTCAGGGTTAAGCCTATCCAACATTCTGTCAGATTGTGTATGAGGGATGAGTTAACCGTGCTATGGTTGAAATTTTTACCAACGAACATTTTAGGCGGCTGTTTTTGTGTGTTATGCTATATAGAAACATAGAGGAAATGGATTTAGTTCCACGTGACCTACAGTAACTTCTTGCTTGTAAGAACACGCCACCTGTCACATTGTATCGGCATGGACGACTGCTCCTGCCCCCTGGTATATATCCTCATAGCATGAACGATAGTAGTTGATAGTCTGGACACTATATACTCTCTTTATGGACGACTCGAATTGGGACAAGTGCAGTTAGTATACCAACGTCGACAGGAAACCTTTGGGCTCAAGTAACCCCCCCCCCCCCCCGATCCGTCTGAGAAATTAGAGGTGAAGTTTACTAATCTCTATTGCAGAATATGGCATACAACTTTCCCTCTCTCATAATCTGTGTATTTTGGCAGGGGTTGAGGCCTAATATAATAAGCAAATGTCCATAACCATGGAATATTTTGCATCGTATTTACCGAGGTGAGGCTGTCCGTATTCAACGACACCTTATGGGGTTAATTTGCTTTTAGATCAAAGATGGCGGACCCCATTGAATACAAGCATATTGTATTCCATGCCCCCCATGGAAAACGGCTGTTCTAGTACTAATCTATAGTAACGGTCATATCTGCCATGACATAAATATGCACATACAAGACTATAATTCAATTGTTCTCTCATTTACATGCACAAGTCTGGTGGGAAGGGAAGTGAAATGGGTATTTGTTGATAACTTCCTGAGCTATCTGCATCTGGGTCGAGGCTCTATAGCATGCAGCCCTGCAGGTCAACTGGTTCTCCATTCAATTGATATAGAACAGAACGTCATTTGTGTTATAAAACATGGAAAAGAGATCAAACAATATAATAGAAGTTAACTTTGCAGCATTACCAATATGGTATAGAAGTCAAACCATTTAAAATAGGTAGCCCCACGGGGCTGGCACCAGATTAGATGGAAAGCCACATGTTTCCTATTTTTATACATCTGTTTCCTTGATATTTACATGATAATTACTTTCAAAATGGGTCAATACATTGATGTTGCACTCTGTCAAGTGTGCTAACTATTGTTGAAATCAAAATTGAGCACAGAAACTAGGACTAGAGGAAGAGTTTAATTGAGAACCATGCTTTATTATGTACACTTATTCCATACATACATAGACAGCCATTCTGTAAATCAGGGCACTGACAGTGCTGTATAGCGGCAGTTTGTAGTGACACCTGCCTTAAAAGACAACATTTTTAGATCAATGTCTGATGCAAGGTCTACATATTTCTGAAATGTGTAATTCTTAAACCATTATAATATTATGAAAGATACATGACATTCATGATATTAATTATGTGCAATAACTGGGTTCTTATTTTTAGGGAGGGGTGGGAGGGCAGGATGCATGCTGAGGAAAATAGCTGTATGATGGAGACCAGTAAAGGAAGGGGGTGAGTGAAAGAGAAACTCAGAAAGAAAGCGAGAGCGCGTGAGAGAGCGAAAGAGAGAGAGAGAGAGAGAGAGAGAGAGAGAGAGAGAGAGAGAGAGAGAGAGAGATGGAAGGGGAGGGGAGGAGAAGGTAAAAAAGATATGACCAAAAGATATATACACCGGGGGTGACACAGCCATGGGGAGCTTGACAAAGGAGAATTCAGAACGAATTTCTAATTTGATTTAAAAGAAAAAGACATAGGTTTGCGAGGACTGGAACTGACTGCATGGACTGTTATCCCATCATGTATAAAGATTAGTATGCCAGGCCACATTCCCCCATTTATAATCTGTAGGAAACGGACATATCTGATTGGGACCTACTTGAATATGTCTCATCATGTTCTATATTATACTGTAGAGTTAGTGAATGAAAGCTCTGCTATACACATACAATTACTTGAAAGAACTATGACCCCTCCCATTAACTACAAGATCTTTTATTCGGAAAAAATTACCGTTCTCACTTTTCACGTCTACCATAATATAACTATAGTTTTAATGAGATAGATGCAACATTCAAGATTTAGATTACAGGATGTATGTATGAACAATCCATTGCATTGATTTCTGTCCTTTCAGATTAACATTAATGAGTTTATATCTAACTAGGTTTACTTCACAGTAAGATAAGAAGGAATAGAAGAGAAATTGACGGTGTACACGTACATACTATTTGAAGATGTATGATTCAATCCATCTAATATAAGCGATTTTAGGACATAGTGACTTTTGAGCAAGTTTCATTCTTCTTAAAGCCATGAACAGTGGCCTTTGATTAGTCAGATCTTTTACCATGCCTCTATGTAATAATCAAGTAACACTTGCTGGTTATAGGTACACAAATCGGGTACTATTATTTAATCACTCATATTTCCATTTCCCGTCACGGTGCGTTCTGCGGTGAAATCAGCATCGAGAGTGTCTACGACATCTCTTACAATCACCACCCTCTGGTAATTACTCCAATGATATTTGTTATATGATCATTCAATAAATCATTGTTTATATAATATGTAAGGTAATGTGATACTGATAGGTCTGTGTTATAAAAATTGCATCAATACATTTGGGAGGGAGAAAAGTAAGGGTGAGTTGGTGCGGTTTATACGGGATATATTAAGGGTTGTCAACACAAGGTCCTTTAGGTTACAAAATGAATGGCGCATGATCAGGTGAAGATTCCGTGTTAAAACAGTAATACGTGCAACACAATAACATGTCATATAATACTGAAGCCTGTGACAAAACATCCACTTTTGTAACAACAGAATGCCACATATACATATATACTCAGAGAAAATCTTGGATAATGATACTTCATATATAGCACAATTATATTCCAGATTAGTATCCTTGTTTTTATGTCAGCAGCGTATAGCAAATATCTCACCCTTTTCTTTATTTAATATAAGGATATATGTAATGTAAAGAATGTGTAGAATGATATTTGTGAAGTATAAGATATACTATTAAGTATAAGATATACCATTAGTGAAAAATGAGATCAAATTTGTGTGGACGATTGAGATGTGTCAACACCAGATTTTACTGATTTGTATATGGTAAGAAATATGAATAATATGAGCAGTCATATTGCACAAGAAAATGTTATATTTGATAACTGCTTGTTGTTTGATTGATTATACAATATAGAAATGGGCTTAACCAAATTAAGGATGAAAAAATCTCACATGGCTTCTAAGCTGTACGAAGCTTTCACTAAGGAATGTGAAGATACATCTCTATATACTATTTTCAAATATTTCCACCTCACGTGGCTTAACATGTATGCATATACTTCTCTTCAACATATGCTGTATACTCCATGAAATGTAATAAAATTTAATTCAATGAAAATCGCAAGCATATTCTACCAGAAAGTAAACGAGGAGAAGTTATATCTAATGATATTAAACCATGTCACAGTAGAATAATGGAGATGTGGGTGGGGGGCGGTTGAAATACTGAACGTGCAACTTGAGATGCAGTAAGGATAAACTCAGAACAAGCCCAACTAAACCATTTTTTCAAATGTTGTCTGGTTTGGATGAATGTCATAAGAATTAGCATCCCAGGTTTTTTATTCAAGTGATCCCATGTACATAGCCACGGGCGGGCTCTATCCCCTTATATAATTATCAACATGTAACTAAGTAGGATTAAGAAAAGCACATTCATTGATTTCCTGATGATATCAGCGTCCGAGAACAGTACATTTTAAATTTTGTCAGTGAAGAGATTTAATATAGTAAGTCCATACATAATAGGATTATCTTTTTACCTACGCAAAGGGAGGAGCCAAAGATATCGTAAGGTCTATTTGGCCAATGGGTCTGAATAAAGCAACATCCAGGAAAGGTACACAAACTCACGTGTGCTATTTCAAACCATAATACAGCTCTGACACATAGCTATGGCGTGAGATCCTGGTGCGTTTCTAAGCCCCTTTGTGGAGAATTCTGGCAGTGGCTATAGATCCCTCGGACCCGATTCCATCGTGTGGTTTTAGCTAACAGCTGTGTGGGGGACGTATCAGTGGTTCCCGTTTCGACAATAAACTGATGAGTAAAGTAAATGTATACACCCTGGTGGTTTTGGCATACACATATAAAAACACAGTGTGTGACTGTATCTAGGCATAACATAGAGGCCTACCTTTGCGATGTGAAATGTATTTGATATATAACATGCATGCTACAGCCTACTGGAAAAGGAAGGGCGATACGCGCTTACTTGTATGATCATAGGGAGACTGCGTAGTAACAGTTTGGTTTGAATATCCCCTCTAGTACGCTTAGACACAGGGGGTGGAAAGTTGTGGTGAAAAACAACCTGGTTAAGATATACATGCAGTATATTCTACACCTTGTAAGGACCCACCATAATCCATCTAACTACGCCAAACTGCAGGCAGATTCGTCCAACAAGGAGCTCCCTAACAACTTAAGAGATTGTCATACAGATGCTTCCCTACCCACAAAGTCTAGTGGTTGACCAGTCAAGGGTCGCCATGGTTTTCCTTTTTTGATCAAGGCATCCATCTCGTTTTTGTTGAAGGCATCCATCCTGTGCTTGATCATGCGCACAGGGTGATCTGATGACGTGATTTGCAGACATAACTAGCAGCAGCTCCCTGCAGTCCTTCCACGAACGCACGTCCACAACCATCCTCTGTAGATGCCAAATGGTGCCCACAGTGAGCTAGGCATGATATCCAATATAACCAAGGCAGTCTGTTTATACTGAAAGACCTTTCATATTGTGGAATATTCACCCTTGGTGTTCCACCATTTCAAATTGATGAAACACGAGTTCTTCCCACCCCTAGATATAAGTAACAAAAGAGTTGAGTTGTTGTGTCCCCCGTGTTGAGCTGCTCTGGACCTGGGGAGCTGCTCATGGAGACGCTTCGGAGACGCTACCAGGTTACGGCGCGCCCCCTCCCGTGGCTCCCCCTGACGCCTGGAGCAGATTCATGATGGACTTGGAGTGCTTGGCCCCCGTGAGGAACTCAGCCTGTGTCAGTTTATCGTCTTTATTTCTGTCCATTTGTATGAAGATGTTCATAGCTGTCTGCTCAGCCTTCTCTGGACCACCTTCTCTGCCTTTCAACTTGTAGATGGACTGAAAGAGGAAATAATGCAATCAAATTATTCACTGCTTCACGCCAGCGAGAGATTAATTCGCTATAATCTATACCGTAATCTCCCGCGTATAAGGCGCGTCTTATACAGGGTTTTTTAGTTCTCATTGGATCCACAAGGGAGACACCAAGAACTTTCTTTTGATATGTTACACTCCCATATAAGCTCATCTGCTGCTTTTGGGGTCCAGGAGGATCACTGGGGTCCAAACAGCACATAGCTTTTTGAATTTTGAAAATCCATTCATTAGAAAAAAAGTTATGAATTTTTTATTTTTTTGACCATATTCTGAAACTCTGGGTGCGCCTTATACGTGGGATGCGCCTTATATGCGGGAGATTACGGTAGGTGATGTTTACTGATATATAACGGTAGGATCCCCCCCCCCCTTTTTTCCAGTTTCTGTTATACCAGGCCATGAGCCTTACAGTTCATGGTTGACCCATTATGGATTCTTAACACTGCTATTGACGACAACGCCAAAGGAAATCGAAAGGGGGTACCCCACTCAAAGTAGTTAAAGGCTTCTGCAACACCATTTCCAGTGGCGACTGAGTGCAATCACTGATTTGATATACTATTGATTGTCAATAATTCCTCAGCCTGAGCCCTCAACTCTTCATTTGTCTTTTTATGTTGACAATTGTGTTGGTAAAGTTCTGTTATTGATTTCCTTACATTACTATGAACTGGTCCGTAATATTAAGTTAACAGGGTTTGCAGCATGAAAGGCGTCCTTGTGGGTGTATGTGTATGTGTATTTACAAAGCCTACTATTGATTCTAGCTTGAAATGTATCCCATTGGCATAGACCTATCAGTATTAAGCTATCGATGTCTTTTCATGCTCCATCCCTCCACTTACCCCCATTCCTATGTTATCACTGTAACTGTCGGCCCACCCGTCAGTAGGCCTGTCAGGTTATCTGTCAATGCAACACCAATACCAGAGACGAGCAACACAAGGAACTTAGAGTTTCCGAAGCTTTATTACAGAGTTAAACATCGATCACTTGGTTCGATAATAGAATGCACGTTTATCAATACTATAGTGTAATATCTTATAGCTCTATCCGCCTAGGTATAGACAGCAGGTTTTAATAGATATTGAAAATAGTATAGAGGTGCGAGAGGGCTTAGCGCCTAAGACACACTCCCCGGACTAGGAACATGTCATCCCTTATATAGTAGGTTAATTAACACATGACATTATTAGCATATAGATTGTAATTAGAAACGGCGGGAACCTTACAGGTAACGCGCGGGGAATACTAATCCTCTTACATCACAGGCTTAGCGCCTAACTGGTGGTTAAAAATGAGTTACCGGTCGGTACTGATAAGTACCTTTATAGTTATATTACCGGTCGATAAGATATATAGATAGAAACACATATTAATCTATGGAACGACGGGGCAGCGCGCAAGCTTGCCCATTACAGGGTTCTTTGAAAAAGACATTAGTAGCATTATTTAAACAGTTCTATAAAGCACTCATAAGAGAACAATGAAATATCAGCCCAGAATACATTATGTGTTGATGAATAACGTAATATATATGGCATAAGTTAATGTCACAATCATAGTCTTTCCAGGTATCAGGAGATTCTATCTTCTGGGGTCTGGTTTACACAAAAAAAGGTACTAAGGAGGACCTGCTATGTATTCAGCCCATATAGTAGCCAAAATGCAAAACACAGATGTCCCTTGCAAGGGAAACTCTGACTTGTTTTCTGTGTTCGTTTCATAAAACAATTTAATCCGTGGAAGTCCCACAGGGGTAGGATATTATAAATACTTATAAACTCCATAGTAAAAGGTCTAGCTTAACTAGGAGTAACACATGGCAGGTATCCTTCTTCCACAGGTTAATGATAACAGTTTATAAGAGATCGTCCTTCGTAGATAAGGCACCATCATCCTTCTGTCAGTAACGCAGCATGGCTACCGGGGTCATCCAAGTCTTTTACCGATCGGGTTAGTCCAAGGTAATAGCCAGGTCAGCATCCGATAGAGATGGAAATCATCTACCTAGACTAGGTAGTGTCACCATCTCCACGTGGCTTGTCCTCCTCTTAAGGAGCTTCAGTGTCCATCTGCTCCTGCGGTGCCGGTGAGACATCCTCCGTAGGGGGTTTGTACTCCTAAGTGGGTTGATCATCAACTCCTGAAGGACGGAGTGTGAGCAACCCAGCCGGTGGCACCATAGGGAAGCCAGGTGGTGGCATTCCCTGAATTGTCAGGCTACTGGTGTCCCTCATTCACATCATGTGGAACATGTGGGTCTGAGAGCCAATGGCCTGCCAGCCTGGAGGGGCTGTCATCCTCGGGTCCAATGTCATGCTGGGCCCTAAGATGTTGCTACTCATCGGCGCTAACGTCGGGTAGCCTTTCCTCTCCCAGGCCTCCAGGGACTTTCTGAACTGTCGCTGGAAGTGTGAAGAGGCCTGATTCCATTTCAGAGCTATCTCCTCGTGGCGCGCCTTATTGGAGGCAGCGTCTCGGGAGACCTGCTCCTTGTGACTTTCCAGTTCTGCCTGAGCCCTTGCTTTCTCTTTAGACCCCTTCTTCTCATCCTCCTTGGATAAGATAGAAGAGGCCTTTAGTAACGACTGTTCGAAAGTCGCTACCTGAGAGGCTAGGGTTCGGCTGAACTGCTCTGTCAGTGAGTCTGGAAGCTCACGCACTGGGGCGCTCATTTGCTCCGGGAACTAACTATTCTCTTCTGGAAGTGGTCCAGGTAACAGGGATCTGGCCACTCCAGTGGGAACTGACACACCGTCGGAGTTAGAGGAGCTCTGTCGAGAGCAAGAGTCCTGATGAGGCAGTCCCTCCAGTCCAGGTGCTACTGAAGCTGTGGAGCTGCTCCAGTTTATACTATGAGGCGACTAGGTGGATGTCCCAGCGCCCCGGCCACCGACATCCAAGCTTAAAGCACTCATGCTGCTGACAGTGCTACAACTGGATGCTATCGGCCGGGTCTGTGAGGGTTTTACTTTAATGTCATCCAAGACCTTCAAAGATTGCTTTTGGCTCTCTAGGTAGGTCTGATGGATAACACTAGTAGCGTCGGTTCCCCATACACCCTGCACGATAGAAGTCATCTTGTTGCCTTCCCACATCTTGGCCCTCTAGAGAGAGCTGGTAGCGGTGTGCCACCTGACTTCTTAGTCACTCCGGCGCCAGATGGCTTCGGCTTCAACTTGGGGATCAGGCTTCTTGGCAGGGGTTTAAGCCTTCGGGGGTGGACCCGATGACTCGTCCCTGGCACCAGAAGGCTTTCTGGTGGGCTGCCGGGAGCGCTTAGTTGAGTTCATTGTCTTGCTCCTTTGGTAAGACATCGGACCAGGACTCACCCAACTCCTGTTGAGGTCCATAACCCTTCGTCTTGCCGATACAGCGGTCCCACTCATGGTCCACGAGTTTGAACCGATTGATCAGGCAGTAGCCTTTCTTCATCAGATGGCATACCAGTATCCCTCGACGAGCATTCCGGTGATCCTGCCTTTGTCTGCTGGTACACAATAGACGAGGAGGTGGGTTGGGAGGTGGTTCTCGCATAGATGCCGAGCAAAGCGAGCCATACTGGCGCACCTTATTGCAGGTCTAGCACCCAGGGTGCTCCTGGCACCAGTGTCAGGTTGTTGGAGTCGAGAAGTGAGATGAGTTCATCCGACAGACTGGTATCGGGGTCAAGCAGTTTAGGCGTCCAGTGATGGCCGTTCTTGTCTTGTAGACTTTCTAACGTCATGTTCGGTCAGTTCTCTGCTTTGACAGCATCCTGTGCTTTCTTAACATGGTGCCGTCTGTCTTTGCGGGATTCAGAAGGGCCGTAACAATTAGTTATTGCCTCCTCCTCCTCCTCCTCCTCTTCCTCTTCCTCTTCTTCTTCCTCTTCCTCTTCCTCTTTTTCTTCTTCTTCTTCTTCTTCTTCTTCTTCTTCTTCTTCTTCTTCTTCTTCTTCTTCTTCTTCTGCTTCCTCTTCTGCTTCTGCTTCTTCCTCTTCTTTTTCTTCTTCTTCTTCTTCTTCTTCTTCTTCTTCTTCTTCTTCTTCTTCTTCTTCTTCTTCTTCTTCTTCTTCTTCTTCTGCTTCCGCAGGTTCATCGGTTGGGTTGGTAACAGACTCCTCAGGGGCTTCAGATTCGGAAGAACGTTTATTTTTCTTTTTCTTAGGACTCTTTTTGGACTCAGTGTCGGTAGTCTCGGTAGAGTCGACCTCCATGGCCTCCTCCTTGAGAACTGCCAGCTTCGGTACCCTCTGCCACGGTAGTGGAGGGGGAGGTGGCGGTGTCGGAATGGTCTGAGGTGTGGTACCCTGGTCGGTAGAAAGCCAATTGGTACCTTCCTCACCATCCGATGCCAGCAACCTCTCCTCCTCTGCCGGTGTCAAATTATCTGCTGCAGCCATGCTGTTCGTATCAGAATGCCAGTCAAATCTGCTAGGAGATGTTGACTGTAGAATCGTAAGATAATTCTGAACTCTGATCTCATCAGCGTCTCTATTTATAGGAGGCTATCCAGTGGAATCGGATGGTGTTAACAGCCAATCAGTGTGCTGCAATCTAAGGCCACCCGCGTTTGGCGCCAAAGCGTCTTGATCAAATAAGGAGACAATTATGATTGTTAACACCCCCATTGGGTCCCCTTGAATCATTGATTCCTTGATACTGCGCAAAGTGTTTCATTTGCGTCTGGCCATGGTACTGTCAACATCTATATAACACTAGTCGGTTCACTCTGGTACATAATAAAAGACACAGTGATATGTGGATCAAACATTCTCATAAAATGAAGAATGCAGGCGACGCCTGTCCACCCAACCTGGTTCTAATAAATACCGCTCCCTGACTGGATATAAGATTTTGTAGTTACCATGAGGTCGTACTTCTCGTGTGATTTTTTATTTTATTCATAGGACCATATTATACCGCTACAGGTATAAGGGGGGAGGGAGGGTAGTCTACAGCAAAACCAAGACAATTAAAGCACTGTGGTGTACAGCCTTATCTAGGAACTGATTTATCACCACTAGCTTTGTGCCGTAACGGCCTGGCCATATCCGAGATGGGTGACCTAGATTTCTCTAGTTCTGCCTGCTCGATACGGGCTAATCTGGCCTCCTACCTAGCACCTCGGTCACGAGTCGTAGGTGTAGTTGATACAACAGCCCGGGGTTTGTTTGTTCTAGCCTTCCTACCACGTTTACGACTTTTCTTACTTTTGTGTTTATTAGTGGCAGTCGGTGCCTTGTCCTGCTGTGGTGTAGCAGTCGGTGTGGGTTCAGGAATTTGAGATTCCTCATTACCGGTCGGTAGGTCAAACTCATCTGCCGTTACTCCATTCCAGGGTCGCAGCCGGGCCACATGAGAGTTGTATTTTCTACCACGGGCGGATTTTAGAAGAACAGTGGTCTCATTGATCACTGCTAAAACTTCCAGAGGTCCAACTCAATCGTAATTGACCTTCTCTTTGGCTTGTGGAGTGCTATACTGAACTACTAAGTCCCCTGGTGCAAACTGTCAGGTCTTAAGTCCAGTATCATAGGCCACTTTCTGTAATTTGGCAGAATGTTCCAAATTACTTCGTACCAATGAGTAAGCATCCCGTAACGTTTGTCTAAGTGCCTTGACAAAGGTCACAGAACAGGGCTGCTCACCAGTTAACCCTGGGACTCCATACACCATGTCAGAAGGCATGGGGATCTCCTCTCCCATAACCAGTAGGTTAGGGGTGCACTCAGTCGATGCATGCTCGGTAGCATTATAAGCGTGCCCCACATAGCGAGATTGATCGTCCCAGTCGTCTCTATGTTTATTCACCATAGTGGTGAGGCAGCTTATAAGTGTCAGATTGAATCTTTCTACCAGACCATCACTTTGAGGTGGATAGGGATTTGTATGCGTCTTACAGATGTATGCCTTCTCACACATTTTGGCCCAAAGGCGAGACTCAAATTTTGGCCTTCGTCAGAATGCAACATTAATGGAGCTCCCCACATGAGAATCCAATTCTCGAAGAGCGCCGTTGCACAGGTAACAGCAGTATGGTTTGGTAGGGGATATATCTGGACGTACTTAGTATAGTAGTCCTGCATTACCAACATACATGTGTTTCATGCCGGGGTAGTGTGGAATCCACTAATGATATCCACAGCTATCCAGGCGAAATGGACACCAAAGATCTCTTGGCTTAGTGGAAGCTTCCCTAAGCTGGGTCCTGGCTTAACCAGACATTTGTCACAATGTTTTACCCATCGCATATCTTCCATCATACCTGGCCAATAGTAGCAGGATTTGATCTTTTGTTCCATTCTTTCCCTTCCAAAATGTGGCGAGGTTCTGTGTCCGTGGCAGAAGTCCATTATTTCCAGGCGGATTTCATAAGGAACCATAGCCTGTAAATTTTTCCTTCTACCCAGTCGGGTCCCCCATCGACACAATACACTGCATTGTGATTTCCTCAATCCGTACAGTCTATTTGATGACATTTCTGTACGGGGATATGTGACAAACAGTCAGCATTGATATGCTTAGCACCACCTCTGTGCTCAATGTGAGCATTGGTCACACCAAACTCAGAGAGGTGGTTGAGCCATCTCCCCATCATCCCTTCGGCATCCTTAAAATTAAGGAGCCATTGGAGTGTGGAATGGTTGGTACGTAGCATGAAATTTCCACAATAGAGAAAATGCCGGTACTTCTTTGTGTAGACGACCACAGCAAGGAGTTCCCTTTCTGTGATACAATAATTGCGCTGAGCCTTGTTCAAGCTATTAGAGGCAAAGGCTAACGGTACCTCCTTTCCATCTTGGATTTGTGACAATGCAGCCCCAATGCTTCCATTGGAGGCGTCAGTATCTAAGATGAACTTGCCATAGGCTTTAGGATAACTTAGAACTGGGGTTTCTCTGAAGAGACATTTCAGCTCTTCAAATGCTCAGATGGCTTCCTGACTCAACTCAACCTTTATCCTCCCCTTCTTCTTGGGAGTCATCAACTTCTGCAAAGGAGCCAATACTCGTGAGAAATTGGGGATGAAGTCCTGGTAGTACGAGCAGAACCTGATAAAGGATCGGATTTCCTTGCTATCGGTAGGTAGGGGCCAATTTTCTACTACTTGGACTTTGGTTGGGTCGGCAGCAATGCCCTGTCCAGATACAATACGTCCTAGGTATTCTACAGAGTTCCTAAATAGTTTACACTTTTTAGGCTTCAGTTTTTAAACCTTTGGTTTGTAATTGATCTAGTACAGCACAGAGGTTATCAAGACACTGTCGTTAAGTTTTTCCGTAGACGATGACATCATCCCAATATACTAGGCATTTCTTCCATAGATAATCCCTAAGCATGGATTCCATCATCGCCTCGAACGTTGCTGGGGCATTGCAAAGTCCAAATGGCATGACATTGAACTCAAACAACCCCATATGTGTCGCAAATGCAGTTTTCTCTCTATCTTTCGGATCCATTCCAATCTGCCAGTACTCAGATTGAAGGTCGAGAGTGCAGAACCATTTTGCTCCGCTGAGAGACTCCAGGCATTCATCGATACGAGGTAGGGGGTGCGCATTCTTCCTGGTGACTCTGTTCAGTTTTCTATAATCGCTTTCTTTAATTGTTTCAGTTTAACCAGGAGATCATTGTCTAGCATTTGACCCACCACTGACTGGTCTAAGGGTAAACCAGAAGGAGCTTCGGTAGGTGTATTACCAAACAAACCGTGATGCACAGATTTTGGCTTAGTATCCAAAATTAGATCAATCTCGGTATCACTGAGGGTTTCTGTTACAGGTGTTACTGTGGTTAAAGTACTACTACCAATCATAGGTACTTGATTCAGGGTTAAACATTCCACTTCCCTTCTTCTCACATTAGGAGTTGATGTAGTACCCTATATTTCAAATACAGCGGTACTAAGGTCATCAAGGGAGTGTGGAGTGTTATCCTCCACAGGGTTCAGCGCCTGTTGTCTGTCCACCGGTAATTGGGGTCCCTGACTGATAACAGTCTCATTTTGGTCGGCAGGAATTACTTTCTCCGCCCGAGGTGCTATCTGTCTAGGTATTGTTACCGGTGGATCGGTTTCTGGGGTTTCAGATCCATTTGCGAAGGCTTGTACTGCTTGTATAGCAGCATGCCTCTCATCAAATGAAGAATCCCATTGCCCGATAGATGTAAATGATCGATGAAGGCCTTGGACATAGTCCATATCAATACATAAAGCTTGGTTTATTTCTAAGAGTACAACCCCTACGTTGCCAGGCTAGTTGCGGTGTAACCGTCGGGCCACCTATCGGTAGGCCTGTCAGGTTATCTGTCAATGCAACACCAATACCAGAGACAAGCAACACAAGGAACTTAGAGTTTCTGAAGCTTTATTACTGAGTTGAACATCGATCACTTGGTTCGATAATAGAATGCATGTTTATCGATACTATATTGTAATATCTTACAGCTCTATCTGTCTAGATATAGACAGCAGTTTTTAATAGATATTGAAAATAGTATAGAGGTGCGAGAGGTCTTATCGCCTAAGACACTCACCCCAGACTAGGATCATGTCGTCCCTTATATAGTGGGTTAATTAACATGTGACACTATTAGCATATAGATTGTAATTAGAAATGGGGGGAACCTTATAGGTAATGCACGGCGAATACTAATCCTCTTACATCACTGGCTTAGCTCCTAATTGGTAGTTAAACATGAGTTACCGGTCGGTACTGATAAGTACCTTTATAGTTATATTACCGGTCGAGAAGATATATCAATAGAAACATATATTAATTTATGGAACGACAGGACAGCACGCAAGCTTGCCTGTTACATCACTTTCACATTCTGTTTTTATTCAATAATGTATTACAGTGTATATATATCTTCGAACGGTGTTACAATGTCACCACCTGCATGGCATCCCTCATCACTGACTGTTGACATAATATGTAGGCCTACCTGAATAGCGCCATACAATATGAATGATCAGAAGTGCGGGAAGCAAATCTTCATTGTGGGGGCCCTGCAGGTGCTCGAGCCCGGCCACCTTGAATTGTCACTCAAGCACAATGAAGCCTATAGAAGCCTATATATATATATATATATATATATATATATATATATATATATATATATATATATATAATTTTATAGAAGTGGATTTTTTTTGGTGACATTTGGACCTGATTTTAGGCATAGGCTCCCATTTTCCATACCCTGTCACCATATTGATCTACTTTTACCTGCAAACTTTTGGATTCTTGTGCATCTTGATATGAGGTCTTGGCAAATTTTTGAGGGGGCCACGACATATTCAGGCCCCCTCCTTTGTGATTGCTGAGCCCCCCCCCCCTTCCTACGCCCCTGTTAAATGGTGACCCCCCCCCAACCATGGAATTGTGTTGCAAATAAAAGGACCTCCACCATAGCCATACACTGTTCTAAGGTTGGAGCCGTTTTCACCATGCGTTTCAAACAATAGTAAAATAACGTTTTAAGAGGGTAGAGTCGGTCCCATGTACTGATTCGCTTTGAAAATCCAGGAGGTCGGGAGCTCAGCCTGCCTGATAGTGAGGGGCCCACTTCATGATATCCTGAAACTTCCCACACTTCCAAACCAATATCCTTGAAATTGCGCTTCTATTTGCCCCTAGTTTCTATATACTTGTCTAGCTTTAGGAGTTATTTACTTTGTCAGTAATGTGGTTAAACATCGTGCGTTATTATACCTTTTATACCTTCCATGGATCTATTTGAACTGCAAAGTAATATGTACTGTTCGACATCAGCAAGCGCTGGATTAACCATGTAAAGGTCGAATCCCACAATGCAATCTAACCCTCCAAACCCTAAAGGTCGAATCCGACTTGGCGAAAAATGCTCCAAATATCTCTGCGATTTTGAATCTGTTGCGTTTATGGGACACCCCCCAAATTCGCAAGACATATAACTACCTTAGGGTGTATAGAACACAAGCAATCTTTTGTGATTTTAGGCCAGAAAATACATAATGAACAGAGATATAAACATCAACAAAGGCAAAATATCCCAACAAGTGCATGAGATAATACAAAAGTGTTCTTGTGTTCTGTATACCCTAGTGTATTCATATGCATTGAAAATTCGGAGTGGGTCCCATAAATGCAACAGATTCAAAATCACAGAGATATTTGAAGCATTTTTCGCCATGTGGGATTCGACCTCTTGCAATCGAGACCTTCTCCCCTTGCTTACACTGTAAATTGCAAGGGTGTCAATCAGTGCTTTGGTCCAATCAAATCCCACAGTTGCAAATAAAATGATGGTCCAGTCTTGCAATTTGGACTAAATTGTTGTTATCAATGAGGACCACACCTTTTGATAGGGGGGAGGCACTTCATGATATTTTTCCTGTTGCTGATTTACTACACCAGAGGTGTAGGAAGCAAATCTTCATTGGGGGGGCCTAGCGGGGTCCCAATTTGAACACCTTGAATTATCGACTCAAGCGCGATGATGCCTATACATACCCATAATAGAGTTTAATAGAAAAGTATTTTTGGTGAATTTTAGATCTGATTTGAGGCTCAGTGCTCTATTTTCCCTATCCCTTTAACATATTAATCTAATTTGGGATGGAATGTTTTAGCTGCTTTTCCATTTCATTATGACTTCTTGGTAATTTTTTTTTTTGGGGGGGCAGACATAATCGGGCCCCCCCTCCTTTATGATTGGGGGCCCAGGCCCCCCTGGCCCCCCCTCTTTTCCTACGCCCCTGTACACATAGACAGGAAGGATATTATGGGTATATGTCCTCATTTTAATGTACTTCTGCCCCTTATGTCAAGCTGCAATACTATAGTCTAATATTCCATATAGGATAATAGACCTAAAACCTGAAGGTTTATGGGAAGTGGCCCCCTCATTTTCTGTATTATAAAAAACATTATAAATTGCAGAAACTTTCCACATACACAAGGGAAAATTGCATCGTGGGATTCGACCTTAAGGTGCTTTTGGACAGCAGTGTACTTTTTTTCATAATGCATAATAACACATGCATATATCAATAGATAACTACAAACAAAAGGCTACACATACCGTTATGATCTCTGAGACCTCTACACGGGTGAGGCAGCCGTCACCGTCTATGTCATACATGTGGAAGGCCCACCTCAGCTTGTCCTCCACGCTGCCGTTACTGGTGATGTTCAAAGTACACATGAATTCCTTAAAGTCGATCATACCATTGCCGTCCACGTCATATGCTCTAAAGATGTGCTCTGCAAACAGCCGTGCGTCCCCCTTAGGGAACATCTCCTGGTACATGACTACAAACTGGTCCTTGTTGATGACGCCGTCCGGGTAGTCCCGGTGGAACTTGTCGTACAGGTCCTTGATCTCCCGGGACGAGAAGGCCGTGGACGCCTTCAGCTTCTCCAGCTCCTCAGGAGCGATGCCTGACGACGAAGAACTGCCCATCTCGGCCTTTTTACGACCTGGAGCGTCTCTGTTGGGTGAAGAAAACAAAGAGGTAAGGTAAGTGGGACGTTTCGTCATATACATGTATATTAGATATATCTGTTAACCGATATTCTGATGTAAGACGAGAGTGGCCACCTCGGTATTGCTTAATTAAGATGTCTGACGGCTGAGAGGCAATAGATATGTTGAAATTTGAACTTGCACTTGAGATATGGATCATCAAGTGTGGTGAAGTGATTGAATATATGAAATTCTTCTTTGTCATTTTATCTATAGAACAGGGATTCAGCAAAACCTAATTCATCAGTACTCAGATAACATTATGTACAGTGGCGTGGCGACGTGTGAACTTAAACAGAATATATCCCTGGTGAAAATGATAGTGATATTTGGCAAACGTGTATAAGCTGTGTGGAAAACAGACTACTCAATTGATTATACTTCAATTTCTCCCACTGACTATGTCCATAGAGAATAGTGTCCATATACAGCGCATAAGGCATACCCACAATACAATCGGACAGTATGAAAAATTATAATCATATTCAGTAGTATGCTGAAGTGGAAGATAAAAATAAAACATAGGTCCAATATATCCACTTTCGTGGAGAGCACAGACCTTGGCTAATAGATTTAGACAGACCGCCTTTCGTTTTACAAAATTCGACCCGAATGATTGATATTTCGGCGCATCTACAGTCTAATTGATTTAGCCATGAACGCATGCATGCTTTCGCACCCTTGATATGATATTGGAGGCTGTCGCAGCACTTTGATATAAGAGCACAGACCAACACCTCAAGCACCGTACCAGTACAGTCTTTCAATACTAGGTGTAGACGCGAGAAATCTAATGTACTGCCTTGCTGTATTGTTAAACACTATACCCGTCCATAATTGGAGAGGGCGTTTGACGCTATATCATTGAAATGGATTCGAAAAAATTGAATCAATGTTAATATAAAATTATGGCTGATATTATAAGTAATCAAAGTTGATCCACTAACTCTCTGAAACTTGGTTCCATATAAATTTAGATATCAATGCCTAATCAGAACTTCTATATCAACCTAGCGGGATTAATCATGAGCCAATGAAATAATCACAAGTATTTACCACAGGCCTCTCGGGGGGGGGGCAACTGGTACCCATCTGATAGCTCTTATCAGTAGAATTCGCTGGTTACTGGTTATAGCAATGGCCGCGCCCATTGGACAATCCGCCACCTCGCTTGATTCATTACCAGGAAGAAAGAAACCCAGGAAATCAATGTCCAACGATTCTTACAATGCTATGTTTTGTCACGATTAAACATACAAATCGGATACCCTGACCAGTTCACTTAAAATTTGTACATTTTCTCTCACTTTTTGGGGAGGTGTACGATATGGGATAGCAGGCTTATACATCATCCATACAGGAGGAGGTTAACATCAGTCAACGCCATACTTAGTGCCCGGTGGGAAATCATGCCTTCCCATGGCGATGGACCTCAGGCAGTGTCGGATCAAGGATTTTGGAAAGAAGGGGGGGGGGGCACCCCTCATTTAGCCCCTAATTTTGGCTAAATTCTAGGGTAAAAAAGTAAGGTAAACTCTTAAGTACTGGGAAAGGGGGGGGGCTGCGCGCCCGCGCCCCCTCTAAATCCGCCACTGCCTGACCTTTTAGTGTAATGATTATATAAAAAAGGCGAGCCCGTCTTCATGAAACATGCATGTCAAAACTATTTCTAATTTAAGTCCGCAGACATGGGCATACACTCAATCTAGTCGTGAGAAGGTTTTGTAGAAAATGGGTGGTAATTCACATATACGTCCTTGAAAAAAACTCACAATATTCATATAATTATACAAATACTACCGGTCAGTTACTCCCCCTGGCCACGTTACCCCCAATCCCCATTGCCGAGTTCAATTCACCTTACCCTGTTTGAATATGACAGTATTCTAAGTCACTCCAATTTAAATCACAGTCACACATGATTCGTTTTACTCTGTGTTTTTTTTTGCACATGGCATGCAAACTGTAGCGAACTACCAACATTTTACAAACTTTTTGTGTCACAAAATGCCTTGATTGTATAGAATGCACTCTCAGCGTTTTCAATCGGTGCACAGCTTTTAGCCTGTCAGCTCCCACAAACTGTGATACCAGACATCATATTCATCGCACAGCGTTTGTTGATTGGGCTTACTGGAGCCATAATGGAATTGAAATCAATACTATCTTCATCACCTATACGGTTATTGTTTAACCTGGAAACTGAATGCCCACTAATGGAATATCTAATTGGGGAACATATGTTTGACCTGTCAGGAATACATTTGTAGATAGGGGGTACATTGGATTGACTATCAACACTAAAGGTGATTCATGGTAACAGTCCTATGACCAGTATGTAGTGCACTGGGACTACATATCAGTTGATATGTTAGACGCTCATGATGAAACTGAGTAAAACAATTATTCTATACTGTCCCGGTCGGTCTTGAAGAAACTTGTCACATTTGTGGAGATCTGATGGGATGTTTGAATCTCACACAAAGGAAATCCTAAATAACTACAAAAAAGTGAAGTTCTAGAACTACAGCTGAATGCTGATGATAGAGAGGACTTTGTAGTATTCATGTGCATAAGTCAATGTAAAAATGGCAAACAATGTAATGAAGTATGAGCTGTTATTACTACCGGGGTATACATGGATGGGCTATGATGATATAACAAATATAAAGTAAGGTATTTTCAGAGATATATGTTTGCGTACTCTAGGGAAAGCCAGCTTTCAATTGTGAGGCCTTAGTGGTATTAAAGCTGTAAGAAGATGTGAGCGGCAGCTGCAGGTTGTGTGAGCTGCTCTACAAGCACCCGACTCTGTTAACGACCTGCTCACTGTCATAAAGCACATTCAGGTAATGTAATAAGAGAACAAGCTAACACAGCTCTGCACCTGGTGAGCCGGCAGTGAAGAGGGTAGAGAATGGCGATGAATAGCCAGAGGTGTAAGAATCAAATCTTTATAGGAGGGGGGGGGTGCAGGGGGGCCACATTGCCACAACTTTAAATCCCATTTCCATATTGATCTATTTGATATACATATTGTGGGAAAAGATGATTTTTGACTACTGTTGATAAAGTGATTTCCTCCATTGATTTCACCTATTCTGGATGTATTCAAAATGGCAGGACTATGATAGGATTCCTTTTATCTACTGCTGTCGATAATAAAACAATCCAATCATCAAAAAGAACCTGAGCTCCAGTACTCATTATGATGGGTTGTCACTGCCATACTACAGCCCCCGGGCTCCACTATGAAGAAAGTCCCATCACAATGTACTCTGACATATCGTAGACGCCTTTTCTATAACCCTTTTTGGTTTTTATTTGGAAGAATGGCACTTACATATTAAATTTTTAATATGGTAGATGTATCAACTACCTCTTTCTAGATTTTATTTGGAAGAATGCCACTTACAAATTGGAATTATTTACCGAAAGAGCACTCAGAACGCGCATATATATATATATATATATATATATATATATATATATATATATATTGTAGCGTTTTCCGACTCTATGGTTAATAAAGAATTACACAACTCCGACAGCTTGACTTCAGTGTCTTTTATTTCCTGGCAGTCCTCGCCACACCATCTAAGTCTTATATCGTATATATTAATCCGGAGATAAGCCTTTTAGAGTTCTGCTCCTCTCTGTCTGCAACTCGGAACTAACTAATCGGAGTAACAACTCCCTTATTTATACATAGGCAGATACTCCGACCCCGGCCCGCTTTACGGCAGGCCAGCGTCGGAGGATCTCCTCCGCCGACTACTATTGCCGACGTAACCGCGTTACTTCAGGACCGCTGGCCTCGCCGCCCCCACACCAGGATGGTTTCGGCTCCGCCAACGGCCCCTCCGTCTCCGCCACACTCTCCCCAACTAATCTATAGCCTTACCGGGAGAAAGAGTGTGATATTACCCTCCTGCAGATGGGTTTCCAATTTTGAATAATCCTGCCACGCCATGGCCCCTGGGCGTTTAAGTAAATAGCTACACATAACATACACACAGTAAATCCTACTTAAACCTCCTCTGTAGGCGGCATTAACTACTAAGTAAACCGAATCCGCCGTCCCCTATGCGGAGTATAACCATAACAACAACTTTTATACAATAATACGACGTCATTTCGTCTGGATCCGGCAGACATTCTTCGCCCGTTCGCCTCAGGCTGTCTTGTCGCCGCCCTCATTGGTTCCAGCCTTGGTCGTCCGCGCCGCCGACGTCTTTGGCCACCGCTGTCCGCAGCGGCTGCAGCATCCCTTCTGATCACGGCCATAACGGGTCCGGGTAACATGGACCAGTTCAATATCCCCATTGGGGAGAGTGTGAATGGAGGAAGATTGCAGTCCCCCGGGTATAACCCTCATCTCAGGTCCTAGGGTCCGAGGCTGCCCCAGTCGTCTAGAGTGTTCCTTGAGGGCCTCCGGCCCGGTAAAATCCGAATGCCATGGCATAGCCCCATCCTCCTCCGCCTCCTCGTCCCTATTGTCACCCGCTTTATCTCCTTGTTGATCTAGCAGCAGGCGGTGCACCTCCTCTACCCCCGCCAACCCCTCAGTGCTGGCTATTCCCCCTTCCCCCATATCTCCTATAGGTAATCCGGTTATTACAATCACTCGGTCTGTCTCAGTGTTGGGTAGGGGCTCCGGATCCCCAGGCCCTCCGACCACCGTCTCGACCCCCTCCGGCACCATCACCATAGTCTCCGCCCGTCCACTCTCCTCCCCCACTTCTACTTGCAGCAAGAATTCCCCCTTGGGCGAGCAAAGGACTAACCCGTCCAACCCCACAGTCACGGATCGGGGGTACCTATCCAACTTGGGTAGAGCAAATAAGGTCCCCGGCTCTACGAGGGGGGTCTTCGGTACCTTCTTCTCCGCCTGTCCTTTCTCCTTCACCGGTGTCCCTACGGAACACGATTGAAATTTACTCATTAATTGGGCGGTACCCTCATCCATGGATCGGTTCTGTATGGCCTCCTCCTCCGCCTCTTTTAACACTCCCTCCAGGCTGAACTTCCTCGTAGACTTTCCCGCCCCTTTTCCTTTAGGGCTTTTACTTTTAGTTTCCATCTCTTTCCTCAGTCTTTCTTTCTCCGCCTCTTTGGCCTTCCTCTCCTCCTCCTCCTTTCTCCGCTGTTCCTCTTCCGCCTTCCGGCGCTCCTCAGCCTCTCTGGCCTTCCTCTCCGCCTCCTCTCTCTCTTTCCGTTTAATTTCTCTTTTCTTCTTTCGCTCCTCCTCCTTGGCATCGCTGAGTACGGCCAGGAACTGGGCTTTCAGTTTAGGGCAGGATTGGACGTATGCCGGGATGGCCACCTCCTCCGACTCCTCGCTGGTTTCATCCTCCCCTTCCACCTCCCCCGCCTCACCCTTCTCCGGCGGCTCAGGCGTCACGATTGTAACTGTCTTCAGGATGGGTTTCGGTTTGCTAGGGGAAGGTTTACTCATATCCTCATAGGAGGGCAATGTCTCGGGACTGGCACCGGAGAGGGTGGGTTTGGGCTTGTTAACTAGTTCGTAAGGGGGCTGCTTCTCGGGGCTAGAGTCCAGCCCATTTCCCCCTAGTCCCAAGCTCTCTCCGTCCTCCCCACTCGTGGCGGAGATGTCCTCGTAGGCAGCCGACTTTATGGAGGTTCGGGAGGTCGGAGTGTCTTTCTTGGTTTCCTCGTACTCCGCCTCCAGGGCTCTCACATTGACTTCCCCTAGAGGCACCTCCTGTTGCATTCGTAACAGAGTCTTGGTGGGGGTCTCCCCCGCCTGTCCATATCTCTCTACCAGTAATCCTATGACGAACTTCAGTTTCCCCGCCATTTCCTCGTCTATTTCCACCTCCCCCCCGCTCAGTAGAGGTGTCAGGTCGGGTATCCCCGTGGCCAGTGGCGGGGTGGAGGGTCCCGCTTCCTCCTCCGCCTGCCGCTCCTTACCCCGTGGGGATTGTCTCTTCCTCTTTTCCGCCGATTCCTCCCCCCCCTCCGGCTCGAAGGCCCTCTTGACCCCCTTCCCTGACATACTCCGGGTGGACCTGACGGAGAGACAGCTCTGGGGTGTGCTGGTCCCCTCCACGCGGAATCCCAGCAATTGCTCCAAGTATTTGGAGGCGACAGCAGCCTCCGTCTCCTCCTCCAACGTTATTCCCGGCGACGCCATGCCGCTGAATGTAGATCCGCTGGGGCTGTCCCCCGCACCCCCTCCACCCGCCGAGGTGCCCTGCTGCGGCGGGGGGACCCCGGGCTTGGAGGCGGCGTTTACCGGTTTCTTTTTCTTGGCCACCGCACTCCCCCTCTTCCTCTTTGTGGTGGTGAGCCTGACAGCTTCCTCCGGGCTAGCTGGGGCAGCCACAAGGCTACTGTCCGCCAAGGATCCTCCCGCCTCCGTTGCCCGGCCCACCGGTAGCATCCTGCACTCCTCCGGCGGCTGCCAGTCCTCCAGCTCTGGGTGGATACGCGTGATGTGTCGCCGGAGATCATCCACCCGGATCTTGGCTACCATGTACTCACACTTAGGGCACTGGTAGCCCTCTTGCATCTCGTCGTGAGTGCGGAGATGGCGGTTCATCCCATCGGATCTCATGAAGTACCACTGCTTGGAGTCCCCCCTTTTCCGGCAGATCTCGCACCGATACTTCGGCAGCTCCACCCCGTCCACCCACTCCGTGGGGACCGGCTTCTGGTCTCTGTTTTTGAAGACAGGCATTACTAGTTGTGGCGTTGTCCATAGGCTAACAGGAATTGAAGGGTGAGGCGGATAGCGCTCCCTTATATTCCCCCCGGTGGTCACGCCCCCTCTTCCTACTCCTCCAATCACCGTCCCCTGGGTCAGGCCACCCTCCGTCACCACGCCGTGGGAAACCCCCGATTGCATCATAGCCTTACTCCGGACACCGTTGTCGCCATTGGCGCCTCCGCTCTCACGTGCCTGCTGTGAGCCGTGGGAACGTGATCCGCGGTCAGCCGAGGACCTCCGCCTACGATAGCTCCCACTCCGACTCCGGCTCTCCGAGTCCCTCCTCCCATGTCTGGCTGCCTCCGTCCGGGCAGACACTCCGTCCCTTCTGTGGCCACTAGTGGAGCGGCTAGAGGAGGAGTGGCCGGAAGATCTTTCTCTCTCCCTCCTCCTCCGCCGACTCTCCCTGTGTCTTGAGCGTGTGGAGCCCTCCCGGGAGTGGCTGGACACTGTGGAAGACACTTTCTTTGACCCTCCACCAGCATTTCTACCCCGACTCGATTCACCCTTGGGCCTTGTCCCTCTTAGAACCACCAACCGCGTGTCATCTCCGGCCTGCATTGTAGACTGACCGTTAACGGTCCTTCCCCCGCCTTTTATTGGGGAGAACCTGTTATGAGGGTTGCTTAGTGACTCCCGCCTCTCCGGCCCTGCTCCGCTAGGCGGCGCTCCGGCCGCCGGCCGGCCGGCCTCACCGCCTGCCGTCGAGGAATTTGGAGCCTGGCCTCCCGACCTCCCCTTCGTCATGGCTGTTCTGCAGCGTCCAACCCTCCTGGCTTCCCTCTCTTCGTTTTCATGGTTGTTGTAGATGGCTTCCTCGATCATTTCGTAAATAAACCATCTTTCCCTATGCTTCTCCCTGATTCTCCTCCGGCCAGGATCCGCCGCCCTCCTTAACCTTTCTGCCCTGATTTCCTCGTTTTGGCCATGGTTCCGCCTTCTGTGGGCCAACTCACTCTCATCACTCACCCCCTCTTCATCCGACTCGCCCATCTCGGGGAGGGACCATTCCTCGTAGGGAGGGTCCTCCTCTGGTTCTACCCCCCTCCAATGTGACATTTCGGCTTCTTCCTTCAACCTTTTTTCATTTTCCAGCCATACATCGCACCAGTCGCGGCCTTCTTGACTCATCTTGCTTTTGCAGCTCCTCCACTCCGCCCCAAGGTAAGTATCCAGTTGAGGCGCCAGTCTGACGGCCCGGGCTGCGCTGGTTCCGGCAGGCTTCGGTGCACTCCTCCGCAGACCTTCTTTCCGATTTCCATTATCCGCTGCCCCTCCCTTACAGGTTTCAGTTATTTGATGTCTCTTTTTCTCTTTGCAGGTCAGCAGTTTCGCCTCCCGGTCAGCTCCAGTCCCCGGGGTCACCTGAACCAGCCGGATGGTGCCCCCTCCGGATCCTCCTTCCTCCTCGTCTGAATTGTCCGAAGATAGGGGCTCGGCCTCCCTTGTTTCATCCTCCATGGGAACATCCTCCGCCGTGGCCCGCGCCGGGGCCAGTTTTAGGGCGTCGTAATGGACTACCCTGGTAGTTTTACCCTTTTTAATTTTATACACCGCCTCCCCTAAGCGCCCCACTATCTCCCATGGGCCTGTCCAATAACTCTGGAGTTTAGGTGTCAGTCCCCTCTTCCGGAGAGGGTGGTAGTAGAAGACCCTGCCCCCAACAGCGAATTCGCCTGCCGAGGCTCTTGCATCATAGTTCCTCTGTTGCCTGCAGAGGGACCTTCCAAGGGCCTCCCTAGCGACGGAGTATGCTTTTGTCATGGTGGTTTGTAATTCGGCCACATAACCGACTCCTCCCCCTACATTGGGCTCCAGCGGGTAAACCAAATCCAGGGGGATGACCGTTTCCCGCCCCAACATCAGAAGATTGGGGGACAATCCCGTGGAGGCGTGTGCGGAGGAGCGATACGCCGCCATTACAAATGGCAGCCGCCGGTCCCAGTCCCGTTGGTCCTCCGCCACCACAGTCGCCAGCAGCATTTCAATTGTTCGGTTGGCCCGCTCCACCATCCCATCGCTTTGGGGCCTAAAGGAACAAGTTCTGGTCTGCCTGACTTCCAGTAAGGCCACCATTTCCCTGAATAGTCCCGACTGGAAGTTCTTGCCCTGATCTGTGTGCACCTCCGCCGGGGCTCCAAATCTACAGATGAACTCCTCCACCACAGCCCTGGCCACCGTGGGTGCCTCCTGGTTGGGTAAAGCGTACGCTTCCGTCCATTTAGTGAAGTAGTCCGCCGCCACCAAAATATATTGGTTCCCGGCGGAGGACAAGGGCAATGGACCCATCACGTCTAGAGCTATCCTCTGTAGGGGTAGTCCGGCACCCACATGTCCCATTGGTGCCCGGTGCGGAGGTGGAGCCGCCTTCCTCCGGAGACAGGGTTCACAGCTGGCGCACCACAGGGTCACCTCCCTCCTGAAGTCAGGCCAGTAGTAACCTGTCTGGAGGCGCCGGATGGTTTTATTGCGGCCCAGATGCCCCGCCAAGGGTTCTCCGTGGACCTCCCTGAGCACATCATTCCTGCTCAGGGTGGGTACAGCAATTTGGAAGCATCGTTCCCCCGCCGCACCTTCCCACCACCGGCCCAGTATCCCTTTTTCTATACTCATGCGCCCCAATTGGGCATGCCAGGCTCTCAGCTCATAGCCCCAGGTCCTTCTTTCCTCCTCTGTGGTGGTCGCCTCCCCGTTCACCCATGCTCTGACCTGAGTCAGCACAGCGTCCTCCGCTTGGAGTGTGCCCCACTCTCTCCCTGCCGGCGGAGTGGAGTCCCCCGCCGCCGGAGGCGCCCCCCGAACCATCTCCTGGCGTTGAGACCTTGTGAAAACCCGGCAATGCAGTAGCTCCTCCTCATCCTCTCGCCCACATTGCTTGCAGGGCTTCCTGGACAGCCCATCCGCATTCCCATGTAGTTTTCCCGGCCTATGCTGCACCACTATGTCGTAAGTACTTATAATCTGCAGCCATCGAGCCAGCTGGCCCTCCGGCTCCTTGAACTCCAACAGCCACCGCAGGGAGGCATGATCTGTTCGGACTACCACCCTCCTCCCTATTAGGTAATGCTTGAATTTCCTGAGGCCAAAGACTATAGCCAGCAGCTCCCTCCTTGTAACGCAATAGTTACGCTCCGGCCTGCTGAGAGTGCGGCTGCCATAGGCTAGGACCCTCTCTACCCCCGTCTGCTCCTGGGACAGTACCACTCCGAGGCCTGTGTCACTGGCGTCGGTGTCTAAGGTAAGCTGTCCCTCCGCCTGGGGGAAAGCCAGGATAGGGGCCTCGGTTAGTCTCTTTTTTAGGTCTTGGAATGAGGCCTCGCATTCCTCCGACCACCGGAACGTCCTCCCTTTCTCGGCCAGCGCGCTCAGTGGCTTAGCCCTCGTAGAGAACTCAGGAACGAAGGTCCTGTAGTAGCCGGCTAGCCCCAGAAAACTCCGGACCTCCGTCACCGTGGTCGGAGTGGGCCACGACTGCACCGCCTCTATCTTTTCCGGATCCGTCTCTACCCCCGCCTCACTCACTTGGTGGCCCAGGAATAACACTCTGCGGCGAGCCAACTGGCATTTGGAGGGCTTGATCTTAAGCCCAGCATCCTCCAGCCTTTGAAGTACCTCCCCAAGCCGGCCAAGATGCTCCTCGAAGGTGGCGGAGAATACGACTATGTCGTCTAGATAGACCAAACAAGTTTTCCACTGTAGTCCCCTCATGGCCACTTCCATCACCCTCTCAAAGGTGCCTGGCGCATTGCACAAACCGAAGGGCATTCTCCGGAATTGGAACAGCCCCCGGTGTGTCGTGAATGCTGTTTTCTCTTTATCCCCCTCCTCTATATCCAACTGCCAGTAGCCGCTGGCCAGATCCACTGACGAAAACCACGCGGCCCCCGCCATGGTATCGAGACAATCTTCCACTCTAGGCAGGGGATAAGCATCCTTCACGGTGGCGGCGTTGAGCCTCCGGTAGTCCACGCAGAAGCGAGTGGTACCATCTTTTTTTCTTACTAGGACCACCGGAGAAGCCCACGGGCTAGTGGATGGCTCAATCACTCCGGCTTCCAACATCTTCTCCACCTCCTCTTCTACCGCCTCTCGTCTATGGGGTGCCAATCGCCTCGGCGGTTGTTTGATAGGTGGATGTACCCCCGTATCAATCCTATGCTTGGCCAATTGAGTGTGCCCTTTGTCGCCCTTATGCCTCTGAAATGCCCCCAGGTGTTTCCTTATAAGCCGTGCAAGCTCCTTTCTACGGTGAGCCTCCGTCCCGCTCACTAACCCGTCCACCAAACACTTTAGCTCCTCCGGCTCACCTCTCTCCACCATCCGGCACCATCCCTCTCCGGCCACTGTCTCGCCTCCGCCTCTGCACTCCACTCGTTGAATGGCCCCTAGAGTCATGTCTCTATATATCACCACTGGCTCAGGACCGGGATTGAGCACCCTGACCCAAGTTGCCCTCCCCTCGGGGCATACCAGCCCCCGCCCCACCAGGAAGCTCGGTTCACCCTTGTGTCCGGCCATCCCTTCAATCATCCCGTCGTCCCCCTGTTGCCAGGGTCCGGCTAGAGTTCCCTCTAGCATGGCCTCCTGTCCGGATCCCAGCACCGCCGCTCGGGTGCTGACGATTCGGCACACGGAATCCTCCTCTGTCCACACTAGGCGCCCTTTTGCTACGTCGACCATTAGTTTGTTGGTGCGGAGGAAC
This sequence comes from Acholoe squamosa, assembly GCA_949317995.1. Lineage (NCBI taxonomy): Eukaryota > Metazoa > Annelida > Polychaeta > Phyllodocida > Polynoidae > Acholoe > Acholoe squamosa. The sequence continues at coordinate 32,571,774 of OX439038.1, read as the reverse complement.
TCCGCCCCCAGGATTCCCTCCGTCCCGGTGTCGCTGACTACGAAACGCACATTGATAGTGCGCCTCCCGATTTCCAGCTCTGTGTACACTTCCCCTTTTATGTCCATAGGCCGCCCGTCGACGGAGTAGATCTTCTCCGCCGTTTCCCCCAGGCGTCCCCGTCCGCCCCACCTGCTCCACCATCCTTCGGAGACCAGATTAAGCGACGCACCAGTGTCCACCAGCAATTGGATGGGGGCCCCTGCCAGCCGACCCTCTACTATCAATCCTCCTCCGCCCCTCTCTCGGCGGCCCTGTATCACATTGATAGGCCCACTTCCCTCGACCTGTACTTGGCCTTTAGTATAGGTCGATTCTAGTTTCCCGCCGCCGGACTAGCCTGTTCGCTCACCGGCCTGGATGCCTCCTTGGCCTTGATATTTGGGCATTCTCGCTTGAAATGGCCTTCCTGTCCGCATCCGAAGCAAGCACCACTGCTTGGCTTTTTCTTCCTCCCCAACACCGCCGGATCATCCAGCCTTTGAACTAACCGCTCCATCAACTCCGCCATTTTGCTCATTTCCTCCTTGTTGGACTTGAGGTGTTCATTTACTGACGCATCCGCCGCCCGCACTTTGTGGATATTCTCCTGCTCCACTTGTAAGTACGCCTCCGCTCCCACCGCCGTCATTACTGCGGATTGTAAATCTTTCGGTGTTGACTGATACACCCACTGCCTGAGTGGATTGTCGAGGCACAATAGGAATCTATCGAGCGCTAAGGTGTCTGTCGTCCGGGCGTCTGCCTCCGGATATGCTAACTTAGTGTACTTTTTCAGTTCTTCCTGTAACTCTTGCAGTCCCTCCCCCTTTCGCCGGACCCTAGTGCGGAGGAACGCTTTGTAGATCTCTTCCTGATTAGTAGGCTCAAACCTTTCCACGAGTGCCCTTCTTAACTCCTCATACCCCTCCGGCGTGGCTGGTTTCCTTCCCGTCAACAATCTCCGGGCTGCCCCCGACAGACTCAGACCTAGGAACATACCCGCCTCCTCTGGCTTCCATCCGTTTACTTTGACGCACAGGTCGAAGTGGTTGAGGTAGTCAGATAGGTCTGTGGTGCCATCATATTTAGCGGGTTTCACCACTGGCTTACCCTTTGCCTCCTTCTCCCCATCGGCACCTCCTCTCCAGCCATCCTCCGGACGACCCATAACTCCTCTACCCTGCCGGAGATCTCCACCTTCCCCTACTTCGTCCTTATCCGCCTCCTCCGCACGTCTCCCGGTTTCGGGGCGAACCTCGGCCGGTGCCCGCTTGCTCCCCTTCCTTGGGTTATTCATCTCCGCCTGCTCCTCCGGCCACCAAAGCACCTTTCCGCCATCGTCCCTTCCCGGGTTGAACCCCAGCCAGGCATTTGCATCACCCAGTTTTCCTTTAGGGTGCCTCAACCTCCAGGCCGCCGGTTTCTCCTCCCTCTCCCATGGCCACAGGTAGGGCTCCTTTTCTTTAACGCGTGGTTCCTCATATCCCGTGTCCGTTACCTCCTCCCGGGATGCTCTATCGGCGGGTTCTGCTTGTCTCTCCGGATTCATCTCTTCCGGCCTCACCGCCCCTCTCTGCCGTAGCGTCACTTCCTCGTCCACCACTTCCAGCAAAACCCCTTTTTCCCGCTTAATCTCCTCCGTATCCCTCTTCTCCACAGGTAAGTTTATCGTTTCTGAAGCCTCCGCCATCTTCTTTCTCTCGTGGGTCTTCAAACACCGCTGTCACCAATGTAGCGTTTTCCGACTCTATGGTTAATAAAGAATTACACAACTCCGACAGCTTGACTTCAGTGTCTTTTATTTCCTGGCAGTCCTCGCCACACCATCTAAGTCTTATATCGTATATATTAATCCGGAGATAAGCCTTTTAGAGTTCTGCTCCTCTCTGTCTGCAACTCGGAACTAACTAATCGGAGTAACAACTCCCTTATTTATACATAGGCAGATACTCCGACCCCGGCCCGCTTTACGGCAGGCCAGCGTCGGAGGATCTCCTCCGCCGACTACTATTGCCGACGTAACCGCGTTACTTCAGGACCGCTGGCCTCGCCGCCCCCACACCAGGATGGTTTCGGCTCCGCCAACGGCCCCTCCGTCTCCGCCACAATATATATATATATATAATATATATGTATAGCTGTAACACCGAGAGGCCTACTCTAGGTGAATCTACACTCTACTATGGATGTGTTTATATATCTGAGTATTATGACATATAGACGAGTAAATCAGCACGTGACAAGGCCCAAAAACGTATCTACAGTTAGCACCATCTGCACCCTTATCACGTCCTTCTATCAGCTCGATGTGATGACGTTAGGGTTATGAGATGAGGAGTCATAGGCCCCTGGTAGACGCAGCACCACGATCTCATTACAACAATACTATATTATTCACGTAAGGAGAGACTCTTTTGAGCGAGTCATTATTGAGCGACAGTACAGCATTTACTTTACCATAGAAGGAGTGGCACATCTTGGTTTATAAAGAGTAGGATTAAAGACGTCTCCTTGGTCATGGGGTATGTATAAGGGGTGAATAATAAAGGTGTTCATTTCAAATGGTGTTTTCCTTAGATAGCGATCATATCATAATATGAATTCATTCTAGACATCATATTCCCCCAGGTTCATCTCTATTTGTCGGCAGGATACACATTGAACTGATGTAGCTGGTGAATGTATCGCCTGTTTGTCTTTCCAGGAACTATATTCATGCGCCATGGTGCCTAAAGTCCATATTGCATCAAAACACGATGCGGTAAACACGAATAGGTAAAGAGAAATAGGTAAAGTGGACACAGCTGAAAGTGAGGACATAGGGCTCTGAAGAAACCACATATTGACAATGAAGTAGAAATGCAGAATAAAGTACACGTATGCAGAGATGGGGATGGAACTTGGGTCAAATCAGAGGCAGTCAGAGTCGAGGCCTCCAGGGAAGGCTCAGCAATAGTCCAGGGTGAAGATACCAAATATACAGCCCCAAATCAGATCACTTCACTTTGCCTTATATAACCCCATATCTCCTCTAGGATCAATGCGCAATGCCAGGCACCACTATTCAACAGGGGCATGCCAACAGAAATAGCAATCCTCCAGGGTCCACACTGGAGGACTCGGGGGTCAAATCAGTACTGACCACACACAAAGGGGCTGGTAGCATAACATAACCTACCCCTAGCACAATCAGAGATTTATACTGCAGCGGAGGGAGAGCTATATGTATTATGAGGGCTGGTTGTGGGTAGAGTAGGGTAGGGCTTTAGTACCGGGATATGTCGGTTAGAATAGGTACCCTATCAGTCTGCGGCTTACCATGCTCACTGGAGGGTGTTGCTCCTAAAGTAAAAGGAAGAGCTGGCTAAAAATGGCCTCGTTTCCAGTCCTTTCTTTTCATGTAGCTCTAACTTATCCTTTTTGTTGCTCACAAGTTGTCATTCATGTATAGTGCTAAAAAAGGGGGATTTGAGTAGGTACCTAGTTGGGAGAAGTCAGTCAGTATAATATACTATAGAGTGTGTGACATGAGTAGCTACCTGATAGTGCAGCTCTGTCTGTTTTAAACAAGGCAGGTGACTTTTCAGACTAATGTGGTGAGTGCAAGTTGAATGGTAAAGCAGAGCGTGACTTCTTTTGAAAAGAGGGTACCGACTGACAGCTCTTTTTACCATAGGAGCAACACGCTCCTGCACCCTCTATGTATCACTGTCAGGAGGCCGTCGACCCTGTAGCAAGGGTGACTTCCAACAAAAATGTTGCGCTATGTTGATTTTAGTCGAGTGCTGTAAACCACTGTAAGCATAGTGTACGCATAGGGGCACTTTAAAGCCTAAATTTAGTGTATTTTGGAATGTTTTGGAGGGGACTCAATCGTGAAGTTCTGAAATATATCTCTCCATTTGATATAACATTTCTTCTTCTTCTTTTTAATAAAAAAATGATACAAAATTCTTTCTAAAAGGAGAATAGATATGTGGTCCCAATCCTTCCTGGTGCACCCCATTCAGGAGCATTCTCCCATCAAAGATTCAAGTGACACACAAGCTCTTCTCCCATATGGTTGATATGGGAAATACTTGGCCACCTTGGCTGAGACAAATGTTTCTACCATCGTTCAATAGAACATGCTTACTGATCATCTCTCCCTCTCCCATTCTCTCCCTCTTCCTCCCCTTCTCCCTCCTTCCCTCACTCTCTCTCTCATTCTCTCTCACTCTCTCTCTCACTCTCTCTCTCTCTCTCTCTATATATATATATATATATATATATATATATATATATATGTATTTATATGTATATAGTGGTGCCAGAGTCTCGGAGTAGCCAAACGTTTAGTGAATCACTTCTTCGGAGTGATGTCGGGTTAAGGGGCACACTCTGTTGGAGTGGTGCCGGAGGCTACTCGGCGTTCTCAGAGACTTTGCAGGGCCACAGTGACTCCGGCGCCTGCCAAGAGTTTCACCTATCAAGTAATAGTAAAATAGCCCATCCCATGTCTATATATCCAGCCATGGGTTTCATCCATTAAGTAATTGGAAAACATCCCATACCATGTCTTTACACCAAGACATGGGTTTCATTCATCAAGTAATAGAGAAGTTGCCTGTATCATGTCTATACACTCAGCCATGGGCTTCATCCATCGTTTACTGTCACTGGCCAAGATCGGTGCATAATTCATGGTTATGGTCCAGTGCGTACACAATGGTACCAAGATTCCAGTCCAGCATATGGTACTAGAATCTTTGTACAGACAAATAAGAATGATTTACTATGATCGTGGTGTGTCCTGACAACATATATACCCATCCCCAACCTGATGTACCCAGCCATGCGTTTAACCCATCAAATATTAGGAATACACCTCCTCCTATATCTCTGTACCCAACCAGGAGTTTCATCCATCAATATTACTACACATTCCATAGCGCCTGTCAATTAACTTTTAGAAAAAATGTTCAAAACCACAGGTTTCACTCATCAACAAAAGGGAAAAAAAGTTTAGTCTTACTCCTAGACTTTGTATACTGTATTTGCATGTTTAAGCACCACATTTAAAAAAAGCTGAATTTTAATAATCTTTGGGTGTAATTTTTTCATTAAAATTGAAAAATACACTGTAATATATGTTTTGAATAAGAGCCTGCCGAGCATTGGTAGAGTGATATTAAAACCTACAAGCCCCAGTACCCTTAAAACACAGTGTAGAAATGAAAGGTCTACCTTTGTATAGTAAAACACATAATATCATCCATATCCCTCAGTCAATCATTAGTGAAAGTACCACTACCTATATGTATATAGCTACACACAGGTTTTATCTATCATCCATCATTGTGGGCTATTACAGGCGGAGGGAAAAGAGTGGTTTTAGGTGCTGAAGTGGTGCTTCCAATTAACCTTAAATATAGTTGATATTCCGGATTTCCACCATTTAAATCACCATCTTTTACTGATCTCCACTCAAATTTAGAATAATTGAATTGAGGAATCTTTAACTAGCATCAAGTGGTAGGACTATGTCTAAGTCCCACAGCCCATTTGGGAAAGAAGACACATTGGGACACAACACAGCCATCTCCAGGGGGAGTTATATAGTTTTAATGATGGTACAAATAGGCATTACAATCTCAGTTCCAAATGAGTGGCACAAACCATAATTTACTCAAATCTGTTGATTTGCATTAAAAGGAGTGAAGTGATACATACCACTGGTTGATGATCCCTACTCAGTCAGTGTAATACCTGCATGCAGTGTGTGTGTGTTTGAGTTTTAAGATCCATAACTAGAGGTTGGGGTTGAAGAGGCCCAGCCCTACTCCAAGTCAGCAACTCATTCCACCCCCAGTGAGTCAATATCTTAGTCCAGTCAGTTGTCGTCCGTCTCCCCAATCCTGTCCTAGTGAGTCTCTCAGTGTGGTCTGCTCTCCAAGCCCTCTACTCCTGGGCAGTTCTATCCCCTTCTCTGACCAACAACTAGACTTGCCCCCTGACACACAGCTACTCTGTGTTTCCAGAAACTACGCCGCCACTTTCACCAAACCGAGAACAATGCATCCTTAGCGTTCATGGACATCTGTTTCTACAGACCCACTGGGGTCTCACTGACAGCACATTAATCTTTCTTCCTGCATCTCTCTCTCTCTCTCTCTCTCTCTCTCTCTCTCTCTCTCTCTCTCTCTCTAAGGCTCTAAGACTATGCCTCCCCTTATCTACTTGTTATTTTCATGTTAGCTATTAAAACTCATTTACCTATTGTCTTTATATCATGTATATCTTATTTTCCCTGAATTCCCTCTAACTCAATTGGAAAGAAAACTACTGATACAAAACCATGTCCAGAATTTTCATCAACTCCCCAGGTGGAGGTTTCATCTCTTAATGAGCAGTAACTTCAAACTACATGTGCATAATCCCAGACAGAGAATTCACCCTTCTATAATGTAGTAACATACTAACGCCAAGGTGCATAATCACAGCCAGAGGTTTTATTCATCAACTAAATTAATATAGATAGTATATGCGTGGCCATATATTTCAGGTATCAACTTCCCAGCCAGAGATTTCACCCATCTATATATGTAGTAAGATACCACTGGCCATGTGTATCATGCCAGCCATATGCTCAGCCAGGGTTTTCTCCTATCAACTTCTTAGCCAGACATTTCACCTATCAACTTCCCAGCCATAGATTTCAACCATCTATATGTAGTGAAATATGACTAGCCATGTGTATCATGCCAGCCAGAGGTTTCATTCATCAAACAGTGTTCAAAATAACATATGCTGAGCCAGAGATTTCATCTATCAATTTCACACCCAGAGGTTTCTTCTATGAACATTTGGGAAGAAATCACTGCATTCACCAAATGGGTTCCTCCCTCATACAAGCCATGCATTATATGTTGTGTATTATGACACAACTAATGGCTATCCATTTTCTCAATCTAGCATTGGTAGAAATAATATATGGCCACCTAGAGGTTCTACTCATTAACCCTTCAAACCTCAAATAACTGCATAACACTGTTTTATTTTCTGAGGGTTTCAACCAGATGTATCTAAATTGACCGTTAATTATCTTAGTAACCCAACGTTTAGCCTTTCTCCATTTTCATTTGCATCCATTTCTTACTTCAAGACAGCTTATTTTTTATTACTAGGTGTCCAGTGAATAATCAATTTTAACAGCATTGAGTTTTGAGAGTATTCTGAGAATTCTATGGGTAATAATCATATCAATACAAATGGACAAAAAATGGCCATCAACAGTTAATTTTAAGCCAGCCGGGCATCAGCATTAGCTTGCAAAATGCATCTGCACCTCCAGACAATATCGAAAAGGTCATCCAAATATCTGGCTCTAATCATCATAAGTTCATCTACATCTCTATTTTTATAGCTTTTGAATTATATTGTAAACAATGTCAAGGGTTCACTAATGATTCATAATTGATTAAAATCAATATTCATCATAATTTGCATGTAAATCAGAAAGCTACAAAGAATAAAATTGGATTCTTCTTTGTAATTGCTTTTTTCTGTAACAAAAGCTTCCTTTGGTAATTGGTCCGGTGAAAATTGAACTGGTTCAGGAAGTTAAAAGATTTGCAAGATAAATGTCCTGCATTGGGGTAATAAATCATTACAACAAATAGCAAATGCCTACTCATAATTATGTTTCAATTTTCCATAGCCCCTTCATCAACAGTAGAGCCTACAGGTGTGTTCATTACCACTATGTAAATATAATTGTGTATATTCTTGCATTACATGAAAGTCATATCTCACCTTGTTAGTATACAATCATGTTTTCTTCCATCAGTTGATGGATGAAAGTCATGTCCAACCTTGAATGCATACACCCAGCTTTTCCTCCATCAGTTGATGGATAAAAGTCATGTCCAACCTTGACTGTATACACCCATGTTTTCTTCCATCAGTTGATGGATGAAGGTCATGTCCAACCTTGAATGCATACACCCATGTTTTCTTCCATCAGTTGATGGGTGAAAGTCTTGTCCAGCCTTTAACATATTTACATAATTTTCTACCAAAACCGATGGATAGAACTCCTGTCTATCTGTGGTTACATGAAGTGAACACTAGATGGCAGCACCAACTAAAAGACTAAAGGTGTACAGACTAAAGATACATTGCACTGCAACCCAGTATTACCCCACTTCTAATCCTAAACCTGACCCTAACCCTAATTCCAATTATACTCCTAACCCCAACCCTAACTGTAACCCTAACCCTAATGCTAACCCTAACCATAACCCTTACCATAACCCTAACCCTAACCCTAATCCTACCCTTTCACCGAACCCTAGCCCAGCACTTAGCCTTACCCTAACCCTAGCCCTAACCCTAACCCTAGCCCTAGCCCCAGCCCTAGCCCTAAACCTAACCCTAGCCTTTACCCTAACCCTAGCCCTAACCCTAACACTACTCTTATACCTAAAACTACATGTTACTGCTCATTAAGAGATGAAACCTCCACCTTGGGAGTTGATAGATGAACGTTCTGGACTTGGATTTGTATCAGTAGTTTTCTTTCCAATGATGGATGATAGATAATTCCTGTGTGTAGCTATGTATACATATAGGTAGTGGTACTTTCACTAATGATTGATTGAGGGATATGAATACCATTATGTGTTTTACTATATAAAGGTAGACCTTACATTTCTACACTTTGGTTTAAGGGTACTGGGGCTTGTAGGTTTTAATATCACTCTACCAATGTTTGGCAGGCCCTTATTCAAAACATATATCACAGTGTATTTTTCAATTTCAATAAAAAATTACACCCAAAGATTATCAAAATCCGGCTTTGTTTTAAATTGTGGTGCTTAAACATGCAAATACAGTATACAAAGACTAGGAGTAACTTTTTTTACCTTTGTTGATGAGTGAAACTTGTGGTCGAACATATTTTCTAATTAATTGACAGACCTTATGGAATGGTATGGATTCAGTAGGAGGAGATAACTATGGGTTGAAGAATGAAGCTATAGTTTTTGGTTTGGATGTTGACACCGCAGATATAGCACACACTGAGTTCATGCTGGGGCTACAAATTGTATTCTGGCTTCCTGTGGTGACTTACAATGATTTTCCACTAAAAACTCTTTAGGGAAGAATTGTAGGATAAATGGGTAGTAATATTGATGGATGAAACTCCTGGTTGGGTACAGAGATATGGGAGGAGGTGTATTCCTAATATTTGATGGGTTAAACACATGGTTGGGTACATCAGGTTGGGGATGGGTATATATGTTGTCAGGACACACCACGATCATAGTACATCATTCTTATTTGTCTGTACAAAGATTCTATTACCATATGCTGGACTGGAATCTTGGTACCATCGTGTATGCGACGGACCATAACCATGAATTATGCACCTCTCTGGGCCAGTGACAGCAAATGATACTCACTTTACCTGAGGGCACTGGGTCATGACACTCGCCTGTGCATATATGGGTTACAGGGATCAGAGGTGGAAGTATGGAAACCACTCTACCATTTTGGTGCACATATTTACATTTACTTTTATATTTACTACCTTATTAAACACCAATTGCATAAAACAAAAACATCAAATTGTAGGTATTGATCTATTATTTCATCTTGTATGCTCATTTTTATCAGGGCATTTCAGAAAAACTTTACTTTACTAAATTGAATGGGAAAATACCTATTTTGCTGAGACTATTCAGATTCTAGTAATGACAAAGGTGTATATGTAACTCTTGCTTCCTGTGGTGGCAACAGAATAACATATTTTGAGGTCAAATTAGGAGATTATCAAAGATTAAGAAGTGAACTGAGTTCTCAGTACACTGTACGATCTGAGGATTTTAATCTTACTAAGAAACTTGTAAGTCCCCAACCAGTATCTAGACATGGGAACGGGTATTTTCCTACAACCTGATGGTTGAAACTCATGGCTGAGAATGTAGACATGGTATAGGTTACTTTCCTATTACTTGATAGGTGAAACCCTAGGCTGAATATATATAGACATGGGAATGACTATTTTCCTATACTTGATGGACGAAACCCAAGGCTGGGTATATAGACATGGTACAGGCTTTTTCCCATTACTTGATGGATGAAACCCATGGCTGGGTATATAGACATGGTACAGGCTTTTTCCCATTACTTGATGGATGAAACCCATGGCTGGGTATATAGACATGGTATGGGCTTTTTTCCCATTACTTGATGGATGAAACCCATGGCTGGGTATATAGAAATGGGATGGTCCTTTTTACTATTACTTGATAGGTGAAACTCTTGGCTGGAAATTAGATTATATATATATGTATATATATATATATATATATATATATATATATTTAAAATATAATTCCGCAATATTAGTCTATCTTCTGCTTACCGCATCCGGAGGGATTAACGATGTGAACCATTCGAGTCTGTCACACAGACTGAGGACTTGGAGGACTTATATATCATATATAATATGAACCAGAAGTGCCTTTGAGTAGCGCCCCCTGGTGGCAGGCGCTGGAGTCACTGTGACTCCGGCCTCCGGCACCACTATATACATATATATATATATATATATATAGAGAGAGAGAGAGAGAGAGAGAGAGAGAGAGAGAGAGAGAAAGAGAGAGAGGGAGGGGAAGAGGGAGAAGGGGAGGAAGAAGAGGGAGAGAAGGGGAGAGGGAGAGATGATCAGTAAACATGTTCTATTGAATGATGGTAGAAACATTTGTCTCAGCCAAGGTGGCCAAGTATTTCACCTATCAACCATATGGGAGATGAGCTTGTGTTTCACCTGATCCTTTGATGGGAGAAGGCTCCTGAATGGGGTGCTATGTACGCAAGGTGGGGGTGGTCCCAATGTATCCAGTTGATTTGTATACATATTAACCTCCAACTGAAGGTTAATTTATGATTTTAAGACATGACCTCCACAACGACCACAGAGGACTAGGCAGATGGCTATGGAGGGGATGGGGTGGGGTAGGGGTATCTAAAGGGAATATATAAGTTGTCTTTTGTGGACACAGGCTGCAGCTATGTTAGATGTGCATGATTTCCCCTAGAAACGTCCAAGAAATAAATCCTGCCCTTACTGGCCGACACCCACACTCCTCGTCATCTCTATCGATTTCCAACACCATAACACCCGGATGTGACCATGTGACCGTCACCTGGGTATTTTCATATCTGGAACCGGAAATGATGGAGCGATCTGTCACTAGGGGTCGTCTCGGTTGCGTCTGGTCGTGTGGCAACTTTGTAGAATGTATAGGGTATAGATGTAAGAGTCATGGTGGCAGTTACAACATACATGAGGTCTTCTGTGCATGGCTTATCCAGGCAGGCTTCCAAATTCCTGCCTGATTTGCCACAGAAAAAGGGTGGCAATTTAGGACATCGAAAACATTTTCTTTTCTTTTTACAGACGTTGTGACCTCTTACATGTCGTAAAGCCAGACCTGTTTCATTTATAAAGCAAGTTATTTCTGTAAATGCACCCGGCATGCATTTGGGGCAGATACCACAACCCTCTCCTTCCCATGCAGTGCGTCATTCCGTTGTTGTCACAAAATGTGTGTTTCAGGCTATCTGATCCCATCCATTTCCACAGGGGGCTTTAGGCCTAATCTTTAATTAAAATATTTATGAAACCATTCCCGTATAGCACAACCTTTCCCCACAAGTCATCGTGGAACACCGATTAATATTTCATTGCCCACAATTGGCTCATCTTAATGGGGTTAATGTCTACAAAGACTGACATGTAACAATCCAGGACAAAGAGAGAGGACATTTGCAGCAATGTCAGTTTATAATAGTACGGTGTCTTGTGTTGAAGGCCTGTTACAGGCAGACGTGGTTGGTGTTTCTCCAACCTTAGTGCGTATCATCGCTCGGTAATGGAGACATAACGGTGGTGTTCCCGATAGGCAGATAGTACATGTACTCATTTTCTCATTTTTGGTATAAACACACTACAGTTGAGACTATCTACACTTGTGAGTCGTTGGTTCCCCGATAAAAATACGGAATACTATGGTATTCATACCACGTAATGTAGGATTAACTATAATGATCCTGCTTTCCTTCATTAAGACCAAATCCCACAACGTGAAAATGGTCAGGAAATCGTTGTGAAATAGGATATGTGGGTGCTTAGCCGATATTGGGGTGGTAATATCGTCTAGGGAAGACCTATAAAGGCTAAGAATCCCTGTCAAAGTGCTGGTATTTAGGGAGTATAGTACATGAAAAGTTTTTGATATTTTCTTCACAAAGGGCTTGAAATCTCTGTGATAGACTCAAAGTCCCTGTGATTTAGAAGAAAACCACAGTTTCTAGGAAATCAGAAGAGGTGTGTCTTTGATAAATCAGGAGCCAAGTACCACATACTAGTGGGGTTCTGCTTGTGATTTATGCAAGCTACATTTGTTTATGCTATGCAAGAGACCATTGTAAACCACAGAAAATAGTCAGAGACAACTGTGATTTTAATATCAAATACTCTATCTCTGTGAATCATTCTAGCAACTCATCTGTGCAGTAATGAAAATCACAGAGATTCCCCTGCTACTATCAGCTATAGTCGGATTTGGAGTGGTAAGAAGTGCAGTGTGCACCCTTGTGATTTAGGAAATTGGCAAGAGTCCAATGTTGCAAATATCCAGAATCACAGACATTTCCGACCCATTTTTCACGTAGTGGAATTTGGCCTTTAAACCAATTAATCTGCCCAAGAAGGTCTCTATAGTAGGTCTCATCAACATCTGAAAGAGATTTCGTTTCCCCAGCGCAGCTTCAACGTCTATTCTATTAGCATCCTTAATACCCCAACCTCTTCTAACACGAAGTCATTATGGTTAAAAGGGCCAATACATATAGACTTTATAGACGTTATGGCTATATGGCAGTGTTATTGAGGCCAAGCGCCCCTCCTTTTTTTGCTAGTAGTTTAGAGTTTATATTCCTGTTTTAGGTCTCTAATTTAGCTAAAATGGAGACTAAACTAAGGGCGCCGCCGCACGCCTCCTTTTCAAAATCCTGGAGCCGCCACTGGATTAAATCTGAGGGCCTGTATAAGGGACAGGATAGTTTTAGCTTGGGTTTACTCTGAAACCCTCACTACCTGAAACCTTGACCCTTTGCCTCTGTTATTTCCAAGTCGTCCACTGATGTGATAACATTCCTTCATTTTGCTAAATGAACTGCACAGACGTGACGTCAGGCACAGACGTGACGTCAGTTATCATGTCGTTATCATTACATAAGTGCACTGATGGGTGAGTGCTGATATTGCCAAGACAACAACCAGCTATCCAAAAGACGTTGCCAATATTTATACCGACGAGCGGGCAACACCCTTCAACACTGATTAAAGGAAATACTTATCGGAGGTTGGTTAGGCATACCGACATGCTTTAGAACTATGTAGGAGGATGTATGGCAACCCTAAACTGGAGAATCAAGGAAATGTCTGAGAGATTCAGGGGCGTAGGAAAGGGGGGGGGCAGGGGGGGCCTGCCCCCCCCCAATCACAAAGGAGGTGGGGCCTGACTATGTCTTGGCCCCCCAAAAACTTGCCAAGAATTCATTATGAATTGGATAAGAAGTTAAAACTTTTATCTCAAATTAGATTTATTTGGTAATGGGATAGGGGAAATGCAGGCCTGAGCCTCAGATCAGATCTAAAATTCACCAGGAATTATCAATCTATGCAAATTCTACATAGGTATATAGGCGTCATCACACTTGAGCCAACAATTTAAGGTGGTCACAGTGGGCCCCCCAGCTGCCCCCCCCCCCAATGAAGATCTGCTTCCTACACCTCTGAGATTTGATACTATACGTAGACTGGAGAATGCCACAGACTGGAGTTACCGTGTGGAAGACGCATGCAGGGCACTTTGTCATGCTCCATGCCATAACGAGGCTGATATTACATTCCCTAACGGTGTATTATGAACCACAGCTCCCAGCCCCAGGTAATCAACCTATACAGGCCTAGGAGACCTAATCACCATGGCCAGCAGGAGCTAATAAGGTGCCCTTGTCATGCGCTGTGGATCTTGGGAATAGATTATTATTTGTCTATTATCTAACATCCCAAGTCAGAGACTGTTGAGGGGAATGTCAGGAATCACCAACCATGCCGACATGAATTACATGCAGTCCCCTACGCAGTACTGGTACAGGTTCAACTACATGTGTTAAACGTGCCTGTCCTTATTCTACCTGGCATCACCATGAAGATCAGATGTCATATAGATATAGCTCTGCATACATCCACAATGGCTATCCACATCGATACTGATTTGCCACTATCTTATAGCTAGCAATCACATCAGGCAGCTCCACGCCAACCAATGCCTTCGTCTCTAAGAGGCCCCTCATCCAATCAGCGATTGTGGCACTTGCCTGTGGCCGGCTTAAATCCCTCTCACACGTCAGGTCTACTCACGTGACCACTGGCCTTGAGGGTCGTTGTGAGTTGCCATGGAGGTCTCTCGGCCTATCATGTCTAGGTTACACATTTTGTAAGTAGGCTCCGAGGGCTCTCTTTACCAATAAGACCAGGTCTGCTTAATGTAATGACTTAGGGTGTGGCTCTGCAGCCTCAGTGAAAGGATGCTCCCTACGGTGGACACGTGTCGTCCTTTTTGCTGTGGCACTCAATGGACATAAGAAAGTGAAGTGTGGGTGTAACTGGAACACCAATCTCTTGCTCCTCAGTTGCAACCAGTCCTGGTCAAAGTGAGATCGGTATTGTTCATCTACTGCTCGCACAACAATTACTTCAATTCGCGTTTGTCAAGAAACCACAATGACCCGTTTCATGTCACTTTAGTAGACCACTTCCCATTAAGCCCGGCCCAAAGAGCTTATTCATACAAGTAACATGGCCAAATGTATGGAATTCTGAGATTTATGGAGCTTAGAAATGCATCACCTTCTTCTACTCAAATGGCAGAAAGCACACTTAATGAAGACCAGAGACAGCACACATAGCAAAAACCAATGAAAGCAGAATGGCCTACCTGTCAAGCTCTTATCTGATAACAGGTAATTTCTATAGACTCAGCCGATAAACTAATCTAATCTATATCGACCAGGATCTCGTCACATAGATTTTATTGCTACTATATAATAGTGGAAGGGAGGGTAGAGAAAAAGAAAAGGAGGACTAATTGATCGGCTATCATCCAATTCCCTAATTCAATTATCAGAAGACCTATTCAAGCACCACACTGCCTATGATAAACTCCAGGTTATTTTATAGCCAATGTATGATATGCTATGGTAGAGAATAGGAATGCCATATACCTTTGTTTATGCAAAGTGTCAGGCGACCCTTTTTAGTCGACATTATCATAACATTATGATGTATGGAAACCCTTCCTATACAAAACATGGCCCCAGGACCGAGACAGAGTATGTAATAGGACGAGAGATGCGCTCTCGTATTCCTATTTTTATGCATTTTCCCTCAAGGAATTTTCCATAATCTTCACTATCCTGCTTGGGGTATAACTCCATTTGCACGGAGAAATCTACTTCTAAACAATGTATCAACATCCATCTGTTTGACATTTTCTAGTGCTTAATGATTTATTGTTATCTACGATTTATTGCATGAAAAATACCCTCAATCAGTGATTATTAACTCTAACCATCAAAAGTCGATATATGGCATGGTCTTCAATGTTTGATTAAACACGCAGAAGAACATGCTTCAACCTTTACCCTGTGGGAAATCCGTAATTGTCAAAAGTAAAGTTCGCTTTATACACCTGGAAGGTCTTAAATGATAAACGTGAACAAAAAATTAAAACGTGCACGTTTTGGTATAGCCAAAAGAATTCTCATCAGACTGGGAAGGTAAAATGTGCATGTTTCTTTCTGTATTCAAAAAGTGTTTTACACACGTTCCAAGGTAAAACTATTTTTGTCAACACTGTGAAATCGAGTTAAGCCATTCACGTTTTGCTCAGTACTCTCTGAAAATATTTAAGAGGTTCTTCCTCGTTATGTTTTGGCAAGACCCTCCCGATAGTTTCAAGCACAGCGCAATTTACTTACTTGTCTGTTTACAGAAGCCACTCGAAAAGTTAATAAAAAAGATTCTGTGACATGCCCTTTGATTTGTTTAGTAACCTTCACTCACCTCATGGCTTAGTTTCATGCAAAGCACGCCCAACCACCATTTTTTCAAAAAGCCTTGAAGTTAAACTCAGACTCAGACTACAATGAGTTGATGATTACTTTCGATGTGCTAATTTATACCTTGCATAACGCCAACGGTTCCTTCTCTACCGAGCCATGGACAGCAATATTGAGTCAATTTTCTGTACAAGTTAGCAGATTAGGCCCTGTATGTATGTATGTATGTATTAGGCCCTGTACATGTGTAGGTGGTACTAAGGTAGTTCCATGCAGTTTTCCTTTACCACTAAGGCATATATACTGAGTCAATGCACATTTTTCATATACTACTCGTGTACAACAACATATAGTTAACATTGAGTCAAAGTCCATGTTCCCTCTACTACTCAGAACGCGTAAAAGCAGTACTGAGTCATTGTCCATTTCCCCCATACTACTCGTGCCTCATGTCGGCAATATGGAGTCGATGTCCACTTTTTTCCACACTACTCAGACAGGGGCGTGGGAAGCAGTTTCAGAGTGGGTGGGACCAGGGGGTTTTCTGCAATTTTTGACTTGCCTTTGCTTGACCTTTTAGTTTTGACCTTTTGAGGAGTTGGCCAAAAGTGGGGGGGGGACATGTCCCCCTGTCCCCCCTGCTCTCCACGCCCATGGTCAGACCGTGTGTAGGCAAAGGTGAGTATATGTCCACCTTCACATACATAGGCTATATTGAGTTAATGCCCACTATCCCTTTCATACTTCATGCCTTGTATAGGCATTGTAAGGAGTCAATGTTCTCTTTTGCTATACTACTCTGATCCTACTAGACTATACTGTGTCGGAGTCATATACAATGGGCCTTCTGAGTTACTGTACGCTTTCTTTATACTGCTCATCCCTTGTATTTGCAGTACCTAGTTGATAGCAACTGATATATATTGTACTACATACGGCTATACTTATTAATCTATGTATCTATAGGCAATGCTGGCGCACTGTAAGCCTTTCCTGGACTACTTTTGCCATGGATAGGCAATACTGGCGCATTAGATGCTTTTCCTTCACTATCAATGTCTTAATGTCTTGGTGTCCTGTGTACTATTTGTAGAAGCAATACTGGAACAATGTCCAGTTTGGACAATACTCCTCAATTTATGCAATGTCCACCTTTCTTGTATATTCTCTACTCAGAACTCGAACTCGTGACTACTCAAATAAGCGTCAAAGGGTATTGAAATGTTGAACCTCTCAAGCTTTGGATATAGACACCAAATAAGCGCCTGTTTGTATAGGGGCCAGAGGTAATCACCTCTCCAGATATAGAGCACGGGGGGGGTGCAGTGGGCATGGACTGAAACCTCATGAAAATGGAGCACATGGCTGAGAGGGAGAAAAAATCTGAACTGCTCAGATGTTTTGTATTTCTTGTGGGCTGAAAGGCAGCATATAATGTTAATTACTTGCAAAATTGGGAACACTAACTATGAAAATTAAAGATTTTATGACAGTTTTAGGAAGAAAACTGGTGGACCTACATACGGTGATGAATCTTGTATATGAACAAATTACATGGGTTGTTATAAAACAGAATTATTTGCAAGAAAACTGATATATTTTGTTCATACAGTCATAACAACATGTTGGCTAGGGGTCTTTATCATTTATATCTATGATAAGAATAGATTATGCTGCAATTAATTATACCCACTTATGAAGCTGGACCTACGTATGGTAATGTACCTTTGTACGGTGATGTCTATGCATTGCAGTCATTATCTTCACAAATTTATTGATTTCTGGTATTGTAAGTGGTCCATAGTATTCATCCTTAGTCAATTGAAGTATATCAACAGGTTTATAGATAGCATTAGCTATTTCTATCATTCTATGGCATAGATTTCAATCATGGACCTATGCATGGTGATGTACCTACGTACAGTGATATTTCCATGATTTCTCCGAATAGGTTGTAATGTATTCATCCAGTTATGACAATATTTTGCATGGATATTCCCTGGACCACACATATTAACATGTTATGAAATAATTTACTAAATATTAATTACTCTCCTTTAATCAATGATTCAATGTACCTACGTACGGTGATGCTAAGGGGTACACCACATGCTTGTCAGTCCTATAGGTCATTGACATATGCATGTTAGAAATATTTTATATTAATATTATATTGCCCCCTATTGAGCCATAAAAACTGAGACATCTATATATCCCAAGAGGATTTTCTCCTTGACATTATACTCATTCTAGTGTACCTACGTACGGTGATGCAAATGTTACACAACTACATTTTTCCTTATAAATCACAAGAAAATAATTAAAAATGAGCTCCGATGCATGGTGTCAAAATTTTCGTTTTTCAATTCCACAATGGTCCATATAAAAAGTGTTATTATGGACCTTATTGTACCTCAAATAAATCACCTAATATGTTTTACTTATATTTTTTTTAGTTGAAAACCTTTGAAATATCCACATTTTATCCTGTTATTGGCATAAATTAGATCACTACATGGGCAGAAGTGGGTACCCATAGTATGATAATGTTAGCAGCAATGTGAATGTATAAACAATATAGCAGTTAGACCCCATGTTAAGTGTACATGAATGGGGAAAGGTATAGTGAGCCTGTGCTCCATCTTCATGAGAATTGACCATCTATTAGCCAGGTCATTGACAAATGTCCAGTGTAACAGGCATTATTGTGTTTATGTGACAAGGTCAACCCAGGACTATCTTAAATCCATCTGTCCACAACCCGACCTCAGTCCCCCTGATAGGACTTAACCACAAAGCACACATTACTCTCCAACATACTCCCATTGGGGCTAAACCATTAGGACCGCTTAGTGTGGACGCTGGTCGCCAAAGGGCCTCTCTCATCTCGTTAGTTCAGTCAACATGCCATTTGGGACAATAAGCCAGTAGCTGGTCACTCTGTCTATGCCGCCATCTTGTCCTAAATCAAGCTGATTCATAAAACTCACTCATCCCAAGCCCCTTAAGACCAAATCCCACAACGCAAAAAAACGTCCTAATATCCTTGTGATTTATGAATCCTTAGCCGGTATTGCAGGGGGAATATTGTCTAAGGGAGGCCTATGACGGCCAAGAAGCCTTGACAAAGTGTTGGTTTTTGGTCAGTGGTACATATCAAATCATTTAGATATTTTTCATCAAAGAACCTGGAAATCTTTGTTATTTACTGTATTCTTAAGATTTTCCAGCCCTACTCTCTAGTCCTCAAAGATTCAAGGCCCTATATTGACAATAAAATCAAAATCACAGTAATGCAGTGTCCAATATCAGCAATGAAATAAAACAAACAAAAAAAAACAGACACATAGTGCCCAATTTTAGCAGTAGAATCAAAATCACAGAAATTTATCATTCAATATCGGCCAGCAGTGGGATTTGGAGAAAGCAATGGTGACTAAGCTACCCTTGTGATTTACAATAATTGCAAGCCCTAAGGTTTGCTGAGGTCCTGATTCACAAGGACTTTAGACTCATTTTTCGCGTTGTGGGATTAGACCTTTAGACCTGGACATGTTTTTGTAAGAACCAGTAAAAAAAAATACAAGCTTCAGTTTAAGTCACCATTTCTCATCACCAAGCGAAGACAAAAGTGACACAGAAGGATTCTAATTAATGTTTTTTTTTTATATAAGCAGTTGATAAGATCGAAACCTTTGTGTCACGGTTGTCTGCCGGTAAGGAAAATACCTGTTAAATTAACATTAACATATAAAAAGTGGGGAAGGTGTTCATAGCTAGCTGCATTGCTAGGGACATAAGCTAACTACCTTTACATTTTTCAATGTATTCTTATCAGAAAACTCTAACCAAAAAATTTTAAAAAATCTGAATGATGATTTTTCTGACGAGGGTGGTGATGAGAAACAAGTTTTTTAAAGGACTTAGTTGTCTTCACTTCTATTCCCACACTGAAAACATGGAAGATCCGAAACTAGTCAGCGCTGACCACTTTAGGTCCTCAAGTTGACGATACCTAAAACTACAACTTTAAGTAGTCAAAATGACGACTTTAGGTCATCATCCTGACGACCTAAGTCTTCCGTATGACAACTCTGTACTGTCAGTATTGTCATACTGATGACTCGGGTCATCAGGATGATGACCTGAAGTTGTCATTTTGACTACCTAAAGTTGCAGTTTTAGGTATTGTCAACTTGAGGACCTAAAGTGGTAACCGTTGACTAGTTTCGGATCTTCCATGTTTTCAGTGCACTGCCACGTGAGCGCTGCAGTCATCTCTACACAACCTTATATATCTTTTTTATAGGCGCCAATGTTATAACGATGGATTGTCCCACAGGCCCCGGGAATCTGGACATGGAAGTCACATAGTGGCCCGGATTGGATATGCATATTGCAAGGCATTGTTTTCATGTTGGCAGGATGGATACCGCGCGTGTCCCATGACGGTCGTTACGTCCTTGGGACGTAATCGGCGCCGACCTGCATGGTGTGCAGACACCTCGGGCAGACACGGGTCAGGGTCATTATCTGTCAGTGTCATTTGAAGGGATTGTCCCTCCTTTCCTTCTGTTTTATTTTGTACCGGTACTCGGTTTAGTTTTGAATAATGTTACATGAAGCCCCTAAGCCATAGATATTTTTTTCTGCAACAATGGGAGGTCCTAAGTCAGTCAGGTTTATGCTTCTTATATACATCATAGATATTCCTAAAGGTCGAATCCCACATGGCGAAAAATGCTCCAAATACCTCTGCGATTTTGAATCTGTTGTGTTTATGAGACACACTCCAATTTTCGCAAGGCATATAACTACAGTAGGGGGTATAGAACACAAACAATCTTTGCGATTTTAGGCCAGAAAATATATAATACACACAGATTTAAACATCAACCAGCGGCTGTGCCGCTGGATAGTGGCGTGCGAAAGGTGACTCGGTTGTGCCCCTACCCCCCTACAGTCAGTCCTATGTCAATACAAACTGGGCCAAAAAACATCAACAAAAACGCCAAACTGATTAAACTGATAGCTCTAAGAAACTGCTATGTTTGAATGGCCTGAGACTGAACAAACAGTGTCCCCAGGTTGAACAATTTAGCGCCACCTTACGCCCAAGGCACTGCGTTCAACAACAATGCAGTTTGTTACAGCTATTTGTCACTCAACAGCTCTCCCAGCATAGTCTATGCCATCCCTCCGTATGGCCAAACAGCAGAATGCCTATGAGAGTATCTGCTGGGAGAGTGATCCATGCAAGCCAGTCGAGGCCTGTTTTGTATGTATGGTGGAACAAAGGGAAGATTTCCCAAAGAGTGCATAAGTTCTATACACCGTAGTGTATTTATATACATTGCGAATTTGGAGTGGGTCCCATAAACACAACAGTTTCAAAATCGCAGAGATATTTGGAGCATTTTTCGCCATGTGGGATTCGACCTTAATCTCGTATGCAACCTACCGCAATGTTTAGTTTTAAACATACAAATCAAGAACATCATCATAAAAAGTGTTATTCTATATATCTATTTGTAAACAGGAAATGTCCATTTGGTGATCCCCTTCATATATATCGTCTAAGGGACTTACGATATATTAAAGCCTTAGCCTATGCAGATTCCAAACTTTGGTGATTATCCATTCTGGTACAATCCCAATCTTATTTCTCACACACAGGGCGGGGTGTTATTCTATATCAGGAGCGTTAATGGAATTATAAGGGAACGGCCAGATAAGACCATTGGGGCAGCAGAGCCATAAGTATGGAATCTAGTCAATTTTGTCTACTTCATCTCACAATGGTGTCTATGTAAGGGTAGGTGAAATTCAGAATGACAGACTAGGACGGTATATATATTATCTAAAGCAGTCCATTTCCACTTCTACTATAATAGAAGTCAGTGGAAGTCAGCTGGATCAGCCTATTCATCAGTAGGCATTGTTATTTCAGGCTATTACAACTGCACAATGTAGTAGCGTTCCCTAGATCCAGCCTTTGACAATACTGTCCTCTGTTCAGTAAGCTTAATTAGAATCAAACTTGCCTAGTGAACACATTCATTGAAATAACAATTATAATCTCTATATAGAGATAAAACTTTGAACGTGAAGTTACCCCTTATCTGATGACGACAGCAGCACACAGGGAGTAGTTTAATGAGTTTAACAGTAAACAGCCGCAAAGTGATGCAACACCCATGGGTAATAGTCCAGTTATTCTATGGATATACCCACCACAGATTGCAACAGAATTTAGTTTGGTATCATTTGATTCAGAAATGTCTGTAGAATAACATATCCAAAATCTACAAAAATCTGATTGGTGGAAGAGTCCCTAATTAGCATAAGTTCATTAGCATCTCAATATCCATTGGAACATGTCTTATTTGATCATATCGTTGGCTTAAATTCACATTTTGAGCCACTTTAAAAAGCCAGGATGCACTTTATAGGATTGTCAAGCCTTCAATCCAAGAATCTTTCACACAAGTGAGTTTCCTCCTTTGCATATTTGCTTAATAAATGCAAATTTATGATAAATTTGTTGATAAATAAGCGGTTATTTCTTTGGATTTCATGAAATGTATGTAAGCCTAAATCATTTTGCCAAAATACATAATGATATCCCTAGAAATATATCCTGAGGTTCCTGAGAATCCTAATGAGATAAGACTAGTGTACCTAATTTGCATAACTTCATTATGTTGCACTCAGATGGTTCTATAGATATATGAACAGACATAAAGCTTTGACTAGACCCTTGAGCCTAAATGTACTTTGGGCCACGCTAAAGCAAAAGTTACTGTGTTGATTATGGTACCATAGGAATCAGAAATGTGCGCAGGATAACATATCAAAAATGTAGATAAATCTAATAAGTGAAAAAGTACCTAATTAGCAGAAATTCGTTCCTATCTTAATATCCACTGAAACATGTTTAATTTGGTCATAGCTTTTGATAAAAATCAGATTTTGGGCCACTTTAAAAGCTTGGATGACCTTTCTAGGGTTGACAAGCCTTCTATCAAAGAATTATTTACATAAGTGAGTTTCCTTATTTGCATATTTGCTAAATATGTGCAAATTTATGATAATTTCGCTGATAGGCTGTTGTTTCTTTGGATTTCATGAAATGCAAGATAGCCTAGATGATTTTCCAAAATACATTCTATAATGATGTCAGAAGAATGATATTCTGAAGTTGTTAGGAAACCTAATGAGATTTCCATTACTTCATCAGTGCTCAGAAGGTTCTATAATATGTCAGAAACATAAAGCTTTGACAGAATTGTTGAGTCTGAATGGTATTTTGAGTCACTCTAAGCCAAAGATACTGTGCTCATTATGATACCACAGGAATCAGGAATGTGTGCAGGAAAACATAGAAAATTGTAGAAAAATCTAATTAGTAGAAAGATTCCTAATTACCATAAAACCCTCTCATAAGCTGACCTCACTCATAAGCCATGGGTAGATTTCTAAATAAATCAAAAGCCAATTTTGATCAAAAGCAACAAAAAAGATCAGCTTATTACCAGGTTTTTATGGTAGCATAGGTTTGTTTGCACCTCAATATCCGTTATGACATGTCTAAATTGTCATACCATTGGTTTAACCCTTTAACTGCCGGCCCTATAAAAGGTCATTTGACCCTTAACTGCAGGCCCTATGGCCTAGGGCAGCAGAAGGGGCATGCTATGCTGCCTTAAGTGAACAGCATAAGAGGTTGAAAAAGATCAATAACTATGTGATTTTGTAATTTTCTGACAGGGATAATATGTATTTATGTAGAAACACTGTAATATTGGTAAGAAATTTTTGTGATATGGGGATGTCATCCACATGGTACTGCTGCCCTTGGGGAGCCCACTGATGCTGCCCTAAGGCAGCAATGGCATTTCAGGGCCATTTTAGATGCTGTCTGCAGGTAGCAGCGGCCCTTAAAGGGTTAAATCACATTTTGGGTCACTTTCAAAATATAAGGTGCACCTCTCCTGATGGACAAGCTTTCTACTAAGACTTTATTCTAATTCTAATTAGGATGTTTCCTTCTTTGCATACTTACTTTAGAAGTATAAATTTATGATGATTTGATGAAAGTGATTTTTGTAATGATCCAACTGTTGTTTCTACGGATTTCTCAAAATATATCAAAACCTGAACCATTTTACAACCACATATTTCACTGAAGGATATTCTGATGTTCTTTTTAGAATATTTAAGACATAATTTACATTTTAATACATAAGTTCATTAGTAGTCAGAAGGCTATGTACATCTATGATATAAAGCTTAGGCTCTGACATTGTATATGAATGGTGTTTGGGCCACTTTCTAAAAGCACTTTCATGATATATAATCTTTGAATTTCTAGGTCTTTCTAAGTTATTCTTACTTTACAAAATTCAATGTAATTCAATATTATGATGTTACAAGAAATTTGCTTTCTGACCCTCATTATGTATTTATAAACCAACCTGTCCAATTAATTTTCAGTGTTGGATTAATGTCAATATCATTACCTAGGGAAAGTGACTCTTACAGTCTATAATGTTATGTTCATGTTTTTGGTTGTCACTCCACACGCTGCTACTCTATTAAATGAGGCTATTATATCAATATAGATTGCAGTGTGGTTCTCTTAAGCAGTTAAGCTGTTAAGAATCTTGAAGATTCTTATTTTATTAGCTGTAAAATTATTCTGATGGTTTATATTCACTAACTTGTATACTAGCTAATTTAGAAATGGCTGACGAATATCTTAAACAAGCAGCACATGAGCACATATGTCATTTATAAACAAATGTGGAGATTATTCCGTTTACAGTTGATGGATGTACAAAATATGAGATTTATATGACCTTTATTGGTTTTTTTTCCCAGAAAAATCATGGACCCAGACTTTAACAAGAATGAGGTAATAGCTTAGTGTCTTTTGTAAACAAAAGATG
Organism: Acholoe squamosa; assembly: GCA_949317995.1. Lineage (NCBI taxonomy): Eukaryota > Metazoa > Annelida > Polychaeta > Phyllodocida > Polynoidae > Acholoe > Acholoe squamosa. The sequence continues at coordinate 32,546,620 of OX439038.1, read as the reverse complement.
AGACCTTGGAAGGATATGCAGTGACAACTGGGAGAGCAAATAAAATATAATCACAGTTTAGTATATATAGACTAGTTTATGCACATGTGCCAAGTGTTCAGGGATAGACTATAGTTTACAATTATTCAACCAACATGTGCCAAATGTTCAGGGATGGACTATAGTTTACAGTTATTTGACCAAAATGAGCAAAGAGGTCAGGGATGTACTATAGTTTGTAGCTATTTGACCTTCATGTGCTAAGTGGTTAGGGATGGACTGTAGTTTACAGTTATTTGACCTACATGTACTAAGTGTTCAGGGATGGACTATAGTTTAATTATTTGACCAAATTGAGCCAAGAGGTCAGGGATAGACTATAGATTAGTTATTTGACCAAAAATGTGCCAAGCATTCATGGATGGACTATATTTTACACTTATTTGACCAAGATGTGGCATGTTTTCATGGATGGACCATAGTTAACAGTTATTTGACCTACATGTACAAAGTGTTCAGGGACTGTAGTTTACAGTTATTTGACTAAAATGAGCCAAGAGGTCAGGGATGGACTATAGTTTACAGTTATGTGACCAAAATGTGCCATGTGTTCATGGATGGCCTATATTTCACAGTATTTGACCTACATGCGCGAAGTGTTCAGGGATGGACTATAGTTTACAGTTATTTGACCAAAATGAGCCAAGAGGTCAGGGATGTATTATAGTTTGTAGTTATTTGACCTTCATGTGCAAAGTGTTTAGGATTCATGGACTATTGTTTAGTTATTTGAACTATATTGTCAACGAGTCCGTAAATGTTGAATAAGGATGAATACAGACGAATCAGGAATCCAGTTTGATATCCACTTTATTCATAGAAGTCCACGCGGTATAGATGGTGATACAGTATAAAGGTGCCCAACAGTGTCCAAGCCTAGCCCTTGAGCCAAGGGCTCGATCTCACGTGAGTGTGTGAGGTATGAAGTATGAAGGTGGAAAGATCCTATGCTAGTGATGGTGAGCTGCTCTACCTACAAGTATTTATAGTAGGGGCTGCTCACCCAGCTCATCCTAAAAATAGTATCAGGTGAGCTAAATATAGTAACTGGGGAACTCCAGTGCAGGTATGTAGGGGGCATCCCAAACATAGCACTGGGGTTCACAGAGTTCAGTGTGGTTCTAAATATAGCTGCTGGGAACTCCCGGTATGCTGTGAGCTGCTCATGATCAATGGGCATGTCCTCCAGCAGGAGGAGTTGTTTCTAAACATTGTCTGCTAGGAATTTCCAGCATGCAGCGGGCTGCTTGTGATTGACGGCGTATCCTCCAGTGGGAGGAGGCGGGGTCACTGAGTGCAGTTGACACCGCCAGCCTTTGGTCTATGGGTATGGCTTGGCTTGTGGGTAGACTCAGACACTGGGTTACATGGTAGAGTCAAAGGTGAAAAATAAATATGATAAGTACAATACCTATAACGGTCTACTGACAAATCCCCACATTCCTACTCGATTCCACGCGAGGTTTTAAGGAGGAAGTTTGTGAGAAAAGGTCTACTGACGATATGTTTGATGTGTAATAATAGGTATTACATCTTATCATTTAAGTTGAAAATTTACAGTATTAAGGAGATATTTAATATTGGTTTTTGGTTGAACATGAATAATTTATAAACAGTACAAAACAAAACTGTGTCAAAGAAGTGTTGTTTGTAATTTTGACAAGAAGAATATGAAAAATTCAGGTCGTGGTAGGATACAAGGGCTGGATTATTTATCTAGCTCTAAGGTTCACACAAAGATAAAGGAATAAAAACTATCCTAAAACATGCAATTATTGGCTCTAAGGCAGACCTTGAGGTAGACAAGTTATTGTTGAAGTCTGCTGCAGTACCGGTAGGCACTTACTATTTAGGTCTTGAGCCAATATACAATACAACATAATAAATAAAAACAGAGGTAAGGTAATTGATGACTGGCAAAGGTCGATCAATCAGTCCTTATAATACTGATAAGGCTTTAGGGAGTCTGAAGGCTTTTGGGTAATGTGTTTTAGGAATTTTTCTAATAAAAAAAATTTTTGGATTTTTGGTCTTGGTTGATTTAATCGTAGGGGGATTTCTTATTTGGTAAAAAGGTTTGTCTTAGTTAATGGAGAATTTAGCATGTTTAGCCTTCAGTCTACCTGGGGTTATCATTGGTTGAGAGTGACAAGGTTAATACGAGAAAAAAAAAGGTGGCTCTGGCTGATATTTAGATTGGATCTCAGTTGATCCTGTAGAAATAGGCTGCCAGTGCTTCCTTGTGAAATTTTATAAAAATATAAACTAGCTAAAACCCATAAATATTTTGACATGGTTGGGTTTGAAATGGTACAGTGTGAAAAGAAAAGAACTTTATGGCATCTTAAGATCACAAAAATTTGCTGCTTGGCTTGTGGTCTTCATAAGGTTCTTAAGTAGAAAAAAAAAATAAATAAAAATGCAGCGTGTTGTTTTGGTTATGTATCGTGGCCTTGTGAAAAATAAGAAAGACTGGCCTCATAATCAGTTGACTAGGCTGACTGGGTCAGTGTTTGTAGTGTCCATGGGTGGTCAGAAAGGAAAGCGTGTCTCTACACTTTTAGTCCATAAGTTTTAACAATAGCTTGAATATTAAAGATTTAGGAATTATTATTGAGATTATTCTCTTTTTCTATGGCGATTGTTGTTCACAAGACCCTTTGGTGGTAAGTTCTGGTGTCTGGTCTACCACTGCTGAGGTTGTTGGATGTTGGCTTGTCGGTGATGTCTTTGCCTCCTCCATCAGGTCGCTGGTCTCCATATAGAGAAACAGAGCAAGAGAAAAAAAGGGGGGCGGGGATTCTTAGTCACAAAATCGGTGATAGTGTATGGTTCACAAGGCGACCAACAAAAATACCAAAATGACAAGTAAGGCGGTGATTAGGCAGTATAAGTTGATGTACAGGTTCTAGAGTTATAAAGGATGTGGAAATCATCCCCACATGAAGGTTCTAGGTGGGGCTGTCCGGTGAACTGGGTGACTGGGAGAGTCCATTATTGAGGGATGTCAGGGGTGGCCAGTGGTTTTGTTTTGATCCCCACATGAGGGTCAAAGGAGGGGTTCAAAGGAAACCTACTGCGACTGGATGTAATGGGTGGGGTTTGTTTAAACAGCATTGGCTTAGTCACAAAAATATGGGAGGTTAGTAGGGTCAAGTATTTACAAGGGGTCGGGGGTTGTGAGTGAGGGGAGAGGTAAAGGTGGGGAGTTTGCTTGGCTGAAGAGGTTTAGTATGTTGGGTTATCAGTGTTAAAAATTATAGGATAGTGGAGAAGTTCTTCCACATTTTACACACACTTTGGGCTCACACCGCCATTGGTTAATAGGGGTACCTGGGCACCATGATAATAAAACTACTATCATGTACAATGCTAGAACGACTGTTAAAAATCCTAAATGCTAAAATAGACCCATGAGATAGTCCTACCTGGGCTGGTTGCACGATGGGTCTGCCATGATCCCTTTCCAGACACTTGTTGCTGTGTTTAAGGTGTGGTGGTATTGGTTGTGGGTTATGTTGTGATCAGATGGGGGTGGGCAAGCGCTTATGAACCTGAGATTGGGTTTGGCTACTTCTCAGTCTCAGATCTCCCATTGGATGGTATGTCTTGCCCTAAAAGGGCGTAGGCCAAATGTTATTGGGTGGATGCAAAAAGGGTTGTCCGGCCCCTTATGCGAATTAGGGTTATCCTGGCCTGGATTGGTTGGTGGTGAGGTATTGTCTTAAAAAAAAAATAGAATATTGGGGAGCTTGGCGGGGGGGGGTGTTTTATCCCCAGCCAAGGTGATATGGTTACTATGGCAACCCTGTGGTCCTCAAAGACCTTGAGGGTGGCGTGTTATTGATTTGTATATGTGCCACCACAGCACTTAAAGGTTGGCGAAAACAGTGGTGTAAACATGGGGTATGGGTGTCAGAGGTCCATCTTCCTACAATAGGCTTATCATTGGAAATAGTGGTCTTGAAGTGGTAACAAGCCGTCGCATGTGTGTTTTATACACAAACCGAGGATACAGCGCTGCCTTGGGCGGTCGGTATGTGGCATGGGTAACCTAACCTAATTATCTGATAATCCATTTGCCAGTGTTTGGCGTTCCACTTAGAAGGGGTAGGTAGTTGTATATACAATTAATCAAGATAGTGTTGGTTTTGTGTACATAGGAATCGTTATGGTTGTTAGTATTAATGGGTTGGTCGTTGGGCTGTGACTGTTGCTGTCAGTGTGTTTAAGTGGTTGGCCTATTAATGGTTGATTAATTTGGTTGGGGCGCGTGGCGCCTGTAGGGATTAATGGAGGGGGTTTTTGTGGGTGGGGAGTGTTCTGACACAATGTCTTGTGAACTATAATGGACGCTTAGGAATTTTTTCTTGATTTTCTGGGGGGCATGGGGCTGAAAGGGATTGTGCCCTTTTTGGCTGCTCTTATGATGTGTGGTGAACGAGATTTGGTTCCAAAGGAAATTTTGGCCCTATATTTGGTCATAGAGTTTACGCCAAGAATTGGGGGGTGATTTAGCTTTGGGACAGCATGTAGTCTTGTTTTAAACTCTGTCTTATCGATTAAGAAGGTTATGGTGATGGAGTTGTTGACCTGAACTGAGGATTTATCAGCTAGTAGGATTACCATACGGGATCTCCTACCATGTCTGAAATTGGAGGATGATGCTATTTTATTTGCCATTTTCTGGCTGATAACGGAAAGGGAGGCTCCAGAGTCTATTAGGGCTCTGTAAGAACTGCCATTGACATCAACATTAACTGCACCTTTAGTCAATTCAGTATTAATGTAAGAGGTCTTACCTTGCTGCCCATACTTAGTGGTCTCGACTTTTAATTGGAGGGTGGTTTTCATAAAGGTCCCCACTGTCTGGTGAGGAGTCTTCATCACAATTCACAAGGTGGGGGTCGCGGTCCTGTTGTTCTGCTGAATTTAATTCTGCTCCATTGTTCATTTGTGAAATATGGCATGTGGGGGACGTTCCAAGTTTATTGTCCAATGTGGGGGGGCGGGGCCGTAAGATGCATGGTGGCCCTCCCCTGGGTCCTATTCAATATTGTCATTGTACTGATCTCCTTGTCCAGAATCAGGAGATTGGTTGTCGGGATGGTTATTTCCGGTCTTTTTATTGTCATTTCTGCCTGGTGTTGGATCCCTAGACTTCTTCTAGATGGCTATCTAGGTGGAGGTGATCAGGTGATTGATTTTCAGGCGTGCTGTATGTGGTACTTTGAAGACCACCTAATCTTAGGGGTGGTGATTCTGAGGGTGAATAGCCAGGTAGGGTGAGGTTTAAACCTGGTGGTGGGGCTCCTGCTGGTGTACTGGTAGGTGCACCTGTGTTGGTGTCCACTATGGTAGATGAGAAATGTAAGGTGTTTGAACTCACAGGTGTCTGTTTATGTGTGCGTCTATGGGCTGGTAGCACTGGGTCCAGCTGGAGCGCGTCTGGCGAGGAGTCTATCGGGGCGGCGTACTGTGTACTGGTGGCTTCTTGCTGGTCTCTGTCTTGAGATGTAGGGATACGTTGTGGGGCTGGCTCCTTTGGTAGGGTCTCACTGTTGTCCATGGCTCATGAGAGGTGGTAACTGTGGGATGATACGTGAGGGTTTTCCACCATTGTCAACGAGTCCGTAAATGTTGAATAAGGATGAATACAGACGAATCAGGAATCCAGTTTGATATCCACTTTATTCATAGAAGTCCACGCGGTATAGATGGTGATACAGTATAAAGGTGCCCAACAGTGTCCAAGCCTAGCCCTTGAGCCAAGGGCTCGATCTCACGTGAGTGTGTGAGGTATGAAGTATGAAGGTGGAAAGATCCTATGCTAGTGATGGTGAGCTGCTCTACCTACAAGTATTTATAGTAGGGGCTGCTCACCCAGCTCATCCTAAAAATAGTATCAGGTGAGCTAAATATAGTAACTGGGGAACTCCAGTGCAGGTATGTAGGGGGCATCCCAAACATAGCACTGGGGTTCACAGAGTTCAGTGTGGTTCTAAATATAGCTGCTGGGAACTCCCGGTATGCTGTGAGCTGCTCATGATCAATGGGCATGTCCTCCAGCAGGAGGAGTTGTTTCTAAACATTGTCTGCTAGGAATTTCCAGCATGCAGCGGGCTGCTTGTGATTGACGGCGTATCCTCCAGTGGGAGGAGGCGGGGTCACTGAGTGCAGTTGACACCGCCAGCCTTTGGTCTATGGGTATGGCTTGGCTTGTGGGTAGACTCAGACACTGGGTTACATGGTAGAGTCAAAGGTGAAAAATAAATATGATAAGTACAATACCTATAACGGTCTACTGACAATATGTACCAAGTGTTCATGGATGGACTTGATCTTAGTTATTTGACCTACATATGCAATGTGTTCAGGGATGGAATATAGTTTTCAGTTATTTGACCAAAATTAGCCAAGAGGTCAGGGATGGACTCCTGGGAGCTATCAATAAGATTCTGGGAGCACTTTGCAAACGTAAAAGAGGTCCCCTGCCCCTCTGCGAAAGAATTCCTTGCCATTTAGCACCTATCCTTGTTAGCTTAAAATTGCCATCTGGGAGTTCCTGGGAACACTTTAGAAACCTGGGGAAAGTCCCTTGCAACTCTGTGAAGAATTTCTATGTCATTTGGCACCTCTCCTAGTCATCTGGGAGCTCCTGGGAACTATCTATATTCTGAGAGCACTTTCGATACACAGAAAAAGCCCCCTGTCCCTCTAGGAAGATATTCCCACCATTTTGGCACCTCTCCTTGCCATCTGGAAGTTCATCAAGATCAAGGAGCTCCTGGGAGCTATCTAGGAGATTCTGGGAGCACTTTGCAAACATAGAAGAGGTCCCCATGAAGGAATTCCCAGCCTTTAGGCACCTACCCATGTCCCTTACACTAACAGTTCACTAATGCCAGAAAACTCCACTGCATCCTAATGTACAGCAATGGAGACTCAGCTTGGAGAGAAACCTGCTAGGAGAATGTAGACTCTCATTTGCATGAATTGAGACTATTCTGCCATGTGCATTCCCTCCCCCAGATTTCCAAGCTCCCTGCTGCCTGCAGTGGCCATATTGACAGGGGGTAGAAGCAACTGAAGGAACAGCCAGTAATGCCATTATGTGCTGAAGGAGAACACAGACCACTGTTCCTAAGAAGGAGATTTTTCTGGGCTATGGATATAACTCCGTCACATATTATCTACCCAGAATAATCTCCTTAAAAAAATGTATGATTCATTACTAGGATCTTGCCATTTGTTCATCAATTTGGTGAATTTCAATGGGTTTAGATTCATGGAGAATGGCAATTGATTCACTGCCGGCTATTTGGCACATGACTAAAATGAACCTTGGAAACAAATATCTCAATTATTTGGCCGATTTGATTCAAAATCAATACATATTTGGTTAAAGGGGACAGATATCTATGGCATATGACATGGGGTTGAGATAATTTTGCTAGTGGAAGTTGTGATATGGCCTTAAAGTAAATATAACAAAGAGAGGAAAGGAGGGGGATCCTTGAACAAGCAGCCCTGAGATGGCGTGAGTTGCTGAGAGAAATTTAACCCTAGTGGCGGAATGAGAAAACTCACTTCTATGAATGATTCTTGGGAAGAATTTTGTCAACCATGGAAAGTGCATCTTAGATTTTTAAAGTGGCCCAAAATGTGAATTTCAGCCAAAGTTATGGGTGTTATAATGTGCGCGCACATTATAATAGTATAAATGGAGTCTTACATTGGTTGGTCTTGGTGGCACAGGTCCACACCAGATGGAGCCATGTTATTACCTGGGCTAGTTGTTGTATATGTACACCAGGCGGAGCTGTGTTGAACCCTACCTGCGAGGTCTGTGCCGACAGACCGGCCTCATTTCCTGCCCAGCTACCTGACCACACGCACATAACTCTCCTCTCCATTACAGCATTGTGAGTAGCATACCTCCTTCTGAGGGCTTGTAAGAAGTGCCTGTATAGGGCATTAGCACATTAGGCTATGGAGGCCGCCATTAGACCCCGACTGCACTATGACTAACACATTCAGCCCCTGTCTCCGCAGTAAATGCCAGGGATGCTTCCCATTGGTCAATAATACAATAGCCATGTGCCGTATAAACATCCTCTCCCAACTGGTGCTAACTGCCAGATGGACTTGGCTACCTTAAGTATGGCCCAAATGAACACTTAAGAAAAAGCTTCGCAAGATGGCTTTGCTAGTGGGGAGGAGGACGAGTATGACTTGTTTGACTTATCAGAAATCAGGCAGGCTTTAGCTGGGCAGAAGTCAGAGGTGCAAGCCTTACATCAGCAGGTCAACGCTATTAATACATTGGTAACTGGCATGAACCAAGGTATAAATCACATCATAGCAAACTTACCCGTGCCGGCTAACCCACCACCACCACATTGCTGTCAATCCCGCTGTCAATCCTGTCAATCCGCCAGTCAACCCAGCTGTAGATCCTGTGGTGGCTGGGGACGGTGCTGGTGGTGCTGTGGGTGGTGCGCTTCCTAATCCTCCGCCCTTGGTAAATTCTACTGACAATGACACTACTGATACTAGTGATGATGAAGAACATCATTGTCGCCGAAGGCTCCGTAAAGGCAAGAAGAAGCACAGTCTACAGCGTTTTCTACCTGTCAGTGTCACAACTCCAGAGTCAGTCCCACAACTGCTAGCCGCTCTTTGTCGTATGCAGGCCTACCAGGTGGCAGAGGGCACCCCACACGCTGCCAATTTGGCCCTACACATTCAGTTTATAGCTGATAGGGGAGCCATGGGGGTGCATGAACTGTCCTTCATCTTGCAATACGACAGCGCTTTCCGCTGCCTTGCTGAAATGCGGGATGCTATGGTTTTCTGCTATGGTGATGGGGCTTTAATAAACCAGTACCTGACTTTCGACAGCTTATGGCAGGTGCCTGCTGGGGATGCCGCCAACAACACGGCCGGCGGGACGAGTCGCCATTGATGCCAGCGAAACCGATCTACTAAATCCCGACGATCAGATGATAAGCCTGATCTCCCGTGCTGGTATTACAACTACATGATCTGCACTACCAAGGGTTGTGATAAGCCACATGTGTGTTATCTCTGCTTATCTCTGGATCACCGTGCTGATAAGTGTAACAATGTAAAACAAGCTCAGCTGAAATCTGGCTGATTCGGTGAGACTCGGCAATCCTCAGGTGAATTTCCGGGGAGTCAAATTCCTGCAAACTTTCCCGATCATTCCAATGACAATTCTGACGGAAGATTATTGAATGACAATTCTTGCCTTATCACTGATGTTGAGAATTTGGTCAGTCTGGGTTCAGGGTCATGAGAAGGTGTTATGGCGGCTGGTGGTTGGAATCTGAATTCTCGCTCTGAATCATTAACCCCAGGCGCATATGCCCACGAGACTCATTATACTGCAGCTGGTAACTCCGTTAACCAACCTGGAGCAAGTATTGGTGGTGCTGACACTGTGCCAATTCAAAATTATGGTCTGGAAACTGATGAATTCACCGCTACCACTCAGACACATATTGTTTCAGCTGAAGATGATACCGGTACTATAGTGGTTGGTGTTTCGAACAGCTGTCCTATTAATGGTCCTACAGCGATGTACTATGTTTTTCAAACCGACATCCATGATCCCATTGTTGTGTAAAATGATTGCTTATTGGGTACATGTAACTGTAGTCATTATGTTGGACCTGTCCTACCACAACTAAAACCCTGTTGTTTTGCAGTGGAATTTGTACTTTATGGTGACCATATGTGTGCTGCAGATGATTATGTACTTAGAGGTGTTTATGAGGGTTTCCACATTTTAGATGACGTTCCAGTTCCAGGATATGACTGCCATAATTATGACAGTATCCTTGAAGGGGAATTCTAAGACGAAATGTGTCATACCATTGCAAGTGAAACAGTCAGTGGTAAAATCACGGTGGCAGACCATTACACTTGCATTCATAGTTTAGGTGCAGTTCCCAAAAAAGATGGCAAACTCAGACCTATCACTGATTGTCATAGGCCCATAGGCAAATCTATAAATAACTACATGGGTGACACTTGTAGCAAGTTCTCATACAAAAGCATTGATTTTGTCACTGGTCTCATAGAGCCAAACATTTACATGTGTACTGTAGATTTGGCCACAGCCTATAGAAGTATAACCATTTATGCTGGAGACTGCCCATATCAATGTTTCAGGTGGGACTCAGGTGATGGCCCTATTGTTTATGAAGACCACTGTCTTGGATTTGGGTTGAAATGTGCCCCTTTTGTTTCAGCCAAGTGGGTGATTTTGTAGTATGAGCTATGTAGAGAAGGGGTATCACTGTTTCCAATTATATTATCATGAATTCAGACTATGAGATGTGCATTACTGATCAGCATGAATTTCTGGTGTACTTGAGGAATCTAGGATTTCATATAAAATGGTCGCAGGTGACATCCCCATCCCAGCAAGTAGTGTGCTTAGGGTTGTTGTTGGACAGTACCACCATGGATCAGAGGCGTAGGAAGCAAATCTTCATTGGGGGGGCCCAGCCAGGGCCCCATCGTGACCACCTTGAGTTGTCGATGACGTCTATATATATACATATATAGAATTTGTATAGAAAAGTAATTTTTGTTGAATCTTGGATATGACTTAGGCTCACACCCCTACTTTCTCTATCCCATCACCATATAAATCTTATTTGAGTTTGAGTTCTTGGCCAATATTGGGGGGGGGGCCCAGACATATTCAGGCCCCACCTCCTTCATGATTGGGGGGCCTAGGCCCCCCTGGCCCCCCCTTTTCCTACGCCCCTGTGGATGTAAGTCTACCTGCAGAAAAACTTGAGTGCCTACATGAACAAATACGCATTTTCAGTCACAAAGTCAAAGCTACAAACTGGAACTCCAGAAGCTTGCTGGTATACTAGCCCATTGTTCCACAGTGGTGAAGGGTGGGCGTACTTTCTCTCGAAGAGTGATTAATTTGTGCAATTCTCTCAATGAGCAACACCACAAAACAAGACTGACAGGACCTAGCTTAGTGGAAAGTGTTTGCAAGCTTATTTAATGGCAAAGCTAAAATTCTCAGGCCTGATAATCCTTCTGTAACAATTTATTGTGATGCATCATCGTTACGGCGCTTATTGTGAAGGAGACTGGCTTTACGGGGTCTGGAATCTGAAACATGCATGACAAGTTCCTTACTACCCTCACCACTTCTTACCTCCTCCAACTCATGATAATCTAAGTGACATTAACCTCAAGGAATTGTGGGCCTTGTTAATGGCCTTATCCAGATGGGGTCCCATGTACAAGGACAATGCTATTCTCATGATAACTGACAACACTCAGGTGTTTCATGCCATATGCAGTGGTAGGAGCAAAAACAATGTGTGTATGGATCTGCTACATGAAATCTTCTGACTATGTTTTCTGAATAATGTTGTGATTGTCTGCAGACACATAACGTCTAAACAAAACATTGTTGCTGACTATATATCAAGACTTGCATATCCAGGAGTATCATGCCTCATCCCACCTTGTTTTCTTTGCTGTTACAGCCATAGCCAATCTCAGGAAGGATGCTAGATTGCTACAGGAGCAGGCCTTATCTGATAACACTATCAGAACCCCCAAGTCCCAATGGAAGCACTACATCACCTACTGCACTGACTTTCACCTAGACCCTCTACCTTGCACAGAGATGTCAGTGAGCCTTTATGTTGCCTACACTTTGTTATCGTTCTATAGTTAATTATGTTTCTGCACTCATTTACTTGCAACTGCTAGATGTCCCCATTACCTCTAGCCATTTTCTGGTGCATAGAACTCTTCAATGGGGTTTTGGGCTGCGCATCAAAACAAGCTGCTCCTATTCTGCCGTCACATTTAGTTAGGATGTATTCATGTTTGAACATGGGAGACAGCTATCATCTATGCTCGTGGACAGCCGTGGTGTCTTTAAAGGGCTATTCCGCAAAGCCCATATCACGGCATCGTCTCAGTCAATTTGTGTTAATGACTTGATATTCTATGACTGGGGGATGTTACTTCGTCTTCCAAAGACTAAAACCATACAATATGGTGAATCTGTATTGGAAATTCCTTTCACCAAAATGAACAACTCAATTTTCTGTGCTACATATCATGTGAATAGATTGATGAGTGGCACTGGTGTTAGTGGGAATCAACCTTTGTTCCAGTACTACAAGGGGAAGAAACTGGTTCCTATGACCTACTCACAGTTTTCTTCAACTTTGACTGCCATGACAAAAACGTTACGGACAATATCTCGAGGCACAGTCTCCGGAGAGGGGGAGCAACATTTTTCTACTCCCTTGGTATCAGTCTCCTTGATATCAAACAAAGGGGGGACTGGAAGAGCCTTGCTGTATTGCTCTACCTATGTGAATTGACAAAAAGGTCCAAAAGGACAAGGTGGTTTCTAATTTTTTGAGATTTGTTTAATTGTTACTCCTTATTACTATCTGACTTTGGAGAGTTTGGGTGTCTTTTTGATGCCAGATTGTTACCTCAACATGTTTGATCCTTGTCATTCATTAATTCATATTTATGTCAAAGGGATAATTTATGGGTGTTTTAATGTGTGCACACATTATAATAGTATAAATGGATTCTTACATTGGTTGGTCTTGGGGGCACAGGTCCACACCAGATGGAGCCATGTTATTACCTGGGCTAGTTGTTGTAAATGTACACCAGGTGGAACCGTGTTGAACCCTACCTGCGAGGTCTGCGCCGACAGACCGGCCTCATTTCCCGCCCAGCTACCAGACCACACCAATAGTTTTTCTTTGTTGAATAAATTTAAGGGGTGTCTTTTTGACGTCAGATTGTTACCTCAACATTTTTGTTCCTTGTCATTCATTAATTCATACTTATGTCAAAGGGATAATTTATAACCAAATTAGACAGTTTCAGTGGATATTTAGGTACTAATGAATTTATGACTGTTTTTTCTATTTATAAATCTATAGAACCTTCTGAGTGCTAATGAATTTATGCAAATTAGGTACCTGGTGCACTAGTCTTATCTCATTAGCATTCTTAAGAACCTCAGGATATATTTCTAGGGATATCAGTATGTATTTTGGTAAAATGATTCAGTCTTATATGCATTTCATGAAATCCAAAGATATATGCAAATGAGGAAACTCACTTGTGAAAAATTCTTGGATTGAAGGCTTGACAATCCTATAAAGTGCATCCTAGCTGCTAATTAGGGACTCTTCCACCAATCAGATTTTTGTAGATTTTGGATATGTTATTCTATACACATTTCTGAATCAAATGGTACAAAAATGAATTCTGTTGCAATTTGTGGTGGGTTGGACCCATTTTCCTCATAGAATTACTGGACTATAATCAAAGTGGCATTCTCACCACAAGTCACTTATGTCATATAACGACTTTAGAGGGAATGGGCATTATCTATCTATCAATGGAGGGTGGGGTGATGGGTTTTCACGTGGACACGAGAAATTTTTCATGCCCTCCCCTTGATGACAGCCAATTTCTTTGTGCCCCCCCCCCACGCCGGATCTATGGTAGCACACAGGCTGTTTTGCTAATAAGAGGCTAATTTTTTATGCCCCCCCACCATCAAGAGGGGTCAAAAGTCTTTACACCCGCCTCAAACCCACGCCCCTGTTGATAAATAATGACCGCTCCCTAAGTTCTTAGGGAGTGATCATTTTTTAACAACAAGGGGGGGGGGCAGTGGATTTGAGGGGGGTCAGAATTTTGTCGACCCCTAGACCAGGGGGGGTTCAAAATAATTTCACCTGTTTTCAGCGAAAAAGCCTGAGTGTTCCTAGAGGTTAAAAGGGCGTGTTTGCACATGATTTTCGGCCCTTCTTTGGGGGTCATAAAAACTTTGACCCTGGAGAGGGGGGGAGAATTTTTTTTCGAGCGTCCACTGTTGTCAAGAATAGTATGGTATAGGATGGGTTACTCCATACAGTGATATAGTGAAGGCCAACCCCCCTCTACCCCCCCTATGAAACTAGGTGACCTTGTGTGTTCAGTATTGGGCTCTTTGTAGAATAAGGGGGTCTATGGAGCTATTATGACATTGTATCTTCATGAAAGGGATACCAAATGAAATGAATGGACCATCTAAGCCAAAAAATCCTGCTAAATCCAAAAATAATGGTCTTTGTTCTCGGAATTTGACCAAAAGTACCCAAAATTGAGATTTGATGAGGGAAATATTTTGAAAATGTACAAAAAGGATATTGAAAATAATTGGAAATCTTTAAATATAGAACATGTAAATCAGAGTTAATACCTCAATCCACATACCCAAATGTCTGCCTATCTCTCAGTCAGACAAGTTCTGTGTCTGTGCATTGCTGTGCCTATCCCACATACAGCATATCAATTGTGCCGCTATCACTCATCCTGCCTATCTCTTCAATCCAAAACATCTACAGCTAAATCTGCTTATCTCTTAAAAGGTGTAACTTATAATGCTTGCCCCTCACCTTACCTTATCTTATTTGTTCCTTCTTTCCTTTAGTCTACCTATCCTCAATCTGCCTGTCATTCATTTTACCTATCCCTCATGGTGAATATCCCTCAGACCCTCATGTTTAATCTGCACTGTGTGTGTGCTATATAAGCCTTTATTGGTTATCAGTACATTCCTTACCATGTCTACTATTTCAATTTTTCCTATTCCTCAAATTGCTAATTGTTCATACTACCTATCCCCCTGCTACCCATCCTTACCTATCCCTCAGCAGGATTTTCTGGTCTAGGTGGTTCCTTCTTCACCTTTAGTATCACCCTGATAAAGGAACACCACAACTCCATAAACCACCTAATCCTCTATAGAAATCAACAATGAAGACACAAGGGCACCTAGTTTCATGGAGGGGGGGGGGTAGAGGGGGTGGCCTGTCACACTCTCTCCATAGACTATGCTCTCAGTGACCCCTCCTATAGTATCTAAACTTCTTGCTGTTGTTAAAAATGATCACTCCCTTAGTGATTGAGAGCATCACTTTATAGCAGTATTAAAGATGGTATCAGACATTATAAAGGGATCGATACATAGCCCCCCCCCCGCCAGCCCTCTGTCCCAATGTGGATGTACAAAATGGAAGAAGATGTAAACGAACATAGATTGCCAGCCTTCTAACCACATCACACATTGCTTATGCTATACAAAACCAACAAGAGACAGTCACTGTGAATAGACGCGATGATTTAGATGACCTAAAACGGTGCAGGGTTTTAGAAATGATATATACGTTTGCACCATGGAAATAGGGTTTGGTGAAGCTTTTTTTTTTCAAAATGAAGAAGACCGCATGGAACTATTGGAAATCCCAACAGTTAGGAAGGTATTAAGTGTGCAATGTAGTCAAGCAGATGGTCGTCTCATGTATCTTAGTTGGACATCGGACCTGCCAAGGAGACTCCCCGGATGTTGTGGAGTTTTTAATGGCGGCTCTAAGTGAATGGTCCACATTCACCAAATGACAATGAAACCCACCATCACTGCCATTGACCTTGGTTATTAGGTCAAGCCTCTTGGTGGTTACCAGGTAACCAATGGCACCAATTCCAGATGTTGATGGGATATTGTGATAGTAATGAATACTGAATGGAAGTGGACTAAGTATTATTACTCATCATGTCAGTGCACCCATCAATAACAAGGCTCTGCCGCCCCTGTCCTCCACCACATACACACACCACCATCGTTGCATGTTATTGTTGGATATCAGTCACAAGTCATGACATATCCATTAACTACTTATTTTATTACATGATTAATCAAAAGCTATTCAATAGAAAATCAATAAATATAATTTGAAAACAAAAATCGTTCCCCTTCCCTGGGACTCAAAGCCTGCCATAGTGTCTGTACACACAGTGAAAAAAAACTTTCACCAGGACCAGGACTCGTCCCACCTACCTGTAGAAGCTAAGCGCAATGCGCTACCCACTAGACCATCGGTACACAAACTTCGGCGCCCGGCAGCCGTTGGTTTGGTCTGAACATGTCCCGCAGTCATCGCCGTTATGGGAGCAGCAGACCACTAGACCATTGGTACACACACCTCGGTGCCCGGCAGCAGTACCGTATATCCTTGTGTTAAGGCCTGGTCAATTTGCCACTTAGTAAGGAGCTTTAGGTAGTAGACAGTACTAATACAAGCCTGGGTGTATAAACGGGGAAATATGGTATGTAGCTATGGGACAGGCAGCTCTGACCACTGTGGTGTAATCCTAACTTAATTCTACTGCTGCTATTCCCATCAGTTCCTTTGGCACACTGCATAGGGAGTTGGATTGGGGATCAGGAGACTGCAGGATCGACCCCTACCCTGGCAATGGAAATTTCGTAGGTTTTAACATGTAACATGTGACATGTAAGGTGTGCATGTTATCCATGGATAACCGCACACCTTACAAAAGTCATGATGCATGCATCATGCCATGCAATATCCACAGGTATGTGCATGGGAATATCCAGGAAAAGCACTCAGAATCACATAAATCGTGTACTAATAACCTATAATTGTATGAGAGATCTTGAATATCCTTCTGGAAATTGAACTGATTATGTAGAATCTACAACCTAACACCCTTGCATAGAGAGCTCTCTAAAACAATGGCAGATTAGTCATGATGTTCACATCAGCGACTTCAGGATGAGAATCAAAACAAGTAAATACATTATCAGCTCTTAGGCAGCAAATACTAGAACTATAAGCAGTTTTCATGGAAACTCACCAGAGCTCATAGTTAAAGCAGCAGTAGCAGTGGGCGTTTCCATGGTGATGCTTCTGTTTAACCCTCAGCTTCACCTTCACACAGTATGCCTCATACAGGACATGACTATAGGACACACCCCAGGGCCTCTCCTGGCAAGGCTGACATTCAGAGGTGCTGAACTGATACCTCCACTTTCACGGGATTGGGCTGCAGGGGTGTGTTGCAGTATATTAGTGTCGTCAACGATCATAGATTGTTCTTAGCGACATTTCAATGGAGTCTCTTTAGATCATGGTGGTGGGAAGAATCGTTCTCATTTTAGTCTGAGCCTCTTCCAATCAACCTCGGCCAGGGGCTCTTACCAAGGAGGGTAGATCCTTGTACTTAATGCTGTTTCAATAATGGGACGGCATTGGGATGGGTTAGCGAGCCTGCACTGCAAAAATGGTGTTTAGATTTTAAAACCTAAACATATAGGTCAGTTAGGTGTCTCATTGACTACACATTTAGGAACATGTATTCTAACATGTATTCTAACTACATAAATGTTTATGCTAAACATGTTTAGAGTTGAAACAGTTCAATAATAGGTGTTTAGACTTAAACATCAATATGTTTAGATACCTATATGTTGAATCCACACCAGGTAGCAGCACTACCTTTAAATGGACTATCTGCACACAGCTATAATCAATTGTTGTGACAAATGTCCCCAAATCCCATGTTTATCATGGTTTCATTTCATAGAATGTCATGTGAATAGAGGGGGCAATAGAAAATTGACTAGATTCACCTTAGCATAAAATAATTAGCATAAAATAATCAATAAGCTCCATGACTGACAACTAGTTGATGTTATTCTGGAATAGATGCCCTTCCTGCCAAGCTGTTGTACTTTCTCAAGTCTCTCATTCTGATGCAGTGGCTAATGCATGTACATGTATATAGCTGTAGCTGACATCTTTGGAGACTTTGACAAGTAAATACCTGCTGATGTCCCCCCCCCCAGTAAATGAGAAAACAAACAAAATATCTCTTTTTTTTTAATGCATACATGTATGCAAACCTTAACTCTCCATCAAATCATTTAAACATCTAAACACAAAAATTCATAAACACCTAAACACAAACATTCAGAGATATCTAAACACAAAGTTTTAACCTTAACACCTACATTTCTAAACACCTGAGCACATTGTTTGGCTAAACATGTTTAGGAAATTAATGTGATTACAAAAACGTTGCAAGAATATGTTTAGCATTGTGTTTAGGATCTAAACACCATTTTTGCAGTGTGGATTCCAGCAAAGCCCCTACCCCAACCTGCTTTGGTACTCGCCGAGTGTATCGGGCTGTGATAGAGAGATGTGGGCAGTATTTACAAGCTAGATAGATCCATATCAAAGAGCTACATGGGCTCTCATCAAAGTGATATCATTATCCTTAGGTGCCATAATCTCATAATTTCATAAAATTCTAGGGCCGACAATAATAATTCTTGGTCTCTTATATCATGTTTCTAGTGAAACATATTGATTCAGATATGTAGAATATAATCAAGTCTCCTTATTGATCATAATTCCGTTATACAAATTTGTCTATCAGCTTTTTATTAAGCATTAGTATTTATGGGGGATTAATCACCTCCAACCTTTGCAATGATAATCATTCATCGATTGTACATAATTTAACCTGTTACTTTTGTAAATACACTCCAATCTAGTTATTAAGCTTTATATACATATTGTATGCCTCATCTTCACCTATATACATCGTATCATTATATTCATTAGAATGTGCTGAACAAATGAAACTGTTGTATGACTAAAAGGAATCACCATATTGTCAGATTTCATCACTCATTTTAATTTGTGACTTGACAATAAAAACCTTCAACCCTTTAAAAAAAAAGAACCTAAACCAGCCCATATATAATTACTACAGTGAGGTTTAATGAAGAGTTCAACAGGTGATTACTGTGACTTGACTCCCAGGTCATACAAACGGTAGGAGGTTTTATATTTCTTCATTACAAGACACTATAGAAATTACATTAGAGAGGCAGGAAACCGGTATTGTACAAGTTCGTCTATATTTTCCAACACATAGATCTGTGTGACCAACGACAGTGTAACAGACCCCAGACTCTCAGAGGTAGGAGGAAGTGGATTGGAAGGGGGCAAGGTGATGGCTGCTCTGACTGCTACTCTGACTCCTATTTCAGTCAGGCTGGTACTGTCTTGATACCTCAGCTGTCTAGAGACGTCTGGGACACCCCCCCCCCTCCCAGAGGGTGGGTGTGTGACAAGATCAGCTCCTGCTGGTGCACTACCAGCTGCCGCTCTATAGGAGTCTAGACGCATACCCATTGCATTTTGCTGGTTCTTCTGGAAGTGACAAAACACACTAATAAGACATACTAGGATGGGTACCTTGACCCTGGATAACAATCACTTCCAGGGACAAGCTGATTCCATCTTATCAGCTCTTATCAGTGCACGTCGCAAGAAACCAGCTCCAGTCCTACTTATAGACCCAATAGGCCTTCGTATGGACGCTAAGTGGGTCCACCATTTTGAATTTCACTGGTTGAGGTAAAATCCACTGATTACTTTGTCCCTTGGTAACACTCAATTTCAGGGACTAGCTGGGCTCTGTCTTATCAGCTGTTATCAATACTTGTCACAAGAATTCACACTTATAGCCTATAAATTACCCTACTACCCACCCATACATTGGACTCCCCAGTAATACATTAATGTACCGAATACTGTTCTGTTGTTATCTGCACTACCCAGCAGTGTATGGTTAGCGGAGGGGCAGTGTAACGTAATACAAAATTCAACAATATGTTTCTTTCTGAATTTGTGGTTACCCGAACCTTTTATATCCAGTTAACTCAGGGAACCAGAGTGTAACTTATGCGCTGTCAGTAAACTGGTTCCTTCCCTCTTATCGTCCTCAGCCCCTGCATGGGCAGGACCCCTGGGCGGGTCTGAACAGGGGGGTGGACCAGACGATAGGGAGGCACTGACAGAAAAAGACGTGAACGGCTGGTAGATAATGAGTCTGAGAGGCAGACATCCCCTCCACTTTCTGCACCATTATCCATGTAAAATAGCTACTCCCGTCTCCAGTATATTGCACCTTATGTGTCACGGAATGCTACAGTAGGAGGGAAGTCAGCGCTTTTGTCGTCTGTCTTGTCTCATAATCTGACATACAGCGCGGGAAATAGCTCAGATTAACTAACCAGAAAGGTCCTATTTGGCCCCTGATCACTTTAGACATGAACGAGAACTTAGGGAGTGGTCATTATTTATCAACGGGGGGGGGGGGGGGGGTGGTGGGTTTTCACATGGACGCGCGAAAATTTTTTACGCCCCCCCTCGACGGCAGTCAAAATTTTTTACGCCCCCACCCGCACCGCAGGCGCGGAGAGTTTTCGCACCCCTCTTTGATCTATAGTAGCGTGCGGGCTTTTTGGCTAAAAAGAGGGTGAATTTTTTTAGCCCCCCTCAAGAGGGGTCAAAATTTTTTTAGCCCCCCCCTCGGGAGGGGTCTGAAAATTTTACCCCCCCCTCAAACCCACCACCCCCCCCCCCCCGTTGATAAATAATGACCACTCCCTTTGTGTTCACCATAAACTATGGCTCTGAATGATGATTTCATTCTTTAACCTCGGTGGCATAGACATTTTAATTGGTGACTCATGTATTGTGGGAAGTAGGCAAAAGGAGACGTGCGGGGACACATCCCGAGACACGTCCTTAAATTAGATATCATGTGCAACGAGGGGCAAGGCCAAAAGGATTATACAACGGAGTTGTAAGGCCAATGGTCTCTATTGTTTTTGGTACCTGTATATCATGTGTTACATCTACAGGTGCTTCTGGGGCGAATAGTCTGTGGTTACTGTTTGTAACACCTCGTAATTTTTATCTAATCAAAGCAGAAGGGCCACTCGGTTCTGCTTGGTCAGCTAACTCTTGGCAGACTGCATATTGCATTAATGTCATCATGATGCATGAATGCAATCATTGCAAGTGACTCTATGATGCTGTATTCATGCACCATTTTTACATGACAAAATGCACTCGGTACACCCCTGCAATAAAGAGTTACTCGCGAAGGCTTCACGTATGCATCATAATGACATATAGATTAAGTACAATAAAGAAAGCTGCTGCCTGTAAAGTGTTAGGGGTCCAATCAAGAATGGACTCACTGACTGCAACAATACATGCACCGTCTTACTCTTTTCATAGAACCAGGGCGTTCTCACCTCCTCAACCCTGTTTTCTTTGTATCAACCAATCCTAGAGGTGTTTGTGGTCAATGACTCGTCCAGCCACAACACACGCCCAGAAGGACCTATGAATGTAATACACAATACATGTATCAATCAATGGTAGCAGTGTGTGTATGTGTGAAAAAAATAATACACTACAGGTGCTGTCAGGGAGATCTGATTATGTATGTAATTAACTGGTCTTCTGTTTGTTTGAGGGGGGGGGGGGGCTCTTGTCACCAGTGTCATAAACATTCATGAAGAGCCATTACAGACTTTCCATCATAGGTGAGGGTCATTTAATAGATATGTGAATGTGACGCCCATGGGGTATTCCCAAATATAACACTGTGTTTTCTATACCCTAAGCACTGATGACTGATCTGACACCACAAAAGGCTAGGGAAATACAGACTCTAGGCTATAGGCTCTTCCAACTGGAAATAATACACCCCCTGTTCCTACTCTAAGCCAGGGTTTACTTGAATACGAGATCTGGTGATTTTTGAGATCAGACCCATACCCTCCGTAGTAAAAGCCAATAGGTCCAAGGACCTATAACTGGAAGCTGCTCTATCTAAGGTTTAGCATAGGAAATGACCATTTGCACTAAAGAGTTTTAGTTACGTAGAAGAGAAACGTACAGAAACGATACCATTTATCTCACAGGCTCGATGGACTAAACCTGTGAGGGGAGACAGTGTGAGGTAGTTCCTAAAGGTATGCCACATGGTGGTCAGCAATTTATTATTTATTGTTGTTGTGTGGGGGTTGGTCTATGTTGTAAGGAACATATTTGCTGCATTCATGCTGATTAAAGTTGAACCAAAGTAATTAGTGTCTTTTAGGTTCAAATACACTTTCTATGATTTAACTGTAATTGATTCAAGTATTGATGCATTTTTCCTCTCACTTGATAAAAATGTAATATGGGAGCCATTGCAGTTGTAATTCAGGTGTTCCAACAAGTCAGAACAGCCTTACATTACTGCTTAGTGTAGGGCCTATAAGCCTGCTGCCCTACTAATAGGGCACACATACTTGAAATCAACAGCTATTAATAATAGTACTAGTCAATCTCCCCTTAGCTGCCTACTGCATGAGGGTAGGTATGTAAATTAGCCATGTGCTTTCAGAACCGCACAATGTTGACACAGAGATGAAGGGAGACTAACAGGGGTGTTCAGTAGACTATGCAAGAGGCACACAATTGATATACCTAAACTACTGCAGGGGGGCACCTGGATGTGTGCCTACTGAACACTCCTGTAGTGCCGAGATGACCGTGCCTCAGGAGTGTCACCCCTTCTCTATAATTAGAACACCTATACTCTAACTCTCGGACCACAGGCTTCCATATGCCCTGTGATTTATCTAGTTATATAATGTAAGAAATACGACAAGATGCTTTCAAAGTAAGTCATATTTATATGTATCACTGCCATATTTATGTGATTAACACTTGCACTTTCCTTTGCTCAGTGCGGTCATGTAGATGTAAGTAGTACAGAGAGAGGCCGTTTTCTCAGTGCACCTTGCAGTAAGTAGTACAGAGAGGGGCCGTTTTCTCAGTTCGACTTGCAGTAAGAAGTACAGAGAGGGGCCGTTTTCTCAGTGCACCTTGCAGTAAGAAGTACAGAGAGGGGCCGTTTTCTCAGTGCACCTTGCAGTAAGTAGTACAGAGAGAGGCCGTTTTCTCAGTGCACCTTGCAGTAAGAAGTACAGAGAGGGGCCCTTTTCTCAGTGCACCTTGCAGTAAGAAGTACAGAGAGGGGCCGTTTTCTCAGTGCACCTTGCAGTAAGAAGTACAGAGAGGGGCCGTTTTCTCAGTGCACCTTTCAGTAAGTAGTACAGAGAGGGGTCGTTTTCTCAGTGCACCTTGCAGTAAGTAGTACAGAGAGAGGCCGTTTTCTCAGTGCACCTTGCAGTAAGTAGTACAGAGAGAGGCCGTTTTCTCAGTGCACCTTGCAGTAAGTAGTACAGAGAGGGGCCGTTTTCTCAGTGCACCTTGCAGTAAGAAGTACAGAGAGGGGCCGTTTTCTCAGTGCACCTTTCAGTAAGTAGTACAGAGAGGGGCCGTTTTCTCAGTGCACATTACAGTAAGTAGTACAGAGAGGGGCCGTTTTCTCAGTGCACCTTGCAGTAAGAAGTACAGAGAGGGGCCGTTTTCTCAGTGCACATTACAGTAAGTAGTACTTTAAGCACAAGGTGCACCTTTTTGCGGGTAAGAATTAAGCTGAACCCATTTAAAATACAATGGAGGAAGTTTGAGGCTAAGTCTTCTGGTTCCCCATACCTGAACCCGTTCTGCCCATTGAGAAGATTTCATTATTATTCATCATTTCGGTATGAAATAACTACAGTGTTTGGAATAGATGCATTACCTTTACTTAACTAGTGTAAGAAGGGTAATTTATATATGTCATACTATGCAAGTAGCAAAAAGAAGGTAGTACAAAGAGGGAATATCATGTATATGTTTTGTGGAATAGAGGATGACGGGTCTGTAAATATTATGGATGGAAGGCGTTGAGGTAAAATGTACACGAAAAGCTGCATATCAAGTGAAGGTAAGTGATGCTTGGGGGAATTCTAAAATATTGCCTCTTCATATGTAGTTAAACAAGGGAATGATGATAATATTGCTGAGCAAGAGGATGATGAATTTAAATTGAGTGCAATAGATCGCCATTAGTGTCCGTTAAAACACGTTAGTGTCAGCACAAAGCGAATGACTGAAATCAAATTACTGCCCACGCGGCGTCAGTTATAGATGAGAAAGTGATTTGTCCATGATTTCTTGGAGAAAGCCTCATATTTACTGCCTGTCTCCGCATCGATATTATCATAATGACAGACAATTTTTCTTGCACTAAGAGGTACAAAGTCCCAAAAGGTCTTATATCAACAAATAATGTCTCTGATATCTGGATGTATTTTTTCAATAGATAGAACGGAATCTCCCCAATCTGGTCCGATGAGTCGCAAGTTGCAGCCAGCAGCGTCTGATACAAACAGATGATCACTAATGAATCACCCCGCCAGGGGGCAGCATAGAATGTTCTCAGTTTATTCTATCGACGGGCCAATATCACTCGTTCATTTGTCTACTGCTGTAGGACATTTAAAGCATCTGAGAAGCAACCAGTGTCTACACTGTTTCCCTGACACATTGGATGCCTCCGAACGTCTTTTATATTTTCTATTAATGCATTTTTGATTTGAATAAAGGGAATGTGATATGAGGTAGCTAGGGGGTCCTCCATTTTTTTACCTGGAGTGATTCAGCAACAATTCGATCTGAAGGTAAGGATTTGTACAATAGCCCTGCAATCGGTCACTTACATATAGTCTACGTTATCTCATAGAGCATAGTATGCTTATTTTTCTAGGATCAGTGGTCGACCAACAGAGAGAGTTTGTTGTTATTTTCATTATAGATGCGCCTACGATCCCGGACGTACGATCAGCTTAATTTGAACCACAGAGAACGCTGGGTAGAGCGTAAATTTCTCCTCGTAGGCCTATAGTTTAATAATCCGCGGTATTAGCCAAATGTGACAGGGGAAAAAAGGCCCGAGAGAGAGAGAGAGAGAGAGAGAGAGAGAGAGAGAGAGAGAGAGAGAGGGAGAGAGAGAGAGAGCCCGGGCGAGATATAAATGCACAACTAGAAATGGCTGTTCTTTTTTGCCCGCACACATCAAACAACATAGTCAGCAGCTCAATATATGCACCACCCAGGTCTGTATACACAGACAGGGCCCTCAAAGGCGGAACTAGGCAGATCAGGTTCTTTGAGCATACGCCCAAAACGACTTCCTGTGCCCTACGAGGGATGGGTTGGACGCCGAGGTGTTTACCTACCGACTCCATCGACGGAGTTGTCTCATAGAATGTGAGGCCAATGAATGTTTTCTTCCTTCTTTTTTTGCTTCTAGTCGACAGTATAAGGAGAGGTCTTATGGATGAATGGGATGCAGACTGGTTTTATTGATTTAGGATTTTTAAGTAAGAGTGACTTAATTGCCCTTAAAACAGGAATTCCTATCATAACCTTTATTGATGTCATGTTTCACACCTATTAAAATATATATGAGAATCCATCCCGTCGATATGGCCTGTGTACAAGAATATATACCTTAAAACAAATGCGTAGTATGTGCTGACGGCTACTTTAGGTGAGGCAAAGGCGACATACTTACACTCAACTATCTGGACTACGTTAAACGGGCGGACCTGCCTGCAATGTGAAAAACAGACATAGTAAGTCATATGAATATTCACGGAATCGTTCATTACCGGTACACTCAAATTAGAGTAATAATAGATGAAAAGAGCAGAGATGAAGGAAATATACAATCAATACCGTCCGCACACCTAACAGTATATTATTTTTGGCACAAAAGAGCGAATGCAAATGCTGGAAATCTTGCACATTTTACATTTTGTAAGTGTTAAGGACCCTCAAAGTGTGATGACCTTGCAGATGCACATCAAACATTTTCCCAATTTTCAGTAATCTCTAATGGCAACATTGATGTTTCATTAGTCTGGGGACATGACCTTTATGTGCCATTAGTGAGAAAACTTCACACATTAGCCATAAAAAAATGACAATTTCTGACCTACCATAAAACCACACATATAAATCGATTGCCCAATACTTGAAGCGTACGATTCGACTTAAATATGATAATTAGAGGAATTCAGTACCAAATATTCCAATGATCAAGGGGAATTTTCTAGGTTCCCAACATTCCATTGGTTAAAACCGCACACAACCTGGGGCAGAATCGACTTATACTGAAAAAGAAATACCAACAGGTTTCTACTAATATACACGGGGTTTTACGGTAAAAGACTTGAAAGCATGGGACACGTGGTAGAAAACTGATAAGCGACACATTAAACCCCAATAAGCCGCTAAAGAACTAGTTCTACATGCACCTGCCCCCGAGTGAGAGTTGTGTCAAACACCTTTGAAATGCTGTATAAGTGACACAGCTCGTGTCATTACCCACTGACAGGCGTCACACAGACTCCTTTACCAGGTTCAGGACTAACCTGTTTCTTAGTACACCCTAAGATTGAATGATAGTCCCTGGATCATGGTGTGTACTAAGAACTCAGTACCCTTGTTGATCTTCAAATTTCTCTTACTTTCTTATCAAAGTACATAATTTTGATGTCACCATAGGTAGCAAAGGTCTATTTTTTACATATACACCTTTTTACAGAACTAAAATTGGAATATTTTCTGAGAAATGGTTATATTTTCAATCTTCCCCTCAGTCTTGCTATACTAAAATTGATTGGCAAATTTTTTGTTTAATTGGCTGATAAATATGAACCCACAAGATTAAAGAATAGACAAATGCCTACAAACTGACGTTTTCATCCTTTTCTGCCTAAAACTTACCAATTTTTCGCCAGTCGTATGGACAGATGAGTATAAGGTGGTAGGAGAGCAAAATCCAGACCTTTACAGTACACAGGAGGAAGGGGGACTGGCTATGGCTAGTGGGTAGACAGGTTTCAGGAGCATTGTACAGTGTTTCGTGTTTTGTTGCCTTCCTGTGTTTTTTTTAAAAAAAAAAAAAGATATATAGGGGTTAACAGAATTGTCCCTTGGATGCAGCCATAGCTTTATCTGGTCCTGGCAAGACATGAGGAGATAAGCAGAAATGGATGTCCATGAAAAGGGGCAGTTGGCAACCTTTTCTGCTTGCCTGTTTCACACCTGGACCCATTGGGTTGACAGTCACTACATGGTGATAGCAGCTCTCTTCGTGCTGTCCGGTGTTTTCATGTTTCACCGCCTTTCCGTGTTTAATACTGTAACACGAGAAATAAAGCAATCAGTTTCAGCTACTTAGTATGCTTAGGCTATCACCACACCCTAACAGATGGTCAGAAATCTCCCTCATAGAGTCCAATGTGTTATGTGTATAGTGTCCAATGCATTAAGTGTATAGCTAATTTCATCGCCAGAATGTACCCATAGACCTAATGGTTAAGGGACTGGTAGTCAGTATAGCACCCAAAAACATGACTCACTGTAAAGGACAATATGTTGTCTGATAGATGAGATTTGAAACTATCCTTTGGCTTTTGAAAAATGTATAAACTAACAAGATATCAGTGAATGATTACACCTTAAAGCTGGTGATTACAATTTTGTGGAGTTGACTGAAAACCCGGCTACGATGACCCAGGGGGACCCTGGGCCAATAACTTTTATTCTTATAATTAGGTATAAGAAAGGATTTAGTCTATGTATGCATGGATCTTTTATGCTGGTGATGAAACAACAAATAGGAACAAATGTGGTCATCTGAGATGAATAGTCTAAAACACCCTCATGGTATCCTAAGTTACGAGATGTTCTAGGTTCTACAAGGATGAGATCCTTTAGTATATAAGGTCCAGCTTCAATGAACCCAAAGTGTTAAGTGCTCCAGAAAAGGCTGAGGAGATGTAGGGCAAGGTAGGTGTGAGATTGTGCACCGAGAGGTGGTATAAGTCTCTGTGAGCCTGGGGGGACTTAGTCTGCTGCATTAACCTACACAGGGCACCCTGGGAACCCACCAGGTGCCGCTGGTGTGGTCGTGGTTGTGGTGGTTCAAGGGCAACGTGGTGAAATCTAGTGATGTTCTATAGACCCTAAACCCATAGTCCACTTGGCCTCTATCGGCCGAATGGGCCATAATTATCCCATATAAAATCTAGCGAAAGAGGCCTAGTGGACTATGGGCTGAAGGGAGAGCAAGGGAGAAGAGTAATAGCAATTCTCTTTGCTGTCCGCGGAAGCAGAATTCTCATTTTCCTTGTCATGGTTCCAGTGCCAGGAACACCAGTATTAGGGAGTGGTCATTATTTATCAACAGGGGGGGGTGGTGGGTTTTCGCGCAGATGCGCGGAAATTTTTTACGCCCCCCCTCGACGGGAGTCAAAATTTTTGCGCCCCCCCCTCCGCGCCAGAGGCGCAGAGAGTTTTCGCTCCCCTCTTTGATCCATAGTAGCGCGCGGGCTTTTTTTGCTAAAAAGAGGGTGAATTTTTTTAGCCCCCCCTCAAGAGGGGTCAAATTTTTTTTAGCCCCCCCCTCGGGAGGGGTCTGAAAATTTTACGCCCCCCCTCAAACCCACCACCCCCCCTGTTGATAAATAATGACCACTCCCTTAGAAGACCAGTGCATGATACTGCACCGGGTATGGTATTCAGGTTGTCATCATTCCTGCGGAGGCCTGACTATGCCATTATTACAGGTGTCATTATAATTTGTTTACCCAATGACGCCAAGCCCCCAATAAGCCTGTGTCAGGTTATCCAAACACATCAAGCAAAACAGGGCCCATCCGAGAAATCTCAGGGGGAGATTTGGGGGGAAAGATCTTCATCTTGTGCCATGGCTGGTCTGAGACAATCTAGTTGTTGGTGCGCTGATGCCATGATGGTATTGTTATCAGTAGTTGATGCAAATTGAGGCCTAGGTAAAAAAAAAGAATAAAAAGGATCATCCCACCCTAGATTCTCAGTCCATGTAACAGACCTTTCTTTCTTATCAAGATACATATTTTAGCCATGTAGAAATAGATACTCGGTTATTACCCATATACTATTACTCAGTTCTTATATACGTGAAGAGATCCGGAGGGACGAGGTCTATAACCTAAAGGGTTACATCTCCTGCAGCACCCATAGAGCTGCCTTCTGGCCTCCATAGATCCATGCTTTGTAGGTTCTGCCTGTCTCGCTGCTATTAGGGGCTCTGGTGAATCCTTGCTTCCCAGGGAGGCCATTGGCCAGAAGGCTATCTGTAGGTCTTGTGTTTTGCAAAGGCTTCCTAGCTTCTATTTTTCTGCTCTGTTTAGTATTTTGTCTTGGTAATGGCCTGACGAGAGCTAGGGATGTCTGCCTTATGGAGGGGATTTTGGAGCAGTCAGACAAATGGGATGTTACTTTAAACTTTCACACCATTAGAGCATTACCTGTACGCATTTAGGCTTTATGGATAGAGTTTACCAAAAAGATTCAACGAAAATTCTCATTTTTCAGGTTTCGTATACATAAAAAAAAAAGCCTTGATTTTATGTTGTGATTAATGGAAATTATTTGTTAGATACGTAGGATTTACAGTAGATCTTGCTTTATGTGTATGTAGATCTACTATCCATGATTTGTTCCCCTGAAGTTCAATGTGCATTTCTTTATGTTATACAAGTCCGACTATAATTATGTCTTATCATGTCCTACGATTCTTGTCAGATTATAGCTTTATGTTTTGACCCAATCTAAAAAGAGGTATTTTGTATTTTAAGTCGATCATTCGGGTATTACTTTCAAGCACCTTTCAAGTCCTTATGAGAATTGTACACAATCATTTTCAGTTCTTGCGTAATATATATATATATATATATATATATATATATATATATATATATATATATATATACCGTATATTCGGACGACCGTGCTATGTCATCAATAGCACAAAGTCCCCATCAATATGGGAATACCATAGACCAGGAAAGACCAAATCTCACAGACCATAGTTCAGTTCACTATCGTTGACTTGTACGGCCTGCAGTGTCCTATGAGACCGATTATTTGGTTGGTGCGAGCCAGACTGGGTAGGAACTTCATTTGGTTGGAAATGGGGTAAAAATAAAAACATGACTGGTGAGACAAAGCAGACATTTCCCGAGGGTCTGAAACTTCTCTCTCAACCCCTCAATCCTACCCAGACAAATAACAGCTCAATGATCCCGTGCCCGTCTACAGATCCTCTTACTCCAGCTTTCAGAACTCTTCCAATAGGATCACCAATAATTCTAGAATAAAAGACAAGACAAGAGGGGGTCTTGGCGTCATATCCAATATAAAAAGGGGCGTTTCGTTCATTTTCGATGAGGAGAAACAATTGAGTGGGTGCACGGACACATTTGACTCTGATTGTTTGCTCGAGTGGTTCAGTGGCGGAGAAAACTTGATTTCCCGCAAAAAAAAACAAAAAAACACGAGAGAACACTTTTAAAGGGGTATGCAGCCGACTTTCGGCTCAGATCTCCGCCCGCCAATCTCCTGAAAAGAGCGCACCAGCTCACCTTGATATTACCCTGCAACATATTGACCCCGTGTACATACATTACCATTAGGGTTTTTTATTAATTTAGATGTCATACAACCCACGATATTTATAAAAGATCAACGCTTATTGGAAAATTGAATTTATCCCGTTGTTTCTCTTTTTTCAAAAACATTTTTTGTATCGTTGGCACTACTCAACACTGGCGCTCCTTTGGGAAAAGAAATCCGCGCTCAAACTGGTCATCATGGTGCGTCCGTTATACCTTGGATAAATTCATCCAAAGTCGGACTCAGACACTGGGATCATTTTTATCATGCTAGACCCACTCACTTGTACTTTACTGCAAAATGATACTTAAGCTATATCATACTGTAATTCAAAATTAGAAAGCACAACTTGCATAACTCACACAGTACCTATTATATCACTATGACATATAGTATATGTCGTAGTAATCCATACCATGTGTACAGACAGCAGAGAGAAATACACCATGAGAGTCAAAACCACAATATTCATATATGGGGCATATCTCCCCTCCTCCTATAATCAATAACTCCCTGGGTGATGCATAAATCCACATTTATACTAACGACTGTATGGATGTATACGTGCCCTGCTGGTAGATGGACGACTTGAGTTTCCTGGTATTATGGTAGATAGACGGCCTGATTTTCCTGGTGTGGTGGCGGGTAAATGACCTGATTTCTGTTACCTACATCAGCATTGTTAGTGTGAGGCGGTGCTATTTGTCTGATGATCAGTGCTCCGCCACCACTGGTGAGTAGACTGTCACAGATGGATGCACAGTTAATGTAATGTACATGCTTGATGAGAAAACCTTTGTTCTGTTGTTGTCCTTTCTCTATCTTTGTCCCCCTTTTTATCTTTTATTCATTGACCCCCATGGTTGGTCCCTAATCTAAAACTACGCACTATCATAGATCAAGAACAAAACTTCCATCAGACCTTATTCAAGGTCTAGAGCAATTGGTGATTGCCTGCTGGTTCTATATCAACATTTGATTTCGCTAACTAGTCTTCAATCTGGTCGTAGTTGCTGGTGCTATCAAGATGGGAGCAAGCACATAAAACCAGGGAACACCAAAGATTCTCATATTACCATGAAGACCTATATGGTTACATAGAAGATAACATAAAATATTTAACGTGTGCAATGCACGACTGGCCCAGGTCGGCCACTACCTACCGTAGGGAAGTGTCGATATAGTGAAAGTGTGTCAAAGACTCAATGTTTAAGGCTATGGAGGATGCACCCATTATCGCTCGCATGTTTCATTAGCGAATAACTGCTCTCCTGGCGAGTTAAGCATTGCACAATACCAGCAGGTCTTGAATAAGGATCCATATTAACCATACAAATGCATGACACATTGCTGGATTATAACAAAATGGGGGAGAATTACAGTTTCGGTGGCACCGTGAGTCGATCGTCTCGCTGTCTGCCATTTTGAATTTTGATTTTCTCTGCACATGTGCGACCCCTCCTTGCCGGAAGTAGCATTTTCAACGGAGAAATAATATATTCTATCGATTTAACTTGAAATTAATGGCTTTTTGAATATAATCCATGCATGTTTGGCAATATCAATCAAATTCCGAACTCACCTTGCCAGAAATGCGATAGCCATAACAAAAATATGTCAGTCTGATTTACAAGGTTGGTCTATAAACGGTCTTAACCAGTCCTATACAAAAATTTACCAACTTTTCCTCAATCTATCGCGTTATATGGACGGTCTTCCACCCTTACCTGCTGAAAAACAGCGTCTTAATTGGACAATTCCGATAGGAACCCATGTGTTATGTCTATCGCGAAAATCTACCGCACAATGCAATCCTATGGAGCCTCATTTTCATGAGAAAAAAAGTCTAACATGTCAGGTTTTTTCTTCAGCTTTTTTTTCATAGCTAAAGAATTATTTTTACCAGGAATTGTGCATGTACAATGGAAGACTAGATCCTAAAGAACATGTTTCCATAATTTTTTGTTTAATTATCCCCCAATTTCGATGAGCAATTCCCATCTAAAATCTCAATTCCCGATCGTCAGTTTATGTCCAAAAAGGCGCCGCCAATAACCCAGGAGGACCTGGGCCAAAAAGTCCTTGGTGATATGGCAATCAAAAGATACACTTCAGAAATACATTTCATATAGCATGTCGTGCCTCCACTCGATATGCAGCAAAAGAAACCTCATACAAAGGACAGTAAATAAGGTGGAAAGACTAAGGCACATGAAGAAAGCATCAAGCGTAGACCTACGACATGCCCACCCAGCAATCATTGCCAAACAGCATTTCTTTTCTGCCTGATACACATCCACTCACACCACCACATCAAAAGGCACACACTCCAGGAGGGAAATCAAAGCAGTAGCTGGAGGCAGTCTATGGAGATGACTATACCCACAAACCACTACTTATAGATGTAAGTCTCCATATACTTCAGAAGAAGAGGTATCTTATTTCCATCCACCAATTCTGTATTGTGGATTATAAGCCATCTCATTTTTCAGGGAATAATCTACCATCTCATTTTTCAGGGAATAGGCTACTGACGCTATAAAAAAGAAAGAAAAAGAAAACAAAAAACAAACAAAATAGATCTAGATACTCTGACAACAATAATGTATAAGATGCATAAAAATAATATGCAAACGTTTTAATCCCCCCCCCCCAAGCTGACACCTCGCTGCTTGGCAATTAATTGTGAACTATGATTTTTGATAATCTGAATAATCCACACTTTTTATAATAGTGTGATCTCAGGATTCAGTGACGTTAAAGTCAAACCCCACAGTGTGAAAAACACAAAGAAAAGCCTATGAGATATCTCTCTTTTACAAAGGGGATAAGAAGTCATTGCACTTTACAGAAAGCTCTGGTAATCTAGATGTTAGGATGGTTTTATTCAATCACAACAAAATGTTAACCTCAATCCTTGCATTGCATTATCCCCTTCTTCAGCAAATCAATTGGAGAAGGTGTGCATATATATATATATATATATATATATATATATATATATATATATATATATATATATATATATATATATGTTATTAATGTCGGGGAAGCTGGTCCCAGTGCTAGGTTTGGCTTCAGACTGGTGTATCACGTGTGACAGGGGCGGTGGAAGGGGAGGGCGTTGGATTAGAGATATCAGGAGAGAAGCCTCGGATATAATGATGATAATGATTACACGGTGGCATCGGAAAGCAAGGGTTTCACAACGAGGAGATTGCATGTTGCCTGTCCACTTTGCATGTTGCATGCATGGCCACGATTCCGCAGTGTCTGTGTTGAGAGATGAACCGATATTCCCAACCTTAACTTGTACATTATAAAGTCTTCTAAGATTTCTACCTTATTTCTTCTATTTTCTTTGGTGGCAGGGGGCATTTACTACTGAAAGAAATTAATAAGATTTGCTAGGTTCATATTTTTAAGAAAGGTAATTCAAAGTACAAGTCTGCAATATTGTATTTGGATAGATAATACGGTCATGGTACTTATATTCTGTATTGTGCTTAGACCTATTTAATGCATTTCCTGTGAGGAGGACAGCCTCTGACCCCCAGGCGGTATTGGAATATACCGCCTGGGCCAGCCCTTTACTTTTGACAACCATGCCCCAACTGCTCCCACCCTGCTAACTACCTGTGCCATGCAGTAAAGGGCCTGGTCACAGCTGAGTGCACAATACTCCAAGAGCCAAATAAAAGTGACTGTCACTGTGCATCACCAAAGCAATTTATAATTATCATATTACTGTGATACCTATGTATGACTTTGCTATGATACCTGCAGGAAGTAGTAGTGACCCAGGAGTAGTGAATACTTTTGTTTACTGGTATTGTTATTCCATTGTGGACACGTGCAGCATGTCTTTCCTCTCACCTTTGCTGTGCCTGGCACCATAGTGGCTTCTAATGAGAGGTCATTTCACAAATTATATGTCAGCCATCGGGCCATAAAACATGAAAGAAAGTAAACTGCAAAGGTGTGACATGCATTTGCCACCATTATTTTTATATGAGGGTACATAGGTTAGGAGAAATTAGACATAACATTTGCACCTCCTGAAAAGGAGGTGGGTCTTGGGAGACACTTCTTTGCCACGTACACCACCATGTAGACCTTGGGGGTGCTTTGTAAGTCTACTACACGTCTACTGCACTGTACATAGTGTACCATTCTATATACATGTGAAACTTCATCTTGAAGAAGTTCATTACACTGAACACCCTAAAGCTGTAGATTTGGGTTGGTTATTTCATGCAATTGAGAATCAAATAAACCCAGAGCATTTACTTTAGGTTTACATAGATTAAAATCCCTCAGTCCTCCTCAAGTGAACTCAGAATAACAATATGTAACTACCTTACTAGGTGGCATGTATGTGCCACTAATGGATCAAATATTTTGATACCAGGCTTACAAGTGCAAGCTGAAAGTCTTCACCACTGAGGAGGGTCCTTAAGTTGATGATATATACCCAAATCTACAGCTTTAGGTAGTCAGTTTGAGGACCCAAGGTTACCATTGAGACATTTAAATGATCAGTATGTCTACCTGATTATAGATTGTTGACTGTAGCTCATCAGATTGACTACGATGAGTATACTCAACCTATAATAGGACTTTTCGATCAAGAAGATATACTATGTCAAAGTAAAGCACATTGACTGCTGGTTAAAATTGTAGATTGGTTAGGTCAGAGACCCAGAATTGAATCACTTTAGTGACATGGCATTTTATTTTGCACCTTTCTATTTTATCTGAATTGTAAAGTTTTCCCCCTTAATTGAATGGTGGCCTTTTACCATAGAATCAGTATATATTTCAACAGAATTTCCTCAAAAAGCTTTATATTTTTTGAGTAGTTGTTAAAAAAGAAAAATAGAAAGTTGTGCTAGGGATCCAAGCCTACAGGGTTTTCATTTTAGAGTCAAACATGATAATCATTATACTAGGAGAACTCTCAGATTAATTTAGGTGATATCATAGATGAAATTGTCATTTAATAGCACATGAGTAGGGTAAAGGAGAGATACCAAAATCGGACACCTTTGGGATTGAATTCCAGAATAAATATGAACATTCCACATATTCTATGATATGCATATATATTGATGTGTCCCTGTATTTAAAAAGTGAAGAATAGATGGACTAGATCATATGATATATTGCTTTACTAATTCTGATGATAGGAAATGTCTAGTGAATTGCACAACTGGTCTGTTTGATCAATATGTTATAGATCCATACCAATGTCCATTGGAAGTCCTTTTCCAGCCAAGCATACCCCCCCCCTCCCACTAAAAGTTTGTTGAAATAATGTGGATAATGTGGACAGTAATATCATTCATGCTGGCTTGAATTATATTGTACTATACTATATATCAGTGCTTTGTAGCTGTCATACAGGGATGGAATATTTCTTTATGGATGAGCTAATTTACTATCTGAATGTAGGCTCATTTCTAGCATGAGGTGTCTGACTATAGGTACAGTTTGATCCCCTGAGAGCAAAAAAATTACAGTTCAGTTACTCATATGTTGTTAGTCCAATCATAAAACTTACTTTGAGAATATAAATGTTAATAAGTTCCCCTTGATGTAATACACCTTATAAGTTAAGACATTTATAGGTACAATGATCAAATATGACCACCTCTTGCTCATCTGACAGAGGTGCCTCTACCCTATATGCAAGTTAAAATCCTTCACTATTCCAAATCCAATTGCAAAGGACTTTTATAATCACTTAACTATCACAAATTAAAGGATGAAAATAACTCTATTTGGCTCTGCCATTGTTAAATATTGGAGTATAAGTGAGAAAACCTCCTTGGAGTTATGGCAGATATGGCAGGTAACTGCCATAACTTCCACCTCTGCGGAGGTTCTCTATCACATATAACCTCCCTCTACAGAGGCACTGTGCATGGGAGCTGTTTATTGCTAAGGGGGTGCACAAGAGATCACACACCCTCACTTGGCTCTTGGCCTACCTCCACTGAAAATGGGTGCCCTAGATTGCCCATTTTAAATCGGTCACTACTCACAAGTAAAAGTCGGTCCAGGCCTGTAAATGGAGCCAGGTATGAGCGGAAGTAGGGCCTGGATAATCGAGGCTGTGAGGAGGAAGAACAGTCATAAAACCCATTACTCCTTCTCTGTCAATTCACCTTGGGGAAGCTTACAGATGGCGGCCACTTTCTTTCTTATTGTTTTCCTGCACCCATTCCTCAATCCCCGACGCTATTTAAGGTGGTGGGTATTTGCCTCCCAGCTCAGGCCCCATTCTCCCAGCCTAATCTCAAGTGATCAGTCATGTTTCAGGGACTGTGTGTGTTTGACGTGGGTAGACCCAATACAAACAGGCTGCCCAGACTACACGCGACAAAACACACCCAATAAAACTAATAGTTTTGTTCACTTTTTAAAAATTCATGCCGGTTACTGTGGGATAGGAGAAGGGGGAGGGCGGGGACTGGGTGCTGTAATTGCAGAGGAGTGGGACCTGGACTAAAGGAAGAATGGTGAATATATGTGGATCAACACGGTAAAAGGTATACCCACGCAACCCCTCGCGGGCGTAC
This sequence comes from Acholoe squamosa, assembly GCA_949317995.1. Taxonomy (NCBI): domain Eukaryota; kingdom Metazoa; phylum Annelida; class Polychaeta; order Phyllodocida; family Polynoidae; genus Acholoe; species Acholoe squamosa. The sequence goes on along the minus strand of OX439038.1, from coordinate 32,509,827 downwards.
CTTTTACCGTTTTGATCCACATATTATATGTGAACCATGAAAATATGCCTTTTCCATGCACTAACATTGTATAGATTATAATACTTCTAAAGGTTACCTCCCCTCCCCACCATTCCAAAGTATTGCATTATAATGGAGGTGTGGAGAGGGGCGCTAGGTCCCAAACTCAGAACTATAGATGCCTATTAGGGAGTGGTCATTATTTATCAACAGGGCGGGGGGGTGGTGGCTTTGAGGGGGGAGGCGTAAAATTTTCAGACCCCTCCCGAGGGGGGGCTAAAAAAATTTTGACCCCTCTTGAGGGGTGGGCTAAAAAAATTCACCCTCTTTTTAGATCAAAGAGGGGCGCGAAAACTCTCCACGCCTCTGGCGCGGGGGAGTGCAAAAAATTTTGACAGCTGTCGAGGGGGGCGTAAAAAATTTCCACGTGTCCGCGTGAAAACCCACCCCCTCCCTGTTGATAAATAATAACCACTCCCTTAGTTGGCAACAATATCGTATAAAGATAGTGCAGCAAACAAGCAGTCCATACTGAAGTTCTCGTAGCTCCCACACATGGTATAGCGTTCTCAGTCCTTGAATAGATGCAGTGCCCACCAGTATAGTGGGGAGGGTCATGGTGGGTTGTGACCAGTTGGTTATAGCAGGGTGAAGTGGGCCAGAGCAGACATTACACCTACTGACCACTGGTCAGGGGGATTCCTCTCACTTCACTGACCACAACTCCCTGCATCCCTAACAACCACTATGACTACTGGCCATGACATTGGTCCCCAGCACAACGTTTTACCACAGAACCTGCCTACACCATTCCTCGTCCCTGCAGGGAGATTGATCTATAAAATAGTACATCACTCACTGCCTCAGCCTATGTTCACTTTCTTACATTGAGTGTTTGGACTGCATATACCAGCTATGGTCTCATGGAGACTATTATTTCTCCTTATTGAGACAGCCTTTAATTAATTCAATGCGATTCTGTCCAAACGATATACATCATAATAACCCTTAGAGTACAAAGTACCCAATTGTCCCCTGTCTCTTCGATGGGAATTCCTGTAAGTATCATATTCTTACATGGAATCAGTTGCCCGTTGTATCGTACCAAATTAACTGTTATCATAAACCAACCCCATATAATTCTATAGGTTTTGTAACTTTAGTGCTATTAACATTCATAGCAGACCAAATGCCCGGGCTATTATCTCTTTATCTCCCACTGTTCATATTAAGTATCAGCAAGCCTCTCTACTACAATCTCCTCCCACGTCTGGTAAGTTGCTGCACACATGCACCTTTTATCTACCCGGACTGTCACTTTGTGGTAACAGGTCATGTTTCCGTAAGTGGCTCGTTTTGAAACCTGGCATCTCTTCAGTTAGACGTCTGTGTTCTTTTAATGAAGAAAGAAGAGCACTCTAATTTTCACTTAGGACGATATTTCTGTTGGGAGCGAATATTTTGTTGTATTTCAAATAGATCGGCCCCCATAGAATTTCTAGAAATAGAAAATCTACACTTAAAGCAAACTATACATTCTTATGAAGGTTTTCAAAGTTCACAATTAGACTGTTAAAGAACCTATTAGTGTCGAAATTAAAACAATATCATATATGGGAAAAGATTAGTATTAACTACTTGAGCCGTTCCGCATTAAAGTGGTTAGTCTAATAGGATGTGGAGAAGTTAGGTTCACGGTTATTAAATAGCCTATTCGACATTTTATCATTACATCATAGGCAGCAGGAGAAAGCAATTGGTCACAATTACTGCGATCTAACACCATGATAACCACAAAAACTTCTGGTTCACAGCAGAGCCAGTGTCAGCGATCTTAAATGATATCCAGGGTAATATAAATGACATGGCAATACTAAAATAGATTCTATCTCTATTTCGATGTCTAGTCTCACCAAACATGGTTGCATCTAAATGTGAACGTGTGAGTTCCCATGCTGTTAGCAATAAATTATTCTCAGAATAGCAACACCTGATTCATGAAAGTCAATAAATCATAATTCGGTGTAATTAACATCTGCTTTGTGAAATGCAGAGTTCTTTTAGTGCGTGGGCAGGTTATAAGCCCTCCTCCTATACTACTACAGACCAGAAAGGCGTCCAGAGAACTTTTATTGATATTTACACATATTAAAACTTTGTGAAGTATTGATAGAAAGCAAAAATATAAAATAGAGGAAATCCTGAAATAATAGCTTACGTATTACTTCTATATAATTCACTCAGCACGTGTATCATCAACTGAAGATTGAAAATGGGCTTCCTTTAGTAGAGAAGTTGTGTGAAATGTCCCAAGTGTGGTATGTAGTATGGCACATATGACACGTCCAATCAATTCAAGCTGCAGCTGCTTGATTGGTCAACGTAATCCCCTAATACATAATATATTCAACATTGTGGCATGCCAGATGTTATAGAAAGAGGAGCGAGAACTGCTCCAAACTGAGTTTTTTCCTGGGATTTATAAACTGCTAGCCGCGAATCAGTATTCCACGAGTCAGAGTGCTTTGAGTCCAAAAAGGACGGTTTGGACTAATTCAAGTGAATCTCTAGATTTATTTAATGTTTTTATGAAACAAATCTATCATAAAATGACCTGGTATGTGAAATACCAAGTGCGATATTGTTTTATGTACCTAGATGTAATGCTATATAACACTTTCACAATACTCTGTAATACAGATTACAGGCTATAGATGACTCCACATTTTCTTGATTGCCTTTTGCAAGTGGAACATGCAGGCTAATTTATCGAGTGGCAATTAGATAATGCAAATATTCAATCAACGTTAGGACAGCTGAGATATTGAAGTCGGTATAAGTTTGAAAGGCAGTGTCTTTTCCCTCATTCCAAGCAGAGACGAATCCATACAGCACATAACCCTATGGGAATTGATCTCATCAACCAATCCTTCCTTTTTAGTTTTCTTTAGAAGGGGGCATTGACAATTGACAAAACTGCTAATCTAAGTTCCATTTCTGTTGTGTGCGGTGTCTGATTGGAGGGCTTATGCAATAGTATGGGAATTGATCTCATCAACCAATCCTTCCTTTTTAGTTTTCTTTAGAAGGGGGCATTGACAATTGTTAGACTCTCGTCCACAAGGACATAAACTGCTAATCTAAGTTCCATTTCTATTGTGTGCGGTGTCTGATTGGAGGGCTTATGCAGTAGTAAGCGTGTAATTATGATGGCAGTGCCTCCCTGCATTCAATTATATAACCATTTATATTCATTAGCAATTTCACACTAAGCAGCCTTCGCACCGGAAGACGAGTGGCGACGCTATGTGGCACAGCCAGGCACTACCTCATTACAAGGCTTGCGGGCGGAAGGACAACGGCCAGGAGAACAAATTAGTTCTCAAGGGAGATCCTTTTCGCTGTTGGCCTATTTTAAAAAGAAATTAATTCCTCCCTGGTCTACATTAGGGGCTCCAGAGGAGCTGTGATTGGGCATTTCCTTCTTTCTTGAATTGAGTTGAAAACACCAACGAAAGGCATTTGTTCATATGCTTTTGTATTTCATCGATTTGATGCAAAGCTCATATTCGATTTGTGAGATCTGTGAGCTCATTTAACTCGAGATATCTTTTGTTCACCAAGAAACCTGACAGACGAAATGATAGTTTTAGTGAAAGGTATTATGAAGAGAAATATGCAGATTGCATTACAAAATCACATCTGTAATTTCTGGTGGCTTTAAACTTTGGACTTTGGGTCTCTTGTAAGGTAAAGTCAAAGATAGCAAGTAAACTGTGACATGTCCCATACTTATTTTGTATATTTCTTTGATAAAAGCTGTCGATATTAGTAAGAGAGGTAGAGTAGTCTAATGTAAGCCTCTGCGTCCTGATGTTACCCCCTGACGGTGGAAAATAAGCACCCAGAAAAAGGTGGCCTGCTGCCTATCAGGCCAAGATTGGCGTTGCGTATGGCATCATCAACAAGGGAATTTCCCATTAAGTATAACCTATTTTCCAGAGACTTCTTACTGGCTGCGCTGCTTAAGCTGAAGTGTTTCTCCAAATTGTTGGACAGTGAAGATAAAATAAGGTGCTAAGAACGCATATCAGTGAGACACGTTGGTGAAACCACAGTAACCCTACCAGAAATAGGGCGCATTTCTTGAGCAGACCTTTTCATGGCTGTTAGATGTGAGTCAATAAAAGAGTTCCATAAATCGTAACCTTTAGCAATATGCCATACAACTGCTCCATAAGCCATTTTCTCATAAACCAGGTTAAATACACACTGCAAACACCGTAAGTCTACAACTTTCCTTATGGGTACCGTAACCAGTAACATGGCCGTAAGACCTCCGCAAGTAACCTCCATAGCCGAGAAACGCAGCCCAGCCGCCGTTATCACAATGTATTCATGACCCCATTATTCCCCAGTATGACTACCTAAGCCACCCAACCCCCGATAGGTATTCATACTGATAAATGGAATGGTGATAACAATGCCTGAATGAACGAAGAGAACATGTAAACACCATTCCCTGGAGAACTCCTCGTTTGTCATGCAAACGAAGCCTTCCATCATATTGCAACAGCCCCACTACAGCAGAGCCAAGATATGACTCGTGCACAATCTTTTGGAATAATCATCAGTAATTATGAGCACTCTACTGAACATTTTGGGGAATAATTAGGGGGATTCAGGTGGTTTTAGATGGGACAGTGACAAATACTGAACACTAATTATTACAGCATATTACAATGACATACAATTTTATTAGAAATGATAATTCACCATGGGGACACTACTATCAAGTTGTAGGCGTCTAACACATGGACATAAAGTCAAAATGTGGAACTCTACCTAAGGAATAAAAAAGTAGGTTAAAGATGCCTGGTGCTTTCTCCCATCAATATATAAAGAAGTCTACGGCTTGGTTGCATGTTTCGCCCACTGTAAGGTCTGAAATATCCATTAGGCAGAGGAGCAAGCCCCCACACGCTGCGGGACTATCACGGGAAACGCTTTTTGGAAGTGTCCTTTTTGGTCCACTGAACCACCTACAAAATGTATCAGTGGCCCCGTAGAGGCAAGGGGGAAAGGTGACTGCGGGGGCGGGCGTTAGGAATATTCAATTTGAAAAAGAGTGAGCCAAAATACTACTCTCATAGGCGTGCTTGAAATGTGCTTGGTTGAATCTTTCTGAGATGCCACTATGGCCACACATCTGCTGATTAGTTGCTGTGTTTGATTGAGCAGAGGTTGAAATTATTAGCGAGTAGCCAGAAATCTATTCCATTGACTTGTTCTCCCCCAACAGTAAAGTACAGACTAAGACAGACATAATGCCAGGATACAACCTCCAGGTTTGTATAAGGAAACTATAGCTCCCAGTGCGGCCATTTCAGCACAGGTTGGCAGATGTGCAGTTTGCATGCGGGAAGTCAGCAGATTGATAATGACTTGTATGGGATGAGGCTGATACTGGTGAGGGGTTCAGGGGTTTGGCTGACAATGGCCCATCGTTAAACCTTTAAGGGTTACATAGCAAATTAATGCATCATGCATAATACCGACACTACTGGATCGATACACCCCTTAAGGATCTTCATGATGTGCCAATGTATAGTGCTTCTTACACAGTGGCGGATCCAGGATCTGGAAAAGGAGCGGGTGCACCCCTCCCTTTTGACCAAATTTTGGGGCCCAAAATTTGTAATTAAACTCTTAAATACTGGGGAAAAGGGGGCCCCGAGCCCCCCTCTAAATCCGCCACTGTCGGTACATTTGTCTGCCTGGGTATGCTGCCCTTGGAGGGCTAGACTGTACATCAATTAGCAGAAACCCCTGAGTAGAGGATGGCCTTCTAGGAACACATCACTGTTACACTGAAAACCTGGAAGATCCGAAACTAGTCAGCGATGACCACTTTAGGTCCTCAAGTTGACGATACCTATAACTACAACTTTAGGTAGTCAAAATGACGACTTTAGGTCATCATCCTGACGACCCCAGTCATCAGTATGACAACTCTGTACTGTCAGTATTGTCATACTGATGACTCATAAAGTCGTCATTTTGACTACTTAAAGTTGTAGTTTTAGGTATCGTCAACTTGAGGACCTAAAGTGGTCACAGCTGACTAGTTTTTGATCTTTCAGGTTTTCAGTGTAGGTTTGTTGGTTTAGTGGGTTAGAACCTTCATAAAGGATTTACATCCTTACCTGATTGATGACCATCTAATGGGACTACGGGGAACATGGATCCCGGCAAATATGTATCAGGATCACATACGTTTAACACATAGCCCAATTTATTGGGCTACCTGACAAAAAAGGAGGGGGCGCTTGGAGCTCCGTCTAGATCCGCCACACAACATATTAAACAGTACCATACACTTGCCATTTTTTGCCAATAAACAAGAAAATGGACCCCAAAACACATACTTGGAGCACTACAGTAACCATTGGACATGAATTATGGGACTTTGCCATTTCCGCTTGCACATGAGCCATCAACCCGTGGGACATTCTTATTAAGGGGGAGACAGGAGATATGTGGTTGTCTATCCAAAGACATATTGCATGGGTTCAAAGTATATATTGCGCTGTGGAGTGTGTAATCACGTAGGTAAACTGTAGGGCGCCGCAGCTATCAACAGCCCATTAACCCAGATAACCCTAAAGTGGTATTTTTTTGTCATCGAGTGATGAACATTGGTAACTAGGCTAATTTATGACCAAATATGCCTTGTACAAAGTTTCGGGAAGTTTACCGGAGTGGGATCTAGAGATCTGAGGTTTTGCTTACAGTCCTACATGTAGAACAGGACTTAGTACTACTGTCCGTTACGCCTTCACTGAACTTTGTGTTGTTTTTGTTGCCATAGAAATTACAATTCTTGTGGGAGAGTGCCATAAAGTGAAAAATAGGCTTATACTGGCAATTTATGCCCTACAATAAAAAGATTCAGTGCTTTGCCTATAGTGGATCCAGAGATAAAAACCATCTTATATGTATAACAGTAGGGTTATCTGGGTTAAGTGGTGGGTTGACTCCCATACAGGATAGTCTGGAGTAACAATGTATAGCACAAAGGCATAGCTAGGGCTTTTGTATAGGGGGTAGGTTTCAAACATATTCTTTGCCAGTGTAAGACTCATGGCACATCTTGCTATTATCATTGGTTAGTAGTTTGTGAAAATGTTCTTTCAACTGCTAGACTATATCAGAAAATGTTGATTTGTAATTATGACTACTTAACTATTCATCAAAAATCATCAATTCATTATTTGTTTCGGCTAAATCCCATTGACTATTGTTAAATACACCTACGCTAGGTTTATTTGAATGGACACACAGAGTTAAGGCCTAGGGTAAAGTTTGAGCTATTACACTAAAACGACGTACCAAAACTCAAGTAGCCCCTGGCACCAGAGGACACAACCCGAACTTGGCAAGCCGTCAGTGTAGGTCGACTAAGGGTACACACACGAGGCGTGCCCATGGGCAAGGATAGGAAACTGTAATCTCTCACACAGTCATAGCTCTAAGGCACTGACTTAAGGAGAGTCTATCCGACTGCTACCCACAGATAAACCGATGTTGTTTCTGTACGGATGGGAATCATCAAGACAGAACCTCGGACTGATACACGGGATATATGAAGCCTAGATGTTAATAAGACAAGACAGAATCACTGTGAGATCCCATTAGTAGATATTACCACACAACACGGTCCTCATTAGCTAATCCATCAGGCGGCGGCTCCCCTGGCCATCTAATAAGAATCAATTCCAAGTCTAAAATCTCATCGAGATGTGGTGTGCTGCAGCTTAAAGGTGTTTTGATTTAGTTAGATTTATTGTGTTTCTTAAACACGTTAGGGTTGCCATGGAGAAGTGTTGCCATGTCCTGATAACCAGAAAGGAGTCGGCTGTTGATTTAATCAGGTGGGTATTACCAGGAAACGTGTTCTGCTGTTGCAGAGACTGTTTCATTGGGCCGATGATATTGACACCACGACGTCGTGAGTGTGGCCTGTCTTATATACACACACTTGGTCGTGTATATAAGACACCTTATATACACGACCAAGGTTGGTCATAGGACAGGTCATGTATATAATACACCTTATACACACGACCAAGGTTGGCCAGAGGACAGGAGGGGAGGTGGTGTTCATTGGTGGTCAGAGGACATGTGTTTAGGGCTGGTCAAAGGACATGTGTTTAGGGCTGGTCAAAGGATGTTTATAGTAGGGTTGGTCAGAGGACATGTGTTTAGGGCTGGTCAGAGGATGTTTATAGTAGGGTTGGTCAGAGGACATGTGTTTAGGGCTGGCCAGAGGATGTTTATAGTAGGGTTGGTCAGAGGACATGTGTTTAGGGCTGGTCAGAGGATGTTTATAGTAGGGTTGGTCAGAGGACATGTGTTTAGGGCTGGCCAGAGGATGTTTATAGTAGGGTTGGTCAGAGGACATGTGTTTAGGGTTGGCCAGAGGATGTTTATAGTAGGGTTGGTCAGAGGACATGTGTTCAACATGTGTTTAGGGTTATTCAGAGGACATCTTTTTTTGGGGAGGGAGGAAAAAAATCACCCTCATTCATTAGTGAAATAGTCCACAGATTCCTATAGCACAAAGGGGACAGGGGAAATATTTCCTACCCCCAACAAATTTTGACCCTGATTTGATGTCCTCTGACCAACCCATAAAAACTTGTATATGTGTCCAGTTGTTACGAACCCTGAAAAACATGTCCTCTGACCAACCCTGATTTGATGTCCTTTGACCAACCCTTAAAAGCTTGTATGCATGTCCTCTGATCAACCCTGAAACATGTCTTCTGACCAACCCTGAAAAGATGTCCTCTGACCAACCCTGAAAACATCCTCTGACCAACCCTAAACACATGTTCCCTGACCAACCCTAAACACATATCCCCTGACCAACCCCAAACAAATGTCTCCTTACCAACCCTAAACACATGTCCTCTGACCAACTCTAAACACATGCAGGGGTATGTCCCCCTACGAACCGCTTATATACACATCGTCCGTGGGTGTGAATAAGAACCAATATATTCACGTCGATCTCGATTATATATTGCTAACGGTTTCATTGCGAGTACTGCCTTTGTGAACAATGTGCCAACGGGCGTACCAAATGACTTATTAGCTCCCCCAAAATGGCGTCTGTGACCTTTTGACCCCTTGTCCTACTGTCCATATGACCTTGTGCCCCATGATTTGTGACTAACGTCTCTCTGATCTTCTGCCCTTTAACCCTATTCGGCAACATGACCTATGTCCTAGATGGCTTTCCTGACCTTACCTCATCAGTATTACTTTAGGGCGAAATGTATTGGGGGAGTGTGGGATTATGGGGGGGGGGGTGCAAGGTCAGCTTGACAGTATTGGATCTAGTCACTATGGTAACGACCTATAGTCATGGTGTGCAATCAGCTGACATTGTCTGTGGAATCTGGACCTCCATACAACATATTTACCTATGAGCTTCCTCCAGCCAGCCTCCAGGCACACCTAACCCCATTCCCAAACAGACAACTACCCACACCACTGTAAGCCTCGCACCCACCACCCCCTGTCACTACCAATCCAGACTGTAGGAGATCTTTTCAAGCTGCAGCTGGTGCTCCAGCACATTGCTGTCATCTAAGACTGTATATGAGACTGTCCAGTTAAGAACATGGGGATAAAGTGTAAAAGTAACAATTAACTTAGTGAGTAATTGAAAGTGATGTAGAGCTCATCACGGTAGGCAGAAATGCCTTCGGACCAACATCCACAAAGGCAAAAAAAAATGTGATGTTGAAAATACATGTACCTAAAAGGGAAGGCGAAATATAGTACCCAATCTACCAATCATGAATATCAGAAAAAAAAGGAACCAGCATTGCTTTTTTTCCCTCTAGATCTAGTCAATCAACGCGAAGGCCGATATAAGCGTCCCACACCCCCGGTAGGTGTCCCCCCCCCCCTGTGGGTGTGCCCAGACCACCCACCCCCTTCTGTAGCCCCTGCCCCCGCCCCCTCATCCCGAAGTCGCATCACGATCCAGTGGACAGCCCCTGTATGTACATGCACGTGGCTCGTATCTTTATGCATGGGGGAGCTTAGTTTGAGGATCATTTCTAGAGAAAAGGGTAGGTATATAACTACAGGGAAGGAGTAGGGATGGGGTGACCTACTGGTAGGGAGGCCCTGTTTGCCAGGGTGGAGGTAGGATTACAATGCCTCGCCCTTCAGAAAACCTGGGGATATGACCAGAATGTCAAACACGGTCGTGTTATGAATTGTGATGGAGGTTTAAGGTGGGCCGCGGCTGGGAGAAGGCAGATATAAGAAATAAGGTGCCTGGTATTTATCACAGTTTCGACCCCCTTATTTGCCAAGACAATCCATGGTCATAAGATAAACACGGAAATGGAACTACAACAGTGCCCCGCATATAAGACATTAAGCCATGGCTCATACGGAAGGAGGTTCACCAGGGGTTCATCCAAGATAAAGCACTGGTGCGCCTTATAGGATCGACCAAAGTTGGCGACAGAACCTCCCCAAGGCTTCCCATAAGTCCTACTGTGATTTTAATCGGTTGGTGGAGCTCATAACTACCTGGTCAATTCTCACGAAAATGGAGCACAGTGCTTGGGAAGGGGAAAATCGTGAACTTCTTGTATCATTCCAATTTTCTTTTGACTAAAAGCTATTGGGCAATACAGATTCCTGACAAAATTGGGAACACTAATCTTGTAAATTGAACATTCTATGCCATTTCTTATTGTGTTTGAAAGTGGACCTACGTACGGTGATGCATCCTAGGCATGAGCAGACTAAATAATTAGCCTAAGTGTCAAATAATTAGCATGATATTGAATATTATTAGTCAATATAGCCTAAATAATAGTTGACATATGATATATTTGATTTCTATTGATCATGATTGGTGATATATGTTCACTTTGATCATACCCACTCTGGTAAGGGACTTACCCATGGCCATGTACCTACGTACGGTGATGGACCATGGTTTCTGCTTGCCATGAGTAGAATGCTTTAGGGAAGTGATATTTTTTCCTGCACAAATTAAATGACTGGTCATCTGGCTATATTGAAAAAAACATTGCACCTTCACCATTTTTATTATTACATCCATTTTTAGCCTGAAATTAATCCATGGTGATGTACCTACGTACGGTGATGTTTCCATAGATTTGCTGTATCAAATGAAGGGAAAGCACCCTTCATGTATAATAATTTGCACATATATTCACAAAACAAGCTACACTTTTGTGCTAAAAAATGTTTCATTAAATATCAACAGACTTTCTCTTATAACAGTTTTAGTGGACCTACGTACGGTGATGCCAGTAGGTACACCACATGCTTGTCATTGCTATAGATTATTTATGTGCATGTGTTGGGGAATTTTATGTTTGACTCTATGTTCCCCTTATTAAAACCTACAAAATGAGGTATTCATTTATTCCAAAGGAGTATTCTCCCTGATGTTATATCTAATTTAATGTACCTACGTACGGTGATGCAAAAGTTACACAACTACTTATTTCCTTTCAAACCCCCAAAAATTTATTGAAAAATGAATTTGAAGTCATCAAAATTTTCCCTTTGTGATTCTACAGTTGTGCATACAAATGATTTTATTCTCTACCTTGTATTTATCTTAGATATGACATCTCATGTATTTCATCTTTTTTTTTCTCACCTTGAAACATTCAAAATACACACATTTCACCCTATATTGGGATAGATACTGATGGTAGACATGCAAAAGTATGTGCCCACAGCAAGATATTACTGACAGTAATGTAAAAGTATGCACAACAAAGCCATCCCCCCCTTATTAAGTGTTTGTGACACAAAAAACGTTTTGGTGACCCTGTGCTCCATTTTCGTGAGAATTGACCACCTATAGGTTATGAATGTCCATTGATTAGAATAAACGTTTTGTCATCTTACATTTTTCAAGATGATCCACTATATCCGGAGGTATTTTATAAGCAAGGTAGTTCGTGGAAATTGGATTAAGTCACAAGCATATTTGTGAAGGGCAAGGAAAGTAGTGCATGGAAACAGGACTATGTCACAGGCAGCTGTCTGAATGGGAGGGCAGTAGTATATGAAAACAGGACTATGTCACATGCACTTGTCTGAAGAGCAGTAGTACATGGAAACAGGACTATGTCGCAGGCACCTGTCTGAATGGGAATGTGATTAGTATATGGAAAGATGACTATGTCATAGACATCTGTCTGAATGGGAGGGCAGTTGTATATGGAAACAGGACTATGTCACAGGCCGTTGTTTGAATGGGAAGGACAGTCACTTGTCTGTTAGGAATGTGAGTAGTATATCCTTAGTTTGTTTTTCCACTTCCTGCTACACATGGTCCATAGTTGTTGGCAAGCGTGTTAAGGGATATGGTGTATCAGCGTCATCACAATTCCAGTCTGTAACAAAACTCTCTTAAGCTGCATGAATAGCCCAAAAGGTGAAAGGTGGTCGTTTGCCCTGTCTACTGACTCAAGTCTTTGGAAAGTTCATTCCTCTATCACCAGAGGAAACCGCCCTTTTCCCCTTTTAGATATAGATCCCTTTTTGATCTGACTGATAAGACGACTGTAGCCACCTTACCCTCTCCCCATATGTACTCTCTTCATATTCCGAATGGTATTAACTATTCACCCTTAATTAGAAAAATGGTCATAACCATCTTCTACTTAAGCATTACACTCCTCGTTACATGATATCCTAGTCAGGAATGTAGTCAGAAATAATAGTCAGAAGCAGTTAAGTACCGATAAAACAAACCTGATATGTAGTCTCTAGTAGTGTTTGTCTCTCTGAACATCGTCTGCCCTAATTCACCCCCTCCCCACAGATCTCTCAAAAGAGGATAGAAAGATATCTGACGCCTCTCCGAATATGATTGAACATGAGACGAAAACTTTAATTAGTTCTGAGTGTTATCCGGATCTCACTGACATGAAAACTAAATCAATGTTGAATCCCACAAATTACAGGCTTTAATCGGATGGTAGACATCACCTCCTTGAAAATGGATCTGGAGCCTTGCAAGTCACCAAGAGCTTTCTCGCCATAGCTCATTTAGACAATTTCCATCCAAAAGGGAGAGTAATCATGACATAGTCATGACCATGCAAGCTTTGCGTCCCCTAGCGTGTCGGCCACCCTCCACAAGCAGAGTAACAAGCATAAATTAAGGTCTAATCTGCTCGGCCATGTGAACAGAGAGACAGGCAATGGTAAGGGGAGAAGTACAATGCACTTAGTTGTGTGACACAGTATGGTCGAAGCATAAGCACTGCAATACATTCAAAACTGTAATTTTTTTTTTTTTTAAAAAAAAAAGGAGTGAAAGAGGATCTGCAAAAAATCCAAAATCCATCAGCCCTGACCAATACAAATAAATTAAGATCGAGCCATCATACATTTGATTGATCATACTTATGGATCAGTAATATCACACGGGTGAGAAAAATCATGCTTTAACCGAGATTTAGGTGTAGAGAAACTAGGTGAGTAGATGGATGTGCCCAAGTATTGGGCCTTGAAATAGGTGAACAGTCAGTCTATGGTTATTGATAGCCCTCGGACTGAGCAGTGTAAACAGGAGGGTACTAAAGTCAATGATTGTGCGGTGCACGGGGTGGGATGAGAGTCCACTACACACATTCAGAACCACTAAGCCGTCTACAATAGTCAATACACAATGTCATATACAATGAGCCTCCCCATCTACACGCCAACCTTTTCACCTCAATCCTTTAATTAACCCATTTATCCAGATTTACAAGGTGCAATCTCGTTTTTACAGACGTTTTAAGCTAGTTCTTTAGTCAGCTCATATTCTGACGTTCGGTGAGTTTTATCTAATATATGCACATTGAGTTTTACACTTCCATTCAAACACTGCATTCCTCCTATCTAGGCTCCTCGGATCATGGCTGAATCTATTACATCAAAGTTGTTTCAGTCTCTTCATAGTGTGCCCAGCTGGTGTGCCCGTACATTTTACCATCCATTCCTACAGTGATTTACAGTCAACCAACTCTGGGCTTATCATTTTTTCACCACTCACAACCTCCAACCTATAAACACCCGGAATGACAAGTAAAGACCATAAATGTATAGGATAGCCGACGAGGAAAAATATTGAAAAAAGACTCTTCCAGACAGAGACGTCTAGGTCTCTTTGGTGCCGATTGTAAACGATGAGGTTTCAGAAATATGTATAGATCTATTTTGCCCTTTTTTCCTGGTCGTATCTCAGGTCTAGTCTGGGGTGGCAAATAAGAAGGGCGCCAAGTCTTCCTTCGACCACAATCTCAATGCGTTACGATCTTGTTTGGGATGGCTGAGGATGATAAACACTGCTCGGCATCACATAACTATATTTCATAAAGGCCATATCTAGCTTTATGATGCAGCAATGCGTTTGGTCCGAATGTAGGGGGACTTAGCAGGGCTTATCTATACATCTTATACAAAGAAAAGTGCCCAATGGTACTTTATCGGTGACACAGATAAAGTATATAGTAGGCCTATGGGATTATCATAGAAAAACTTTTTCGTATTAGTAAAGCACTTGAGATAACTGGTATGAAAGTCATGCATTGATGTTAGAAATAAAGGGAAGTTACGGTATTGCATACTCTGACTGGAAGTGATCATGCATTCCCATATATCTCATAAGATAACCGTTATAACCGTACTTATTGCAGGGTAAGTTTACATGAAGATGGCACGTGGACATTACGGTCATGAGTGTATATATTTGATATATAGGCGTTTATACAAACTTCAAAAGAACGTTCACTAGACCACCCACATTGTTAATAATTTTCACATACATTAGTCAGGTAGATACAATCATACAGACACTCAAAAGTGCTACTCGGGCAGCTGTTGTTGCCTCAGGAGCACATGAGAAGAACTCATTACTCTGAGAAGAAGGTTTATGTCGATTAAAATGCCCTTCACCTCCTACCCAGGGTAATGGATATACAAAGGGTGCCCTTTCAATGACCATCGTGAGATGTCCCACAAACCACTACAACATCCTGACCAGTACTCCAACAGCTGACTATTGGTTTGTAACAAATTTATAACTATAAGGGGTCATTGTGAACGCATGTTTTAATAGCCACTATGCACAACAATCAAATAAGTTTATAGATCTCCTATATTGAACATGGAAGGTCACAATATTGGATACCACTCATAATATATGGAGGTGGTCATTAATTGCAAAGCTTTGATGACAACCATTGTCTGAGGGGCGTGGCAGGTCATGATTCTGTTTCGTTGTTGTTTTGTTTCCTTGTAACAGTTACGTCAATAGGAAGGAAATATGTTCACTCAAGATGACAACATATATAGGCGGCATCATAAGGGGATAAGCCAGAAATGAGAAATAATGCATAGTGAGTGAGTGAGTAATAGATGTTTAACGCCATTTCGACAGCTAAGGTCATATTCATGGCGAGAACGACATTACACAATTTCACAGGGGAATGTGTCAGTGCCCGCGCATATGTGCACCACACACATCCCGAGGGGATAGGAAAGAGGAGAAATAGACCCTTTTAAGTGGGCTAGGGAAGCCCGAAATAATGCATAGCGAAGGATTTATAATGTAATGTATACCAAAATCTACGTGCCGAGGTAATTGCCAAGTGATCCTACATGTTGGGACGAAGTCATGCTCGTTAAGGAAAGGCAAAGAAGAGACCTGACATCTACTGACACGTAGGGCCTAGGAGGGGAAGCAACCTAATCCTTACCTGAGGTGTGAAACTGCAGACAAGGGACGTTACGTCATTTAGCACTTTAAAACTGGCCAATTGTTTGGTAATGAAACCCGACAATTCAGTATGAATCCAACTCCGAAACTAATTAACTTTTAAACGTTTTACACGTTCAGACCAGAGTGGCATTGAATATGTTATTTAAGGCTACCCTGACTTAATCGTACAGCCTAATAGAAACCTTTGGAGAAATCGTGAGTTACCTCTACTTGACGTCAAGATCTGACGGCTAATTTAGGGCCCTATTTTAGGTCCTATAAGATTGGTGAGGAGATCGCACAGTTGGGCCCTGTCTGGCAGTGGAGGAATGGCAGCGTAGGGCCTAAGGCCAAATAAAAAAAAGTTTTGTTTCCAGTAACCCGACCGACCCTAGCAAAACAGGGACAAAAAAACTTTTTTTGTGATTTTGAGGAATTTTGTCTCATTTTTTTTTTTCATATTCTAAAGAAATTGTCATTACTTTTTGAGGATTTTTCCTGTCTCCTATTTATGTGCTTCCCCTCTCTCATAGTTTTCTCGTCATTATTTTACAATGAAATAAAAGAATTTGATACATCCATTGATATATGCCCTAACATTTCCTATATAAATGTAAAAAAAAAAATATTAAAAAAAATCCGACCTACCGTGTTACTGGAAACACACATTTTATTTTTCTTGGCCTAATCAGAATTAGAGCCATAACGACAAGTTCAGCTCACACCGGGGGCTCAGATCCTGTCCTACTAAATGGGCCTCTTAGGACACTAGAGCTTAGACAACCGGAAGTAGGGAGCAGAGATAATTATTTACAAACAACCGATGTCAAAGACAGATCGGCCCCTCTGCTGAGACGCCATCTTTAGAGTTCTGAGGCTCCGCCTAGGGCTTGGGCAATGACCATAAGTCACGTAACCCTCAGATCCCACCCAGTAGTCTCCTTCCCATTCCATGCTAGGGCCAAATAAAAAAAAAGGTTTGTTTCCAGTCACTCGACTGACCCTAGCAAAACAGGGCCAAAATTTCTTCTTTTATTTTGAAGAATTTTGTCTCATTTTTTCATATTCTACTTTTTTGAGGACTCTTCCTGTAATTTTTTTTCAGAACAAATTCTGAGCATTCGTCATCTCCCTCGAGTGGGGGCATTCTATCACCCTCTGCAGCATCCTGGTTGTCATTATTTTCATTCTCACGTTGTAGCTCTGCTCGCAGGCGCTCAAGAATAATTCCCTGTAAGTTCTTACACTTAAGGTGGGTCGCTACCATTGAAATTAAGCCTACTGCGCAGGTCCCTGCGCATATAGGTTAACTTCATTAGAATGGGACCAATTTTGGTGTGCAGATACCTATATAAGCCCTAGATCACCACAAGAAATTTCAGGTAATTCTCCAACATTCCTTTGTACCTTATGATTATATCCCCGATATTACCAAGAAAGTGCTGTAGAGTCGGTAGGCTGTTCACATTGACCGAGGGCATATATAATGGAGCAATTTTTTGCCAAGGATGCATACATTTTACAAATCCTGTAGTGCCTTGAATATGGATTTTTGTCAGTTTTTCCAATACTTTTTTTTTATTTCAAATGGCCAAAACTCCAAAATTATGTGCGGGACCCCATATCAAAATTACTTTTAGTTAGAGGCAAATTATCTGAATAATATTTTAAAAAAAAGTTTGAGAAAAATCTAGTGGTTAGATATAGCTAATCTAATCATTTTTGTTTAGAAATGATAGAAAATTTATTGTTCTTTTGGTCGAATTACGGGGAATTTACCCAGAATGCCATGTGATGGAGGTTCAAACAAAAACTTTTGATGAATAAGGATATTAGTACTTTCATCATGTCAGCCGAGGAAAGAAGGCACGTGATTGCCACCACTTTTACACACGTCAGTTTGGTGAAAAGCTGGTGTCATGACAATTTACATGTGTAGCACAAGAACTTGATGTGAATTTGTCTTGAGAAAATCTGGTGATATCAACACAAGAATTACGCATGTCAAACTCATTCTGCACTAGGTGGCCGCACTATTCCATTTTTTGATAGTTTTATCTTCCTCAAACCATTCAGACCTTAATCTATTAAGTCTTATGCTTCAAAAATGCTCCAAACCTATAGTTACTTCTGTATGTACATTTATAACCTTTTTAATATTATCTTCATGTGTTGATTTTTGATCCATGAAAGCAGGTAAAACAGAGACTAACGATGGGTAAGGTGACACAGACACCATTTCTTTTGGTATAAGATCTGCTCATATGCCTGGGCGCCAACACCAGCTGTAAATTTCATGGCTCCATTGCTCTTGCATATAAGATGCACTTTCAGTGACCTGTTGAGAAAAGTGATGAGTAAAAGCTGATGATCAATGCATTGGGTTACCTACATTGCCAAGGTTACCTTTCTCTGAGGTAAGGGAATGGTAGGCCTAATCCCAACATATAACCAATGCCTATCAGGTGGCTCTTACTTTATACATCACCACAGACCCTATATCAAATGAAATTCTCAATATATATCACTCATATATGAATCTATATTAATAATTAATGATCCTAAATACCCACAAAACAAGTGTAAATCTTGTGATTTCATGTGAATAAATCATGTGTTCAAAACATGTAATTTCAGTAGTCTAGCAGGTCACAGAATCACAAGAATACTTGTGTTTCATTCTCCTGAACAACACCAGATTTTTTCACCAATTTGACTGGTTCGGAACATGTGTTAAACACAAGATTTTGTTTCCAGGGAGGTTATGATAGAAAAAATTCTCAAAGTGGAGTCAATAATTTTCTTATTTTCTGGTAAAAATGAAAATACTTTTATTTTTCAAAATTCACTATTAGAAAAGGTAGTTTGGGACCCCCTACTTTTCTTTTCAAAATCGTATTCTAGATGATATGAAGTACATTTGACCAAAAAATGAAGAATTTCTAGGATCTTTGATTTAATGGTAGCTACCCACCTTTAAGCTTGTCAATAGTACAGTTGTCAGCTTGACCAGGATGATACCCACTGGACCACACTGGATGAAATACAGCTTCATATAGGTGGAGGTCAGCAGTGTCCATGAGTGCAAACCTACATTGGGGGTCATTGAATTTGGCATAACTCACTCAGTATAACTCCCTCGGCAGCCTTAGCCCACTTGACAGACTGTTTGACATCTTTGCCTTCATTCATTATGTCATAAGGATCTGGCATTGACATGACTCATTCTACAATGTCTGGCCTACCACATCTACAAGCCTTTTCAGCTTGAAAAGCTTGCTCCATGCATATATAGTCAATTCCTTCCCATTTGAAGTCTACAAGGTAGAGGTTGGATAACCGATTGTGGACTGACCTGAACATTAATCCATCTGGGGTGAGGGCTGTGGTTGCAAGTTCAAGGATTACCGTAAACTCCCGCGTATAAGACGCGTCCTATACGCCAAACAAATGCTTTGTGCGTCTTATAGGATGTACTGAAATTGGGGGTGCGTCTTATACGAGGGGTAATTTTACTATAGAAATGTATTGAATTTACAAATATCAGCATTAAAATGTGCGTCTTATACGCGAAAATGCTCCTGCTGAGTTTGGGGTGCGTCCTATACGCGCAATGCGTCTTCTACGCGGGAGATTACGGTACATATATACTTATGGGGAATATTTCCCAGATTCGTATAGGTATAAGTTTTACCTTCAAATGATTACTGCACTCTGATGTAATTGCGCCCTGAGACCCTGGCCTTGGCCTGCAAATAAATGGCCCTTAAGTCAGTAAATTGCCTGTTCTCCTTGGCATCTAACTGGTCTCCAAAAGACACACTTTTCCATGCATCCTTTTCCTTCAAGTTCTTTAACAGGGACATGATACAAGGTTTGATCAATGCCCTCACCAAGCCAACTCTTATGGGACGGTGTTTATCCATAGGTATAACTCCCTGTGCGTTCGCCTTAGGTTCGGGGTCTTCTCTCTCAATATATTCCACAACCTCAATCCCAAAATCTGCCTCAATGTCTGTAAATAACCATGTCATTTTTCCTTCAGGTTTACAACCTCCTCCTTGATACTCTTAATTATCATGATTTTACCTTTGAAATCTTTTTCAAGTGACTCGAACTTGTGACAGTGCTCTGTCAGTACCTTGGTCTGCATTGACACTTGCTGGTGCGACTTCATGGCCGTTTGAGTGCTTGTCATCATGTCAGATAACTTGGTTAAGATATCCTGGGTGGAGGAAATAGTAGACTTTATCCCGTCAAGAGCTCCTTGAGTGGCTTCACATGAGTTTTTGACAGTTCCAAGAGTTTCCTGAACCCCCCCCCCCCCCAAGAGTCTCAAGAATGTCCGCTGTCTTTTTCTCACAGTCCACCATATGATGGCCTATGCCATTGACAGCTATAATGACCTCTAGCAAGGAGGCTCCACCGGCAAGCAAATCATCTCGCTTACTTTTCCTTATTCAACAGGTGGACAAAGCACCCTTTTCATGTTCTTCCACTCTCTCACAGTTATCATTTTCCCATCATTATTTTACAATAAAATCAAAGAATTTGATACATCCATTGTTACGGCCCTTACATTTCTTATATAAGTGTAAAAAGGAATTAAGAAACAAACAATAAAAACAACCTACCGACCCTACCTTTTCAAGTCATGTTATTGGAAACACATCTTTATTTTTTTTTGGCCTAGGCTCATCAGGTCACCTGATGCCTACTCGGGCGATAATAGGCAATGGCAAGGAACTGTCTTACAGATGTAATCAACAGAGCATGCACCTGCTATCCTCCCACAGAGGCCACTGAAATGGAAGATAAATTGGAGGAATTTTCCCCCATTGGAGGATCATGAAAAAAGGATCACTGAACTGTATGGAATACGCAACAATGGTTAGAATAGGAAATTCAATTTACTGCAACGAGTAATTCCATGTAGGTTACCATTCAATTACGCCAAAAAAATAAAAGATGTGTTTCCAGTAACATAGCTCCAAGAGCTCTGGGCGGTAGGTCAGATTTTTTTTTTCTTTTAAGTTTGTATACATGTACCAATGTATGGCCAGATATGCCAGGTTCTTTGACTTTACTGTAGAAATATGAAAAGTATATGAGAAATGTGAAAAATATGGAAAAGACATGCCTTATGAAACTGTTAACTCAAGACCCATAGAGAACTAGATAGAAAATTAAGAAAAATGGGGGAAAATCATGAAAAATTAATGGAAATTCATAAAAAAAAATCTTCAAAAATCTCAAAAATTGTGTAAAAAAATAAAGTCTTTTTTTTTTGCTCTGTTTTTGTAGGGTCGGTCAGGTAACTGGAAACTTTTTTAGGTCCTATATGTAGGCCCAACGGGTGTCATCAAATTGTTCGGAGTCCGTTATGCTTGCTCTGATCCTGACATACTTAACAATAGGACACAGACAATGCCTTTGTGTGAGAAGACTCCCTAGTCTGACGCTATAAACTCGCTGTAAAAAAATGCAAATGGAACTGAGTGTGAAGCACCAATCCTGTCTAAAGAAAAAGAGGCAAGAATGAAAAGGGGGCATGAGGTAAAATAAAGTGGCTGTGGAAGGTGCAAATCATGGCTCGGCCACAAATCCCCGGTGATGAGAGTCTGGCTTGCTCTCTGGCTGCTCGCTACAGTTTCCCATTTGTACGGGTGATAATAGGGGGGCTGGCAGACATCTTTTTTATCACTTCGGATGCTGCTGGTACCGGTCTGTTTCAGTAGCCTACCGAATACAGACAGATGGGCTTTGTCTGTTGAATTTGTTTTCCTGTGGATATACATCAGCTTTACGCCTACTGGCGCTTTACTTTTGGTATATTCTTTTAGTGATTCATAGGATAGATGATGCCTATTCACTGCACAAAGTCCCTCCATGTGTTATGGTTTTCCTGATTTTATCATCACAAATAGATAACGGAACTTCAATTAGGCATATGGGCCTAATTATCCTGATGAAATTATACATGTTTAACCATGTCATAACTCATCATATAGGACAATCACTAAAATTGAAGGATGGGGCATCAGTCCAATAGTGTGTACAGCTATAGAAGCACTCAATTGCAATTTCACAGGCACAGCTAATCAATAGGTTAGTTAAATATCTGAGAGGGCAGTTATATTGTATAGGGCTCGACAACCGTATGGGATTAACCCGCCGATAGTCATATCCAAACCTGCCACAGAGAATGGATTCAATGTAAATATACCCTGCCCATATAATAAGGAACACCTCATATAATATGCAGCTTTGAACAGTCTATCCCCACGTGTGAGCCACGCTTTATACGCGGTTTATAATGGTAGTGTTTTTTCCAATGTACGCATCTTCAACTCCTAGAATGCTAATTTCAGATTCAGATTCAGATTCAGATTCAGATTCAGATTCAGATTCAGATTCAGATGATGATGATGATGACGACGACGACGACGACGACGACGACGACGACGACGACGACGACGACGACGACGACGACGACCTCCTGACCATAGGATGATAGATACTTGCATGTATTCTGGGTTGGATTTACTGCTGTAACGATTCCATTGGTCCCTGAAGGCCTACCTCCCTCCTCTTCAGCATTGGGGATAAGGTAATACTGTGAGTATAGGGCTATCTATGTAGTACAGCCTTCAGGAAGTTAAACCTAAGCCTCCGTGTTGGAAATATAGTCTTATATTGGAATAGTACAAGCCCCTTGGGCCTATATCTACTGCGGATAAAAGGGTTATGGATTGTAGGCTTTAAACCGTTTGAATGACGTTCACGGGTATAAAGATAGTACTTGATAAAGATAGTACTTGATAACCAGTCAATACCTACTGAGGCAGTTGGGTGGACATCCATCTAAGATGTCATCGCCGAAGGTGACCTTGTGAGATATCAAGGTGTGTACTTGCAATACAGCCATACCACCATCTTTCATGGTCTGACCCTCTGACCTTGACCCCCCCCCCCCGACCTACGTGACTTTCCGCTTTAGCCTCCCGCCGCCAGAGGGGAGGTGAGAGACAGCAGCAAGATTCATGGTCCCGGGCCAACCATTCTCCCTGTACGCGGCCCCGATCTAGCATTTGGCAGTCACTCCTCCACCTAGACTAGAGGCCTGTAGGCCTATTGTAGCCATAGAATGACAAGTTCAAAAATAGAATTGCTATTCATCATTAGGCAGGTGATTTGTCTCTAGCAAGCGTTATTTTGCAGCGAGCACATCTATTCAGGAAACAGATTTTCTAATTTAACTTATTGACGATGTAATGTAAGACATAAGTGACAGCCACAATGTGTTATGAACTGAAATATCAAGTTTATCATAAAATAACCCTGAAAACTAATGCGTTTAACCCTTTATGGATACTATATCGGGCAGTTGGTCCATGGCCCCATGCCCTTGCCGGCATGATGTATGAATACCGCCCTCTAGTAGAGTGCTCAAAAGGGTCAGTATGGTGCACCAATGGAGCTCTGGAGGGTCTTGCCAAAAGAAAACGACGAAGTATGTCCATAAATCTTTTCAGAGAATGCTGAGGAAAACGAGTATGGCCTAAATCGTCTTTACATTATTGACAAAAGAAATACAGTAGAAGAATGGAAAACTCTTTTTGTGATGTAAAAAAGACATGCATGTTTCATCTAATTGATTATCCAAACAATTTTTAGCAATGCAAAAACGTGCATGTTTTCCTTGTTGGTTCACGTTTCTTTTTTTTTGGCAAGAACCTCCTGTGAGTTAGTCATTAGCAATATTGTAGTGGTGCATCATGACGGCAAATCTTGCCTTAATGAAACATGTCGTCCATGGAGGGCTATAGCTACCACTCTGTGAATTATACATGACTCTTATCATACACCTACACAGGTCCCTGCTCTTATATATCTCATTGACTCCTCTCTGCTGCATGCATCATATCGCA
This sequence comes from Acholoe squamosa, assembly GCA_949317995.1. Classification (NCBI taxonomy): domain Eukaryota; kingdom Metazoa; phylum Annelida; class Polychaeta; order Phyllodocida; family Polynoidae; genus Acholoe; species Acholoe squamosa. The sequence goes on along the minus strand of OX439038.1, from coordinate 32,486,061 downwards.
TGTCGATAACGCCAGTCTATGCTGAGTGCTTGTATCAGTTCATGTCTAATGCTGTATATCTACATCTCATTATCAGTGGACAATGGGAAACAAATTCACCATACATGTATATTAACTAGGACTGTCTACTACTTCACTGTTGATTAATTGTACATATGTTTTGTGGAGTTTCACAAGGCACACGATGTAGGTTCTATGTTAAATGAAGGACTACACACGTCTTTATATGTATTGAACCACCAAAACATTCTGCACTATAATTTAATCTAACTCATGCACCCGTAAAAGTGGAATTTCACCTTTCAAACACTTCAAATCACTCAAAATCATGAAGAGGCACATTTTCCCTCTCTCTGGGTGCCAGATCCAGACGTCGTTCACCAACCCAGTTTTTCTGTATGAGCATATTTTTGAACCCATCCCCATTTTGGCCTATTCTGCACACAATTAGTGATAATTCCCAAACTTTTTTTAAATAAATATTTTGGGATCCTAGACAAAAGAGCTGTCCCTTGTACTCCATATATTCAGAATCACAACAGGTTAAACATTTTATCTATGCTTTATTTAAAAGTTTGCAATGATTTTAAACTCTAATATAGACCAATCACAGCCCTCCAAGTCCTAAATACATGGGAAATAACAGGGGCTGTAACAAGGTTATAAACAAATGGACCTACATGAAACCAGCTGCATTCTCTATACTAGACTCCTTTCGTGGTCGTGTACACCCCTTCAAAAGGAATTTTGAATGTCACTCTTTTATAACAGAACCACCCCCCCCCCCAAATTGTGTGACTTGTGGGTAGGGTCGATTTGAGGAGCCCCAGTACATGGAGCCAGACGACATTTTCCTGATGGAAAGAGATTTCACAGAGATTTGGGTATCAAGGTCTCAATAGCACCTATTGATCTGGAGTGGAGGAGGGGTGGGGGACTCTCAGTGGGCACCCTGCAGAACAGATTGCTGCCCACATACACGTAGGCCGACACCAATATTGGCAGGCTTCCTTTACATAGGTGTCATTCAAAGTGGAGGGCACATGGCATGCCTATAACTACTTGGTATAGGCATAGACAGGCACATGATCTAGATGGACAAGAACGGTTAACGACTAATCTATTCTCGATCGATTGATAGCAATATTACCCATGCAAATTAGGCTGGATAACTACATGTATGATAGTTATATGGACGCAGTGACCCCCGGCGAACACGCAAATGTCTATAGGCCTTCTGTATCTGCCCCATTGTGACCACCTGTGGCTGAAGCATGACTGCATGAAGCATTATAAACTTTACCACAATATAAGTACAGATAAAACCTGACAATTCACAAACAGAGCAACACGTCATATCCTCCTCCACACATCAGCAAACAGCTCTCTGTGCATACGGTGGAATTTCAACCATGTCTGTTGAAATTGATGACATTCTATCATCCAGGCACGCATTCAACATTGTGCCTGCGTGAAAGACCAACGCCCCGATCCTCAATGCCCACAATGCGGCCTTTGTGGGATAAGGGAATTTCCCTGAGAGCAGCTCGGTTCTAAAATCCGACCTCCTCAATCACACCTATTTTCGCCCGACATAATGAACGACCGAATGGCCATGTAGATCGTTTTACACTCTAATTAGTAAAAAGTTAGTAGCCTTTCCAAGGTTAGTAGTTTTGTCCAAGGGTTAGTAGCTTTTTTTCACACCAGGTGGCAGTGCAGTTTGTATGAGGATTTTTCTGGTAGGTGCACATCATAGAATAGTCTATGGATGTCAAAATAATGGTGATTTTCAATGACCCTCAATGTGGCCTTTGTGGGATAAGGGAATTTCCCTGAGAGCAGCTCGGTTCTAAAATCTGACCTCCTCAATCACACCTATTTTCGCCCGACATAATGAACGACCAAATGGCAAAGGAATACCATCCTATTCAATATTTTTCCTCAGGAACTGAGGAAATACTTACCTATAGTTCTTCTTGTTCTATCCATATACAAACAAAGTGTTTGGATCATTAGGAACAAGGTCAAAATGGATAGAAAGAAACTAGTTTCATTAGACCTTTTAAATTTGTTTCTAGCCACTCTAAGGTTCCGTTTTGATCTAGACCTTAAAAGGTTAAAAGAGAAAGATTTTAAAAAGTGGTGGGGGCAGACCAATGCCCTCTGTTCTTTTAAGAACAACAAATGTGTTTTTAAATTAATTGTTGAGTAATGTCCAAGGGCCTGAGACACTGGTATCGCCCAAGGATCCACTCCCTGTTTTTAATTTCATGTATCTCCTTTTTCAGAGGCTGGTACCCCTTTGAGGGGGCCAGAACCATGACGGACATCAATTGTGATGAAAAGTGATGAAATGATGAAAAAAAAAAGAGGAAAACCCTTTCCCCCCAGAATAAAAATGAAAATCCCTATGAAAAAAAAGCTCAGGCAAATGCCAACATTTTACTAAGGGTTACTTAGAAAATGCTAAGATAGGATAGGAAGTTTGGACACATGCTTTTTGATAACCTTTGCCAAAAAGTTAGTTTGACCTCCTAACTTCTTACTAATCTTTGAGGATCGTTTTTTTTTTCAGTGTAGGCATAGATCAAAGACAATCGTGTGGATTGAAATCCTTTTGGTTATTCAGTTCATTTTTGATCACTATAGATACATTAGAGATATCTATATGCCATTTGAAATCCCATAGGTTCTTATAGTTAAGGGAAAATTAATAGTTTTTAAAAAATCACAACTTTTTCATTTCAACCGTGACCCCCCATTTTTCTTTTTTCAAAATGTTTGTATATAGATGTCCTCTTTCAATCCAGAGAGTCTTGTAGAAAAATCAGCAGAGGATCAGTATGTATGAGACATGATATGAAAAAATAGTTTTTAACCATTCGTTTCTATAGTTAAGGCATTTTATACTTAAATTGTCATACTGTAAAAGTAAGCACCGTGACATAGGGATTTATTTTTGCATTTTCTTATAGTTAGTACATCAAACTAATATAATCCAGAGTTATTTGAGATTATCAGGAGCAGAACCCGTTCTGGACATCCGGTAGCATTTGTCTTTAAACCAGAAGATGTGTCCCTGTATAGATCTAAATGACCTGGGCTAAAATCTCCAGGGTCCTCATATGCCTGCTGACATCCAAGTGATCATCCACTTCTCATCAGTAACAGAAAAACAGACATATTCAAATCAATTAGCAGTCACGTGACTTTTTCTGCCATTCTTACCTTTCCGCAGGTAGAAAACTAAAACTGCCTTAAAATCCCATCCATAGAACAGCTCGGTGTTACGGATACCAGGCACTAGTTTAGCAAAAACCAGGTGACATTTACTGGGGTATGTCCTGTGTCGAACAGTTGTTCATTTTGTTTTCTTAGTTTCCCCCGATTACCTTATTACTACATTCGTTGGTGGAACCGCAATGCATCACTTAAGCTAACAATTTAAGAGCTGCATGATGCCTCGCCTTTTACCGGTCTTGGTTGATACTCCAATTAATGAAGTGATGTGAGTGCACTTGCTATACGGCACATGGCTATTGTATTATTGACCAATGGGAAGCATCACTGGCATTTACTGCGGAGACGGGGGCTGAAGGTGTTAGTCATAGTGCAGTCGGGGTCTAATGGCGGCCTCCATAGCCTAATGTGCTAATGCCCTATAGCACTTCCTGGGTGCATCATATGTGAACGCCTAGACCTGGATGATATGTGGCAGAAGCTCTGGTATAGTTGGACTTGCCAGGCCTGCACTCATGCATCACGACAGTCAATGGACATTATACCTTAAAGCACTATGCTGCAAATTGACATTTGACTTTGAGTGGTTATCAATTAGACATACCGGGCGCACTAGTAACCTTCTCATTATTTTGCTCAAATAAATGGCATGATGTGGTACTAATGATGGTGAAAATAAAACCTTACATTTTAGACGTGAGAATATGTGGATACTATCTGACCTTTTAACTCAGATGACCTTGTTTAACGGTTATTAAAATGTGGTCTTTTAATCTGCAAAATCATCAGTTATTATTTGGCGAAGTACTAAGGCACAGCGATACGTGACTAATTTGTCAGAACTGCGCTCTGACTTCCAATCTGTTCCATCAAGTAGACCTAGATGTTAGAAAGCCAATTCTTACTCAATTGTGATGCTTTCATTGTGATTTCGGTAGCGCCATTCTTCAATTCTTACACTTAATACAGGGAAATACTGGGCGACTGGCAGATGTTTGGGGTTTACACAACGACTCCTAGTGCAATGTATTTGAAATATCATTTTGAATAGAATGGGGGTTGTAAGTAATAAAACGACCTGATCTGGATTCTTGAACCCATCTCCATGCCCTGCATAGGCATAAAGAAGCCTCCCTTCCAAGTCAGTTCTTCCTATCGTCCCCTGATGCCATGGCCATGGCCTTTTACCTGTACTACTACTACCCTTGGCCTTCGTCAATCTAACTATACAGGCTCTTGTTTCAAATACATATTTCCGGTCAGTAAAGCTGGTGCTCTGAGTCCAGGACTCACCTATATAAATACATGCCTGCTCGTCTTTTTGAGGCACTCACACGCATGTACCTCATCAGCTTAGACTTTGTTGGCACATTGAAGAGCCCGTAACTAAACTTTGAAGTCTCCAGCGTGGACCGACGAAATGGCACCGGGGGCATATTAATCATAGGGGAGTGGGAGGAGGGAGTATCAGGCCTCCTTTTAGCACTTGGAGAAATCACTCTCCTCGAGCAGGTAAAAAGAAAATGACCAAATACACGCACCAACTGGCTGCTGTGCGTAGGCCGCCATCTTGTCTTCTTGGAATGGGCCCATAGGAATCTACCGCGCCATTACAGCTGTGTAGACGCATGCAAATGTGAGATTAGCGTCCAACTGTGAAACTATCTCGTTAAAACTACCTTTGCAATTATGGAGATTCACTGTTTTATGAGGATCCCTGGTAGATTCAACAGTTAATTCTTAGAGCCTACACTAACACCCTATACCTACTCCCATGTAGTATTGGATACGAAGTCATAACATAGAGTCAGTCACAAAATGACTTTGTCTTTGTTGACTACAAACAAAATCCAGGCAATGAAAGTCATATAGTGCAGATAGATAAAAGTATGGTGGTCGCTTTCTTTCTGTTTACTTAATCTCGTAATTTTCTCATTAACAAGAAATTGTTGAAAATTCAGCATGGAAACCATGCCCATCAAAGCTATTTCATTAGGCCTATACACATGATTTCCCCCGTTAGAGCCTTACTTCTCAGTTTATAATTCAACTCTGTGGTGCTGTTTCGCTCACTGGTTTTTAATCAGACGAATAGACCATTACTGTTTAATCAGACGAATAGACCATATTAGAACCAAACATAATAGAGGAGCAGAAGATTCTGTGTACCCTGTTGTTGTGAGACACTGATAAACAATGTAAAGACAATACTTGGAATATACATTTTTACAGAAAATATCTGTAGACCTGTCACTATTAATGTTGTGTCTAGTTGTTCTTTCTTCTTCTCTGACAGATTATTAACACCATCAAATTGGTACCCATCAATATGCCCCAGAGTGTTACGTGTGCCAACTCCCGTTCAACCAGCGCAGCACTGGATGTAGGTAAATGTCTAGTGCCACAAAACTAAGACTGATTGTGGCCGGCGTGACTGGCATTGTCACAGTTAGGGAGTGATCATTTTTTAACAACGGGGGGGGGGGGCTGGTGGGTTTGCATGCAGGTGTGCAAAAGAAATTCCGACCCCACCTCTTGAGGGGTTGAAATTTTGTTGACCCCCCATATGGGACAAAAATCGCGCATGAACATGCCCTTTTAACCTATAACAACGTGCTGGGTTTTCCACTGAAAACAGGTGAAATTATTTTGACCCCCCCATCAGAGGGGTTAAAAAAATTCTGACCATCCCCAGTCAAGGGGTTGAAAAAAATTCTTACCCCCCTCAAACACACCAGCACCCCCCCCCCTCGTTGTTAAAAAATGATCACTCCCTTAGGCCTATTCCTAGCTCTGATCACCAGGACAATATCCGAGTATTTCTGTGCCAATTCAAACAACAAATGAGAGTAAATCAGCTATCTCATTTATGAATAAAGGAATAATGAATTATGGGTTTGGCTTCATCAGTGCGTATTGATTTCGCACTGTTTATCTGCTGAGTATACACGCACATCACTCCCCGATCGGTCTTGTTTGGCCTCATATTCTTGCTGCAGGCGTTGTTGGATCTATGTTGGATCACACTTTATACTATGTCACTTTAGTATCTTTGATGTCGTGTTTCCTTACTGGAGTGGCCCTGGCTGTAAACTCATAAGTTACCTTATTAGGTTGTTTTACCCCCAGCCCCCGCCCCACATTACACACATCTTTCTTTATGTAAATGTTAGGGTAAGGCTGATTGCCTACCGTCACTATGTGGGACAGATATGACCCCCACACAGATTAGGTAAAGGCAGAATTTGGGCCTTTTCCCTAAAAGTGATTGCTTTCTACTATAATTACACCATATTTCACTTATGGCTTAATATCAAGGTTCTAGGGATCAAAATATATTACAAAATACCAAATGGGAAGCTAGTATGCGGTTTATAATATATTTATTAATGTTACTCACTATCTCAGGAGATATCCATCAAAAGGTCACAATATTCTCAATAGTAGTTCATATTATCAAATATCCAGTACCAGTCTCACAGTACATAGCCATACACAGTTCACAATATAATAAAGTTCAGGTTCCAGAGCTTAACAAAATACAACATAAAAACAGGCAGAGGGTTCTAAATAAAGTCACAGTACCTTTAGGGTTATAATGCTACAGGTTTCCTGGTAGCATATATAACCCACCCCTAGAGTCCTAGCAGTCCCTGGCTATATCTGCTCCCATAGCCACTCCACACTGGGAACTGCTGCTCCTAGGCTCCTAGCTCCTTGCTCTCTGGACTGCTACTGACTGTCTCTAACCTTTCCAACTCTATTTAACCTCATCATTGTTAGCCTGCTATAACCATATTTGGGCATTGAACAAGCCCCAACTAGTGTGTGGCTTGGTTGTCACACCCTGAGTGGTGGAGGTGGGGGGGGGGCTGGTGGCACTGAAACTAAGTGGGAGTACCAGCTTTAGCACCTCCACCTCCACCCTGGAGCTGACAGCCCACACAGTTGCATTCTAACACCCATCATATTTCTAACCAAATATATGTATCAAAATGCTTTTGCAACATCAATATACAAATAAATGACATTTGATAAGATTCCAATATTATATGTTATATAACATTGCATCATAATACCAAAGCTCCGCAGATATAACCCTACATTACACCTCGGGAACTAAAACGTTTTGTACCACTCAAAACTAATTATAATCACCTGAGAATTCACCGCTTTTATGGGTATTTTCATTTTTTTTTTTTTTTTTTTTTTTTACATAAGTTACTTTATTTAAATGGAATAATGCATGAAAAAAAATTCTTATTTTGTACACACAAATAATATAACCAAACATCTAACTGGTCCTTTTAAAACAATTCTTGAATATAACACACTGTCCATAAGACTACCATATATCTTTGTTACTGATTATATTTATCAACCGGGATCTTATTCAAGATCCTATCTTATCTCTGACAAAAACAAATACATATTCATCAAAATTATACACATGAATTATATCACAGCACAGAAATAGCTAACTGATTGTGCATCAACCAGGATCTTATTCAAGACCCTCACATACATATAAAAATTTCAACATCAAGTTTGAAACATTTACCTTGTTGAAAATAATCAATACAAAATATTTTCTTTTCCAGTTACAATAATTATCACCTATACATCATCATATGATCATCATACATATCAAATCTTCTTAAACCTTCCAATAGTTAACAAAACTTGATGGGGACTCAAGTAAAGTAACTTCTTGGTTGGCTGACACATAATGGGCTCGTCCCTGTGCCGAGAGACAAAACCCACCATGTAATATCTCTGTCAATCATGTGCTCATGCCTTTGTATTGTACTTGGATCCGAAAGTTATGACTTGTGACCAGTCATCATCTCGCAGCCATACTGCTACCATTGATATCATCAGCCATCTGTTCCAACCAGGCACCTAGCCTACATAAACTCAGCATCTGATTATCAAAGAAAAGTGAGATAAACACAATCAAAACATGACACGCATGACACTCATCTCAACCATGGCATGGGTAACAATGTAAGTCTCATACTTTCTACAACCAACAATACTTAGTTCAGAATCTCTTCACATAGCACCTTAAACTTAATTCCACTTACCTTCAGGGAACAGCTTCCTGGCTTGATCTAAACATCCTAAACTAATTATCTGTTATTATCTTTAGACTTACTTTACACAATTAAAGACTTACCTTTAACCTGCCAGCTATTCTCTCAAATCTGTACCAATGAGTGGTATTTAAACTGAGACAAATATCTCAAATAGGTGGCTGGGAAATCACATTCAAAGCTTGCCTCTACTCAGCCATACCACACATCAGGTCAATGGCTCCTACACACCGTCTTATGCTGCCTGACTTGGCACATTAGACATTTATTGGATGCAGCTATTTCCTCTGGGCCCCTGCATCTCAAGCTTACTCTTATGTGTCCCCTGTGCTCTTGCAACACTCCATGCAACTTATGCCCCTACGTGTCACAACACACCACCTACAGACCCAAATACCTCTGGCATCTGCTCCAGTCACATTCTCAGTACCACACATTGATTTTAAAGTCAAATCCAGGTTGTTTTTTGTCCAATGAGGTTGATCTAGGTACATAATGCTGGTCTTTTGGAACCAAATACTCGTATCGGTATGGAACCTTACCAAAGCACTGCCTAATCACCCCTCTGTTCGAGTTAAATCGTAAAGAAAATATAAAATCATGATGCTAATAGGAACTGAACAGAAACATTAGCTTTTTTTTTCAGTCCTCCATGAGGTGAAACATAGCAAAGAACCTCAGTCTGCTCCTTTCACAGCTTATCACAATGATACACTTGTCCCTTCGATTTAATAGTTTGAAGTAATTGGGCTTGCTACCACATAGATAGACTTTGTGTCTGAAATGGTCTTTGTTAGGTTTTATATAACTTCTGTACACCTGGTTCGGCATATTGATGTGATACTCAACCCCTTTCTTTCAATTGGGTTCCCAGAGCTCTACTTTATACACCATGAGCTGGCTTGCCCTTTGGTGGTTGAGCTCAAATGAGAAAAATATGTGTACATCACCAGTAGTCTAAGAGGCTGGGTTGCCTGCTCAGGACACTGCAGGTACTAATTACAGGTTAAAAATCTGGTTCTATCTTACAAACATCTATGCAAACCTATAGCTCTCCTGTCGCGAAAAAAGAAAAGCATGTAAACATAGTGTTAAGACTGTAAGTTCATCCCCAGTACATCATACATCTGGATAATGCATGATATGAAACAGTAAAATAGAAAGACAGTTACTACTCTAGAAATGGTATGATATTCAGTTACAGATTTCACACGGTATAAGCACCACAAGTGTAACACGCTGCGCAACGCGTACACCTAAAAATATAAGCACCATCATCTATAAACTAGAATACTTTCCATTTAGAATTTATTTACACATTTACCGAGATCTTAATCTCGGCACATCTCTGACTCTATTTGTGAGATCTGTTGTCACAAATTTACTCTTGGCCAGTGCATCAAGATGGTCAATAGATAACCACAAAGTATCTCCATCCTTAAAGTGGACTAAATATTTCACACCCTCTCCTCTTGGTTTGCACACATCACTAATCTTAGTTATTTCATGATATGTGGGTAGGTCATCGATGGGTATCGACTTTGCTGCCCTGGGCACAAGTCTGTGACTCACTGGAATCAGTGCTGGAGGATCAGTTGGAGGTGGTTCTGTGGGCACTGTCTCTGGCTCACTTGTCTGTCCATCCTCCATATCTTCCTCATCCTCTCCCTTCGGGATATCTTCCAGCACCTGATCGTCATCTGGCTCCTCTATTCTCGGTTCTAGTGTGAAACTGTCCACCGGGAGATCACCCTCATCTAGATCTTCTGGATCTTGGATATTTGGTTCATCAGCCATAGGTTTGGCCCATCTCTTTTCTACCTCTTCCCTTGACAATCCCTTCTTTAGTCTCATAATTGTCACTGGCCTGTTCATAAATTTCCCACTCTTGGCATGTCTCAGAAACACTGTTGTTTCAGTATGGTATCTCACCAACAGATATGGTCCATGGAATATCTTGGCCAACTTCAATTTTGTCTTTGGGTCCTTGATTCTTGGCCAGTATAACCAGCATATATCTCCCTCCTTCAATTTTGGATCATATGCTCCACGATCATACCGCTTTTTCATCTGTTCTTGGACATGCTTCATGTGCCTTCCTGCACATTCTGCAGCTATCTCCTGGGACTTGAGAATATCTGCAAGATGTTCATTCACACCTTTAACCTCTTCTGAATCAAATTTGAGTTGATTCTCAGTTGGAAATAGAGGTTCTACTCCATGACTCATCATAAAGGCTGTATGCCCTGTGGCATACGCTGGTGTAGAATTCAAGCTGAACTCTACTGCCTCCAGATGCTTGTCCCAGTCTTTTTGATTCTCACTCACATAATTCCTGATCACTCCTAATATCGAGCGATTTGTTCTCTCAACAAGACCTGAGGCCTGGGGATGCAACACAGAATTGAATTGTTGGATGTTGTAGGTAGCACACACTGACTCAAATACTTTACTTGCAAAGGACTTGCCATTGTCCATTACCAACCGTCTTGGTGTTCCAAACCTACAAATCATCTTGTTGTAGAATGCCCTGGACACTGTGCCTGCTGTCAGATCTTTTACTGCAAAGCAAACAACAAACCTTGAATAATAGTCAACAAGAACTAATATATGTTCATTGAAATTGAGTGTCGGAGGCAATCTTTCGAGGGCATCTAGGTTCCATGTGTCGAAGGGCCTTGGACATGGGTCTCTTAAGATTAGAGGAGGTTTAATTGGCCTTGTCATTCTCTTTGTTTGAGCACAGTCTTCGCAAGAGGCACAGTAATCAGTGACATCCTGTGACATCTTAGGCCAAAAATACCTGGATCTCATTGCACCCAACGTTTTGTTGACACCAAGATGGCCTCCCATTGGGTCATCATGGTGTGCCATCAAAATCTTCAACCTCAGCCCTTGGGGCACAACAATCAGTGCTGTAACCTCAGCCTTTGGTCCAATCGAGACATCCATGAAGTACAATATTCTGTCCACTATAGTGTAATGAGCTTCTCTCAACACCAAAGCCCTAGCTTGCTTTGCATCTAGTGGCAACCTATCATTAACTAGATAGTCCCTCACACTATGACAGAAGTCATCACCCTCCTGCTCTTCCCACATCTCTTCTCTAGAGATACCAACGAGTGGGAAGTGATCTTTTGACTGCCGCTTGACCTCATTTGTGTACTTCTTTCTTTTGAATTCTCGATGTGGTGCGTTCTCAGCTCTTAGCACTGCTAGATCCATTAAATCTGGACCAAACCACATATGCTCCTCCTGTTGAATCAAATCATGTTGTGGGCTAATCTTATCACTGAAAGTAACCCTTTTCTTAGGAAGATCTGATTTCTTCATGATCTTTTTCTTGTACCTTCTCTCTGCTCTGACTCTCCTTCTCTCCCTCTTTGGAATCCTGACCTTTGATGCAGGCTTGGAAGACATAAGAGACTGCATCTCACTAGTACTGATGGAACTCAGCATAGGAAATGATTCCATCATCTCCTCAATGTTATCCTGCTCATACGGCTTACCTTCCAGCCTACTCAGAGAGTCGGGAACAACATTCTCCTTGCCCTTAACATGCTCTACTTTAAATGTGAACTGTCTCAAATCAGCTGCCCATCTGATTTGCCTAGGTGACAGCTTGCTCCTTTGGTTTAATATGTATTGAAGGGGTGCATGATCTGTTCTTATCAAGAACCTTTTACCCTCTAAATACACATGCCAATGAAGACAAGCATATACAATACCTGCTAACTCTCTATCTAAAGTTGAGTAGTTTCTTTGGGCTGGGCTGAACAACTTTGCTGTATAGGCCACTGGTCTCAGATTGTCATCCTTATCATATTGGCTCAAGGTTGCACCGATGCCATAGTCTGAGGCATCTGTTGTCACAATAAACTCCTTTCTGAAGTCAGGATATAAGAGCAGATTATCGGATACCAGAGCCCTCTTGAGATCTTCAAAAGCCTCTGTGTGTTCTTCAGTCCACTCCCACTCCTTTCCCTTCTTTGTGAGATCATACAGACATCGTGCTCTTGTGGCATAGTTAGGTATGAACTTCCTATAGAAGCCACTCATACCCAAGAACCTCCTGACATTGGTGGGATTCTTTGGTGTTTTGATATCCTTGATAGCTTGTATCTTTTCCGGATTTGGTCTGATTCCTTCCTTATTCAGGACATGGCCTAGAAATGGGACCTCAGGTGCTGCAATAATGCACTTGGCTGGCTTAAATTTGAGCCCTGCCTTCTGGATTCTTTTCAGAACCTCACCCAAGTCTTCCAGATGTTGTTCAAATGTGTTTGAAAACACGAGAATGTCATCTATGTAACAGATACAGTTTTTGAACTGTAACCCTTTCAAGACAAGGTCAACCACCATCTGGCAACTACGAGAGGAATTCATTAATCCCATACTCATCCTTTTGTACCTGAACTTACCAAATGGAGTTAAGAACCCTGTCTTATCTCTGCTCTTCTCTGTGATGGGAATTTGATGGAACGCCATCTGCAAATCGAGAGCTGAAATGAAATTGGGCTGCATCTGACCCACAGCATCAATGGCATCCTCTATCTTTGGAATAGCCAGATACTGTGGCACTGTAACTGCGTTCAGATTTCGATAGTCACAAACGAGCCGATGCCCTCCACTTTTCTTTGACACAAGAAAGGCAGGGCTAGACCAGCCCCCATCGTAGCTGGGTTCCAAGATTCCCAATCTTACTTGCTCATCAATATGCGCCTTCAATTGTTCTCTCCTTTTGGGTGATATCCTGAAAGGCATCTGCTGTACAGGCTTAGCCCCAGAAATCAGTTCTATCTCATGTTCTATCCAATCGGTACAACCCACCATACCATCTGGTCCTACAAAGGCTCCACAGTTCTCTCTTAGAAGGGCATCCATCCGTGCTCTCTGCTCCTTTGTCAACTTTGACCTAGAATAATCGACCGCTGGAATGAAACTGGGTTGTCTCTCCTGCTTCTGTGCCCTGCCTTCAACCTCTGGCTCAAACATTTCCATTGAAGATACCTGTATCACCTCAACGTCTCTGGACAAACTCAATGTCCCTAGAGCCGTTCCTGGCTTCACCTCAATTTCCTGGTCTGAAAGGTTAACAAATCTCACAGGTACAGTGCCCTCATGCACTCTCACACAGCACCTAGCTGTCCACAATCCTGTCTGTTTTGCTACCTTAAAACCTACATAAGTCAGAAACGTACCTTCTTTGAAAACGTCATCCACAGGGAGGCTGCACAGCATCTCAGTATGTGCTGGCACTACCAACTTACCATGTGCCCTCACAATACTCTGGCTATTGTCCTCTTGGTCTACTTCTTTGGGTTGGTCATATACTATGCTCATACCATACTGTTTCAGGAAATCTCTGCCCAGAACTATGTCTAGTCTGAGGCCTGGGATAACATGAAATGTGACTTCATAAGGAATGCCATCAATCTTAATAACACCCCTCATGTCACAATGAGCATCTCTGACCTGACCCCCTGCAAATGTCACACATGCACGTGAAGAGAATTCCTCTATTTTACCACCATTTGCTTTTACCTGGTTGTAATAGTCAAGACTTACACAACTACGGTCTGCCCCAGTATCAACAAGTGCCCGTGCACAAGTTTGACCAATGCATACCTCAACACAATTCCTCTCTGACAACAGATGTGATGCCATGTAGGCCTTACCCTCTTGGTGCTGTCGGTCTTGGCGTTCACAGATAGATGAAATCATATCCCTAGTGCATGGGCTACGAGATCCACTGACGCCCGTCGGCTCTCTCCTGGACTGGTCACGTCTCCCCTTTGGATCCTCATACGGCACAATGCCCATGGCACACTCCTGACTGGAATATAAATCATTATCATTAAAACAGCTTGTACAAAGGTTGTCTACCTCAGGGTGTTCATCATCCTTATATGTCAGAATATCTGTGTCATAATCTTTCTTATACAAGAAACTATACTTTCTGTTTGAATCTAACTCAACTGCATATTTGACCTTTACACAAGATGTCTCATTACATTTACTGGTAATATTTACCACATTATCTTTAAAATCTGTACTCTTACTTTTAGAACTTCTATTATTCCTTCTGTTACCTCTTTTTCCTGACAAACTCGGTACTTGCTTGTCAGACATACACTCTACCTTACCAGAACCTTCCCCCTCTCTTTCCCCACAGGGAGGAGGAGATTCTAGTTTTCCGACTGGTTGGCAGATGACTTATTCTCCATCTTCGCCTCCAAGCTCTGAACTTTACTCATCAGCTCAGCACAGAACCTTTTGTAGAATCCCTCATCACTGCCACCGCTGTTGCTATTACTGCCCGAGCTCCTGCCGCTGTTTTTCTCAGTTCTGGTACCTTGATTGTTGCCCCTGCCACCATTCCTCTGATTCTTCGGAGTATAGGGTCGCTTAGGTAAAGGGCACTCCCTGAAGAAATGCCCTACCCCATGGCAATTGAAGCACCTCTGAGTGGAATCCATAGTGGCAACTGTGGTGATGTTGCGTGCCTCAACCATCTTCCTCAGCTCTGCCATCTCACGCCTGAGCCTGTCACTTTCAGACTCCCTGGGTGAAATGGATTGGGCCGCACTAATTGAAGAGTTCTGACTACCAAATGTTGCTACACCAGAGGCATACTGCTGCTTCAGCAATTTTATCTCTTGTGACTGCTGCATAGAGATGTCAGCACTCTGTTTAAGAAAAGCCTGAATTTCTCTCTGATTAGCGAGGATAGACTGGTCCTTATTCATGTCAAAGTCTTCTTCAGCCTCTTTACAAATGTCTATAGCCTCTTGGAAAGTGACTGGATTGCTTTTCCGGAGTTTCTTTCTATAAGGACTAGTCACCCCCCTGATGAACGAGAAAATCATATCGGTCTCACTCAGACCCATTCGCCGGTAGGCATAGGAAGCCTGAATTATAAAGTCTTCCAACTCCTGATCTGGCCTCATTGATAACCTAGACAACCTTTCAAACTCAGCATTAGTCACCTTGGTAAAATTGTCTAGAAAGGCTTTCCTCACCTCAGCCCATGTGGCTTTGTCCTTCACCTTGCTGACTATGTACCAGTCTCTAGCTGGGCCCTCAAGATAGGTAGGAAAGATCCTAAGAAGCTCAGCATCAATATTCATAAGATCTGGCACCTTTACATAGCGTTCAAAATCTTCCATCCATATTGATGGATCCATATTAGCACTGTTCTTGAAATTACTTGGTGGTTTGGCATATGCTGACCTGCTCCCTAAATGATAGACATTCGGTCTATCACCCTGGTCTTGACCTTGACCTTGGCCCTGGCCTTGACCTTGGCCCTGGCCCAAAGCATTGATCTCCCCCCTCTGCCTCTCAAACAATTGTTCTATTTGTTGCTCTGTTCTTTGCTCCATAGTTTGAACATTGTGTTCAAACATCTGAGCTATGGCTTGATATAGACCTTGGATATTGGCATCTTCAAGATTTTGACCAAAGATCCTGCCAGATCTTAATTCTCTATCTTGTGACATTTTGAATTTGTGAGTAACCTATTTGGGAAACTCCACCAGTCGCAATGTTAGGGTAAGGCTGATTGCCTACCGTCACTATGTGGGACAGATATGACCGCACACAGATGAGGTAAAGGCAGAATTTGGGCCTTTTCCCTAAAGGTGATTGCTTTCTACTATAATTACACCATATTTCACTTATGGCTTAATATCAAGGTTCTAGGGATCAAAATATATTACAAAATACCAAATGGGAAGCTAGTATGCGGTTTATAATATATTTATTAATGTTACTCACTATCTCAGGAGATATCCATCAAAAGGTCACAATATTCTCAATAGTAGTTCATATTATCAAATATCCAGTACCAGTCTCACAGTACATAGCCATACACAGTTCACAATATAATAAAGTTCAGGTTCCAGAGCTTAACAAAATACAACATAAAAACAGGCAGAGGGTTCTAAATAAAGTCACAGTACCTTTAGGGTTATAATGCTACAGGTTTCCTGGTAGCATATATAACCCACCCCTAGAGTCCTAGCAGTCCCTGGCTATATCTGCTCCCATAGCCACTCCACACTGGGAACTGCTGCTCCTAGGCTCCTAGCTCCTTGCTCTCTGGACTGCTACTGACTGTCTCTAACCTTTCCAACTCTATTTAACCTCATCATTGTTAGCCTGCTATAACCATATTTGGGCATTGAACAAGCCCCAACTAGTGTGTGGCTTGGTTGTCACACCCTGAGTGGTGGAGGTGGGGGGGGGGGCTGGTGGCACTGAAACTAAGTGGGAGTACCAGCTTTAGCACCTCCACCTCCACCCTGGAGCTGACAGCCCACACAGTTGCATTCTAACACCCATCATATTTCTAACCAAATATATGTATCAAAATGCTTTTGCAACATCAATATACAAATAAATGACATTTGATAAGATTCCAATATTATATGTTATATAACATTGCATCATAATACCAAAGCTCCGCAGATATAACCCTACATAAACACTCAGTCCCACATTTTCCAACCAGGGACAGGTCCACAGTGGTTCGTACCTTTACCTTTTTATTATTTGCACTGAGCTATACGCGACACCTTGGGCCCCGTGTGCATTGAAACACATGGGTCTACACTGTTCAGTAAAAGAGTATATACTGTCTCCAGGAAGTGCAGGCTGAGGTACTGATTCAAACAAAGATTCAAACTTATGATTGGGCATACGACGAATGGTTGAGCAAACCTACGAACTGTTGTATCACTTAAGATGTATTTAAGCAGGTTGGGCCAAAAAACAATAAAAGCTGTGTTTCCAGTTACATGGCTCATAGGGCTAGGGTCGGTAGGTTGGATTTTTTAATTGTTTTTTTTAAAGTTTGTATACCAATGTATGGGCAGATATGCCAGATTCTTTGATTTAACGGTAGACAATGTGAAAAGCATATGGGAAATGTGAAAAATGTGTTAAAATATGTATATGTGAACTATTGACACGAGACCCAGAGAAAATAGATGAAAATCCAAGAAAAAAATACGAAAATAAAAAAGAATATCTAAAGATTCATGAAAAATATGAAAATTTTCTTAAAAATTATCAAAAAAAGAAGCTTAGAGTCGGCCCTGTTTTGCTAGGGGTCGGGTAACTGGAAACACACCTTTTTTTATAGGCCTTGACGAGCAACACGCTCTGAGAAAATTGCCCCACAAAACTACTAAAAAGCTGGTGTATTTTAGGGTATATAATAGCCTCCCATCCTGCCCACAAAAACCAATGGTTACCTCTAATATTGATTGTGATTTAGAGTAAATCATTTCCCTAAACAATACGATTCTACCTCAAAGCATTAACATCATGCATAGTTTCCAATATGGGGGCGATTGAATGTAACTAACAGATTTGGTTTGATGAAATACATGTGTATACCTATTTGTTTACGCTCGGCTAATATAAAATATAGTCTAGAACGTTCTATTAAACAACCAATCTCTTCTTATCAATCACTAATCAGAGGATTCCCCATATCTAAGTTTTATTGATGTCTGGGCACTAAGATTCTGGTGGAGATTAGGGTCTCACCAAGGAACATAAATTCCCCTTAGTGCTGATATCACGGTGTCCTCCTTTAGGCCATCGCTGTCGTCACACATACCCTAGTAACAGTCTGAGCGGCCACCGGATATAGCCTCTCAGAGCATGCGCAGTTCAATCAACTCGAACGCATGGTTACCCTCCCCCAACCCCCACACATGCACATCTCCTACCCCTTGAGGGCCTTTCCTTGATCACAAGCCGCTCTGTGGGGGAGAGGATTTGTCTCAGCAGCACTCTCTACCACAAGTCGATCGTCTTGGTTCGACCCCTATCTGATGACACGAGTCGCCATGAGCATACATAATACCCTCAGAGGGGCGGGCGGTGATCAGCTCCATTCCATATATGTGGACAGTTCACAAATCATGGGATACACCGGGGAGTGAGCCAGAGATCAGTGGCGAGGGTGAAGCACTCAGGCTCCGATGAGTCTAAGAATCAATACAACCATTACGGTTTGACGAATCATTCTCCACCCACTCGTTGCCGTCCCATCCCACCCCAATGTCCTCTATGTTTGTCCTTGGGACGATTTAAGTCTATACCCTACTCTGCTTCCCCACCCCCGGCTCCTCAATGGGCTCTAATACCATTTGATTTCAGGCGACCTGGTTACTTGGCCTAACTTTGTTTCCCTCTGCCAACTTCTGTTTCTAGCCAGCACAGAGCTGCTCCTGCAGTCTGATTCAAATCTCCTAGGACATCGTGTTAGGGGTGACCGCAGAGCTGTTTGCTGTGGTTTTAGTTTGAGTGCAAATTTAAGTGTGTTTTCATTAGTTATTTGTAAAGCCCCCAGCCATTTATCTGGAGAGGCTGTTCCGAATTAGATGCCAAACCCACATCATCCGAACACAGTTTAAGTGTTTGTGAGGTACAGAAAAAAAAATCGAACTAGAGACCAAAATGTTAATTTATGCATGAAGAAGCACCGAAGGTTTCGAAAATGTCATATTTTTCCCCCTTTATTTCAATTGAATATCATGAAACTGTCCAGGTTGGGGACAGTGTTCCGGCTCTCCTCAACTACTTTATAATTCAAACCACACAGGAAATTATTACCGGGAAACATTGACTTGGCATTGGGCTCAGTCAGGGAGACTGTTGTCAATCACTTATATAATCTCCCTAGGGTGAAAAAAGAGGACGGATATTGAAAACCTCCTTTCGCCAAAATCATTTTGGCTTCACTGATGATTTCCAGCGAACCAAATTCAGTCAAAGCACGGGAGGGTAAGTTTTACTGCAGACAACCCAAGTTTTACTGCAGACAACCCAATGACTTGGCAGCCGGCTGAAGACTTGATGAGATGTCAACCTTAATTGGCTCGTAGTTCAAAACCAGTTAAGAGTTGCTTCCTTACAAAACATGGCATGATTGAAAGCAGATCACAACTGGTGAATATGGCCGAGGAAATGCGGCAACACACACACCACACGCAATGTAAATATTAATGTTGATAAGACTCAGCGCATGTGTTTCTCCTCTCCCCAAAGAGCATCAAATTTACAAAATCTAGATGTAAATATAAATGGACAGAAACTTAAAGTTGTAAACAAATACATATATCTAGGGGTCATCATTGATAGTAAACTCACTATGGCCTCCTTCTTAAATGACACTGTAAGAAAGGCCGCAACCTCTATTTTTAAGCTTGCGAAAATTAGACATCTTCTAACGAAGAAAGCTAGCATATTGATCTACAAACAGTGTATACTCCCCATATTTGACTATTGTTGCTTTATCGCTGACTGTGCTAATGTAGCAGATATTGCAAGGTTACAAATAATACAAAACCAGGGATTAAGAATCTGTCTTAAGGTGAAAAAGAGACATGAAACTATTGTAGGGCTGCATGCCAGATGTGAAGTACCAATGCTGGAGGCACGGAGAAAGGAGCTGCTCACTTCATTAATGTATAGGAGGGCTCAGATACAGAAAATAGTCTTAGAGGAATTGTATACTCATACAGACAGGAGGACAAGACAGAATGATAAGATAGTTTTCTTTGAAAGGCGGTATAGACTTCAATCATTCAAAAAAAGTCCACTTTATAGAGGTATAAAATTGTGGAATGATTTACCATGTAAGGTCCAGTATATATCAGTGAAGGAAAAATTCAAAAAGGAGATCAAAAAGCGAAATGGTACAGATATGAAAGGTATGAAGGAGAAATATATACAAGAGATGAGAACTAGAAGGCAGTAAACACACTTACGATTAAAGACCTAATGAGTCTTTGCTCTTCAAAGCTGAATATTGTAATATTACTACCTCATGCCCCACACAAAACTGTAATTATTAGTCCAAAAGAGATGAAGAGTGATCCATCAGTACCTCATACATTACCATTTAAAGCGAAACATGTGTTAACCTCTTCATTATCATCAAATGTAAATAATTTCATCCCTGTTTTATAGAAATGTTCTTGAAGTGGCAGGCAGGTAAATTGAAATGACTATATATGTGATTGAAATTATATTGTACTAAGAGATTTCTTGAAATCATACTCAAACACAAGCTTTGTAAACCCATAGAAAAACCATTGGATATGCTACGTAGTAATTTACTGGAATTACCGACATACCAACATGATGCCAATATGCTTTTTGTGAAGCTGTTTTTATATCTATTCCAGGAAACACATGTATCCAATCTTACATATCCTGTCTTCAACAGAAAGTCACCATGTGCAGTTATAATAAATGCCTATTTTATAGGACATAAAAAAAAATAAAAAAAATATGTCAAGGGTAGGAAATCAGCAGTTTGCAAATCGGATTGTTCATGAACCTAAGTTTCATTTGACCTTTGTACTTTAAAGAATTGCATCTAACATCCTGGCCATAAGGTAAAGTAAACTCCCACATTTAGGTTCCACACGTGCAACTAATGGGCCATACAATGTAGTTAGCTTTTTATGAATTAAAAAAAAAACTTTGAATCCAATCTTTTCTGAAGAACTGTTCCAATTATCTATTTTTGGTGTATTGTGAGAAGTTCAAATAAACACTTTTTCAAACCTAAAAAAGAATGAAAACAATGAACCAGGAAACTAGATATGGGATATTGCTAGGAAAAATCTACATTTGCCCCAGCTGTGCCTGTTGTGCTACTGTTTCAAGTGCACTACTTTTAGCATTTAGTCTGCAGATGAGCTGGGACCTGTTGGGATTCCAGGGGTAGACACTAACATTTTGAGCCTTTGGCCACCCGGACCAGCAGGCTAGTATATAGCAATGCATTTTCAAATATCCTACTGGCCAAATGGCCATATCAAAGAAAATCTAGAAATAATCACTGGCCCGCAGTGAAAACTACTGGCCATTGGCCACCGGGCCAGTGTTAATGTCTACCCCTGGGATTCTGAGGTAGAATGGTCTTAAAAGTAAGAGAGGTACCACGAATTGGTCATTAGTAAGTGCCGGACACGTATAAGCAATGGTAGCCTAGCTCAGATCAACAAGCACCCGGACATTTGAACAGGCCAATGGGGTACCAGACGTGGACGTCACGTCCAGCTGTCACCTAGTGGGGACGCTGGGAACTAAAGCTGCCAATAGTGAACCCTAGGAGTTGGCTATATATGATTCCGTATTCGGGTCACGTGTATCAGCTCGTCTATCCGGCTAATGTCCAGGTCTCCGGCGTCCTAGCCTGGAATCCTGCCCCATTCTGGGCCTATTCTGTACGTTTTAGGCTTTAGTACGTTTGGCCCTGCATGTTCCGAGCTAGATATCTGGTATAGGGTCGTAACAACAGCAGACTTTACATAGTATCAAAAATTCCCAAATTAGCGATAATTCTTTTCTTATAATCGAATAGTAAAACCCTTTCATGATTCCTGGTTGGTAAAGTGCTTACCTACTGAGAAGCTGAGCACTAGAACCCAGCATCAAAACTCACTTTAAGCAGTTGCCTATTATATATCGGTGACCTTTAGGACAAAATCTTGACGTTAAAGGCTGGTTGCTCAACAAGTGTTGTATAACATTACAGGCCATGAACAAGCAGGGGCCCAGTAAATCTGAACACCCACTAATGTTCCGTATACCTGCTCTAGTGGAGGTACGGAACACCCACAGGTCTTCAGTGTTCGGCGCCCAGTCTAGTAGCCTCCATGCTTACAATCTGTCACCAGAGGGCGTCAGTGTCCTCACGTACTTCCGGTCTGATCATGTGACATCTATACACAGGGGAAGTGGTAAATCTGATTCCATGTCTGGTCACCAGGTGCCACTCTGAGTGTTGCACGGTGGTCACAAGTGGGCGCGGATCTGGGAGTAGGGGTGACAATTTGACAAAGGTGTACGACAAATCCTGTTGGGAGTTTTGCTTAATTATATTCCAGGTGTTGTGCTTCCAGGGTAGCCAGCCAATAGGGTTGTCACGCAGTTCTACTGGTAAATCTATCTATAGACAAGGTGCCCTATAGCTCCCTCACACATATACAGTCATGGGGATCATGGAGGTTTAGACTCTACCTGAGTGACCCTATAAGTAAACAGTCTTGTAATGGGACACTTTCTGTTTTTTACTTAAGCCATTAAACATTTTACCTCATTTTAGAGGTCAGTGCTATATCTCAAAATGGTATTGGTGGATGCTTGTATCAATTACACATAATATTGGCCATAATTAGGCATGTGCTCCATTACTAGTAGTAGGCACAAGAGAGTGCAGAAATGGATAGTGTCTGAGCTTTTAACACCATACAACTGAGACTGCAGGCTCACTGCATGGTAGGGATCAAACAGCCACCTATATAGCATACCTATACAGATCTATACATGTAAGCATTCCAGAATGCCAGAAAAATGTTGTGCATAGAACACATGCAAGAGTGATTTGAGATACTGGTCTAAAGAGCACATGATAGGTGTGGAGTTTTTTAGATTTCCCTAACCAAACTTGTCTACTGACCCCATAGATCCAGTAACCAAGCAATGTCTTGAATGGATCAAAGCCTGTAGTAAACCGGATGATAGACTGAATCTAAATCGGGTTGCAGAGAATTACAGAAAAAAAAACACAAGATATATGTCTTCATATTTGCTCTAAGGTGAGTTGGATTGTGACTTTGGCTAATGTGTCTATACAATTTGTTCCTGGTAGGCTAGTTTCGGCATAAATCAAACACTTAACAAATCTTACTTTAGAGAATGACAATTTTTTTATAACAAGGGGGGGGGAGACTGGTGGGTTTCAAAAGGTTGGGGTCAACATTTTTTTAGCCCCTCTGAAGGGGGGGGGGCATGATAATTTCACCTGTTTTGAGGAACTATAGTTCAAAAGGGCCAGTGCCCTCGAAAGAAATTGGCGCATGTGAGGAGGGGCCAATTTTTTATCCTTTTTTTTGCACTCTGGCCCCAAAACTCCCCCCCCCCCATTGTTGTTAAAAAATTATCACTCCCTTTTGTGAAGAGGTGTTTTGTGGATGACTTTTGTTGTCCAACTCATAGAACCTAATGTGACCTTGAGGGGACAAGCTTTTTATTGGGCATACTGAAGGTATATGATCCCCCCATATTTTGGCCATAAATTCAAACACAAAAACATTTCCGGTTATTGGGACAGACATCTTTTAGGGGTCCTGACCTTTGAATGGAACTCCATGAAGCTGGAGCAGTGTGAGACTGGGAGGTCCACATGTTTGTACAAAGATAGACCTAAAGTATATGACCAATGCACAGTGCAGACAGTATTGCAGTTTACCTGAATCTACCCTTCTACCTGCATGCACCACCCCAGACCAGCAGTGTTTGATCCCCAATCAGGTAGGGTAGTTATAACCACCCAGCCTCAAATAGAACTCTACAGGACCCTTATAAATCACTTTCAGAAGGCAAGCAGAAACTAATTGATTGTACCTTATTAACTAAAATAAGACGCCACGGCACGGACCCTAAAACATGCCCATAGTTTATGGAAACTCCCAATCACGAAGGTGGTCGACCTTAAAGGTGCAGGTCTAGTCGAGTCATGGACAGACTACCCTATATAGAAACCAGGATTGACATACATTACATGCTAGCTCTTTCAGAATGTCGTCATCCCTCAAGGCTTCGTGTATTTTTACTTCAACATATGCACCACACAGTGTGGTGTCGTGCTGCATGTTGCATCATACCAACCACTGGGAGTATTCATCATCATCTATTAGCATTCACAAATATAGCACTGGGAGTATTCATCATCATCTATTATCATTCACAAATATAGCACTGGGAGTATTCATCATCATCTATTAGCATTCACAAATATAGCGCTGGGAGTATTCATCATCATCTATTAGCATTCACAAATATAGCACTGGGAGTATTCATCATCATCTATTAGCATTCACAAATATAGCGCTGGGAGTATTCATCATCATCTATTAGCATTCACAAATATAGCACTGGGAGTATTCATCATCATCTATTATCATTCACAAATATAGCACTGGGAGTATTCATCATCATCTATTAGCATTCACAAATATAGCGCTGGGAGTATTCATCATCATCTATTAGCATTCACAAATATAGCACTGGGAGTATTCATCATCATCTATTATCATTCACAAACAGGCGTAGGAACCAAATCTTGATTGGGGGGGGGGGCAGGGCCAAGCCCAGGGGGGCCCTGTCGCACCGATCGTAATTCATCGGCCCTGCCCCCCCCCCCTTTTCCTACGCCCCTGAGTCAAATATAGCAGTGGCGAGTTGATAGATGTCTGCTGAACCACAATAAGATACGTTTCTAACTTTTGAACATAAACCTCTGATATCCCACTCATATTCGAACCTCCGGCCCTCCTCCATGTACAAATATCAATATATCATGGTCATGACCTAATATGCCAGAGAAGTGTTTATTGACGTGTTCTAATGTATTCGGCAAGATAGCAATGCCATGAAAGCACGGGGAGGTCACTTAGGTAGCACTATATCATAGATCGATAAAGCAATAGCGATGCAATTCCGAACGGTTATGGACTCATGTATGTCAATTCTGACTTCTTGCACAACATGTGATGAGGGCTACTTCTCCTCAGCTAATTACCCTTACTTGCATGTTCCACCTGCCTTGTCTACTGTATGTACTAATTGTATGGAGGTGAACACGTCTGATTAGTCCTATGCAGCATAAGAAGATGGAAGTGGCCCTCCTGTCTGTGGCCTCAATCAATACACAGAGGTAGCACTGTCTGCATCACCCACCCAGGTAATGTTTACAGACTCCCACCGCTAGGGGGCCTGGTGCACTTGGGGGCACGGCATAGAAGGGCTGGGAGCAGTGCTGGGAACCAGAGGCATGATATGGAATTTGATCGGGCCCAGGTGCATAATGTACAAGATGTTTTGTGGATGTCCTGTTAAAGGCAAATAGGCAGTTTGGCGCTGCATCTTCGGAGGGCCAATATAAAGATGAAGTAGCCCTTAAAGCATCTTTCTCTTTTCAAAGGAACTTACCTGAATCGCATGAATGCTTTTGCTGCCTCCAGAAAAAAACAGTCTACTAAGGGTAACCTTGTATTTCTCTCCATTTGAGTGAGCAAAGGATTGAATTCTATGTGAATCAATTACTGCGAAGGTCAGGTGAGGTTTTTGATAGATGGTATCGTTTGGTTAGGATCTTTTTCTGCAATACATTTTTATTCTGCACCCACACTACCGACAGTAGATAATGGAAGGTGTTGGAAAAAAAGAACATGTAAATGCTCTATAGAAGGACTGTTTTCTGTAGAAGTCACAGAGTGCTAATAGAGACAGCAGACAGAGCAGGAAGGCAGCACAGTGATACTGTCTGCTGCAGGCCTGAGAGAACACATGCAACATATCAAGTGACTACCTGGCTGTTATCAGCAGAGCGGGCACTAGACACTTGCTAAAAAGACTTCTGATTCAGCTCCATTGGGGACCGTCTGTCTGTCCTTTGGGCAGTATATATGTGTATGTTTATATGCCCATCTATTTTGCTTTCTAAGATCAAATTCTCAAGTAGATTCTTTTAAATAAGTCAGATGTTAAAGTGTTTGATGGCCAGTCATTGGCCACTTTATTTGAATGCTAGAACACAGAATGCAGGTTTCTCAGTGCCATCCATCGGCTTCATCCGTTTCATTTATCATTGCTTTCTATAGGGATGCATCCACTGCCGACGGATGGACCATCCGTCGGTTTCATCTGATTCAGATATCATTGATTTCTATGGAGAAATAGACGGATGAATGGAGACAAATGGTCCATCCGTCGCAGTGGACGCAGCCCTTATGGAGAGACAAACACGGATGAAGGGAGACGGATGGTCCATGTGGGCAGTGGATGTGGCTATTAATTCAGTGGTTATAGGAAGCTGGTATGTGCCTTCTGTATATCCCTTTGTAGTGGATGCGGCCCTTTAGGCAGTGGTTATAGGAAGCTGGTATGTGCCTTCTGTATATCCCTTTGTAGCGGCCCTTTAGGCAGTGGTTATAGGAAGCTGGTATGTGCCTTCTGTATATACCTTTGTAGTGGATGCGGCCCTTTAGGCAGTGGTTATAGGAAGCTGGTATGTGCCTTCTGTATATCCCTTTGTAGCAGCCCTTTAGGCAGTGGTTATAGGAAGCTGGTATGTGCCTTCTGTATATCCCTTTGTAGCGGCCCTTTAGGCATTGGTTATAGGAAGCTGGTATGTGCCTTCTGTATATCCCTTTGTAGCGGCCCTTTAGGCAGTGGTTATAGGAAGCTGGTATGTGCCTTCTGTATATCCCTTTGTAGTGGATGCGGCCCTTTAGGCAGTGGTTATAGGAAGCTGGTATGTGCCTTTTGTATATCCCTTTGTAGCTACAATGCAATTTGTTGCCCATCTCAGGCAATCGAACAGGAGGAGAGAAAACAGCCCCTTGAGTTCCCCCCTCCAATGGTCAAATCCAGCCAAGAAGAAAGTGGCAATGTATTGACAAAGCACTAAGCCACAGTTGGGCAAAACCTAGACTATAGTTTTCAACTAAAGAAGAGAGGGGGCTCATCTCAGGATCAATGCACAATGGCTACTTATAGACTGGAACTTTGAGGGAATGCTGATCAATGGAGTCATTATGAAGGACCAGTGCACTGCCACTAATTCAAACTGATAACGTATTCTGGTCTGGGTGGTAGATTAGGTCCTAACTGATAAACCGACATCTTCTGTGTGGCTGGATCTTACGTTGGTATATTTTATCTACGTTTTGCAACTCAGAATACTACACAGCACTGAAAACCAGCTCTTTCATGACGCCAACATGTCATTTAATGAACTGGAAGATCTTATATAATCATATTCCCCTTTTAAATCAGCAAGTCTAAATTAACCTAAACAAGAATATGGGAGTGTCTATGGTATAAATCAATACAGAGAAGGGGGAAGCTTGAGTAGCTCTGAGGGTGCAGTGTCCAGGCAGAGTCAGGAAGGCAGGTGATCCCACCACGAGGGCCCTGTGGAACTGACAGCAGAATAGGGGTAAGGAATGCTGACAGCAGGATACATGATATGGGCACTGATGGGACCCAGGTGCAAAGTCTTAAAGATGTTTGTCAATGTCCCTGGAGGCAAAAAAGGCGGATTGGCACTGCACACATGAAGTGTCACAAAGGGACCAAAAGCATACAGTATAACGTACAGATGGCAAATTTGATTTTCAAATAAATTCATTCAAATTATGTTGATGCTGATGGCATCAGTAATAACCAGCTGCTGCTGAAGCCTGGTGCTGAAATGGAGACTTATAGGAACCTACCACCTTAGATGTCAAATTATAGCAAACATAGAAGAAGCTTACAGAAATGTTGTCGAAATAATGGCAAAATCCTTGTCCCAAATTCTCTAGAGATCCGTCTTTTATTTTTTATGTAGATTCCTCGTACCACCATACTGCCATCGCTCCGCTTCATTGTAGAAACTACACTATTTCACTGGTTCAGTGTTCAGTTTTATGGGCTCGAGGAGGCCTTGTAGATTCAACAGTTATTTTTTACAGTGCATGAAAAGGATCGTCTAGAGTAACATATCTACGCTCCATGGTGCAGGGTTAAGGTTTTGGAGAGACCTCACACTAAGTTAGAAGACACGTGGTACAGCATAGCAAGTGGCTACTTGGGTGTTATCAGTGAAGTCTTGTGAAACAAATAATTCTGTAATTGACCGTCTGTCTGGCTACAGATGCTTCAATGGGAATAATTTCGTCCGTTTCCAGTTCTGTTTAGGACGAGAAATGAGCATAAGACAGCAGCCTTAGAAAGGGATTCATTGGCATTTTCATGGATGATGAATTTAAGTTAACATGTTATTATATACAATGTATTATCTTTACAAAAGTAACACCCCCCTTTCTTATAGTAGTGTTTCACTATTATAGTAATAACCGTGGCAATAATCGTAGCCCCACACCTAGTTGTCAAATGATATTAAGCATTGCTTCTTTACCCCCGAGCATGTTACAGTGTGCATCTTACTCTTATACTAGGGTCTGGCATCATCAATAACAAATTCCCTGTATTGATATATCAAATGGAGCGTAGATTCGTATTCAGCATTTCTTATCCATCATTAGGGCAATAAAGGATATTTCAACGCCCATTTGTATTCATCGTGACCTCTGAACAGGGGCGTAGGAAAGGGGGGGGGCCAGGGGGCCTGGGCCCCCCCAATCATAAAGCAGGTGGGGCCTGAGTATGTCTGGGCCCCCCAAAATTTGTCAAGAATTCATTATGAATTGAACTAGAAGCTAAATCTTTGCATTATCAAAGTAGATTGATACAGTAATGGGATAGGGAAAATGGGGTCCTGAGCCTAAAATGAGATCTAAAATTCATCAAAAACTACATTTTTATACAATTTTTATGAGGTGCTATTGCGCTTGAGTTGACAATACAAGGTGGCCATTGTGGGGACCCGCTGGGCCCCCCCAATGAAGATTTGCTTCCTACGCCTCTGCTGAACAGTACCTCTACATAGAAAATTGGTATAGCGGCACCAAGACTCAAGAGGATGTGTCTTTTTGAAGATGGAAAGAGAGTCAGGGATTCAGAAGTGGAGGCAGTGAACGAGGTTGGTGCGTGATTGCACGCCATCTGTATATCCCCCGCTACCTACAACTTTGAAACCCGATCCCAAGACCCCAGGCCAGACCTTTGGGTAGAGAAAAAGCCCCCTTAAGGCCCTGCAAGGAGGAAAAAGAGCAGTATAATGAAAAAGCCCTCTGCTGCATGGTGGCCACGTCTGGCCTGGACTTGTCATCCTTGGGAGGAGGGCCTCTCCTCCATGTCCATGTACAATGGGAGATATTGACCGGGGCTTTTCAGGAAAGCCAATTGGGTCCCTCACAGAGAAAATTCTGATACTCACAGTGACCCTGCTTTTAGTCTTTCTTACCAAGGGTGTCATGCACTGCCAGAGTATCCCAATACATAGGATCACACTTTGCTGGATTCTACCTTCAGAGTGAGTCCAACACTACCCAGTGGGCACAACCCCACTTAATGAGTGATTAATCAGCACTGCATTATAGGGCTGACATAGGGCTTACAAACAGTCTAAATTGTAATGGTTATGTAGCCCTGCATTTGTAGCACATATTAAACTACTCAGCTATAGGGCGTATTTAGCCCTACACCTGACTGGTTTGATTAACACTTTAAAGAAATATAGAAATTAAGTGCACCCTATGACAAAAGCCCACTGTTTCATACATACAAGGTTTTCAGATGGTTGAATATTCCACTTCTTATGGCAGGCTTAGTAATCCATGAATAGATGTGTATTCCTGGTTTCAGTTTCCTTATTGCTCCTTGGTAGGATTTGAACCGGGTACCTTCTGATTGTGACTCCTTTGTGCTCCTATATGTGCTAGCATGGCAGGTGTTGAAAGTGGCACTATCAATATGATATATCAACCATAGACCTACAACAGTGAGATGTCATTGGCCATATGAGGCCCAGTAGACTAATAGGAAACACAGACTGGAGTGACAATAGTAAGGAAAAATGCCCATAGTAAGGACAAATGTCCACAATGTCCTCATTACATTGGACACAGTCCTACTTTTTTTTCAGTTTAATAGGAAACATCTCATCTATTGCAGTGTATATTTCTAAGACCTAACTTTGTATCTAATTGAACACTGACAGAATCTTCAACATCTGCCAAGTCAGAAAATAGCAAGAAAGTAAATTCTTTGCATTACAAAAAGATTCTAGTTGAAAACATGTGGCTTTTCAAGAGAATCCCTGGGCTGGAATCGAACTCAGGAACTTCTGATATGAAGGTAAACATGTTACCACTACACCATCTTGACTGTGCTGATAGATCTCCACTTGAAGTCTCATGTGATCTGCTCCCTCTATGTGTGTTGAAAACTGGTATTCTACTTTTTCCCAAGCCCCAAAACATTAGAAATATGCCTCGGACCATATGCCACTTTCGCATCTACTGCAAAGATATGATCATACTCTAAATGTTTTAGTGACCAATTCCTATTATATTCCTATATAGATAAGATTATATTCTTAGATATCATGGTTACAAGGACTAGAGAATAATAGAAAGGATATTGAGTATGTGCAAGAATGGGTGAGAGGGGGGCTTAATAGGGAACAATTTTCTCACAAACCCATTATGAATACATATTCATGCTCACATTGTTGCAATAAGATTGACTTACCAAAATGAGTAATCTTTACAAACAGTCTCAATGGGGCTTGAACTTGCCACCTTCAGATGCGAAGTTCAGTGCCGTATCAACTGAGCTAATGAGGCATGTGGTGTGGTTGGTGCTAGGATATGATATAATCTCAGACATCAGTGTAGGGGTTAGACCCCTGCTTTGCTGGAGTATTCAGTTAGATTCAGACTTTGTCCCAATGTGTGGCATTGAAGCAGGCTCAGCATGAGTATGGCATGTCAGGGGAGAGCCTCTAGCAGAGACTAGGCGAAACTCAGGCTGATGCTCTGTTTTTCATCAATGCTGTTAGGAGCCTTTATGCCTTTCAGCACCTACACTGCAATCACTTGACATGGCTTGGCTCTGATGACGTCTTCTTACAATAAAGTCAATGCATGATTAGGTCCTGTGGAGTGGGCGGTTATTACTCTATACTATTCTACGTCCTATTAACCTATATTTGATAGGCATGCAGTAGATATATTATTCACCTTATCCTGGTCGCATTGACCTATTTTATCAGGATTCGTGCCACCTTGGATAAAAAAAGTGATTCCTCTTAGTAAAGATATGTCTTCATGGATAAATGCTGCAAGAGCACTTTAATAGTAAATATATGATTTGCTGTCTGGCATAGTAACCTATTGTCTTTAGACACAGACCTCGGCGACGGGATGTATTACCTGTAACAATTAAAGGGCAACTAAAAGAAACTGGCCAGTGACGTAAACGGATCGGTATGTATGAGGTGAGTGGATGCTCACTCTAATTGTCATCCCAAGGACTTCTCTAGTCTTGTTCATACTATACAGTCCCCCAGCCATGCTCTCTTATTGCCAGGGAACAAATGCTCTCTTATAATCAGCACACCGAATTATGTAATCCGTCCTCCTATTAGTTGGTAATTGATGAGGCTGAGTCATATAAAAAGTAGCATCAGAAACTGAAAATAAGCCATTTCTAAATGCAAATATAAACAGCCTAGTGTATCAAATTCAATAGAGCTACTGGGACTAGAGACTTCTCACAATCAAGAGCGGAAATAGATAACCACAAAGGTGCCAAGATATCAAAGTAACAGCTGCCTCTTTGTGTGAGAATAAGGGATGATGGGTTGTGACACCATCAGCTAGAACCTCCACAGAGACACCTTTCGTGTCAGCATAGAGCGGGACTACAGGATTGTCAGACAGACAGATTGTGTTGTTGTTATGCAGGGGCGTAGGAACTTTTATTGGGGCGGCCCAGGGGTCTCGGTTGGGGGGGGCTGCTATATTTTTATATAGGCTTATATAGGAAACCTCCTCATTATTGGGGGGCCCAGGCCCCCTGCCCCCCCCCCCTTTTCCTACGCCCCTGTTATGGGGTAAGGAAGCACACCTGCCATGAGGGGAGTGTGTTGCAAGCTGGAGGCAGGCTTACTCTGTCTGAAAGCCTCTTTCCTCTTATCTCATCCTGTACTGGGGAATGAATATACAGAGAGGGTTCCACGAGAAGGTTACAGACTAAACCTTTTTTTAGTTACAATCATCTGGTGAGTAAATAAGTGTATCTGCTCTTAGAAAGCGGTATGGAATGAAGTAAAATCGGTAAAACTGATCGCTTAGATCATTATTGAAAAAGGGTCGGTACAACCAAGATGGTATAACAATTTCTGGCTGGGTTGAATCCCTTTAGGTCGGAGCCCGCAGCTCTACTGCTACCCCGTGTAAGGTCGATGCTCCTTCATGCCTTTTGTGTCTGGATGGTTTTAACAGAGTCTGAATGTGGTTCTGTCTGTGCGTCTTTACCAGACTGTCCTTCTATGCCTGCTTCTCTGAATTGGTCAATAGGCATACCCTCTGTGTATTTGTATGTATATACTATATGCCTACCCTCTGAAAGCAAGCCCTTTGATATGTTATATTGTATGTATATTTCTTTCCTTTACATTCTTGACTAGACCCTGTCACCCATTGACCATCAAATGCACTATGTATGTTTTGACAAAATATTCACAGTTCTGTGAATGTCATTATTCGTGTAGCAACCCCAACCCAAATTTAAAATGTGCAAGATTCGTAGTCTACTCCTCTTGCCAGGTGGATCGTGAAGGGTTAATAGTGATGGCTCTATAGTAAAAGGGTGAGTGTTACATTTACCTGGCACAACCTTTAATTACCTATGTGGCATCTGGCACCAGCTTACAACAGACACAAACACATTGCCCTTGATCTCCGACCACCGCTAACGCCCCCCCCCCCCCCCCGCTGCTGAATGCGAAACCACAGATCATCTTTCCCTAGTACATTGTCCAACAAAATATTAGTTAACGGCTTGTAACCCTCAGTGGGGCAGGCTGAGAGTTACGGACAGAGCTGTCAAATATCCACTGGTTTGTCTAGACCAATCATGATGGGCCATGAGTGGCTGAAGCGTCTAGACCAATCACTTAGGTGACACACCGCACTGAGTGATATCTTTCTATTCATGGAACCTCCATCAAACTTGCCTGAATATATTAAAGTGAGGCCCAATTTGCAAAATCTGAAACCATACAAAGGTTAGGGACATATGTATGATGCCATATGTAAAATCTGGAGCCAATACATATTGTATTAAGCTCAGGGGAGCTAGAATGGAAACACATTCATATTTTCCAGAGTTAAATTGACCCCTGTAGTCTATACCCACAATGTTAGTGTCCGTGGGTATATAAGCAAATGTCAACGAGCATGGGATAACGGCTTCGTTGAATATGGGTGGAACCACCTCTGGGAATGCGATGCAAAAATATCCCATGTGAGTTGACATTTGCATTTATGCCATGGCCCTAGGGGGTAAATTTGCTTTAAAATAAAGAAACACAACGATATTTACTTATTTTGAAGCTATCAAGTCATCTCGATTTCTTTTGATCCACCATCTTGGCTTGCTTGAATAAGTAGGTCATGTGATCGGGGAGCTAGCCACACTTTTAGTTTCGGATTAATTGTTACTTACGCAAGGCAATATTGAATACAGCGTGAGTAGGTCTATTCTATAGAAATGATCGTATCAGCCATGCCATAAAGGGCTATAATAACAAATTATATGCTGACTTGGGAGGTGAACGGTATAACTTTAAAGGGGGGCTGGCATGGAAAATTAACAACATGGGTACCGATTCAAACAGCGATCATAAAATCACGGGAACCAGTGGAAAAATCGCGATGCCCTGATTGGTCAAGGGGTGATCATGTGACTTTTTAATGCGGGCATGCATTACCATGCCAGGGCCCCTTTAATAGCACTTGCAACAGTCTGTTTGGACCCTGAAGATAAAACCAATCTTTTACGACTCTCGGTAACAATTAACGTCCCCAATAGCTTTCACATGGCGCACCATAGGGTGACTTTGCGCACATATGTAACAGTATGTACTTCACATAGGTCCCACCTTTTGTAACGTGCAACATTCATGCACACACACATACATGGACCTGGAGTTATACAGAAACCGTAATAGCTGCCATGCGCAAGCTGCCAAGTGCAAGAAGACCAAAGGAGCAACGCCTTGTGTGTCCAGCAGGGCTGTCAAGTCTCACGCCTTGGGCGTGAGAGTCACGCATTTTGACACTTTCTCACGCTCTCACACATAGACAAGGCTTTCTCACGCATTTCTGGCATCCTGGGCATTCCAGAACTCAAAGAATTTTTCAAATATTCCAACTAGAAGCAAAGTTATAATTCGTTGAGACGGAAAGTCCCGTAACCTTGGTGACGTGCCAACGTCGGCACACCGGATGCCGGGGACAAAGTGGTGCTCTGCGCTCAGCGCTCCTCATTTTGTGGCATAATGATGACGCTACACTGGGGCCCTGCGTTTATTTGAAACACATATTTCAGCCATTGTGCAGCTCTAAACTAGGTACATCACATGAAAATTAAGATAAGGAGTTCGAGCTAAACCCCTGTGTCTTAGTTGTGCAGGAGAGTGCAAGGATTTCAAATCTTTTGGAATTATGTTGATATCTCAATTCGTTCTCACAGAATCGCAGAATTAGTATCTAGAAATCTGACATTTTTGTCCTAAGTATTCAGGCAATTTGTTGTGACCTTCTGGATCCCAATAATGGGCCAATTAGCCATAATAAATGAAGAAATGAAAGGGAGGTAAGTTAGTAAAATGTCAATTCAATTGGAATGAACCACAATATCAGAATGAAATAAAAAGCTATCTGACCCGGATGTTTACCTGTACGAAATTTTACCTTGACCTAATTTTTCCGTGACCTATATATCTGACCTACATAAGTTCATGACCTAGATTCTGATATGATCGAATATATAGGAACAGATGCTGTAAAATATGAAGAAGTAGACATCCTGATAACCTAACCACTGGTATTTGACCCTAACATTATCATCTAATGGGTTTCCTATTGACCTAATTTCAGGCCACCCTATATGTTTGACCAACATTAGCTCATGACCTAGATTTTGATGACACGATCAAATAATTTTTTCCTGTGTGGTAGCAAGTTCACATGGTCGGGAAATCGTAAAAAATCAGTTAATTGCTCCCAAAGTTGGGGAGCCTGTGAAATAAGTTTATCTTAGCAGGTATTGTAAGTGTCACACCTGTATGATGTACATGGGTCATGTAGTGCCGGTTTTAAAACTGCCAAATCACCATTTCGCACCTTCACACAGGAAAATGTGATTTTTCGAATTTCTTTTGCACAAACTAGACCTTATATGAAACGCCATGAAACATACTATTACTTTCTTTTAGTTTCATTCTACTTTTTCATTTTGGACAACTTGATTTAGATGACCTTTTCAGTCATCCACTTCAGAAATCTACAAAAATGTCTAGAAATGCACCAATTTCCCCGAAAAATGTTCATATGGGTAAAATAAGCCATGAAATACCAAGATAATTTCTTATATGTGTTCATTTATTCTTTGTTCTGTAAGAATATGCCAATTTCAGTGCAGTTTAATTTCCAGTGCAGGAATTTGTTGGGTCACAAAAAATGCGTCACAAATGATGGACACTCCCAGAGGAGTGGTGCAGGCATTGTGTGATGTACCTATCTAAACACCTATTGCTTTATCAATGAGAACGATTTATGCATTTAAATTGTTCACTGTTGATGAGAAGGATGGCAATGCAACAGATTTTGAGTATCTGGTACTATGAATGGTGCGAGCCGTGCTGAAGCATGGCAATTTGTCCCCCGGGGAAAATGGTGCGCATGTCACACGTTACCTTGGAGATTTGCTACGTTCCGTAGTTACCGTCTGCACGAATAGTGATTCTCAGAAGTCACCAGAATGCATGTTTTGACACAGAAACTTTCAAAATTTTCTCAGGAAATTAAGGGAGTGATGATTTTTTTAACAGGGGGGGGCTGATGGGTTTGAGGGGGGATCAGAATTTTTTCAACACCTCTGATGGGGGGGGGTCAAAATAATTTCACCTGTTTTCAGTGGAAAACCCCACGTGTTACTATGGGCTAAAAGGGGGCGTTCGCGCGCGATTTTTGTCCCTTATGGGGGGGGTCATAAAAAAATTTACCCCCTCAAGAGGGGGGGTCGAAATTTTTTTCGCGCTTCCGCGCGCAAACCCAGTAACCCCCCCCTTTGGTTAAAAAATGATCACTCCCCCCTACTGCTGCTGGGTTACTTCCCTTGCGATTCATGTCGCTTGCACTGCGATGTGGTACACCATGCAATATTTGTCCATTTTCTCAAAATCTCACTCATGTCCATTCTCAGAACTTGACAACCCTGGTCCAGGGTGAATAAATCGATTTAAAAGGACCAGCTCAAGAGCACAGAAGGAATCAATCTTCAGACTCATCACTTTGCTCTTTTCATTCAGAATTCTATTAACGCTGACTAATGCTGCAGTCAATGACTGTCATTCTCACCGTTGTCACACACTGCAGAATAAGTAGTGGCTCCTTCACAGAGCCCATTCTTTAATGAGAGCTGCGTGAGGGGGCTCTTCAATCAGACGCCGACCGTGTTCGTCCCTGATACCTCTACCCCATTCTAGATTCCCTCGACACTCCAACTTATCACCACCCCCTAGACACCCTTCCTCTCCCCAGATACCCCAAAGCTTCTCCACACCAACACTTGTATAGACTTAGATGTAAGGTGCTGTTGGGCAGCGTGCCTCTTGGACGTGAGGCCTGCACGCAAAAACTGTATATTTCAGTCTCTGCCAGAATAGCTGCAGTGCACCGCAACATGCTATACCCACAGTGCAGAAGGTACAGGGGTAACTGGCAGCTACCCTATCCAGCATGATTCATGTTGCTAAGTAAACAAATGGAACACCTTTCCTCATTTTAGTATGCACATTCTACATCATAGTAGTATTACAGAGCTAGGACATTGATACTTATGGAGGAAAGAACTACAGCTATATTGAATTATTTGGATTACATAGACATCAGTCAAAACTAAAAGCTGGATACTTGTTATTGTAAACCAGCTGATTTACCCTATAGAATTTGCAAATTATAAACCTCTCTATACTACTGTTGTAAACAAGGCCAGCCTAGTTCGGATGTGCATGTTGTACACCTCATTTATACAATTTAGCATTACTCAAATCAGTAGAGATACTGTGTAATGCCCCCCCTTTTGTTTTAGTTGTCTATACTATATATGTTCCGCCATAGTGGATGGGTAACTGCCAGTTACCCTAGTACCTTCTTCACTGTGATATCGGCATCGTTATAGGTTTACTTTACAACAGACACAGGGGTACTATGTCGCCATTTGACTTTCAGTAAGTTTAACATATTAACATTTGACTTAGGAATGGGTTGAAATTCGTTGATTACAAGCCAAACTCAACATATATCTTTCACTTTAGCGACATACTTTCCATGATCACCCCATACATATAGAGTCATACTGATCTATTAGATGACAGGGTACACAGGGTCAGCTAATAGGATAAGCTGACAATTATAGAATTCCTAACCTCATGATACAAGGTCAGCTAAGTGATCAGATGATCATATTCCTGGTATTCTTATCCTTTAGTCCAGTCCCTTTCTTTCTCCCCCGCCCCCTCCCTGTTTAATTCTCACATGCTTTTTGCCCCCCCCCCCCTGAATGTCCCGAATGTCCCTCACCACCTTCCTTTTTATTTCTCCTGGACGAAATTATTCAAAGTATCTGTTGAATTGTTTTTTCCCCCTGATCTTTAAAATCTCTTTTGTTAAATGTTCATTCTGGTAGTTAAATCTCATGCCATGCAATCAGAGGGCAGTCAATTTTCTTTTGGGAGGGGGGGTGCAGCTAGATCCTTGGTAGGGGAATAAAAAAATTGTCCGACCCCTTTTTTTTTTGAGGGGGGGGGGGGTCATAGGGGAGAATATAGGGGGGTGCGAATTCAGACCCCTTCGAGTGGGGAAAAAAATTGAGTGCACACATCAAAATCTACCACCACTCAGTCAATAGAACTGTTCTACAGCATTAACTCCTTGTATATAATTATAAGGCAACTTTGAGCTGAATAAAACTTGACTTGGGTTAAGTGGCCGCAGGATGAATATATAAAAAAAAATGATTTAATTCATTCAATTCTAAAATACTAATACCTACATCCAACGGTCAAGGACACATTATTTGGAAAAGGCAGGTATTTAAGGAAGGAGAAAGAAGGGGACTGGACTAAAGGATAAGAATACCAGGAATATGATCATCTGATCACTTAGCTGACCTTGTATCATGAGGTTAGGAATTCTATAATTGTCAGCTTATCCTATTAGCTGACCCTGTGTACCCTGTCATCTAATAGATCAGTATGACTTTATATGTATGGGGTGCCATGATAGCCCTCCCAACGGGGCAACGTCTTATAGTCTCATGATTTGTAGTAGTGAGGTGATGGTAATCCATAAAGCCCATGATCGTCTCTACACACATATATGGGCACCCACTACTTAGTCTGATTTCCCATGAGGCTCCTTGAGTTGGGCCGCACGGTATCACATTTATAAATAGACCATCATACAAAGGCTTATGCTAATTAGCCACGCTTTGAAAAAACATATCCTTCTAAAATCCATACACGTATTGGGATGAAACCTGGCTTTTGAGGACGTTCTGAAAGGAGTATAAGCAATGAATGTCTGTGCGTATTCCTCTGCGAGCTTAATTAGTCTTGATGAGAAAAGACCCCTTGATGTGTGCCTGTCTGTCTGTGCCACTTCCTCAGGAGGGCGATTCATAAAAACTCACGATGTCTGCAGGGAAAGACGACCATAGAATTGTGGTTTTCGTCAATACATGTTAAAAGAAAAAGGTAGAAATAGTATTCTTCCGCATACTGTAATTAAGAAAATAATCAATTCAACTAAAATCTTTAAGGGCTTGATTGGTTTGTAAAATCTATAAATTGTGCCAAAAGAACTCCTGAAATATGTTTCTAGAATAATGTTTTATAAATACTTCGTTTTAACCTAAAATGGTCGTCAGTTTTTATGAATCGCCCTCCTGGTGAGCCTAATGGTAATGAAAGGAGAATTCCCGCGGGGGGGGGGGGGACACTCACTTTAATTCTGACACAGGTGTGCGGCTGAACCTATGACGACCCTTACCCTTCTTAGTGGGATATTACCTAGAAAACGGTACCCTTGTTAGGGCACTTTTGAACTAAAACAACATTTTAAAAAATCTGACCAATAAAATTTGCTCTTGATAATTAACTATAAATATTCTCTTAGATTCTAGAAATTTCCTGGAGACTCAGCAAATTGTGGCTAAAATGTAGATATTTCCATAAGAATTCTGACATTCTGATTAAAAGTGGACCCCTGTTAGGGGTATTTTGGTCAAAGCTGATCCTTGTTAGGGCGATTTTGGGCTGAAAATGGGACCCTTGTTAGGAGGCTTTTGATGAAAACGTCCAGCTGCACACATGTGTCAACCAAATATATGAAGTGTCCCCCCCCCGGGGGAGAATTATTCAGGCTCTACTACCCATGTATGCACAGGTGTGCACAACTTGCGGCTGGATAAATATTCCATGTCCAGTGATCTCATGTAGACATCATCAGAGGGATGTCACCTACACGTGATTGCTCCTCCATTTGTATATGACTATCTAGTGTTTACTTTCTTGGCACTCAGGGACATTAAAAGGCGCCGTGTTGGATAAGGACTGGTGGCTGTACACGAGCAAAGCTTTGTACTTAATTGATCTTCATAATATTACAGAGTGTCAATATCTAGCATGCGTCAGATGTATCAAAGCATTTATGTACCCTTTAAAATTGTCAGAACTCCATGAACCATCATGCAACCTTTCCAAAAGCTCCCCCTCCCCCACCCAACGCTTAAAGGCAATTCACAGACCACGTCTGTGAGTACATACTCACAGAGGGCGTTGATTTGCTGAATGAGTAAGGAGAGATATGTGTGACGTGCTATGACTGGAACCAGAGGGGACAGGTAGATGGATTGAGTAATGTTTCCTCTAACATGACCACTCTGACTGCCAGCACCAGCCGACAAGAGCACAGCCCTTACAGCTACTCAGACAGACCCACTCCATGAGCAGCTCCACCTCTCTACGTCTACCTGAGCTGCTCTACATCATCAAGTACGTACACTACATCCCCTAGGTACACACTGGTGGAGAACACACTCTGGACTGGTCGTGAAGAGGTCTTCATTGAAACCAGACACGATCCACTCTTCTGTTAAGCAGTACAACGTGCTCAACTATTGCTATTGATTTACAGTGATATTCACTGTAGTATGATTCTTGGTTTGTACCTCTAGGGAAAAACAGTGGTTGTGGATTTGTACATCTGGTGAGTCCATACATACAACATATACACATCCCATTCATCGGAGCATTCTATGCCATCAGCAATCTCAATCAGAGATGTACTTACCGCAATTCCGGGTAAATCCTTAGGTTCAGGGAGGTCTTCTGTCACCTGAGAGAGAGAGATCAGAGGACACATTAAGACAGGGGATTTTACTCTACAGATTACGTTAAGAATATAAAAGGCACTTTGTATATGTAGCAGTGCTACTGGGGTTTCACAGTTGTTATCAAAACTGTTATAGAAAAGACAGACATGTAGATATATGGGCTGGACTTTTTCCCCTTCCATCAAAAAGGGATCTAAACTTGTATAAACACCACTTCCTCACATGAGTAGATACGTGGGACTCCTAGAGATCGCTTGCAATATAGACTAAGTAGATAGTGTCTATAAAAAGGCAGTATAGGATTAACATCACCCAACAGGAAATGAAAAGAAAAAACAAATCAAATTTCCTGAAGCTAAATTCTCACGGTTTCAGCTTCCAATAGCATTAATTTTGATATAGATACCAATTTAGCCATCAATAAGACATGTTTTACCTCTATCAATGCTGCGTAAACCCAGCATGTCCACCTCCCAAATGGAGAAAATTGGTATATTCAATACATCATTACAAACACTGCTTTTACAAAATCCACATGGAGTCAATACAATAATTAGTAGTATCCTGTTTGTGTGGGACCTCCTACAGATTCTACTCTGTTCCCTCCTTTACGCTCCTCCAGGACCCAGGTGTTCACCTGACCAGCATTGATCACATTGATCTATGCCTCCACAGGTGTAAGGTAATGATCCAGGTAAACCAACCTCTCTACCACCTGGTCACTACACTGGCACTACTCTCATACATAAAGGTAGACGAAATTTAGACGTGTAGGAATCCCCCATCACAAAAGAGGGGAACAGGGAAAGGAAGAGAAGAGCTTTCGATACAGAACACACCAATCTTTATCACAAACAACTGAATATTTAGGCGATCTATATATTTCCGCGATCCATGTACTGAAGAATTGCATATTAATACATTAGTCACAAAATTATTGAAAGTATAATGGGATTAACAACAAATAAGATTTATGTTACAGCAGCTCAGTAGATCCATACATTATTCATATATGCAGCAGTTTTCTCCTTTGCTTCTGCAACTATGGAAATACGACCAATAGAGACGTCGACGCTGTCAACTTGCACTTTACAATCCCCTTAAGGTGGGTTGCTACCATTGAAATTGAGCCTACTGCACAGGCTTCTGCACATATAGGTTTTTTCCTCAGAATGAGATCATTTTTGGTAGGAACATACCTAAAAATGCCCTCAGTGTCTAGAAAACCTTTCAGCCGATTTTGATCAAAACTGTCCATTTTATTACAACTTTAAATTTTGGCATATTTACATCTGAATTATTTTCTTCATTCTCTGACATTCTTTTGGATCTTACAATTATACCCCTCATATTACCTAGACAATGCTTTAATCGTGATATACAGCTCACAATGATTAAGGGCATATAATGAAACAATGTTTTGCCAAGGATTTATATATTTTACCCATCATGCAGTGCTTTGAATGTGGATTTTAGTTAATTTTCAAATATTTTTATTTCAAATAACCAAAAGTATAAAATTATTCATGGGACCCCATATAAAAATTTCTCCTATTTAAAAGCAAATTATCTGAAGAATATTTCAGAAAATTTTAAGAAAAATCTAGTGTCTATAAATAATTAGGAAATTTATCCTCCTTTTTGCCAAAACGTGAGAAATTTACCTATAATCCCTTGTAATTGAAGAAATAAGAAAAATTCTTGATAAATTAGGATATTAGAACATTCACCTCATGAGTTTTCATATTTCTGTGTTTGATATTTGTTGCAGAAAAAACTCAAATCTTAGTCCATTTTTTTTCTGATTTCTTTGGTGAAGATGGAAATACCTTTATTTTTCAGAAATCTGTAGAAAAAAAAGTAGCTTGGGACCCCCTACTTTTCTTTTCATTTTCTTATTCTAGATGATTTTTTTTGTAACTCTTGGAGAAAAATGAAGAAAATCTAGAATCTTTGATTCAATGGTAGCGACCCACCTTAAAACAGACAACATAAATGAGCTACAGTCTTGACAAGTTGATATTGAAATAATATGCAGTTCACATCCTTGGAGATTTCATTAGCAGATAGGCCTAGTGACGAATTTTTCTGAATGATTTTCATATTCTCTAAAACTACCCTACTGAAGGAAGAGTGGAGATGCTATCTGTAAAAGGTAGACTCCAAACTACATGTATTATAGAAAGTGAAGCAATTGCAATTTTCCCCATTCCTGATTAAAGTCAGAAACTCCTAGTCGACCGATTGGTCTGCATATCCAATCCCCTTCCCCATACGCTCCTTGTGTTGCAGTGTTACCTGCATCTTTCTCTATTAACGCTCATTGAGATAAATGGAAAATTGCTACAGTTGTCCCTCTACAAAATCTGGAAACCCTCAAGACGTAAATAATTTAAGGCCTATTTCTACTCTCCCTCTGCCAGGCAAAATTCTAGAAAGAATTGTTCATATCCAAACGAATCGTTTTTAAGCTCCAACAAACTAATCTCAGAACATCAATCTGGTTTTCGCCCAGGGCACTCCACCATTCAAGCAATATCTGATTTTACAGATGATATCTATAGAGCGATAAATAATGATAATATAACACACAGTCTTTATTGATTTTTCCAAAGCTTTTGATACAATAAATCACTCCATTCAATTAGAAAAATTAAATTTTATCGGATTTAAAGAAAACTCAATTGATTGGTTTAGGAATTACTTGATAAATAGAAAACAAAAAAAAAAAAACAATTGCAAACAATATACTATCTGACCTTAAAGATATCACATGTGGAGTGCCCCAGGGCATATACTAGGTCCTCTTCTTTTTTTGCTTTACATAAATGACCTCCAAATTTGTCTTAATTACTGTAAATATAAACTATATGCAGATGACACGTTATCTATATATCTATCCCTAGTCATATGACACCGGACGTAATCTTAAACAACGAGTTAAATGCATTAAATACATGGTGCATCAAAAATAAATCAATTATAA
Organism: Acholoe squamosa; assembly: GCA_949317995.1. Lineage (NCBI taxonomy): Eukaryota > Metazoa > Annelida > Polychaeta > Phyllodocida > Polynoidae > Acholoe > Acholoe squamosa. Next base: position 32,442,558 of record OX439038.1, on the reverse strand, counting down.
ACCCCAAGAAGACAAACTATATGGCTTTAGCATCCTCATCCTATAAACTGCAAAGATTGAGAAATGTTATTCTTCACATCGGAAACGAAGAAATTAAAAAAGCTACAGAATTTAAATAACTAGGTATTATTATCGACAATTGTTTAAATTTCAACAAACATTTTGAAGTAGTCAAACAGTCTATTATACATAAAGTATACTTATTAAATAAGATAAGATATTACTTAAATGAGGAACCTAGCCTAAAAATATATTAATCCATGATCCTCCCACATTTCACTTATGGTGATGTTATCTATTCTGCCACCTCTGGTACTAACCTTGATGCACTCCAAGTATTACAAAACAGAGGGCTAAAGGTATGTCTTTGTGCTGACTACATGGCAAGATTCACTCTAAGGCTAAGGTTAACGAGTTGGAACACATTAGAGAATATTCTTTATCATTATTCGCCTATAAAAGAGCACAAACAGAGAAATACCTTGATGAGAGGAGATTAAATACAAGAGCACATGATTATCCAGTACTTAAGGTTGAGGGAAAAAATCACTCCAGATACTATAAATCAGTAGAATATAGGTGCTTCAATCAGTGGACGACTATGGACATCAAATATAAAGCAGCAGAATCTTACCCCTCCCTTAAGGTAATCTTAAGGTAATGCTAAATGACAGATTAAATAAGCTACTCGAATAGTGCCCCATTACTTCAGTGAGTCTTCTCTGCCCAATCTTTAAATGGTAAACTAATCTATTCCCTTTAACAGATTATCTATATAATCCTTCCCATGAGATGGTTTTTTTCTTTTCTTGATTTCCTACACCTAGGTTAAGTATCTGCACAGGTTAATTCTACTGAATTAACTTGCTACACCTGTGTTATCATATTATTGATTTATAACTCTACATTACAAGGCTGGTGTTTAATTTCCAGGCTATTGAGCCTTCCAAATACCAGGATAAATAAAGAATTAAAAGAAAATTGAGCACACTCTGGTCCCTGGTAAGGGGTCTGGATGGGGTAGGGGTCCCATGTTATCTGTCAATTTTAAGAAAAGCCATGTCACATGTCACAAAATTTCTATTTTTCAATGTCCTTGTCACTAAAATCTATGTCACATGTCGATTTTAAGAAAAGACCATGTAACCCTGTCGATTTTAAGGGTTTAGACAGTTTGGACAGGTAAGTTAAAATGTCTTCCCCTTATTTAGACCACAGCACGTCGACCACATACAAGAGGACCATAGGAGGACACTTCAAATATACCAATTCCGGAAGCTGTGGGTATTAAATGCAACTTCATCTGTCAAGAAAAAGAGAATTAAGTTATCATTTCCGCTTATTGGTAGCCTAGATGGTAATGAGAATAGTTTCTCCGAGTGCCAGAGTGTCTAGTGAGTGCGATCAATGTTGATTAACGTAAGAGTTTGACTTGTCATTAAATCCATTTCCATCTCGGTAACAAACAGACTGGCCTTCACAACTAGAATAATACTATATCCGACCAAATGTGTGACCAAATGATTGTATATGTAGGACTTCTGTTGTTTTCTTGTCATTTTAGGCATAATCTGATTCAAATGTGATTACTCCTCACTGAGATAATAGTTATGGTGGAAATGGTGATAGTCAAATGACCTTTACCTTTTCATATGCTATTTCCTCAAAGGTATATACATCGCCATTCTCGAATCAATAGATATCCTGGCCTACCACTATTGACATCGATTGTACATAGCACATGTATCTTTTGTATGCTGTAGTTTCAACAAGATCCTCAAAACCATCCTGACCATGCCAAATCTACCCAGAGAAAATATGTCAATGCATTCCATATATTTTACATAGTACTTGTTAGCTGATAAACAGTACAGCCCCCTCTATAGTCATCCATTCCATCACCCAGAGGTCTAACCCATTAGTGTTCCATCAAACTCTTGTCCACTCTGACATTTTGATATCATCTGCATTTTAGCCTATGGATATTACCCAATATTGTATGGACTGTCTGTGCCTTCCTGTATCCATGCATTATATGATCGAGTCTACATTGTTGATAAACTCCCAAAGGGGCCATCAACAAATGACGTCATGCTGGAGGGGGAGGGGGGTTTGGCCCGGCATGATGGAATTAATTTTCCATATATCTGAAACATTGCAAAATTGACGAGGGGGGTCTAAATGGTCAAATTTTGCATGACATCATTTATGGATGGCCCCAAAGAGTTGGCATGATGCATGCACTTCTATACACCACTAGCGTTGGTAATACTGCATTTCTGCATCATGTTGATTAATCAAAATGAAGCCTTGAGACATCAGACAACCCATAGAGGATTATTGGCTTTCCTACAGTTCCCGGCTTTTGCATGTGAAAAATAGGACTAAGGCACTGGTATAGAATAATCAGTAAAAATGCCATGTCAGCCCACATCCTACAGCAGGAGATATCGGGTAGATAGGAACTTTAGGCAATGATTACTCTGATAGGGGATACTCCTAGCTGAGGTGTAGCGACTCTTTTTTGCATAAGAAGCGAAATTGAAAATGCAGTAAAACGACCCATTCATCACTAAAAGTGACACTTTAAAACAGCAAACTGCAACAAACTGCGATTTTCAAACTTCTTTATAATTGTTCGTGTTCTGGTTTTGTTTAACTGCCTAGTTTTACATAATGGCCTTTGCAAAATTAACTGGCAGTAGGTTCCAACTACCGCTTCTTAAGTGAGTGAGAACCTTTTCGGTAGCGGGATAACTGTGCTCTGTTGCTCAAGAAGAGAACAAGATGGCATTTACTGACAAGAATATGTGAGTAGTATAATGGGCATGACGATATGTGGATGGCAGACCTCTCGCGTGAGCAGTATATGGAAATGGCCATAAGGGAAGCTCCATTTACCTCAACCTGTGAATAATAGGTAATTGGATTTTGCAATGTGAAAATGGCAGATCTAATTAAACACACGAGAAGTCTATGGACATGACAGTTTGGAGGAGGCCGACCTAGCTCAAGATACTAGTAGTATATGGAAACGACATATCAACATGCCGTAGGGTATGGAATTCGAAAGCTTTAATATATGAGTAGTATATTGACATGGCAGTTTGGGGGACGCGGACCTACTTCAAGATATGAGTATCATATGGAAATGGCTGCTCAAATTGTGAGGAGTGTATGACTCAACACATAAGTAATATTAACCAAAAACACAACGAGTGGGGAATACAGGGGCTGTATGCCCATGAATGAGCTGCCCTTTCTACCCAAGGTGCCCGCTGTTCAATGTGTGAGTAGACTTTGGAAATGACAGCTCAATGTGGGAGTAGTACATGGAAATGGCAGCTCAATGTGTGAGTAGTACATGGAAATGGCAGCTCAATGTGTAAGTAGTACATGGAAATGGCAGCTCAATGTGTGAGTAGTACATGGAAATGGCAGCTCAATGTGGGAGTAGTACATGGAAATGACAGCTCAATGTGTGAGTAGTACATGGAAATGGCAGCTCAATGTGTGAGTAGTACATGGAAATGGCAGCTCAATGTGTGAGTAGTACATGGAAATGACAGCTCAATGTGTGAGTAGTACATGGAAATGGCAGCTCAATGTGTAAGTAGTACATGGAAATGGCAGCTCAATGTGGGAGTAGTACATGGAAATGACAGCTCAATGTGTGAGTAGTACATGGAAATGGCAGCTCAATGTGTGAGTAGTATATGGACATGACAGCTCAATGTGTGAGTAGTATATGGAAATGACAGCTCAATGTGTGAGTAGTATATGGAAATGACAGCTCAATGTGTGAGTAGTATATGGAAATGACAGCTCAATGTGTGAGTAGTACATGGAAATGGCAGCTCAATGTGGGAGTAGTACATGGAAATGACAGCTCAATGTGTGAGTAGTACATGGAAATGGCAGCTCAATGTGTGAGTAGTATATGGACATGACAGCTCAATGTGTGAGTAGTATATGGAAATGACAGCTCAATGTGTGAGTAGTATATGGAAATGACAGCTCAATGTATGAGTAGTACATGGAAATGGCAGCTCAATGTGTGAGTAGTACATGGAAATGACAGCTCAATGTGTGAGTAGTACATGGAAATGGCAGCTCAATGTGGGAGTAGTACATGGAAATGACAGCTCAATGTGTGAGTAGTACATGGAAATGACAGCTCAATGTGTGAGTAGTACATGGAAATGGCAGCTCAATGTGTAAGTAGTACATGGAAATGACAGCTCAATGTGGGAGTAGTACATGGAAATGACAGCTCAATGTGTGAGTAGTACATGGACATGACAGCTCAATGTGTGAGTAGTATATGGACATGACAGCTCAATGTGTGAGTAGTATATGGACATGACAGCTCAATGTGTGAGTAGTACATGGAAATGACAGCTCAATTAGTGAGTAGTACATGGAAATGACAGCTCAATGTGTGAGTAGTATATGGAAATGGCAGCTCAATGTGTAAGTAGTATATGGAAATGGCAGCTCAATGTGTGAGTAGTACATGGAAATGGCAGCTCAATGTGTAAGTAGTATATGGACATGACAGCTCAATGTGTAAGTAGTATATGGAAATGGCTGTTCAATGCATTAGAAGTACCGTAAACTCCCGCGTATAAGACGCGTCCTCTACGCCAAATGCCTGGGGGTCTTATAGGATTTTTTCAAGTTTGGGGTGCGTCTTATACGAGGGGTAATTTTACTATAGAACAGTACTGGATTGACAAAAATCACCCCTAAGAGGTGCGTCTTATACGCAAAAATGCTCCTCCCAAGAAGGGGGTGCGTCCTATACGCGCAGCGCGTCTTATACTTGGGAGTTTACGGTATATAGAAATGTGTATGTATATGGGCATGCAAGGATAGGAAGAACGGGACTATTATATGTGCAGGAGGCACAAGGAAGGCGTTTGCATTGGCACAGATCATTAACACCTATTGATGAACCTAAGACCATGTCAGTCAATAATAAGACTCATATTACCCCTTCAATGCTCCTTATCATTACTCATGCCACGAAGTCTTGTTATATTGCACAATTCCTACATTTCAATCCCACCTGTTCCGTTTCAAAGTACTAGCTTTCTTCATAACCCCTGCCTAACCATGGTCATGTGTACCATTTGGACGTTTCTGTTTAGTCTAGAATCTAAATCTCTTTTTCTAGATGCCTTGTAATGTTTGTTTATGTGGTCTGTAATAATAGAAGTGTCTAGTGGCTGGCGCCACAGCTGCTGTGTAAACTGCTGGCTCTGCAGACTGTGGTAAAGAAGCGATGCATTGCATGTTTCATGCTATTCCTCCTCCACAACCAGGCCCCGGTATAGCCCAAATTCACAATAGGCACCCTCTCTGATGTTACCGTCTGTAGGGGATCATGAAATGTACTGTAATATGGTAATAAAATGGTCATGAATAGTAACTTTATATTTTGCACGACATTTTTCATAACCATCCGTCACAGTCTTTGGCATTTCTATAATATATACACGGGACATTTTATGAGTGGCTCCGCATTATTTGTGTGTCAGTATTTAGATATCAAAATGTGAGAACGATGCAGCAGTTTGTTCGTCAAGCAGATCGAGACGTTCCAGCCATCATAAAACTCTCTCTGTCTTACAATACAAGTATGTGATGATTAGAGCCACGATATACCTTTAGAATGGACGCAAGAAGAATCCCTTAAGAAACTAAAATTAACTTCCACGTCTGTATCGACAATTATTACTCAAAATATCCGTGTCCTTAGCAGACAACATGCACTACCTGAACGAGTCAATATCACTCAAACGATACTGGGTACAAATGGAAGGAATTATGTATGAGTAGGCATGGGGGTGGAGAGCAGGGGGACAGGGGGGACATGCCCCCTCCCCACTTTTGGCCAACCCCTCAAAAGGTCAAAACTGAAAGGTCAGGGAGGTCAAAAATTGCAGAAAACCCCCCTGGTGCCACCCACTCTGAAATTGCTTCCCACGCCCCTGGTTGGCCATTATGTATCACTATGCTGTCAATAAAAACTTCCTAACTCGACCAGAGTTCATCGAGTCACTGACAATAACTCAAGAGGTGGAATAGACCTTTTGAAGCCACATATAATTTACTTTGTAGAGAGGACCACTGGATAAATTCGTTATCAATGGAAGTGGTTAATCTCCAAGCATAATGCATCTGCATGGATTGGACACCGCATCTCAAGTAGATCAAAAGTACTGGATAAATGTAGAAGGTATAATTGAACGCTACTGGCGGGGCTGGTGCAAGATTGCCCTGCAAATGCACCAGTTGCACCATTACATAGTATTTTATACTATGTACTACAATGATGGCACCGACTGACCAGTGTGTTCTTCCCAATGTGTATCAAAGGTCCTTCATTGAGACCAGCTGAAACTGATCCAAAACATCTCCATTCAAGAGGCCTGATAGGATGGAGAATGGTATTCATATGTAACAGTGCGTTATGCGCAGAGTGCAATTAATTCATTATGATACACACATTACAAGCGAGCCTGGTTGTGGATATTGAAATTTGTTCAAATTTGATAATATTGAGCATTGTTTACTTTTCAAATAAATGTATTACAGTTTTGTCCACATTAATAGCAATGGATAGAAAATGAAAAAGTCGGTTGAATTGAAAGAGTTACTTTGTGACTTCAGCTACTCCATACGATGCGAGATAACCAAGACACTTTAATGGGGTGATATGGAAAATGTGGCTGAGGATAACAACATTTATTTTGCACCTCTATCTCGGAGTGAGTGAGTGAGTAATGGTTGTTTAACGCCAAGCCGACAGCTAAGGTCATATTCATGGCGGAAAAAGTACATTAGACATCACGTCACAAAGGAATACATGTGCCTGTGCCCGTGCATATGGACACCAGACACATGTAAGAAAGAGGGGACAGGAAAGAGGAGATTCAAGGAACGAATATGTGCCAGTGCCCGCGCATATGGACACCACCCACACTCAGAGAGGATAGAAAAGCAAGACATAGACCGCTTTTAAAGATGGCCTGGGGCTGGGGAGGCCCGACCTCTATCTCGGAAATAGAAATATTAAGTGTATGTCTTTCAAAGGCAAAACACATTCTATCTATATCAACAGTCCCCTAAATGAAATGAATACCTTCACAACACCATAGAACCCTATCCATTGGGCTTTAGCTCTCCTGACCAGACTGAAAGTTCTTCCAAGTGATCCCCTTCCAACATGCACCAAACAACACAGCGGCACTAGGAAGGGACAGGGTCTCCTTCCTACCAACCACCATTCCTGCTTGTAAGACGGGGAAATATTACACAATTAATAGCCTTAGGACGGCTGAGGCCTATCACCCAGGTCCCAGAGGTTCAGCTTCAGTGCCTAAATACTGGCTTTATAAGGGGTAGTGCTGCTAAAGTATGGCTTTAGGGACAGCAGTAAAGTGGTCTTTTTAAAGAGGAAGCACACTAAGGCTCAACAGCAGAGACCATCCATTGCAAGCTGTGTCATTAAAGTAGGGACACAGCCTGACATCTAGTATGTTCTGGAGTGGCTTTTTTTTACCTGCGAGAATCCTACCTATCCAACTTTGGCAAAGTATATGAGGGAGTGTAATGTAAAGTACGTTTTAAGTTCCTGCTACATGTACCACCACCCCGTCCGTTTTACTGCTTGACGTTACCTTTTTATGAATAATTTTACCTTTTCTGATTTGATTCTTGTATGCGCTCTAGATACAGTAGTATCCATGCTAGAGGTGTATGCATGATTTTCCTCTCATACCCCCTGCCAAATATTCAGCAGAGACTACCACATCAAACGATAGAGGTTATAGATCGACTGTTTTAGCACTATATGCTATACATTTGAGGTGCTGAGACCATATCTGCTGCACCACATCCCCCACTACTACTAGGTGATAAAGAGCGAGACAGGTTAGCATGATTTACAGATGACCTGCGGGAAACACCTGCAGGGATGGTCAATCAGAGGTCATTCCATCACTAGCCAGGAATGGTCCCTGCCATGCACAGGTATCGGTAAAAGCTGAAGTATGTATACTTTCAAACCTTTATTCGTATTTATTTGCGACTGACATTTTCGTCGGTGAATAGGGAAAAGGATCACAAAGCCTTGCAACTATAGGGCTCATTCATTGTCATTTTCCTAAGTCAATGAGGTATAGAATATTGTGAACCGAGGACAAAGCCTTTGCTACTAGACTAGGATTTTTTTGTTTATCATTTATAATCATCTTTTCTATTTTCTTTTCTCATTTCCTCTTTTATTCAAAAGCGAATGTAATGGATAACACAGCAATGAGACGGTGAAGTTTCCTCTTATGTATTAAGTTATGCTTAACAAGGCGAATCGTTGATGTGGCACTGAGATGAACTCAAGAGTCTCATTGAATGTGTTCCATACAGTTTACCTCCTGTAGGGCTCGCCCTGTGGCCTATGCTCAACTAAAGCTGCAGCCATAGAGGCATACCACACACAATCTATAAAGGGATAGTAGACATGGCGTGAAAGAGGGCGCAGCAAGGACCGGGTGTCGTCTGCTCTACTCAATGTGACGCAGTGCACTTCCTAAATATCATACTTTTGAAGGAATCACAGAAGTGACATCACATTTAGGTACTGGTTACAATGGTAGAGGGAATATATCCCTCTGGCTGCAAGCATTCGCCCCAAGGACCTATACATTCACACTGGTATCTTATATCTCCCGCCAGTCTGAGTGAGATAGTCGCCTATACACACTGATACGTCAAACTGGACCTGGCCTCAGTGGAGCCAACGCGGACCCCCTAGGGCCCCTCCACCCTGTGACCTCACTTTAAGCACAGTCTGTCCCAGCTTTTATGGACAATTTCTCCTTTCTCCCATTTTCTTCCTGGTCGGCAATTTGGAGCGGCAAAGTGGGACATTACTTAGTCATTACCGAGGAAGAGGTGCCTGTGGCTTGGAACTCATTATGAGCCGATCTGCGCAGTGGTGTCCCAATATAAAGTTGGAGTTTTTGTCCTCCAGTACCTAAGGGTCTGCTGCAGGGAAGCAGGGAAGGTCTGGTTTGGCACCAGGAGGTGTGTCTCTACTGCAGTTAGAATTCCTCCAGCGTCTGACACAAACACCCGAGGGGGTCATTGCCAAAGCAGAGGGCAGATAGAATAGACTATGTCCAAGTGTCTTCAAATACCCACAAACTCCTATCGAACGAGCCTGTACGAAACATTTGATTGCCGTCCGTGGTGGTGCAGTTATAGAACCTCGGGGCAAAATAGTTCATTCTCCATAATTATGTACATAGATTTCATCCCGTGAAATCTTTGAGGACGATTCGAAAGAAAATCACATCATATAACGAGAATTTCTTTGAAACAGCAGGTACATCTATATATATATATATATATATATATATATATATATATATATATATATATATATATAGGTATATTGATGTTACAATGGATTGTAGCGGGGGCACAGGGGCGGGCGCCCCCTTCTTTCTGCCTCTATATAAAAGTGTGTTTGCCTCGTTCAGGCCTTAAATTTGGCCAAACATAGGGGCTAAAGAAGGAGTGTGCCCCCTACTCTTCAGAAATTCAGGAGCAGTCACTGATAATGTATACATTGTAATACATATGTACAATGTCGGCCAAAGTAGCTATCACTACTTTGCCCAAAGGGGTTGACAGACTATAGAGCCTGGGTGGATTTATTGAAAGACCCTCACTACACCTCCTTCCAGAAGGTTTATCTGACAAATAAGATAGAAATCCCCACAGAGATCTGTGAGGAACAGGACCCTGTGAAGGCCAACAATAGGAAGCTTGGGACAATCACAGTAATTTCCTTACTTTTATAACAGGAGATTCTCACATGGCCTCGTACACCCTCCACCCACATGATATAGTACCACAATGGTCCTAAGCCTCCAACCCTTTGCTGCCCCCTCTACCACACGTATACTCTGCCCTTCACCCTAACACCCCAGCTGCCCACGCCCCATGACTATACAATGCCATGGAGGTACATGCACAAAATATTCAATTCAAGTTATATTGCCTTTATTTATCTAGTATGGGAAGCTGCAGTCTCAACTGGTTGGTGACGTCGCGCTTTCAGCTTCAAATGATATACAGCATCTACCAATATACTTGAATATGGCTCTGAATGTCTTTTTCTGCACCTACGCTTTGGTTATACAGTAACAAAGATGGCTTTAATCTTAACCGGTGCCTTAGTTTATCTCTGGTTATACCACGATTTCTGGCTTACACAGTGCTTTTTGGGGTCTATTCCCATCCACATATCTGTCGATATTGCACACCCTGTAGGCTTTACCATCGATTTTGTAAGGCGTGAGGTTATCCATGTAAGGCGTGCGGTTATCCATTTAAGGCGTGCGGTTATCCAGGATAACTGCATGCCTCTCATGTCCTCCCATGTCATATGTTACATGTTAAAACCAACAGACTATTTCATTGCCATGGTAGGGGTCGAACCTGCAATCTCAGGTCTGTAGCCCAACTCCCTATGCATTGCGCCACAGGGACTGCTGAGATACGCACGGTTAGAACCAGGTCTGGCTATGATACAAAGCCGTGTGCACTGTCGTTGTCCGCTGCCGGGCGAGGAGGTGTATTATACACAAACATAACCGCCAGACGCAGTGAACGGAGAAGGCGCAGTGGTCTAGCGGTTAGCGCTTTGCGCTCAGCCGTAAGAGGTACACGGATCGAGCCCCGGTCCGGGCGCATCTTTTTTCGCCGTGTGCGCTGTCACTGTCCGCTACCGGGCGACGAGGTGTATTTTATACACAAACATAACAGCGAGACGCATCTTTTTTCGCCGTTCAAAGCAAGCCAAGCCGAGACCGGGGCTGTCACTGCGAGGAGGTGTATTTTATACACAAACATAACCGCGAGAAGCATCTTTTCTTCGCCGTGTGCCGCTGCCGCTGTCCGCTGCCGGGCGAGGAGGTGTATGTACCTATCGTGTACACACAATGGCTGGCATCGAGTCCCGGGGAGGGGGAATAATTTTTGTTTTCAACTTGAATTTATTGGTATAATATTGATTATTTATTGGTTTCGTGATATAAAATAAGTAGTCAATGGATAACTCATGACGCGTCATGAGTTATCCATTGGTTACTTGTTCAATATAAACCTGTCCGAATAATTCCATATAATCTATTAGGGACCATTGTTGTTACAGCATCTCAGCACTACACCACTGCAGAGAAAGGGGTATCATGCACAGTTATGAAGATACCATTGCACAGACAGGCAGTTATCTCCCCCTAGACTACCAAAAGAATCCTCCCTCGTCATATTTGTCATATCAATGCTATTGATTGTTTGATCAATGTTCAGCAGGGACGCCCTGAAATACCCAGTGTCGAATCTAAATGATAAAAATGGTAAGCCCTCTTGAATCTTCAGGTTGGTAGATCTAATTCTAAAGGGATAGGCATATTTGGTACGTATTTGGGAGATGAATGGAGAAGAAGTTCTAATTGAAGACTGGTAACTGGGAATTAAAGGATTGGATTAACAATATTGAGGAGATCTGGGGCCTTTCTTATCTTCTTATCTTCAAACCCTATTTATACAATGACAGATTGCATTCTACTGACTGATATATGGCTAGAAAGGAATTAGCTTCTTCAAGTTCAAGGCTGGGTGTTTGGCTGATTTAAACTCTTGTTTTTCACATTTCGTTTGGAGGAAGGTGAATTATTACAGCTAGGTCAGAGTGAATTAAGACATTTTTGAATCATGATGTCTGCAATGTGTACATCAACGCCAGTCTTTAATGTTATTTTAATTCTTTTAACATAACGACATATTAAACTTTGTATGAGACAGAATTTGTATTACACAGCTGGATTCAATTAGCATATCAGCTATGTAAAGAGAAACATATACATGTCCCCTAAAATAAGTACAAAGCTGTTTTCATAAAGATCCATAAAAGAACCAACAACTAAAAACAAGGTTGTTGATTCATCGCTAAAATGTAGCAAACGTTCTTGACAATTAGGACTGCTTTCAAAAGCTTCAATTTGACAAGTTCGTCTACGCATTGATACACAGTTCCTACCTTATTTCGGTTCACAATGTATATAACCCCAGCATAAAATAGAGTGTGTCAATAGACAACACCCTACTTTTCACAATAATCAATAGCCGTGTATTTTATTAAATGTGTTATGAACTATAAGCGATACCCCCATCTTAGTGATGGTAATATCACACTGTTTTGTCATCAATAACCAATAATTATAATGAACGGGTATAACAGGGTACACTTATGTATGTATTTATTGTATGCTGTGTTATGTATGTATTTATTGTATGCTATATGAGAGAGTGCTATAGGAGTCCTGTGTAGGGTTTATGGTAGCTAGAGTTTATGGTAGCTGTGGAATGCTGCAGACGGCGATGGAGTCGGCGAGATCTGGTCAGGTGGATTCTGTAGGGGGAAGAGATACGTGTAAGCCAAGTACATGGCGTCTGGGAGGTGTAGTGGGTTAGTGAGAGACAGGTGAGGAGTTAGTATTGTGAGAGCGGTTGATGAAGCAACACATACTCCTGGAGTAGACGAGGATGAAGCTGTTTAGTATCTAGTATTACACTTAGCCAATGTAAGAACGGATTAAGCAGGATCTCTATGGCACCTATACCTCTCTAGAAGCACTGGATTGTTAGAACATGAACTGCTTGTGTGAATAGACTGATGTCGTTGAAGCTATACAGAACTGAGTGGAATCACCTAACAACTATAACTGTGAATAACGAGTGAACAATAAATGGTGACTTGTATCGGCGTCTTGGTGTTGGTTAAAAGAATGGGCTAGGCCAACATCATACCACTAGAGTTAGTCTTCCCAATACGTGAGATCAGTGGAGCGAGCTGATAATAACTACACAAGTGAGACCACATTAATATACATATAAACACAACCCACACAGCCCAACACCAGGGGTGAATCAATAAAAGTTTGATAGAAGTTTCCGAAGATAGGTGTTTATCTAGCTTGCCTAGGGGCCAAAACACTATGAAAAGAGGAAACTTAAATTATTGATCGCCAAGTCAAGGTAGACAATAACCTTTGGCCTTTAGCCAGACTGGAGAGGTTTTCTAGCAAGCTATTAGTTCTATATGAGCGTAACGTCAATATTGAATGGGTAGAGAACACAGGGGGTTGACCCCTGCAAGAATCTGAACCTCAGACTTGTTGGCCGATCGGTTAAAAAGAATTGATTTCTAAAATTGGAGGATGATGGTAGATTCAATTACCCAGTCCATATTCCCGCACCCCTTGCACAATGGATCAATTCACGTTATCTGTTTTTATGAATAAAAGGTATTTTCTTAAGAACCAATATCCTGCTTTTTGGTCCCAATTGGAAGGGAACACCATAACCTTTCAAATGCATGTACTCTCTTGCATATCCAATCATAATATTAATCTTAAATCTGAGTAAAAAAAATCTGAGTAAAAAATCTGAGTAAAAAAAAACAACACATTTTCAATATTTTTCATTTTCTCTTTAAAATATCAATAAAAAAATCTGTTGACTCTACTCTTCCAAATTCTTGTTTAACTTGACATCTAAAGTATATTTCTGACCTTTACAGCAGTTTCAAAATTTAAAAAAGTTAATGTGAATCTATTTATTGTCTTCAATGTGAAATTTTAAAATATATTCAGTTATAGATTTCCATGTATGTATCACTGAGACCAAGGTTTAACCACAATCACCAATACCCTGTAGTATTTTAGGCCATTGATATACATCGCCCCCCCCCCAACAAAAAAGGGGAAAAAAGGTTAAGAAAAAATATGTGCACTCCCCCAGGGCATGAATTATAGAATTTTGATAGATTAATGTCCCCAAGCTTAGCATACAAGCTGATTTCAGTTTCTCCACCCCACCCCTTCAACTGGAAGTTATAAAGTATCCATTAATTACTGTAGAAGAGATGCTGTAGCCGCTGTGGCCAGTGCTGGCCGGCCAAGCTGACGAAACAGACGGAGGGCCAGGCAGAGAGCAGAACAGCAGCGACCCCAGAAAAGTGGTAAGTGTTCTCCTTTGAGGTCAGGAGGAAAGATTGGCCCAGTACAGGGCAGCGGAGGTGCTACCGGGTCAGAGCTCGGACTATGGAGGGATGGGAGGCCAGAGGGCAATTGCAGTCAGCCAGTGTAGTCAGCCAGTACAGGCTGAGCGAGAAACAAGGCAAGGATTCTAAGTCATCTATGTAGCCAGGCAGGGACGAGGCACTGTTGTGGCAGGAGCCTGAAATTCTCTCCTGTCTTACCCTGCAGGGACGGTCTGGAGGACGAAGTACAGCAACCATGGTCACGATGAAGGAAGAGGCAGAGTAACGTGCCAGAGGGACTTCGGTGGCGGAGTGACGGGCAGAGTGGATGGTCGGCCGGAGAGATCGTCAACAGAGTCAAGCCTTATCCATGACGCCGTTTTATTATAAAAATAGATAAGAGTTATGTGTATACTGTTATGTTCTGCATAGGGGACCGCAGAAGTTATATGTTTTAGAATAGGCACCACCCACAGCTGCTGTGGCAATAGGTGGGGATAGTAGGTCATTGTATAACATGTTTTTCCTTCTACTTATCATATTTAAACAGAGACACCTAGGGGCCATGGTGTAGTAATTCTATTCTAAATTTGGATACCCATCTGCAGGAGGGTAATATAACACTTTCTCCCAGTGAGTTATTAATTAGTTGGGAAGAGTGTGGCATAGACCAAGAGGGCAGCGGCAGAGCCGAAACCACCCTGGCATGTAGTCATGACAGAGGCCAACGCGTTGTTTACAAGTTGGCAGAATAGGTCCTCCGACGCTGGCTTGGTGTCAGCGTTGGAGTATCCGCAAGCATATATATATTGGAGTCGATCCTCCATCAGACAGTTTGAGTAATGAGCTGGTCAGGGACATACTCCAGGGCTTGCCTCCAGTATACATTCATAAGAAGACGGACTTAGATGGTGTGGCGAAACTGCCAGGCAATAAAAACAACCATTGAAGTCAAGCTGTCGCAGTTGTGTAATCCTTTAATCTAGCAAACGTTACTCTCTCTCTCTCTCTCTCTATATATATATATATATATATATATATATATATATATATATATATATATATATTTCTAACTCCGTCTGTAGATTAAAGGATTTACACAACTGCTATATATATATATATATATATATATATATATATATATATATATATATATATATTCGCATCTCACGATTCTGGCCTGGACAGTGCCCATTCGTTATCAGGGTTTAACCTAATTCTGAGACCCTTAATTCTTCTCCAAGAAGCTGCTGGTTAGAATCTGGACATGTTAATAAATGTAAGAAGTATACAAAGTCAACCTTTCCATACATTTTCAGTTAAAACTGTTCAGGGTTCTATGGGAATCGTTCCCCGGCCGCTGTGGCAATAGACAGACTCACTGTCAACTACACCAAGCTGAACGGTATCAGAAATTAATCTAAAAGAAGTATTTGAAGAAGCTGTCCGACATACCTGATGTTTGCACACCTCATTAGCATAGAATCCAATGGTGCCATGGCGAGTTATTAACAGGGAATTATCCTAAGGTATCCTATATGAACATGCCATGCCTAAATTCTCCATATTGTTCGAAATAAAGAAGAATCGAATCATTTTCCATAGCGATAGGCCTACATCTCGGCACCCGCCATTGTGGCTTGCTGACCTTTGACCTCATAAGTGTGTCACATTCTGACTTACGGTCTACTTCTGCACTGTCAACATGCCCCAGCATGTTTAATCGCTTGGATTTATAAAGAATTTGTTGGTATTTGGCCTCTATATAGACCAGAATGGCACTGAAACATGGTGAGAATAACCTTTGGTTTTATATACTAACAACCCTATACTAAAGAGTTTTTAGGTCAGAAGCTTATTACCCCATATTAAAATCGGGGTTGTTTCATTGCTGTTAGGTGTTGGTTGCCTCAGGCAGGCATTATAGTAGAGTGCACTCTGGTACCAGATAAGTCAAAAGAGGCTATTGTTTTTTCTTCAAAGTTAACTCAATTTTTTTTTCTTTAATCCAAACTTATTTTCTATTTTGAGGTCTTCAAATATGATAACACTTCTCCTTTACCAAATCATTCCTGGTGGTATTTGTACTAGAGAAAATATCAGTAAATAGTCTGAATATCCTCGCCAGCAACAGATGTTCGTCCGTATCTAGGTCACAGGTCAAAGGTCAAGGCCGTATGACGCCACAGATGCGGCGACAGATCGGCAGATAGCGCCACATATTTTGCCGCCCTCTTTGGAGGGCAGAGGGCTGGGCAGAAAAAGGGGCGGGGGCAGCAAATTTACCAAAATGTCCATAGAATCGTAGCTGCCCCTCTAGTGCCGAAGGCACTAGTTATCATAAAATTTTAAATATTATTCACATTCTGGGGCCCTGCGGCGAACAGGCCTGGAATATGGACAAGAAAGTGTAGGACGACTTCCGCTGACAACATAGCAAAGCGAGCGTGTGAGTTTTACATTTACAAAATGTCTTCTCATGCCTTTATTATGGGGTTATAAGGTAAGAAATTGTTACAAAATGGAAGAGTCTGTTAGATAAATGCTTTAATCATATATACATGTATTAAGTGTTTAATCAATCTTTAACCCCCAACTCGTTGGGTTCCTTCCCTAATAAAGGAACCCATTGAGTTGGGGAAGGAACCCAACGAGTTGGGGGTTAAAGATTGATTAAACGCTTAATACATGTATATATGATATTGATACCTGTCTCCTCGTGTTACTTTTATTAGTGCTACAGGGAAGACGACATTTCTGACTAAAGTAAATCTTACTTTTACTTCTATAGGAGCTCAATTACACGGGAGTTTTGCAATGAAGTGATAGAGTAGGCGCTTATTGTAAGATACATATATATCCACATCTTAGGGGCGTAGGAAAAGGGGGGGGGCAGTGGGGCTAGCCCCCCAATCATAAAGGAGGTGGGGCCCTAGTATGTCTGGGCACCAAACTATTTGCCAAGAATTCATAATTAATGGAATATTAAGCCAAAACCCAATTAAGATTGAAATAGTAATGGGATAGAAAAATTGTGGCTCTGGGCCTCAAATCAGATCTAAAATTCACCAAAAATTACTTTTCTATACAAATTTTATATAGGTATGTATATTGTATAGGCGCACGATTCAAGGTGGCCGAGGTGAGGTCCCTGCTGCCCCCCCCCCCAATGATGATTTGCTTCCTACGCCTCTGCATCTGCTCCTGGAGTCTCATGCTTTGCTAATTCTTCACATTGGTTATCTGAACATGGCAAAAAAGTATCCACTGACACATTCTGATAAGATGGAGATGAGTATCATTTGCATTCTATTTATATACTCGGGAGGTGCTGTATCATATATGGCCGCCGATGTGCATTTCATCAGTAGCCAGAAAGTATTATATTCTATATTGTCATCATCCATAAAAGGCTTAATCTCACACAGGGCTTTCTCAATATTTTTTCATTCGCACACACAAAGCAATATAGCTGGACGACAATCTACAGAAGAGAAATATTACTCTTGATTGAAAACTCCCAAGAGCACAGATATAAGGGATAAATTGAACAGTACCGTATTGACCCGTATACTAGCTTAAGATTGCCAGTACATTATATTGCATGTGTCCATTCACTTACAAATCTCAGGTGTGAAAGATGAACTGACAAGGACTCCAGAGATGGCGTATTTTGTACCGAGGAACCATAAGCTGATATCCTTATTAAGTGCCCATGGCCCTGTCTCAAAACAAAATATGCTGACATTCTTAATAACATATCTGTTATTATATCAGCAGGGAGCATGCTTCTCTGATGCAGACTGTCACGTCACAATAGACATAATGCGGCCCAGTATGGTGACTGCACAGTACTTTCTTTCTATAAATAAACGCTGCTAGTAGGTGTATATGGATACTCTTTGCCTATCTACTCTGATTATTACCACTAAATAACTCCAATGGAGCATCCTACATGACAGAAACAATGGGATGCTCCTTACTCTGACATTTAGTGCAGGTATTGCAAGAGCCCCATGCATAACCAATGCAGCACCAGATCTATGCATTTGGTCTGTTGTGACGTCATAGCCTCTGTGGGATAGACCTGCTCCCTGTCCTTATAATAGCAGATGCAGTGCTAGGCACTACAGGGACTAATAAAAGGGGTCATCATGAAAATAGGTTGGTCTTTTCCTCTAGTTGATTTCGACTTGTTGTACCATCTTCGGAAATGCCCATTATATTCAGGATTCAAAATGTATACTATTCAATATGTCCATGAGAAAACACATTCTGTTTTCATGAACTTTCTTAGTCTTGTAAATTATGAAAGCTATAATCATTTTAGTATAAACTGAATTCAGTCAGAAAGGGCTATATATTGTGGCAGCCATTCACCTACATATATATTTACAAGATATCTTCCATAGGGCTCAGTATTGAGGTCCAGTGGGTCCGCCATTGCTTTATCTGGGAACTGGCAAGATAAGCACTGCATGATGGGTACCAGGTGTTACATAATGTACCCAAAAGATTCTGCAGTCAGTGGAGGGAGTTATCTCATTGGTTGATAATGTATCCCGGCTCAGCCCTATATAACCCCATAGCCTGACAGTTTCAAATGACCTTGCACTTATGTAGTGTGTGTTATAGTGAGTGTGTGTGGGTGCATGCACAGACCTATGCATGACAATCATAACTAATGATCTCTAACAAAATTAAAATCAACAATGGTGCCGTGCACCAGCTAGACACATTAAACGATTTAGTTCCAGCTTCTATTCAAATGTAGAACCCTCCGAACGCAAGCACTGCCCGTATATTGAGTGCAGTGTCTAAAGGGGAATAACTGGTTGACTGTAACCCTATACATTGTCAGTTGGAATTGATAAGGAGTGAATTAAAATTAAGGTGTAGGTGGCGTCGCCAATGGTTCTTCAAAAAAAATTACTTGATGCAGTGGGCGTGCACAGGGACCAGCGAAGTGTCTGGGAGACAAGATGGCGGCATCCAGAGGATGCCACATTACCATTGTTGCAGGCAGGAGAGGCTCCTTTTGAGTCACTCTGCTGGTTATTGTATCCGGCTAGGTTTGTAATACAACATAGGGAGAGTCATGGATCAATATCGATACCCTGAGACAGCCTGCAGATTCTCAAACTCACTGACCTTCTCTCTTTTATATATCCTTACCACTGCCCCTCACATGCATACACACAAATCAGTGACCGCCTCGATCCATGCTACCTTCAAGTTCAACGATTCCCCCCCCCCAACATTAATGGTGCTTTTATACAACTCGGAGGTGTAAAATAAAATTGATTTTACTTCTTATTATAGATTAGATATCTTACGAATTCATTAATGCTTGTATATTGGCAAAACTCTTTCCATAGAATCTTTGCCAAATACAATTTTATAATCTAAAAATCAACAATAAAAATCAACAATAATCCAACATAAGGGACGAGTCATTTATTGCTAGGTGGGGGGCCTGTTAGATATAGGGGGGGGGGGGTCATTTTGAAAAAGAGCTCCTTGGTGGGGGGGGGGGCAAAACCCAGTAAACCTTCACACTGGGGGGTGGTTAAAACCAAATATGGGCAATTCAAATACCCATCGCAACACATCATTCCATGTGCGTATCCGATTTTTGGGGGGGTCATTTTGCAAAATCAGCTCTTAGTGGTGGTGGGGGGTCACGAACATTTTGGTCATAGTGGTGGGGGGGGTCGGAAAAAAATCTGCATATCTGCCAAAATCCATCTAGCCCCCCCCCCCCGCCTAGCAATAAATGACTCGTCCCTAATATTGAGGCATGTTTAAGGGAACAGAACAGTTATATTCACGTCAGCTTACTACGCGGGATTTCCCATAGATGTAAAAATCCCGGGGATTGTTTGAGTAACAACACATAGGGTAGACTAACATAAAGACGGCCGTTCCTGTGCAGGGTTTCAATAAGGGATTTTTGGTTGCTGATATATCTTAGACTAAAAGGACCTGAGGGTTTCCTAGGGTACTAAATGAAAGATAATTGTTTGGGCTGTCATACTTCTCACATTTTGGGTATCCTTGTGTACATTTAATTTCTAGTTTTTCACCCTTTCAGATTTCCATGTGGTCAAATTTAACTTGAGACGTCCACTTTGCACCTTGAGGGGTCCATTTAAGACCCACCCTTTTAAAGCCCTTTTGATTAAACTGTCACTCCAAAAGAAAAATAATAAATGTCTCACATATTTATGCAATAAAGATACTGCATCATAATGAAAACGTTTGTTTTATAGTGGCTAAATTAGAAAGAATATCTGAGACAACGTTATGAACATGGATATTGCAAATCTCAGTAGAAACCTAAATAGAAGTGGTATTCCGAAGTCTCTATCACAGAAGCTTTGTTATAGTGACACCTTAATGAACCTTTGATGTGCACTATAATATCCATGCCCTAGCCTTCATAACCATGTCTTGAGTATCACCTACCTCCTCCACATACTGATAATAGTAGGGTTACAGTGAAGGTTGCAATATATGCATCAAAGCATCGTCCAGTCAAATTTCCTATCCCAAAACATTCTGGCCATGAATCTTGTGATGCAATCCTACGTAATGAATGGTTTCTTGTAAATTACATGCATAAATAGCTCGGTAAGGGGTAGACGGGTCAAGGTGAAATGGTGGTTGTCTCATGGTGAAATTAGTATATTCTATAAAGTAAGTCCTACCCTAAGAGTATCTAAGATTTCTGTATGTTTTTCTAGTAATATTATGTATCTACTTTTGTAGTTAATATGAGGTACATGTGATCAATTTCAATGCTCAAAATATGTAACCAAAGTTGGGAGATTTTTGATGAATTGGCCAGTTTCTCATGAGAAAAACAATTCGAACATGGGTACTTTAGTGCATCATTATACAATGACAATTGCTTGATATATCCCAGTAGACAATTCATTGGGCTTCTATAAGTGGGTGGGCTTTGTTCTTTAAGGTGTGGTCGATATAGATGAAACATGCTCCCCAGCAAATTGTCGTGAGTCCTTGTCAACCTGTGTGAAGTGGCTCACACATGTCGCTAGATGGAACACAACGTCATTATAGCACAAGATCACCAGGAATGGCAATTGCTATGCCACATGAGTCTAACACACAGTGGCGAAAGATGACAGAATGAGTTATCACTCAAAAAGGAGTCACCTTTGATAACCAATCATTGCGACAGATGACGACAATTTGCTGGGTCATTTCTTTGTTAGCCTGGCCTATAGCTACTATAGCTACCACCATGTCCCCTACTTCACATGCACCTGTCTAATATAAATACATGCAAAGACATTGACAGAAGTACCCAATGCACCATGCCCTCTTGCCCTCCCACTATCCATTGAGACATCTGCGTAGTCTTCTCCTCTCCAAAGTGTCTCTCCCATTAACTTCTCCCTCTTCCACCATCCCTCCCAATCCCCTAGCCCCTGATGGAAACAAGCTGCACGTCTTAGTACCTTAATTTGATGTAGCTCTCCCAGGCACCCTCATCCCCAAGCGCCCTAATGCTACGTTCACATTGCCCAACATCCTCCTTTCCTTACAAATGTTCTTCTATGTTCAGGGTTGATGCCCAATAGAATGACTGTGTGGCTATATTATGAGACTTGATTTGATATGTGAACAACCATGTAGAAATGATGCTATAATTATGTCCAGTATCCCTTTGTCGAGCAAACAAAAACATTTGAAAAAATAATTGAGGCTACAGCCGTGCTGCACAGAGGTCAGACATGACTTACCTTAGTCAATCTCACTATCCAGCTTCTTGTAAAAGTATGCTGCTACCTTGTCATGATTCCTAACTGCTACCCCCTCATTCTGAACTTGGTCCGCAAGCATTTGCTGAGTATACCGAAGTCAATGTCTAACTTCCTTTATAGATTGAAGATTGCCGTACTTGATGATTGATGTGGTCACCCCCATGTAATGAGGTGCCGCCACATCAGGATGCAGCAAGAGGTGAACTTTTTACTGCTGCCATCCAATAATACAATTAATGAAACCGATCTGTATTTTTTACCCCTTTTCCATTTTGAGTTTAATCATGGCGGAAAGGGGAATTAAGGGTGGATTACCTCCAGGCTGAATGCATCTCACACTAGGGTAGCCTTTAACATTGGGATAGGCCCACCATTTAGCAGTAGAACCCCCATCATAGTAGATAATCTCATGATATTGCTGCTTTGCTGAGATCGATTTGTGAGGAGTCTGGAGACCACACCATCTCCACGGCCCAAATGCATTTTACTGGGAACCCATCGAAAACAAGAATAATAAACAAAGTAACAAAAAGTAAATAAACAGGCCGCTCAGACAGTGTGATCGCTTTCTGGGCGGGGGAGAGGCTGATGGATTGGGAGTTTGTCTCTGGAAAATGACAATGGGTGGATGCCCATCTGCTCATATCCCAGCCCACCATGTTTCAGAGACATTTTTATCGAGTAGCTCTCACCCATCACTCATCGTGGTTACCCAGTAAAAGTGAGAGCCTGAAAAAAACAGAAGAAAGCAATGTCTCTGTCTATCACACTATCCATAGCTTTGTCCGTCAGTCTACTTGCCTCCTTTATGTCGCATATTATATTTACCCTCTAATATTCTATCCTCTACCTCTCTCCTGCTGTTGCCTGCATTTCTCATGTTATCTGAAGGACCTTTATCTTCAACCCTGTAAAACTCTTCCCTCAACGTAATGTACAACTCCTTTGTTTAACTGTTTGGTGGTATGTATAGGCTTATGTCATCTGCGTGTTTTGTTCATATATATGAATAGATAATCTGTTGTCTTCCCATCAACAAAGGAAACTTTGTATATATATATATATATATATATATATATATATATATATATATATATATATATATATATATACATATATTATAATATGTTGCCATCCTATCAACAAAGAAAACTTTTACCAACACACTAACGCCAACTTCTGTGTCAACAAAGCCAATTAATGTAACTGTCTCCCTGCCCACCCACTGTCTCCCCCCCCCACTGTCTCCTTAGTATCTTACTTCACCACTCATCATACCGCCCACTAAAACATGTATTAACCGAACTCCCCCTCCTACAATGTTCGTCTTACATTCATACTACACTCTTACCACCCACACACCCCTAGCTTTCTCCCAAATCAACCTATCACTACATATGGCAATATACATGGGATGACAGGTCAGGACTCTGGAAGCTGTTACTTTCATTGCCGTGTAATTCATATATTAGCAAGGCTACGTAGCAATTCTGCCAAATGTCAACATGACCAGGGGTAGACATAGTTGGGGATGGAAAAGTGGATAGGAGGAGATGGGGGGGGGGGCACAGGGAGAAGCAATTAGTGGTCGCTCAAGAAGGGTAATTTGTCATTTCATCAGCCTCAGATGACTTTTTCAGCCAACGATAGGGTGAAACAAGCTAGCTATGTAAGTGTCTGAATTCCTTGTTTATTTGGAAAGCCAGAGGGAAACTTGTTCAAAGGGACAGAGCCTGTAGACAATTTTGACTATTCATCATTCGCAATACAAAGGATGACTGAACAGATAACACATCTCTTCGCCACAACATGTCCACCCAGAGTAACTATTTAGAGTGCCAGTTGCTCAGCGGGTATTGATATCTAATCAGAAATCATCGTATCTCTTCTCAACTATCCTTCCTATAGAGATTGATAAACAGATACAGAATCCATTTTGTATACGTTCTTTGCCTCAACTAGCAGATTTCCCACCGCCTGGTGGGAGTATACACATGTATAAATATCTTTTTCTTAGAGCAACAAATATTGATATGATATGCCCTCTAAGCTTGCTTGTAATTGCTGCAGAGCTCAAGGACTGATGTTAATTTGTAGTTTGCGGTCGTCAGCGAATATTGCAGCTTATATTTGAATAGAGAATCCTCCTCCTCTATTCGATCTCATATCAAGTGATGAGTGGGGTTTCTGGGAAAGTTGATAGAAATGCTGGTACTGGGTTGGGGAGAGGAATATGGATTTACGTGTAGCTGGTGTCTTGGAAGATGGTGGTGGGGTTGTTGTTTGATTGTTTTGATCCTGATAAGGGTTAGAAATGGCTTCACCCCATCTCCTTAATGAATCTCGGTAAATCGAAACCCCCGTGATGCCTGAGCTCATCCCCTGATTTCCCATGAATCATTGATACAATTGAACCAGCAACTGAAATAAGTCATTTTGATAAAGGGAACTATTGGTATGCCTTCGTTTATAAATCCAGGGTACGGATTGTGTTGCATTTCAGATTCTAATCTACATCATCTTGCAAATAGCTAAAGACTGTTGACATCTATTGTACAAAATCAATAAAGGTTTTCAGAGATTGCAAGGTCTAGACTTCTATAGTAGTGTCTGGAGACTCATCCTCAGATCCAAACAGTTATGCGTAAAGGAAGCAGAGGAGATAATGTTCTTGCCACTTAGGGAGTGATCATTTTTTAACAACAGGGGGGGTGGGGCTGGTGGGTTTGCGCGCGGACGCGTGAAAAAAATTTCGACCCCCCCTCTCGAGGGGGTAAATTTTTTTCGACCCCCCCCCATAAGGGACAAAAATCACGCGCGAACGTCCCCTTTTAGCCTATAGTAACGCGCGGGGTTTTCCACTGAAAACAGGTGAAATTATTTTGACCCCCCCCATCAGAGGTATTGAAAAAATTCTGAGCCCCCCCGGTCAAGGGGTTGAAAAAATTCTGACCCCCCCCTCAAACCCACCGCCCCCCCCCCCTGTTGTTAAAAAATGATCACTCCCTTACACATTGTGGATGAAATAGATCCCTCAATCAAGGCACATCCACTTTCATGTGCCACTGATACTGGATACAGACCAAACCACCCAAAGGGCTGTGGTGTTTTGCCAGAGATCCTATCTGTCCACTCAGTTGCCAGATCTAGAATTTGTATAAGAGATATGGGAATGTTATTGAAGTCAGCTTTTTATTTGTTTTCTAATTCTGTCTGTTTGCCTCTACTAACAAATCTCTCAGTGCATGGTAAAAGAGCTTACTGGTTTCGAGAGGTCTCTGTTGATGAAAGGAGCAAACAGTATATGATAGGTCACTGAATCAGGGGGAAAGTGCTGGTATTAAATGGAGAGAAATAATAAAGCATTCACTCTCGGAGAGAGTCGACGAGAGAAAGACAGGTGAAATTGGAGAAAGGACAGGTGGACTTGGAGAAAGAACCGAAATATGTGGAGCCCTAGATAACACAAAATTAAGTTGCGATCTGCGTACATTGTGGAAATGGGTACTAGTACACCATATACACCAGGCATGTGACGCTACAACTGAGGCTCAGATTTTCTATTTCAACATAAAGTCTCCTAATTATAGTAGAATTGGGACCAGCCAATGGGATGGCATAAACCTGGGTATACTTGACGAAAGCATATTTCAAGTGACAGGGCAAAACTTAAGGGCCCAACTTAAAATTACGATTGAAGCTTGTGACACTCTATGTAAATAACTCAAACAGAGATTCAGATTTTGTTGGTTGGAAAGTACGACAGAGTGAGCCCTTGAATAGGTTTGGTGTGTCGTAGTTTCAAGCTAGGTGCCTAGTCAGGCGTGGTCCTGTGCATACAAATACACCAATGGTAATCAGCAACGTGTGTCTGTCAACGTGGAGTAGTTAAGAAAATGAAAATGATAATTCAGGTAATGATAAAGGTGAATATGGGCTATGATTGTTCAACTGTATATATCACAACCTTACATTTCTTTATGAAAAGAGGGAGAGAAAGCAAAATCTCTGAAATGCTATTTAACCGAAACTGAAACGATTATCTCTATGCAGAGACCCTGCGTGTAAACAGATGAGAATCACCTTTACTGGCTAGAAGTAGTTGTGAATTACGTCCTTATTAATCAATGATTGGCTGCTTTATTCCCAGCTTAGAGCCGCTCTTTAATGCAAAACACAGATGATAACGAACAAACAGGATTATCAATGGGTGAATGCTGCGTTGGTGTTGGTAAGGATATTACGTAGACCCTCTAGCCCTACCACTCGCACATATACATCAAAACCACTGCCTCCCCACTGCTCCATCTATTCATCTCCAGAGCCTACTACTACCGAATTCCTTATTGATATGAAAATTTAAGGGGAAGGGATTAGCACTAAGGCCGAAAGTCTGGTTTCCCTTTGTGGCTGGTGGCTGAGGAATTACCACAGAAAGGCTTTCCCGAGGCTGGCACACAGTCATGATGTGTTAGTATGTGCTTGAGCCTAGCTCTTTATTGAGACATGGAAAGTTCTGATAACAGGACTCTATGGCACAAACACTAAGGTCACACATTTCCGAACCATACTAGCTCCTGCCATTTGAACTACATACTCCTGCAAATTTAAATGTCTTTGTTTCTTCCCCCTCTATGCTTTTGCCTCCTCTTTAGTTTCCAGGGTTTAATCCAGAAACCGTCGTATTTCTTCACTCGGAATAAATAAAGAAATAAAGAATATTTTCAAACCGTAATATTTTCAAATCATCTTTTGGAATTTAACATGATGCATGAGTGTAGCCCTGTTGAGTAACTTGACAGGGCTACATTCATGGATCATGCCGATCCTATCGGGTGCACTCCTAAAGTTCTGAAAATAAGAAAGGGAGAGGGGGGGGGGTGTTAAGGCATTGCTTAGGAGAGGCATCAGGATTGAGAACAATAGAACCCATAGAAATGAAACATCTTAATTCTTAGCTTTTAGAGATAGCTTAGGGCCTAGAATCTATTAACCAACAAAGGCAGAGGGAAGGAGAGTACCTAGTAGATCTATTATCCTATAATGCTTTATCATATAATTAGCTTTTTTTTACCTTTGAAGCTGACATTGTCTGCAGCCTCATATGAATAGGGAGGGTTTTATAGATGAAGGTAAATGAGGTTCGTGCTGCAGACACTGCTGAAACCAGTGCACGTGACATAAGCTGCTGCTCTGCGGTTGTACTGACCAAACAGCCCCATGCAATAGATGACAAAAGGAGCCCAGTGCGGTGTTTCACCAGCTGGCAATATTTACAACCGGTCATAACTAGATGTGATAGCAGTTTTAAGATTAGTTATAAGCTTACAATGGCACAGTGCGGTGTTTCACATGCCAAAGATAATAATCATCATAAAATATCCATTTCTAAAACCAAATTATGACTGTTGCAAAGATGCAATCACACCTATCCTAGCATGGTCATACAGAGAAATACATTAGAACATACTGATGACTTTTATTGAAACACCTGCCATTGTAAGCGTACAACCAATCTTAAAAATACTATTGTATCTAGTTATGACAGGTTGTAAATATTTCCAACTTGTGAAACACCACACTGGTGTGTTGGTGAGGAACAGTTAGTATGAGGAATACCTTTATGGAACATAACCATCAAGAGCGACTGGCTTTGAGGGCAAGATGTCCGTTTTAAAACATTGAAATTCAGAATTTAGTTTACTGGATTGTTCGAATGAGAATAGTGAAATAGAAGTTTAGTTTTTCTTCAAACACTTCAAACATGTTAAACATAAGAATTGCAGTTAAGGGAGGACATGGTACTATGCATTTGTAAAAAAAATATGCACATTTTCATTATTCTAAGGAGCGTGCTTAGATGGTGCTGCCTTATATCCATCTTGGGGAGGAAGTGCCCAAATAGACAACGATTGGTAATGTCATGTCATTTTTCCATCGGTATTCGAGTGAGTGAGTGAGTAATGGTTGTTTAACGCCAAGCCGACAGCTAAGGTCATATTCATGGCGGAAAAAGTACATTAGACATCACATCACAAAGGAATACATGTGCCTGTGCCCATGCATATGGACACCAGACATATGTAAGAAAGAGAGGACAGGAAAGAGGAGATTCAAGGAACGCATATGTGCCAGTGCCCGCGCATATGGACACCACCCACACTCAGAGAGGATAGAAAAGCAAGACATAGACCCCTTTTAAAGATGGCCTGGGGCTGGGGAGGCCCGTCCATCGGTATTCAGGCCAGGAAACCCCAACGCGATAAGATATGCAATATTTACCACGGTGACATGTCTTTTATGTGCCATTATGTGCATAGATATGGGATGCCAGTGTCTCACTATTCATGTAAGGACCAGGGCTTACCCAGTATAGCCCGCAATACCCACGGACGATAACGTTGTGGGTACATGTATCGACTTTTGATAAGTGTTAAAAAAGCTATGTGAAATTCGAGGTTAGTTTTATTCTAGCTCCCCTGTGCTTAAACTACATGGATTTACCCCAAATTTTACATGAAGTAGCTTAGAAGTGTACCTTACGGGTCCTTGTATGTTTTTTAGATTTGGTAGAATATTATCTCAATTAATTCTACACAATGAGCCACTTTGATGAAGGTAGTCTGCACAGGTAGGTAAATATCCTTTGCCCCACAGAGATGACCTTTAATTGGTCTAGACATAACTATAATTACCCAGTTATCAATTTTGCCCAAGCCTATATGAGGACTCAACGGCCAATCATGGTGTGAATGATTGGTGCAGACATACCTATCAACAGCAGAATACCTATCAACAGCAAACTATTGATGGCTGTAATCAACAGAGGAAAGCAGAAGAAAATTGACACGTATGCCCGTAACTCTCGGCTTGAGCTTGCCCCACTGAGAGTTACAAGCCGTGCCTAGGGTTCGTTCACTTTGTGTTTGGACAGCAGATTGATGATGAGCACTCAAAACAATATCCCTCCTAATACAGATTCATACAAGCTTGATGCAGAGAATTTATCCCCCTTGACAATCCCTGCTTCCCTCGTCTTAGAAAATCTGTACTCATCATATTCCATCAAGTCAATTAATGTCCTGTCTATAGAGCGATAAGATGGAGGCTTGCTTCTTCTCCCTGTGCCCCTATTAAAGGAAGTTCCAATTCAATTCTGTTGTCATCCACATTCTAACAGATAAGAACATCAGCATTCACTTCAGTGGCGAATTTAGAGGGGGCGGGAGCACACGCCCCCTCCTTTTAGCCAATACTTAAGAGTATAACTGCATATTTTGGACCCCAGAATTTGCTCTAAAACAGGGGGTACGCCCCCTCCTTTTGGGGCGCGCCCCCTCCTTTTTCACAAATCCTGGATCCGCCACTGATTCACATTAATTTTCTTTAACATAATACCATAAAGAATCAAGAGAGCGCAACAGAACAGTCATATCAATAGTAGACAGGTAAAGGGAACTGAAATGTAGCTGATGCATTTGCTTGTTTCATCATACAAGAGGCCTTTGCAGTGTGTGAGTTCGATGTCGACAGGAACTAGCTACATCCATGGTGACACAATATGTTGCCCTATATGGTGTGACTGGTTACAGTTCTTCATTATGTTCATGGCTTCATAGAGACTATATGTGTATGGAAAATGTAGCTTTTGTTATCTTACATAGCCCAGGACAGGTCTTACGCAAATCCTGCTAAATGGTAATTGGTACGATAAAGAGACTAGCGTTATGGTCATAAAGCTGCTTCCACATCGATATCAATCCACGCATGCTGATAGTGATAATAGACCTGAATATATCATATTGTCTTTCTCCTTCTCGAAGCATACAGCTCTTTGATCAATAGTATACCACAGCCCTTACACAATATGAGCTTTGGGCTTTTTTGAGTCATCCTGCCTTCAGAGCTGTGTGGGACATCGTATAACTTGCTACATTTACTTATCACTGAATCTTTGAATCAGTATGACCTTTCAATAAAATTCATCGAAATTACTGCTTCTCATTCTTTTTCTAAAGAGAAATTTAATAACAATTGATTCATCACTTTATCTGCATTGTCATTTCTTATCTTGCAAGAAAGAAGTGCACGTTATGACTGACTGTTACCTAAATGGTGAACAGAAGAAAAGACAGGAAGGTTTAAAAGCAATCTGACTCTGTCATGACCGGAAAGTATGAGCTGCACGGCTACAAGAATGGCACTTAATACACAAATGATATCTCAGGTACATCAGCAGACGCTGAGGACTTGAATCTGCGACAGCTTTGGGCAAACAGTTGCATCAGATTGGCTGTATTTTGGTTGTTTGTTTTGCGGTTGTTGTATTTTTTTCATCATCACTTTGATTTCCGATGGATCTATATTCTAAGAGTAAGAGGTCGCTCCAAACCACCCCCTCTTCTCTAGAAAAGGGTAAACCTGCGAGATAATAATCCTTTTTGCAACTTACCCTATTGTTCTGGTCTACATTAACAGCACCAGGAAGGGTCAGCTCATTGTCGGTAAAAGATATCACACTGCCTAGGCACGTCTACCCCATCTGGTACAGTCACGAGGTGAGAAACCCAGCCATTCTGTACCTCAATATCAAGCCAAAGATCGTTATCTCTCTTCTCACGCAGCGCCCCTGGAGTGCGTGCAAGGGATAATTTTCTTTGTTTTGTTTGGAATTGTGTTTCTATGCCCCCCTTCTTTTTTCAATATTCTACCCAAAGATCTCCGCGACTAAGTGTTTGCTGGGTGGCAGTTATGTATGCATATCGTCAAAATGTATATAAATATATATATATATATATATATATATATATATATATATATATATATATATATATCGATAGATAGATAGATAGATAGATAGATAGATAGATAGATAGATAGATAGATAGATAGATAGATAGATAGATAGATAGATAGATAGATAGATAGATAGATAGATAGATAGATAGATAGATAGATAGATAGATAGATAGATAGATAGATAGATAGATAGATAGATAGATAGATAGATAGATAGATCGATCGATCTTGACTGGGCGGTGCCCTGGTATTTTCTTGCTCATTATTAGAGGTCAGCAATGACCAACTTCTCTGTACATATTTTTCCACAACCGACGTCGGGTTGGTTCTCACATAAAGATCTGAGCTCATTACCTCAATCCCCATACACCATACAAGAGGATGCTGCAACAAATCATTCAAACTTTAGTCCATTCCAACAAAGATAATTCTGTCCATGATTCCGAACTACTCGCAACACAAACTTACATTCCTGCCACGGAGACCATTGGAGATTGTGTCTTTTTTTTCAAGTTTGTTTCTCTTTTTACTTTTTGCAATTTGTTTGTTTCAACAGACGCGTTTCCACATGTCTGCCAAGTGCTTGTTGGTATGGAAAATTTCCGATAAGAAAGTGGATACCAATACCAATACGGCCAGGGACCCAGATTTAGTTGGCAGACCAGGTGTCCTATTAAGATGGACAGGTCCACCGGCACCAGTCAGCTGGTCAGATACGGACTGTCAGAAGAGGAGAGCCACGGAAGACATTAAGGAAGGAAATAACCTAAACCGAATCAATAAAGGTTATATTGGTTCATAATTAATCTTCACAACTAATTGCAGAAAATTGTGGTACAGTAATTACAATGGTATACACTAATATTATAGAAAGTGTTAGCCATGTGTAAATGTATAACATGTAGGCAAGAGAAATCGTTGCTATGCACCACTTGATGAGTTTAATAATGTGTTGTACCTGCATGGTTCAGGCCCACTTTACAATGCTAAGCTGCTCTGATGATAACAAACAAAGGGTTATGGACGAGGGATCAATGATGGTTTGGTGTTCGACAGCTCTTTTGTCTGAACCCTTTCACTCTCCTCACCATAGCCCCAAGCCCTGCTACCGGCTCATCTCCCTTAGGTGAGGACTGATATGGATGAAAGGGAACACAGTAAAGACTACAGCGTATTCAAATTAGCATGTGTTAGCATGTTGTGGGATCAATAATGATTGCAAATCAAATTATGAGATTATGGAGAAGAGCATATATGACTATAAGCAATAAATGTATATTCTAATTTTTAGCATATCGTTCCAAAAATCACTTTACATAAAACAGTTAGTTTAACCTTTCAAAGCATTTCTTGAATATTATAGCATCTCGCTCAAGTACAATATCTACTGCCCAACAGAGGCAATAGAAGGCTGGGCAGATCCATATCCTACTCTTCTGGGATTGTGAACCTCCTGTTCTCTTTGGAGCTGACTTTGGCCGGTCCTCCATACTAATGAAGGGGGGCGTGAAACGTGCTGCAGCTTAGTATTTCTAAGCTGCAGATACCACCATAATCAATGGGTGCTGTTTAACAAGATGGCCCTGGTCTGGAGCAATTAACAGGGGGAGTAGAACAATAAGCCAGAATGGTAAGAACCAATAGCCTTGGTGGCTGAAAAAAGATGTCTAGCACACATCTGTTTAAACTGAATAAGGGACTCGTTATTAGCCAGGAAGTATTGGTAATGTGAACTGCAATCGATTTTAATTTTGCTAATTGAATGGTTTAAGGCCACATACTATGTAGCATTTTCTTTATTTTTCCCCAGAAAATCAAGATTACTCATATGTAGGATAATATTCTAAAGTACATGTAAGACGATGCTTCTTCTCTTTCTACATTGAAATATTATAGATTTGGTTTTCTCTTCAGAGTTGAGATTTTACTCGAACAGTGACTTGAGCCCATTTGGTGAGTACCTCTTGGAGGAATGAGGGATGTTTTGAGTTTATTCCGGGCACTTGTTATCTATAAGACTATTAAAGGCGCTGGCTTAGCTTGGGTAAGAGACTTGGTTGAGGGTATGGCTAAAGTGCTGGAGCCATGTTTTCTATTCATTTCGATCATGGTTGGGATGTGATGAAGGAATAGACTGAGATTGACGATGGACTCGCCAATCCCTTCTTATTTGCCCAGCATCCAGTGAAGGACACCCTAATCACATCAGATGTGCAGCACCTCTAAAGGTGTCTGCAAGGCCTCCTGGTGTGCAGCATGATAAGCATGTGTAATTTGGGATAAAGTATACGCCATAGAATTGCTGGAGGATGCTTATCACCCACGACAATACTACTGGCTTCCGCCGTACTAGAAAATCCTTTGCGTTTGTAATCATCTTCTATATGACGAGTCAGTGTCCTATCTACAGCCCGGAAAGATGGAAGTTTGTGACTCCTCACTCATCGCCCTAACAGAATTCTTGTTCACCTCTCTCACCATATACAGTCTCGGAGATAGAACCTCCAGCATCCACATACCACTGTACTGGTCTAAGGGGTCAAGCGACCACCTGAAGTGACAGTATGGTAGCAGCAGACTATGGAACAGCCTCGATCTTCCTATCCAATTCCCAGTTTCGCCACAAGGGCCAACATTGGACTGACCAAAAAATATCATATCACTACCCACATCTTGCAATCCTGTAGGGCCTACTGAGGAACAATGTTGCTAATTTCAACATCTTCTGATTTGTGATTAGGTAGATAGGTAGACAGGCCGGATATATAAGGCAGCCTGGGGTGGTTAGCTGTGGGCAATTCAGAGCAGTGGTTCTATAAGACACAATTCTAGGAAGTGAACCTTATATTTATATAAGGTTTTCAGCTTGTACACCATGGACTCTTTTTTCTTTTCTAGTTGGATGATATAAACAACCCTTAATTAAACTAGAAAAGAATCCTTTGTACAATACAAATCGGATGAAGCTGACTG
This sequence comes from Acholoe squamosa, assembly GCA_949317995.1. Lineage (NCBI taxonomy): Eukaryota > Metazoa > Annelida > Polychaeta > Phyllodocida > Polynoidae > Acholoe > Acholoe squamosa. Next base: position 32,408,871 of record OX439038.1, on the reverse strand, counting down.
TTGGCCCCCATAGAGTATGTGTCTTTCCACGACATACATAAAACTATTACTATCTCACATAGCTGTGAGCAAGTCTTGCACAACTCTCCCAATCTAGTGTAGACATTAGCATTAGGGGCAGTTTGCTAAAGGACAAAATAAGTGATAAACACAATATGGATTTTCCCACATTTATACTGGTGCAGGCATAATGATATAACTTAATTTTGTAACACTTTGTTTGTTCTTGATCACATTTCTCTGTTCAAACGTTCGTCATAAACATTTTTGCACCTGGGATAAAACCAACTGATCTTAGTGAATTCAGAATTTGAAAAAAAAAAATCACATCTCTGATTATTGCAGTTGAGGTTCCAGGATTTTGAAAAGGAGGTGGGGGTGCATCTTTTATGCTATTTTTAGCTAGATTTTCATGGAATCTCAGTAGACCTACAGCAAGCTTGTTAAATATCACTGACTATTTCCCAGTCATTAGCGGAAAGTGAGAAATGGTTCTACGATACAATAGCCAAACAGAAATATTGTTTGAAGGCATTAAGTTTGAGGTCTCTGTGATCTAACCACTTCAAGGACAATCTCAAACCTAGAAACAAGACGAGAGCCCTAGCTCCAAGGCATATGACTCTATTTCTGGTTACATGACTCGGACGTCGCATGCCCCCCATGGTTGGGATAGTGTGGACTGCGAGAACAAATCTAGCTGTCGTCCACCAGGCGGAGCCAGCGAGTATATCCGGAAGACAGAATCATGTGATCGTCTCAGGGATCCATGACCACTAGTCACGTGATTAGGGTCACGCGAGACCACCTGGGGTGCCCCCTGGAGGCTGCTGCAGAGAACTAGTTTGCACAAGTGGCCTATTTGTTGTGTGGTTATTTAGAGAAATGGTTGACTGACCTGTAATTGTCATTGCCATGATAGCGGGGACCAAGTGGACTTTTGATGTATGTCAGCTGGGTACTTTTCTGGAGGTATGCCATTCATAATCACTGGGTCGGAGATGGTAAACAACGAAAAACAATTTGAATCGTCTCTTACACTAACTCAATCTCTGTGTTTAAACGACCCCTTTTGCCCAAGGGGAATATCAATCAGCTGGATGTGATTGAATCCAAAATAAATTCCTATTCCAATTGTAACAATGAATACCTTTTAAGGTGTAGGTCTATGCTGTCGTCGTGAACATTGAGTTGGAAATTCATCGAGTTATGATGGTATTTCATGTCCAATACAACGCTATGTAAATTTTATTGGCACGAAAATAGGAAGACTATGAATGATCACACTTCATACAATTCATACATTCATACAATTCGTCGATATAAATGCACAGGAATCACTGCCTAAGGAACTCTCTCTCTCTCTCTCTCTCTCTCTCTCTCTCTCTCTCTCTCGATAAAACAGAGTCTGCCATCAGCTTTGAATATTCATTATCATGGTGAACGAATATGAACGATGTCTTTGCTTTCTGATTTACAGCAGGAAGAAATTTAACAACTGATTAACTTAAGGGAGTGGTCATGTTCTAACAATAGGGTGGTGGTGGATTTTCGTGCCACCGCTCCAACATTTCTTTCGCCTACTCCTCAGAGGGAATCGAGAATTTTAGGCCCTTTATTCTATAGTAATGCCCCAGAAAATTGTCATCATCTGTCGCCATGATTGGTCATCAATGGTGACTCCTTTTTGAGTGATAACTCATTCCGTCATCTTTCGCCACTGTGTGTTAGACTCATGGGGCATTGCAATTGCTATTCCTGGTGATCTTGTGCTATAACGACGTCGTGTTCCATCTAGCGACATGTGTGAGCCACTTCACACTGGTTGACGAGGACTCAAGACAATTTGCTGGGGCGCTGGACTTTTCACTTTAAAATAAAGGGGGAGGGGCGCTTTCTCTGCCTCTAGACAGGTCTGACACCTCCCCCCCCCCAATCCACCACAACTCCCTTTGTTGAAAAAATGGCCATTCCCTAAATGCATTTGATATTGTTCAGAACAATTGACAGTTTGACTTTGAATAGAATATGCATAACGATGTGATTAATTTCAAACCCATTATGGAAACGTACTGCAATCAACGAACCAGTTCAATCACTTAGCAGATACTATTGAAAAAGAAGAAATAATTTACCATTGCTTCCTTTGTATGCATAGGCGTTTACCTTGGGTGTCTGCGACAAACCTTGCCATATCGGACTGAACACCTTGGTGTGGGTAACTGGTCCACTCTCCGGGAAAATTGAACCTCATGGGTAACCTATTGTGGAGAGGGAGTTCTAAGGCCTCTGTCAGCCTTGACGGCATATGCAATGTATATGTAGAAAGTGAGTTGTCAGCAGTATATATGGGCGTTGAAAAGATGCAGATCTCTGGGTTAAGGAGTGAACAAAAGGTTAGGAAAGCAATAGAATGGCTCAAGCTACTGCCCGTTCCTATGTACCGTTATAGTCATACGTACTGTTCACAGGGAGATGCGGGCTATCAACTGTGGAGAGCTAAACAGACAGAAGAGATTTAGAATTGATAATTCAATGAACAATGAAACAAAGAAAAGAAAATAAGGATAAAAAATGAACAGATACCCTCCTGAGAGAACACCTCCATACATTCTATTAACCTCGTCACATTTTTGTTCAAATTCAGTACAATGAGCGTGTTTGATTTATCATTTAGTATTCTTTTTCTCTTTGTTATGTGTGCCATAAATTAGTACTAGGCCTAAATGGAGGTCAGTAGACTAAGGTAAAAAGCCTAATTGAATTGAGAATATAAACAAACCGCTAGAGTTACCATTGCCATCCTCTATTCTAATTTCCATCCCCTATTCTAAATTAGAAACAAAATCCACAAAAATCAATTTGCTGCACACATGCTATGATAACCTTTAGACACTGCCATGCTAGTGTATCTGTGCCTTTGCAGAATAAGGTTATTCTTAAGCAGAGAGAAAATGGATGGATCTGATCTTTCATCAATTCTGTGTCGTTCCATTGTGTTAAATTAAATGTTAAAGGTTATCATTCCAACTCAATTATATATCGGTAGAGCTTATCGAATGTAACTTGGTCCAACAATAACCTGACAAGAAGCAATCATAATAAAACTGGTTCCTACAGTATATGTATAGATGGGAGAATAGCAGAATATAGACAGGAGAATGTAGCCGCCTATGCAGGTCTATATATCTAGTTTTATTACTCGACTTCTGTGATTTTGGGTGCTTTTTCTGGATATTCCCATTCTGATACCTGTCGATATTGCACACCATGATGCATGCATCATGACTTTGTATGGCATCCAGTGCCTGTTATCCATGGATATTAGGCACACCTTACAAATTTGAAACATGGCATATGTCACATGTTAAAACCTACGAGAATTCCATTGCCAAGGGCAGGGGTCAAACCCATACACTACATACTGATTTACATGCAACCTCCTATGCAGTGCGCCACAGGGACAGACGAGAAACAGTGTGTGCCTGTATATATACAATGTCATAGGTTGGGTCTGGATAGGAGCAACCCCAGCTTTGTCATATTTGCAAGGTGAGAATGGTATTATAATTATAGAGGCAATCACACCAGTAAGACAGGCTATCAGAGGTCTATACTGCTGGACACATTTTTCAAACTGACATGCTGACTTATATAGACTTCAATGCCACAACTTAGCATACAAGCCCTGGTGGCCTAATGGGTAGAGCTTGGGACTTTCTATCTGAAAATAGCAGGTTCAAATCCATACATGGTTTACCATTACATTTTCCCCAAAAAAACATTGGTGGGTGACAGAACCTAAAAAAAATGGATTTTAACCTTAAAAATCGTTTTTCAAAAATGTTATTTCAACGTTGAAAAACTTGTTTTTGTTTGTTTGCAGGGAAGCTATCAAAGTTTACCCCATGGTCTGTTTACTCACAGTGGACGTTCTCTTTCCAATGAATGCATGATGCATTTTGATGCATTCTGATGCATTAATCATGTAATAAAATAAGAAGTTAATGGATAATTCATGACTCGTGCCCGATATCAAAGGATATTAAATGAGCCTGCAGGGCGAATTTAATATCCTTTGATATCGGGCACGAGTCATGAATTATCCATTAATTACTTGTTCAATAGCTTTATGAATATAGATAGCACCATGCTGCAGCTTATATAGGGTGGCGAAAACTACATTTGTACTTATCAGCCAGTTACACATAACAGGTTATCTACATCTGGTTTGTCATTGGGTGTTAGAAATGAATGAAAAGGGAACCATAGCTTTTTACAAAGCCAAAAAATGGTGCCACATAAAGAGCTACTGATGGCAGTTTTGCTTCTAACCATGACATGTATTGGAGCACTCTGGTAGTATCTATGGTAGATCATAGGGGGATAAAGTGGTGGCTTTGCAGTTAGAAAATGTATACAGATTGTGAATAACCAGTATATACTGCGTAGTACAGATAGGACCTCTGCTCCACCACCTCTATGGCAAAAGCCCTTACATGATCTATATATACCACTAGAGCTAGGTTCCTAGACCAATATACAGTCATTCCTGATGTAACGTAGGACAGGAGAGGGGAGTCATTCCCCATGGGGATATAATTACGACTATAATTATTTTAATGTAATGTAAAATAACTGTATTTATTATCAGAGTATCCTATCGACCACCGACGTGGGTTGGCTTAGAGAGGCAGGTCAGGTACAGTGAGCTTATCGTCATACTTTAATATAATTCAAGTTTTAATTTCGCTGGTGACTTAGTGGTGGGAAGAGTGCTTTTGGCACGAGGGTTGGGCCAACCCTGCTGAAAAGACAAAGGATTTTTGGGATGCTTTTCAGGTGTTTCGGGTAGCTTGGCTGTATCAGGTGCATCAACAACTGAAGGACTTACATTTATTTGTTGTTGTTGTCATTGTTGTTGGATTTATAGCCGCCTTTGTAGTGGTTCTGTTTGGTCTGCTTGCCCCGCTTGCCACCCCTGGAGGTGTTGCTGCTGGACCGGTAGTCCTGGTGGCGGTTCGACGCCCCCTGGTGGTGGCTGGGTCCTGATTGTAGTTGTGGCAGCTGTGGGCCTGGCCGCCCCTGTAGTTTCCCTGGCAGCAGTTCCATGACCTGGGGGCAGCCACTACATCGCGTAAGGCTTCTTCCTCTTTCTGTCTAACCACAATCTGCTCTCTGGCATCTTCTCCGAGCAGATATTTAAAGCTTTTGTGGTTTGCTGGTTTCTGTGCTACCTCTATCCCCACACCCTTTAAGCCTGCATACACATTATTGCGCCTAATGTCATTGGTTTTCCATGAGGACTTGGCTATCAGCTTCAAAGAATCAGAAATGCTTGTGACCAGTTGTTTGTGATTAAGTGTTTCACTGCTGCCTAGGTGGTCCAGTGCATGTACTAAAGGTCTGGCTGCAAACTGCAAGCACCACTGCAGAGACCTGAAGGTGTCATCCCTCTGTGCTACAGCTTCCCTGTTTCTTTTCACAAGTTGTCTAGATACATCCTCATTGAGCCTTGTTTTATGTAGAACCTCTAGGTTGGAGGGTCTAGGTAGGTTTTGTAGTGTGTTTTAGTTGATCCTTAGTGGCTGGGTTCAGGTAAATGGCGTCCATCAAGGTTTTAACCTTTTCTGGTGTTTCAGCATCTTGTGGTTCTGTAAATGGCAGCTCTACTGCAGCTGTGGTCCATATACATGTAGTAAATTTTCCTGCTGCTGATCAGTCTGCAAGCCTATCAGTGCTGGGTAGTCATACTGGTCTAGTATCATCACCTCTGGTTGGCGCTGTCTGTGTTGTACCTCTATGTTTGCAACATGGGTCTCTGCAGGGCGCGCACACGTCAATACGCACAGCATCTGTGGCCACCCAAGCGGCTGTCATGTCCTGTTGTGCGGGATGACGCTAAGTGGGCGTTGGCTGTAAGGCATGTCCAAAATTTGTGGGAGGGTGATCTCCCCTGGTGGGGGGTCCTTGAGCTTGTCTGAGTGCAGGTCTGGGCATGGATCTGTTTGATTCAGATCTGTTGTTGTCAGAATACCACCCTGAACTCCCAGATTCCTGGGAATAAATCACTGTACTTTGACTCATAGCACTATGATCACTCCATGGGCTGGTACCTGTCGACATAGTGTGAGCTGCTCGTCTAGGGGCCTGTTCACAGCATGAACCTTCCGATTTAAGCAACTTTAAGCAAAGATTAAAGTTGAGTATTGGCCTTATTTCCAAAGCTTTAATCAACTTTAATTTTTCTCCTGCTTAAATTTGATTAAAGCATTGGAAATAAGGCCATTACTTAACTTTAAGTTTTGCTTAAAGTTGCTTAAATCGGGAGGTTCATGCTGTGGTTGAGCATTTTGGAAAACCTGCTCCACCTCATGATCCTCTGCTGATCTGTACCTCGCTCTGTCCATTAGGGTGTGGTCAGGTTGCTCGGCATACAGGGGTATGGCCAGTGGTGGTTCACCCCTGCCCCTCTTGCGCCTAGGCTGGTGATCTCTGTCTTGAGAATGTACCACTCTAGGGTCTGCAGTCGGGCTGGTGAAAATGTAATTGTCATATAGACCCCCTTGTTGGGACGGCCCATTCTGTACCATTACCAGTATCAGCCGTCTGGGTTTCAGTCTCTTGGCAGAGTGACTGGGCATGTCTGCCTTCTTCTTCATTGGTGCCAATGGGGTATTGTGCTGTGGACACCTATGCACAATTGGTGTAGGGTGATGAACAGTGGGTCTGATGAGGGCGAGTAGCGGTTCACTGGTTCACTTCTAGCAGGAGACTGCCCATTTGGGTAGAACCATCATCATAATGTGTATCACCCGGTGAGAAAAGATCTCTGACGGTGCTTGGGGCGTCCCAGGGGGCGCGCCCCTCCACCCATGCTAGTGTTAAAGCTTCATTCAGGATGTCGCCCCTAGGAGGTGTGGAGGGTGATATTGGTCTCAGGTCAGGAGTCTCCATGTCTGTCATGAGTGGGAAAATCTCCCTAATCATACACAGTGACCCGAAAGGAATAGTGCAGGAGTTATAGGGACGATGCGAGAGGGGGAGGGGCGGGTGGGGGGTCTTTGACAGGCTTGATGGTTGTGTTGAACGCTGTATATATTGCCCACATCAAGAGAAAGTGGGCCATTTATATAAAGGAATGGGGTGAATAAGGAATCATTGGAGGTGGATGTATTCTCCAGTAGATGAGGGCATTGTCTATGGCTTTTAAAGAACTACAGAGGCTTATTTCAATAACCCTGACGACAACATAGTGCCAATATCAGGTCGATGGGTCGTCAGGCATACTAAAATAAGCCCCCTTGGTACCATTTGGTTCCTTTCTAATTATTAATTGTTAATTCATCGCCTCATATGTAGAACAAGAAAACTGCGTTGATACCCTTTTTGAAATACCAACTGAGCGAAATTCGAAGATACGCAGCAACCTTACTGTGGTCATATATATATATATATATATATATATATATATATATATATATATATATATATATATATATATATATATATATATATATATAGCAAAAAGTGCTTTAAGCTTACGTCTACCCTGGCTCTTTAGCTTGCTACCAAAATCAAAATCGTATTTCAGATTCTGATAATTAAAATAGGTTTAGGCTTGACTGAGTGACATAATACAGACATACATTCCAACTTATTCACTTTTCCTCAATGATATTTTCTAACTGATAGTAATATCAGTGCTGCCTCACTCTATAGACTATGTATATCCTACAGACTGTAGCGCCGGCGGAAGTAATACAGACCTCACTTCCGGCGGGAACCAGACTCCTGCCTGCATGATGACGGGACGGACTTTTTGTCACGTGTCGATTTGCTTTTTATTTACCACACAGAACCAGGCACCATCAAGCCTTTTTCCAGACAAAAAATCTGTTAGATGAGACATTTTATGGTATACCTCTGTCATGAGAGCTGGTGCCACTCTGCGATTATAGGGATAGTTCAATCGATAGTCAAGGAGCAGCACCACGCTTTCGTGGAAATGATTCAAAGGTTTGACTAATGGGCACCTAAAACATGCATTTACCCCTGCCAAGAGTGGTGATCCTTGTGATTCGAGCACAGAGACCGCTACTCCAACGGATGGAAGGAGGCGTCAGACGCTCCTCAAGTTCATCTACTGAATCCACCAGAGGAAATCGGCACAGTTTGTTTTTTTTTGCACGACATAGCCTAATGACCTGTAAATGAGGCCTAGAAAAACTGGTGTGTTCAGGTAACGTTACCTTCCCTATTTTGATGGCCCTATCCTAAATTGTTCATGGGCATTTGGGGGAAATATCGGATTCTTTGGCGCTTATGGAGAAAAACGAAATCTTTTAAGGATCCATTGCGTCAATTTGCACTGAAAATCACATACATTTTCAGCTTGCCCCGTTACCTGAACGCAACAGTTTTTAGGCCTGGTCAAAAGTTGAAAGATATCTCCATGGAGAATAGGCATCCTATAGTGTGAGTGCATATATAGTAATCCATGTAATGATATCCTCTTTAGGGTCCAACTTTTGTTAGACAATGTCTTACTGTGGAATTTTCACTTGGTGACATTAAACCATACTATCGGTAGATTAGTTTTGGTGCTATTTCATCAGGGATACAGTACAGGATTCTGCTCTTGAATGCATGTGTCTCTCACTAAAATGGTCCCTTTTTTTTGTTGACCTCATGCCGTGACATCACGTTGAAAGTACATCCAGGATGTAAAGAATAACAGGAATGGATATTGCCTACAGATGCTACAGTAGCAGATTCCACAGAATCACAAGGCTTAAAAAAAGGAAAGTGGTTGCTTTCAGGTAAAGGAGTTGAAATGAATTAGGGAAGGTGAGTAGGAATGAATTTTTGTAATCATAACAAACTTTTTAAGGCTGACTGCAGAGTGTTGTACCTTTGGAAGCAAATTTGCCATGCGTGCTCCTAAAATCTTTCCCATTTTTCTCCATAAGTGCCAAAGAATCAGGTCTTTTCCCCAAAAAGAGGCCCATTAGAAAACCATTGTATGGCCAAAAATTAGGTAGGTAACGGAGCCTGAAAGCAACAGTTGTATTTTTCTGGCCTAATGTACCACACGTCATGCAGTGCAGTGAGGTTGCTAGGCTTAGACAAAGGGCTGTTTACAAGCTCAAGTCTCAGAAACTGCTGACCTTTGAAAACACCTTGTGGAACATCACGAGATGAGGTAACACGTTACAGGTGACAAAGGGCATTTAGGTGATTGGTGGTGAGGGGATTGGGATGGCATGCAGCACGTTAATGGTCAGAGAGTGGCAACAAATAGGTGTGTATACAGGCGTGCCCAATTAGTAAACAAGTAATTAATGGATATGTCATGACGCCCCTCGTTGCATGTTATTGTTGGATATCAGTCACAAGTCATGACATATCCATTAACTACTTATTTTGTTACATGATAATCAATAGATAACCAATAGAAGATCAATAAATATAATTTGAAAACAAAAATCGTTCCCCTTCCCCGGGACTCGAAGCCTGCCATAGTGTGTGTGAGTGAGTGAGTAATAGATGTTTAACGCCATTTCGACAGCTGAGGTCATATTCATGGCAAGAACTACATTACAGCCATAGTGTGTGTACACACACACACTACTGGTTTGGCCTGAATGCGTCCCGCAGTCATCACGGTTATGGGAGCAGCAGCAGTAGTGCTGGTGAGGGGTTGGCGAGAACGCGGACAGCTACTGGTAGCATTCTAACCATTCTAACCGCGCCCGGCAGTCATTGGTTTGGTCTGAACGCGAAAAAAAAAGTTCGCCCAGACCGGGACTTGTCCCGCCTACCTCTAGAAGCTGAGCGCAATGCGCTAACCACTAGACCATCGGTACACACACCTCAGCACCCGGCAGCCGTTGGTTTGGTACTGTGCGCGACTGGCCTAGTTATGGGTCAAGGTGCTGGACCCATTCACACTACACTATTGCTGGGTGGCTTTATATCATAGAGACCTGGTTCTAGCCAACCAATTCTCATCAGTCCCTGTGGCCCAATGCATAGGGAGTTGGATTTGGGATCAGGAGACTGCAGGTTCGACCCCTACCCTGGCAATCAAGATTTCGTAGGTTTTAACATGTAACATATGACATGTAAGGTGTGCATGTTATCCATAGATAACCGTACTGGGTGCCTGTTATCCTTGGATAACCACACACCTTACAAAAGTCATGATGCATGCATCATGCCATGCAATATCAACAGGTATGTGCATTGGAATATCCAGGAAAAGCACCCAAAATCACAGAAGTCGTGTAATAAGCATGTATACAGGTTAGACGGGTCGGTTTCTACATTTGGGCAGCCTGCATGAAGGCACTGTTAGAGTGAGGGTCCGACAAATGAGGGTTGCTGGGTGCTACTGTTAAAAGAATGATGAGGATGGTGCTTTAAACGACCAAACCCACATCATCAATGATTGCCCTTGTCCTAAAACACTGGTTTCAAATAGGGGGCCGTTCACAAAAAAAAGAAAAGAGAAAAAGATTGATGGCAGTGGGATGGGTGCGAACAGTGTAAAATAAGTTTTTACAGGATGTTATACATTAGTATTAAGGCCATTTAATAATAATAACTTGGATTACGGATTTTTAGCAAAATGGGAAAAAAATAAAATTTTATTTTATTGTTTTGCCTTTGGCCAGTGGGATTTCTAAAGAAAATTCTGGTAAAAATGGCTTAACCAATTCTGCGATTTTGAATCTCTTGCGATTTTAGGACCTATCCCAAATTCACAAGAGACATAATTACAGCAGAGAGTATAGAACAGGAGCACTCATTTGCGATTTTAGGCCAGGTAATATATAATGCACAGAGGTGTAAACATCAACAAAGGTAAATATAGACGCAAGGGTGCCCTTGTGATCTATACACCCTCCTGTGTTTATTTTCTTGCGACTTTGGGCTAAGTTCCAAAATCGCAAGAGATTCAAAATCGCAGAATTGGTTAAGCCATTTTTTACCATGTGGGATTCGACCTTATGGACGACTATCGGTAGATCCAGGAGCGTTGTAAAAAGACCCACGATAAAACTGAAATAAGATATTTTAAATGCACTCCATGAGACATAAGTTGGATACGAAACCGATGTTTATGTTTCTCTCTTCTCAGATCATTACTAAGTGTTGATATCTAATAATTGCAAAAACCTATCTCATAGCGTTTGTGCCAAACGTCGGTGATCAGACCCCTGTGTAGTCAGTGGGTTTGCTGCGACTTATTATCGACCTACCTAATCATAATACACTCCATGACCATATTGATTATTCTTCCATCTTTAAATCATATGTAACCTTTTCAAGATTCACGAATTAACTGTCAGTAGAGCCATTTATGCATGGACTAGTAGACTATACGATCGATAAGCCAAAAACAAAGGGTAACACCCAGATCGATCGAGATAATAGAGTTGAGTAGAATCAGGTCAAGGGAAACTGGGGAAGAAGTTTACAGGCCACAGAAAGAGCAGTAGGAGCTTGCCCGGGGCCTTGGGTGGTGCATAATTGAGTAGATTTAAACAGGACCGACAACTGCAAGATGAGGTACCACAGTGAATAGCCATGAACATGAACGAAGGGTCTAAGGAGGGAAGGGGTTCAGAATTCTGTGAACAGAACTGCAGAAACTGGAGAAGGGTTTGAATTGTGGAGTCGAAACGTTACAGAGAAGGACACAATACAGACAACCTATTGTAATTCCAGTAGTAATTCAGGGGCGTAGGAAAAGGGGGGGGGGCAGGGGGGCCTGGGCCCCCCAATCATAAAGCAGGTGGGGCCTGAGTATGTCTGCCCCCCCCCCAAAATTTGTCAAGAATTCATTATGAATTGAACTAGAAGCTAAATCTTTGCATTATCAAAGTAGATTGATACAGTAATGGGATAGGGAAAATGGGGGCCTGAGCCTAAAATGAGATCTAAAATTCATCAAAAATTACATTTTTATACAATTTTTATGAGGTGCTATTGCGCTTGATACAAGGTGGCCATGGTGGGGACCCGCTGGGCCCCCCCCCCCAATGAAGATTTGCTTCCTACGCCTCTGTAATTACCATAGTTCACTATGGAATATAGCATAGGCTGTGCGTCTTGCAAGAGGTTATAGCCTCCCTTGGGTTAGGCTAGATGATGAATACTTAGGTGTTCTCCTGTAATCACCATCAGACTACCAGTAGCGTGTTATGGGATAAAGTGACAACTATTAATGTGAGTTACAGTTACTGATTGTTACTATTTATGGGCCTCTGCGGGCAAACAAACTAATGTACTGAACTGACCTTTTGATGTATGTCAGGTATGGTGACTATGCCTCCCATTGGTAATTATCTTAAATACATTGGTTTCCTATCTGTAGGTCCTATTCCTATTGTTAGATCATGTGATTGTTTGTGATGTTCTTACTAATGGTACAGCTACCTGACCATGTTTAGGGAATGTTTTCCCGCAGGTAACAACCCTGTGACGTAGCAGAGGCCTAACTGTAACTCACGCTTTTAGCGTGGGCTACAGGTGTATATTTCACATATATATATATATATATATATATATATATATATATATATATATATATATATATATATATATATAGGCCGCTGCGGGCAGTTCTACACTGAAAACTTATAGCTGTAGAAACAGCTTTAGGGTGCTCAGTTTGACGCCGTCTGGGGGGAGCACCTTGTCATCATTTGGGTAATCATATGTGATTACAAAGGGTCATCATATTGATTACCTTTTACAATATAGCTTACATGCTCAGATTGATAGGTGTACAGCCAAATTGGGCATTTTGTCAGGTTTCAAATATGTTTATAATTACCTCCCCCCCTCCTGGTACTGGTAGGTCTTTATCCTTGACCCTCCTAAGCATCATGATTGGTCACATAATATGTATCAATATGTATAACAAGCAAGAATTGATTCCCCCAGTTGTTACTATCATTTCAGAGACAGGAGAGGTGTCTATGTGTAAATTAGACAATAGAATTTTATGTAGTTATTTAGCGATGTCCTATCTACTACATTCTGGTATTTCGAGGAGATTTTACTGATGATATATCTACCTAACCACGTGTAGGCAATGTTTGCCTGCAGCTAACCACCCTGTGATGTAGATAGGGCCTAAATGTAACTCATGCTACACCTGGCAATTACATCGGTCTACTTCAGAGTTGAAGTGATGGCAGCATGAAGAATCCCCGGCCTGTCTCCCAGTGGAGATAAAGGAAAGAGTAGAATAGACAGTCCTGCAAAACAGCGATGTCCAAAATAGAGACAAGGACTATTATCCATATACTATCACTCTAATTAGCTCATAGATGCAGGAGAGGGATGGGTAAATATTGTTTGGTGTTCAGTTATTGGTGCCTTAAAAAAGATGAACTATACAGAGACCACTGTCGGACGACACACCGTCGTCTTTTTCCCCATGGGTTCACCCTACCTCTACCTCTGATGGCATACACTAGAGAAGCTCTAGGGATCTACACTCTCCTCACATTTATACACTGACTACACTCTCCAATCAGGGTATGGTTCATCGACTTCGGAATGCTCATCAGTGCAACTCCACGCCATCCATACAATATAAGCGAGTCGAGGTAAAAAGTAAAAAAACAAAAAGATAAAAAGGGAAAGGTGGAAGGAAAGGAGATAGAGGGAATCCTGGGGGATAACCTTTGTTAGAATGTGTGGAAAATATTGAGCGGAAAGAGGAGTAAGGTGGTGCAATATAGTATTACTTCTATGCGAAGTGTGAAGGGGGGGTGAGGATCCAAAGGAAGGTGCATGGAGAGAATGGCGCCGAGAGAATATTAGGTCTGTAGGCGGTAAGGAACCGATCAAAAGGTCTGAACTAGGACCCCGGCTAATCGAGTTGACAGAGTCAGCCCACTTTGTGGTCAGGAGCAGCTCCTCAGTTCACCACAGAACTAACCCAATAGACTGCCACTGCTACTTCGGACCCTGGACAACCTACAGAAGATGGGGAGGGTTTATGTTTAGACAGTCTCGGGGCTATTTGGTAAGGCCAACGAACGCATGGCTAACCGGTTCTGGCATTAAATAATGTCTGAGTAATTAAATGTCATTTACCTAATAAGGAAGAGCTGTTTCATTTCCTCATACCCCACGATCTTTATCTTGTGGGTAAGGAGTATGACTAAGAAAGTGCTATTCTGTCCCGTATTGTATGTATTAAAGAATAATCATCGCTGCATGCCCAAGATGTACGCTGTGGCACACTAAGTGCATCCCTTTCTTCTGCATTTGATATAAGACGATGCCTAGAGCTCTTGTATACTTCACCCTTTATCTATAGTCTGTGCTCTGCCTTTGGAGGGACATGTTATAACTTAAGGACAGTGAACAGATATAGGTAAGGCCCGGGAGTTAAGGCAAGTTGATCTGCCAGTGAATAGTGTCCTCAGTGAGTAACAGTTGGATGTCTGTCTGTCAGTCAAACTTATCCAGCAGGTACTCAGACTGAAAAAAACTGTATCTGACAAAATGACATGTATACCCATCTCAACTTAGATTTGACGTTGAGAGCACATGTCATTAGGGCATGTGCACATATGTCACTATGACACCTGTAGCATGCCTTACACCTTCTATGATTTGACATACCTTGAAATGCTATGTCACTTGTGATTTGACAAAGTCACAGCCATGTCAAAGTTGTGTTGACATGTGATAATATGTCAGCTTTGACATGCATACTTGTTGTAGGACATACCACTAGATGGGGATTATCCACTACCAAGAGGTACTACCAATAACATGAGACATTTGCTGTAGCTCTCTGTCATTTTGTTCTCGGTACACATGGATCACCAAAATGTATGGGTATTCTCACTCAAGGGTAGTGAAATCCATTTCATTGTTAAGCTTGTTTGTAATTTTTGATAATAAAATGAAACCCCTGAATCCTGAATACTTCAACAGGGGAGATCGGACACCTTATCTGTGTGCCAGGAAGAATACCAAAAGGTTTTATGCTAACACCCAATGTATGATACATAGCCTCAATGCCTCATAGCCATAATACATGCAGACATATGGCATTGCCATGTACCTCTGTGTCCTTGTCTTATAGACTGCATAAAGGTCCCCTGACAAAGAGAAGTTATGTAGATTGGGATACAGGCCTTCTTGTTGCAGGCCTGTGGCACCATAATATCCCCTACCTCATATACCTCAATTGTACCACTGGTACACAGGTATTGACTGCTGTTGACCCTTGCATAATTGTCACACAGTACTACCTGGCACTCAGGTGCATGAACCAGGAATATGTGACATGTGTTCGCTAGGCATGTCAAATGGAGTTGACATACAAAATGTGCAGGCCTCAACCCAGCCTCGATTATCCAGGCCCTACTTCCGCTCATACCTGGCTCCATTTACGGGCCTGGACCGACTTTTACTTGTGAGTAGTGACCCAGTTAAAATGGGCAATCTAGGGCGCCCATTTTCAGTTGAGGTAGGCCAAGAGTCAAGTGAGGGTGCATGGTTTCTTGTGCACCCCCTTCGCAATAAACAGCTCCCATGCACAGTGACTCTGTAGAGGGAGGTTATAATATTATGTGATAGAGAACCTCTGCAGAGGTGGAAGTTATGGCAGTTGTCTGCCATAACCTCCAACTCCAAGGAGGTTTTCTCACTTATGCTCCAATATCTAACAATGGCAGAGCCAAATAGAGTTATTTTCATCCTTTAATTTTTGATAGTTAAGTGATTATAAAAGTCATTTTCAATTGGAATAGTGAGGGATTTGAACTTGCATGTAGGGTAGAGGCACCTCTGTCTAATGAGGAAGAGGTGGTCATATTTGATCATTGCACCTATAAATGTCTTAGATTATAAGTTGTATTACATCAAGGGGAACTTGATATATTAACATTTATATTCCCAAAGTAAGTTTCATGATTAGACTCACAACATATGAGGAACTGAACTGTAAACTTTTTGTCCTCAGGGGATCAAACTGTACCTATAGTCAGACACCTCATGCTAGAAAGGAGCCTACATTTAGATAGCAAATTACCTCATCCATAAAGAAATATTCCATCCCTGTATGGCAAGTACAAAGTACTGGTCAGGGGCATAGGAAAAAGGGGAAAGGGGGGCTGCCCCCCCCCAATCATAAAGGAGTGGGGCCTGGGCCCCCCCCCAAAAAAATTGCCAAGAATTCATAATAAATTGGACAAGAAGCTAGAACTTTGCATCTCAATATGGTTATGAGAGAGGAAAAATAAGGGTCTGAGCATCAAATCAAATTCTTTGAAGGTATGAATGGGTATCACTGTGCATGAGCCGACAATTCAAGGTGTCCACTGAGGGGCCCCCGCAGGGCCTCCCCAATCAAGATTTTCTTCCTCGCCTCTGCTGGTATATAGTATGGTACAATCGAATCCAAGCCAGCATGAATGATATTACTGTCCACATTATCCATATTATTTCAACAAACTTTTAGGGGGGGGGGGTACGCTTGGCTGGAAATGGACTTCCAGTGGACATTGGTATGGAGCTATAACATATTGATCAAACAGACCACTTGTGAAATTCACTAGACATTTCCTATCATCAGAATTAGTAAAGCAATATATTATATGATCTAGTCCATCTATTCTTCACTTTTTAAATACAGGGACACATCAATATATATGCATATCATAGAATATGTGGAATTTTCATTTTTATTCTGGAATTCAATCCCAAAGGTGTCCGATTTTGGTATCTGTCCTTCACCCTACTCATGTGCTATTAGATGACAATTTTATCTATAATATCACCTAATTTAGTCTGAGAGTGCAGTACATGTCAAAGCGATCAGTCTTCTTCTCTGTGTGCAGACAGATGCTGTCCATATAGATGATGAGCTGGACATAAAGGCTATGATATTGAGCAGTAGGGGTGCCAGTGGGAAACACAGAACACTTCGAGGATCCCTCCCACGCATTTGGTCTTGAATCAAAAAGGTAGAGGATGCTTGTTTACTATAATCCAAAATCAGATGATATGCAATCCGTTTAAGAAGCCTGTAATAACCTGTCTTTTTCTACTCCAATCTGCTACTTCAAGGTGGTCTTCGGCTGGTTAGATATGGAACCTTGCTGGCTGAAGTTTTAACTAGACTTCCCAAGACTTTTAGATGAGACACCCATAAGTCAAGCATTGCGGTTGCTCTACCCTCCGCTTAAACCCCAACTGGGAGTTAGTGGTGCACGGCAAGCCATCATTCCAGGGAGCAATCCTTGATTAGGCCATCACGGGCCGTCCACCTATTATACTAATTACCACTCCCTGCTGGCAACCACTCCTCCCTAATACGCACGTCCAATGACCCCTCTACCCAACGTCCGGTTATTTTGGGCAGGAAATTGGCTACGACGGGCAATTTGACCAATGGGTCTCCCCTCGTCTTGAACTGGTGCACTCACAGGGGGTCATCATGTACAACCCTGCTTCACGAATAGCCTTATAGAGGCCAAGCAGGTTTGCATATAGACTAATCAGATTTCGCCCTTCACTCAGCAAAGGCACGACAGGTATTACAGCAGTATATTTCATGTTATTTGCTCTTATCAGCAGTCCTACCTCCCCATCTCTACGCACCCAGCAAGGACAAGGACAAGTTACTGGAGTCCGTGCAAACCACGGGGTGCAAACAGGTAAGGCATAACCCCCCCGGGGTATACATATATAAACCTCACATAGCCTTCAACTGCCATTTTCACCACAGTCTTGCAATGTTCAATAACATTTCAGTTTTAATGCTCTGTTACTATAATGTGTGACCATAAAACCCCGCGTATAAGCTGAGGCTTATATGTCATATTAGAGGGATACTGTGACATATAGAGTTTTCCCGAACTTAGAATGTGGCTTGTACGAGGGATTACAGATATACAGGCTAGTCATTTCATGCCTCAGATGCTGCTTATAGCGTTCTCCCAAATTCAATGTGTGGCTCATGCACGGATGTGGCTTATATACGGGGTTTTACGATAGTGCATTGAGTTCTCACAGGCATACTGTTAGGAAATGTTATCATAGATAGACTCATTCTTTCCATATCTATAGTCAGTAAGTCTGCAGGTACCCACCACTCACCGTACAGTGTTACTGTCTGAGTGTATCCAGATCACAGAGTGGGTATTAGGGCTGCATCCAGGGTGAGCCTTTATCAGATCAATGGCTGATTTAGCGCTGACCAAGGGCCAACCCAAATTGGCTGTTCTCTACCAGACCACCATCAATGCACCCTTTTGGTAGAAAGGGCAGCACAGGCTCCCCTAAGTACCCCAGTGTACGTTCTATCTTTGTATAATTCCTTTTTAATCAGTTTTTCCATTCATTTTCAAAACAGTGTAGTGCTGAAGGAGCAGCATGAGTTAAGTCACTTAAGAAAAATATACAAATTATCTAGAGATGAATCGAATGTAGCGGTACCAATGAGAGAACTGAGAGGAAATGCAAATGTAAAAAAATGAAAGTTGCAAGAGCATCAAGGATGCTGTATGAAGCCAACTTGATGCTGGTTGTCAGCATGCTGTGAACTTGGATATATTCATGACTAAACTTCCTACACAAGGAGTGAAATTTGATAATTTGTTGAATGATATTGATATTTAATTACAAAACAACTGCCCTTACATAGAAAGAACAGCTCTGTATGTATGAAAGGAATGCTGGAAAATTTCAATTTAACTTTGTTTGTGTATACTGGTAGCGGATGTGGACGCCTTGTCCTCCTAAAATACTATACTTATTGTCTTTGTAATTTTCACTTTGATATTGGTCATTATGAGGAACTTACTGTTATAATATGATGTTTATGCCCAATAAAATCCCCTTTCAAACTCAAACTGAAGTTCGCCGCCTGTTTTATCTTTCAGGTCAGATTCCTATTTAAAAAAAAAAAACACGATAAAATCCTTAAAAGCCCACCACATACCGGCCTACCCACAAGATCACAGCTGCTAAGCATGAGCAGGTTTGTGTAGGTCTTTCGCCTTAAGTATCTGCTTACTGATATGAATCCTCGTGAAGGGTTATTTTGAATATGAAATGTTCTAGAAATGGGTGTTAAAACCCTTATCGCAAAAGATATAAACACCCCATAGCAAAACGCATTGCAAAATCTGAAAACCTACGTGAAGCACTACTTTCTAATCCCAATATTAGAAAAGAGAATAGCAAAAATGTTACTTTTTCTAATACATTGTCTAAATTTGACCCTTTGCCAGGTCCCTAACAACCAGGGTTCTGCTCCAAAGAATAACGAAAATCCTTATCGACAGGTCAAGAATAGCGAGGGCAGTTTCACAACGTTAGTAGTATATAGAGAGCTGTCCCTGCACCAGGAGCACTAATTATCAATGAGGAAGTCTCACCTCGGCCTTACATGAATGAGCGACGTATATATACCTATAGCTCACATAGCCATTATCAGCTGGGGCCGCCATTAGACCCTGACTCCACTATGACTAACACCTTCAGCCCCCGACTCCGCAGTTTATGCCAGGGATGCCTCCCATTGGTCAATAATACAATAGCCATGTGCCGTATAGGGTTTACCCGGGTTGCATTATAGACCAATCAGATAAGTCCCTGTATTCCCTGCAGAATCTTTGGGTACATTATGTAATACCTGGTATCCATCATGCTGGTTGTTATCAGTGCTTATCTGGCCCAGTGCTGGATCAAGCAATGGCGGACCCACTAGGCCTCAGCACTGAGCAATATGGCACCTCAGTCTATTGTAGCAACATTGTATTCCAGGCTTTGTATATCATGACCCACATAAGTACCTATTGAAAATACCTGGCAAGCAGTGTCTAGAGCTCGGGGTCTAGAGAGTGACATTTAGCTGGTAACATTGACACAGGTCTAGGAGGTAACACTTGAATAGAGAAAACAAACAAAACTAATAGAGAAAACAAACATGGTTCTAGTGTTTCATAAGTAAACCCTGCTATAGGTGTAGTGAGAGATCTATACATCGTGAAATAAAAGACTTACCATTTACAGTGTGAGCGGAATAAACACCAAATGGACTCACCTGTAGAATAGAAAACACATGGCATTAGTTGTACAAAATGTGTACAAGTCAGCGGAGGTTCACCTAAACATTTATTTATAAAGGATTGTCTGTGCGCCCCATGAGGAATAACTTATTTGCGTGGCTGCAACCCTATTACCTCATAAGACGTTATAAACATAATGAATAAAAGTGTACCGGGGGTATTTAGAAAGGTAGTAAAATATTGCTTAGATATACAAGACAGTTTCTATTGGAGTCTCTAATAGAAATTCAATTGCTTTTGTGTTTCAGTCTGTTTGACCTCCCGTATGCCTCATCTAAAATTACCTTTGCTTAGTCCCATCACTAGAATGAGCCGTGCCATCCCTTTACATTAGCAGTGCTGATTTCCTACAATGCCTTCCCATCCTGTTGTATTCATCCCTTAAACAGGCGAGATTTTCAAAGCTGCCATAAGGGAAATCCTATCGGCTTGAATTCTTAGCAAACAATGGTAAAAGAATATTAATTCCATTTTGATGCCTACTTAAAGCCCAGCACACAATTGCGACTGGAGGCCTGTTTTATCGGGAAATTTGATTACCGTTTTTCAGTTGGGCATTTCCCCCGTGAATGGGATCTCTTTGGGATTGCTGTTGTCTTCATTTGCCAACCACCACTGACAATGAGATGGAGGATTTTGTTCTTTATGTGACCCTGTGTGCACATTATACTCATAGTGCACTAGGCCTCTGTCGCCATATTTTATATATGGTTTGTATGGCTCAATCGCGCGACATTGGCCAAGTGGATTGTAGGTTTTAAGCCATTTCCACATTTATTTTTAGTCCGAGAGCGATTATAATAGAGAACCTCTGTGGTATTTTTAAATGAGTGAACGGCAGGTTTGCATTAACTCCCCTTTGCTGGTGCCTTCGGGAAACTTAATGTAAATTTAATGTTTCTTTTGACCATGGTACCAAGAAGGGTAAACAAAACGTTGCTCTACCCCCCCCCCCACCTCCACAAAAAAAGGGGGAAAATAAAAAGACATTACTAGTTCCTGTTACTGGTAGTTTGCATTTTCATTCTAATCTGAGCCCGTGACTTCAACTGTTTAATATAACATATATATATATATATATATATATATATATATATATATATATATATATAGTGACGTCCGCCCGTGACCTCCTTGGACTGTTCGCGTATCTACTTAAGCAATACAGTGCATTTAGGCCTAACGGTTACCTTGACATCATTGAGGAGGTGAGTATTAGCAATGCGTGTATAACATCATTTCACTAGTTTAACATCATTCAAATAGGGAGACAAGTCATCAGCTTGATAGATGAGTACGCGTCCATATCTGGTCATATCGACACCACATACACTTCCCTCAGAACAAAGGGACAGAAAGAGCGAACGAAATTCATTTTACAGGGAGGCCAACAGTGGCGGACCCAGGATTGTCTAGAAGGGGGGCCCAAGACTTGGTGAGAGCTGATGAGGTACTGTATGTGGCCTCGAGCACCGCCAGCCCGCTGTTTGGGGCCCCCTCTACCATTTGCTTTTCCCTCTTTTTTTCCCCCCTATTTCTCCTTTTTCCCTCTCGTTTTTTTTCTTTTTTTCTTTTGTGGTGGGGGCAGGCCCCCTGGGCCACTCCCCTGGATCCGCCACTGGCCAACGACGCCCGAGCAGGGTGAATTGATGATACTGAAAAAAGGGAACAGAAAGTAAGGAGACCCATTTAAAGATGTTGAAATAGCTCTAATCCAGTACATTACACAGTAGTGGCTAATTCACTAGTTTCACTGTTCCTTTCCTCTGATTAGTAGACTAAATAACATTCTGATTCAGCCAATTCTTCTCTCATCTCTCACCTCCTCCCAAATTCCTGCTCTTTCTACATACCTCAGCGTCACAGCGTGTTCCCTGGGTCACCACCCTCAATCCACTTCTACTAACCCCATTAGGCACACCTGTGTCCTTAGTAATTACCTGGGGTAAACCAATTAGTCTTGGTCCTACTCACTTAGACACAGAATGCTGATGTAGCTGCTGCCAAATTACAATGCACTGCTTTCTGAAGACAGGCTGCGCTTTGCGCTCCTACCTGTTGTCCAGCAGAAAGCAGCTTTCTATTCTAACAAAAATAGGCATTTTAGAGGACAGTAGTACAGAGGCGTAGGAAGCAAATCTTCATTGGGGGGGGGGGGGGGCCCGGTGAGGGCACCACCGTGACCACCTTGAATTGTCGCCTGATGCGTGATGGCGTCTATATATGCGTATTTAGAATTCATATAGAAAAGTGATTTTTGGTAAATTTTGGATCTGACTTTAGGCTCAGACCCTCATTCTCCCTATGACATCACCATAATAATCTAATTTGAGATGTAAAGTTTTAGCTTCTTTTCCATTGTGTTTATGAGTTCTTGGAAAATATTGGGGGGGGGGGCAGACATACTCAGGCCCCACCTCCTTCATGATTGGGGGGCCCAGCCCCCCCTGGCCCCCCCTTTTCCTACGCCCCTGTAGTACAACCTCTATTCCTTGTAGATTTATGTTGCCCTTGCAGCAACGAGTTATGTGAAATCAGGATGTTGAATTGATTCCTTTCTAATTGTGGCGCTGGAATTCTGTTGGTTAATAATGCCGTCCACACCTCTTGGATGAAATGGAAAATGATATTGGTAAGATAATGATACACTGTCAACAACGTCAGTTTCAAATTTAACAATTGTCAACACAACATTGCAATTTGCTATCGGCAAAAATCCCAATCTAATTGGTATAAGCTAAATGCGTTGGTGTCGTACAGTAAAATGGAGTACATTGTCCTTTCGAGTGATTTTTTTATGTCTTTTTTCTTCTTTTCCTTTTATTTTCTTTCGCTGAGGATTACCAACTGAAGGGTTCTGAGCACGATACATTCGACAGAGCAACAGCTGCTTTTGTGCAAAAAGTCTGTATTGCTTCCCAGCTAGTATATATGCCATGGCCACTGGTAATTGCTTAGTCATTCTCGTAACAGGCTCAGGAAAATCATACAAAGGACAATCTAGATATCTGAGGTTTTTTCATCTCAGAGTAATCTCAGCAAATCTTCTGCATGGGTGCCGTCACCAGTCTGGCCCTTCAGATCCACCAACGGTATAGGGGCAAACTTAATTTAACTCTAAGAAATTGATGGATCTGAAACTGATATTAAAGTAGCAGCCGGCCACTTAGCACTTGGGCAGTGCTGACGACAGATTGATGGATGGACCAAGTCCGGAATGGGAAGAATGGATTCGTACTGACCACCAAGGCTATTAAGATGCTGGGCAACGCCTTATACCCAAAGTTCACTGGGTTTCTGTCGACCTACTGGGCCATACAAATTCATTCTACACAACTTTAGCCAACAGAGGCCGGGTGGGCTTGAGGTATTAATAACCAAAGTCCACCGGGTATCTGTTGTCCGATTGAGCCACACAAATCCTATATAAAATCAGTCGACAGAGGCTGATTGGACTTTATGTCTTAGGAACTGAGAAGCAACGTTCGGAGTAGGCGTTGTGCAAGTGATCTATGGGTATTTTGAAAGGATATCAACCTCTGCGCAGTATTAGATGTGGTGTCCCACGGTGAAGTCCAGATCCCAGGTGCGACACAGGGAGTTGGGATTTGAATACAGACGAATATTAGGAGACAAACGGAGATGGGAAACCTTTACTGGAACATTGATGTGTGGCTTATATAGGGCTGCAGGGGGCACACGAATTTACACTATAAATTATAGCCTTATATAAGGGCACCTCTTCCGGGCCCCTCTTGTTGGGTAGGAGTCGGCCCCACAACCTGCCCCAACACGACTATTTTATGTCTTCTTTGATACACAGAAATGCAGTGTCAGCGAGATCCTTGAACCCCATGAAGCGTTGTTAGTGACTATAATGTGATGTATATTGAATGATTACTTTCAGTTTCACACTCAATGTCTTTAATATTGTATGGCATATGTGTTTGCCTCTTCCAGTACTCCTAGGAATGTCCTACCGCAATAGCTACATCTGCACGAGCAAGGCCATCTAAAGCTATCAGTCATAGAGCTCTATATACAATCTATATGGACTGTTTCACGCCCATGCACATCAGATCTCGATCCATTTCTATCAGTCATGGAAGTAGATTTCCATTTGACATAACGTCTGTCTATGAGTATTTACAAGTGCTGTTAGGGAGTGAGCAGTGCTTATGTGATTTGACAGTGTTATTACACGGTACACTGAGGTCACTCCTATGACAACTGGAGTCCAGAACAATGGTGCCAAGGTCATGGTGTCACTACTCTTTGGGTTTGAAACAACCTTTGAGCATTCATTTATAACTGGATTATATAATTGTTTATCAACATTGAAAGTTATCATGTCAGTTTACTTTTACCAAGTATGAGCTCTGCACGATTGGCATGGTTTTTGTCTGGTAGGCAATTTGGGGGAGATCAAGCCTTAACAACTTCCATTGCCGTTGTCCGTATAGGGCTCAGTAGTGAGGTCCAGTGCGTCTGCCATTGTTTGATCTGGGAACTGGCTAAATAAGCACTGAACAGCCCGCATGATGGGTACCAGGTATTGCATAATGTACCCAAAAGATTCTGTAGTGAATGGAGGGAGTCATCTCATTGGTTGATAATGTATCCCGGGTAAGCCCTATAGGAAGTTGGGGATAATACACAATACATTCTCTCCCTGTGACCGCTGCATCTTTGTATTACCTGATTTAATTTTCTATATAGAAGAGTATTTGATGCAGGGACCCCATGGTACTGAACCTCCCCTCCCAACTATCGACTCCCGACACACCCTAATTAATTATCTAGATGGGACTGTTTTGAGGGGACAGGGATAAGACACAGGAGCTGTGGACACTGATGGCACCAGCGGCCTGATTAAATGGATACCCCAAGGTCACTCAGACCTGCTCTGCTGTGGCCTTCTGAGGAAGCGAGAGAGACCGTGGTAAAAAGGTATTGGGTGACATGAAGAAACGGGCTGCAAGAAGAGAATTCTCAAGAATTGAAAGAGGAGAGAACACGTGAGCAGTTAGCGGCAATAGGCTCAGGTGAATGTGAGACCTTCGTGAGTTACACTTTGATATCTTGCATTGTGCTACGACATATGATACTTACATATGGGTGCATCATGAATGCCACCCTAAAAGGTCAAGGAGGGGACTCTTTATATGTAGTTCTGAGTTCACCTGAGGCTCCTAATGTTCTGATGAAAGCCTGTACCTAGGGGTAAGACAAGGTATGTCGTTGTCATTATAGTGCCTATACATGGAAGGATGGCGCGTCACTCCGTCACTTTTCATGTGCATTCCAATGTACTGGGAACCTTTGATAGTGTCGCCATACATCACTTTTTAAAACCCCTGCGTCATGAGCGTCACTTTCTAAAATCCCAGCGTGACGAGCGTCACTTTTTACCGGTGTACAGCTGTGGTATAGCCTAACAAGGCAGGACCAGTCCTGGACCACACCCATACATCACACATGGGTATTCATTCCCGGTCTGCCCACTGACACTCCATACCAGGGCAGCCATCACCTAGCTGCACTGGACACATCCCTTGGCTCAATTCACTTATTTAATCTGTATAACCGGAGAGGTAGTTAATAAGAGGTCCCTTTAGCAAGAATAGTACAGTTCCCTAGGCTCGTTGCCTTTAGTATAATTATGTGTCTTACTGATAGTGGCTTTTCAACATGGCTAGATCATCAGTTTTCCGACACCCAATACAAGTAACTATGCCTGTATCATAACGTTATATTTTAGCATAATCTACATCTATCTCTCTTGGAATATTCCGCATGCAGTAACAATTTGATTGAAATCGCTCCTGAACATCATTCACGATTCTTAATACAGTTGAAGTGGTCTACGCGGGGGGGGGGGGTTGCACCATGCAGGTACTTATTGCAATGGGCCATTGCTTTAACGAAAGGGATTGGGGCTATATTGAGGGTGGATACTATCGATCTGGATTCAGGATTGCCTAAAGAACGACAAGAACGTTCTCACATGACCGCTGCTACCATGCAGTGATATTAACCTTATAATAACATACTAGACAGCCCATTACACCAATGCCATAACTGTTGTATGTGTCCACCATGTACCTGTCTACATGTCAACCTCCTGTTACCTACTGGAGTCATTTGGTTATAAAAAAAAGACCCTTAAGCTATTAACCAGTAATTGAGGCCATACATTAGTCGGACACATCAGGACAAGCATCTAAGGCTATTCCATACTTGTTAGAAAATGGCGTTTGGTGGTCGCTTATAAATCCTCCGTTGGTCACTTCCACAGGGGTAAGGTAGGCCATGAAGGAGCCATGTACTCATTGTAAAATTTGGTGTTGTTTTATGAACAGCGAGATTCACAACAGAACTTAGTCTTTGTGAAGAGAATTTATAAATGCTAGAGATTTTGGAGGGGTAGATAACAGATATATGTTTCACAATTAACAGTTAAAATGTTTCTATTCAACTGTAGTCAATCCATGATACTGACCTTCAGATTTCTATCAATCACAACATAATCATATTATTCATGTTTTACAAGAAGGTCCAGTGGAGTAGGAAATCCCGTCTAGATCTGGGCCATGAATATATGCATCCACACACACTCAGATCCTGAGATGAACGGAATTTTGGCCAAGACCTTCAAAGAAAGTCTCAAGCTTTACTTCCCCTATTAGATCCAAAGGCAATAGCATTATCCAATTTCTAATAATACCCTCCATTTACAAGCGGTCCCTTATCATTTACACTTCTGCTGGGCGCCATAATCAGCCAATTACAATATTACATGAAAACAGGAATTCCTCATCTGTAAAGAACGATTAGAAAGAAAACATTTTCGTCTATCCGTACCTTCTATAGAACACATCGAGCTGCCTACAAAGACTCAGCTTGAAATAGAAAGCACCCACCATTATAACGGTAGACATGAATTAAGGAATTACACAAGCACCATTTACTACAAGATGAATGTGTCTGAGAGGCATTTCATCAGAACGCTGCTATTCAGAACGCCAGACTAGAGGGTCGCGAGGTACCAGCAAATCTGTCAATAGTGCGCTAAAATAAAAGTCGTCTGCCGTTAAACCACAAGGCTTTTATACCACAAAGATGTGTAGCACAAGGAACTTGATATTATAATCAACCAAATGCCTTGTGTTACCTATAGTATCAAACTATGGGCAAGGAATGGTAAGGCCATAATTATTCGTGGTGAGATAACTACATTAGACATCAGTTTGATATTTGACAATGCATGTCCGGGCCCACAAATGTATGTCACCCGACATATGAAGGAGACAGAAAGGAGGAGTTTGTAACATAAGTAAATTACATTCTGTACAGAGAATTCATGTGGTGGGGCACACAGATTGAGAACTGAGTTATTTGGCCAACTGCTGATGAACAAACTATTGCAACGGGTACCACAGTGTAATACCCGATACTTAGACAGGCACGCCGCCAGACGGCACCAGCACTGTGTAATGGTACACAGCGATTAGCTTTTTATGACTAGTGAGATTACCTGTCCTGTCCAGACTTCACATTTTCTGCTGCCCTGGTCTTTCCCTGTGTTCCCTTGGTGACGGCTGTGGTTCCGGGAGTGACTACGTGTTCAGGTCCTATTTTACGTATAGGACAATAATAAACTACTTATCTCTCCAGGTAAACACATAGCCATATGTATCAAACTATTGTATAAAGGTTTTACTATATCCAAAATATCAGAAATATTGGCTTTAGGTACGCTTATCTAATAAGTGCCATTTTAAAATCGGTGTTACCAATCCAGGGTCTATGTTGGCATAGATATTTGCAGTTGTTTATCCAAGTATTCCTACACTGATTACTGCACTTTTTATTTTCTCCTAGGAAGCCATTCCCACAGAGAGGTCATCTGTAGGGGTCTCAACAATGCCTGGATGCTATGTACAAGGTGGATGGATACCATGTAGAACAAATGAACCTTTAATCATGGGTTCTCATCTTTCTGCGACCCTGGGACTCCTTATTTCCTGCCTGGAGTCAGATGGTCACAGGAGCATGCGACAGATCATTTCCAGGGCCCCCTGACCCCATGAACGGGTCTTTAGAACAACCCTTCCTGTCGATGCAGTGAGCTTCTGATAAGTACCGGGTAGTATGATTGTGTAAGGCATTTGCAGGCCTTCCTTTACTCCTGGACAGGGGGGCAGGTGGTAACGTAGTCTTATAGTTCTCGTAAACATTGGTATAACATTTGCATGGTTAACACCATGCAAAAGGAGTATGATATAGGTTGAATAAAGGACCTTTTAACTATTGGGAAATAGCCCCTCCCCAACTGGCTTTCCTTGTGCCAGTGATATAAAAATCCCTCACAAAATGGCATCGAATCACTCTTTCCCTAGTGCTGGTGTACAGACTATATCAGCATAGACATAGGTTTGAAGGTAGACTTAGCCTACATAGCCTCTTTCGCGCGAATGGGCCACCATACACAACCTTTATAAAATCCTAAATCAGAAAGTAACCAGAGACTAACCATAGTGTACCCGAGCAACATTCATGATCTGATCTACTTATCAACCCCTGCTGAATCACCCACTACAAGAATCACTAAAGGCCACTCAGCTCCGCCATGGAGGATACTCTTAGCAATCTCACGTCATTAACCAGTCATCAGAGGGCTTATCAATGGGCTTTGCTTTCTTTTTCTTTTTTCTTTCTTTCCTCTTTTTTTTCCTTTTGATTCTTACTCAACCTCTTAAAGCTAATGCTTTTTGAAAATATGGATTTCATTTGAAGTAGGCCTAGTGCGTGAAATTGGTTACATGGTAACCATAGCCAAAATGATGGGTCATTAGAAATTAGCGGCTGGTGTTTATGCCTCACCGATAAGATGTAGGTGAATCGCACCATGTCTGAAACGTACAAGGGAAGCAGTGGAAGCCCAGCCCCTGCACTTAGTTACTGTAGGGTACGTCACCTGCGTTACCAAAAACGTGAAATAAGGGTTCTTTTTCAGACATTTCCAATGTCCTTGAAATTCAAAATAAGGGTTGTTTTTTTTTTCTCTCAAAATATCCGTGGATTTTGAAATAAGGGGTCATTTTTTGTTCAGGAAAATCAGTGGATTTCAAAATAAGGGGTGTTTTTTTTTAAAGATTGACATGCATGTTTAGCAGAAATGAGATTGGTGGGAGAAATCTCATATCAGTTTTTGTGAAATTACTGAGGAAAGGTAAGGGCCATTGCTGTAATCTTATTCTAGGGTTAGGGTGTCTGCGTTTTCCAAAATATGGGGTATTTTTAGGGCCCCAAAAATCAGTGTTTTCTTAAAATAAGGGGTATAATTTTGGCCCAGAATCAGTGGGTAAGGGGATATTTTTTAAAGCTGGTAACACAGGTGACATACCCTTTTGTAGGAGAGTGCGGGGGCTGGGAGTGGAAGCCATGAACCTGTGATATTGTCAACCCCCCCCCCCCCCTCAACCCCCAGCCTTATGACAAGAAGCGAGGTAATACACTTTAAATCCTGAAATACAGCACCGCGCAATTCAGGGCACATTACCATTCCTATGTGAGAGTGAGATAAGACTACACCGTGACATCGAATGAAAATGAAGTATGATGTGGTCCTTAAAGGCTAAGGGTAAGGAAAAACAAACTAATTTATCATACTCGTGTGACCAATAATCTATGTACACTATCCCCGCAACACCCACCTGGTATATATCTAGTAGTCAGCACTGACGTCACGTCCGGCTGTTACACCATCAGCCAGTGTAGCCATTTGGGTGTGACATGTAACATAACCAATTTGTCATTAACAAGAAACATAGCATGCCAATGTTTGCTAATCCGACGGGTTTATGATAAAGCAAAATGTAGGGGCGTAGGAAAAGGGGGGGGGGGCAGGGGGACCTGGGCCCCCCAATAATGAGGAGGTTCCCTATATAAGCCTATATAAAAATATAGCAGGCCCCCCAACCGAGACCCCTGGGCCCCCCCCCAATAAAAATTTGCTTCCTACACCCCTGAAATGTATAGACATAAAAGTCGTCGGATTAGCAAAGATTCACCCGACTGACGCCAGTTAAACCAGCTCATAATACCTTCTTTGCCCTCTTAATTTTAGCACCAAATTGAACCAAAATTAATGTCATAAAGAGAGGGGCGTTCCTGCTTCTTAAAATCATGGATTAGTCACTGTAATGCAAAGGTGGTAGTCACGACAGAAAGGAGAACTAAAGTCTTTTCTATATCTCTTTCCTTTGCTGCTGGTTCCCATTGCCGCACAATCTGACACCCTTCAGAGTGAATGGCACAGCTGCGAAACTAAGCTGTAAGTAGTAACAAACAGAGGGGGTGTGGAGGTGAAAGGGCTGCCCCGATAGCTGACCTCTGACACTCTTACACTACTCACATCTCAGCTTGACTCACCAACTCAACCTCACTAATATTACACGATTATCAAAATAGCTCCATCACCGTCCGTAATCAAACATGTTGGTGTTGATCATGTTATGTCCGGACTGACTGTCCTAATTAGCACAGCAAACAAGGCACCCTGAGACCTAAATGTCAAAGTCTTGTTGATAGACTTTAGGAAGAACAGCAATTAGGTGCCTGACACCACGTCTACTCAGCTACCTGTGTTGTTATTAAAGGAAACATAAGAGGCTTTCTTTGGTTATTAATTAGTAATAGACTCTCAGTCATAAGCTATCTGACTATTTCAGTCTATCTGACTAGGGTGGACAGTTCTGTACTACGACCACCCACCCACTACTCACACATAAAAGGTTGCAGTTCAAGACCAAAATAAAACTTTATGGAAATACTGGCAGCAGTGAGGTTGGCTAATTTTGTAAGCTCAGAAAATGCGTGCTGGATTGCCAGACCATCAACACGGAAATTGAGTTGGTTTTAAATATCAGAGCCACTGTCAGTAGGATGTATAGAGTCATGAAATGTCATGGGAAGAGGATTTACCGGTATTTACCTGATGCTCTGCCATGTTTATGACAAGGCTTAAGTGTCAGCCTTGATAGCCCATTGACCTGTGGCATGTGAGTGTCCAGCATTATTTTAATGGAGGTAACTCCACTTAACATTCAGTTTAACTTAAGTAACATGGTATGGTATTTACACGATGCACGACTTCAAGTCGTCTTTCCCAATTCCGTGTAGGTGTCATTTCGTAAGCTGATTAAATAATTGGCATTCGCTCAATGACCTGGAAAGACCCTGGATTCTTTTTAATCAAGGTCTACATCCAGCGTCACTTAAAGCCTACGGGAACTAGCCTATTATTAACTAAGCGTAGGCTTTTCGATTCGTCCAGTCTATAAGAAGACAAAAGCCACGCCCACGGGGGCTGCACTTAAGGGGAGGGTGCTTGGTATACGTGTAATACGGTATGCTACCTTCATGCAGTGAAGGGCACATATCTATTTCTTACTGTGACCAATTCAGGGCAGTGAGACTAACGCCATGTATATTTGTCATATTACCTTAGTGTCCCACGAGTGTCCGTCATGTGTGTTACCTTCATATCAAAGTGGCGTGACACTTTCATGTGGCTCACTAACTTCAAAAGACTCATTATTGTCTTTTATTTTCTGCACAGAGCTGGCTGTTTTATTAAGCAGTAAGTTATGCCAATATACATAGACTAGCTGGTGCTTTATTCCCGTTTATTTCATGCATGCTCTACTACCAAGTCTATCTGTGCGTCTATCTGTTTTCTTGGTTAATGTAAACCTAATAGGTTTACAAACCTTTTGATATACTTTTATATGGAATAGGCTGGAGTCCTGCTCCCAATTTCTAAAAAAAAATGAATAGCCTCATGTAATACGTACAGAAAGCACCTGGAACATTTACAATGCCATACATATGAGAATGTCGACATTTCGTGAAACTTCCTACAGAGTGTACATGAGAACATGAACAGTTCAATTTACATGTACCAAAGAACCCATGAACAATGCTATAAACGTTAAGACCTATGTGTACGCTGGGTCTGAAAAGGTGCACATTCCTTGCTAAAGTCTATAGGCCCTGTGTATAAAACCACATTATATGTAAGCTGCACCCTGATAAGTGGGCCTTGAAATGATCTGTAAGCCACCACTTATCTGAAGAGTTTTACAGTAAACTAACCTGGAATGTATCATGTACAGTACCCTATACTTCTTCCACAGGTGTACCTGACATCATCACCAGTTACCATTTACTATTCACAAAGGGGTGCCTGACAACTTATGCAGTTCCATATACTACTCACGTTGGTGTGCCTGACATCATAATCAGTTTCCCTACACTACTCACATTGGTGTGCCTGACAACATATCCAGTTCCATATACTACTTACGTTGGTGTGCCTGACATCATAATCAGTTTCCCCATACTACTCACATTGGTGTGCCTGACAACATATCCAGTTCCATATACTACTCACGTTGGTGTGCCTGACAACATATCCAGTTCCATATAGTACTCACGTTGGTGTGCCTGACATCATATTCAGTTTCCGCATACTACTCACGTTGGTGTGCCTGACAACATATCCAGTTCCATATACTACTCACGTTATTGTGTCTGACATCATAATCAGTTTCCCTATACTACTCACATTGGTGTGCCTGACATCATAATCAGTTTCCCTATACTACTCACATTGGTATGCCTGACATCATAATCAGTTTCCCTATATTTCTCACATTGGTGTGCCTGACAACATATCCAGTTCCATATACTACTCACGTTGGTGTGCCTGACATCATAATCAGTTTCCCTATACTACTCACATTGGTGTGCCTGACATCATAATCAGTTTCCCTATACTACTCACATTGGTGTGCCTGACATCATTATCAGTTTGCCTACACTACTCACATTGGTGTGCCTGACAACATATCCAGTTCCATATACTACACGTTGGTGTGCCTGACATCATAATCAGTTTCCCTATATTTCTCACATTGGTTTGCCTGACAACATATCAAGTTATATATACTACTTATTGGATGTGCCAGACATCATTACCAGTTTCCCTATACTACTCATATTTATGTGCCTGACATCATAACTAGTTTCCCTGCAATTCAATGGTTTTAGTGCCTGAAAACATGGTCGTTTCATATACTGCTTACAGGTAGTGCCCAGGAACACGAACGGTTTCATGCACCACTTACAGCAGTACGCCAATCCCAGTTCACTAGTTAGTATACTATTATGATTCACCATTAAACACCAACCATAAAGTGTAATCATTACTAGTATCATCACATCAGCACCACTTGGGAAAATTATAATCTGTTTTTTGCCAGTAAAATAGGACTCTTTTAAATTCATATCTAAACACTACCTGCATCATTATACGATGCTATGAAATGGTTTAAATCAACTATACAATTTCTGCATTACTAAAATGTTGTGGAAGTCATTGCGGTATTATACAATGTAATCGATGATGATTTTATTAAAGAAAGGAGATGAAACTTCATTCACCATAAGCTATGAGAAACTTCATTTGTCACCGGGAGATGCTAAAAATCTGCGAATATAGTCTTCATAACCTCAAATAACCCTCAATTATTAAGTGCTATAGAGTTACATACAGCTGTGTTTCTGTCAGGTGAGGACACACCTGTACAGGTGGGACCTGACACAGCACTGTACCTAACACTGTTGCGCTAAAAACATTGAATGCTAATTCCCTAACTGTGTAGGCTGCCATCTTATTCCTTTAGAGACAGCACTCGACCCAATGCCATAGTGTGCAGTGTCGGTGAAATGTTTAGAGAATAGACAACCGTTGTTCTATAATGTTAAAAGGCACAAATATAAGAGTTCGGCCTTATGACATAAATACAGGTATGTTATGTGTACATGGGTGGGACTAGGTCTAGCCTCCCCACCCTACAGCCCGACCTGGGATTAAACACGTTAATTAAAAGAGAGAGAGAGAGAGAGAGAGAGAGAGAGAGAGAGAGAGAGAGAGAGAGAGAGCTTTGATGCTGGCAGTCATTCAATGTTTTTAGCGCAACAGTGGACCAACATACCCTCATACATTCGTTCCCATATGGCACTTTAACGAGATGAACCTATTACAGATGATAATCAAGGTAAGACATACTACAGAATATTGATTAGGCAGGTGTTCACACTGCTCACTAATGGTACTCATTTAGGAATGAGGTATGCAAAATTCCGTTTATTCTCATCACAGCATAGGATACTCAATTTACGTCATGCATTGTCATAAACATACAAACTCAGGCTACAGCCTAGCATGAATGGCGCATCATACAACCATAAACATTTAAAACATAGAAACTGGAAATGGTTATGTCACATGTCATTTTATGTCATATAAAACATATATAGATACTATATACTGCCACAGAGGGGAATTATGGTATAAATAGTAAAAAGGATGTTAAGGGGGTGAAGGGGTACGCCTAGAGATAAATGGTAAGCGGCATATATTTCTCATATACCTCACGATTATATCTTATTCTTAACCTGTTCTTAAAAGGCATAACAATGAAATTGACCTATTGTATACATGTTCAATCAGGGCAATGGAAGCAGAAAGAGCAGACTCACGGCGCTACATTCATGCATCATGACAACCAATGGGCATGGTACTTTTCAACATAGTCGAAAGGCGGGTAGATGTTTGAGACCATGTATCGCCAACTACCTATTGCAGCACTACACCGTTCGGCAGGCGTAAAAGGTATTTGCTACAGGTGCTGATTAATTACCTGCTGCTGCTGATGATGTAGCCATCCAGGGTGGGATCACACAGGTAGGTGCGGCTCAGGTAGGCTCGTGTTCTGTGAGGTAAATTGATGTCCTCCCCTATTAAACCCTTTCAGGGCTACATAACCCATAATGCTTCACGCTAGTGCTTCATGTCAACCCTACCAGACTGATGCACTCGCGAATGATAGGCATGATGCACCAATCTAGGGTTAGTATGTAGACTCACCAGCACTGCATTGGTGCATCGTGACGACAAAGAAATATAAAGCATCATATTAAACGCTTAAATCCATGTCTGAAGACTTAGAGCACTATATCTGGGACTTGTGGGAGACGCCCTCCATGACATTATATCCTGTCTTCATATTGTAACAGAAAATCGCCATGTGCAGTTACAATAAATGCCTATTTTATAGGACATAAAAAAAGAAAATTATTAACATCTATTCTAACAGGTTGTTCTTGTTTGTCTAGTGGCATGAAAAACAAAGCTTTGAGCGAACTTGATCTAAAGGTAAGGCAATATGTTTCATGTAAATAATATAAGCAGCCTCTAGAAAGACATCTTGAAAACAATGGATCTTCAAGACACCTCTACCTGTGATGTGTAGCCTAGGTTCCGATCTGTCTGGTCATGCACATAGGACATAACACACAAAAGAACCCTTCAAAAGCAGCATCAAAGATGTCCTTTATCCCTCTTTATTTCATAAACGTATTAAAGTACCAATGCTGTATGGAGAAGGGGCATGCTAGATACACGTACCTCTCAAAATTTGATAAACTGCAAGCAGAGCTGAATGTCCTGTGCTTGTCTCATAGATCTAATGAGCCACATGAAGGATACGCTTTGGTTTGTGTCACTTTGTGTCTAGGATGGCTAAAGGGACCTTGTATGATACTTAAGTAATCACACAGAGATATAAACTGCTTCCCTTTTATGATAGACTAGACTGCTATATAAATTGATGTCAGAATAGTAGAAAATGTAAGGTTACAGCGGTTACGAGTTGCATCTAGAATAATTCAATACACTAGTCTATACAATACACAGAGGGGAACGTCAAGCTTGACTAAACACGGGGATCATTCATATAGCTATGATGCAGTCAAGTATTCAAGCATGTCTGAGCTGCACATTACTAGGCCTCCCACGGTTGATTTAATCTAATTAAAAAAATAAATAAATAAATAAACTTTTTCAGTGGCAGATTTGGAGGGGGCGCGGGGGCGACCCTGTTTTTTTAATCCAAAATCATATATCCTACCATTTTTCAATAAAATGAGTGTTCTTAATTATATCTCTACGTGTGACATTGGATGTTAAGAGGTGAAGTTAAATGTAGCAAACTGTACTTTGTGGTTGTGGTAAATAGGCATGGTAAGTATATACCCTTTATACCTTGTCTTCTGTATGCTTTTAAAGGGCGTCACAACGCAGCCATATGCTAATCAATAGCTTGAAAGGCCGGTCATGAAAAAAGGCTCTACCTCCCAGGAACCTGCATTATAGATTAGTTTGAACCACTTACTTCCTTATTTGAATAGACCCCCTCACACCTTCCCTCCCCTCCCTAAACCTCCCAAAGCGATAAAATCCACCCGGAGAGTCAGGCCTGGGAATCTCTGCGAAATGTTAGTACATATTTTACAATGACAACTCAGAAAGTGAAAGGAATAATTTCTATGCAGGGCCCACGCATTCATTTTGATCGGATTCTGTGTTTTCACATAAAGTTGGTGTAGTGAGTGTAGCTGCAGCATCTGAAACTTGCTACATTCTGTACAAAGGCGGCCTCCCAAAATATTTCTGATAGTTTTGTTGGGGGGATGGGTCGATTCAGAAACCAGTCCATTTTCTTTTTGTGAAACGGAGATGGCCGATGAAGCGAGATATTAACGTTCATAGCACAGCTTTTGATACACTTAGTTTGGTGTTACATAGTGTTACTTTAACACAGATATCAGTTACATGTATACGATCTGTCTCGAACTTTAGGACTAGAGATAGCCACTCTTCACACAGATGGTGATTGTGCGGATGTAATACAAAAGGGGCTTTTCAAAAAGTCATTTACAATTAGCATGATTGTAGACACATTCGAAAGGGGCCTATGCCTGCAAGCTATCTTACATTAAATCACACGAAAGTACACTTAAAATGCCATGAAGGTGTTTTACTATTAGCCATTTAACAAGACCGTGTCTCCTAATGTATGTACATACTGGAGAAGGCTGGGGGTCTCAGACACTGTGTTAGAGATACAGATTGCAGCCCCTGTAGTGGGGGACTACCACACCCTGAGTACCAGGAAAAGGTCAATGTTTACTAGGACCTGGTTACCCCTAGGTGCCCAAGCGTGCTTTAAAGCGCGGTTTTAGCCTTAACATGTATATTGAAAAACATTACCATCCAGGGACTTCTACTGGTCCAAACTGTGAAGTTAAACCCTCTTTAGAAGGCCCATGATACCCCGAATCTATTGCAAATATCCAACTTGCTGTATGGCCATTGTTTTAGGCATGGTGGGTCTAAACCAAATAATTGAGTTCTCAATTATGTGGTTCTTTAGAGGACAACCCTCCAGGTGGTAAGATCTGACATGATACTAAACTGATGCTGTCTCACATTCCTCATCCCACTCTTTAGGTCTTAGCCATTACAGCCATTCCATTTACAAGAACTGTTAGTATCCATGTTATGAACACATTATATTTCCCACTATGGGTGGCAGTACACATTCGGGCGGAATTTATGTTAAGAATTCTGTAAAGTTTTAGACTTGAAGGGATTATGGATAATTATCCCAAAAGAGACGACATGACAACAAATGGAATGTTTTGGTCACTATGGTAACCAAACCTGACCGGAATACCAGGTCTAAGTCAAGAGCATTCAGGAACAGAGCTTTTAGGAAATGTAATGTGAAACCCATATCAGCATATCTAAGGGGAAGTTCAAAATAACAATTTGCCTTATCAATGCAGTGATAACTTGGAAATAAATTGAAAATCTTAAAATAATTCTGGCCACAAAAGGTCAAATGGCCATTTCCATCCATCGTGGCATCACCTTCTATAACAAGCAGGATATGATGAGAATTCTAAAAATAAAGTCTACTTGATATAATCCCTTTAAGACAAAAACATTATTAAAAAACATAGTTATGAACTCAGTAGTTTGACCCTTTGGTCGGATCATAACATGCATACATATTCTTGTGATTGAGCACTTACAGAGAGTAGGCCGTACTTTGCTATAGGAAATCCCTGCAAATAGCCCGATATATTATGTATCATTCCTACACACTAGTCTGCTCACTATAGGACGACATTCATGCATTATGTCGACCCCCGGGAATGAACCTCATCGGGCTGTACATAGCCTGTGTGACGCATAACTATATATGTCTGGCGAGTTACTCGTCAGTCCAGGCGCATGTATGAATCAGGACGATAAGTGGGCACAATTGATAAATGCATTATGTGCTGCACTAGTACTGTATGGCCCAGAGCGGATTAAACCATAGGTGGTGCACAGACAGGCCTTAAGCTTTCAGTGCCTGAGTTGTGCCTACCATCTACGACACTATGAGGGATGAGAGAAGAACACTCGTTGTAGAACAGTATTATGTAGAGCCTGTGTATAATATATTGGGTGGTTCTAGTGCCTAATCAATAATATAAACCTGTACCGTTACAAGCCAGGTAAGGGGAGCATAGGAATACAATGTTTATACGAGTTCCACCCATTCCTATGGATGTAATATATGATGAATAGACTTGCACGAGTTGGCTTCAGGGGGTGATAGAAGCATGAGCCGTAGGCGAATGCTTCTATGAACCCCATGAAGCCAGCGAATAGATATTTCTTCTGGGGGCAGTGAGATATCATATCTTGTCATTGAGTGTCATCAGAAAAGACTGTGTTTAGAAAGCATGCCAATAGATGAAACTGCTTGCTATGAGCATTAAAACATGAAATATGTCATCATACGTCATTTGCTCGCGATAGGGTGAAATCATGTCATACTTCTATGGGACTGGGCCTGAGAAGTACGTGGGCGCAGACATTCATTATTCAGCACATTGATTATGACCAAGGGCTAAGGTCCTCTCCCATTTACACATTTTTTTTAACAAATTCTGAGCTTTATTAGTATTTTTGTTGGGAAACGATACAGTATATTGACACTATGACAACACACAACAAAAATTGAATATTAACATCCTATCTCCTAAATAAATTAATTCGATAGGATCAATGACACTGACCAATTAGCTCACGGAGCCACCTTCATATTTCTGTTATTTGGTGACCCCTTTGAATGCAATGCTTGAACTACTTAGGATCAATAGAACAATAACAATAATACAACTCTCTTGTCACTCAGCGATGTGGCAGCCCACATGTGCATAGAATTTATACCAGGTCATATGATACTCTCCATCCAGATGTGAAAGAGGCCTACCGTGTAGTTGAAATCTGAAACAAGTGCTGGGAGGGAGATGACTAGGCATACGGAGAAAATGCATAAATCTTGGTTGCCCATTCCCAATATTATTGTGGGAAAGACGGGAAGAAAGGGACCTAATTCGTCAGAGCTGACGTCAATTCCCCACGGTCACATGAGGTCGAAGTAATCACTCTGAATGTGTCTGCCATCTGCATATTCGATCCCATTGGAGCAAACAGAATAGCCTATTCCTGGGGAAAAAGCCTTTCACTCAATAACTACATTTCTGTGTGATACTGCACCATAGCTAGGAATGTGTATCAGGAATAATACTATTCACCACATCAAGGGCACCCGTAGCATGAATATGGCACACGAGATGCTAATGGGCCTGTTGCCCTACATTATTGGATCCATATTCATTTCTGTCACAAAGGTTAACTCAATCGTGTGGTGTGCCATTGTCATAAAGGTAACGCCAAGAAAAATAAAAGCTGTGTTTCCAGTAACATAGCTCAAAGAGCTAGGGTCAGTGGGTCAGATTTCTTTTTTTTTTTACATTTTATATAGGAAATGTTAGGGCACATATCAATGTATGTATCAAATTCTTTGATTTCATTGTAAAAAATTGATGAGAAAATGGCAACTATGAGAGAGGGAAAGAACACGAAAAGGATACAGGAAAAATCCTCAAAAAGTAATGAAAATTTCTTAAGTATATGAAAAAAATGAGACAAAATTCTTCAAAATCACAAAAAAAAGTTTTTTTGCCCCGGGTTACTGGAAACAAACCTTTTTTTCTTTATTTGGCCTAATAGATTCCATAAATCGGAACTCGTCTTGATATATTTCCTATAAAATAAAAAACAAACGATAGCAAGCACTCAGCCAACTCTCTCTGTACATGTACTCTATGTACACAATGCCCCAAACGTTGACCTTGGCCCTGACCTGCGCTTCCACCTATAGGATGGTCTGTGTGGGATTCCCTCTGTCCTACAAACACAACCACACAATATCTACTATTTCAAGGACAGGAGATAGAAAAAGAGCTGTGTCTAAAGCGTTGGATTAATTTCATTGACTGGATTAGACCCAAAAAAAAAAGATAATTGTGTGTTTCCAGTTACAATATCTAAGGTCGGATTTTTTTTTCTAATTTAATTTTTTTTATTTTGTATAGAGGCCCATAGAAATATTGATGACGAGATATGAAAACAATTGGAAAAAAATATGAAAAATATGAAAAAAAATTACTGAAACTTCCCCCAAATTCTCGAAAAAAAAAACACAACCTTTTTTTTGGCACTATGTCAATTTTGATTTGGGTGTGGCCTAAAAGGGTATGACCGATAAAGTACTTCCATAAATAGGAGATGGATTTTGCTGCAGATCAACGTCTCCTCATAATGGATGTATCTTGGAGCTACCCTTCATGGCACTGATGCCAAAGATGGTGATAATCCTCGTGAATATTACATGCAGAAGCACATACTCAGGGGCGTGGGAAGCAGTTTCAGAGTGGGTGGGACCAGGGCGGTTTTCTGCAATTTTTGACCTCCCTTTGCTTGACCTTTTAGTTTTGACGTTTTGAGGAGTTGGCCAAAAGTGGGGGGAACATGTCCCCCCTGTCCCCCCTGCTTTCCACGCCCATGCACACCCCTTAAGCAGCCCAAACCAAATGTGTCCAAGCAGAGGACGGGGTCTACTATCGTGTATCAGGAGTGATCCCATAGATAGTTATCATCATATGAAATGTACTTCTACTTAATGTCATGTGTGATAGAGTGGGGCCTAGGGTAAAGACCGCTTAATAATTCATGCCCTTTCAATTCGTACTGATTTGATGATCTACTGTGCATTAGACAGATGGGGAACCAAAGACTTGTGGGTGGGAGCTGTTATGGACGATGTCCTGTATGTACCTGCCGACCTGTTATTATCGCTATCCAACACTCCTCTAGGGATTTTAAGGTGTGGGAGTTTTTTTATGCCTTTTGAAAAGAATGTTAAAGTGGCAGGGTTGGATGTGAGTTAAGGCAAAAAGAAATATGGACGTGTCCCAGAGGATGGGACTGACTAAGTGAAACTAGGTACATGTGAACATATTTCTAGAACCATGTCTTTTGGGTCCAAACTAATTATCAGTCCTTTTATGGGTTTTTTCCCACGTTATCATGTCACATATTGATCAGGATATATGAATTAGCAAAACAAGACCCAAAACAAGCCCACCAGAATCCAACTATGGTCCGGCACCGCTCCCACCTCCTAAAAGTACTTTTTCATCTATACAATATCAGGATATGGAAAACAGTGGTTTAGTACCTACGTGCAGGTTTGCAGGCACGTACGGCCACTTTGTAGAAGATAGGTGAGTGCCGTGCAGGTAGGGTATCAATATTGCTGCTACCTGGTGTTGGCTCATGTGTGCCTTGGTACTTAGTAAAGTTACGTTCTCGGCTCATGTTTGTCAACTTTGGTGTACCCACGTATACCAAAACGCCATTATGGAGTATTACGAGCGTCATAACCAAACATACCCTCATAGTTGCACAGGCAATACATGGGTACTGACATGAAAACTAACCTCGGTTATGCCAAGGTATCTGGCGGACAATTTTAATATTCTGTATTCAAAAGAATTATTCCCTCTGGACAGTAAATGTCACCCTGTCGCCTACATTTTTATGTATGGATCAAGTAATCCATAAATAGGTCGATCTATGCAGCTCATAAAATGGTTCGTTGTTATATTCATAAGGAATGCATACAACAAAATATGAACTAACACCGATGGGTATTCAAACAGTATTGATGGGATGTTTAGAATTCGAAACATGGTGTTTGGATTGTTTGAAACACAGCTATTTTCAGCCCTCCGTGTTTCTGCTTCCCTGTTCGTTTCTCCTAACCTGTCTTGCTGGCTCCGTGTCTATCCTGTTGCTGTTTGTTCTGTCTCTCTGTCTCTGTCTTCTCTCTCTCTCTCTTTCTATTCTCTCTCTCTCTCTCTCTCTCTCTCTCTCTCTCTCTCTCTCTCTCTGACACACGTGTATATTCTCTGTTTCCAGTAAACACCACACGACCGTGCTCTGATCTAAACATTAATAAAGGTCTTGGCATGTGACATGCATCTGTCGATATATACTTGACTTGTTAGTCATAGAATAGGCCCCTTTGAATAATGGAAGGAGGGATTAGG
Organism: Acholoe squamosa; assembly: GCA_949317995.1. Taxonomy (NCBI): domain Eukaryota; kingdom Metazoa; phylum Annelida; class Polychaeta; order Phyllodocida; family Polynoidae; genus Acholoe; species Acholoe squamosa. The sequence goes on along the minus strand of OX439038.1, from coordinate 32,366,317 downwards.
ATTAAATTTAGTCACCTGAATAGAGGTTCTACCTGGGCGGTGTGTGTGTGTGTGTGTGTGTGTGTGTGTGTGTGTGTGTGTGTGTCTGCATGTGTGTTAGGTGGAGGGGGACTTGTGATTGATAGAGGTTATTGGTCAATATAATTATGGGTAGAGTTATGCAGCAGTTCGCATATATGGGTGTCGGTTGGATCCTCGCCATGGCTGCGGTCACAGTCTAAATCACGTCATATACCTTTATCTCATAGTCGAAGTACGTGACATTTCCACATACCGTACTTATCCACGTTTGGTATTTTTTTTTTCAATAAAAGCTTGTGTTGTGGACTTTTCCATAAGAATCATATTTTGCAGAGCGCTTCAGAACTATATTGCCATGCGTGCCAAGAGCCCAGAGCAAAGCCCATTATATCTCTCTTCACGGACCAAAGACACTTCTTAACATACCACATACAATCTGATGTACATGTATTACATACACATAACTAAACCATCATGGCATACAACCACAAATCCTTGGGGGAGACAGCCTCCCGAAGGGATGGCCCACAATGTACGCCTGGGAAGTATGTCTATGGGGAGTTTTTATTCACATGAAATAAAAAAAAACAACTTCATCTTCTATACCACAAACAAGCAACCATGTTATATTATGTGGAGCCACGTAAAAAGTCTACGAACCATGTAATATTGCTAAGGTTACCCAGATACAGCCTTGACAAGGTCCCATTATTGCACATTGTGACTGGTAAGGCTGTGCCAAAACCCATAACGTTAATCACATTTACAGGACAATATCACTCATCAGAGGGATTATATGGATACCAATTAGCTTTGTATTACATGCACTGTCTATTGATTAGCCGGTACATAAGATGGGTAGGACACTTAAGGTTATAATAGGAGAGGACAGGAGTCATCTGGTCCCAGGGCCTGCTGCTATATTGAACTGATCAATAGAGGTACCCTGTTTACCCACACACCGTCTCCCCCTGTCGATCCTCCCTCATATATATCCACCATGAACTCTCTATTGAACCTTCCAGGGCAATAAGGGCTTTAACCTATCCCTGCCTAGTTCACAGCACTGCCTTACTTAGGAAAATAAGGATAACATCGCAGTTTTATATTGTATCTATCAGAAAATACATTCACTTAATCATCATCACTAGGCAACCATTGCAGTGCTCTGAAGTCTAATTTAAAAAGACATGGGGAGGACCATCGCCACATAACAGGGGAGCTATGTTTACACTTAAGGCTTCAGTAGGGGATGATTGCAGACTGATGATAAAACCAAAGTCGTTCCTACCAAGTAATACTTTAACACTGCTTAATGAGATAGGTCTCTACATGGATCTTTAGTATTGCAATCTATAAACACAAAGACATTTATGTTCATTCCTTAGAAATGGCTACCCCATCAGCTAAAAGCTTTTCATTTGTGATGCAAGGACTCATTATGTGGAGACAAACAAAGAAACTGACAAAAGGAACGTATTGGAAATATGGAAGTGGAATGAAAGTACCATTGATCAATCACCCCCAATCCCGAATATTGAATTGTATGAACGACAGGGCATGCTGGCCTAAATCGATATTTAGAGGGAAACGAAGTGGGTCCTAACTGCACCTGGGTCTTTTTTTCACCAGAGTCAATTAATTCTGATTAATCAATTATTTTATCAGCTGTATATTCGTGTTTCAGAGATTCAGAAGTGTATTCCCTTTAGCAGATTTATTCCTAACGTCAGCACGATTATGCTGAACATGTGCGTACGGGGTAACATGGTTACATTACAACGTTTGTGCTGGGTTATCTGTAGCTCAGTATCTGAACTCCCATCTCCGTTCCTACTTCAGAGCTCATGAAATCTTAAGTTTCAAAGTATGGGAAAATCGTAGCCTAGTCAGCACTTTCATAGCTGACTTATGAGAAAATCAGCTAAAAACAGACCATGGTCACTGGGCCAAGAAAAAAGGTGTGTTTCCAGTAACCCGGCCGACCCTAGCAAAACAGGGCAGATTTTCTTTTTCTTTTTTGATAGGACCATAGTAACAATACCAATAGAGGTACAAAAATGGCAAACCACTTTTTGGAAAGATCTCTATCTGCTGATGACCTTTTTTTGCTAAAGGAGGTCTAAACTTTTTTTTTAAGCGCCCCCCCCAAGAGGGGTCAACAATTTTTTTAAAAGCCCCACTCAAACCCCCCTTGAAAAATAATGCCCACTACCATATATATTTTCAGACTATTGTGGCTACATATTCTCTCAGATTCGCATTGAAATTGTTTTCCTTTTTAACATGCCTGCATTGGACAGGAGGAAGAAGTCTCCCCCCCCCCAAAAAAAAAAAAAAAAAAAAAAAATCTGACCTACCCGACCCTAGCAATTCAGTTCATGTTACTGGAATCACACCTTTTTTTCTTGGCCCTGGGACACTCTGCATGGAGTTGATATTACTTACAGAATCAGGAAGGGTGTAAAAAAGGTGCTGTAAGATATTTTATTTTCAGGCATCTACTTTCCAAATTGGGTCGATGGCAAAGTAGTCATGTTATGTTATCTTGGGCAGGTAAAAAACCCAGAAAATTCTAGTAAGCAGTGGTTAAAAAGTGCTTATAAGCGCATCTGAGCACATATCTCCTCAAGTTCTAAACTGCGGCCTACTCGGCCTCTCTACAGAGTAAGAGAGACTGAGAGCCTAGGTTACCTCAAGGTATAAATACCCCATGCTGAAGCCGTGTACCTTACATTACCCTGAACCCTGGAGGGATTACCCGGGTAATTATGCGTCCCCAATTCATCATAACGGCAGATGGGATGTGTTGATGAACGTGTCAAATTTTACACCTCTCTGACCAGCTTATAATCTCCTTCAGCAATGAGTGTACTGATAGTGGTGGGTAGGCCGTGATATATGATGCGATGGACTCCGGGATGGACTCGTGTTCATGCGGAGACGTCGCAGTATAAATACCATGTTAGAGAAATCCCTTGGGTCATGTATTCTAGAACAGAGGGGATACTGCAGAAGGGGTGGGTGTATAGGCACTGGATGGGGTAGGACGGTCCCTCGTCACAGGTCGATTTTAATAAATTTCCCATGTCACTTAAATCTCCATATCCTTTGTCACATCTAAGAGTCTAGCATGTCCCATATCGAATTTAAGATGTGCCCTATGGAACATGCACTCTTTTTTTTTGTCATGTCACAGTCACTAAGGCCCATGTCACAACTCGAATGTAAGAAAAGGCCATATCACTACATCGAACGTTGGGGTATAGAACAGGGCTATAGAGCCAGAGTGTAGGAGTGGTAGGGTTCGACCTGAGTACACAAACAATGACATAATGTTCAGGAACACTGTTGGCTCACCTGCACTGTAAATATACAACCTGGCCATGCATGCTATTTCTGAACATTGATGTGACTTCTGACAGGATCTGGGCATTGGTCAAAAGTATATCATTTCACAGCGTCATGTTTACTGCGATGTGGATCTCTTCTTTTTGCTTGAAGTTGTGCCAAGTACACATTTTATTTGACAGGCGGTGTATACACTTTTCAACGACAAAGACTGGATCTCTCTAGGCCTTTATGAATAATACAGCTAGGACACAGAAACTACAGTCACAACTCTAATATAAGCTTGTAACAGAGCTGTCAGATGAGTATACAGACCATGAATACATGCCCCGGTGTGTACTTAACCTAGTAAGTAGTACATGAAGTAAGTCGTACGTGAAGATCACAAAAAAAAACACAAAAAAACAGTTAGGGATATTACATAGACACAATGCTCCTGTTCCTACATATCATCTGTACCCACCTGTATCTGACAGCTGTAGTGTTATACAATCAGAATCAGTGCTCTCCTAGTGTCGCTGAGTATGTCCCTACACTGCATCCACTAAAGCACTCACTACTACTACTAGTGACTGTGTAATGTGGTCCCTCCTCCTGTAGCCCCTCCAGTAGTACCCAGTACTCTGTTACGGCAGCACTAGCCGGGTGCTCATCAACTCCCTCAATGATCCAGGTATGCTCCTGGGGCGGATATGGCAGATAGGCCTATAGAGGAGATTCCAGGACGATGCAGTTGTGATGATAAGCCTATCCTCTATCCTTATATGGCTATAGTATACGACTATAATATCCAATAACCCCTGTTTGTGTGTTATTAGTAGGGCAGGGTCCTGTTATAAGCACATAGACATTCACAAATGGAAATTCCACACCTTCCTCTATGGTGGAACCCACTAGAATGCTAGCAGTGCGTGACACTAGCAGAGGGGAGTGGCCAGTGGAGTGGCAATGGGAGGGAAGCAGAGGAAGGGAGCACAGGAGGGGAACAGGGGAGGGATTGGGCTGGGGTTTGGGGCAGGGGTGTAGCTGAGCGGTCTACTGGTTGGATGAACACTACTCACCTTAAGCTTGCTGCTGCAATTCTCTGCGGTCGTGGTCTGTTTGGCTCGGAGCCCAACTTTAATAGTGGCCAGTGTTGTGGTGGTTGTTTGTAGTCTATATATAGTCCTCTAGGGTTGATCTATGGATATATACCAGCACAGCTAGTAGGCACTCCCAGCTGAACACCGTGCACTCACTTTGTGAAGCAGTTTGCAATGATAATCCTTGGACTGGTTTGGGGTGGCCTTTTTAGGCGTGTTATTCCGTTTCCACACTCGGCGTGGGATGGTGGTGGGCTGAAATGAAGGATAAGAAGAAGAGAAAATGAGTGGAGGGATGAGTCGACAGGAGAGGCAGTGGATGGTTGGGCGGCGTTGTCAGCGATTTGCCACTGTTGTGGTGGGCGTGGGTCCTGCAGCCTCCAGCCGGACAGTCAGTGGAGAGAGAGAGAGTGGATGTTGAGTGAGGGCAGCAGACGAGAACGAAACACGTCGCTTGTTGCCGGCGGCGTCCCTGTCTCCTTCCGGTGGTCGTCAAGGTAAGGCTGGTACCCTGACTCGCTCTCAAGACTTCTCAGTGGGAATGGGTGGATATGAAGTGTATCTTCCAGTGGGTATGCCAGCTGCCTATATGCCTGTTACTGTGGTAATGTCCTATATGCCTGTTTCTGTGATCATGTCCTTTCTGACTTTGCCCATTCACTCCAAGTTCATCTTGACAACTTTAAATGCTACACTACAGCAATTGCCTAGAGGCCAACCCACCAAGTAGAGGGATGTTTCCTGTGACCCTATCCTGTAACTAAACCGCCATTGCATCCAATTCTGCCCTCCCTGAAATTGCTCTCCCTTTCTGTGCTACTGTTTGAAAATGTTAGCTTTGCAGTTGGATAAACCTTTCAGTGCTGTTACAGCTGCCACTGCTATTGCTGCCGCTGCCACTGCTACTGGCGCCTTCAAGACCAAGCATGCACGGCAAGGTGACTGGCTGACTACTCTGCCTATGAGCTTATCTGAGCGACTGGCCTGGCCTTGTACGCTGCCCCTAAGGTTGTCTGTCAGTCTGTAGGTACTGATGGCTAAGGACTGCCGTAGGCCGTGTACAGGAGCAGGGGGTAAGTAGGGCAGGGGCTGCTTCTCTTCTGTGCTGCAGAATTAGCTGATGCTGAGTTGGTTGGATGGTTACTGGGCGACGCCCGGAGCAGTTCGGGGCACAGCTCAGTAGGCATACCGTTGTCACTATAGTTCATGTCGCAGGCCTGGCCTGCCCTCCTAGCCGACAGGTATCATCACACATGCTTGTAGGCCTAATTGTTATGCTGGCAGTGGCATTTACCTACATAGCCTAATAGACTAATCAAGTTGTCAGGGAAATAAGCCTCGACCACCCAACCCCCATCCCACATCTCTCTAGATCTTGCACTTTGATAGGCCTACATTTATTCCATGATTTTCTACCAGTTCCTTTTTATGATCATAACCTAATTTTGAGTCCCCGTTGAGTTTAGAGGTTTATGACCACTTTACAATGGCCCTTGGATTACAAGGGCTTAGCAAGATCTTTAGAACAAAAACGAAACAGAACACCGAGACTTTGGAGACCAGGACCGTCTGGTGAGATCTGACCAATAGGCAGACGCCCCACACAGATCATGGACATAGAGTATAGTCTAGAAACTGCAGGAACTCTACGACCAGCCAACCAGTCGCTGCTGGCCCGCACCTCCAGAGGGGTGCTTCTCCAGCAGCACCCCTCCGCAGGCAGCTAGGGGTGCCATTATTGAGGAAGCTGGCACTGGTGGAGTAGGGGTAAGATAGAGATGGGAGGGAATAAGGGAAGTTCGTGGATTGTTATGGGGTACATATAGTTGATATAAGAGGCTTTGGCAACTCTTTGCTTCTGGTAAGTCATGATTCCTGCTAGGCCATCACATAGAGGAGAAATAGGGTAAATAGGTACAAAGTGGCTACCCGTAAGTGATGTGAAAACCGTGTGGTATGATGGCAGTGGTAGTATGAGTGAGGAATGGCGATTTGGAGATGGCGGAATCAGGGGGATGGGTGAAGGACTGATGGAAGTGCAAGATGTGGATAAGAGAGAGTTTTATGTCGGGAAAAGATATCTAGTATTGGTACCGATAGGCAATTCTGAGTGTAATTTACTATAAGGACGAGAGATTCGAAGATTATATTCTTTGGTTGTATTTGGAGCAATGGAGAAATAAGAGAGTGAGCATTTATATCAAAATGGTGGGATACCTTGGGAAGGTTAGGTATAATGGGAATTTTGGACTCAGACCATGTGCCTTGAAGCACCCCATTCCTTGCAGTGGTCAGATTGTTAGACTACAGTATGTGTTATGAATTCACCTCTCGGTCCTGTCTATATAAATGTTTCAACTACAATTTCATTCCTGGTTTTACTATTGTAATGTAATGTTACACATGTCTAGTATAATAACAAAAAACAATTTAAAAATAAATACTCAGGTGTTTAGTATATATAGGGCCAAAAAAATAAAGTTGTGTTTCCAGTAAACAAACCTTTTTTTTTTATTTGGCCTAGCATACAAAGATGCATGCACACTGGACCCCACTGTAAGAGGGACAAAGCCAAGTAAGTTGACACAGGTTTTTTTTCACCATACAGGGGTATGGGACAAGGGGAGGGCAGGGGGGGGGGGGCTTGGGCTCCCCTTATTCCAAATGAGGGAGTGCCTGATCATGTCTGCTCACCCCCAAGGAAAAGAACTTGCCAAGACCCATGACAAAATGCACAATTCTCCAAATCTACCCACGTTTTCAAATAATATGGTAGGAGAATTGGAGAAAGTGGGAGGCTGTGCCTCAAATCACAGGCAAAGTCACCTAAGACTACTTTTATATACATATTTTCTATACATAGGAGTGTATAAGTGTGAGTCTGCTCAAGCGGATGATTCATGGTGGATGTGGTGGGGCCCCACAATAAAGATTTGGTTCCTGCGCCTCTGGACTCTTGAGGAAATAAGTATCAGGTTGTGGATACAAAAAGTAACGGCAAACAGCAGAAAGGTGTCCATACGTAAGAGTGTGATTTGCAGTGGAGTACATGTATATGGGTAAGATTTTAAAAGGAGCCACACTGATGGTAAAATCTATGGTCAGAAGTGAACATACCGGCATATTTAGACCCCCATAGTCTGATGAATATATAGCTTAGATATACCTATTAGTCATAAGTTTGGTCATTCTGACAATGTTTAGACAGATTGTCACCGGTTCATGTGCACAGAAATCAGTTAGGGCTCAAAAGTGAACTCAGGTATACATATTTCCATATGTTACTGCTCTAGCTACGGGTCTGCAGGGTTGGCAATCGTTCATTGGTAGTTACTAGATACCACTTGCCAATTTGCCAGTTGATATTCATAATGAGTGATCAAACTATACCATTTGCCACTTTACAGATGTGACAACATAGAATTAGCAACTGGGAAATTTGAATCAGCAAATGACAACTACAACCCAGGGCTGGTAATTGGCCTAACAGTGACAACTCGCAAATGCCACATTACTATACCGATGAGTGTCAATTAATAACCCACTGATAGCATGAATGACAATTGGCAAATAGCAAGTAGCAAATAGCAGTGCGTCACTGTTGCCAGTTGAGGGTTGCCAATCCCCAGCTTGAGTGGTAACACCATGGGCGTGTACTACTGACCAAGTTGAGTCTGTGTAGGTGTTATCCATATATACTAAAAGAGGGTTGGCCACTCAAGGGCCTTTGCTGCCCTCTGGCAGATACCCTTTGAACTATTTCCTATACATATAGCCATGGGTGACAGAGGTGAGGGGGGACTTTGGCAAAGTCCCCCCACACCTCTGTCACCAATGGCTATGCATAGGAATAGAGCTGCCAGAGGGCAGCATCAGTCATAGAGTGCCACACCCTCTCCGTAGTATATAGATAACAACTAGTACACGCCCATGGGTAACACTCACTTGTGCTGCCAGTTACCTGTTGAAGGCTGTAAATGATCAGTTACTGATTGAAGGTGGTTGTTCCCAGTTTAGCTTACCATTTGAGGGGTTCCAGATCCCAGTTGTTCAATGGCTGTTCTTATATCTTTCCTTGTTTTACAACTGGCAACAAGGAACTGGCAGCTTGTGGCATCAACATGATGTTGCAGCTGACAACAGACTCACACATTACATACGAACAATTGGCAAATATTAACCCCCAATTGACAACTAGTCCTAAATATGGCAACAGGCACCCTATGTTTACAAATGGCAATCGATAACCACAAGAGAGGGCTAGCAAGCACACATGTATCACAGGCAACTGGTGACCTTAAGGTGGGTTGCTACCATTGAATCAAAGATCCTAGATTTTCTCCATTTTTCTCCCAGAGTTACAAAAAATCATCTAGAATAAGAATATGAAAAGAAATGTAGGGGGTCCCATGCTACTTTTTTTTTCTACAGATTTTTGAAAAATAAAAGTTTTTCAATCTTCACCTAGAAATTAGAGAAAATGTGTATCAGATTTGAGAATTTTTTTCTGTTATAACTATTTAATACTGAGATATGAAATCTCACATGGCAAATGGTCTGATATCCTTATTTATCAAGAATTTTTGATTTTAACTCCATAACATGGCATTCTGGGTAAAGTTCTCATTTTTTTGGAAAAGAGAAGGGTAAATGTTCTATTATTTCATAACAAAAACAAAAAAAATCATATTTTCAACCACTATTTTTTTCTTAAACTTTTTATAAGATATTGTTTAGATAATTTGCCTTTAGATAAAAGTACTTTTTATATGTGGTCCTGCACATAATTTTAGAGTTTTGGCCATTTGAAATAAAAAAGTATTAGAAAAACTGACAAAAATCCATATTCAAAGCACTGCATGATGGGTTAAAATGTACACATACCTGGCATAAAATTGCTCCATTATATCAAGAATCGTATAGGTTCCCTAGGATATGTTATTCCATAGAGTCCTAGAGTGTAAGCCACCCCCCTCTACCCCCCTTAAAAGTAGGCTACCTTTTGTGTTCAGTACTGAGTCCTATGTAAGATAAGGGGGTTTATGGAGATGTCAGGAATCTTTATCAGAGTGATATCAAACGGAAACAAGGGGCCACCTATACCAAAGAATCCTGCTGAATCCAGAATTTGTGGTCTTGATTCTCAAAATTTGGCCAAAGGTACCTAAAGATGATGTTTGATGATGAGAATATTTGAAAAAATGTAAAAAAGTCATATTGAAAATGATTGGAACTTTTTATATATGCAACATGCTAATCAAAGTCAGTACCTCAATCTACATATCCCAATGTTTGCCTATCCCAACCTGACAAGAACTCTGCCTGCGTATGGCTCTGCCTCTCCCACATACTGCCTATCCCTTAGTCTGCCTTTGACTCATGCTACCTATCCCTTGAAACATCTAGAGTTTAATTAGGTTTTCCCTCAAATGGCTTAAAGGATTAAAGTTTACCCCTCACCTTTGTACCTAATTTTCTCTGTTCATTCTTACCATCAGTGTACCTATCCTCAATTTGCCTATCATTCACTTTACCTATCCCTCATGGTGACTATCCGCCAACTCTGCACATCCCTCATATTTGACTGGCACATCTGTGATATTACCTAGCACCAATGTATCTTTTGAATATGCTCACCTTACAAGGTACCCTCTGTGCCTATCTCTTAAACTGTTTATTACCTATCCTCCTTGCTACCCATCCTCTTTAATACATATCCCTCAAGCTCACTTTATAGCTTTCCTACCTATCACAGCTTGATCAGCTGGGATAGTTCACACCAAACCTTCATTATGATCTCTTAGTCAACCTATCCCCTAAAGAACAAATCCAACAGTCTACCTTAAGCATACATCTACTGATCACTCATGCTATATATCCTTGAGGTTTCAGCAGGATTTTTTGGTATAGGTGGCCCCTTGTTTACATTTGATATCACTCTGATAAAGATTCCTGACATCTCTATAAACCCCCTTATCCTACATAGGACTCAATACTGAACACAAAAGGGAGCCTACTTTTAAGGGGGGGGGTAGAGGGGGGGCTGTTACACTGTGTCCATAGGTAAAGCTCTGAGCTTCACCTCCTATTTATTGAAGCTTCTTGATTATATGCCCTCGGTCACTGTCAATAGCCTACCACTTCTATAGCATTGTATTGGTATTGTATGTGCCATAATTCTAAGGTGCAAAGGAGTTTGAGAGAATGATGAGAAAAATCTGGATGTTAATATGCCAAAATTTAAAATGGTCATAAAATTTAAAATGGTCATAAAATGGACAAATCCCCCAAAATCTTTGTAGACATTAATATTATATGTAGGTATGTGCCTACCAAAAATGATCTCATTCTGATAAAGTTAACCTATATGCGCAGGGACATGTGCAGTAGGCTCAAATCCAATAGTAGCGACCCACCTTAAATTCAAGTTAAGGACGAGAGCGGCAGGCGCCTAGCGGCCATTTTAAGAGGAACCTATCAGTTTTTGAAGCACGTTTCTATCATTATTAGTTCAAAAGTTATGCCTAATAATATAAATGTGCGTTTTTATCAAGTTAGAAGAAACTTTGCCAAAAGACTACAAACCCCCCTCTACCCCCCTGTAACTGTGGTCCATAGGCTTATGCATTAGGGTTCCCATCCCTTTTCATACACACTCATCTTGCGCAAAAAGTAGCATTGAAACCATATGATTTTACATTTCTATCTTGATTAACACATGTCAATGGATATATTTATAGTTTTTGCACAATCCCAAATGTCTAGCTGTCAGCCCATCGGACGCAACGCTAAATCATTCTACAAAGGATGGCTATTACTGAAGAAAGTAGCATTTCTACCCCAACTTTTTATTCCACATTTCAGTTACACATCATGTAAGGAGCAAATATTTCAAGTTACAAGAAAACCCTTTGTTAATTAATTTTTGGGTCACCTGGTGCCCTTGTCCTTAAAGGACAAATGGCAACCAAGAACTGGCAATATTACAGCAACCTTGAATGATGTGTGGTGATACCAGTCATTAGAGACTTGACAGTGGCAGTATGAAGGCGGTCAGTAGCCACCTGTTGTTGCCAGATACCATTTTTTTGGATATCAGCTTCCATGTAGGAACTCATGTACGGTTACCTCTAACCACCTGTGGGATTAGGTGTCAGTTACAAAATATGGATGGTCATTTACCCGTTATCCCATATTATGGGCCTGTTGCCAGCTGCGAAGTAATCAAAGTGGCTGAGAGTCCCCGGGGAGAGTCCCTTGCTACAGCGCACACAGATCACCCACCCTGTAGCATGTGGAGTACACACTGGCCACCTGTGCTACTACACCTTAACAGACACAGGTGACTGTCGTGAGAAATGCCTATACTTAACTAAGGCAATATAGTCCATAGTGACAAACGTTTCAAGGTCGGTTATCATCAGTGCGGTTCTACCCTTAGCTGAGTAAGACTGAAATGACACTGATGTGCAGCACTCAAGGTTGCAGTGAGCAATGAGCCACAAATTCTGATTGTATAAAACTCCTGAGAGAGGAATCTAGGCTAGGCTAGGACAGCTCTCTATGGAATCAGTATATATACCTTCAAAGAGCTTTACACATATTCTGTGATGTTACTCCTATGCCTGCACCTTCTTTCAACAGTGTAGTCAATAATGAAATGTCGAACGCTAGTTTAGCCTCAGACTAACTAGGGACGATATGGGACGGCTGTTTAATGCCTTTCTAACAGAAAAGATTAGTACATCTGAATATAATGAAGAAGAAATATACCCTTTAAGGGTAGTCCCACCAAAGTACACTGAGAAAACAATTTCTGCTGGCATAGATATGAGAGAGTTTTATGATGGGTGATATATGGGGAAGTCCCACCAAAGTACACTGAGAAAACAATTTCTGCTGGCATGGATACACGCCCAAGACGGCTGACGCAGGGAGCAGATGACATGGCATGCCTCACTATGACACATGTACTCTACCTTGAATCTTACATAATTTGACATCCTTAACAATGTCAAGTGGACTTGCATGGACCAGTGTTGTGTGACATCTCCTGATGAGGCATGTCAAGTGGAGTTGGCGTACCAAATACGACTGTCAATATAACCTGACATGCCTTGATCTGAAGCCGTCAAAGTGACATGAGTTCTTCTCTCTGTGTAGGGGGAAACCATGCCACAAAGCAATACAATGTATAATATACATAGAGTCTAGAAATGCTGTTAACTGCTGTTAATATCTTGTAAAGGTTCGTGCCTCTCTTTGTGTGCAAAACAATGTATCAATGTTGAAACTGCTCAATCAACGTTGATCAACCAATTATTAACATTGATTCAACAATCTGTGCCCACTGGTATGGTTTGCTATATATAGAACTGGGAATGTAAGGTCTGGAAGTTAGGACATGTAGTCGTGACTTTGAGGGACATTCATATATTCCTCAGATGGGTGATATATGGGGTACACTGAAAAGATAAGGCTTAAAGAGGTACTCTCTAGTGATCACTTTTTGTCATCTTATTGATGGTCCCGAGGGGGGGTACGGGTCCCATGATCTTTTAGGTGATCACATGTGATCACCCTGGGTGATCACTACAGAGTACCTGTCTGCACTGATTAAAGAGAAGTTTGTGATTGATTGCGTTGTCATTAATTAAGATCTTTGCATAAATTTGCATAATTACCCCCTTCCCTCACCACATCCAAGCATCCATTGAGGGCACCTACAGCTGACTTATGATGCCTTGGTGAGCCATGTATGTAGTTGTTTGTATAAGGAACATTAGCTCATCCCCATGGTTATGATTATGGTTTGAGTGACAAAAGAGGTGTCAATTATCAAACATGCTTTTGTCTTTGAAAATTTTGACCAAATGATTTTTTGATCAATTAACATTCCCTTGTGATGACATTTTTCACATTATTCATCCTATAGACACTGATGATCAAGAGTATTATAGATACACATTCAAGATAGCTCACATAGTAAATATTGCATATCCTATTGTTGTATACTAGGGTCCCCTGGTGGTAGAAAAATATCATCAAAGTGATGACCTTGGGCAGCTGTTGGGTGATCATAATGAATACCTTAGGTCATCAATAGGGAAAGAGGACCTTAACTCATCAATAGTGATTACCTTAGTAGAAGCCTATATTTTCAGTGTATTATTCTAGCAGTAATGGAAGGAGTATAGACAGATTACCTATAGACGCTCTGAGTGAGTGGCATGGTAGATAGGACATCATTAGACTACCTGTCCATCCCACCGCATCATCATATAAACAGGCTTCAAGCCTTGACAGGTTGGTATATGTACACATCTATAGAGTGAACGTTGGCGCCTGGGAAAGCAGCTGATTTGCCTGTCTTCACCCCGGGGTCCTTCAATTCCCTTGGACTTATCCAACTGTGAATTTCCATTAAGTTACTTTGTTATTCCTAGGGAGGACATGATAGTTGTAGAGAAAAGATGCAAGAAAGCAATAACTTTAATCTATAGATAGAAGAGACTTTATTTCAGGATGTGAGTGAGTGAGTGAGTGAGTAATAGGTGTTTAACGCCATTTCGACAGCTATAAGGTCATATTCATGGCGAGAACTGCATTACTATTTCACAGAGAGATGTGTTGGTGCCCACGCATATGTGCACCACACACATCCGAGGGGATAGGAAAGAGGAGATATAGACCCTTTAAGTGGGCTAGTATTTCAGGATATAAGCGTCCAGACATATGAAGTAACGAAATATGGGAAGAGTGTGCTGCAGGCTTAGTAGTATCGCCATGGATGATGTTTTCCACACTGGAGAAAGAGCACTGTATGATCTTATTCCTGAGAGGACAAGTTTTCCATCTCAATTGGGGTGGGGGGTGTCATTTTAGGGAATCTAGCCCAATGCCTTATCGGCCTAGTGTTACCTTGCTATGTCCAAGGAGAACAAGTGTGGTGCATGGTAGGATCATCCAGATGTGTTAATTTCAATTGCGGATACTGAATTAAATTAGTAGGAAGCTAATCTAGAAGCTGATTAGGGGTAGGCTACCAGGTAGACCATTCAATCTGGACAAGATCGGTATTGCACAAGTCTTAAGGCTTAATTTCCTCACATAGAAGATCAATAAAAACTGAAAAAAATATTCTTACTCACTTGAGTCTGGATCCAGACTCAGGCAATGTCGCCAAAATGACTATTTTTTTTAGACTGGGCCTGATCCTGGGGTGACACCTGGGGTTATACTCTGGCTCTGCCTGAGTATCATCCCAGGATCAGGCTGAGTATTAAATCAAACTCATTTTGGCGACATTGTCTGAGTCTAGATCCAGACTCAATTGAGTAAGAATAGTTTTTCAGTGAACAAGTCTAAAAAGCATGCAGTGACATAAAACACTGTTTGTTTTCCTTGTTTACAATGAAGTCATCCTTTGAATAGCATTAAGCCAAGAAATTCACTGTTGCTCCTATGTGTGTGGATTCTCGTCTATGTGATATACTTTATACTTGGTCCATCTGTGTAGTCACCAAATGCAGCACAGGCTACTGACTAGCACTAGACATGGGATATATAATCATTATTATTACACATTGCAACACAGGCTATACCCAATGGCTTTCCAATGAATCCTGTACTGCAGGTGCATATATATGATAGGAATTTGACATACTATTGCCCTATACACTGGAGCTCCATTATTATTTGAAATTAGTTGATGCAGACAAGTTTGGATAGTCAATACCCTTTTGAAGACTTCAAATTATCATATTGGTGATAGGAAGTTTTCATATTGACAATGTAAATTCATCATAGTGACAGCTTAGGTGGGCAGATCTGTCGTTTTAGATATTGTCAACCTGGGGATGTATAGTTTTCTTCCCTGAGAACCTTCAGACACGCCTGGCTTTTCAGTGTGGTCTGTAACACAAGTATTGGTAATAAGTAGTGAATTTTGTCATTGATATCCCTAGGTTCACTTTACAAGGGTTATTGAGTGTTGTATAAGATAAACCTCTGTTGCTAGGGAATAAAAAATCAAGAATAGCTGTTGTTCAGCGACGTGTCCTGGCAACCAACCATATTTGACAAGGTTCACTGCTCAAATTATCGGGGACTTTTTTTTGGTGATTCTCTAGACGTTTCTGAGCAATTTAGTATTAAAATAAATTATCTTGTAATTTGTCACAGGTATTATGGCTAAAACGACTGGACTTGAGCAGATTTACTCTTACACAACTCATGTATACATACTTGTCGATGGATTTGAATCATAATACTGTATACATAATAACATGTACATGTATACGTTATGTGAGGGACACTGAATTGGATTATATCACAGGATTAATTTCTATGGAATCTACATCATGTCATTATGGTCTACTTCTGAATAACAATTCTTTTAATGGTCTAGTTCTAGACTATAATATCATTTTTGGGATTGTCTCAAAATGACAATTTTCCTGATATGGCAGGCTCAAGAGGTTAGGCTACTGAAGGTAATATAGATTATTTGCACAATAGGGGTATTGTTATGAGCTTGGGGGGGGGGGGGTAAATTCTCTACGGGAGCAGTAGAGTATAGATAACGGGCTGATCTGCATGTTTCAGGCCTAATTTCAATTGTAGACAGCAAATTGAGTTTAGGGTGGTAGCTGGAAGCTAATATAGGAGGTGATTAGCACAAGTCATTGGCATGCTGGTATTTCGCCATATGTGACTTTATGGTCGCAGATGGAAAACACAGTTTGAGTTTCTTCCCATACGTGTCTTGGGCAATGATTGCTTAGAAAAGGTCATGTCTACATTATTCTCTTTTGCCAAGGCAGGCACTTCCAAAGTGAGTTAACCGAAAATATGCCATATTTAATTCAATCACACTATCTGAACATAATGCTTGTGCTTCTTGATCAAGTTACAAGTCAAGTTACGTATGCATATCCCTAGTGTAACTTCATCTATACCTTTATCAAGTTAACACCCACGTTACACATATGTATACATATTCCCCTATTTACTACCACTCCACCATCTCAGCCAACTCTGAGCAGTATTCACTTCATGCACATAGATGTAACCATAGACCAACAGTATAACCTAGGTTACCTAATTTGCATGTGTCCACATTTATGCCATTATGGAGACCCACTTACTGATGAGGTATGAGCATTCACAAGGGGATATGGGAGGTCCCTATCCTATGTAATTACAGCTGATTACATCATGCTACATTTAGGGGATGGGTCAATAAGTCACAACCCAACATGAATTCATTCAGTCATGCTCAGTGGCGTATCTATCTATATATATATATATATATATATATATATATATATATATATATATATATATATATATATATATATATATATCAATGCGTATTATGTATTGCATCCACCCCTGTCAACCGGTCGGGCAATGCATGTATTTTCCCACTTATTAAAACGATTCCAAATATCTAAGTTTTGCATGGCAGGAATGGGATAGATGAAAGTGTTCATTAAAAAATAAAGTGATATCCCTCGGACAAGCGGTATTTGTTCATCTCATGTTTAACTAAATTTTGTTTCAACTTTCACCCCACTTGTTTCCATTTCCTACTTGAAACAAGGATACTTTGCACAGCATGTAGACGTATACTATAGGAAGCAACATATCATTGGGGGCAGGGTCTTGTGTTTTCTTTTCTTTTTATTTCTTTTTTTTTTTTTTTTTTGGGGGGGGGGTTCTACTATGCTCCTACATAGGATCATATGGGGGACCCCCACCCCCGGGCCCCCACTCTTGCATGCACCCCTTTTCTGTGTGCCTTTCAGGACTACGCCGGTGCACCAGCTTCCATGTCACACACAGACACGTAGTTTTCTACAATCCCCCCCCCCGTCAACCTGCTCACTAGCTGCTATACACCCCAATGTCCCTGGACAGCCATGGCCCATCTAATTTTAGTAACAGCTTTACTGTTGGCTCCATTTCAGAACTATTTATTCATGGAGAACTACCACTACTCAAAAGAGCAGTATAGCTTGTACTTGCTATACAATAACAATTACAATTACAATTTTATTTATTCACATCCTCATCAGAGGTAAAGGAAAGAAAATAAGAAAAGAAATCAGCTCTAGCCGATAGTTACAATGGCTTCACTGAGTAGGACACAAAAGTATTACTGATAATACTTCATCCAGCGGATGTGAGGGCCAGGCAAATCTGGCAGTACCAATAAAATAAGTTGAGATTCTCGGTCTCCAGCACCGATGAGCACCATGTTGACTAGTAAACGGTGTGAAGACGGTATGAGGTATAGGAGCACCACACAAACTACCTAATTTGACTAGTGTGTCCTAATGACAATATAAAGTACAGTACACAAATCTAGCTATCCAACTTTTATCTATCCACCATGGTAAGATTGACGGGTCAATATGCCCGCTTTTTATTGTTCTTTTTTGCTGGGGCTATCCTCTTCGTGGGTCTGAATTTTTCCATGACAATTGCACAAAATTTGGATAAGTGTGTAAGAACAAAGGGGTTTTTGTTATTAAAAAGATCCACCATAGCCACCGTACTTGGTCGTGGTGGTATATTATTGGCAAGAAGTAATGCTCGATCATGGTCAAAAGCTGGACAATGGAAAACGTAATGGAATTCATCCCCAATGTCATCACTCTTGCATAGGGGGCACTTTCTTTTGGAATACTCAATACCAGCGTATCTCCCAGTTACCACCGGAAGACGGTGATTTCCACACCGGAATCTACACAAAAGGATTGAATACTTTTGATTAAGGTTAAGCAGATATGGTTCAAGATTGAGCTCAGTTTTGAAAATTCTGTAATTGTAACAGTGTCCAGAGCCCATTACACTACTGTGCCAATCCTGATATTCTATGTCAGTGAGTCGTCTTTTAACTTTGGCTTTTAACAAGTTATGTGGTATATTAGTAGCAGCATGCCCAAGAAGATTGCCAAGTCCATTTTGATCCATACATTTCTGGACATATGTGAGCCACTGTGACTGTAGGCTACCATTAGTCTGCTTACCATGCACAATATTATACAATATAAGAGATATCTTGCTTGTTTTCCCTGTAACAATCTTGTGCCAGAAATTAATTACCCTCTGTTTTACCAAACAACTTAGCCTGGAGCGACCAAGCTCTCCTAGTGCGACACAGTTGGCTGTGCGGCCATTCAATTTTAGAATAAATTTACAAAAATAGCTCTGGACACGTTCAATCTCACTTAAGTCTGAGAAACCCCATACTTCACAGCCATACAATAGTATTGGGACAATGCAAGAATCAAATAGGTGGCACTGTATGTCAACTGGTAGTTGAAGTTTTCTTGTCTTTGATAGTAGGCTGAACAAGGCCCGCTTAGCCTGTGTGACTTGCTTCTTTATAGCTTGGGTGAATTTTCCATTAAAATTGAATTCTATACCCAGATATGTGTAACTATATTGTACTTCAAGCTGCTCATTCTGGTAAAACAGTTTGGGTAGTTTCTTTACCTTTCCCCTAGAGAAAATCACTACTTTTGTTTTTGAGGTATTTACATCAAGTTTCCAATCATGGCAATACTTCTGCAGCACATGAAGCATGTCTTGCAGATCCTGGGCTGACTCACTAAGTAGAATTGTGTCATCGGCATACAATAAGATATAAAGCTTCAGAAGCGCTTGAGATTTAGGATCAGTACCTAAGGAGCTAATACCTTTGCAGTGATTTTGAAAATGAATTTCCAGATCATTCAAGTATATTGCAAAAAGGAGTGGGGAAAGATTCTCCCCTTGTCTTACTCCAATGTTGCAGCTAAAATACTCAGATAGGCAGTTGTCAACCCGGATGCAAGATTTTGCAGCCTTGTACATGTTCTTAATAACAGTAAGTACCTTGCCATCAATATTAGTTTTAAGGAGTTTCAACCACAATGATGACCTGTCCTCAGTATCAAATGCCTTCCTATAGTCATCAAAGGCACAAAATAACCTTTTTTTCTGGGAAAGAAATAGTTCAATTATACAGTGCAAGTTAAATATGTGATCAAGCGTGGAGTAACCTTCTCTAAATCCTGCTTGCTCTTCTCCTAACATATTGTTATATTCCAAGTAAGTGCGTAGGCGTAAATCTAGTAACATAGTGAACAACTTTCCCATGCAACTAAGTAGAGTTATACCTCTGTAGTTGTCAGGATCGTTAATATTACCCTTATTCTTATATATAGGTACTATAACACCAACAGACCAGCTCTCGGGGACAATACCAGTATCTAGCACCAGATTAAAATAGCCACAGATCACATTTAAAAGAGAACAGGGACTGTTTTTCAAAAACTCATTAATAATGGAGTCATTTCCCGCCGCTTTCCCATTTTTTAGTCTCTTTACCGCTGCCTCAATTTCTGCGACTGTTACTGGCTTGTTGAAGGATAAATTACTAGCCTCAGGCAGCAGCCCCCATGATCAGTCCTTAAACCATCATCTTCAGTATTTGCATACTCAGAAGGTGCATTCGTTACCACATTCAGGCTTTCAAAGTGGGTCTTGAAAGAGTCAAGAGAGATTAGTGCACTCTTGCTTTTCCAACCCTGGGCATTGTTAATGATCTTCCAGTATTCTTTAGGGTTTGTACTTTTTACACCCCATAGCTTTGTAGTCAACTTACTGTGGTAGTTTGATATGGCAAGCCTTATGGTTTTCTTGTATTTCTTGTTTAACTGTTTTAACAAAAACTTATCTGCAGGGTCCTTGCCCATGGCATAGCGATTTTTTATCTTGAGCACTTCTTTTCGGGCTTTCTCACACTCCTCCGTGAACCAGGGTTTTCTGGGCATTATGCATTTCCGGTATGCACCTGTGCTATTATTTGTAGCCTTTCTGTGGGGTAGAGTTTTAATAACACCGGTATGCTTACCACTCTCCATGTACAGCTGGGTGACCAACTTGGATATGTGGTCAATGTCTGCCTGGACTACTTCGGTACCTGACTCTTGCATGTTTCTGATAAGTGCATTTATATTCCAAACAATATCCAGATCAAACGATTCTTTAAACACTGGACCCTTACCAACTTCCCAACATACCCTAGTGGAAGGCACTTGAAGGCCAATATCCCAAGTACAAGGCTCATTCTGTGTTACCACAGGTGGACTTGATGCAGAGAGCTCTAGAATGATAGGGGAATGCACATCTGACAGGCAGGAGTCAAAAGTACCAACAGAGAAAGTGTTTATAGAGGGAAACAACGATGCAGTTGCAACAGCGTAGTCTATAGTGCTCGCACCTTTACACGTAAATTCAGCCGATCTTTTGCCAAATCTACCGTTTACAAGGAGGAGGCCCGCACTTATGCAGAGGTCAATAAGCTTCTTACCATTTAAGTCGAGCTTCTGGTCAGTCCACATCCTTTCTACTTCTATACCCAGCCTCCTCATAGCAGTAGTGTCTAAGTAGATTTCACTTGCAATGTCCTCCAAACCTGTTTCATGTTGTACATGTTTACCTGGTTCTGTAAAGTCATGTGCACTTCCAGTCCTTGCATTAAAGTCACCGACCAGACATATTTCACAATCAAAATCAAGACTCTGTATATTGATAAGGTCAGACAGTATGCTTTCAAACTCCTCACTTGTGCTGTAGGGGGAGTCTGAGGGGGGAATGTAAAGGGTTCCTAAAATGAGGTTATATCCTAAGATTATTGGTTCTAGTCTTAACCACTGGACAAATTCATTCTCACTAGGTTTGACGGGGCTAACATATTTTGCTATTTCATTTTTGATAAATGTAGCTATGCCCCCTGACTTCCTCGAGAATTTCTCCCTATGATGATAAAACGGGGTAAAACCTTCTATGTCTATATTTGCCTCATCAAGAGCATCAAACTTTGTCTCTGATAGGCTAATGACATCAAAGTTATCATAAATATAGTCTTCTAGTACTGCATAGTTAAGCTTCGAGATAAGGCCACAGACGTTCAGTCCTAGGATTCGCAGGTGTTGGACTTGACATTTGATATCCACATTGGAAATAACCTCTGGGCTGACTAACAAGAGTGGATGTGGCTCAGCTCCTGGAGCTCTGCAGAAACTGTTTGAGGGTGGGGTTTTAGAGAAACCATGCCCATGGGGTGATGTTAACGGAGTAACATCATTGGGACTTGTCCCCATGGGCTCTGGCCCCAACCGCCGGGCACCATCGCCTGCCAGCTGGGGTGGGGCGGCTGTAGCCCAACATTATAGACAATGCCAGGTCGAGCAGGGGTACTAGGTGATAATTGACCGAACCCACTCTGTAGCTGTGCAAAAGGCATTTGCGGGTAGGTCATCTGACCTAGGTTTGGTGGTTGGACATAGGGCAGTACTTGTGTAAGCCCGTAACCCCAGTAAAGGTTGGCTGCAAGATTTGGGTCTGGATTTGTGGTAGGGCAGAGCTAGAAGTATTACTATCCTTGTCCTTGGTTGCCGTTCCCTGGTTGCTCTGGTTTGGCTGGGAGGCTTGGGCCTGAGCTTGTGGCACTTGATGTAGGGCAGGGCTAGGGTCGTTACTATCCCCATCCTTGTCCTTGTCGGACGACTTCTGGTCGCTTGTGCATGTCTGGGGGGCTTGGACCTGAGCTTGTGGCTCCTCCTCATCTTTTAGGCGTACAAATGTTTCTTTCATGAGTTGTTGCAACTCATCCATGCTCATTTGCTTTTCAAAGGCCACGGATGGAGATGGTTGTGGGGTAGAGGCCTGAGGGACCTTCTTGGCCTTGGCCTGCCCTCGACTGGGTTGCTTTGGATAGGCACCCTTATTACTGGGACCAGTAACATCCTCTTCAGATTCTAGTTCTAAGAATCTATTGCTGACCGGTATTGGGACAGCCCTCGGGTGATTCTGTGAGTTTTGGCCACCCTTTAGTTTATTGTGCACAGGGGCTGACCAGCCATTTCCTCCAGCAGGGACTTGGCGGGCCATTTTCTGATGGGCCACTGTCACTGGGTTATTTGCTGCCTCCTCTCCTGAGATCACAATCTTCAGATTAGTTGCTACTTGCTTCAAACCTGGCTGACGAAGATGCAATTTGTCCTTCTTAAGCCTACTTGGCAGGTATTTGAAAGTGGAATTGTGGTCCACAAAACACACCCGCTCTGAATGCAGTGACTCCAAGAAATCATTGAAGTTGTCAATACGGTCATTAAGGTTCAGGTGCGCCTTGTCATAGCGATGGAGTATTCCTGAGAGCACTACCTTTGTGTCCTGGTTGTAGAACAGGATGTCACTAACCAATGCCTGGTATTCAGACTTCATGCTGTTGAAATATCCCTGTTCCACATTATTCGTCCCACAATGGACGATGACATACTTAGGAGTTTTCCCTTGTAGCACATTCGCTATGCGGCGCCGGACACCCTTAGTTTGCCCTGCTGGACTCATGAAATACACTTCATGACGTTATAACGACACATATACAGGTATTTCAATTCAGTGTGACATGCATAATTGATGGTAATGTCATTGTCAATGAGGCTCTTTTATAGGAGCATTGGCATGCAAATAGCACGTAGAGATGCACAGGTTCGTACACACTCACAAGTCAATGAAAAACAAAGCTGACAACAATGAAAAAAAATTTGACGTGTGCTATAGAGCACTCATGGCTCAGGTTACCTACCATATGAGACTTGTCACTATAGTGACAGTGTGTCCGAGTCGTCAATGCTTAAGGCTATGGAGAATGCACCCATTATCGCTCATATTTTCCATTGGCGAATAACTCCTCTCTTGGCGAGTTAAGCATTGCAAAACAGCAGCAGGTCTTGAATAAGGATTCATATTAATTATAAAAAGGCATGAGACAGTGTAATTCTCCTCCATTTTGTTATAATCCAGCAGTTTCGATAGCACCATGAGTCAAACGTCTTGCTGTCTGCCATTTTGGATTTGATGTTCTGTGCGCATGCGCGACCCCTCCTTGCCGGAAGTAACATTTCCAATGGAGAAATGATATATTCTATCAATTTAACTTGAAATTAATGGCTTTTTGAATATAATCCATGCATTTTTGGCAATATCAATCAAATTGAATCGAATACATGGCTTCAATTTACTTTTATATGAAAAATAATGACTTTTCGAGCGTCTCACTTTTAGATGCTGTTTTCGAAACAAATAGAAACAAAGAGAGAAAAGTCCGGCCCGGAGGTAAACCTATGGAGAAGTGGATTGGCGAAAAAAGAAAAAGTCTCTTTTTATTTATAAAAAATCACTATAAATTAGCAACTACATTTTTAAATGTGGTATTTGCATACATAGGAAGACAAATATGTAAACTATCAAACATAGCAATTTTATTGATGTGTCACTATTATTTCTTACAGAAAATTTAAAATGCAAAATGTAACATGAATGACTTTTATCATACACCAGCTACCCGGCGGTATAGACTCACGGTGGTCCCTGAGCCAACAAATTTGACAGTAGATCTGGATATGATTTCCCTGCATAATCCTATATAACAATCGTTTTATCAGTTTGATACACTAGATGGCATCCTAGTTGACCCCTAGGCTACAGGGGCTACTCACCCACCCAGCCCCTGCAGCCCCATAGACCTATTGAGGGGGGCAGAAAAACCTCTCACAATTATACTGTTTTGAAATTGAAAAACGGTTCCAAGAGCTTAGAAATCAGAGATATGCAGAGAGAGAAGAATTATAGAGTCGGCGGCTTTATCTATCTGAATATACCATTTGAGTTACTATGATTACCGTTAGTGAATACAAAACAGTTAAAGCAGGGTATTAAGATCTGAAATTGTTGGTAGAGATGTGACATTGCGGGACCGGAAGTTAGTTAGCGATGGCGGCCCGCAGAGCACATGGCACAGATTATGAACTCTGAAGCATGTTGACATAAGTATAGTTGTATTGTACCACAGTAACCAAAGTATCATCACCTAATAAAGGTATACTTCATCAAGCATCCTGACTTCAACTTGGTGTCAGAAGTGGAGCTGTCAGGAACCCAAAAGCAAAATCACAAGGTAGTGCAACAACAAACATTCTCATTCTTAATGTGGTGGTGGTGACTTGAATTTCAAACATGTCTAGACCCAAGAAGCCAGAACTAAATCTAACAGGGAACATCCCAGAAAACTTCAAAAATTTTGAAATGAGATTCAACGACTACTGCATTGAGTCCGAATATAGAGACCTGTCCAAGAATCCCGAGACTCATCGGGCTGAGTACTATGCTAAGCCACTGATGGAAATTGCTGCGTTACGTTCATCTATGCCCGATGAGGCACTGCAGGTTATTCAGTACAGCATAGAGCCCCAAATTTCAGCCGGGGACAAAAGCAAGCCGTGGGTGTGGTTGGAGAGACTCAGAACTCACTACACGGGCTCGGCCACATCCTCGCTGCTGACAGACAGATTCACCTTCTGGATGGCCACACAGGGCGCCCATGAGTCGGTGCAAGACTGGGAGACCCATGTACGGTGTGAGTGCAGCCTGTGTGACTATGGTACTTTAACTGATGAGATGAGCCGTGACAAGTTTATTTTTGGTTTACGAAACAGTGACATTCGGGCAGAGCTTCTAAAATGTCATGTCAAAGCTGACAACACAAAAAAGACACTTAGTGATGTTGTTGCGGAAGCCAAGGTGTTAGAAGTTGCAAAGCGGGCTAATCAGCTTATTGGCGAAGCCACCAGAGGCACAGACGAGGCTGTGAATTGGACGGCAAAAGGGAAGGCTCACAAAGATATGAAGCTGAAACGTGAGAACGGTACATGCCACTGGTGCGGTGACAGACATGGAACACACCCTTGGTCGAAGTGTCCAGCCAATGGAAAGAAGTGTGGCAAGTGTGGTGGCAACGATCACTTCTCCCGTGTCTGTCTTGAACCTCAAGGAGACAGTCACCGCTTACAGACCCAGAGCCATAGTGCGGGTCATTCCAGGAAAAATCAGCTGGGTAGAGGGGTCAACCATGGGCCTCAGAATAAGTTACCGCCTGACGACAGAAGAAGTCAACATAGCATCCGTGCGGTCAACACTGATGAAGACCTAGCTCATGTACCCCAAGACCCTGGAAGACACAGCTGTCTTTCAAGCTGGTGCAAGGAAAGGGCGAAAGTACTTTGCACAGCTTCTTCTGTCGGATAAGGGTGACAGGTTTAACAGAATGAAGATACAAATAGACTCAGCAGCTGGAATCAACACAATGCCAGAACGCCTGTCCAGGAGTGTGTTTCCGTCTATCAAGATGACCCGTTCACCATACCAGCTCTTCCAGTACAAAAACACTGCTCCAGTAAAGCCCATTGGTCAGATCACCCTCTTATGTGACAGGGGGGATCGTTATCATAACTTGGTATTCCAGGTGCTAGCAGACAGTGACATTGGTGAGAAGCCTGCACTTCTCTCAGGAGAAGACAGTGAAAATCTGGGTCTTATCAAGATTATGGTGGACGAGGTCCTGTGTCTATCTCCGGATGTGGTTTCTGCAACAGCTCTGGACCAAGCTAAACCCTCACCAAAGACTATTCAGATCCCTTGCTTCAGATGCCTGCCTCCAGCAGGCAACTTGACTAAAGATGCAGTCTTGCGCGAATACAAGGACAGCTTTCAGGGACTAGGGTGTCTGGGCCCACCTGTCCATTTTGAGTTGAAGGCAGATATTGTGCCAGTCCAGATGCCCAATCACCGGGTGCCGATCGCCAAGCGGGGAAAAGAGAAGGAAGCACTGGACAGGTATGTGACATTGGGGATCATGGCAAAGGTGGATGAGCCCACTCCCTGGTGTTCAAACGCACTCATCAGAGAAACCCCGAAGAAATTCCGCGTCTGTATTGACCCAAGTCAGACCGTCAACAAGGCATTGATAAGACCTCTCTTCCAAATCCCCACATTGAAGGAACATTTACACAAGCTGGGTAATGCCAAGTGTTTCTCTCTCCTTGATGTTCGGGAGGGATTCCTACACATTCCTCTTGATGAAGAGTCGTCTATGCACACCACCATGCACACATCATATGGTCGATATCGCTGGCTTCGACTACCTTTTGGTATATCATGTGCGCCAGAGAAGTTCCAAAAGAGACTCTTGGATGCCCTTGAGAACCTTGAAGGAATAATTTGCATTGCTGATGATATCCTTGTTTATGGTGAGGGTGAGGACTACACAACAGCAAAGACCAGCCATGACAGAAGATTGGTGGCATTGATGGAACGTTGTGTGGCTAAAGACATCAAACTCAATCCAGATAAGTTCAAGTTTGCCCTTCGGGAGCTCAAGTTCATGGGGAACATTATTACTGATAGTGGCTTGCGGCCAGACCCTGAGAAAGTGTCGGCAATCACGGGAATGGCAACCCCGACAGACAAGGCTGGTTTGATGCGGTTTATAGGCATGGCCACATATCTATCACAGTTTTGTGACAATCTGAGCTCGACTCTACAGCCCTTACGTATGCTGACAAAAGACGGTGCCAGTTTCATGTGGTCCAAGGTGCAGGAATCAGCATTCCAAAGAGCCAAGAAGCTCATCGCATCAGCACCTACACTCCTCTACTACAGTCTGGATAAACCAGTGACATTGCAGGTTGATGCAAGTGAGTCAGGTTTAGGAGCCGCACTTCTGCAACCAAACACAAAGGGAGAGCTACAGCCAGTAGCCTTCAGCTCATGCCGGCTCAGTGACACAGAAAGGAGGTATTCTCAAATGGAAAAAGAGTGCCTTGCCATTTGCCATGGTCTCCACAAGTTTGACCAATGGCTTTATGGGAAAGCTGATGTTACGGTGCACACTGATCACAAACCCTTGGTACCTATCATGTCAAAACCATTACACAAAGCACCCGCCAGACTGCAAAGGATGTTGATGACCTTGCAGCGGTACCGTTTTACATTGGAGTACAGGAAAGGCACCACGCTTCTCATAGCAGACACCCTATCCAGAGCAGCTTTACGCACCCCGTCAATACACCCACAACAGGATTTGAGGTGTTCAGACTGGAGTGTGAATCCGTCAGCCGCAGTCCCAGGTTGACTGGAGAGACTGATAGGGAGATAGTGCAAATGACTAACGCTGATGAGTTACTCAATGCTTTACGAGACATGATTATTGACGGCTGGCCAGATGACCGTGCTGTAGTTCCCAAGGATCTCAGGCCTTTTTGGGGATACAGAGATGAGCTGTCTGTACTGAATGAGGCTGTATACAAGGGGGAGACTGTGTTAGTGCCTCAGCAGCTCTGGGCCGCAATGTTAGCCAAGATCCATGCAAATCACCTTGGAGCTGAATCAAACTACAGGATGGCTAAGGAGGTACTATTCTGGCCAGGAATGAGAGCCGCGATAAAGGACATGTGTGATGCCGGCGAGACCTGTGCAGTATATGGTTCATCATCACAAAAGGAGCCCATGCTGTCACTGCCTATACCGACAAGACCTTGGGAACTACTTAGCCAAGACTTGTGTGCATTTGAGGGGAAGGACTACCTAGTCACTGTGTGTCATTACTCAGATTGGATCGAGATAGACGAGCTGGGAGACACCCTGGCCTCTACAGTAGTCGACAAGACAGAGGTTCACCTAGCCACTTTTGGGGCCCCAGCAAGAATACACACAGATAATGGCCCTCAATTTATTAGTAAAGACTATGCAGACATGGTGACCAGGTTCAGGTTCACCCACACGACATCATCACCTTATTACCCGAAAGGGAATGGTCGAGCAGAGGCAGCAGTGAAGGTAGCTAAGGGGTTGCTAAAGAAATCGATGAACATCAAACTCGTCCTGTTACTTCACCGTAACACCCCCCAGGCTGGATATTCATACTCTCCTGCTCAGCGTATGCTATCCCGTCGGACACGCACTCCTCTCCCAACTTCAGACAGGCTGTTAGACTCTCAGGTGGCGGACAGTCAGGTGGTCCAGGAGGAAATCAATACTCGCAGGGTGGCCTCCAAGGCACTATATGATAGGAATACTGTAAACCATCCACCTCTCTCAGTTGGAGACTATGCTTACCTGAAGCCCCCCCCTAACAGGCGTGGTCAACCATGGGCCTACGGGCAGGTAGTTGACTGCAGAAGACCCAGATCATACACCGTTCAGACTGATCGGGGACTGGCTAGCCGCAACCGGGTTCATGTGCGGCCAGCTGCTCCTCCCCCAGTTGGCATTAGACATGGGCAGACAACTCAGCCCAGAATACCCTTGGCTCCAGTTACACCATCAGCCAGACCCAACATTTCACCAGAACCAGCTGACAACCGGCAGGAGGTGCAACCGAAGGAGAATTGTTCCCCACAGAAAGTGCCAAAGTCACCTGCACCACCCAGCAGCAACACTGCTGCATCTCAGTCCAGGGCCACTAGTGGCTCTCTTGTGGGCGGTGGTATCTCCCTTGCGCCGAGCCCCTCTCCGGTTCGTCGCACAAGGACAAGGGAGATCTCACGACCTTCAAGATATGATGACTATATGCTTGCATAGAGACTCATGTGTTCAGACCATGTTCAAACATATGATTTATTTTGTGACTCAATATAATTAGTATTTTCTTTCAGCATAGACTGTTTTAACACTTGACGTTGGACTATACTTGTCTGCAGGGATGTGTTTGTTCTCTCTTTAAAAAAAAAAAAAAAAAAATTGATAAAAGGGAGATGTTGGTAGAGACGTGACATCGCGGGACCGGAAGTTAGTTAGCGATGGTGGTCCACAGAGCACATGGCACAGATTATGAACTCTGAAGCATGTTGACATAAGTATAGTTGTATTGTACCACAGTAACCAAAGTATCATCACCTAATAAAGGTATACTTCATCAAGCATCCTGACTTCAACTAAATGAAGTAAAACACGTCTTATTTTCTACGCGATATGAACAGACGTTTATAAACATAAAGACATTCTCTGTGTTTCATATATATGAAAAGCACCAATCGTATTTGCCAAAGGGCCGCTTCTATTGCTGACGGATGGACAATCCGTCGGCTTCATCCGTTTTATTTATCACTGCTTTCTATGAGGAAATACGGATGAAGAGAGAAGGATGGTCTATCCGTGGCCAGTGGGTGTGGCCCTATAAATTACGTCATGAATTCCCGACCCAATAAAACGTATAAAAACGTCTACGCGGAGGAATCTGCTCATGAGGGGAACTGTTTAAAGGGGGCTAGCACCGCAAATTAACAACATGGGTACCGATTCAAACAGTGATCATAAAATCGCGGGACCCAGCGAAAAAATCGTGGTGCCCTGATTGGTCAAGGGGTGATCACATGAGCATGCATTACCATGCCAGGGCCCCTTTAAGTACCCTAATGAAATCAAAATGTCGGGTGATTGACATATGGAGCTTTTTCAGCGAATGTGTATTCACACCCTGAGCAGCCCTGGTGGAGATCTCAAGTGTAAACAACAGGTAGCTCACGCACTGCAGTCTAGGGGGAGGAGACAAACTTGAACTTCCACATAGAATTTAAAAAATTATACAAATTTGCCATTCATAATTCTTACTTCCGCATGTTCCCATACATCTCTACTATTACTGTTGAAAGGGATATTTTGGTAATGCTACAGGGTTTGGAGAAAATTAGGATTTTATACAGGGTAGTAGATTGCCACACTGAAGCCAGCCACTCACTGTCACATCCTGCGCTGGCCATCCTTCTAATTTCACATAAGATCTTCAATAATATATAGACCAGACATTCATATTTCTTACATCCTCATGCTCCACTATATCTCTACTTTTAGTGGTGTAAAGGATATGTTGGTGAAGCCAGAGGATTGGGAGAATATCATGATTTTATGGAGGGTAGTAGGCTGCCACAGTAACTTGCCTGGAAAACTAACTTCCCTACCCCTGCCGATCTTGCATGACCCATTCTTCCACTTCTCCCTCAGAATTTCAATATTTATATAAATTGGACATTCATAATCCATAGCTTTGCATGCTCCCCTATATCTCTACTTTTAGAGGTGAAAATACCTTTTTGATCAAGGTACAGAATTGGGAGAAATTTGTGATTTTGTACAGAGTAGTAGATCGCCACAGTGCTTTCCCTATGGCAGTGTGGTTAGGGTGGCCAGTGGCAGATCTCCAACACCATCATGCACTGCAAACTGACGTCATGTGAGAAAACTCTATTGACAATGAAGTAAATAAACCTTGCATGTCGGCGATATCAAAACATAAACGAAAGACAATCACGGATGTGTCATCTAAATTATTCTGGAAAGGATGCTGCCTGAAAACCATTGATCCAATGAAGAATATTCCCATTAACAGCCTCTGCTAGAAAAGAGAGAGTTTTAGACATTTCATAGGAGGGTCCCATTAATGTTGATATTCTTGAGAATGACACCATCAAAATGCCCTTCGCTTGTCGGGCTTGTCCACGGTGATTACTACAGTAGTCAGATTTAACCAGCTATCAGAATATTGAAAGTGAAATAATAGAGCCGGCGGCCATAGTATTCTTTTGTGGTTCTAAGTCCTCAAGCGCATTGCTAGCAGTGACAACAAACGATAATAATTGTTATAAATATTTACTGGGACAAGACGGGGTTGTAATATGATATTTGACTAACTGAATTGAGCAATCCAATATGTTAAATTTCCCAAGGAGAAGTATAAGACCAACGAACAAAAAAAAAATCCTATATCCTTCTACTACAAACTATTGATTGAAAGGAGACAGAGGCTAGAAATTCGCTATAAGTCAATATACATTGTAGGGTCTTATCTTTCCCTGTGTTATATACGATTTTACAATACCGAAGTCGAAACTTGTATACGTAGTTAAAACTTTGGGTCGTCATCTGCACTCTCAGCCCCAATTGTAAATGGGTAATTAAGACCACTGTACTGGGTACATAGGCAAATGTCAATGGCCATGGAATATTTTTGCATTGTATTCCCCGAGGTGTGGCTGGCGTATTCCATGCAAAATTATGTAATGGGAGTTGACATTTGCATTTATGTCATGACCTACAGGGTAAAATTGCTTTTTTAACTCAGTTTCAAAGTGCCTGCATCTTGTTAACAATCACCATTTTGGATTTTGAACAGCCATTGAATACGGACACATTGTATTCCATCCCCCAATGAATACGGCAGTTCTAGTACTAATCTATAGTGACGTTCGTATCAGCCATGACATAAAGGGCAATCTACATCGGGGCATAGGACTCGTACTACTAACAGCAACTCCTACTGTTTTCCAAAAATAGAAGCAATCTACTGCAAAACCCTTACCCCAGTCTAACAGTGTGACTTCCTAGTTGTCCGTTTGTTTAGCCTCTTGGGCAGGGGTGTGATGAAAAACCTTTTTTTTTTTCATGGTCCAATGCTCCAGTTAGCTTCTAATGGCCGGAGCCTTGGATATCAGATCCAGCATATCCCGACGCTTTCAATTTCTATTGTTTAGAAAGCGTTTTCCTTTTATTCTGTCCCATTATATTTGATGTAAATTTGAAGTGATCCAATCACTCACTGGCATATTCCCACGTGAAACCCAGATGTCGAGAATAAGAACAAATATATACACATCTATAGGCATTTGCTGTTTATTTCACAGATAGCATCAGGTGCAACAGTGCTTTAACAAAATAGGAAAACTTGAACAAAAATTGATTACAAATGATCTGGATTATCTAAAATAATGCACATCATGTAATCTGGACTTTGGCCTTCAATTCCTTCTCCTTCTTCTTCCTAGCCTTCATTTCCTTCTTATTCTCATTGTAAGTCATAACAACCTTGTACCCAGGCTGAAGTTTAACATTAAAGCGGTCCTCCTTTAGGTCTCCCAGGAACTGCTCGTAGTCCTGGTGAGATCTCGCCAACTCAAGGTAGTCTTTGCGGGTAAGCGTCTCCTCCTTACCAATGGGCACCGGTAGGGGGATCTCAAAGCAGTCATCATGTCCTCTCTGCAATGTTCAATAGTTAAATCATGGGTTTGTTGATGCCCTGATTCACTACCACAGCCAATATCGATGGTAGGAATGGTGAGCAAAAGCTTAGCCATAGCGGTGCACTCTTAACACCCTACATACTATGTTTTAAGTCTCATTAACTAGTCCAAAGATTAAAGTGACAGAGCACCAAAAATAAGCAAATTCACGCCCCTGATCAAAGGGCCTCGATGCGTTATTACGAGGACTGGGTTTTGAAGAAATTTCCAAGAGGGTGATTGAATTCTTCTTCCGGGTGGTATTTGGGAGCAAATCTATGGGATGACGCCCCTTAAACATCCAAGACCCTCCCCCCTCCCCTTATCAATGTTAAATATTTTCTCAGTGGAATTGTACAAGTCACAAAAGTGACATGTCTGACCTTAAATTTACAAATTTCCGGAAGAATCCCATGCCGGTATATATAGGTCGGTGTAATTCATAACGGAAAAAAACTTGCATCTCTGTTGGTTATTCATAAGGGTTCCTTATTGTGAATCCATCATTTCATTAAAGTTACCTGTCAAGTTGCCAATGGAATTATTTGATTATGGGATGTGAAATAAGCTTTTAAAGTCACCTTCTTCATGCTAAGTGGTACATACATAAACCCCGTCTTTTATCTTGACGGCTTACTGGTCAATGTGACATCCAAATTACTTTGTTCGATGTGTTCCATTAGTGTTCAAAAACCCGCCGAAGGGAACACTTTTAAAGCTGAGAACATTATTGCACATCACCTGGCTTTATAGATCACCTTTTATTACAAATAAGGAAGAACACAAAATTTCTGTGTCATTTGATTTTCATATCACTGTGGCACAGTATTTTTTACTACAATGCCTTATTCAAGTAAATCAACATCCACATTGCTCTTTGATAGGAAGTTTAAGATTTACAACATAAGTACTTTTAACCCGTGACTGACCCAAACCTGTTGAGAGGGATGAAGACAAGACACTCATGCACACTTAGCGACTGTTTTCAATAAATTCACTGACCAACCTTACATTTTTTCGTCGGATATACGGATAAACAAAGGTAGACTAAGTTAAAAGTTGAGAGCTATCATAAATCAAAAACATTGGCTGACCTCCACCAACTAATTTCAACAACAGTCGCTCTAGAGTGAGCTAAATTTTAAAGCCATTTTCTTTAGCGGATCCCTGCTGCTAACAAGACTTGTACAGCTGGTCCCTGCTATAAAAACTCTCTTAGTATGCACTTGTGGTTTCCCACATTACGTTAAATGGCTTTAAAAGGGCACATATGGGCATTAAGCTTCTGTAACACATGCATACTTGATGGTAATGGCATTACCAATGAGGCAGTTTAGCAAGTTTGGTTACAAATGGTGAGGGGGTATATCTGGCATGGTTTGACATATATCATTAAAAAGGCATTCACGTGTACAGTGAAAAAGGTCCATGGTCCATTGGAAAGCAACATGATGTGAAGTGGCTTAAACAGCGATGGAAAAGACCAATTGCATAGAAGAAAAATAAATAACCATAAAGAAGTTTCTGAATATGAATTGTTGGTAGATAACCAAAGAAAAACTTCAACTCCTTAGCGTAATCATTTCTCGATACTTACTTTAACTTTTAAATGGAGGCGATAGTCGGCATCAACCGCTGGCCACTTCTGACTCAGGACATCTTTATCCTGTGGATATTATGAATAGATTTTAGACATTACAGTATGTTAGATCCTATTCTATGCGTGACACCATACAGGATCCATCTGCATACAAGAGTAAGTGACCGATCTTTGTGGGTAATGGTATAAATTCTAAAGATTAAGTCTGACCTCTCTCCAATAGGATGTACTTCCCCCTATTATATTTCCATAACTATCATACATTATTATGAACATTGAATGTACACACTTCATTCCATGAAATAGACGCGACTCTTTTCATTACAATATAAATCAATTCAGAATATTTTCTCAGTATTTCTTACCCAGTTGAATTTTGTGCTTTTAGCTACGGTCCTGAGTCCTTCCCACAGCTCACTTGCATACATGGGGGCGAAGGGAGAAACCATGATGAGCAGCTCAGCCACTGCTCTCTCAAACTGTTCACTATCTCCAAGCACAGGCTCTGGTACTCTCTGTAGGGTAAAGGGGATAGGGAGGATAAGTCTTGCAATAAACACTGTCATAAAAAATTGTTATCTTTTCTAACTAAAATTAATGGTGTAATACACATCTCTGAGCTTCTCATTCAAATCCCATTCTTTCCAAAGCTCTCTAAATCCCAACAGATTTGCGGGCTCTTCAGGTCTATGGGTGATAACACTGCAGTGTGAGCCTAGCATGCGCCCCAAAGTAACATGGCTTAACGTACCTAGACGTTATAGACTCAGATCAGAGTGGTTCCGATCAGCGATATCGTACCAAGGTCGCCAAAATGAGTGGATAAGTATAATTTCTTGTGAGAAACCAACATAGGTTTATTTTAGAAAAAAAATCCCTGGGCAAAAAGAAAATCAAGAATACCCACAAAAGCGAGACATGTAGTCTTCTTACATAGTACATCAATATGTTGTCAAACCTGATGAAACCCAAAAATCATTGGAGGCAATTACATCTGTGTGATGTTTCTGGTCAGAGCCATACTGGATACTTATCATGAGGCAGTTAGCAACTACAGGCACATGGATGCACTGGGTAGGGGGTTGTCCCTCGTTTTTACAAGTTTTTGATGAGATGGCTAACGTAAAACCAATAAAAAATGCAATATGTGGAAGATAAGTGACTGTTTAATTACCAATCCCCCACTGTGTTCTTTTCTTTCATTTTAAAGTCACTTGCATGTCAGCCTATGCTCTGGTCTCCAATCCTTGCCTTAGTTGAGGGTGTGGTGATAAAAAGAAAAAGCAAGAGGTTTGTCAGATTTTTTTCTGAGGGAGCACATGGATATTATCTCTCCTGGTCCAACAAAATTGACACTAAGGTAACATTTCTCCAGCAACCTGCACAAAGATTTTCTTTCTTATTTGAATGGATCAGGATGCGTGTTTTGACACATAAAAGGGGCTCGCATGTTTTCCCCCAAAACCCTAATCCACCAACCACCCTCTGTCAATATTAGAATAATGACCGACGACCATAGCATTCCTACCGGGGTATCTTAAATTCTGTTTATCCTTGCAAGTCCCTTTCCGTCATCTAGTCTAATATCATGTAGTATTTGCAATTACACAATGGACGTTTATCAGTGCTTAAGTTTCTAGCCATACTGCATAATTCAGCAGTGACCAAGAGGCATAGGGTAGTTTAACCTAAAGACGACCACATACCTAGAGTCGACCAACTGTCAGCTTGTTTTTCTCACTTTCACATGTAGTGCATTTGTCTTTAACCCTAATATTATTGAAGTACTAATGAGACAAGGGGATGGACCCGTCTTCACCTCAGCACTACCTTGATTCAAATGGCATGGCTGCCCTCCTCCAGTAACTAGGGGGGTCTCCATGACAATAATTGTGTAGTACACAATTTTGTTGGTCACCTGACCACAGAGCCTCTCTCTGGGGCACATCATCCCCTGGAGATTCACAATCTCCAGGTGTGATGTAGTATTTTGCACCAAGCAGATATTTGGTGCCTATCACTGATTTGGATGATAGAAGGGTGACTGAATAAAGGTTTCGATCCTACTAGATCTCATCAGGTGCATAATTGAGGTACACAAGGTATAATATTATTGAAACATAATTTTTGTAGTAGCCCTTAGAATGATGTCATGGAATACAGGAAGTAATTGTCACTGCATGATGATACTCTAAAGTTCCCATGTTTGAATGGTTTTTACCATGATCAGCCGGTCATTTCATCAGAATTCTCCAACTTTGGTTTGATAATTTGAAGATGACAAATTTTCTAGAACATACCAATTTCACCTTGAGATGACCACCATTTCACCTTGAGTCAACCATTCCTTATACACCTATTTGTGTATTTAATTGAATATAAACCATTGATTATGTAGGATTACATCACAAGAGTCATGGCCAGAATAGTTTGGGATAGAAATCTTCACTGGATTATGCTCTGATGCATACATTTCAAGCTTTACTGTAATGCTACAGTTATTACTATATAGAGGAACTATTCGATACTGAATGTGTGATGATAAAGTTAAGGAATGGATTATTATAGTCCATATTGAAGGTCTATTAAGGTGGGTCGCTACTATTGGATTTAAGTCCACTGTGCAGGTCCCTGTGCATATAGGTTATCTTCACCATAATCACACAATTTTTGGTATGCGCATACTTATATCAGCCCTAAATGTTCACAAAACATTTTGGATGGCTCTGATCAAAATTGTGTATTTTATGACACTTTGAAATTTTGGGACATTTGAATCTAGATTTTTCTCATGATTCTCTAGCATTCTTTTGAACCTTAGAATTATAGCACTTACAATACCAAGACAATGCCCTAGAGGTGGTAGGCTATTCCCAGTGACCGTGAGCATATAATGAAGCAGTCCAATGACAAGGATTTGCATATTTTACCCATCATGCAATGCTTCAAATATGGATTTTTGTTATTTTTTTTCAATACTTTTTTAATTCAAATGGCCAAAACTATAAAATAATGCATGGGACCCCATATCAAAATTACTCTTATTGAAAGGCAAATTATCTGAACAATATTCTGAAGAAGTTTAAGAAAAATCTAGTGGTTGAAAATATGAATTTTATTTGTTTTTGTAATGGAATAATAGATAATATACCCCTCTCTTTTCCAAAAAATGAGAAATTTACCCACACTGCCATGTCATTGAGTTATAATCAAAAATTCTTAATAAATAAGGATATCAGACCATTTACCATGCAAGGTTTCATATCTCTGTATTAAATAGTTATGGCAGAAAAAAATTCTCAAATCTGAGGCACATTTACTCTAATTTCTAGGTGAAGATTAAAATACTTTCATTTTTCAAAAATCTGTAGAAAGAAAAGTAGCATGGGACCCCCTTCTTTTCTTATTCTACATGATGTTTTGTACCTATGGGAGAAAGATGAAGAAAATCTAGGATCTTTGATTCAATGGTAGCGACCTACCTTAAAGTACATTAAAAACAAAGCCTCTATAATGCAGGGTTGGAAATACCACTTCTATTTTGACATGATTTACAATATCCATGGCCATAAAATTGCCTCCAATTTCCATTCTAATTGAGTCACTATAAAAACATACATTTTCTTATGATGCAATAGTTTAATTATACCATATCTATAGAAGACACTTATTCTTTTTTTCAGATGATAGTTTAATGAACATAGCCAATCATTAAAAGAGTAGTTATCAAGTGGTCAGGTCAAGGTGCAAGGTGGTCAGCTCAAGGTGAAAATAGACTAACTGGGATGGTCTTAGAAATGATGAAAAACAATAGATAAACTTAACACATGGATTTGAGAAAGGTAATTGGTCCAAAAGCCCAAATTATTGCCTTTCACTTAGTACCTTGGGGAACCCTAAGGACCTATTAGACTCAGAGATATTATCTACTACATTTCCCTTATTGAAAACCTGCACAGGAACGGTCGTCTTTAGGTTAATCTACCCTAGTGCAGTGTAAAGGACGGTCTTACCGCTAGTGTCTTGGTGAGTGAGTGGAGTCTAGATATGGCCACATTTAGCAGGAACGTATGAGACATATTCCATGACACCTGCAGAAAAGAAGTTGATAATGGTGAACAGGAGCGCTTGTCAATTTATGGAGGGAATTAATTATGAAAGCTATAAAACATATAGTACCAGACTGCGGTAGATGTCAATTATCAACAGCAATCTAAATAGCAATGTTTGTAATAGCCGCGAATCCAGGCTTTGGAGGACGAGCAAGCATCAAGGAGGGGCACATCGCCTATCTTGTAAGATAATTTGGAGTCCGAAAGAAGCAAATTAGCTCTTAACTTCAGCCCAAGAGGAGAAGGGGTCCATCAACCTGCCATTACAATGTACATACCATCTTCTTTATCCGGGGAATCATTCAATAAGGGTAATTATCTCCGGTAACATTTGACAGCTATGGTAATTATTCATAGCGAGGAAACTAATCTAGGGATGCATTGTCTAGTAGGTACAACATACAGCATTTGTTCGGTCATGATGAGATGGTTATTATAGATGCTAGGTTCGCGAAGTACAGACTATAAAGAATACATGTATGATAAAGGACTAAAACCTCTTCCAGAAAGAGAAGAGAGGAGAGTGTAAAGGGATATTAAAGAATATTAGGAAGGCCTTTGAAGATTTAAAATGGGCTACCTAAGCGCATTCTGGGAAATACCTGTTTTGAATACCTGATTCAATATAAATCTTACCCATGGGGAGGAATATTACAATATTGTGTTGATGAAATAAGAGATTGTTGGTTGATTACCATACAGTTGGTGAGGCAACACTGTTATTCAAATCAACCGTGTATATGGGCGATATATGAAACGAGGGCACAACTATCAAGATTTTTTTCTAAGATTTTTAAGATTTTAAGAATTCAGAAAGGTACAGCATAGCTGTAATGCCACGTTGACTTAAAAGGTTAAGATTTTCTTAAACTTTTAACTATTGTGTGGGATATTGAATGTGACGCTATTCAAACATGTAGAGTTATTTAATATACAAAGATAAAATATTTCAATATATAACAATATCATGTTGCCTGTAGAGGGTTATTGCATGGTCTAATTAATAAAACATCATGTTGCCTGTAAGGGGTTATTGTATGTTGTTGTTAATAAAACATCATGTTGACTGTAAAGGGTTATTGTATGCTGTGATTAATAAAACATCATGTTGCATGTAAGGGGTTATTGCATGGTGTGATTAATAAAACACCATGTTGCCTGTAAAGGGTTATTGTATGGCATGATTAATAAAACACCATGTTGCCTGTAAAGGGTTATTGTATGGCATGATTAATAAAACATCATGTTGCCTGTAAAGGGTTATTGTATGCTGTGATTAATAAAACATTGTGTTGCCTGTAAAAGGTTATTGTATGGTGTGATTAATAAAACATCATGTTGCATGTAAGGGGTTGTTGTATGGTATGATTAATAATGAATTACAGTCTAACATAAAATCAGGCTTGCCAGGTCTCCGTTAACTTTTGATCTACCCGGTTTGAGTGTAATTGAATCATGCATCAGTGGCGCTGTAATTATACCTTTTTGACAGCGTAAATTTATGTTTTCAGGGAAACTAGATCCAGAATTTACTGCAGTTTGACACATGTGGACAGAAGTTATGTTACAAAGACGGTACCGGTAGTGCAGAGGCATAGGAAGCAAATTTCTATTTGAGGTTAAGTGGGGGGGGGGGGGGCTCTACATTTTTTTACCTGGTACTTCTTAACTAGAACCTACTGTTTCATAAAGGCACTGGTGCTTCTTAAAGGTAGCAGAAACAATCTGTCTAATTCAAGATTAACCAACATTTGCTCTACATAACTTTCAGGGATGTTACTTGGCTAACATGTAGAACAGATAAAAACCATAGGTCACGAGGTCCATTCGGCCACTGGAGGGCATAAAAGTTTGATGGTCTGAACTATGGTCGCCTATAAGAAATTTTATTTTTCTACATTTACGAATCCTCCAAAAGTTTAACTTAACTTCAGGTATGCCTATATATGACCATCAGAAACATTCTGGAAACAAGTAATAGTGGGTAACCAGTAAAATGAAAATCTCCTGAATAAAGTGAAACTATCACTACGGAAAGTCCTTATGTATACGGCACATGGCTATTGTATTATTGACCAAAGGGAGGCATCCCTGGCATATACTGCGGAGTCGGGGGCTGAAGGTGTTAGTCATAGTGGCGTCGGGGTCTAATGGCGGCCCCCAGCTGATAATGGCTATGTGAGCTATAGGAGCTTATGGGTATGGAAAAAATGAAATTGATGGATGAGAATGGGTAGAATGCAAATC
Source organism: Acholoe squamosa (assembly GCA_949317995.1). Classification (NCBI taxonomy): domain Eukaryota; kingdom Metazoa; phylum Annelida; class Polychaeta; order Phyllodocida; family Polynoidae; genus Acholoe; species Acholoe squamosa. Next base: position 32,325,954 of record OX439038.1, on the reverse strand, counting down.
AATCATACCTAATGTGGGTAATGAAGATGGGTTATGCCATATGAATTAGGAATGTAAGTAGATATTTTCATATTTGGCAGTTTCATTTTCTTGCCACTAAGTGCCGTTTGCATAGATCTACCACCTTTGAAATTACCCCCCCCCCCATCTTTTTTTTTTGAGGGGGAAGGGACTGAGACCTGTCAGAGATGCATGCTCAAACCCAGTGTCAAATACACAATTTTTCCTCCAAGTTTCATGACGTGTAAGACATGTGAGCTCAATGGGGGAAGGCAGCCTAAAAGGTGTGGAGGTGTAAATTTTGGTTATTTTCAATATAATCTATAGGTCCATCCAGAATAAGTGTGGGGGATGCATGGCCACTGGAGGTAGATGGGGAGCAATACCTTTCCTTTTCAGGATGGGAGAGTGTTTACATAGTCTGCTGACTGCAAGGCCCAACATCTAAAATTCTAAATATACCTTGGTTCAAAATGAAAGGAAACGTAATTACAGGAAACGTAATGACAGTTAGAACCATGAAGGCGGAAACAAATTTTCCCTATTGATTGATTGACTGAATTGGTATTTAGTAGTTAATGTTGCAGTGTGCAGCAGTGCTGTGGCTCGAATATTGATCTGCAGCTTTATTGTATTAAACACCAGTCAAATCAATTAATTTGCCTCAAGATATTACATGTGTGTGCAGAGGATCTACAGGCTCAGTCCCTTTCACTAGACAATATAAAAGTCTGTTTCAAAAGGACAGAGACCAATCTTGGTGCACTTGCATGTCTGCTTTGTGGTTAGGGCGAAATTAAATGCCAGCATCCAAAACCAGAACCTCCTAAAGAACATCTTGGAAGGACGCAAATCATTTCTAACCTCTTTAATCGTTGAATTCCTGGCTTCCCATATGATGTCCTCCCATTCCTGGATCTCTGCCTCTGGAATGTTGCCTGGCAACGTTACTTCTTGGCGGTGCGTGCGCAGGGCTGTAACTAGGGACCAGATCCGGCTCTGCCAACGTAGTACTCCGATCATGTCTGTAAAACATCACACAAAGGGGACTTTTAAAAAATGCAAGTTGACAAAAAAGAATCATCATGAATTCATACCTGGTGCAGTATGATTTATCTATTGGAAGCAAACGAATCAAAGATCAGTCATCCTCTTGCCATGTGTATTAGGTTCAAGTTTCAAGTTTGTAAATGTTTATTTGCGTTATGGTAAGCAGTGATGGTTTAGTTTAATATATCAGACAGAAGATTTAAAGGGAACTACACGTTTTGTTACCTTGAATTGCCTTCTGTCAAAGGAAGCACAAGTGGCTATCCTATTACGTCTGGCTTTTGGTCTAGAGCAGTACTAAATAGTATAATTGGATAGCTGATTCATTAAATGGGTCACTTATTGATCAAAGTTGATACGTAGTGTGCAAGTAATACCAACCAGAGAGCACCACCTCTCGGGTGGGGCCTAAGTATGTACATTGTAATCGCGGGGCTCATCACATTACGAGAATTGTCTGACTCGACAATCAAATGGTGTTGAAAAGCGTAGAATCAATAGGCTGTATTTGCCATGGTCTGCAAGTACTGCCTGTTTTATACATTCGCTAAAATATGATAAATAACTTTCCTGTGGGTATAACTACTTTGATCGTCTTTTTAACCTTACCATTAGGATCCCAGTGTCGTTCTGTTTTAGGGGCCACACCAGAGAGGATACAGAGACGGGTAGAATCAGTGCCATATTCCTCCAACACATCCTAGAAGATAAAGCAAATGCCAATAGTGTATGTTAAATAAAATTATGATACCATCTTCAGCATCAGGCATGTGCAAAAAGTGACACCTTGTAAGTGGAGCTGTAATGCCTAAGCTTTACATGTACAACGAACTGAAATTTGATGATTTCTTGCAAAGAGAAAATAATTGTTATCAAATAGAGACCTAAAATATTGAAGGAGAGTATATATGTGCCTGCTTATCATCGTGGCAGCCCTATGGGATTAATACACTTGTGATAGAATCAGGGGAAAGAACGAACCTTAAGCAAGAGACTGTGACGCATGTCCATTAATTTTAAACAGAAAAAAAAACTGAACAGAAGTGAGAACCCTTATTCTACTAAATCTGAGAGAAGTTATTCCGTGACCCATAGTTTTTTTTATGTTTGTTGCTTTGAAGCGTTTTGATATTGCCCTACCTTATAATCATATCAAAGGCAGAAAATTTAGGGAAAAGTCCTGACCAAAACAACTATTCCATTGGCCACCATTTTGCGTTTGTAATTTCTGTCTTTTTCACCCGCTGGATCCACTACAATAGTATATACAAATCCCATTACCAAGACTTCTATTTTGATGCCGTAGTAAGTTTCAATTTCCCATAGGTCACTGAGTCTATCCCCATTAGACCCCTCCCCTATTCACCAGCCACTCCCCAGACAAAAGAACTAGACTGTTAGCTGGTCAGTTTCCCATCCCAAACACACACTTAGGCCACACCAAAAAAAATAAGTTGGTCTACGGATTTTGGTTTTGAAAAAATGGTGCGAGCGAGTAATTTTTTTTTTTTTTTTTTAAGAATTTTTTGGCATTCAATGGATTCTTGCTTGGAAATTGAGGCGAGCGAACAATTTTTTTTTTTTAATTTTGCCAAACATCACAAAGAGAAAACTTAGAAAGTGAAGCGAGCAAAATCCGTAGACAAGATTTTTTTCAGAGAAAAAGTTGTATTTCCAAAAATATGGAGAGGGCGATCTGTAGACCAACTTATTTTTTTTGGTGTGGCCTTAGCAGAAGGTTCCTAACCCTTGGTGGCTCAAGGACTTAGGCCCATTAAATTGTAGTTTTTATGCACAGATGCAGTGTTAGCAAGAGAGTAACTTGTAAGTTTTGAATTGGTTAATCAGGTCGACCTTCCGAGAGGGTCAATAATTATGATACCTGATTGATTGATTGATTTGTTTAACGTCCTGCTCTTACATGTCATGGGACTGCCTCATTAGTTTATGGACATGAAGTCCTTTCCTTCTCAGTCTGGACAGTTTTTTGAAAGCTGCTTGTCCATACAGCTAGACAGGTATTTATACACTGTTTGTCCACAGTGGTGACTGCATCTATGGATGACTGAATCTATGAGATGAATGACCGAATCTATGAGGAGGGGTGAGGGGGAAAACTGCTACCGGGGCTTCATTCCCCTACTATTTTCAAAAGATAGCAAGTGTTCTTTTATTTGCCTTGTCCCATAGGCAGGGCCAGAAAACCCACGGCCTTTGATCACTCAGACGTAGTTCACTGAGGGGTAAACCCATGACCAAAGAGAAGCATGTAGGACCGGGCCGACATATATGGACACCAGCTGCCCACATGCTCACCTCATGTCACAAGGAAGCTCGAGTCTGTCGCCTTTTACAAATTCGGTATGCCCACTGTCAGTATGGAAGGGGACTACTCCTTCATGGACTCCTAATGAAGTTATTCATCGACACATTACTTACCAGGGTTGCACTTGTACAACAAAATGCTGACATATGGGGCACATTATAGCATTTTGCTAGTGTTAAAGGGTTAGGTCGGATACGTTGGGGAAATCAGTAGTAGCAAACGTTCAGTTTAAGCGTTGTTATTTAAGACTAGTTGTTTGGAGGACGCAGATTACCTTGGCCAATAGGGAGCTGTGCTAGAATGTTGTGGCTGGTAGCTACAGAAACTTAAGTCCACATTTAAAACTTGGATGCACTCACGCCTAGGTCTACCCCTAGAGTATTCGGATACCGAATAGACGAGAACATACCGTATAGAGTGCATTGCACTGTGTTGATTCAGAAAATGAGCGAATCAGATCGATTTGAGGCTAATTGTAAGGACATCTGGCCAAGGTCGTGGTTATAACAACAATTCCAAATCAGAAAACAAATCAATTTCAGCACAAGAATCCAACGGTAGCCTTTTTTTTAACACGCCATCCCACACAATAATGACAGTGCAAAGCAAAACATTCCACTAACCAGACTCAGGATGAGGGTAGTGTTACCTATCAAACGATTCAGAATAATGACAGTGCCAACCATATGCTCATACTGATCAGGCTCAATCCAAACCTATCATCAGGAGATGAAAACACAACCTGAGTCAGAAGGAAGCCATCAAACAACTAAAAGTCACTTGCTAAATTTTCTTATTTTCTATCTATTATTTTTTGCCTTTGTAAAACGGCATGGGTTTGATGTCCCCACCTTTTGAACAATTTTATGAGAGTTTGATCCTGTTTTACACAGTATTAACTTCAGCGGCAAAGGCCACGCCTTGCCCAATTAAAAGGATCATGTTTTGCATGGGTTTTGCGTGATTGGCGTCTGTAAGTTCTCTCTAGAAGCCCACAATGATCTTTGCCAAAGAGCTATACGTCTGGGGGAAGCTCTGTTGGTTTTTCTTCTTTTTATGTTCTTTAAGTAAATTACATCTGAGGTTAATGGAAAATGGTCAGAAATATCTCCCGTCTTAATTAAAGTGGCTTCGTCTCTTTATACTAAGTACGATCTTAACCAAATATAGAGCGTGTTCTTAATTAATGAATGCACGGTGACTTAAAGTTCATATCCATTTGTCGTCCTGGTGGGCCAGTGTGGGTCAGCACTACATTGGTACACCATAAAAACGAGCTTTTGGCAATGTGTGTCGATCCATTGGGTTGAAATGAGGTATGAAGCAGCTCTTTCAGTGGCACATCCAGGATTTAGAAAATGAGGGGGCGCGGCCCAAAAGGAGGGGGCACATTCCCCCATTTTTGAGGATTTTTTGGGGTTCAAAAAAAGCAAATAAACTCTTAACTACAGAGTGAGTGAGTAATAGATGTTTAACGCCATTTTGACAGCTAAGGTCATATTCATGGCAAGAACTACATTACACAATTTCACAGGGGAATGTGTCAGTGCCCGCGCATATGTGCACCACACACATCCCGAGGGGATAGGAAAGAGGAGAAACAGACCCTTTTAAGTGGGCTAGGGAAGCCCGCTTAACTACAGACAAAAAGGAGGGGGCGCGGGGGCATACATCATGCATCAAAACGATCAAAGGACAAAATGCATTAGGGGAGTTTGTGTTCATCAAAGGGAAACGGGATTGTCACTCTCCCTCTTAAAGGTCAAATTGAAGGTTAAACTTCTTCAGGAATCTATTAGCCAAGGACACAAATGGACTACAGAGTTACCTCAAGGTTACTGATGTATGTGGTAAAAGTTCTTACGGCAAAGTTAACAACTTCTCAAAATATATATATGAACTACCGTAATCTCCTGCGTATAAGGCGCGTCTTATACGCAAGCCAGATCTAATATGCACCTTCCAGATAATTCCCAAGTTGGGGGTACATGGGGTAGCTGAAAGTCCCAATCGAGTTGGGGCCACATTGGAAGGTGTGAAGGCTGCACAGGAGGGTGTGAAAAGCGATGAACACCCTACAGCAGGTGCTGGTAGGGTGGGAGGGGAGCTGAAGTCTTAAAACATAAGCCCAAAGTTTGACCTTATACCAAAATGGTAGAGTGGCATCATCTAGGAATGATTCGTAGAAGTGACACCACTCTAACAGTTTGATATATTTGGAATCTGGCTGAACTTAGGTAACTTGAAAAAAAGATATTCAAACTATGTTTAGATAATGTGATGATTTATATTCATTCCCTGACATGCCACAACCACGGACCTGAAACGGTGTTTCAGGTCCATGCCACAACATTGATGGACGCTCAAATGGAGAAAAATTACTGATGATACAATTGTGGAGATAAGTTTAACTTCTGCTCACACCTTATTTTTGGCATTCTAAAAAATATATGATCAACATCCTACTCCATAATTTCTAAAGTCATGGGGAGTGCGCCTTATACACGAGGTTTCTGAAAATAACAATTCAGAAGCACCAGGTACATGAATTAAGCACTGCTAAGTATGGGTAAAATCAAACATTTGTTTTATAATCTTGCTAATACAACAATAGTTAAATATGTTAGGCTTACCTTAATAGAGAGATTGTATTCTTATGTGCAGCAGATTAGCTAGAATCTTTATCGAAACAGGTAAGGGTAGCGTTGCATAATCCTCCATTGCAGTTAAGACGGTTGTGTTTCCAATGCTTGTGGCCCCATAGGAGGTGCGAATAATCAAGATACCTGCGTTTTTGAACTGACGTGGTGCAGACCATTGTATTTTGGGTAAAAAAATTGATCCGACGCTGATGAATTTGCCGTTATTCGATCTGTCCGCGCGTCTTTATTGTCGTAATAGTCGTCGTTACTATTTTTTTCAATTATTCACTGTTTTAATATAGAAATATGATAAAGAATGGAAAAAGCGTCTCGATATGTATTATTAAAAAGATAAAATAAATATGTGTTCTCCCTGTCGTTAATTCGCATCACAAAGCCGTGGTCGTGCAAATTGACACAAATAACCATGGAAAATGGGTCGGGCATGTGCAGATAGAACTAAAATCCAACATGGCGGACAGCGAGACTATCGACTTGTGGGGCTATAACAGTAAAAATATAGGGTATATTTGATTCAATTCGATTGATATTGCCAAAGATGCATGGATTATATTCAAAAACCCAGTAATTTCAAGTTAAATCGATAGAATATATCATTTCTCCGTCGAAAATGCTACTTCCAGCAAGGAGGGTTCACGCATGCGCACAGAACATCAAAATCCAAAATGGCAGACAACGAGACGATCGACTCACAGTGCAATGCAAACTGCTGGATTATAACAAAATGGAGGAGAATTACACTGTCTCATGCGTTTTTATGGTTAATATGGATCATTATTCAAGACCTGCTGGTATTGTGCAATGCTTAACTCGCCAAGAGAGGAGTTATTCGCCAATGAAACATACAAGCGATAATGGATGCATTCTCCACAGGCTTAACCATTGACAGTGATAATACTCGAAGAAAACATGAGGTTAGTATCAGAAGGGGCCTAAAAGAAGAGATTAAGTGCCCTTTTGGGTTACTTGCATTGCAAAATGCTGTCCTATATTTCACCATGGTGAGACAAATTTAGATACGATACTGGCTGTATGTGGGCGGGGGTGAATGTTTTTCACAGTAGCATAGGAAGGTCTGACCATCTCTCCTTTCTAACCCCCGCCCCCAATGTACCACTGTATAGTAACGTATGGTCTGTTCTTGTCCAAAATGGTCGAGATATTTTTGATTTCCTCCTAAAGGGGATAGGCACCATAGCTACGTAAAATTAGTCTTCATATAACGACATCAACCACTGTATTCTCCCGCATATAAGGCACAGCTCACATATAAGGTGCACCCCATACTTAGCAGTGCTTAATTCACGTACCTGGTGCTTCTGAATCGTTATTTTCAGAAACCTTGTGTATAAGGCGCACTCCCCATGACTTTAGAAATTATGGAGTAGGATGTTGATCATATATTTTTTAGAATGCCAAAAATAAGGTGTGAGCAGAAGTTAAACTAGTCAAATCATATCCTTTGTCCATTCTTTATTATATTTCTATATTATAACAGTGAATAATTGAAAAAAAAATTAGTAACGACGACTATTATGACAATAAAGACACGCGGACAGATCGAATGACGGCAAATTCATCAACGTCGGATCAATTTTTTTACCCAAAATGCAATGGTCTGCACCACGTCAGTCCAAAAATGTGGGAATGTTGATTATTCGCACCTCCTATGGGGCCTTAAGCATTGGAAACGCAACCGTCTTAACTGCAATGGAGGATTATGCAACCCTACCCTTACCTGTTTCGATAAAGATTCTAGCTAATCTGCTGCACATAAGAATACAATCTCTCTATTAAGGTAAGCCTAACATATTTAACTATTGTTGCATTAGCAAGATTATAAAACAAATGTTTGATTTTACCCATATTTTGCCAAAAAAAAATTGGTTTGTCTGTTTGTTTTTTCAACCGGAAGTAGGCACTAAAAATGACCTAGTTTTTACCCGGCTCTAATAACCCTTTTGGGTTAAAAATGGGTATGATAATAATGTACTATGAGGCTAATACCGTAATCTCCCGCGTATAAGGCGCGTCTTATACGGGGGTTTTAGTTCTCCTTGGATCCACAAGGGGGACACTAAGACATTTCTTTCAATATGTTACACTCCCATGTAACCCAATCAGCAGCATATGGGGTCCAGAGAGGTCTAGGGGGTCCAAGAAACACACAGCTTTTTAAATTTTGAAAATTCATTCAGTAGAAAAGAAGTTATGAATTTTTCATTTTTCTGATCAAATCCTAAAACTCTAGGAGCGCCTTATAGGCGGGGTGCGCCTTATATGCGGGAGATTACGGTAATGGTCACACATAGTGCGCTGAATATCATTTGGTCAGAAAATGAAAACTAGAACAGAGCTATACCCATATTTTACGGAAGTTATGTAAATACTTCCCTTTCACCAAGTACCTCATATTTTAGCAGACCTCCCCACCTTCCCCCGAGAGGCCGAAAATTCCACGGGAATATGGATAAAGCAAGATGTGACCAAACTTAACACTACATGTTTTGCTTGAGATGCATGGAAGCCTGGAATTTTAATTTCAGGACGACCTTCATACATGAGAACCAGGAAGCTCATCAAATCATTGGCAGACATTTGAGGAAGGGCAGAAGTCAGCTGACTCTAACCGGGGAAGTGTTCCTAACCGTAATGGAGACCGATGTGTTTCATGGGAAATGTCATCTGAAAATTGCTCCAATTGTAGAAGGTCACAGATCATGACTTTTGAGTGACCGATTCCATAAAATGCCATTTTATCAACAGTGTATGGTCTTTTTTGTGTATGTGTCACTGCCATTGGTATTGTACAAAGATCTACAATGATATAAAAAAAAGACTATTAAGTCTCATCTTGTTAGCAGAATACCATGCCGGGCTCCCCGCACCAGATTTCCAAGGTCTCCATTCAGTACAACCTGGGCTCTATTAATGCATCATGACGACATATAGCACTCTGCAGTCATTAAGGGGTTAATTATTGATTGCATTCAGTACAACCTGGGCTCTATTAATGCATCATGATGACATATAGCACTCTGCAGCCATTAAGGGGTTAATTATTGATTGCATTCAGTACAACCTGGGCTCTATTAATGCATCATGACGACATATAGCACTCTGCAGCCATTAAGGGGTTAATTATTGATTGCATTCAGTACAACCTGGGCTCTATTAATGCATCATGATGACATATAGCACTCTGCAGCCATTAAGGGGTTAATTATTGATTGCATTCAGTACAACCTGGGCTCTATTATTGCATCATGACGACATATAGCACTCTGCAGCCATTAAGGGGTTAATTATTGATTGCATTCAGTACAACCTGGGCTCTATTAATGCATCATGACGACATATAGCACTCTGCAGCCATTAAGGGGTTAATTATTGGTTGCATTCAGTACAACCTGGGCTCTATTAATGCATCATGACGACATATAGCACTCTGCAGTCATTAAGGGGTTAATTATTGATTTCATTCAGTACAACCTGGGCTCTATTAATGCATCATGATGACATATAGCACTCTACAGTCATTAAGGGGTTAATTATTGATTTCATTCAGTACAACCTGGGCTCTATTAATGCATCATGACGACATATAGCACTCTGCAGCCCCTCCCCCGCCCCCAATCTGCATCATTAGCATCAAGGGGGCACCCTCCTGCTCGCATCCCCTCTAATCCAAAATTAGTAGCGCCTATTAATTCGGGCTATTAATGCACTTTAAGTTGATCAAGCTGCATTCACCCTAAAATGCATAATGCCATCCACTGTCACATCGTACAGAGAGGGTGGACCCTCTGGGGATTTCTCTCTTCACTTTTCTGGGAAGAAGTTAACCTCATTTGAGTAGTTTCTATAAAAGTGCAATGATTATCCTAGTGAAATATCTTTGGCTCTGAGGAGGGGGTGTCAAGAGGTTAATGACTTAATATCTAGGGGGTATGATGGCAATTCCGAATCGATGACAAAATGATGACAAGGGGGGCAGGGGTCTTGAATGGCCCCATATGTTAGTGGAGTTTGATGCTGATTACTGGTTAAAATGTGCACACAGGGACCCCATGTTCACCACCATGTCCTGATAGCCAGATTTGTTGATATCCACCACGGACATCCACGGTGCACTTTAGAGGGGTCATTTTTAAACAAGGGAGCGGGGAAATTTTTGAGTTTCAAAATATTTTGACCCGTCCTGATGGGGGGAGGCATAAAAAAATTACCCTTTTATTATAAAAAAAGGCCCATTTGGTACTAAAGATCGAACATGGGTGCGAAAAATGTCCACACTAGGTGTGCGGGGGGGGGGCACAAAAAATCTTGACTGCTGCCAAGGGGGAGTGAAAATCCACCACCCTACCCCCCCCCCAACCTGTTGATACATTCAAAAATAACGACCACTCCTTATCTTTTCCATATGTAAGGGTATAGTCCAATAGATTCGACATAGCCATTCCTTAAAATCGACATGTGACATGGGCTTTAATGACATGAGAGACAAAATTGGTTGCCAGCTTACCGGTGATGTAAGATTATTCGGGTAAATCCAAAATAAAAGTTTGTCATGTTTTCCCTACTTGCAGCACCTTTTGCCTATCAGGGACGACACTCTTGCTATGACGTCACAGGGTTGGGAGTAATCGTAAATAAGTTGTGTTATAATGGGGCCAAGGTCTCAGAAAAAAAAATAAACTGGATTTGTAGCCCGAGACTGACTCACCTGCGGGTCTACCCCGTTGTACTTGGACTTGCTCATCTTCTCCCACTCTACAGTAAGAGCAGCTCCTGTCCCGCGCTGCACCGGCTCTGTACCTGAAGGCACCAACAACACCAGGTTAGGGACACCCTAAAGTTTTTACCATTATAAAAGACGCTTTAGATATAATGTCGGGACTTCTATAGAAATACTCAACGTCCAAACCCCGGGGGCCCAGAATCATTATTTTCCCTAGTAGTTCATACAGTTGGTTCTTAGTCAAACACGGCCATGTGCAGAATATTTCCAACCTATCACATATACATTGCACCAATGTGACAACATAATTGAATAGCCCCTCTTTGGAAACAATACTGACTTCTACATTGTGGAGTTTTCTCTCGAAGTCTATTTCCATTTCCAGTTATTTCTTATGATGTGATATCTGTGCATTTTAAAACAAAGCCTCTTACAAGGAAATATCTACTTTTCCTTCTTTGTTTAAAAAACGATACTTCTTCGTCACAAATACTCTTCTGGCTCACATAACCGCTGATTTAAAGAAGAAGGAAAAAGGGACACTAACGAACCACTTCCCTGTCTGGAATCCCTCATAACAAACAATAGAAGCGCCATATTAACCACAATAACTCTATTCTATCCGAGTCCAAACAGCGAAGCTAATTCTTCATGACTGATTGTCTCTCGCCATTCATCCCCACCATGTCAATTAGAAAATGATCTTACTCAGCAATTTCTTTAAAAGAAACCAAGAAAGGTGGAGAAAAAGATTTTGCAAGTCTGCAAGACGTAATGACACACACAACAAAGGACCTTTTAACAGCAGGCCCAGTAAAGACAACTGTGGGATGTTTGTCAACTTAAGAGCCTTTACTCTCAGACTTCTATCGGTCTGCTATCCAGGGTTCTCATATACTACGTATATATAACATATACACCATATTGACGTTCATTTAGACCACACCAGTTAGAAATAAGATACCTTTTTGATAATTTTCTTCTTTAGATTTCGTGACATATATTGTTGACATGGAGCATGTACAATGTAAAATTCGACATTATCTTCTTCTGTTGATTAGCCATTCCGGACTATTATGGCGGTACGTTATGACACAGATTTACAAGTTGAATTATATGAAGGTATTTCAGGGGTGTACCAACAAATCTTCCAGGGCTGCTTTCATGCATCGACGATCAAGGATATTAGTGCACTCCATGGCCCTTTAATGGTTAAGGTTAAACTGGTCCCACAATGATAAGGGACGTCCCCACTTTCTCTTTCAGGAAGATCTCTGTGATTAGCGAGATCACTTTCAATAAATCCCTCTATAAAATGCATCCTGTTACTAGAATCAATAACATGACCGATTTCTGAACGCACTTCTTTCTCCACGGGAATCTTATCGATCCATTTTAAATTGAAGAGACAATGGTAACACTATCAAACACTAAGCTCCCTACCTTCAAACACAGATCATAATATATTACGACTAATACAGCTATTGAACACATCTAATCTTCAAAATGACTAGAGTGTCACGTTGGTATGTGAACGACAGAAGACGTTGGAAGGTATCATCAAATGAGGAAAAATCTCTCAGCTTGGTGATGAAAACATGAACAGCACTCAAGATTTATTTGTAATTTCTGCTTTCTTACTTTGCACAGCAATGTAATAATCTGGATATTGACAGAAAAGATTATAAATGTAAAATATCATAATCACAAGGTTCGACATGTAAATATTCGAAGAGGACCTTAGAAATAGTGACTTTTGACAAAGAGTTATTGATTTATGATTTCAAGGTAACATGTCAAACAAAATAAGAAGTAAGAGTCTCCAATCTTGATTTTGAACTACTAGGTAGATTCTTATTTTCCAATTCTGAGGTCTGTCAACGGGAATATTTTGTCAAACAATTTTCCGTACATCTTATCTGCCTAGCATTTGTAGATGACAAGATAATATAAAAAGGCAAAGAAATTGGGTCGTAAGTGATTGATTGTTGACATACGGGTAGGTGATACACAATAAATATAGGACAGCATTTTGCAATGCAAGTAACTCGAAAGAGCACTTAATCTCTTTTTTTAGGCCCCTTCTGATACTAACCTCATGTTTTCTTCGAGCATTATCACTGTCAATGGTTAAGCCTATGGAGAATGCATCCATTATCGCTTGTATGTTTCATTGGCGAATAACTACTCTCTTGGCGAGTTAAGCATTGCACAATACCAGCAGGTCTTGAATAATGATCCAAATTAACCATAAAAATGCATGAGACAGTGTAACTCTCCTCCATTTTGTTATAATCCAGCAGTTTCGATGGCACCATGAATCGATCGTTTTGCTGTCCGCCATTTTGGATTTTGATGTTCTGTGTGCATGCGCGACCCCTCCTTGCCGGAAGTAGCAATTTCGACGGAGAAATGATATATTCTATCGATTTAACTTGAAATTAATGGCTTTTTGAATATAATCCAAGCATCTTCGGCAATATCAATTGGATTGAATCGAATATATCCTATGTTTTTACTGTTATAGCCCCACAAATTGATTGTTTCGCTGTCCGCCATGTTGGATTTTGGTTCTATCTGCGAATGCCCGACCCAATTTCCATGGTTATTTGGGTCAATTTGCACGACCACGGCTTTGTGATGCGAATTAACTACAGGGCGAACACGTAGATCCCCATCTAATTTTTTACATTTTTAATCAAACATATCGATTCAAATTATATGCTTTTGCCCTTCTGTGTCATATTTCTATATCATAACAGAGAATAATTGAAAAAAAATAATAAAGACCATTTTTACGACAATAGAGACGCGCGGACGGATCGAATTACGGCAAATTCATCAACATTCATCAATTATCCGCACCACTCCATACCAAAAGCGCGCGAATGTTTGTTATTTTGCACCACCTATGGGATTTAACATAGGCCTAAAAGCGTCTTTTTTTTTCTCTGTCTTAAGCTACCATTCAGAGGCACTGAATCTGGGTCTATTTTTACCCCACTCTTATAACTCGTCTTTCGAGTTAACAAGTAAATCTAAAGCAAGTTACAATTGACACTTTGAAAATTGCGAACCTTTCCATAAATGGCATATGCACAGTACATAATGGCAGTATCAAATAGTAGTGTAGTGCATTGGACTGGACGATTTCCTAAGGTGAGACTATACTACAAATTTGATAATAATACTGTTTCTTCTATACTTAACGGTCATGGCAATATACAATGTATAGAGGCGTGAAAACAACGATTTCCCTCTCAAGCAAGTTTGTGTAAAATGCTTTGCGGTGCTACCACCTGGGGAGTATTGCCAGTACTCAGTGTCATGTTCATTATATTCACACTGGCGCCACCTACAATGCCTCCACCAGGTATTGGTCATATGAATAGGCAGAGAAGAGAATGTTGGTACCGGTATTCAAGAACTGGTTATATCCATGATGAGAAAAATACATTAAACCAAGCCTTGAAGGAATGTCTATGATCAAACATAGCTTCGATAAATCTGGGTCGATGTACATGGGCGTTGGGGACATGAAAGAGGGACAGAAAAAAGGAAATGGAGAGCCATAGGAAGTTTCTGAGCTACCTGGGGGATGTTTCATGGGACACGAGTCGCTGGTGTCAACACTCAACAAATTGCGTTACCCATCATGACTTTGCATGAAAGAATTTTTCCTAATATAATCATCTAATTTTGGACATGACTCCCAGCAAAATTTCTGCAATTGAGGTGGAATAAGTGGTCACAAAATATTCAGTTTTACTGTTTTCCATGACGCATGATGACATTTCCTGGAATTCCATGACATTCCATGATGCGTGGGAACCCTGATTAGGGTTTGGTTATTTGATCTCTACTGAGATTCATGGGCTAATTCTTTTAAAATTACTTAACATTGATGCATATCATGATGACAAATGACTTGAAAATATGAGACACTACGCTGCACATAAAAAGCTAATTATTTTTACTTCATGGTAGTAGATACCACTCCTTCATCGGTTTAACCATAGAGTGTAAAATACCTCTAGCCTCCACGGTTTAACTTTAACCAACAACCTCCGTGTTCCATTCCCATATGGAATACGATGGGTTCGTATTCTATGCCCTGGTCTCGAGACCTTTTGATGACTTCATAATTGATGTAATTCAATGATATAACCTTGAAAAAAATGCAAATGTCCACGACCATGGTCATATGGACATTTAATGGCTTCGTGTGATAATCCAGTCCTACCTGGGGGGATATGATGCAAAATAGTCCATGGTCGTGGACATTTGCATTTATTTTACTTTATGTATTACCTGAGGTGTCGACTTCTGACGGAGGTACGTAGCGGCCTGAGGCTAGGCGGTAACTCTGGCCCATCACCATACCCTGGGTGAGCAGGTTAACAAAGGGCTCCCGTGTTGGTAAAAGACCACAGTCGTGAAGGAAATGACTGAAGAACCTCGCATAATACAGATGCATTATTGCTGAAATACAGAAAGGTTCAGCTTTCATGTACAAATATATTTCAAAATTGATGCCGTAATATAGATTGTTACCATAGTATCTCGCGTATAAGCCACGGCTTATACACTAAATTCAGTGGTGGATTTAGTCGGGGGCACACGCCCCCTCCTTTTTGACTGTGCTTAAGAGTTTCTTTGCCCCTCTCAGGCCTGCATTTTGACCCAATCCAAGGGCTAGATAGGGGGCGCGCCCACTCCTTTTCAAAATCCTGGATCCACCACTGAATTTAAAGCCTACTGCACATTAGAAAACCTAAAAACAAAAGAGGGGGTGCGCCTTGTAGGAGGGGTTAAATTACTTTAAAATAGTAGTAAACTGTCCAGACCCAAGTGTGCCTTATAGCATTATCAACTTAGAGTGTGCCTTACTCGCAAGGTGCGTCTTATACGCAAAGTAGTATGGTACATGCATTTGCTTTTTTTATTTCTATGTTCTCTTGCTTTACCAACAGATTTTCCTATTCTTTCTTTCTTTTTTCAAGAGGAAAGAAAATGCCTTGGGGTGTTGGTAGTGAGCGGTGGGAGCTTCATAGATTGTCAATTGATTTCCCTACAATTTTCAATTTACCTACACCCATACTGCACTAACTTATCTAAAAAATATAATTATGCCAATGTTATACTGACCATGTTCCTTTCCACCTATGTACAGGTCTACAGGCATGAGGGCATGAGCCTTGTCTTTATCAAACGGTGCTTCCATGTTTCCAGGATCTGTGTACCGTAGATAGTACCAGGACGAGTCAACAAATGTGTCCACCGTGTCAGTCTCCCGCAGTGCAGCACTCCCGCACCTGTTAAAAAACACACAGAAAAATCAAACAGGAGGAACATCATAGTTTTCTGATATTGATGTGTTAAAATGTAGACTACGATCTCAATTCCCTGCTACATTGTGTTGCATTCAATAGTATGCAGGAACCTGCTATGAAAAATCAGATATCTTGGTCATAATAGAAAAAAATGTTTTCTTTTTTAATCTGCATCATAGGTGCTTGCCAATCGACTCTAAGAGTGGATATCTTCTGAGCAAACAAATAGTGTTTAAAGCAGTATAAAACGCCCGTGAAAAGGAAATAATTTTCAAGAGATAAATTAACGGGTAGATTTGGACAAAATGATTTAGAAAAGGAAAAGGAAAAAAAAAACACTGTTAGGTTTGACTTACTTTGGACAGGGAACGTTGAGCCACTCAGTGGCCTGACTGAGCGGAGACATGCCTTTCCCTGTGAGCTGCTCCAACTCAGGAAGGCGAACTGGTAAGTCATCATAGGGTACTGGTACAACCTGTCAGTGTGTGTGACAAGAGTAGCTGGTTTGTATCTATCTTCAAATCCATTTCAAAGTTGAGTTATGACAAATTTTCTACAGTGTTAAAACCGTGACTTTAAATTCTGGCATGTTTCACCATGTTCACATTGCCCCTGCCATGTACCAAACTGGCCTTTTCTTAAACCTACATGGGACAGGTGGGAGGAGGTGTATCACGCCTTCACAGAAAGTGGAATTTGCTCAAATAAAAGCAAGATTTATAAAAAGGGTTAATATCGTCACTCTTGAACCATCACCATGGGATATCACACAACTGAACCTGTCTCTTTTAAAGCCATCGCTAATACATTCCCTATGTGAAACACGATGAAAAGAGAAAATTATGGGGTTATGGGGTTCAATGGCACTTGTCTGGCAGCGTCACTTGCCATATGTTTCCTTTCAGAACTGAAGATTGTAATTCACTAATTACAGAAAATAAAGCACTTACCCCACATTCGCTGCAGTTTATCATAGGAATAGGTGTTCCCCAGTAACGCTGGCGAGAGATCAGCCAATCACGTGCTCGCTCACTGGTCATATGACCTCCATGGCCGATTGACTGTCAATGTAGGAAAGAGGTGATGGACATTTCTACGGAATACTTCCTGTATGTCTCAATAAGACCAATAAAAATAGCAATAATAATAGCAATAATAATAGCAATAGCAATAACAACAACAATAACAAATAATTTTCATATACAACTACCAGTATCGCTGCCAGTTACCTCTATATCCAATGTTTCCTGAAAAAACCCTTAATCTTCTTATATGTTCCCGGTAGGTAAGTCTTTCCTATTTTCAAATATAACAGTATTTGCCTCAAACTAAACCTACCTTTAGTTGTTCAGCAACCTTCTGAAATGCTACCTTCTTGGTGAGTCCAGAAAACTGAAAAGAATAAAGAACAAAAACAAACATTGAATTCCAATAAATCTATCAGAAATGCTTGAAGGATATGCTGAATTCCCTTATTGATTTGCTTATAGATCGCTGTCTATACCAAATGTTTAAATCTTAAATGTCCTTTGGGTCGTGACTACATGCTAACTGGCCTAGTTTTATGTACCTGCCCTGAGTTGATGAGTACTGGGTCCTTCTCATTGTCCTTATCTAACACGTGGACAAACTTTAGACCATGTCTTTCGGCAAAGATTACGTCCGCTTTTTTGGATGAAGGGATTCCTGCAGATGGTAAAATATGAGAAATGCTTCAAGTAGTGTAGTTAGATTAGTACTGCATATTTATGGTACTCTAACGTTTGAGGAATAGGAGACGCCATACAGAGCAAAAACTATGTACATAGGTGCGCCATATAGGTGAAGTTTAGAAATAAAAAAGAGTTTTAACACATTAAAATCCAACTCCAAATTGCTCAGGGAATCGCAAACAGGACTCTGCTAATCATCTGATTTATTTGCTTCCAGAATTACCCATAGAATTCATAAGACTATTGTAGAGAGAGTAACTTGTAATTTAACCGATTTCACTCACCTAGGTGTGTGTCTAGAAAGTCTCCAAAGTTGTGCTCCCTGCTCAGGAAGATAGGTATAGGTTCTCGTGACAGTGGATTCACCGCCTCAGCCTCCAACTTACACTCTGGACAAGAAAAATAAAAAAGGCACAATGAATTAATATTTTTAAGAACGACATGGTGTATGGAAGCAACACTGTTCGCCATCATGCACCAATGCAGGATCATGCTAACTATTTGAGAGTGTATCAACCCCGTAGGGTAAGAATGATGGATAAAACAATGCTTGCAGCAGTGGCGGTTTTCCTTACAAAGGCAGCATTCATGTAGCATAATGACCAATGAACATGATGTTAAGGCACTGCAAAGCTCATACTACTACATTAAATACTAAAAGTTTGGAAGCTAGTAAAAACAGATGCTAGCCACATAAAACCCAGGTTGAAAGGATGACAATAGCATTATTTATTATATTATGTCATGTTTTAGTCCTACACGTTTAGACAGCTGCTTACCTGGTGTACCAGAGGATTCCGCGGGCAAGTATGGTTCGCGGTTCAGTGGGTGGTGTGGGGCAATGAGTATATGTGACACTCCGTGCAGCAACTCGGGTGTTCGGGTGAAGACTGAAAGGTTCTCGTCACATGCTTTACCACCAACCTGCATGTGTAGATGTAAATTATATTATGGGTGTGTTCAAAATCTTGTCAGTCCACTTGGTATGATTCTGTGTGACCGGAATCATAAGTGACAACAGTAAAAGTAAAAAAAAACAAACGAGGCGGATCAAGTCAATTGATTAATATTACCTAAAGCTCATTCACTCTGATATCTAACCGTAGTGTAACACTCAGATTAGGGCAGTCACAGAGAGGATATTCCAATGTGGCTGCAGAGAACTCGCCTTAAGATCCAGCTCCAGCCGCACACCATCACAATTTCCGATCCAGTGTTTCTGTAGAGCAATGACATCCCGCCACATGTCTGGGTTGACTTCATCCAGACCCTCAATTAGCGACTGTAATAACAAGAAGCTTATGTTACGATTTGCTTGGTGTAGAAATAAATCAAATACCGATAATACCATCCAATAATGAATAAATGTACACTTCAGAAGAGAAATAATCAGCGGAAATACTTATACATGTATGTATTCGTCAATATGATCTTTTCTCTTAATTCATTGACCGGCATATGGATCAATCATTCAAGTATGTAAACAGAGAATATCCACTTCCCCAATGTCATGTGTCCACAATAGCTCTAATATACATTTTCCTCTACATAAAAGCCAGTATTTTTCACCTTTGAGTAAGCCGTGGTTCTGATGTACCACTGTTTCAGAAGTTGTTTCTCAGCAATAGCACCTGATCTCCAAGACCGACCCTCGTCATCTATTTGTTCATCTGCGAGCACAGTCTGATCAACTGGGTCCCAATTCACAGCTGCCTAGTTATAACAAATTGGTAGTAACAATCAGGAAAGTAAATGTCACATTTTTGTGAATTACATTCCTTCTCACTCAAAACTCAACCTGTTACCCCATGAGTCCGAAATGTACTGTAATTATTGATTCATATCAAAACCACAGATTACTAAGGTATTCAATCATCGAGCTTCAAGTTAGGATGTGATATTACATAAGCACAATCATAATATATAATTTGAAATCTTTCTTTTCACCATAAGTTACCCAATACAACCAACCTGTTTTTGGTATACAAGCCCGGCTTCATGCATCTTTAGGAAGATGTGCTGTGTCCATCGGTAATAAGCAGGGTCACATGTGGCATATTCCTGGGAGAACAATTCATACAATGCATTTGGCTTGATGGATTACGATTGATAAAAGACTAAATCTACCATTTTCAACCGTCTCTGATATCATTACTCATTGTCATTGTGTTAAACTGCCATTTTTCAGCGCTGCATACACAGGTATTTAAAAAATTAATATATTCCTGTATCAATGCATTTTCACCAGATTGTCTATACTTACCCTATCCCAGTCAAAGCTTAAACTAAGTTGTTCTAGCTGTTGTTTCATGTTCTTAATATTCCTGAAAGAAGAAAACACACTCATTTTAATCTAACTAAATTTCTTAATTCATTTATTGAACATGTATACAGAGACTATAGACGTCGAAGTTAAGATAGAAATAACACCCAACAAATTATTCTGACAAATGTGACAAAACCAAAATTACAAGTGGCATACATTGAAATTCAAATATGAAAATATTACTTGGTGGTCCACGTTCTGGGCTGCTCTCCCCGGTCGATAGCAGCATTTTCTGCAGGCAGTCCAAAAGCATCCCATCCCATTGGGTGGAGTACATTGCGCCCCATGAGGCGGTGGTAACGAGCCATCGCGTCGCTGATGGTGTATACCCGCACGTGGCCCATATGCAGCACACCACTCGGGTATGGGAACATCGATAACACATAGTGCTTAGTAGCACCATCCTACAGGGTAAGATAATGTCAATTGTAAAATTGTTTAATACAGTCATCAGGGTCCATCCGTTGATAGTCACATATATGTCTGCTAATATAAGGTCACACCAAAAAAAATAAGTTGGTCTATGGATTTTGGTTTTGAAAAAATGGTGCGAGTGAGCGAATTGTTGCCTTTTTTTAAAGAATTTTTTGGCGTCCAATGGATTCCTAGGTGGAAAAGTGAGGCGAGCGAAAAAATTTTATTTAAAAAAAAAATATATTTTAAAAAAAAATTATTTGAAAAAAAAAATTGCCAAATATCACAAAGAGAAAGCTTGTAGAAAGTGAAGCTAGCAAAATCCAAAGACTAGATTTTTTTTTTTCAAAGAAAAAAAAAATTGTATTTCCGAAAATATGGAGAGGGAAATCCGTAGACCAACTTTTTTTTTGGTGTGGCCTAATACAGGTTTGTTTGAATGATATCTTTACTTGTATCAGATATTCGACCGACCAGTTTTAGTATCCTGTAATAGCATGCTTATATATACTTAGATTTTTGTATCATACGTTTTCTGCATTTAATAGTAATGCTTATAAACTAAAAGGGAGATGTGTAGATGCCTACCTCTCTGAACTGTGACTGTAAATCTCGCTCTTTCAATCTTTCTCTCCAGTGTTTTTCAATATCTCGTCGCACTTCTTCATCTAATTCTGGTTCCTTGAAAAGCATCCAAAGTACACATTCAACAAACTGTGTCACATTACTATATCCCATAAAAACCTCGGGTAGCTATAACTCCTGGCGCACAGGTAAGTCGCTCGCATCCTACAACTTATAGGATGCCCCTTAAGTCTGGATGCGGCTTACATGAGGGCTTGTTGTATGTATGTACAACAGCAGCAATTTTCAAGGTCCCAAGGTGCCATCGACTCTATGCACGGCTCAAATACAGGTGTGCATAAAGATGGGGTATTGACATTGTGGCATTCAATGCCCTGATATGATCGAGGTGCACCCTGAATTTATAAATGCTAAACCTGCAAGGCCACCTGGGATTGACTTCAGTTCAAGTCAATTCTATTCCAAATTTACCTTACCTAGAAGGTGCACCCAGACCTTGAGATCTCCTATTGGCTATAAGCCACACCTGTGGTAAGTTTTACATATAAACCGGGACTTACACGAAAGGTTTTGGTGTAATATAACCAAACAATATGATTACAATAGATTCAATAAGAATCTTAGGTTAATGATAAGTATACTCTTTTCTTCTTCCTCACACACACAAAGTCGGGGTCTAGTCAGGGCAGTGAATGTCCGTTGTCTAGTGTGACAAATAAAAACCTGTATAGAACATGATTTTATATAACTGAACTATCAACTTACCCATTTTCCCGTAGAGCTGATTAGTGACCGTGATGCACAGGGTATGATTCTCCAGCAGTGGGTCCCTTGGAGAAGTCGCAGAGTGCCACAATTTTTACATACTGATGATATGATGCCAAACATAGTTGATGCTATTCAATGACCATTATCTGAATTACAATGATAAGTAAAACAATGTTAGGTATGGCCCTAACAGCTTTTGTGTATGCATCCCCCCCGGGCCCTGCAGGATTTTGATGAGCCCTCCCTAAAACTACTTTAAACCTTGTATATAAAGGTACAGCTTATACTAGTAGACCATTTGAGTGGCCTACTGCGGCTTATAGTATAACTTACCAGTAGTCTTCTTGGGCACTAATTTGAAGACCTACTCCCTACTCGTGCTCCATACCTCCACGATACTTACCTCGTGCTAACGCTCAGGTACCAGGTTACTATTCCAAGTTAGCAGGTCGCCCCATGGGCGCCGCCATTACTGGAACTTGTTACCAGCGATTTCTACTGATAAGACATATCAGATGGGTACCAGTTGGCCGCCGAGAGGGCCGCAGTGAATAGTTGGGATTATCTCATTGGCTAATAAATAATCCTGCTAAGTCTGTATACAGACTCAGCAGGATTAATTTTCAGCCAATGAGATAATCCCAAAGATTCACTGTGGCCCTCTCGAGGGCTGACTGGTACCCATCTGATAGGTCTTATATCAGTAGAACTCGCTGGTAACAAGCCCCAGCAATGGCGGCGCCCATGGGACAACATGCTACCTTGTAATAGTATAGAGGGCACCATATGGACCTACATATGCTGTGCTCCTCATTATGTCTATGATGCTAAGTGAAGGTCTAACCATCTTGACAGTTCATTTAGTAAATGAGGATGTTAAGTACTGGTACAGTAACACATACCTGCCCCCCCCAACCTTGATTCCATGATCACTCTCCTATCCGGGTGACCCCCCCCCCCCACCCTGCATCATCTTCAACCATCTCTGTGGCATTCCCCTAAAATATCATGCTGACACTTTCAGCACTTCTATTTCTCCGATTCTCCCATGCCTCAGTCTGAGGCTCAGACACACCCTCCCCTCACCCAATAAAAAAATTAGGGATGTCATTGCCATCCAGTTTATTCCGATCGCGATTTTTGGTGTCGATATTGCGATATATTTTGATATCTAAGTACATTTGAATAAATGATAAGATGCCATGTACAGACTTAGCTGGTTTGATTATCAGCCAATGAAGTGACACTGCAGTCCTCTCGGGGACCAACTGTTACCCAGCAATGGCCGCGCCCATGGGACAACCTGCCACCTCGGAATATACTCTAAAACAATGTGATAAGAAAGGGTGACTTTTCAGAGATGTTGTTGATAAAGTTTTTGGACTTTTCTCAAGGAAATCTATTGAGAATGCAAACTTTGCTTGTCAGGCCTGCCATGTAATACCCATTATTTTACAGATAATTGTCTTGTGAATCCTTTAGCATAATTCATTTGCACATGTCGTCACTACAAGCAAAGTTATGTGCATTCCACTAAAATCCCCCAAAGGAGGGGGGGCAGACCACTGGCACTTGTGACTTTATGATGACCATGTCTGACATTTTACCAATAGAATGCTTTTTGAATTATGAAAATTGAGATACCATAGCCAAAGACATACATATTTTAATGATAGAACTAAATGATATTTTTCTGCCATGGTTTTTCACCTGACTGAGCAGAATATAGGACAATCAGCACCGCACACACTGCACTGTGAGTTTTGACTTTGGCACACATATTTATTGATTATATTTCACCAGATCAAGATATTGGAAAACCAAAAATGTTATATTAAAGAAGACACTTTGCCGCTCACAGCAATATAAGTTTTATAAAAAAACCTGAGCTGATGATGCATCTTAAAATTTGAGGGAAAGTTGAAATTCATGGCTCTGGAGTAAAATCTGCAAGTCAGGATTTTCCTTATTTTTTGCCAAACTTACTGTTACTCTTTTGCTTCTAGCACATTGGCGTCAATAGATAGCCTAAAAAATATTTCAGATTATTGATCAGCACATTTTTCTGGTCATTTTGGTGGGGGTTTAAAAAGGTGAGAGAAATTTTGATATTCAAGATTGGATGACTGGTATTAAATACTGAAAAATGGGAAAAATTCTGAATTTTTGGGAATTTTTTGAAATTTTCATTTGTTTTAAGCTACAATATAAAGACCTGTATTTTTAGCTTCAGATCATTGCAAGGGATATTTTAATTGAGTAAGAATTAGTATAGTTATAACAATTTTGAGAGATGGTGTCAGGCCCAGAACTATTCTCCTCACAGAAAATATGACCAACTACACGGCCTGTTATTAAAAAGAGTATACATTACAGAGGGAAATGACTATGTTTTCCGGAATCTATGCCCTTTTCTAGATAAGATAGAGGAATTTAATTGAATTTGATAGGAGCAAACCACATAAACATAGACCCTGATGACTGGGTCGTGATGACTGCTCAATTTACTATAGTGACAGATATACAGGTAGGCTGAGTGGTTCATGGGCGCTTAGCTTAGAATCCTAAACTCTCATCTCTGTATCTCTGCTTAGAATCCTAAACTCTCATCTCCATATCTCCGTGAGAGTTTAGAAAAGCTCTTGTTTTCCAGTGGGTGAAAGCTCTGCATATCCGGACCAAAACCGCACATTTTCTGCTTAGGGAGTGGTCATTATTTATCAACAGGGGGGGAGGGTGGGTTTGAGGGGGGGCGTAAAATTTTCAGACCCCTCCCGAGGGGGGGCTAAAAAAATTTTGACCCCTCTTGAGGGGGGGGCTAAAAAAATTCACTCCCTTTATAGCAAAAAAGCCCGCCCGCTACTATAGATCAAAGAGGGGCGCGAAAACTCTCCGCGCCTCGGGGGGGGGGCGCAAAAAATTTTAACTGCCGTCGAGGGGGGGGCGTAAAAAATTTCCGCGCGTCGGCGCAAAAACCCACCACCCCCCCCTGTTGATAAATAATGACCACTCCCTTAGAATCCTAAACTCTCATCTCCGTATCTCTGTGAGTTTAGAAAAGCTCTTGTTTTCCAGTGGGTGAAAGCTCTGCGTATCCGGACCAAAACCGCACATTTTCGGCCACTAATACTTGGAATTTCTAAAAATTTTCAAGTGCACTGGATAGTCTAACCTTTTTACTTTACATTCCACCCATTTTCGAGATTGGATGACTGGTATTAAATATTATAGAGCAAATCTCCTGAGCAGTGTCCTTTGTAGACAGCACAACTGCCATCAATGCAGGAAGGAGTGGAGGTACAAAAATAGTATCGCAACTAGGTCAAACTCTCTGCTTTCTCCCCTCACACTGAAGAACTCCTCACCCATCAGTAAACATCCGGTTGTCTAAACTCTCACGGCGGTACAGAGATGAGAGTTTAGATTTCTAAGCTATGGGTGCCGGTCCCTACTTTATCTAGCGATGACAGCTCAACACTCCCTATATCTGTCACAGTGCAAAACACCTGGTACGGTACTGCAAATTCAATTCTGAGGGTTCTATTGGACAGAATTACACCAAATTTGCACCAAATTAAAGGGGAAATATAGCTCTAACTCACTGGTACACTAGTTTACTGCTTTTTATATTTTTACCCATTCAGAGAGTGAACATTTAAGTGATTTTGGTGATTCTGTCAGACAACCCTGTTTGAGTCACATGAAGAAGTCATATTGTTTTTTGCCAAGCAGGACGAATATACAGAGTAATTCTTCTTGAATTTTTTAATAAGAATGATCTGTTGTTATAAAAATTGATTTTAGCGATTTTTTTAGCGCCTCCCACGCCGCGTAGCGGCGGTACCGCGAAGCGGTACGGGAGTGCGCTATGATGATTTCATTTGCCCCATGTGATGAGGTCTCACAATACAAAATAACAGCGGGAGGCGTTTTTTACGCGGTCACAACCGCATTTCTTGTTAAACATCTAGAGGTATTATTTAACAGAAAGAAATTAATATTTAGATTTTTTTGCTTGCCATAAAAATGTCTCTATTGAGAATATTAACTTGATTCAAAAGGCCTTTAAACGCAAATATTAAGCCCTTTCAGTTGATTGTGGAGTTCTGTTGAGGCAGGGAAGTAGTCATAGTTTGAATACTTCCCTCGTTGAGGTCTTGAATCTTGATTTTTGGCTGTCATCGCTACTTTATCAAGTTGAATGTCACCACATAATATGGCTGCTGTCATGAATATCTAGGTTAACAAAACTTACATTAGGTGTCCACATACAAGATCATTCACTCCTCTATCAATTGTATGGTAGTAGGAATATAAAACAAGGAAGAATCCATTAATTTCAGTTCATAACTCTAGGTTATCGCCCCGGCGAATGTTGTTTGTTATGGTCGGCGCCATCTTGAAACACGTGGGGTCAGTACCCACAATTCCACTTCCTTTTCCTCTCGGCCATTGCCCGACAGGTTTGTGGATTTTGAACATCCTTCTGAAATCCAGTTGTTTACACCATCATCCTTTAATGTATAACTTCATATATAATTGATAGCAATAGAAATATGTTTCATCTCTTCGGTAACCCTTTTATTTGTGCACAATTGTTGTATTCACCATTTATTGAGACCTTCCAAAGTTGTGGTTCTACCACTGGGCATGTGTGACAGCTTGTTGACATTTTTCAGCCTCGGCGGCAGGCAGTCACTTGAAAACACTGTTGAAATGTCAAATTGAATGAGTGTAGATACTGTTATATATGATCTATACAACGGCATGCTTATTTGATTCGGATTTTTTTTGTTAAAACAAGAACTATGCTTCTAAACTAAGAATTTGAGGATCACTTATTGCTATAGCGATAATAGGTGAACATGGCACTGTTGCTGTTTGTAGCAAGTGTCACATACTCCTCAGTCAGTGCGTGTAAGTGTAATAAGGCCCACATCTGCTTTTGCTTTTCAAATTCATTCGTGAATTATTGGTATAGATCTATAGTATAGACATTTGCCACAACCTCATGTTTACACTGGCCTGACTGGGTATTTTGAGGTTGGTCACACTAGTGACTAGTCTCAGACTCAGTCTTGTATGCAGCAGTCAAAAACTGTAGTTAAGATCAGTGGGTGATGACTGATGGGGGCCAGTCTCATTTGATTTAATCAGTGATTAGTGTTAGCATGTTTGAGACAGTCAAAGGTGATCATTAATTCGCAAAAAGTCTTTTGATTATTGTCTTATGGCACCTTACGCCTGGGACCTTACATCACTTAATCGATTGGACTATTCAAATAACAAAATCGGGCTTCCCTAGCCCACTTAAAGGGTCTATTTCTCCTCTTTCCTATCCCCTCGGGATGTGTGTGGTGCACATATGCGCAGGCACTGACACATTCCCCTGTGAAGTTGTGTAATGTAGTTCTCGCCTTGAATATGACCTTAGCTGTCGAAATGGCATTAAACATCTATTACTCACTCAAATGACAATTGCGTGTACATGTGTTAGTGTGTTGCCTTTTGGGAAACACATTATGTGTCCAAAATAATTGGACCAACTGTCAAGTGGGTTCCTGTTTTGTTGTTGTTTTTTTTTTTGTTTGATGAACCACACCAGACGGAGTTGCAATGATTGCAAGATTGTTTAACAAGTTCTTATTTCTTATTTCAGCTTCAAAATGGCCCCCAAGCGTAATAACATCATACCAAATGGCCACTTCCACAAGGATTGGCAGCGCATGGTGCGCACCTGGTTCAACCAGCCCATGCGGAAGGCAAGGAGGCACCAAAACCGTGTGAACAAGGCCCGCAAGATCGCCCCCAGGCCAGTCGGTGGAAACCTCAGACCCGTCGTTCGTTGCCCCACAATTAAGTATCACACTCGCGTACGTGCCGGCAAGGGATTCAGTCTCGATGAGCTGAAGGTGTGTATTACAATCAGAGTGGTGTTCAACTTGCATGATCCTGCATGGCAGTGTTTATTTTGATAAGATTAGATACACCTGTCAGTAGAAATAACTAACCACCTTCCCCCTGTGGCGTGGGGACCTTCATGTGACAGGGATGTAAGTCTTCAGGATTTATCAGGATTTCCTGATTTCTGAAATTTTTGAATGACTTGTATTTTCCTTATAACAGTGGTAAGGAGGGCTATTTGGAAAAATAGAAGGCTTTTATATCAAGTAAACGTGTGGCTTCCTGACTTTTGCCCATGCCTGACTTACATCCCTGATGTGAGGGCATGGAGGAGCAGAATAACTTCATTGGGAGTCCACAAGGAGAAATCTCCTTCCATACTGACAGTGGGCATTCCAGATTCCGGATTCTTGTGGCTTGGGGTGAGCTGGCGTCCATATGTGCGGGCCCGGGTCTACATGCTTGTCTTATGCCATGGGATTCCCCCTCGGTGAACCACGTCTGAGTGATCAAAGAACACTCGCTATCCTTAGAAAAGGGTAGGGGAATGAAGCCCTGGTAGCGGTTTTCCCCCTCAACCCTCCTCATAGATTCAGGGACATTGCCAGGGCCGCGCCCTGCGCCATAGGTGCATTAATAACGAAAATGGCGCATTAAACTGGCCACATAGTGCGCCCATTGGTGCACAACCTTCCCTAGACGGAGGGCTATCCAAAACTGAAAGAATTTTGTAAAAATTCCTATTAGAACCAGAGTTATTGAAAAAATACCCTACAATATTTTTAGGTTCTTTTTAATGTATTGCTGACGCACATAGTAAAATTAGACACAAAGCTTTAGTATTAGCCCACTTAAGGTTCAAAAATTCCCATATCCCATTATATCTCTAAATGGCGCATTATTCTCCCCAGAAGTGCGCCCTTGGCTCATTGCAAAAAATCCTGGCAAAATCCCTGTAGATTCGGTCATTCATCTCAGATTCGGTCATTCATAGATTCTCACTGCTGTGTCGGGTAAGCAGCATATAAATACCTGTCCAAGAAGAAAAGAAAGGACTTAATGTCCGAGAAGCCTTGAATGTCTTGAGTTCCTCAATGGCCCCCAGACGTAAAACTAAACAAACTAACTAACCACCTGTCAGTAGAAATAACTAACTATTTAATGCCACATGGCCACGAGATAATGAGAATAAAGTGTTCACTATATTATGTTTTAAGGCTGCTGGTGTCAGCAAGAAGCAGGCCATGACCATCGGTATCTCTGTGGATTACCGGAGGCGCAACAAGTCTGTGGAGTCTCTGCAGCAGAACGTGCAGCGCATTAAGGAGTACCGCAGCAAGATGATCCTCTTCCCCAAGAAGGCCAGCAAGCCCAAGAAGGGAGACGCTACAGTAAGTCTCCTTTTACTCAATACTCAACGGGAAGTCACGTTTCAATGACCAATTCGGTTGCAAATATTCGGCTGTGCACATGTGGAAAGAAAGTGAAAGCTGTTGGACACAAGTCTGAAATGTCCCTAAAGGAAAGCTAGTATCTAAATCTTAGATTTGGTCAACTTTTGCCCAAAGATCAATTCATTAACATTTTCGGAAATGCTCATAAAAAATTGGGTATGCGTAGTCTGGTTTCCTAAAACAGACGTCTTTGAAATTGTGGTTGAAGTGTCATTTCCACTCCCCAAAATATATTAAGCATTTTAAAAAGATTTTGAAAGTCAGATCTGTGCAGTCATTTGGTCATACAGGCTAATGCAGGAGTTGCCCATAAAATTTCGCCAATTCCATTACTACTTGTCAAGCGACCTGATATCTAGCCAGCTCATTAGTGTTCTACCAGTAAGTTATGTAGCGTGTGAAAGTCATTGGCGCCTTAGAGTTGAAATGTACATGCCAATCACCATTTTGGTGGATGCATTTCATCGCAGTAACAGTCGCTATACCCTTTCAGTAACGTGGGCTTCCCTAATATCTGTTTCGCTATGTTTGCTGCTTGCTATGTGTATGATAAAAACATCCCTCCCTCATGGTTCTGAAAAATCCCACTCGACAGGAAACCGCCTATTAAGGGTGGCCATAGATTTCAAGGTGTGGGAGGGGGTTAAAACAAGTGGCTGCGTAGAGATTTGGATATATATAATACGATGTCCTGGAGATATTTGAGTGGAACCCTAGAAAAATTTAACTGTTGCAGTTAAGTAATAATCTAAATAATTAATAAGTACTCAATGCCTTGAAATGATGCACTTTCATGTTAGACTAATGATCACCCATGATTCAAACAGTCCCTGATCAAGGCCTAGATTTTGTACATATTGGAAGTACTGAATCGGATAAAGAGAAATACTGCGTTATTTGGTTGATCGATTAATATTCAAATACCAGATGTACCGGTACTCTGCTTGGGCATTGACTTGGAGGGTTGGTTATTGTGTCAATGCATAATGTCAATCAGAAGATATCCTGTCAGTCATCTACTGCATCTCAGGCGGTTTGCCACGCCCTGGCTTTTGGAATATTATAATATTACATGGTATAAATACCCTACATGTGCCATACCCTAGCCCTGTGTATAAGCTATAGGACTCTGTATAGAGGTCTAGTGGAGCAGCCATTTTGAATTTCGCTGGTTAAGGTAAAACCCACTGATAAGACATACCATGATGGGTACCTTGTCCCTGGTTAACACCCACTTCCAGGGTCCCATCTTGTCAGTTCTTATCAGTGTGTGCTGCCAGAACCAGCTCCAGACCAGCTAGTCACCAATAGACTGCACCACGAGTCTCGTTACGCGTAAAACTGCTGCTTATTTCAGGGTGTAGATTACATATGTATTGATCGGATTTCACAGTTGAATATATGCTGGGTAAGAAAAGTTAACTGAACAGATCATGAGACTTCCCAACTTGAGAATCTAGTGCTTCTGTAAAGTGCACCTGGTGCGATCCAGGCAGGGTCGTCTCAAGTGGGAGGCCATTCAGTATTACAGTAACACCTCATGTACCAGGCACATGTACCAGATACTGCAGCTTTGTCCATTTTAGAAGCCAATCTTACTGTCTATTGGCTATCGGGCCATTGTTATTAAATGTGTACCCCTGCCCACTTTGTGGCTATAATATGCAGTGCTTTACACTTTATGACAACTAAAAAGGCGATTTTTTCCAGCACCAGTTGCAGTTCATAATTTGTACACAAATTCAGGGGCGGCTTCTTTGCAAGTGTGACAGACACATGCTTTTACGTTATGGTAGATAGGAAAAGGTGTTGAAGAGATTTTCAATCTATTAAAGAAGTCCAGGGACCTGTAATGAATAAAGCCACGCTTCAATAGAGACCTTACTCACACTTATGTGCCTTGAAATGATGTTTATACATGTTAGACTAATGATATCATAATGATTCCAATATCCACTGATCAAGGCACAAGAAACGAGACTTTTGACTATAATTATATACTTGGGATGCGGATCAATATAAATATGTTGATTCATAATAATTGCATCTCTTTATTGTTGTGACCCTCTCGGATATTTTACTTCCCGTCTTTAATATCTGTGTGTTTAATCCTTACAGGCTGAGGAGGTCAAGATGGCCACACAACTCAAGGGAGACGTTATGCCAGTCCGCAACTTTGCCCGTCGCGAGAAGGCCCGTGCAATCACAGAAGAGGAGCGTAAGGGATCCGTCTTTGTTGCCCTCCGCCAGGCACGTGCACACAAGCGTCTCTATGGACTCCGCAAGAAGAAGGCAGAAGCAGAGGCAGAGGCAAAGAAATAAATGTAAAAACGCGATGTATAAAGAAAGTAAAGGGTCAGAAAGAAAGAAAGTGTTCATGTTATTTTTGCTTTGGTCATGCATTAGTTCGAACCTTCATGTATGAAGAGAAGAGGTGGATACTAACCTTTTGGTCCCTAGGCCACCTAGGGCAGAAGTCTTAGTTTGCTACTTTGTGTATTAGGTGTGTGGCTTAAATGCGAGGATGAACACCCTGGTACAACTTTTGTAGATGCAACCAAAGTTAACGGGTTGGCCTTCAATGCAGATGATACCACAAGAAATGCATTCATGACAAAAGCGTCTATTTGATACCGAATTTTCTTTTTCTGCACTATCCCTCTTGCATTTGGAAGTGGAAATGAGTGTTGCTTTTATATCGGTAATGGATTGAAGGAGTTTGGGAATTCTGCGACAAAGAGCACAACTGTAACATCTTAGGTGTTTCCCACACTGTGTCCAAAAAGTACGTGAAATTCCCAGATCAATGGATAAGGTTTTCCCTGATAAAAGGATTCTATGCCTATTAAGATTATATATATTCCTGTGTATAAGGCCACAAAAATACGTTTGGTGTACAGATTTTGGTATTGAGAAAATGGTGCGAGTGAAGGAATTTCTTTTTAGTGTCCAATGGATTCATTGCTGCAAGTGAGGCGCATGCAATTTTTTTATTTAATAAAAAGTGGCAAGCATCACAGAGAAAACTAGAGATCAAAGAGTGATGCAAACGCAAATATTCTCCGTGTGCGGGGGTGGGGCGTAAAAAATTTCCGCGCAAAAGCCCACCCCCCCCCCCCTTGATAAATGACCACTCCCTTATAAATCGGCATGTTTTCAGTCTGCAAATTTCATACTAATCTGTGGGTCGATAGATGGTTTGGTGGATGGATGGGCGATACAGTGGGTGATATCGTGATCTATGTCTCCAGCATGTTATGGAACATGTCAGGGTCATGTTGGAACAAAAATCATTGGTTCTTTTGATATGTTTTTCCCATTATTTTTCTTCTATAAGGCCACTCCAAAAAAAAACTTATTTCTCATCACCAAGTCATGTAAAAGAGTACGGAGCCCCTAAAAGGACAGACCACAAATGATTTTTCCCCTGAAAAAATATTCTTGCGGGTATTGAAGAATACTCCAGTATCCGCAAGAATTCTTCAGTACCCGCAAGAATATTTTTTCAGGGCAAAACTTATTTGTGGTTTGTCCCTTTAGGGGCTCCGTAAAATGATGAGCGAGGATTTAAAACTTTTTTTGCTGTAGCATTTCATTAGGGCATGAATGCATCGGGGGCACATCGCGGGCCATGTGTAAGAAAAACTGCATTTTAAAAGGAAAGTTAGCATTGACATGATAAAAGTGTGCTAATGTCCATCATTGATAGCCAGCTGCGTTCCCTGGACCATAAGCTTTCATTAGGTACCAAACTTGATAGACAGGAGCATGTTCTAGACTAGGCTTGGTTAAAAAAAAAGAGTTTTAGGCCACTCCAAAAAAAACCAACTTATTTCTCATCACTGGTCAGTAGGTCACCTGTGCACTCCTTATTCCGAGGTAGCAGGTTATCCCATGGGCGCAGCCATTGCTGGAGCTTGTTAACAATTACAATTTATTTTATTCACATCCTCATCAGAGGTACCGTAAAGGAAAAAAAATAAGAGAAGAAATCAGCTCTAGCCGATAGTTACAATGGCTTCACTGAGTTACAAGTGTAACATTACAAGTGTGATAAGTTTACATATAAATGAATGCAAATACTTAAAATAGAAAAAGATCAACTCAGTGCCTTTCGAGGGGTAACATTTTTTCGACCCCCCCCCCCCATAAGGGACAAAAATCGCAAGCAAACGTCCCCTTTTAGCCTATAGTAACGCGCGGGATTTTCCACTGAAAACAGGTGAAATTATATTGATCCCCCCATCAGAGGTGTTGAAAAAATTTTGACCGCCCCCCCCCCCTGTTGTTAAAAAATGATCACTCCCTAAAATTGACAGGTCCCTATGCCATGAAACAGTTACACTAGCTGTGGGCTATTATTGCGTAGACTTTTTCCAGCAAGTTCTACTGATAAGACATATCAGCAAATGAGCAAAAGTAGACAAGTTTGGTACCAAATGAAAACTTATGGTCCAGGGAATGAGTTGTAAGGCTTAATTTATTTGACAGCAATTGATACCCCCGGTACATGATCCTTTTCATGCAGCTGGCTATCATGATAGACATTAGCACACTTTTATAATGTCAATGCTAACTTTCCTTTTAAAGGGGCCCTGGCATGGTAATGCATGCCCGCATTAAAAAGTCACGTGATCACCCCTGGACCAATCAGGGTGTCGCGATTTTTCCGCTGGTTCCCGCGATTTTATCATCACTGTTTGAATTGGTACCCATGTTGTTAATTTTCCATGCCAGCCCCCCTTTAAAATGCAGTTTTTCTTATGCAATCCAACGGGTGCTGCCGTCTGGTGTACAAGTAGCGCGGTAACTATTTACGGGCGGTGCCCAGCGACTGCTACACACCAGCAAGATGGCGATCAGGTGATAGCAAAACTGGGTAAGAAATGTTGAAGAACTTTTGCATTTATCCTTTTCCAGCTTGGATGACGAATAAAGATTATCAGCCTAACTAATGCAATATACTATTGGGATAAAGGGAGATTGCAGTGTATTCTGCTTTCTGCCTGTTAGCCTAGTAGAATGTACATTGACTACAATCTACATGGCTTGGCTTCTGTTCTATCACTGACACTAGTCTAGCCCTAACTGGCCTAAGCCTAGGCTAAGGGAGTGGTGAGTGAGTGAGTAATGGATGTTTAACGACATTTTGACAGCTAAGGTCATCTTCAAGGCGAGAACAATATTACATAATTTCACAGAGGAATGTGTCAGTGCCCGCGCATATGTGCACCACACACATCCTGAGGGGATAGGAAAGAGGAGAAATACACCCTAGGCTAGGCCCTAGGGAAGCCCGCTAAGGGAGTGGTCATTATTTATCAACAGGGAGGAATGGTGGGTTTGAGGGGGGGGCGTAAAAATTTCAGACCCCTCCCAAGGGGGAGCTAACAAAATTTTGACCCCTCTTGATGGTGGGGGGGGGCGAAAAAAAATTTACCCTCTTTTGAGCAAAAAAGCCTGCGCGCTACTATAGCTCAAAGAAGGGGTGCGAAAATTCTCCGCACCTCCAGTTTGGGGGAGGGCGCAAAAAATTTTGACTGTCGTCGAGGGGGTTGTAAAAAATTTTCGCGCATCCGCGCGGAAACCCACCACCTTCCCCCTGTTGATAAATAATGACCTCTCCCTAACCACCGCAAAATGCGATATCCTATTGGATGGAACTAGCCAAGATTAGTTCATGCGTTGTCCACGAGGGGAAATGCCCCATTGTTCTATAGATCTTGGAGGCAAGTTGTGGGCTACAACGGGGTGTATGCTTGGAGAATCAACCTGGCCAACTGATGGCCGTCAGTCACTGATGGACGGCGTAGGGACACTATCCTTAGCCCTTTAATTGTTTCTAGTTCTATTAGAGCTTGGAGTATGATTATTTGGCTCATTATTAATCCCAAATCTTTTTTATTCCAGTATCATTGCAGACAGCGTTAGATTCAGATGAGATCTCAAGATTCAGATGACATCTCATCTGAACTCGGAACTCCTGTATATAGGGCGTCGGACTATAGCCGGCGTGTGACCTACTTACGGGCTCCGTGGCTGGTTCCATTCGATAGGAGTTACATATGTATGCCTAACCACCTGTTGCTTTCATTCTGCCAAGCCTAAGGCACAATGCGACATCCTATTGGATGGAACCAGCCAGGATTAGTTCATGTGTTGTCCACGAGGGGCGTGCCCTGTCATTCTATAGATCTTGGAGGCAAGTTGTGGGCTACAATTTCAGGTTGTGCTGCAAAAGGGTGTATGCTTGGAGAATCGACCTGGCCAACTGATGGCCGTCAGTCACTGACGGACGGCGTAGGGACACTATCCTTAGCCCTTTAATCGTTTCTAGTTCTATTAGAGCTTGGAGTATGATTATTTGGTTCACTATTCATCTCATCGGAACTCGGAACTCCCGTATACAGGGCGTCGGACTATAGCCGGTGCGTGACCTACTTACGGGTTCCGCAGCTGGTTCCATTTGTTAGGAGTTACATATATGCAAGCCTAAGGCTTCATTCAGCCACAGGTCGCTGCATAGAACCACCACATCAAGCTCTTACATCACCTTCCATACATGGATTTTGGTCCGAATTTTTACATATTTTCATACTACTACATCTTCCCTAGGTGGGCGCTCACCTTCAAGAGGTCAGCGCTGAAGATTTCTTAAGATGTTGAAGATTGATTAAATGCAAAATTCTCAGGCTAGCAGATTCGGAAGTGGCGCCATTGTTAATATAAGCTTGCACTTGTGCAATTAGGTCTTCCTCTGAAGCTGGTTCCCGAAATCTAAAGGCTATACCGGAGGAGATGGATACTAGCCCTAATAAACGCCATCTTGTCTTCTTGAAACGATCGGTGGGGCTAAGGATTATTTCTAAATAGTTGTAAATCGTAAATTCATGTCAGGTTTGTCCATAACATATCCATCCATCATTTCGGGACATATTTGGCAGTTGTCAGCAGATATTTCATCCTAAATTTAAGACTTGAAAGTAAGGGTATCTTGATTGTTCTCTCAGAAAGGCTATTGCATCCACACAGGATGAGGAGGGCGTAGCTGTCTCCCTCGTCAACAGGGCTAGTCTAGCCCCTAGGCCCTACTCACTTCCGCTTTAACCCTTTAGCCACCCTTTAACCCTTTAAAGGCCACTGATGCAGGAGTACATCTTGCCCATTGGTCGTCATGATGCTCCAATGAAATGCTGGCATGACTGCTTGCCAGACCTTCATTGGTGCATCATGCCAACCCTCCGTCAGTATATATACCATGGTATCAACCCCGTAGGGTCGGCATGATGCTCCAATGAAGTGCTAGTAAGTAGTCTTGCCAGCACTTCATTGGTGTGTCACGACGACCAATGGGCATGATGCATTAATGCATCAACGGCCCTTAAAGAGTTAAAGGCACTCTGAAAGGAGGAACTAACTCTGCTTTTGCACTGTGGTGACGTCACCAATTCAGAGCTCCTTTAAATCCACCAACCTGCCACCTCTTACATTTTGACCTTTCCCTGTCGTTAACCAAAGCAGAGGCTGGAAGAGAGGGATGGGCAACGTGCACTGCAGGGGCTGAGTAGGCCAGATAAGAGTGTCTTGGGTGTTATGCTAATGAGCAGGCTGTCATGCTTGGCTGCACACACCACTTGAGCAGTGGAGGGCTGGGTCTGTCTTCCTTGGTACATGAATGTCAAACTACAAATCTAGGGGGTAGGGACAGGAGCTATTTCTATAGTTCTAGAGTTGGGGCCCTTCTCCCCAGCCCCCCCCCCCAGAAAATCTGCATACTTTAATAGATAGAGAGAATGGGGAGTTAAGGACATGGTATGGATGTTTACCGTGTCATAGGATTACTCCCTTCTGCAAGTACATGTGCATACAACTTCTACGCTTGTCTGTAGAACGTAGATAAACCTTAATATTTGAACGTCCATATAAACATATACCAAGACTAAAAATGTGGTTCAAGAGAAACCAAGATATACCTGTAGCCTACATAGAATTTGGTATGGTGTTTACTGGGATAGGCCCTCACAGCCTCAAACCCCTTTTGATATTCACAAGCCCTGATATGTGGCCTAACACTGCTTTTGATTTCTTCACCCCTGCTGTCGCAATGTAAAACTTGGATAGAGGACAATTATTCCACATATTAGTAATCAAGGGTGTTCTAATGGTATATAGCATTAGTATGTGGGATTAGTAGTTTTGCCAGAATTAATTGTAAAATCTCAGTTATAATGCTTATCTTTGGAGACAGACTAGCGGTAAGACTGAGAGATATGGTATCAGGATCCTATCCCTAGATTTTGTGGAAGTGTAAAAATTGGACAAAGGACAATTATTCCATATGCTCCAAATCAAGGACATTCTAGTGATGTATAGCATTATTATGTAAGATTAGTAGTTTTGCCAGAATTAATTGTCAAATTTGGATCATAATCCACATCTCTGGCATCAGTTGGGGGGTCAGAACAAGAGAGATGGTATCAGGATCCCACCCCTAGATTTCCATTTCAAGGTAAAACTCAAACAAAGAACAATTATTCCATATGCTCCAAATCAAGGGCTTTCTAATGGTATATAACATTAGTATGTGGGATAAGTAGTTCTGCCAGAATTAATTGTCAAATTCCGATCATTATCCTTATCTGTGGAGTCGTTGGGGGTCAGACCAAGAGAGATGGTATCAAGATCCCACCCCTAGATTTCCGTTTCAAGGTAAAACTCAAACAAAGAAGAATTATTCCAAATCGAGGGCTTTCCAATGGTATATAGCACCGGTTTTGTAGAATTAGTAGTTTTCCCAGAATTAATTGTTGAACTTGGATCATAATCCTTATCTTTGGACTTGGCCAAGGTGTCGGACCGAGAGATATGGTATATTAGGATCCCTCTGTTAGATTTTGTTTCAAATTAAAACTCAAAGAACAGTTATTCCATATGCTCCAAATCAAGGGCTTTCTTATGGTATATAGCATTAGTGTGTGAGTTTAGTAGTTTTGTCAGAATTAATTGTCAAATTTTTATCATAGTCCTTATCTTTGGCTCAGGCAGTATGATATGGTGTTTGATCCCATTCCTAGATTTTGTTTTGTTTAAAAAATCAAATAAAGAACAATTGTTCCATATTCATCAAATCAAGGGCTTTCTAATGGTATATAGCATTAGTATATGGGATAAGTAGTTTTGTCAGAATTAATTGTCAAATCTTGATCAAAGGAGGGTCAAACTGGCCACTACAGTGGTGTGTGCAGCCAAGCATGACGGCCCCTGCATTTGCATAATACCCGAGACACTCTTATCACTGGAGTTCCTTTGTTGCTACTCTATCTATTCTATCTCTATGACCAAAGGTACATGCCATGTGCTAGTGTTGGTATTTATGTTGATTTCCCTTAATTAAGATAGGGAAACCTCACATTTGCTGCTTTTTTGTATAAGACGCGGTCAGTTCAATTAAACACTTGTAAGTTCAATCATCTCACTTCAGAAACAGGGAGAAATAGCTGCAGGAATCTGATATTTTATTTATCTCAGGCAATGGATGGACTGTAGCCTACAGTGTTGGCAGGCCTAGCCTCACGCGGAGACGAGAGAAATCATCAAGATGACGGGAGTAGTGAGTAGGTGGAGCAGCGAAAATGTTGTCGCAGAGTACAGAGACCTCCAGGTATGTATGTGTATGGTGAAAACTTCATATTGATGATTTGTGTCACATTAACTGGTAACTCATGTTCTGTGAACGCACTAGCCTCAGCTGAACTTTTACAATTAAATGTACCATACAATCCTGTGTGCAAGCCACACTTACAGATCAACTACACCCTGATTTTGCTGAATGGTCGTATAGATACAGATCGAACCCTGCACATAGGTTGCACCCTGAATTAACTATGACCCACAGTAGGCGTCTGATAAATGTATAAGATGCAGCTTATGGGCAATGACTTCAGGCAGATCAAATTGTTAGATTATAGTCCTCCCTGAAAGTCCATTGTTTCAATGCTGCCTATTTACCTACTCTGCTCGTGATACACATACACCTACCGGTACTACCGTAATCTCCCGCGTATAAGACGTGTCCTCTAGGCCAAACAAAAGCCTTGTGCGTCTTATAGGTTCTCTTCAAGTTGGGGGTGCGTCTTATACGAGGGGTAATTTTACTATAGAAATGTACTAATC
This sequence comes from Acholoe squamosa, assembly GCA_949317995.1. Taxonomy (NCBI): domain Eukaryota; kingdom Metazoa; phylum Annelida; class Polychaeta; order Phyllodocida; family Polynoidae; genus Acholoe; species Acholoe squamosa. The sequence goes on along the minus strand of OX439038.1, from coordinate 32,286,505 downwards.
TTACAAATTTCAGTATTAAAATGTGCGTCTTATACGCGAAAATGCATGTGCTAAGTTTGGGGTGCGTCTTATACATGCAGCGCGTCTTATACGTGCAGCGTGTCTTCTACACGGGAGATTACGGTAATCTGGAAGCATCCATGTACTAACATCTATAAAACGTTTTAATGAAATATATAGTCAATTACCTCTGAGGAATCACAGTAGTAATGTCTCTGCGTTATTGTAGGCAAATGCCATGGCCGTGGACTGTAAGGGACAATATGCCTTACTTGCTGGGTAAGTTTGCTCAATAGCATTACAGCACGTTTAATGTTTACTGAAATTTTTGATTTGCAAAACTTACGTAGATATGGTGACAGTTAGTAGACAGAGCATGCAATTCGCATGCAAAATAAAACATCCAAAAAGTAATAGGTTTGAAGATAGTAAAACAGCATAAAAATATCAAATGATGAAGAAATCTGAACTTTTCCTCCATTTTGTCAGTCGAAGGGCTTTAGCACTGGTGGTACTAGACCGACCAAATGAGAACGTGCAGAAGATTGGACGACAGAGTAAGTGGGAGATCAGCGCGGTACAGTGGAATCCTCACCTCTCCCACAATCAAGTCTTCGTCACTGCCGTAAGGACAGATTCTATCAGTTTCATGCAATCATATCATATAATGAATTATTTCTGCTTATGAAGGAGCTTTATCCTACATGTATAATCAGGGACATGATTTTTCTCCTAAAATTTTAAGATTTACTGCACTTTTGATCCAAACGGTCGACCTTTGTGATTTTCGCAGTGCCAAATGCGTCATTGTGACATAGTGTGATTGAGTTTCCTTCACTATTGCCAAAGTGAATTCACATCTCTGATAATTTATACCTTAGACAAATACGGTATATACTATGCTATAGATTTTGACGTTTTGCAAGATCAGCAAATACTGGTTCATGTATGACCGTTGCTTTTACGAAATAATTTTAGGATTACCATTATTTTAACATATGATTGCAGTGCAACCAACGTGCGGATGTGTGCACCTGGGGGGAGGCTAGCTGTGAGCTGTTGGGTTCCCTGAAAGCTCACACACGAGTTATCAGGTGAGTAAATGCGGCATTTGTCAGTCCATTAGTTAAACTATAACACTGTTTTCTGGACCCTGTCTGGCCACTGACATTGAAAAATAAAGACCACGGTACTCAAAGACACAGTTGTGGTATTTTGTACAGCATCACCTCCTAAGTTAGACTGTTTTGGTATGTGTGAACTACGTTATAGGGTCTGGGTCCCATATATGTTGACCATGCAGCATTATGGCTAGCTGTCTCCTGGCACAAATGCTTTTTTTAATGTTACTTTTGTGCTGATGAAGGGACCTTCAAATTCAAAAAGATATGGGTTACTAGGGCGCCTAGCTCCATGTGCTGCTCTAGTACGATAGTTTGGAAAAGGTCGGGTATGTGTTCCCCTATCCCCTCCTCCGTCCCCTTACCTGGATCTGAAATTGTCTATAGCCGCAGTGTACATACCAAGTTTTACAATTTAGTTTTGTTTTATTTCAGTGATTTAGACTGGTCGCCTGAGGAGCCGACACAACTGGCCACCTGCTCGGTCGACACGTTCACCTACCTCTGGGACACCAGGTAGGCAGCTGTTGTATTTAGACAAAATGAATCTGCTGAGATGTCACTTTTCCTTCTTTGTATCAAGGGATTCCTAGCTTGTTCACCCTCATTTTAAATCATTCTATACCTCTATGCTAGATGCTTCACTAACTTAAGCTCATTAAACACAATACAGATTTCATGTGGTGGGAGGAATTTTCTAGAAACCATGTGCTTGAGATTTCGAGAAAAGAATAAATTGTACCCCCATCCTAAAGAGGTCACATGTAATATGTTGTCCATAGCACAGACGTGTAGAGTAGGGTTTTCTTCAGTCTCATGTCCATAGATATACAAGTGTGCATATGAAAGAGTAAATGGCTCTATGGTTTCTTGTAGAGACTACCGAAAGCCAACAGTGTCGTTACAGGCAGTGGGTATGTATAACTGTTCTCACATTGAATGGCCTAAATGGAAGATACCTAGCCTAGATGGTATGCTGTAGATTACATTGGCAGGACACTGGGAATGAGCAAAAACAAATAGCTTGTAAAATCCCAGTGCTCTGAACTTTTGGTTTCATCACAGACCTACATGTATGAAGGTTTATGATTTTGTGTAGGAAATATGAGTATAATACTGTGTGAAAAATACAACAAGGAAATGAAAGAAATTAATGGTATCGATATATTATTCCTGAAATTCTCTCGAAATAGAGTGTTTAATTTCTTATTGATTTTTATATTTTTCTTTTATTATTATTTTGCAGCCGGTGCTTCTCAGGTGAAGTACAATCGTGTAAACAGCAATAAACTTGCCACCACTCATGATGGTGACATCAGGATATGGGATCCCAGGGTATGTCAACTTTGAACACATGTTTTCTGTAGCTGACATACTTTGGCACTAAATCGTAAAAAAATTCTCGTTTCTTTCTTTCTTTCTTTTTGTAATCCTCGGATTTCCAGTAGTCATGTACACCGACGAACATTTAAACTTTGGCCACTGTTTCTGAGTAAATATTTTGTTCTTTCAGAAAGGGACAACGCCAGTTCAGTATATAGCTGGGCATCTGGCTAAAATTCATGGCCTGGACTGGTGTCACACGTCAGAGAACCATCTTGCTACCTCCAGCCAGGACTGCACGGTTAAGGTAAGGCAACGATATGTTAATGACTATAATTTGTTATATCTTAGGGTGTCATTGTCATATTTTAATAAAGGTGGGGGCGTATTGTGGATGAGGCTCATATCAACCAAGATTTGAGAATACAGGCTTAAAAGATTCAGTCATTTTACATTGAATCTTTGTAGTTTTGGGACCTCAACAACCCGAGACAACCAGAGAGCAAGCTACCGTCGGGATCTCCAGTTTGGCGAGCTAGATACACGGTAAGTTAGGGAACTGAAAAAAAAATTATTTAGATCTCTAGCTATGGAAATCTTACGCTAAAAAGATAAGATACTATAAGATAAGGAGCATTTATGCAAAGGGCATCATTCAGGAATATAGAGGATCATTGGTTTGGGCATAATGGACTCACTCATTCAGAATATAACGTCACGAGAATTTCTTGCATGGAGAGGTGTGGTCGAAGTGGAAAATTATTATTTTACTATATTATATTAGTTCACACCAACTGATGGACTTATTCGTGTATCTTTCAGCCGTTTGGCACAGGGCTGGTGACAGTGGTGGTACCACAGCTGAGGCGAGGTGAAAACAGTCTGTTTCTGTGGAACGTGGAGGACCACCGGCAACCAGTGCACACACTTGTTGGGCACAGCGATGTGGTGCTTGAATTCCAGTGGCGCAAAGAAGTTGGTAAGTTCCATTCTGGATATAAGTCGACCCATACTCACTGAATCCATAAGGCCACAAAAAAAAAAACTTGGTCTATGGATTTTGGATTTTAAAAATTGGTGCAAGCGAGCGACATTTTCTTTTGTGTACGGACTCTAGCCATCAAAGTGAGGTGCAAGCGATTTTTTTTCATTAAATTGATGTTGGCTAGCATCCTACATGTTTGTCATTTGATAATATTCTATAGTAAAAAAAAAGTATAAGATGCATCGCTAACTTTGGCCACAAGATGCACTTTGGATAATCAATAAAAACCTTTTGAACTTGATACATGTATATGATCTACCATGTTGGATGGGGTAACTGCCGTTACCCTAGTACCTTCTGCACTGTACTTATATGTAAAAAGACCCTATGGGCAGTCAAGTCTTCAATATTGAATTTCTGGGTAGATCTTTAGAATTTTCCTTACCCGTTGCCTTACGTCCTTGTACAACAATGTTAATCCAACCACCGCTACCAGTACTATAAATGAATGAAAATAAGACATTGTCTAAATCTACAGAATGTCAGCTTTCAAACGAAGGGTCTGCCATCTCTGTGTCATTATTACTAAATGTATGAGCTCTTATAGGACTGCAAAAAAAAGATGCATGCGTGATCCATGGATAAAATAATTTTCGAAGAAAAAAATTTTCATTTCCGAAAATATGGTGCGGGAAATCCGTAGACCAACTTCTCATTTTGGACTGGCTTATTTTTGAATTTTGCAGGTTAATCCACTGATAAGTCATGCAATGATGCGTACCTTGTCCCTGTTTGAAACCCAGTACAAGGCACAAGCTTGTACCCATCTTCAACAAATTTCAGTGTAACTCGACAGAGCCATCTGTGTTGCTGCTTGTAAGCTATACTCATTTGCATGACGATTTCATTAAACCCGGTACGAACTAAATAACCCTCTGATGCAGGATATTAGATAAAGGACAATCAACTTTCAAGAAGATAAAGAAAAAAGTAGTGTTCTGTTGGCTGCCAAGCCACATAGGTATAGATGGAAATGAGACAGCAGATGAAGCCACCAAATCAATGGTGAAGCTGACACCGCAAGAAGTGGCAATTCCACACAGTTTAAAGTGGCGGCGGAGCCATGGGGGATGTGGGTGTTGCAGCTTTCACCATAGATCATTTTGAAATATTTATCAGCTCATCCCCCACACTTTCTTTTAGCTGCTTCACCCCCATGATACTACACACGTATGTAAAACTGAAATGGCAAGCTGACTAGAACAGGCAGCATGAGAACAAATTCTATTCCATTCTGCCTTAGCTGAGAGGACATTCCAAATAGAGAAAACTGTCAAGATCAGATCAAGTTGAACTGACACACTTATGAAACAATGAATGCTATTTAACTCGAAAAGCGAGTTATAAGGAGACACCCTGGGGCCCTGCACTTTCAGTCATTTTGGTGGTGCAAATAAGTTTAAAAAAAGATGGAAATTTCATATATAAGAGGCAGAATTACTTAATGAATTTGTAGTGCCATTAAAGGAGGAGATGTAGGGGTCTTGCAGGAAAAGGCATTTCATTACCAAATTTTGTAAATTTTGAGAAATTGTCAATATTGTACAGACTCAGTTGTTTGGCAGCCATAAGACGCTTTTTTCCTCCAATGGTGAAGGTATATGATGTTGATCCATGTTATGCGAATAGTGGCTTGGTGGTGCGAATAACCTGGGTCAGGGAGTGCTTGACTCCGTGGCCTCCCCTTTAAAGGACGGCGTGACAGTCAAAGGGAGTGCTGATGCAACAGAATGAGTGCACAACTCATGGGCAATATCTCATAGCAGGTGCTTTATATAACAGAAAACGTTCTAAATACATGGTACTGGAACAGTGGCCTTTCCTTACCACATCCCACAACTGTTATACCCTACCTCTCAAGTGAGACCATTATTAATGTTAACTTAAGTCTCCATGCTATAACCAATTAATCACTGTGGCTTAATTGTAAAAGGGTAGATGATCTGTACAAAGTATTATGGTAGACATACAGGTCAGGACCTTTTAGCATATATCACATTAAAGTAAGCTGACAGCTGCAGCCAAGTATAGTGATTAATAACCTGGTAGTAGACCCGACGTGGAAATAACAGAAAGAACTGATGATAATTTTACGGCTGGTTGGATATGGTCTTCCTGGTTGACATGTGATATTCGAATCTATTTAAACCCTGTTGAAATCAGCGGTCTTTTTTATGGAGCTAGCTGTTAACCCACATAGATGCCCAGAATAGTCTTGTCCATTTTCCTAATATCGGCCACCATTGCTTGATCTGCATGGTATATTGGTGATATCAGCTTTGATAAAAAAAACTATCACAGTGGCCCCTATGGGTACCCGTTGCACCTTTAAAAGTCCATAGTAATAATGGGAATTATTAACCGTGCAGCGGTTCTTACCCACCTACGTTTGTAGTATACGCAATCAAAACATCTGATTTGACAAGTGAACGGATGGCCCTCCAACCAGATATTTTGCCTATAGTTAGTTTATACAATCCAAACATCTGCTTGGCGAGTGAGAGGATTTTATGGGGAGGGAGACCGCGTCAGGCTCCCGGGATCCCCCCCACCTCCTCCAGCAAACATTGCGGCTATGTCTGTGCCATTACTCACGCTGACAGCTACTCCGTAGACACTCTGAGGGAACCTCAGAGACCAAGTGTTTCTCTTGTAGTCTGTTTGGTCAGCCAATCTGGCAGAGTGGCCATTTCTCACAGAAGATATATGCTGTCATACAGGGATGGAATATTTCTTTATGGATGAGCTAATTTGCTATCTGAATATCTATAGGCTCATTTCTAGCATGAGGTGTCTGACTATAGGTACAGTTTGATCCCCTGAGAGCAAAAAAATTTACAGTTCAGTTACTCATATGTTGTGAGTCCAATCATAAAACTTACTTTGAGAATATAAATGTTAATAAGTTCCCCTTGATGTAATACACCTTATAATTTAAGACATTTATAGGTACAACGATTAAATATGACCACCTCTTGCTCATCAGACAGAGGTGCCTCTACCCTATATGCAAGTTAAAATCCTTCACTATTCCAAATCCAATTGCAAATGACTTTTATAATCACTTAACTATCACAAATTAAAGGATGAAAATAACTCTATTTGACTCTGCCATTGTTAAATATTGGAGTATAAGTGAGAAAACCTCCTTGGAGTTATGGCAGATATTGCAGACAACTGCCATAACTTCCACCTCTGCGGAGGTGCTCTATCACATATAACCTCCCTCTACAGAGGCACTGTGCATGGGAGCTGTTTATTGCTAAGGGGGTGCACAAGAGACCACACACCCTCCCTTGGCTCTTGGCCTACCTCCACTGAAAATGGGTGCCCTAGATTGCCCATTTTAACTGGGTCACTACTCACAAGTAAAAGTCGGTCCAGGCTCGTAAATGGAGCCAGATATGAGCGGAAGTAGGGCCTGGATAATCGAGGCTGGTCTTACAGGGGGGCCTGGGCCCCCCCAATAACGAGGAGGTTCCCTATATAAGCCTATATAAAAATATAGGCCCCCCAACCGAGACCCCTGGTTCCCCCCCAATAAAAATTTGCTTCCTACGCCCCTGGTCTGAGGGTAGTATATAAAGGCAGTAAAGTCACTACTATTTGTGTTATATATAACATTCTATTCTTTATAAGAATATACTTCTATATTTGTGGAATAGAAAAGAAGCTTGCCCCGCAGGGCTATTAACAAGGAATCCAATAGAGGCCTAAATTTGATAACCCTGTGGGGCAAGATTCTTTTCTATTCCTTGTTAAAAGTCCTGCTGGGCAAACCTCTTTTCTATTCCTTATAAGAATCAATTTCGAATGAATAGCCCTTCGGGGCAAAAGTTTATTCTATTCCAAATTGGTTAAAACCCCTGTATACAACCAATAGGGACAGTATCATTAGGGTTTAGGGCTGTTCCTCTAGTTCTATAAGTAGAGAGGGATGTTATCATTGTTTGAAAAAGCCATGATTTCTTTAAAAGGAACCACGATAACATCCCTCTCTTCTTATAGAACTAGAGGAACAGCCCTAAACCCTAATGATACTGTCCCTTTTGGTTGTATGGAAATTAGGGTTGGTGGCCCCCACGTCTCATGGCCCCCACACCCATGGCCCCCACTCCCGTGGCCCTCCTGTCATCTCGCCTAACAGATGTATGGCCCTCATAATACGTCAGCGTACCTACCCGTACGTCACTGTACCTACCTTTTTGTCCACATATCTATCCATACCTACCCATGTACCAAATACCATCCTGTTCCAGGCCCGTACCAACCCATACCTATCAAAATACCATCCTGTACCAGGCCAGTGCCAACCCGTACCAACCCATACCTACCATACCTATCAAAATACCATCCTGTACCAGGCCTGTACCTACTCATACCTATAGTACCTATCAAATACCTACCTCGTGCGAGGTCGCATACGATCCCATACCAACCCGTAGGCTACCTACCAGTACCTACCATACCAGGCTGTACCTACTGTAGCAGCCGCGAAAGGACAACCAAAAAAACATGGCCGAAAAATGTTTTTAAAAAATTATGCTAAATAATCTCATGTAGGGGGTACAAAAATATTTGAATACATTCTGTCACTTCAGAATTTTGATTAGATGTCTCAATTAGTGCATCATGTCGAGTTTGTTGATGTTTTTCGGCAGGTTTGTTGACGTTTTTTGACCTTCTTGGAATAGTTTGACACTGACGAGTGGTTAGGTACGGGTTGGGATGGATTGGTACTGGTAGGTACTGGATAGGTACGGGTTGGTATGGATTGGTACTGGGTAGGTGAGGGTTGGTATGGATTGGTACTGGGTAGGTGAGGGTTGGTATGGATTGGTACTGGGTAGGTATAGGTTGGTATGGATTGGTACTGGGTAGGCAAGGGTTGGTATGGATTGGTACTGGGTAGGTATGGATTGGTACTGGGTAGGTGAGGGTTGGTATGGATTGGTACTGGGAAGGTATGGGTTGGTATGGATTGGTACTGGTAGGTGGTGGGTAGGTATGGGTTGGTATGGATAGGTACTGAGGTAGGTACGGGTTGGTATGAATAGGTACTGATTGGTATTATAGGGCGTACGAGGAAGGATGAATTTGCATCGTTTTATTTCAGTGAAAAAAGATATATTGGGAATAAGAAAAGATGTAAAGGTGTTTTAGTAGTGAATTATTTAGGTTTAGGTCGTAATAAATCTTTTTTTTTTCGGATATAAGAATGGGGACCAAGGGGGCGTGGGGCCGACCCACCGGGACAGTGGGCTATGTGGGTGGGGGCCATGAGACCTGGGGGCTATGCACCCGAAGTGGATTGGATGTATACAGGGTTTTTTAATCAATTCTGAAAAGAATAGAATCTTGCCCCGCAGGGCTATGCATTAAGGATAGAAAAGAATCTTGCCCTGCAGGGCTACTTTTACAGGATAGAAAAGAATTTTGCCCTGGCTATCAAATTTAAGCTTCTATTGGGTTCCTTATAAATAGCCCTGCGGGGCAAGCTTCTTTTCTTATCCACAAATATAGAATAGAAGTCTATTCTTATATAGAATGGAAGGTTATATATAACAAAAATTGTAGTGACTTTCCTGCCTTTATATACTACCCTCAGACTAGAAAACCACAGAAGAGGTGTCTAAGGGTATGTGGTGCAATAGATTGCACTATAGAAAGAGTCATGAAGGCCCCTTTCATCTATACTATCACCATTCCACCTTTTCCATCTACCTTGCATGGAGTCCCCTGGGTGAGGTATGCCATGCATCCTATATTTTCATTCTATTATATTGGGTGAAAATGTATCTCACTAAGTGCTTATCTACCTGTCTGCATCTGGGAGTGACTGTAGCTGAGTATGCAGTTTAATAGAACTCTCTATAACCTTGCCTGTCTTAGTGTTGCAGGTTTGATTGTCTGTCTAAAGCTGGACTTGTTTGTGGACTGGTGATTCTGTCTTGTCTGTAGCTGTGTTTGTCCATAACCGTGCCTGTCTGTGGTTGGGTCTGTATTGTATATAACTGTATCTGTCTTGGCTTGGCCTATTCACAGCTGGGCTATTGTGTTCGAGATGGATCTGTCTACGGTATCTGTACTGGGTTTGCCTGTACCTCGACCTGTTTGTCAATAGCTCTGTGTGGCTACAACTGTATCTGGTTGTAGCTTGATCGGTCTTGAGCTGGGTCATGACTCCATGTGTAGCTGTGTCTGTCTGTGTAGCTGTGTCTGTCTGTGTAGCTGTGGCTGTCTGTGTAGCTGTGGCTGTCTGTGTGTTGATGTGTCTGTCTCCCATTGCTACCGGTAGGCCTTTCCATAGGCTGCAACTGTGTGTCCCTAGTGTTAGACTATAGAATACACTAAATTAATAGCCCAACATTAATCACCTATTTAAAACCTACGATTATAATAGAATCATATTGGGCATTATGGATGTCTCATATTATGGGATATGTTCCGCCATGAAGGGTCCCCCAGCCTGTTATCCTACAAGATCGGATATGGTTATGAAATAGAAACCATGGGGGCTTCCGGTCGCCGGATAGGGTAGTATAAATAATGAGTGCTGGGGACACAGGGGGTCTTATTCCAACTTAGAGCCAGTCCACACACTTCCACCATTAGTGTGGACATATAGAGGATTGTATCTTCAGGAGCCTATGATGGATTCTGTATATCTCAATAGGTAAGGCCAATATGGAACTCAGTGTATCGAGCTTGTCTATTATTATTATTATCCTTATTGTTATTCTGAATTAACAATATGTGTCATAGAACAGCACACAGTTTATGTCAACGATGGATCAACACTACAATAAAGATTTCTTAACTTTATTTGTGAGTCTCTAATTTTTATTAATTTTATTAAATTCATCGCCTGACACTAGCTCTATCTGTCTGTGACTGGGTCCATGTCAGTGCAATGTCAGTGTCTGCAGATGGTTCTGTAATTTGTTCAGTCTACTGATAGCTGCATCTGTGTTTGTAAAGGTTGGAAAATATTCCCAAGTAACCTTGTTCAGGTCGTGGGGGGCACTACATAAATAAAAAGATGGACTGGTAGAAGTGATTTTAAAAGAGCCGACGTTTCGACCTTCTCAGGTCTGCATCAGGGACTGACTTTATTTCTAACCACACACTGAAGTTGAAATTGGAGCTGTTGGTGGAGTCATTAAACATGTAGCATGGTAACAAGATAACATGTAGTTATGTAACATGGCAACAGGCCTGTAAATTGAATAAATAACCGATTTTCATTGGTGTAGAGCTTGGAGCAACAATAGTGATAAAAAATTCCCTAAATATGAATATTTTGCAACAATTCGATGGATCATATAATAAATATGTACACACGGTCCCTTAGATATTTCAATCTAGCGCGGTGTTGTAAATTTGAGAGAGAAAAAAAACCTTTTCAGGTTTTTGCCCTGGGTGTGGGCTGGAAATAATACACTACAAGTAGAAAAGTAATTATTATATCACAGCATAGTGGGAAAATGGAACGTCTGACAAATAGTTAGAAGTCCAACTTTTTAGGAATTAAATTGGGATGAATTAAATGTCTATCATCACGGCAGGTGACGATTGGTCTGCGCATGCGTCTTAGAAACATGGGATTGTGGTAGTAGTCAAAGTCAACTGGTGGATATTCACTGCCTGGGCTGGGTATTTCTACCCAATTTTTGCCAGAGTCCAAAGGTGAGCCTGATGGGAGAGGAGTGTCTGTGTTTATAGCATGGCCCTTTTAACATGGGCCATGCTATGTGTAGCTGAATTTCTCTGTACCTTAGTTTATAGACAAGGCTGAATGTAGCTGTTACTATGTAGCTGGGATTATCTGTCTGTAGCTGGGTCTGTGTCTGTCTCGCTGGGTCTGTTTCTGTAGCTGCATCTGGGTCTGTTTCTGTAGCTGGGTCTGTAGCTGCATCTGGGTTTATGTATGTAGCTGGGTCTTTGTAGCTGGGTCGTTTCTGAAGCTAGATCTGTGTTTGTAGCTGGGTCTGTGTATGTCTACCTGCGTCTGTGTATGTAGCTGGGTCTCTTTCTGTAGCTGGGTCTGTGTCTGTCTAGCTGGGTCTGTCTGTAGCTGGGTCTGTCTGTCTACTTGGGTCTGTTTCTGTAGCTGGGGCTGTTTCTGTAGCTGGGTATGTTTCTGTAGCCGGATCTTGGTCTGTGTGTATGTAGCTGGGTCTGTGTCTGTATCTGGGGCTGTGTCTGTAGCTGGGTCTGTGTCTGTAGCTGGGTCTGTGTCTGTAGCTGGGGCTGTGTATGTAGCTGGGTCTGTAGCTGGATCTGGGTCTATGTGTATGTAGCTGGGTCTGTGTCTGTATCTGGGGCTGTGTCTGTAACTGGGTATGTTTCTGTAGCTGGGGCTGTGTATGTAGTTGGATCTGGGTCTGTGTGTATGTAGCTGGGTCTGTGTCTGTATCTAGGTCTTTGTCTAGATCTGTTTCTGTAGCTGGGTCTGTAGCTGGGTCTGCATCTGTAGTTGGGTCTGTGTCTGTAGCTGGATCTGGGTCTGTGTGTATGTAGCTGGGTCTGTGTCTGTATCTAGGTCTTTGTCTAGATCTGTTTCTGTAGCTGGGTCTGTAGCTGGGTCTGCATCTGTAGCTGGGTCTGCATCTGTAGCTGGAGCTGTGTCTGTCTAGCTGGCGCTGTGTCTGTAGCCAGGGCTGTGTCTGTAGCTGGGGTGTGTCTGTAGCTGGGGCTGTGTCTATAGCTGGGGCTGTTTCTGTAGCTGGGTCTGTTTCCATAGCTGGGTCTGTGTGTCACTGTGTCTGTAGCTGGGACTGTGTCTGATTAGCTGGGTATGTGTCTGTAGATGGTCTGGGTCTGTGTGTATGTAGCTGGCGCTGTGTCTGTAGCCAGGGCTGTGTCTGTAGCCAGGGCTGTGTCTGTAGCTGGGGCTGTGTCTATAGCTGGGGCTGTTTCTGTAGCTGGGTCTGTTTCCATAGCTGGGTCTGTGTGTCACTGTGTATGTAGCTGGGTCTGTGTCTGTATCTAGGTCTTTGTCTGTAGCTGGGGCTGTTTCTGTAGCTGGGTCTGTTTCCATAGCTCGGTCTGTGTGTCACTGTGTATGTAGCTGGGTCTGTGTCTGTATCTAGGTCTTTGTCTGTAGCTGGGGCTGTTTCTGTAGCTGGGTCTGTTTCCATAGCTGGGTCTGTGTGTCACTGTGTATGTAGCTGGGTCTGTGTCTGTATCTAGGTCTTTGTCTGGATCTGGGTCTGTTTCTGTAGCTGTGTCTGTAGCTGGATCTGTCTGTTGCTGGAGCTGTGTCTGTAGCTAGGTCTGTGTCTGTAGCTCGATCTGTGTCTGTAGCTGGTTGTGTTTCTGTAGCTGTGTCTGTTTCTGTAGCTGGGGCTGTGGGTCTGTGTCGGTAGCTGGGTCATTGTCTTTAGTAGGATCTGTGGGTGGGTCATTTTGACATTTTAATTACATGCCATTACCACAGAAAAACGATCACCCAGCCTGATTACCGGACTCAATTCAGCAAGCTCCATTTGGTTGTCATTTTAGAGATTGGGTTAATTTCTGTTCAAGCACACTTGGGCAAGAAAGACCTTTTTACCCTTTCAACTGCACAGCAGTGTCCGTTATAAATCAAAATTATTTCCCCTAGATCTATATCTGTTGAGTTCCCTTCCTCTCCCAGGGTCCCTTTGTAAATATTGGTTTAAGTGTTTCCTGGTTGTAGTGCTCTAATGTTATTGCTTGACATCACTATTTATAGCACTCTCATTTGTGTGTATCCTGAGTTGTAACCCTCTTATCAACATCATTGCACTTACATATTCATAAAGCTATGGTATTTAGTTCTGTCAATCCACCAAAGTATAAGTTTAACTATTCTAAGTTTATTCATTAGTCTATTAAATTAGTGCTTAACCTTGTAATGTCATGTCCTACTTGATTCTAGGCATCTACAAAAGCCAAGGTGTTAGGTCTTTCCTCCCTGAAGGTCTTATTCTTACTTGGCAGGTCAATGGATTGTGGTGGGGGGATAAGAATGGAGCTGGGGGGGGGGGGTCTTTAAATGAGTTCATTGTTCATAACCCCTTCCGCATACTCTCACATACCACATTAGTTTAATCTAATCTGGGGCAACATGTGCTTCCACGGTCTACTAGTGGAGTATTAAAAACCCAACTTATCAACCCAAGATGATAAATCATGGATCAGGATAAAGGAGGAGGCTTTAGTTAAGGAATGGGGGGATAAGAATGGAGCTGGGGGGGGGGTCTTTAAATGAGTTCATTGCTCATAACCCCTTCCGCATACTCTCACATACCACATTAGTTTAATCTAATCAAGGGCAACATAGAGCTCCCCCAACATTCCAGTTTTCACCCCTCAAAATTACCATAAGTAAATATAGTGAAATACCTGAGGTGGTTGGTACCTTGGTATTATACTGGTATGTGCTGCAGATGCTGCGGTGTGATATTTACACCTACCGTACTAAAACACCAACATATAACACTTTAAGTACCATATACTGTATTTACAGGTTTGCACTTTGTCCTTCTCACTTCTGTCACCATGAGGTGCAAATGCAGTTCTGGCGAGTCTCAGGCCAGTATCACCAGCGCTGCTTTTATGTGTCATTTCTACCCAACAGGGTTGACATATATAGTTGTAGGCATAATAATAAAGAATGTACATGAATCCTTAAGCACTATGGCACCCTTAAAGGGTTAACCTGTCCTAGGACAATGTCACCATTTACTATGTACAGAGAAACCATTGCTCTTAGATGGCCTATTATACAACGCAGTTTCTTGACCATGACATTCTCCTTCTTTTATTATTATTAAAGAATTTATGCATTACTCTTAGAATGGAGAATGTTATTAGTGCACTCTGGGAGGAGTCTGAATGGTTCAATTGATTGATTTGTGTTTTACAGCACTTTAGCGGCACTAAGTGGCTATCCCGTGCTTCACAGGTTGATAATTTAACAGAGGAATGTGTCAGTGCCCGCGCATATGTGCACCACACACATCCTGAGGGGATAGGAAAGAGAAGATATAGACCCTTTTAAGTGGGCTAGGGAAGCCCGCTGAATGGTTCAAGATTCAAAAGGCAAAGAGTGTGCTCACCTGCGGCTTGACAGACATTCTTGTGCTTGCATGGAAAGTTGCGTAGATTAAAGACTTGTGTTTAATCTGATATACTTTTAAAACAAAATGATATCACGAGGATGTCTGCAACACTGTCAAGTGAAAGTTTGCGACAAGAGGTAGAATGACAATATTGTTATCACATGAAGGTCCTGTGTTGGCACATGATGTGTATTGTGTAAATTCTTGAGGGACTTGCGTCAGTATTTTAACTCTTCAGTCGCCACATAAGGACAATGGGGAAAGGAGCTTTTTTCCAATGGGAATATTTTCCTTAGTATAATTCTCTTGTACCTGCCATCATATGGTTGTCCCCTGATCTTGGAAATGGAACACACGTGTACTTTCCAGAAAATCCCTTTGTTTTAAAACATTTATTTAGACTTCCTTGTGTGAACAAAACAACAAAAGTAGAGTCTAGGAAACTTATCAAAATGTAGTAAAGTAAAGAAATGAAACCAAGGTATGTTGTGTCATATTGAAAAGGAGAGTGGGCGTGTTTGGCAGATGGTACACATACACTGTATGAATGACGTCCGTAGTGTGCAGTGTGTTGAGAAGGTATGCAGACTGATGTGTGCTCAACCATACTGGAGGAGCCCCCCCCCCCCACCCATTCACCCACTAACCCCCCCTCCTTCATCCCTACACGGTACTTCCACAGTCCAGCACCTCGCACATCTGAGATATCATGCGTAGTTTCATTTTTGATCAGGTCATACCTCGATATAAAGTCGGTCATCCAGAGGCATACCTTACAGTCTACCCCCAACCTCCCACCACAGACAGTGTCTGGGCTGCCACAGGTGCCTCTGAAGTCAGTACAAGTCAAAGAGGTGGGAGAGTGAGTGAGACGATGTGTGGGGGTCTGTTCAGAATCCTGCTACTTCGTCTCTGATCTCATATTACTATAAGGTACCACTGCCACAACACTACATAGGACACAGCCGTCTCCTACTCCTGGTAGTAGTACTGCTGCTGCTGCTGCTCCATACATTGGCACCATTCTGATTTAGACCCCTACATCCTATAGTACTACCTGTAGGCCATAGAAGACACCTATAACAAAGACAGGTAGGCAAAGTATAAGGGTTTTTCACGTGACGTCAGTTTGCAGTGCATGAAGGTGTTGGAGATCTGCCACTACTCACGCTGCCATAGAGAATGCACTGTGGCGATGTACTACCTTTCATAAAATCCTGATTTTCTCCTGACCTATTGATTTCATCAAAATATCCTTTTCACAACTAATAGCAGAGATATAGGGGAGCATGCGGAACTAAAAATAATGAATATAAGAATTATATAGATATTGAATTTCTTATGTGGAAGGATGGTCTGCACGAGATTGACAGTGAGCCCCTAGCTTTACTGTGGGCAGCATGGTGTGGCGATCTACTGCCCTTCATAAAATCCTGATTTTCTCCTGACCTTGTCAACGAACCGTTACAAGTTGATGTTGTAATGAACACTGAATCCAGAGAAGTTCTTTGATCCTTGTTTATTGCATGATGACAGAGTGTACATATAGGTGGTAACAATGATACACTCGCCAGCGTGCAGGCTCTGCCCCTAAGCTTGTAGCTCAACCTGTCATAGGTTCTAGATACTACGGAGGTTGTGTGTAGAATAATATATAAAGAGAGATGATCGAATAGGTATCTGGATGCTGCTCATAGGGTCTTATATACCCAGGTGAGCAGCTCACAGGGTGATAAAATATACCGGTAGGAGCAGGTCAGGTCTGGTTGGATCTGGTCAGATCTGACGGGTCGTCATACCTGGTAATGATTCTATTTATATGTGGACCAATCAGGGTGAAGGGAGATTGTGGAATTTCCCTGCATCCCAGAAATGCGTCCACAGGTATGTCAGTATGTTGTGATACTCCCAGTGAGTCAGTGCCCAGAAATGGAATGGGTCCGGCTTTCACAACATCCTGGTATGGATGATGTAAGAGTAGCTCACTGTACACACTGGGGTGGGTGAGTTGTAAGCTTGTGAGCAGGGCGTGAGCGTGCGTGGCGAAGAATTTAATAAATGTGTAAAATAATGAATAATACCCAGAATAGTCCATTGACAAATCCCCACATTCCTACTCGTCTCTGCACAAGGTTTAAGGGAGGAAAATCATTAATAATAAGGGCTTCGCCAAGTCCATTGACAATTTTGGGTATCATGCATATAAGATACGTGGTACAAAGAGGTTTCCGGTATGAGAATACCGTATCAAAAATAAGTATACATAGAGGTTCCTTTATGGAACTGTAAATTAAGAGATACAGGTAGCATGCTAATACCTTGTTGGATCAAAGAAAGCTCATAATACTTATTACTACAAGAATAAATATGTACAAATGTTTTTGGCACGTCGTGAATATTGTTTTTTTGTACCTGAGCTTGGCGTGAGCTATATAGTGATACATTGGAGTATAAAAATACATTCTTTCTAAGCTGAGGTATCTGGAGTATTTACAAATATAATGTACAGGGAAAGCAAAAAAAAGTTTACACAGTTTGTGGAGTTGGCAGCAGGAAGTCAAATCAAGGTTGGGAATTTCCCAAGATAAATTCGGTTTCAGGCTGCCAAGGGCACATATTCACCCAGGTATTTTTTGTTAAAAAATTGTCCAAGGTGGTATTCGATGTGGCTGTCGATCCTGTTGGTAAAAAAAAAATTGAAAATTGTATGTAGGGCAGGGTCAAGGTAGTATTCGGTGTGACTGTTGGCCCTGCTCTATATAGTTTGTGCCATATCTAAGAACTTAAGGGTAAGCCCATTCCAAATTAAAAAATTGGTCTATCGATTTTCTGTTTTAGAAAAAGAGGCGGGAGGGCGAAATTTTTATTTTATTTTTCTAGGAAAATTTATTTGTCTATGGATTTTGCATGGCCAAAATATGGAGAGGGATATTTTTTTTTTTATTTTTTTTTTTTGGTGGCGGGGGGTCCCTTGCTGAAAATGTTCATTTTTTTCCTAAGTGCAGAATAGGCCAATATAATGAAACCGGTGACATCTTTACCTATCCAATGGGTGGTCTGCCATTTCTGTACTTTTATTGATTGATCCTGTAAGCTCCTTGGTAAAAAAAAAAAAAAAAAAAAAAAAAAAAAAAATCTGCAATTTTCCAGAAAATGATGTGGGCGGAATCCATAGATCAATAAATTTTCTTAAAAAATATAAATTTGTATTTTGGAAATTAAGGTGCGGGAAATCCATAGACCAATATTTTAATTTGGTGTGGCCTAAGTATGATCTATTTATATTACTGACTAAAGCTCATAAATACAATACATAATTGAGCTTGAAAAATGGTGTACGAATGGGGTTGATCTTGTAGCACCTAAGGTGACATTATAAAAGGTCATGTTATAGATATCACCTATAAGATAATAAAGTTGGCCAATCTTTTACAGGCGTGAAAAAGTTGACCTTGTTTACAGAAAATAGAGTGAGTCTTTTATCAAAATATCTATCTTGAGGGGTTGTATGGGAGGGTCATGAGAAGGTTGTGTCTCCACAAACTCATTAAAAGGTCCAAAGAATATTGTTGCTATGGAGATATCGTCACTTGCTTTTCCTGAAATGTTTTCCAGCATGGAAGCTATTGGGTGGTAGGTTGCCATGCTGTTTGATGTTTGTTTTCATGAAATGACCCTCACCTCTTCTTTTAGTCCTCTGCCTGATGGGTCTGTAGGAGAGATTGAGGTCTGCAAAGTCCTCCATTACTGAGGCTAGGTTCCCAGCCTCAGAAATGGCTTAGTCTCCACTGTCTGAGTCTGGAGGTGTTGGGGGCTCAGCTGGAGAAGGTTGGCGAGCTGGCATGGGCCTCCATGCTGTCCTGGGGGGGGGAATATGCTGCTCTGTTCAGGATGCAGTGATAATGGTGCCCGAGAGTGGTAGTATGGCGAGGTGATTGGGTCGTAGTGGTGTTATTTGACCTGGGCTGCTGATGGTTAATCCTCTGGGCTTGAAGGTGCTGGTGTTTCTGCCTTGGGCTTGGGCTCTGGTCCTGCCGGAATCGATGCTGTGTTCGGTGGTAGGCCTGTTGAGGAAATGACAGGAAGAGAAAACAATTCATCAACCACAGATCGTCTGTCATGGTTTGCAAAGGGGCCATAGTTAACACAGAAAAGACACAAGGTTAAAGCATTTAGTTAACTCATAAACACATAGTACAGAGCTCAATTGATTCATTTGGCTTAGCGCGGGTCCTGTATCCAGGAACACTTTGGTTAGTTTTTCTAAGCTCCACCAGGTGGTAGTAGCGAGCTGGCCCTGTACCATGATGGCGAAAAAGGCTGGTAATTTATGGGATTTAATAGGCTTTGATCTGCTCAGGTCGACTCATACCTGTTGTATCTGTTTTAAAAAGAACTACGTTGATGCTGCTTCAAGGAGAACCTATTTTGGGCTGAGAAAGGGGGGGAGGGAAAAAAAAAAAATTTCCTGTGTTGCCAAAGTTTTGATCCGGGGTGCTATAAAAGGGCACTCGTCCGCTCTTTGATGTCATAATGTTACATAACCATGGAAGTGTTCGAGGTGGACCTCATAATGCCTAACGGAACCATCTTGCATGTAACCATCACCATGTCGGGCGGATTGTAAGTATAATTTGATTTTGTAAAAAGGCGATTATGAGTTTCTGAGAATTTTGAAGTTCCAGACGTGGAGCATTCGGTCTAATCTGCTTTTTAATTTTGTGTTCCAGCATCACACAGATCCAGTGGGATGGCTAATGGCTACTAAGGTAAGTCCGATCTGAGCAAGTCAAAGTGTGAACATGTGTTAATGTTGTTGTTGTGACAGACATGCGGGTGTCACATGACAGATGGTAGTCATGGTGTCGGCCGTGACGTCCATCATTTTTTAGGTTTTTGATACGAAACCAAGATGCCGCCAGGCTGCCGCGTTTGGCACGAAGGTCACGGGCCAGACGCCGCAGTCGGTGTTAACGTTGATAAGGATCAGTGTAAGCCGATCTATTGTGTTTGTTAGGCCTATCAATTGTTATGATATTATGTAGCCTATAGGGCTTGTTGTTTTTAGCGGTGTGGGGTGTGCTTTGGGCGATATCCTGAGGTTGGGGTTCACTATAGGGGGGGCAGGGGTCTGATGGGGAGGTTGGGTTGGGGGGGTAATCCCAACATCAGCATCTTCATGGCGTTATCCGCCATCTTATCCGACGTGTGTGAGGGCTACCTGTCATCCCCGCATAAGTGTGATGGTATCTTCCAAGCGTTGCTGACATTTGGGTGTAACCTTGGGACGGTCCTAAGTCATATGACCGTGGGGGTGGCCAGTAGTTGATGAGGTAGGGCGGTGGGGACTGTGGATGGTTTCATCACACAACGAAACCAGCCATGTTGGATTTGTAAGTTCGAAATTTATCTACCATCAACTATGTCTGTGGCCCTCTCAGACAGGTCGGGGTTAAACATGAACAGGTCCTTGGGTGGCTGGGCCTCCTCGGGGTTCAGCAGAGCCAACTCGATGGGGTTGTCTTTGCTTGAAGAAGGATGGGGTTCACGCTTCCTTTTCTGATACGTCCTCCTGGGTCAAAGGGGCGAGATCGGGGCGAAACTTGCTGAGGACTCACCATCACAGGGTGTCAGCTGGTAGTCTGGTTGTCCCCTTTCCTCAATGACTAGTGCTGGCTTGGATTTAAAAATCAGAGCCAAAGGGATCCTCCAGAACAGAGGGCATCTAGGGTACCGCTCTAGGCGGATGGTCCTTAGGCGGCCAGCGATGATCATAGTGACCTCGTTCCTCCATTCTGCATCAAGGTAGCTTCCCAGGGGCTTGGTTAGCCGGGGTGGGGTCAGTTTTGGTGCACTGATGGATGCTGGCCACAGATTTCTGCCGTACACCATGTTTGCAAGGGGGAAACTGAAGGTTCTCCCCTCCGAGTGTATCCTAAGCACAAATTTGGCTGTATTATCCGATGGCTCCTGTCTTCAGTATGGCCAGTATCGGAGGCACCTCCTGCAGACAGCTCTTGAGTATGAGCAGCGCTATCAAAGACAGTGACTGATACCATGGTGTCATATCTGCCTGGTAGTTGTACCCATATGTTGGTGTCTGTCTCCTCTGCAGGTGTGGTGGGCTATGGCCACTCTGAGTTAGACTTCTTGATCATTTCTTTAAGTTTGGTCCAAGAAGCGACGTCTGCCATGGCTGGAGTGCTGTGGATACTGACCAAGTGCGCCAGGTGTGTTACTCTCATGTGCACACGGCACAAGAGGTTAAATAATAAGTTTAGTGATTTTTGGGATTTGGAAAATAAATTTTCCAAAATTAGGTCTAAAGACTGGGCTGTTTCTGTGATAAAACCTGGGGCGTTAGTTTTGACTAGAGGGGCTTATTTCTCAGGTTGCTGCAGGGTGTGATTAAACTCTAGGTCCAAGGTGAACACTAGGGGGTAGTCCATATATCCTGACAATAGTGTTTGTGGTAGCTCTGTGAAAAGAACACCATAGTTGGGTCTAAAGATTGTTGTTGGTTTTTTCATGTATCCTTGTGCTCCTGAGGTCTGTATGTGTATCATACAAAGGATGAGGAGCGCTGCCCAAGGGGCTTTAGGTCTATAAAAAAATAAAATTTGAGAAATTTGGTCAGTTTGTTTATCAAGGTAACGTGTCAAGTGCTTGGGGGGTGTTGGTAGGGGGGGGGGGTTTGCTTGGCTTCGTGTGAGGGAAAGGTGGTTAAGGCGCAGTTGTTTTGGGGGGGGGGGAATCCATACAAATTTGGTTTTTTTTTTGGGGGGGTTGCACTTGTCTTGGGGTGGTGTGTTTGTCAATAGGACACTTGTAGGCATAATTCTTAACCAGACTAGGTTGCTAGGCTAATCTATGACTAGTAATTGATGTGCCCTACCTTGACTTTTAGTATGAAGATTAGTGACTACTTGAGACGGTTCAACTCAGTGGTGGAGGCGACTGGCCTGATATTTGGAGCAAATTCAAACATTTTAGAGATTCTAGCTGTGCCTGAAGGTTGACATTGTTATCAAAATATTGTGTCTGCCGACACATGTGTAGTGACGTGTCAATTCACTTGAAGGCTGCTCTGAGGCAGTAGGTGTGTGTGCACAAAGTAGTGCAATGTGACTGCAAGTTATATGCTGAGTCTGTCCCACAATGGGGCGGTAGGGTAGTCGCTACAAAGGGCTGAAGTGATGCCTTTGATAGCTGAGGACACTGTGGGGTCCTGGAGTTCATCTCCTTTTGCGCTGTACTAGACAGGTAAAAAATTTCAGGTCTTTGCAGCTTATGTCAATAAATAAATGTTGGTGCTCCACAATAGTCAGTTTGATCCCAAACAGATCCAAGGCCTTGCTTCTATTGCCATGTGGGCTTAGAAGACTGGATGGTCCACCCTGAGTTGTTTAATCTCTGGTGCCTTAAGGCTTTTAAATAATATTAAATAAATAGTTAGTCTAAGGTAAGGTAGGTTAACATTCCACTGTTTCTCTCCATTAAGCTTAATTTCAACAAATATGGAGGGGGAGACCTGTTTGACTTGAAAATCACTGAATTTAAGGAAATTCATGTTAATTTTTCGAGATATGTGGAAGATTTGAATACACAAGAGTGTTATGTGATAGATATTGTGAAAAATGCTGAACAGCTCATTATTAAAGATAGAACTTACAGCAAGCCTTCCAATGGATGGAATGCTAATATAGTTAAAGTTTATGGCCCAATTATTAGTCGTTTTGCTTTTACTACTACCGTATTCTCCCGCGTAGAAGACGCAGTGCGCGTAGAGGACGCCCCCCTAACTTGTCAATGGTTATTTCGCATAAGATGCACCTCTTAAGTACCAATTTTGTAAATTCAGTACATTTCTATAGTAAAATTACCCCTCGTATAAGACGCCCCCCAACTTGAGAGAAAGCTATAAGACTCCCCAGCATTTTGTTTGGCGTAGAGGACGCGTCTTATACGCGGGAGTTTACGGTATATCCTTATGCATTTCATTCTATCGGCTTTACAGCCTCCATGGCTTGTTCACCTTGCTATTAGGGTTCAGATCCGCTCTAGGAGCATATCTGACTCTCACCAAGTGGGAGTCAGACACCATGCTTGATGACCTTAAAGCTTCACTAAAGAATCTGCCCATCCTTGCTGACCCTAATCCCAGTCCTATGAATTCAACATTGAATATGCAGGACGAATCTTTCAAATCCGACTTGGCAAACGGATTCTATTTACTTCTTTCAACAGTCATCCTGATTCTATTTTGTGAATTTGTAAAGTGCATCTACAGAGGGAGGACCACAAGATATCATATCATGGGACCCGCCGGCAGCCGGAAGTTTTTCTGAAAATTAAGTTTCAAGATGACGTCTATGCCTTTGATATCTGTCCTATTCTTTACTCTATTTCCTCCATCACCTTCCCATTGACACCCAGGATTCATGGTATCCGCCCCCCGGATTTCACCTGTCGTCGCATTGAGCTCAGCTGGGAGCGCTTCGGCATGCTTGAGTATGTTGCATCAGGACAACTGATGAAGATTGCACTGCCAAAATCACTAAAAGTACCACGCTCGTGTGCAGGAGAAGTGAGGCATGCAATAAATACTGGTGCATTTGAGGCAGCCATTATGATGGCTGATGCACATGGCAACACCATGTCATTGTTGAGTGACGACATGATGCCACGCAATGGTAGAAACGTGTGATATGTGGTTTGGGTTGTAATGTTATAAGCATGTTGCATTTATAGCCTATTTAACAAAATGCATACGCTTAATTAGATTAAGATTTAGTATTAAGTTACTAATATCTACATAGCGTTAATATTGTACTATTACTTAGTTGATCACTTTCTATCTGTATGCATGTGCTTATTTCATTTCTGCCAAAATAAGGTTATAGAATATTTGAAGTAATTTGAACATATATATATATTCAAAGACATGTGGTTATTATGAATGCATAGAGTATTACTACCTTAATTAAGGTTCTGCCATGTAAATAAGATGTTGTACTTTTAGGAATTATAAATAGTATTGCCATAAATCCTCACGTAGGAGGCATCCTATACACTAAAATAACCCCAGGTGCGTCCTATAGGAATGTCAGAAGTTGGGGTTGCGTCCTATAAGCGGGGATTTTCTACTATAGAATAGTACTAAAATGACCAAAATATAACCCCAAACATGTCTTATAGAATTTCCTTAAACTCAGGGTGCGTCCTCTACGTGAGGTGTGTCCTCTATGCAAGGATTTACGGTAGTTGTTTTGCTTTTACTACTATATTCTTATGCATTTCATTCTATCTGCTTTACAGCCTCTATGGCTTGTTCACCTTGCTATTGGGGTTCAGATGGCACATTAAAAGTATTCATATGGACAGCCCATTTAATGTAATGAATTCAGCATCTCATATATGATAAAATCCTGTGGGTTTATTTTCAATGTTTTAAAATGTATATTTATTGTTATGGTAAAGTGATCTGTGTTCAATTCTATTTTTTCCTCGACGGATCCAGTTAATCACTCAAGAGTGTTGGGCCCATGCAGTGAACCGCTTGGATACTTACTTTATAAACCTTAATGCTGGGCCCAGCACTGCCAAAGACAAGAATTTATACTAGATGGCTACAAAATACTGTTTCCATATAGCTGTCACGTATCTAGATAAACTTAGATAAACTAAGATAACTCAAAAAAATATCAAACTATGATTAGATAATGTGATGATGTAGGGAACCACTTAAGTACTTACAGGACTTAACACCAGATGGCAGCAAGAACAACAGCATGAGTATTGCTTACAATGCTGCATAGATTTTCTTGATTAAAAGGTCAATAGTATAATCAATAAAGATCTCAGTGAGTGGGGTGTACAAATGTTTCCCAAAACTTTTATGGCTAGCAGAATTGTGTGCTTCATTTAGTAATTTATGGGTAAACAGAGCACCATGGTATCAACTACCATAATCTCCCGCGTAGAAGGCGTGTCTTCTACGCCAAACAAAATGCTGCTGGGTCTTATACGCGGGAGGGGCATTGCCTTGAGTTTGGGGTGCGCCTTATACGCGGGTTTTTCCAACATCTCAATTGGCAATTATCATAGTTTAGCAGGCTGAACTCAATAACAGCATTTTTTTTTATAAGCTGAGTTGATATGGCTGTTTTGAGAGTTGAGAGTTTAGATTTCTAAGCTAAATTCTCGCGGCAGACCAGTAGGTGTCAATGCGCTCATCAAGCCGACCGTGTGCTGATGACAGCTTGAACTCATCGAGCCCTCACCGCGGCAGACCAGTAGGTGTCGACGCGCTCGCCGGGAATAAGGCCCACCATGCGCTGATGACAGCTTGAACTCATATAGCCAGCAGCGCAGCAGCCCGGTCGGTCTACGCGAAACAGCCCCCCTGTGAGTTGGGGGGGGGGCGCCTTATACGCGGGATTTTCCAGAAATCGATCCAGAAGAGGTATGTGCGCCTTCTACGTGAAAAGGCATTCTCTGAGTTGGGGGGGGGGCGCCTTCTACGCGAGCTGCGCCTTCTACGTGGGAGATTACGGTACACCTTTTCTTTAGTTGAAGCAAATACATGACCCTGTGTACATGGTTTCATTTTGGATTGAATATTGGAGGTACCCTGCGTATAAGGCACACCCCCAACTCAAGGCAATTACCCTCCCGCATACAAGACCCGCCATCGATCTTGCCTTTAATGACACTATTGTGTCATGTTGATTGACATATATATTGACATTTTTTTATGTATAGACACCGAGTAGGACAAGTTGCTGACAGATTTTATGAGTCGCTGATTTATAATATCGGTTATGAACATTGACATTGGATTATATAGCTACTATGCTATGGACTGATTTTTTTAACCATTTAAGGTTTTACAAGTGCATTTGGTCAGCTATTTATAATTATAGCTGTATGGACATATACTTAACATTTCATGATTTTCATGGCGGTTTGAGTGCATACTGCAAATGCATAGTGGTGATTAATGAATCATTTAAGTGCATACTGCAAATGCATAGTGGTGATTAATGAATCATTTAAGTTATTACATTTAAAAGTCTGAGTTCCTCAATGGCCCCAGGATGTAAAACTAAACAAACAAACAAACAAAAAAGTTATTACATATAGTTTACTACTTGGTCATTGGTCATTTCATGCCTTTTACTCTGGAAAATTCAGAAATTTTACTATCGTCGAGATTCAGAAATATTAAGTTAAAATCATTTAAGGTACAGTATTGACCCATGGCTAAGGTCTATAGTTCAGGGACAGTTATCAGGAGAGTAGATATATTAGCCAAGTCTTCTATATGTGTAGAGTTTTCACTGAGCACTGATTTCAATCGCTGTTTTTGGAAAGTTTTCGAATTTTACTATTTATCAACAATTGTCTTAATTGACAAGTCTGAATTAATCTGCGTAGTAACTTTAGCCTTTGACACCATTTTTGTTTCGGCTCAGTTAGAACTTTGTTTTCAAGCGTCACATTGTTAGGTTGTATTATACAACAGACGCATAGTTAAAAGTTCCAAATGTATGTTCCTCCATGTCATTGGAGGAACAAAGGAGCTGTCTACAGGCATTTGGTATTACATAAAGGCCAGGACTTTCGTAAAGTAACATTGCCAAACAGTTTTAAATGGGATTTTAAATATTACAATAAGGTTCATGAGGTTAATAATAACGTCACTGTTTTGGTTTCGAAGCACAAGGTGCAATTCTTTCTCTGTCGTGGTACTGGTCTAAATGTAAAATTGCAACTCTCAAATGAGTATTTTAAAAACGTTCACATTTTTCTAAAGGAAACTTATAGCTGTTGGGACAACCCAAAATATACATATATCTTAGAGTCTTTGAAGACTTAGTATGGACACGATGTACTCAGACACATTATATGTCCGTTAGAATACCCTGACCCATAAATTAGCCATTGTAAGTGTGGATGAGCACACTAGCTTATTAAGCCATTAGTTTTTATACATTCGACAACTTTTCAAATTTTTTTGAGCTGAACAGCCAGTGACCTCATTTGTGATAACTCGATTGTGTATATTGTTAGGATTAAGTGTAATCTAGTTTTAAGTGATTGATATTAGTACTTGTATAACATGGTAGGCGACGCTGATCTCCAAACAATGGATTTCTTTGAACTCCGACAGAATATTGCAAATTCTGTCATCAATAGTTCACTGAATGTACAGAGAATGATCGATTCAGATAACAGGATAATCGAATACACACGACTAAACAATAACACTAATAGTCATTTCACAGTCACTGTGCCAGAATTAGAAGTAGTTGTGTTAGAAGAAAAACCAGGTCATAAAGATAGGCTTTATAGTATTGATATGACTGCGTTCAATCCGCTATATGTTTACTGGATAGACTTAATTTCAGTCGACACATTACCTTATTTTGACTTTGATCAACCTACAGCTGTTAATATGATTGATCATTATGGTTCTGTGTTTCTAGGATTCACTATAGATCATGGACATGAAATTAGAATGTATTATTCAGATATTGAAGACTGTTCACTGACAATGACCACCTTAAGATTTAATAAATTATATCAAGTTCTAGGTTTATATTTGTGTGTAAAAATTTAACGACTTAACCAATCATGGATTATTCAGAATTCCATATGGCAAATGCCATTAGTAATATTACGTCTTCTTTCCATCGATTAAGTAATCCAGATAAAGACTGTGTGCGATACACACGTTTAAATTCTAATTTGTTGTCATATTTCAAAATTTTGGCAACAGGCACTGAAGTTCATGTGCAATTAAAGTTCCAGGGCATGATCTAAAGGAATTCACAATTAATATGATTAGGTTTGAATTTCTTCATAGTTATGTAATTGACCTTGTGAGTTAGGGGGAATTGTGAAAATATGGGTAATGGGGAGATAAAAAGAATATAAAAGGTGAGGCGAGACAATAGTAAAGATATTTTATTTAAGACAGCGGGTCGTATTAAAAGTATACAAATAACGTTGATATAGTGGGCTAAAACATGGGGGAGTGATATTTGTATGTAAGGATTCGGTTCTAACCAGAACCAGTAGAAGGGCTCGAAAAGTAATCAAAAACAAGGGGGTGACTCATAGAGAGCCAATGTAAAAAAATAAGACCATGTTCCAGGGTGGAGTCCAAAGTGCAATCAGATGTTTACCACCATGGGATGATAAGTTATGAACAAGCAGAATACACTCCTATAAGGTATCCCATATCACTGGGGAAGCAAAGTCCAGGAGGTGTCTGGTGAAAGCAGCCGGTGCGCGGTGAGTATATAAGGCAGGTGCAGGGCCAGGAAGGGTGTGAATTGTCAATGAGTAGCTGGAAGCACAGTTCATCCTGGAATCAAGGGGAACATTGTATAGTCATCAGCTCACAAGGAGAAATTATATATTCTGAAAAGGAAAGTATTAGTCGAAACACAGTGAATGGAGATGGTCTCTGGGGACTTAAGAATTCAAAGGGAACTAGACAGTTCTACCTACCCTCTACCTAGCCAGTACCACCCTGATTGAAAAATAGATACGTACATCGCATTGGATGTTAAAGATTGCTCTTCCTTGCTCAACCATGAATGTCTATTAGAGGTTCTTATTTGGATTATTCGATGAAGTTATGAAAGTTTACAAAAAAATATGGTTAAGGTTTGAAAATTCGGTGAAGGATTTATTCGTGAAGTTTGAATGTCAATGAGAAGTGATGAAAAATGTCGATTTGTGAAAATTTCGCAATAACCTAAGATCGGTGAAGGAAATGGATATTTCTTACAATTGGAGTCCTCATGATCCATGGAGATGGAAATGAAATGAAACAGTCAGAATTGTTTTTGACATATATATATATATATATATATATATATATATATATATATATATATATATATATATATATATATATATATATTTACCTGCGAGTGTCAATATAACTTCAGAGCTGACTTACCCATTGTGTCTTCTTTTCATGGTGGGCAATAAGATTTAGACACAAGCCTTTACCACTTGACACTAGTGAATTCCCCATATGATATAGTAAATTAGTTAAAGTAAGGTGGATAACACGAAGTTGTTACTAGTTTATTAAGTTACGATGGAGATTAATACTTGGCAGCTTAATTACTGCACGTACCTACACCTCAAAACCCTCCAGCCTCCTATAGCCCACTTGTAGCGATTGATACACTGCCATATTTAAATCTCAATTTACCAACCACTACAAGCACCATAGATTTCTATGGTTCGGATTTTCGGATTTTTATATTGAAATATGGTCATGAAATTATACAATAAAAAAAATTATGCTTCTGGAACTGATGATTATAAGAATAATATCACCTATTTTAGGATGGGATATTTGTTTGTAATTGGTTGTTGACTTAATAACCATTAATGTATATACGTTGTATTCCAATCTAGCAGGTCGCCCCATGGGCGCCGCCATTACTGGAACTTGTTAGCAGCGAGTTCTACTGATAAGACATATCAGATGGGTACCAGTTGGCCCTCGAGAGGGCGGCAGTGAATAGTTGGGATTATCTCATTGGCTAATAAATAATCCTGCTAAGTCCATATAAGACTTGTATTGTTGTATTAGGTAACATTTTATATGTTGATATATGACTTATTTGGTTATATAACTGCATGGTACCTTTGCCATACCGCCTATCTTGTTAGTTCCCCTAGTCATTAAATATTTAATGACAATTAACAATTTATAAGTGCTGCTTTTGTAATACCTTTATAGAATATGGTTAAATTAATTAGTTATATTAGTGTACAAGTCACAGAACCAGAAGCTATTCCCCTTAGCAGTTAGCAGAAAACCTGCTGTGTGAAATTGATGATTGACTCAATAGTTAGCGAAAGTCTCCGTTTAGCCCAGGGTAGAAGGGTGTCATAAAATTCCCCCATTTTAAACTTCAAATAAGTGCAGATCTCGTATAAATGCAGGGTAAATCAGAGGCTGAAACATTTTAGCACAGGTGCCCTAAATCTGGCCACTACGGTACCCGGTATGATGAAGACGGTAAAAACAACCAACCGCATAGTACTATATCCATTTATAAATCTTCATCATGAGTTTATTGCCATGCAACTTCAGGGTCTTATGAAAAGTGTGTAGAAATTTCGAAAAAAAAAGACAGAAGCTGTTTCAGGCTTCCCTAGCCCACTTAAAAGGGTTTATATCTCTTCTTTCCTATCCCCTCAGGATGTGTGTGGTGCACATATAATGATATCCGTGGGCACCAACACATTTCTCTGTGAAAATGTGTAATGTAGCTCTCGCGATGAATATGACCTTATCTGTCATGGCATTAAATGGCATTAAACATCTATTACTCACTCCCTCCAGAAGCTGTTAACTTCCCGAAAGTCCCCAAGTGTAGGCTCCAAGTCCCTTAGACTCTACCGGCATTAGTTACCGTGTCTATTGGTTACCGAATGCCCCCGCTGTCCTCCCATGGCACCCACTGACAATCATACCCACATCCACAGACATAGGGCTAGAGTTGTTGTTGTTGTCACTGCTGCTCCGTGGAGCGTGACGTTTGTTGTTCACTAAGAGCCCATGTAGATCTCTGTTTTGGTTTGTTCCAGACTGTGCAGACTACCAGCTGGTCACGTGGTCACGGGACCAGAGCCTGCGTCTGTGGAGGATCGACACTCAGCTACAGAAGGTAAGGCCTTGGGGTAAAGACAAGCCTTGTATGATCTCCCACCTCTCACCATGGATGATGCGTAATATATCACCTGCTACCTACTACAGGTTTACTTCTCAACCACCCATCCCCCTTTCTTCCTGTTACATTTTGTACTGGAGTGGTCATTATTTATCAAAGGGGGGGTGGTGGGTTTTTGCGCGGATGCGCGAAAATTTTTTACGCCCCCCTCAACGGCATTCAAAATTTTTTGGGCCGCCCCCCGTGCCGGAGGGGCGAAGAGTTTTCACACCCCTCTTTGATCTATAGTAGCACGCGGGCTTTTTTGCCAAAAAGAGGGTGAATTTTTTAGCCCCCCCCCTTAAAGAGCGCTCAAAATTTTTTTAGCCCCCCCCTTTGGGAGGGGTCTGAAAATTTTACGCCCCCCTCAAACCCACCACCCCCCCCCCTGTTGATAAATAATTACCACTCCCTTATATAGGCATATCTAAGTGGAGAACAGTGCCAGAACAGAGATATGTACTGTATCAATGTCCAGACTCAAGGAGTAGTACGCAGTGTAGATATGCGCGTGGATATCCATATTGCAGGACTGATCAATAAGGGTATTCTGCTCCTGTGGTACCGTAAATAGCCTGCAGTGGAACTTAATCTATGTAGATTCTTCCTGACAGCCTCACCCCTCCTGCTCCTACCTGTATTCTAGCGCCCTCCATCACTGCCATCCTCCCCTCTCTTGGTCCTTATCTATACATGTGTATTGGTTCCAACCTGTATTGGATAAGAGTGGTACTATCCATCTTATAAAGAAAGGGGTGATTTGCTTGCTCCTATTTGCATAAGCAAACAGGAGTGGGAAAACTTTTCGTTCCCCTCTCTCTCTCTTAGTTCCATCTGTATGAGGGAGGGGGATGGTACACTTAGTTCCCATCTGTATGAGGGAAGGGGTGGTGCACTTAGTTCCCATCTGTATGGGGGGGGGGTAGTACACTTAGTTCCCATATGGTTGGTACACTTAGGGAGTGATCATTTTTTAACAACAGAGGGGGGCTGGTGGGTTTGAGGGGGGGTCAGAATTTTTTCAACCCCTTGACTGGGGGGGTCAGAATTTTTTCAACACCTCTGATGGGGGGGGTCAAAATAATTTCACCTCTTTTCAGTGGAAAACCCCGCGTGTTACTATAGGCTAATAGGAGACGTTCGCGTGCGATTTTTGTCCCTTATGGGGGGTCGAAAAAATTTTCACGCGTCCGCACGCAAACCCACCAGCCCCCCCCCTGTTGTTAACAAGAAATACGGTTGTGACTGCATAAAAAAATGCCTCCCGGTTTGGTGATTCTGTATTGTGACACCTCATCACATGGGAGAAATGCAATCATCATAGCGCCTCCCATGCCGCTTCGCGGGACCCCCGCTACGCAGCGTGGGGAGGCGCTAAAAAATTTATCACTCCCTTAGTTCCCATCTGTATGAGGGAGGGGGTGGTACACTTAGTTCCCATCTGTATGAGGGAGGGGGATGATACACTTAGTTCCTATCTATATGAGGAAAGGGAATGGTACACTAAGTTTCCATCTGTATGAGGGAGGGGGATGCTACACTTAGTTCCCATCTGTATGAGGGAGTAGGCGATACACTTAGTTCCCATCAGTATGAGGGAGGGGGATGCTACACTCAGTTCCCATCTGTATGAGGGAGGGGGGATGGTACACTTGGTTCCCATCTGTATGACCAGAATGGTATGAGGGAGGGGATGATACACTCAGTTTCCATCTGTATTAGGAAGGGGGATGGTACAGTTAGTTCCCATATGTATGAGGAAGGGGGGTGGTACACTTAGTTCCCATCTGTATGAGGGAGGGGGTGGTACACTTAGTTCCCATCTGTATGAGGGAGGGGGTGGTACACTTAGTTCCCATATGTATGAGGGAGGGGGTGGTACACTTACTTCTCATCTGTATGAGGGAGGGGGATGGTACACTTAGTTCTCATCTGTATGAGGGAGGGGATGATACACTAAGTTCCCATCTGTATGAGGGAGGGGGTGGTACACTTAGTTCTCACTGTATGAGGGAGGGGGATGGTACACTTAGTTCCCATCTGTATGAGGGAGGGGGGATGGTTACACTTAGTTCCAATCTGTATGACCAGAATGGTATGAGGGAGGGGATGATACCCTTAGTTTCCATCTGTATGAGGGAGAGGGATAGAACACTTAGTTCCCATATGTATGAGGAAGGGGGATGGTACACTTAGTTCCCATCTGTATGAGGGAGGGGGTGGTACACTTAGTTCTCATCTGTATGAGGGAGGGGGTGGTACACTTAGTTCCCATCTGTATGAGGGAGGGGGTGGTACACTTAGTTCCCATCTGTATGAGGGAGGGGGTGGTACACTTAGTTCTCATCTGTATGAGGGAGGGGGTGGTACACTTAGTTCTCATCTGTATGAGCAGAATGCTATGAGGGAGGGGATGATACACTTAGTTTCCATCTGTATGAGGGAGGAGGATGGTACACCTCTTGCCATCTATACAAGGGATGTTGTGGTACACTTGGTTCTATCTGTATTCTGACTTAGCGGGATACATTATTGACCAATGAGAAAATTCCTTTCATTCACTGCCGACTTTTCAGGGTGCATTACGTAACATCTGGTACCCATCAGCTCGCTGTTATCAGTCCTTATCTCACAAGGTATCAGCTTCAGCAGGGGTCGGCCCACTAAGGAACACGCTAAGGCCATATATTTGGGATCTTCTGAGTTCCCATCCATATAAAGGAGGGATGGACACTTGACTCCTGCACCCCCCCCCCAACTTCCTACCACTTTTTAGACCAGAGGTTCGACCTCGGGTCTACTTCTACTGTACATGTTTTCGCCAAAGGTTTTTGCTGAAAGGGGTAATGTGCACCATAAATCGAACATTGCAAATTGGTATGGAATAATTTGTAAATTCTATTGGAATCATATAAACTGTAGGACTATTTATGGTAGGTCTACCCATGCCACAAGTGGATTGCCTGCACTCAATACTCCCTACACTACAGTAGGGCCTAAGCTGTTTGCTTACATGTACATGGCCTACATAGGGACGCTGTTAGTAGCCTCTTTGATTGCCTCTCTCCACCACTACTACTAGTGTATTGTATTGCCTGCATGCTGACCATTAACCCACTAAAGGCACCTACATAAATTATATATCTATACATGTACACATAAGTATGATGCATTGATGTGCAGTTAACCCTTTATAGGTGGTATGATGCATTGATGCACAGTTAACCCTTTATGGATGGCATGATGTATTGATGTGCAGTTAACCCTCTATAGATGGTATGATGCATTGATGCACAGTTAGCCCTTTATGGATGACAAGATGCATATTTAACCCTTTATGGATGGCATGATGCATTGATGTGCAGTTAACCCTTTATAGATGGTATGATGCATAGATGCACAGTTAACACTTTATGGATGGCATGATGCAATGATGCACATTTAACCCTTTATGGATGGCATGATGCATTGATGCAGACTTATCCCTTAATGGATGGCATGATGCAATGATGTGCAATTAACCCTTTATAGATGGTATGATGCATTGATGCACAGTTAACCCTTTATGGATGGCATGATGCAGTGATGTGCAGTTAACCCTTTATAGATGGTATGATGTATTGATGCACATTTAACCCTTCATGGATGGCATGATGCAGTGATGCATATTTAACCCTTAATGGATGGCATGATGCATTGATGTGCAGTTAACCTTTATAGATGGTATGATGCATTGATGTGCAGTTAACCCTTTATGAATGGCATGATGCAATAATGTGCTGTTAACCCTTTATAGATGGTATGATGCATTGATGCACAGTGAGCCCTTTATGGATGGCAAGATGCATTGGTGCACATTTAACCCTTTATGGATGGCATGATGCATTGATGCACACTTATCCCTTTATGGATGGCATGATGCAATGATATGCAGTTAACCCTTTATGGATGGCATGATGCATTGATGTGCAGTTAACCCTTAATAGATGGTATGATGCATTGATGCACAGTTAACCCTTTATGGATGGCATGATGCATTGATGCATATTTAACCCTTTATGGATGGCATGATGCATTGATGTTCAGTTAACGCTTTATGGATGGCATGATGCCTTGATGCACAGTTAACCCTTTATGGATGGCATGATGCAATGATATGCAGTTAACCCTTTATAGATGGTATGATGCATTGATGCACAGTTAACCCTTTATGGATGGCATGATGCATTGATGCATATTTAACCCTTTATGGATGGCATGATACATTGATGTGCAGTTAACCCTTTTTAGATGGTATGATGCATTGATGCACAGTTAACCCTTTATGGATGGCATGATGCATTGATGCACATTTAACCCTTTATGGATGGCATGATGCATTGATGCACACTTATCCCTTTATGGATGGCATGATGCAATGATATGCAGTTAACCCTTTATAGATGGTATGATGCATTGATGCATAGTTAACCCTTTATGGATGGCATGATGCATTGATGTGCAGTTAACCCTTAATAGATGGTATGATGCATTGATGCACAGTTAACCCTTTATGGATGGCATGATGCATTGATGCATATTTAACCCTTTATGGATGGCATGATGCATTGATGTGCAGTTAACCCTTAATAGATGGCATGATGCCTTGATGCACAGTTAACCCTTTATGGATGGCATGATGCATTGATGTGCAGTTAACCCTTTATGAATGCCATGATGCATTGATGCACAGTTAACTCTTTATGATTGGAATGATGGCTTATATTTTTTGTATTTATTTATTTGACGCTTTCGTCCCAGAATCTAGGGTCGTTTTTAATGCGCGCCCTACAATGTTGATTCTGATGTGCTTCTCAGAATGGTGTAACAGAGTTGAATCATAGTGCATGGAAATGGCTGGATGCACAGTTATCCCTTTATGGATGATATGATGCATTATCAACAAATATGTCAGTAATAATGCACTATTTGTCAGCAATTAGTCAATATATGTTAGTAATTACTCACTATTTCTCATCAATTAATCAAAATATGTCAGTAATAATGCACTATTTGTCAGCAATTAGTCAATTTATATTAGTAATTACTCACTATTTCTCAGTAGTTAGTAAAAATATATCATTAATAATGCACTATTTGTCAGCAATTAGTCAATACATGTTAGTTTTGCTCATTATTTGTCAGCAGTTTGTCAACATATGTCAGTAATCACTCACTAATTGTCAATATCTGATTGAATATTGAAAATTGAATTGAAAATAGCATTGAAAATTGCATTAAAAACTCGGGTCTTTTAGGTCTTAGACCTAACCTGCTCCATCTTTATTACTTCTGATCAGCCAGCCTTGATCCCAACCGCTCTCCCTGCTCCTGTACTTCCTTCCTGGTGGCCTGCCTGCCTACCTCTTTCATTACCGACCTGCCTGTTTGCGTACTTGTCTCCCTCTCTTGCTTCCTCTACTGACCCCCTCCCCCTCCTCCATTACTTCTTATATGACTGCCTCCCTCGCGTCCTGTCTACCTGCTCCCCTATTTCACTGCTGACCTGCACGCCCCCCCCCCCCCGTCACGTCCTCTCTATAACTGCCTCCCTTCTCTCCTGCCCATCCACCTTCTCAACAATGACTCTTTTTTCTACCATTTGTTGATGTTTGTTTTGATACTGTTCTTTTTATACGGATGTCATTTATAAAGGTCAAACATAATAGATAGCTTTTATGATGTACATATACGTCGAATAGGTAGCTTGTCCTGTGACCAGCCCTGGGGGGGGGGGGGCTTTCCCTATATGTTCTTTAGTAACCATGTGCGTACACGGCCCTTCACCTCATACCCCTTTCAGCGGGGCAAAAATACACAATAATATACCCCTTTTGACAGGAAAAGGCTTGGAAAAGTAGCCCTTGCCCTGCTGTCATACAAACCTTTCAATCTGGGCCCCTATCTGAGGAATGTTTGAATAAAATGTACCCCTTTCCCGGCCATATTTTGAGATTAATCCCCAAAAGGTCAGGGATGTAAGTCTTCAGGATTTATCAGGATTTCCTGATTTCTGAAAATTTTGAATGCTATGTACTTTCCTTATACGAGTGGTAAAGAGAGACTTTTGGAAAAATAGATGGCTTTTATATCAAGTAAATGTATGGCTTCCTGATTTTTGCCCATGCCTGACTTACATCCCTGAAAGGTACCCCTTTCTGGCCATATTTAAAAGTTTTCCTGGACAAAAAGGACCCCTTTCCCGGCCAATTTTTTTGACAAATTGATTGACCCCTTGATATTATGCTCTAACTCTTCTTCTAGTTGGAATATTTTAAAAATTCTTTCGCCATTGGAAAGCCCTTTGAAATGGTACCCCTTTCTGCCTAAAGGCTAAATTGGGCCCTAAATGACCCCTTATAACGGATCCGGGCGGGTCCGTTCATGGGGCCCAAAAGGTACCCCTTTTCCCGCTAGTTTGTGTACGTACTTAGTATCCAAAAATCCAGGAGTGGCCCCCCCCAGGGTGACAAGGCACAAGTTAAAACTTCGGCATAGTTCTCTCAGGCACGATGTGCCCAGGTTAAGAGTACTAGCCACCATAAGTTATTATTTTTATGTTTTTGGCGCCTACACCTCTCATATATACTGATTTTCCACCTTGTAAGCACTACCAAGCCACAATCGTCATTTCTTCCATGCCAAGTGATCTATTAAATATACGGTAGATAGGCAGCATCAGTATCAATGTACCATAGTCTCCCGCGTATTAGGCGCGTATTATACGGGGGGTTTAGTTCTCATTGCATCCACAAGGGGGACTTCAAGACCTTTCTTTTGATATGCTACATGCCCCCTTAGCCATAATAGGATATATGGGGGTCCAGGGGGGCCCAGTTATACATAGGTCTTTGAATTTTGAAAATCCATTCAGTAGAACCAAGTTATGAATTTTTTGAGAACTTTCCAAAACTCTAGGTGCGTCTTACAGTGATGCCACTTTGCCTGGTTTTTCAGGAATTCCTGGTTTTCATTCCAAGATACCTGTATTAAATTTTGATTAGTTCCTGGGAAAATGTGTCCAAAAGTCCAGTTTTCCTGGTTTTTGTTGGCCAGTGAGTGGCATCTCTGGTCTTATATGAGGGCTGTGCCTTATACGCGGGAGATTATGGTAATGGGGGTAGACTCTGTAGTCAGGGGGTTGATCTAATACATGTATAATACACTAGGAGAGACGCATTAGACAAGTATTATACGACTGCATGGTGTGTGGCAGTTGCTAAGGAGACTGTAATTGGTTCTCATATGTTGTCAAGTAAACTGCTTTCCTGTAAAACTGTACCTTGTGAACACAGGGTTAATGATGTGTTTGAGTTCTTCATTCTTTTTTTTTATAAACATTCTACATAACTAAGACTACCGCTATGTCTATCATTGGGTACTTTAAAGGAATGATGACAGACGTATTCCTCAGTAGCAGGTTGTCCCATGGGCGCAGCCATTGCTGGAGCTTGTTACAAGCAAGTTCTACCGACAACACCTATCAGATGGGTACCAGTTGGCCCCCGAGAGGACCTCAGTGAATAGTTGGTGTCATTTCATTGGCTGATAATCAAACCAGCTAAGTCCGTATTCATGTGCATAAAGTTCACCCGATTACAAGGGCTTATGAAACACCCCCCCCCCCCCGCCTTAATGTCCCCTAAATAAGCCTATACATGTATAAAAGTATAGCGGGCCCCCTCAACCGAGACCCCTGCCCATCCTCAATAAAATTGTGCTTCCTACGGATGTACGGGAATGTAGAGAGAGGAGGATATCGGGTGTAGTCATTATGCATGCCATGGTATTGGGAACAAGGAAGAGAAGAGGTCTGGACCGCGGTTTTTAAAGACAAACGCTACCCGGTATACAGAAGCCACCTGGTGGCAGAAATCAAAACCCATCATATATACTATTTCAATGGTATTTCTCACCCTAATTGGACCACTTTACCTGTACATATTTTTTTTCAGTTCATTTCTGATAACTGTAGATACATCAAAGATATTTATATGTCATTTGAATTCCCATAAGGCCTTCTAGTTAAGGTGTACGATGGTGTAGGAGAAATCCATAATGGATAATAATGTGTAACCAGCGGTGCTGACAATAATAGGATATGTAAAGTAATGTAGTAGAAAGACAAAAGAAAAAGGCAGTAAGGCAAGATAAAGTGATTAATGTTTATTAACAGACAAAAGAGTGGATGGCGTGTTCCGCAGAGATTAAGGTATAAATTGTCATGTTCAGGTCCATAATTAGATTTGAGACGGAAGGCTTGATGGCTCCAGTCGAGAGATGAAGGAGATAAACTTCCGAAATACAATCTGAAAATGAAAGAGATAATTAGTTTAGGACCAGTAGAACTGGAGGGATTAATGATGAATAATGGAAAGAAGAATATTAGATTAGGACATAACTACTTCACAAAGTTGAGTAATGAAAAGGGAAATAAATGAGATGGTGATGTCATGAGACAAATACATGTCTCTGCGCAGGCGCGCAGGGATAATAATAATACTTGAATAACATATTTGTAGAATTCAGAGTAGGAGACAGTGAGTTCGTTCAGAGGGAGCATGGAGACAGCATTGAAAGTTGGGCACTCATATCTAAGCTAACTGTTAGCAGCTAGATACCATTAGATCACAACAGGGAGTAGCCTACCTCTGTCAAGGAAAGCAGCATTTTAGTAGTGGAGATTCAACAGGCACTTGTTAGTGGTAACATTCTCACCATTCACAAGCTGGGTAGATCTGGAGGTTACTCGGACATAAGCAGTTGGGACTTAGAACAACACTACCTGGGAATGATAGTGTTTCAACTTATGAACCTATTACAAAGAGGAGATAGCAATTAACAGCAGTAATTAACATCAACGGACTCCAGGCCTGGGAAGGGCCTCTCCCTCTCCATGCAGGGATTCTCCCTTAGGATCCACACTAAAGTTGGATCATCATAACAACAATTAAGACTCTCCATGTGAGTACACTGCATTAGTTAATTAGGAGATGAATTGAGCTAGACTTGCCTGCTGCCTTGCCTACTGTGTGATAATGCGCGATCTTAATAATTGGGAATTATTGCTGATGAGACTTAATGTGAAGAGGAGATAGAGTTATGGTGTCACCATGGTATGAACTAGAGGATATAATGGAGTGTTGATCATTGAAAGGTGTCGGAGTATTTGATGAACTGTTGTGCTCTTGTTGTGCTTGACGTGTTAGTAGCCGAGGAGGAGGAACAATAAAAGTCTTCAGTCAGGAGGTATCTCTCACTAGTTTTATTTGAGTAGGATCACTGCGAGGCTGATATGTGTACTGGACTGTGGTAGTGACACACTCTGCCATTTATAAGGAGCTAGCTCAAACCCCAAAATGCACTTTACTACATCTATATGCAGCGATTGGAAAGCAAGGTCTAAATAACACCAAATTAATAGAGTAAACACACAGTACACAGTGGTGAAGCAAATCCTAGGGTGCTGACCCTTTTTCATGACTGGGAGACCCTTCTCGGTGAGGGGCACGTTGGGCCGAGCCGATCGCAGGTTTCATGCTCCACAGGCTTATTCAACACCACAGCGAGAGGGAATAGAAGACGAGGGCAGCCAGCATGCGCGCCATGGCAGCTCAGCGGATAGACAGAGGGAAATAGAAACAGAACTCCACGGTAGTGCAGAGGCAAGGCAGAGACTGGTAGAAGGAGTTAAAAAGGCATGGTCCGAAACATTTAGTAAGAGAGCCACAAGAGCCAGTGGAAGTAGTGAAGGATATGTAGCAGTGCAATTAGGAAATAAAGGTGAGGTGCAGATCGATGACACGAATGTACATGGTAAAGTGGTGAGGACAACATTGGAAAACAGAGAGAGCCCGGAATTTGGGTTAGTAGGAGCTGTAGGTGGAGTAGACCAGAATCGACATCTCGCGGCGGAGCAGGTCGGGGGCCCACGCGGCCGCCATACGGACCCACGACCAGATAAGCCAGCCGGTATAATTAGAGGCAGAGGTGGCGTTGAAGGTGAATTTAGTGAACAGCCGGGGTCCTCATCCCACAGTACTGGAGTGAATAGAGGATGCACACGGTGTGTTATAAGGCCCGATTTACTACAGGATGATTCAGAGGATGATGAAGACGTAATTTATCTATCTCAAACATATAAAGGGGGTAGATCTGGCAGAAAGGGCGAAACTCCATTCGGGGGGAGACCAACACCTCAAGAGGCAGCCTCAGTGAAGAAAAGATTATTTCAAGAGGACGAAAAAGGTCCAGTAGGTGGCTGGCAGGATGTCACATTTGAGGATATTGAACAATTGCAAGGTGACCTGCAGCAGGATTCTACTATTGGGAGTTTAAAGGAGATACATGGAAAGGTACAGGTTGTGAAGTGGAACCTTAAGAATATCAAGCGCACAGTCAGAGCATTTAGAGAGCGTAATCTAGAGGACTCGGGGGAGTCCAGCGGAACGGACGGTGCAGAAAGACAGAGTGAGGATAGAGATACACAGGAGGACGATCAAGCTACAGACGGGGATAACATTCAGTCATTGGACGATGAGAGGTCAGAAGACGACGGGGACCAACCATTAGGAGAGCATTTTGGTAACAATAGTAATAATTTATCGGAAGAGGAAGAAGGGGCAGTAGATGTCCCCGACAGGCACACACCGCCCCAGCAGGACCCACAACACAACCCACCACAACAATTAAATATGCAGGCCACGCCGGCCATTAACCTCCCCTCATTTAAGGGAGAGAGGGGTGAAGCACATGAGAATTATTTTGAAGAAATGGACCGGTTAGGAGTGGTTTTTGATTGGACGCCGGCACAGGCATTAAGTATGGTAAAGCTAGGTATTAAGGGGAAGGCCCACGAATGGTTAAAAACGATACCTGACAATAGAAAGGACACCATGGATCACCTAAGAACAGCAGTAGAAGAAACATTCAGGGATAGAAGGCCGGGATGGCAGAAGCTCAGAGACTTATTTGGCCTAAAACAGGAACCGGGACAATCAGCTCTGGATTTTGCGATTAGCCTGAGTAAATATAGAGTAGTGGGTGAGAATGATGATGCCATAACATCAGCCTTCATCTCGGGATTAACACCTGCTTTTGGAAAAGAGGTGGCAAAATTGCAGAATCAGACGTTTCAAGACTTAATACAAGCCGCGACATGGTATGAGACACTGGAAAGAAAAACGGATGGAAAGAAGTCCAGCATTAATGCAATGGGCCTGTGTTTGGACCAGGAGACTAGGAAAGATGGGTCCATGGATATGAGAGATTTGACAGCAAGATTAGGGGACCTAACAGATGCAATGCACGTGCAGAGCGCTCAGCTGGCTATGATGTCCACGGGACAACAAAGTAACAACGAGCAGCAAGCTGGGATGGAAAGTAGGCCAGACGGAGAGTATGGGCGTGCAGGTCAAAGACAATACCATCAGCCGAGAGGAGGATGGAATGGGAATGCAAGGCCTCAGTTCTATGGAAGGAGAGAGAATGAAAGAGGCTATAGACAGTATGATGGAGTAGGAGGAGGTCCAGACAGTCAAGCAAGAGAGGCATCAGTTGGAAATGGTCGTGGCTATTTTAATAGAAATCAAGGGGTAAGTCAAGGAAGATGGGAGAGTAGAGACAGGGATCCCATGAGACAACCATTTGGCAGAGGCTACCCCAGAAGTGATTTTTTCTACAGAAGGGATAATTACAATAGAAATGCTGGAGGAGAAGTCAACAGGCCAAGTGGCTTCCAAAGGACGGGAGCCACTGACACGGGACGCACCAGCGCAGAAGCAGGTGAGAATAACAGGAAGTTTTGTGTCATTCATGGCACAGGTGGACACTCCACTGAGGCTTGTTTTTGGTTCTCCAGGATCCAAGGCATGGGTAAAGAGACACAAGATAGTACGGAGGATATATCTGGAGGACAAGGTGTGAGAGTGAGTAAAGCTGCTGATAAACAGGGAAACTAGAAGATGGGTCCGAATCCCCGTACAATATCAGCCTGTGTTGGGCAGACGGACCGACAGAAAAACGGGGATATGGCAGCAATCCGATGTTTATGTCTATGAACATGGGAAGACATGACGTCCGATGTTTGGTGGACACTGGGGCCAGTGATTGTTTTGTAAGTGAGATATTCAGAAGAGAACTAACAACGGGCGATGTAAGGGATATCTCACATAGCTACCAGAAAGTTGACTTTGGTAATGCATCTTCTTCTGATATATTGGAAACTGTCAGAATAGGATGCAAGATTAAGAATCTTCCCATATTCTATGATTTTCATGTGGTGCCAAATTTGTGCTACAAAGTAATATTGGGAAGGAACTTTTTAGAAGACCTTAGAGCAGATTTAGTTGTAAAGGCAAGAAGGGTGAACCTGTTCACAGACATACCAGTGTCCAGCAAATTAAGTGTAGAGATCGAGCCAGGTCAGGAACAGATTATACCTGTGGCACCATGGAGGGAACCCACATGTAAAACAGCACAGAGAGATGTACTGTGTACACCATCTAATCTAAACATGGTCTGTGTGGGTAGGTGTGTTAATACAATAGGGACGAACTGGTGGATTAAAGTTATGAATCCGGGAAGGAATAATGTAAATGTGGGCCCGTTGGACATTTTGGCATATGTAGAAGAGGCACAAATACCACAGAGGAATGAGGCTCTGTGGGGAGAAATATTAGAAATAAAAGAAGAAGGGGCTGGTTGTGTGAGAAACATACAACTACAGGCTATCAAAATTTTGACGGAGAATGAAATAGGAAATCAAGAGGAACATAGGAAAGATGATGAAGAGAAGATAAGTAAGATAAGAGGAACTGACCTGTCAGATTCGTGTCTGAGTGAGGCTGAGAAGGAGGAGTTTATTGAAATGCTTGTTAGGAACAGGGATGCGATTGCATATAGTGCATCTGAGATGGGTCATTGTACTCTGTTCCCATTGAAACTGCATGTTGACGAGTCAGAGGGGCCGACTGCAGTAAGGCCATACAGGTACTCGCCACAAAAGCTAGAAATTATTGATGCTCAAATACAAGAGTTATTGGACTTGGGGGTTATTGAGCCCAGTAATTCAGCATGGAGAAGCCCATTAGTAGTGGTTACGAAGGAAGGGAAGAAGCCCAGGTTATGTACTGATTACCAGTATTTAAATAGACTTACAAGAAAAGATAAATTCCCGATGCCGACCACAAGACAGCTCTTCCTGTATATGGCATATAAGAACCCGACAATGTTCACTGCAATGGACCTGCTTAGTGGATACCATCAATGTGAAATAGTTCCAGAGCATAGACACTGCACAGCATTTGAATCGCCCATAGGAGTGTACCAGTATAGGCGTGTCCCATTTGGCTTGGCGGGAGCGCCATGGAATTTTACAAAAGTGATGGCCATTGCCCTAAGAGGATTGTTGCCCAGAACGTGCCTGGCGTACCTGGACGATGTGGTGGTATACAGCTCAGATTTCCAAAGCCATAAAGAAGGGGTGGAACAGGTGCTGCAAGCCCTGGTTAAGGCCGACTTGAAGGTCAAACCAGCGAATTGCGAATGGTGTCGTGCAGAGATAAAATTTTTAGGGTATCTGGTGAACAAAGATGGCTTGAAAGCACAGCCAAAACTTATAAAGAAAATTCAGAACGTCACAAGACCTCATTCCCATAAAACAGTTAAATCTTTTTTGGGACTATGTAATTATTATAGAGGGTTTATACCACAATATAGCAAGATAGCAAGGCCATTGAATAAATTGACGTCAGAAACAGTCCCCTTCAAGTGGACGGAAGAGTGCGAGAATGCATTCAAGATTATTAAGAATAAACTGGTAAATCCTCCATTGCTAATACACCCTCAAATAGGAGGTCACGTTTATGCACTGACGGACGCATCTCGGGTTGCAATAGGGGCAGCCATATGCCACATTGTGGACAATATATACAGGCCAATAACATATTATGGGTACACATTGGGAGCAGCTGAACTAAATTATACAATCACAGAAAAAAGAGGCATTGGCAGTGGTTAAGACTTTAAAGGAACATGAGGATATGTTACAGGGGGGCAAAGTGACAATTGTCACCGACCATAAGCCCCTTATACCATTGCTGCAGAATGCCATAGACGCCCCGTCAGCGAGACTAAGACGTTGGGCACTGGCACTAACTGGTTTTGATTATGATATAATATACCAACCAGGAGCAACACATTATTTGCCAGACTATCTGTCCAGGGAAACACCAGAGATACTGGATAGGGATGAGTCGGAAATAAAGGAAGAATTCCAGCCAGAAGTGGGGGCTGAGTTAATGTGTACAGAAGTCGTACAGGGGGACGATATGGCAGGTAAACCAGAGGCAGAAGGGACAAGGGAAGACGAGCAGGTGGAGCA
The DNA here is from genome assembly GCA_949317995.1 of Acholoe squamosa. Taxonomy (NCBI): domain Eukaryota; kingdom Metazoa; phylum Annelida; class Polychaeta; order Phyllodocida; family Polynoidae; genus Acholoe; species Acholoe squamosa. The sequence continues at coordinate 32,241,749 of OX439038.1, read as the reverse complement.
AGCAGTGGAAGCACGGACGGGAGAGATGATAGATGCTCCCGAAGGGGGACAGAAAAAGAAGAATAATGACAATAATGAAAAGAAGGCAGAGCCCGATGTGGGTCAGACATGGGTAGCAGAGGCCAGTATGAAGGATGAAATCGACGTAAGAGAATTGGCTGATGCACAGAAGAGGGACCCGGAGTGGCAGCCCTTAATTAAATTTTTGAAGACAAATGAACTGCCGGATGATTGGGAAATGGCAAAGACAGTGATGGCCAGGGCTGACTCCATGGGAATGACAGATAATGATATACTTTGTAAATATAGGATAAATTCTGGAAAAAAAGGACGCAAGGTTGCAGAGATACAACCAAGAATGGTGGTTCCAGCGTCGATGATTGAGAAGATACTGTATTTGATGCACGATATATTGTGTGGTGGATATGTAGGAGTACAGGCTTTATCAGAAAAAATGCTGTCTAGGTTTTATTGGAAGAACATGCTGCAAGATATTTCTAAATACCTGAAGGCAAGTGACAGATGTGCCATGAGGAAAAGAGCGCCACATTTTAAGGCACTATCTAAGTCATGGGAGACGCCCAATTACCCATGGGAGTGGGTGCAGTGTGATTTTATAGGCCCACTCATACTGTCCAAGGACGGGGACCTGTATGTGCTGACATTTATTGACCTTTTGACAGGATGGCCGGAGGCATTCTGTATGCCGGATTCAACGGCAGAAACAGCGGCAAATTATTTTTTAAAGTATATAGTGTGTAGATATGGTAAGGTCAGTCGAATACACACGGACAGGACGAGTTTCTCGCCGTACACATTGCTGTTTGGTAGGGATCCAATAGCTATGGGGTTCCCGGAGAACAGGCCAGTCCCACCTACTAGGAATGAACAGGAGTGGTTTCACAGAACGAGGCATTGTATTGATATGTTCAGAGACATGGCCTCGAGATATACTGATGACTATGAGGACGATTTAAGAGCGCGGATGGATAAGTCGGCGCGCCCAGCCAGTTTTAAAGAGGGTGATCTTGTGTATCATTATGATACATATGTGCCAAAGGGAAAATCCACGAAATTCTCTGACAGGTACAAGGGGCCATATAGAGTTATTGAAACGGTGGATGATCACCTGTTGAGACTGCAGTCAGTGGCTACAGGTGTCAAATTGCCTCACCTTATTAATATACAAAAGGTGAAGAGGGCGTATGAACCATGGACGCCGGCGTTGGCGGATATACCAGAAGATGACCATATGGCCGGCCAGTTTAGAAAAGATGATGAGGAAGTAGAAAATGAAGAAGACATAATAGAGCGCTTAGTAAAAGAGAGGGACCCAGATATTATAGAGGAATCAGAGGAAGAGAATAATGAGCAGCCAGCGGATCAGGAGGTTGGCAATGATAGAGGGCTAGCTAGACAGAAGCCCGCAGTTGAAAATATAGAAAATAAGGACAATGAGATACCCCGTGAAGGGATGAATAATGATATGCCCCGCGAAGGGATGGATAATATAATACCCCACACAGGGATGGATGATATAATACCCCGCAAAGGGATGGATGATGGAATACCCCATGAAGGGATGAATGATGAAATACCCCGAGAAGGGATGAATGCTGAAGTACCCCGCATTGGGAGGAATGAAAATAGCTCTCCTGAGATGGATAGAATGCCTCAGGAGGGAACAGACGAAAATCCTAGCACAATGATGAAAGTAGGCAAGACCCTTGAGGGGCGGAATGAGAGAACATTGAAAGGAGGGAATGAAGTACCTCAGGGTGCTGAGATAAAGGTGCCACATTTGGGGGGAGATATAGAAAATAATACTGGGAAGTATATAATTCCCCAGGAAATGGATGCAAGTAGTCTGCCTAAGGCAGGAACACAGGGGATAAACTCTAATGAAATGCAAAACTTGAATGTAGATAATGAAGAAATGGACAGGGGTCCTCACGAGGAAATAATCCAGACATTGAATATGCCTCGACAGGGTAACTATAATTTAAGAGTTAGAAAACCAGTTGATTATGTTGAGGGGCCAGACTTTATAGAGCCTGAATAATGGTTGAGAAATGGGCAGTGTAAATAATTTGTGTTAGGGCCCAATTGTATAGTAACATAATCGTCTTGTATATGGTACTTACTGTTGGCACAGGAGGGGGTAAGACTGCCGCCTCCTGCACTCGTGCGTGTGATATATGGTTAAGGGCCAAAAGGGGTGCAAATGAAAAACATGTGCGGGTATCCGGCTCTGGCAAACACATGTTAGGGAAGTATAGGCTACTCCGTGTGGAATTTAGGATTGAATAAGATGTGAAGGACTGGGGTTGAGTCTTGGTTGCACAGAGGAATGAGTCGCCGGCTGTGAGAAGGAGAAGCACAATGATAGGTGACATTGGGCAAAGTCTCAAGGACGACGGCCAAGGTCAAGGCCGTGTAGTCATTAGGACGGGAACAAAAGACGCCTCATGGCAATAGGAGCGTTTGGGACATGTAGTGACGCCGACAGATGCAGGTTGCCGGTGCAGGGAATAATTAGATAGGATGCATCGTTAGCATAATGGAAGGCATCATTAACATAAGGAAATGAAATGAGCTACAGATTTCTGCGCACCCAGGCATGGTGACAGGATCAACATGTCATCACAGAAGGAAGTAATACTGAGATCTCTCACCAGTTGGTTGAGAACATGGGATCTCTATATGGCGGCGGACTTGGAAAGAAGATCCACCTTTGCAGCGCAAGACAGAATTGAGGCAGCCCGAGCCACAGCACAGGAGATAATGCAAGGCAGATATGAAACATCCTCTGATGAGATGGGACGAGTTACTCCTGTGAGTAGGGCAGGTGCCACACGGACATCAGACACAGAGACATCCTCAACAGCTGGAGGTGATCATGGAAGACGTGTCTACGGGCCAATGCCATAGTGTTATACTGTAGGGGCACAGGTCAGTATTTGGTGGAGGTGCCTCACCGATAATCGCATGACTGACTTTACATGTGAGTAGCCAGACATTTACACTTGATGATGGGTTGATAGTATGAGGGGTGACGCATACCTGGACGGCGACCTGCCGGCCATTGGTGCGGCCCATGAAGAGTTTAGACACCTTTTAAGAGCATTGGCTTTCGAGTTTGCACTGGAAGATACAGATGCAGCTGGAATGAGCTGGGCAAGATGGCAGAAATATATGCTGTGCTCAGAGGAATACAGGCTGCAGTTTGTGCGGATTTTTCTGTTTTTGTACTCCAATATGTTGGAAAATACTGGTATGCCAGATGTGGGTGAAATCAGACACTTTATACATCTTGGACAGAATGATCCTATGGGTCTGATATGGGCAGCTCGGGACATTATGTCCACCTTTGGCCCATCCGAGCAGTATATGCCGGGAGCATCTGGGGTGGAGAGAGACCTGTATGAAGAAATGCCAGGGTTGGTCCGCAGGGACATGTAGGACAGCGAAGAAGGACTGCATTGGACCGGCATAAAGATGTAAAATGTACATAATTTTGGTGTAGAGCCAGAAAATGGTTGTAGTGGTCTGCCTCTGAAGTGGTATGGAGTTGCTCAGAGGCCTGTGGAACAATGTTGCGTTGCTGCTGCTTTTAGTTAACCTATGCATGCTTTGTATAGGATGTGAGTAGTATAACGGAAGGGGTGTGCATGCCCTGAGGAGCAGCTATAATTCATTCTGAGGAACAGGTGTTAGACATGGGGAGCTTATGGCCATGTCGCCATAACAAAGATGTGTATATAGGGACATGCAGTGTGGAAAACATGCATGAGGACAAATAATGGAGAATTTATAATAAAAGTGCCTACCAGAGACTGGATAGCGGTAGACACGACAATTAGGCTAGAGCGTGATTGACCTTCACTCAGGAACATCTGTAAAGTAATGTGGAGTGAAGAGATAAGAGAAGGGAGCACGAGATGAACTATGGAACTCATAAATAGTGATTTTGTTATAAATGCTAGGGGGATAGGTGCATAAGATGGGGGCCACTTGCTGTAGGCCTGCTGGGCTTAGATATGTTGCATATATACTGCGGAATAGGCCTTGCATGGGGGCCCGAATGCACATGATTAGACATGGGGGAGTAAAATGGAATATTAAGGGTATTAGGAAGTAAGAACTGTGCCTCAAGATGGGGGGTATTTTACGATGCATCTTTGGAGGGTGCGTTGAAGGGAATGATAATCGTGCTGCGTCGACCTCAGGTACAAACATGAAGAGGGGCCATTGCACTAGGAACTCAGGCAAGAAACCATTTATAAGGCCGGCTGTTATATATACAGATCAACAGATGAATAACATGGCTGTAAATGCAAGAAGGTATTTGACTGAACCCTCTATTCCTTCGGCGCCATATGCATATAGTGAATAGGAAGCTCCACTTACCCTTGTAGTCAGGTGACCGGATTTGATCAGGAGGAAGACTGAGGCCACTGACTGATTGGAGGCGGTGCATGGCATTCATTAGGTCGTCTATGAAGCCGCCGGTGGAGCCGATCGGGTCGTCAGGAAACACATGGGGGGTGGAGTCATCAGGAGGTGCCGAGGATCCAGATGAGGTAAGATCACCGTTGTTGTGCTCGAGGCGGCGACGCTTGGGAGCTCTGGAGGATCGGCGAGGACGCGGCTGATCACTGGGTCCGGCGACGGAGTCGGGCAATGGACCGGGCGTGGGACCAGTCAAGTGTTGGCAGACTGGTGTCGTGGTTGTGTAGCTGTTGCACGGCAGAAAGACAGGAGGGGCGACTGCCGACCCCGCCAGAAGATCTCTCAGAGATGGCGTTCCAGCACTTGTTGACACCAGAGGAGCTGTCAGAGAAGCTGTGGCCATTGTTGGTGGTCCAAGAGCTGAGGCTGGAGCCGGAACATCAGGAGATGATGGAGGAGCAGGAGGTGACTGACCAGTAGGGCCCTGAGAGCTATGGGAGGGTCCGCCGTTGCCGTTGCCATCGCCCGCATCGCTGGACGGTATGTCAGTAGTAGGTGAAAGAGAGGGTTTGTCAATGGGGAGCAAGAGGTTTTCTGCTGTTTGAGAGGAAACCCCGCATTTTTCCACTAGAGTCTGTCGGAGCTCAGATGAGGGCATCATGCGCCCTGGAGTGCGGGAAATATCCAGCAGTCGGGCCGACATAGGAGGAAAGCCTGGAAGTGGTCCAATAAGAGCGGGGACAAACAACATGTAGTAGTGTCCTCTCTCTAGAATATCAAAGGGTAGTAGTAGACGAACGCTATCTGCGATGACGGTGCCGTAGGAGGTCATGGTAAAAGTTGGTGCACAGGTGGTAGACAGATAGGAGTGCGGAGAGGGGTTCCTCACGTCGCACCTTATATACCACTGGCGATAAGGAGGATTGCGAGCGTCTGCCAAGTGACGGGACACACACCCCCAGAATTAAAAGTAAAGGCAAAAGATATAATGAATTCTGTAATGCCCGGTAGTGAGGGAGAGAAGCAGGTGGAATGGACGCGCATTATTTTTGCCGGGAGTCATCGCAAAGTTCTACTAGGGATGAGACGCTCTCAGGGTTTGGTAATCAGTGCAATATGTCCGGGGAGCCAAGTCGTAAACGCAGAGCATGGTCCGGGGAAGATGTGAATAGTCCCCCAGTAGACAGGCAGGGACAGAAGGTCAGCGGGACGAGCTGTGAAGTGGCAGGCAGAAAATTACCAGGAGATACAGAACATGAGTCAAATGATGTAATGAGGGGAGAATATACTGTAGTGCGTCTGGGCTCCAGGAATGAGACAGGAATGTACAGATGGGAATTTGTTGGTGATATAGTGGGTACATCAATGCTGGAAGTGAAGATAAGTCCTGCTTGTGACACAGTGACAGTTAGGGCAACAAGTTCAATGCGTGGTCAAAATTAGAGGGGGTGGACCCCAAGGCCGATGTTTCAGATGACCTTTCCATAAAGCACGGCAATTGCTACTGTAATCTCCCGCGTATAAGGCGCGTCTTATACAGGGGGTTTTAGTTCTCATTGGATCCACAAGGAGGACACCAAGACCTTTCTTTTGATATCTTACATGCCCCCCTTGGTCATAATAAGACATAAGGGGCCCAGGAGGGTCCGGGGTGGCCCAAGGTACACATAGGTTTTTGAATTTTGAACATTCATTCAGTAGAACCAAAGTTATGAATTTTTCATTTTTTTGAGAATTTTCCCAAACTCTGGCTGCGCCTTATACGCGGGCTGCGCCTTATATGCGGGAGATTACGGTAGGGAAGGCTTAAGAATGGCAGCGACGCGCCTCTTTTTGGCGGTGTTGGCGACAACATTGGGCCGCTGCCTCGCCTTTGAGGTACTATCACGCCCCACGCTCGGTGTTGTTTTTATACCAGGAAGAGAAATATCAACAGCTGATGCCGAGTACATGTCTCAGATTTTTACTTTCGAGTTACCACCCACGGCGAGAAATGAAAAAACACTACATATCGAAGCCTTGTGTAAAGACGCTGTAAGAAGAAATATATTTAATGGTACTACTAGCTCGCTGAATACCTGCGGCATAATAAAGTTGTATGAGAAGTGGTCAGACGAGGTGATCTTGTCCTTACAAAGGGCTAGAAGAAGACAGATTCATAAGACCATGGTCACTATCCCAGTTGAGGGTAATAAAACGAGGACATCGCACAAAAGACAACCCAGAATGGGAGAACCTTTTATGGTTATAGCTGAGGCTATAACGGGAATGACAAGGACAATCGAAATAGCCAGGAATAGGGAGCATATAGAGGTCATATATCAGGGGTACTGTACTGCTTCATTGTAGAAACTACACTGATTCACTATAATGCAATAACAGTGGTTCATTGTTCAGTTTAACGAGAATCCATGATAGGAATTGTGGATATTTTTAGAGTGAATATTCATTGCGAGAAAATTCTAATTAGACATCACTGTCACAAATGAGGACATGTGTCCATGTCTGTGCATATGAACAGTGGCGCTTCCAATATGGAGTTAAGTTGGAGAACTAATCCACAGGGCTACCCTACTGGTGACACCTGATATACATAGGTAGGTCTACACCCTACTCACTCATCAGGTCTCATGGTCCTAATAGTATCCACACTGAAGGGCACTGCACTGAGGGCTACACCTGACACTTTCTGTATCACACTTTTGATAGACTTTGCCTCAACTTAGAAAATATATAAAGCTAGTTTTAAAATCCAGGACATTCATACTTTCCATATATCACAGTTATGATAAGGAAAAGGTGAATATTTTTAAACCTGAATGTGAATATCATTTTGGAAGCATGCTGTACTTAAATGGTCCAATACACAAACTTGAGGTTGGCCATATATGCATCTTTTTTGCATTTTCAACATCTATACATATACAACTGTCATAATCTAAAAGTATTTGAAAATAGCAACAGAACATGAATGATGTTTTGGCAGAAAATGAGTTCATAAATTTTCCCATTAACTCCTGTAGGCCTTTCTTCATTAATTACAGCCCTTTCCCAGAGAATTAAGCTCGGTGACATGTCACTATTTTTACATTTCCTTAATCCCTATATATAAACCTAATGATATCCAAAGGTATAGGCAAAAATCAACACACCTTCTGATATCCAGAGGTATAGGCAAAAATCAACACAACTTCTTTACCACTCATCCACCAGCATTTGTCTTTAATATTAGTTGTACGGTCTAGTGTCACGTACAAGTGTAGGGGCCGGCATCGTTGTATATATATTAGTGCCGTTCATCCGAGAGACGTGTTCGTGTGGTGCTCGTTCCTTCTATGCCAGCTAGGTGTCGCTTTGCGATACCCCGTTGGTACAAGAGGGGGCAGCACCATGCCTCGTGTCCAGCTTCTACTAAGAAGCCGGACGAGCGGCAGAAGGGGACTGGACATGGTCCAGTCAAGACGCTTAGTTATAACTCACTGAACATTAAATAAAGTCCTACCCGAGAGGTAGGGGTATCCGGGGCTTTGCCCAACCCGAACTACTCGTGTTGTGTTGGTATCTCTAGTGATAAGCGAGCCAACGAGCCACCCAACATATAAGTCGATACGAACCATTACACAAGCATGTTTTTTAGCAGTTTAGTACTACTCTAAAGTACAAAATTCTCATGTATAAGACAAACCCCTCACTTTGGTGGCTTGCAATTGAGAATCTCTGTGACTATGGGATAAGACCCTTTAAGTCTTTTATCTTTTCCCTCTGGCACCAACCACACTTAATGATCTAAGGGATCCATGCCTACAGCAAACGGTAGGTGAAAATCAAAAACAGACAGATACCCTACCAAGCGAGGGTCTCTGTGAAAATGGAATTAAATCTCTTTTAATTCTTTGATCTATTTAAAACCATAGTTAAGAGACTTATCTTGAATGGGTACATAAGGGAAAGTAAAATTTTGTTCCCTCACACTTTCTCTGCCACCTTCATCATGGAAACACCAACCCTCTACAGACTATCAACTCTGAGAACCCAAAAACTACTACAGCATCATATAATTTTTTTTATTTATATTATATATCTCATTTGCATAATTAGCCCCGCCCCATTGTCTACAAATAAGGGACCATGTGGCTAGGCCATGTGTTGTTTACAAACAAGGGGTCATGTGATCGCACTAATCTCCTAATTAGGTCATGTTATCATGGTAACCAGAATGCCGTCCTCTGATTGGCTGAGAGGTGGTCACTAATCCCCTAATTAGATCAAGAGGGTGTGGCCTATTATGCAAATGAGGTCAAGGTAACATGACCATATATGGGCATGCACCACAGGGGGTCCAGTGACGTCACAGGTCACGTGACCAAATGGAGGCCTCTGATTGGCTGGATCACCAGTGAGTAATATCCTGTACTTTGCTATAGTCCTGTTCCAATACACTATACACTACTCATTTCTTATAGAAATCTGTCCAGAGATACGCATCATACGAAATTAATAGTTTGTGTGGCTGTATAGCAATAAGTAATCAATATGTAGGCAAGTGGAACCGTGGAGATGGCAGGATAGACAAATGTCATGCGTCCAGAATAATGCAAAACCTACGATACTGTGATACACCCGAAGGGTCAGCATGATGCTCTAGTATTGCGCTTTCAAGTAGACCCTCCAGCCTGCGTTGATTACAATTTTGTGTATCATGACGACAAATGTTGTATGAAGGCTATACAGGTCAAAAATATGGGATGACATGGTGCATTTACCAATCCATTCTGTGAGGAACCGTGCTAAGAAAAGCATATGCATAATAATAACGCAAATGTATTGGAAAAGAAACAGGATTAAGTGTACATCCAACAGTACACTCTCACTTATACAGGACTAGCACATTGCTAGTACTAAGAGGTTCAGCTAGATGGCTGATGTAGTCGGGGGCTAGATCATCATTTTGCCTCTTTGTATACCGTAATCTCTCGCGTATAAGGCGCACCTCGCGTATAAGACGCACCTAGAGTTTAAGAATATGCTCAAAAAGAAAAAAAATTCATAACTTTTGTTGTACTAAATGGATTTTCAAAATTCAAAAAGCTACGTGTAGCTACAGCTACATGGGACCTCCTGGAGCCTCCTATGTAATATTATTACTTAGGGGAAGTGTAATATATCAAAATGAAGGTCTCCCCCTTGCAGATCCATTGAGAACTAAAACCTCGCGTATAAGACGCGCCTTATGCGCGGGAGATTACGGTAGTCTAGTTTGACAACCTGCCAATTATTCACTATCCACATGATTTTTCCATAAATCATATGTGTGGATTATCCACATCAACAGCTTTACGTAGATGATCTAGAAATGGATGAGATATTTGAAATAAAAGAGCAATAGGTCATTGAATTTTTTCTTTGACACCACAGGTAAGACAATCGGGGCATTGTGTCTTATCTGAGTTAACACCTTTCACACCTGAAACAATAGAGAGGTACTTGGGGTGATTAAGATAAGGGGTAGGGTGCAGCTTATCAAGCTTATCACTGACCATTGTTCTTGAGACTGATAAGAAATTTACCCAGAATGCCCTGCTCTGGAGTCGGGGGCCTAACCAAGATGGCGACCTCCATAACCTAATATGTTAATGCCCTTATACCAAGAGATAGCACAGCTCAACAGCCGCTCAAGGGTGTAACACTATCAAAGTGTAACAGGTACATATAGCCTTGGAGGTCTGATCTCCATTGGTACCTTAGTCTCAGTAATAAATTATAATGCCCTATAATATATTTACTGCGGCTACCATCATACATGAAAGGAACCTCGAGAATAACTTACCAGTAACGCATTGCACATTAATACATGTACACCATGCCAACCCTGTGTGGGTTTGACATATTCTCAAAAGGTCGACATGATGCGCCAGTGCAGTGCTGGCGAGTTACTCACCAGCAGTGAGTATATGCTAAGAGAGTCCTTACGGTGTCAACAATACCTTGCCATTGCAAAATTTCGCAGATCAGCATTGTTGGGAAGGCGGGGTGGCAAGGTTATGGCCTACATAATAGAACTTTGTCTGTTAGTTGCACTTATGGTGTTTTTTTTTGTTTTTGTTTTTTTGTGTAAATAGTGTGATATGAAGCAGTTCGCTGCTATACATAAAATGTTTATAATGCCGTTGCTTAGAAATGATCCCATGAAAGGGTAAAAGCACTATCAATACACTTTACAAGTATCCCTGTGCCCCAAGCTTCCCTAGCCCACTTAAAACGGTCTATATCTCCTCTTCCATATCCCCTCGGGTGATTTCAAGATTCAAGATTGCTTTATTGACTAATGTACAAATACACTTGTGTCAGCACATGATTAACAATTGATGGCATTGTAAACAGTTTTGATATAAGACAAAATACAATCTATGGCCCCAGGCCTACTTGATGTCTTACAATAAGGAGCTACAGATACTATATGTATTTGGGATAGTTTTCTATTCTCATTGTGTGTCCCGTAGTAGTTGACAAATTTGACATATTTCTTTTCAAACTTTTCGCTGGCAGCTTGGATTTCTGGAAGGGTACAATATAATAATACATGCTGTACATCCTGAGTTACATGATAGTGTTTACAGATGATGGTAGTAGGCTTCTTCGATTTATAACTTCTAGACAAACTATCTGAGGTACAATTACTGTCTATGTGTAGTTTTGTGACATAACTTCTAATGCGGGGTGAACATGTGTGACTTAGATAATCCTGTTACCCATATTGATCCTCTGTGTGTTGCACAAATGCGAGGGCACCGACATATTCCTCTGTGAAATAGTGTAATGTAGTTCTCATCATCAATATGACCATTGGCCGCTGATCTAGTGTTAGCGCCTACCCCTGGCCTGTACTTTGCTGCATATAAGACTGCTGGCCTGGCTGGCCAAAGACCCAAAATGTTAATGTCTATACCTGCTCAGTTCTATAGGGTTAAATTCTGGCGCTTAAGTGGGTCTCTCACACATAGGGTGTATATGATATTGTGATATTTTCCAGCTGTGCGGTCATGACGTGGGATCAGGGTCTGTGGACGCGGGCATTCCTGGGTCTGATGTAGACGTGCATGTCAGCGCTGATGTGACCCTAGTCGACCCAGAGGTGGCAGCACAAAACAAGGCCAATGAGCATTCTGTGTCTGAGACACCGCCCACCCAACAGGACATCATCATAGCTGAAGATGCCATGTTGTCTACTACGCCACCTAACAGGTATGATAATACATATCATATACATTTGTGGCAAAGGTACGTGTATGCTTGTACTCAGAGGTGCATAAAGCATGTCAGGTGTTGTAGGACGATGTTTTGTTAAGGAGAAAAAAAGATTGCCTTATTTCTGTTGCATTTAATGGGTGTGTGAACACCAATGTGTGATATTATATCAAGAGGTTTTGTAGATATACAAGCTATAAGTGTCCCAAAAATTGATACCGAACCGATACATTTAATGGAACTACCGTAATCTCCCGCGTATAAGACGCGTCCTCTACGCCAAACAAATGCCTTGTGCGTCCTATAGGATTTTTTCAAGTTGGGGGTGCGTCTTATACGCGGGGTAATTTTACTATAGAACAGTACTGAATTTACAAAATTCACCCCTAAGAGGTGCGTCTTATACGCGAACCAGCCTTTCCTGGGTTGGGGGTGCGTCTTATACGCGCACCGCGTCTTCTACGCGAGAGATTACGGTAGTGCACTATCTGGGTCCCCCGTGAGGCTTCTATAGCAAACCCTTTAACTACCCTAACACTAACCTGATTCTGCACTGTACCCCCTTTGATTCATGGTGTAAAATGTTGTGCATGCCCTAATAGTAATAAAGAGCTCATCACCTATATTAAAGACCAAAATCTAAATCTTATTGGTGTTTGATTGTAGAATCCTCCGCCGGAGGGAGGACATCCACTCGCCACACCAGCCTAAGACTTTGCGGCAGGAGTTCCAGCTGGTGAACATTGACATCCCCAATGTCACTGTGGATGAAATGGATGCGCTGAAGAGGAAGTTTACTGTTACGGCAGTCAGCGGCAAGCACATTGTCAAGTTGACAATGACATTTCCCGAGACCTACCCCAACAACACTCAGCCTACCTTCAATGTCGACAAGGCATCAACTTTAGACAAAGCTATGCAAACTAAGTTGATCAAGGTTGGTTCCATGCTCTAAGATTGAATTAATTCATATGAAATACCATGGCTTTATGTGTTCAACTTCAGTACTGGATATTGTACTCGGGGACTAAATATCATCCACAAACAACTCTCGCATATTAGTCACACCTCAAATTTTGGGAGAAGCTGTAAGCTGCAAGTCGGGCTTGAACATTTTTAGTTCAGTATCATTCTAATGTTAGATATCCATCTATAAACTGGCTCCTTGTTCAGGCACTTCTCATAAGCCACACCGGTTTATGTATAAGCCACCACGGCTTGTACACAATAGTTTACAGTAGTTTTTTTTTATTGTTTGTTATGATAACGCATAACATGTTTATTTGTAACGAATCCTTATCCCTCTTCTTCAGGCACTAAGTGACACATCATTACAACATGTCAAACACAACCGGTCATGTATTGAACCATGTCTACGCCAACTCACGACAAGTCTTGACGCTCTCACCAACAACCAGGTAATTATAAATATGATTGTAGTGTTCTTCATTGAAACCTATGTTAGATAAAACCCTGCTACAAGAGCTTTTAAGATCATTTATCTAAACTCTCAATAAAAATATTAGGTAACAGGTTGATCTGCCAATACTGCATAATCTGATCTGTTTGTAAATTTTATTCATTGATATTTTGAGGAACCATTATACCCTCGTTGAGTATGATTATAAAATACATGTATAATAAATGTGAGCTTTGTGTTGGGTCAGGGTCAGTCCAGCAGCAGCCTACAGCAGCCGCCCAGTTTCCTGCCCATATTCAACACCGGCAGCACCTTTCACGATGTCTCCGTGCCCTTTCCTAGAACATGCGGGGCCAGGTTCTGTGGTGCAGGTTAGTTACTTGTCTTCATCCTCTCAAGGCTGACATTTTGATGCATGTTCACTTCACGCTCAAGTGCGATGTAATAGAAAATTTCCATGAATGACAATCATGCTGGTTAAAAAAAAAAGACAGAAAGAAACAGAGAAAAAAAAAATCAAAATGAAAAACAGACAAAAACATCAAAGAATAATAAAAGTATCGAAATGAGCTATTCATCTGCAATAGCCTAGGTGTGTGTGAGAAAGAGAAGAGAACATACTTGTTTTGGTTCAATCAGTAATTGCCATTGATTATTTTGGGTGACTATTCCAGGATTCCTGGTCTGTTTCACCCGTCAAGCTTCTGAGGTGACACTTACCACGGCACGACGGACCTCCTCTAATGCAGATCTTACTCCAAGGTCAGTATTATAGGGCACTAAATTATATGCGTTTTCGGCTTAAATCGGTTTATTTACTGGACCCTAAATGTGCAGGCCACAATGTTATGTAATGCCTAGAGATAGTGGATGATACGTGTAGAAGAATATAATGTTGGTACAAACTGTTTGCCTGTGCTAACATTCAATATAAAAGCCCCAGCTTCAGCAATACGGAACTTGGACACGCGTATCATTCTTCCATTATGTTGCCTAGCACTCATTGAATTATTAAGCATAAATCAATTAGTAGATCAATCAGCCATATAGAGATACATAGGAGATAAGGGAGTGATCATTTTTTAACAACAGGGGGGGCTGGTGGGTTTGTGCGCGGACGCGCGAAAAAAATTTCGGCCCCCCCCTCTCAAAGGGGTAAAAGATTTTCGACCCCCCCCCCATAAGGGACATAAATCGCGCGCGAACGTCCCCTTTTAGCCTATAGTAATGCGCAGGGTTTTCCACTGAAAACAGGTGAAATTATTTTGACCCCCCCATCAGAGGTATTGAAAAAATTTTGACCCCCCCCCCTGGTCAAAGGGTTGAAAAAATTCTGACCCCCCCCCCCTCAAACCCACCAGCCCCCCCCCCCCCCTGTTGTATTAGAAATGATCACTCCCTAAGTAATTCAGTTGGGGTGGATGTCCCCGGTTGAATAGGTGCCATGTGATGTTGGCATGCTTCAACAAAACAGTTCGGGTCTGAAGCTGTGCCAATACATTGAGGTGGTGGGCACGTTTGAAACCTTAACACAATGTCCCTATAGAAGGCGAGTCTCGTGTTAGTAATGTGCCTGAAATATTAATCAGGACAAGAATTGATCCCAACAAATGTCTGGGACAAATGTTTTGACAGCCAGCTGTGGTCCAGAGGGTAGGGTGTTGTAGAAGGCACAGCAGTTCTAAATGTCGAGGGCTGATTACCCCCTTGCCGTTATACAAGACAGGTGCTTATTCAACATGTGTCTTTTAATGTAGAGAGAGATATATCGAGATACCAAAACTGCCCGCGTTTATACAAGGTCATTGGTTCCTTATACATGTAATATATGTATCTCATGCACCACGTTGATAATCATCATGTCATGTAGGTTTTGGTTTTCAGTAAAATCCGGCGCCAAAAGATCCCTAGTCCCAGGTATTACACGTGTCAGATGTAATTCAAGTTGATGATTGATGTTGGTTATAATTCTTGGATTGTTAGTGTGTTGCTGTTTACAATTTATCAAAAGAAGTACCAAAGATTCTTATAATACGATTGACGATTGTGAACCATCTATGTACCAGCATGTCAAAATAGTTCCTCTGGACAAGTGTCCGAGCTATGCGTGTAGCTGTAAATAAGTCTTTAATATTGGTCCCCTCTGCTATTAATTCAGGGCCAAGATCTCAAAAAGAGCCCTCTATAAAGGAGGGTGAGGCATTTTTGAGTAGAAGTGTTCTGAAAGTTGGATTAGGGTAATTTGGGTATGCTGAATTCAAATCTGCCAGATGACATTTCATATTTTCACTTTTTACCCCCAGTATTGCAAAAACAAAATGGCTGCCATTTTTTACCTAAAATTTTCAGGTATGAGCAGATGTAAGTTAATGTACACTGCTGCAATTGGTGATATAATCCTGAAAATGAATATGCTGAGTCCTCAGAGGTCACTTAAATGTCTGTGATATTAAACCTTTGAAATCCAAGATGGCTGCCGGGATAAGAAGTCAAAACTTGGTTCTTGGATAGAAAAGGATGTACCGTAATCTCCCGCGTATAAGACGCAGTGCGCGTATAAGACGCACCTGGAGTTTTTTCGAAAATTCTCAAAAAAATGAAAAATTAATAACTTTGGTTCTACTGAATGAATTTTCAAATTTCAAAAACCTATATGTAGCTTGAGCCCCCCCGGACCCCCCTGGGCCCCCTTATATCTTATTATGACTAAGGGGGCATGTAACATATCAAAAGAAAGGTCTTGATGTCCCCCTTGTGGATCCAATGAGAACTAAAACCCCACGTATAAGACGCGGCTTATACGCGGGAGATTACGGTAGTTCTTCAATTAACTGATCCTGGGGTGAATTTCTATGTTTCCAAGCCTCCTGAGAGTGATTATGTAGCTAAAATTCACCTTAGAGCAGTTCAAAAATGTGCAGTTAGGCATTTGACATATTAATTAAATTGGTTAGATCTGAAATTTTAATTTTGTCACAGGTTTGCCATATGCTAATTCTTTTCTGATGCTTTAGAATTAATATGATAGGTCCTTCTCAGATTTCATGTAACTTTACCAGGAAGTCCTGATTCTGATTCCAAGATTTCTGTATTAAATCACATTAAATTCCTGGGAATATGTGTCTAAAGTCCAGTTTTCCTGGTTTTTGTCGGTCAGTGAGTGGCATCTCTGCTACATACACCACCCTCTAAAGATGTTTGATAGAACTAGATGACATAAACCTGTAACACCTCATCAAGCCAGGGATCTTGTTTGTTTGAAAGGGGCAATGACTAGCTGGATTGTTGTTTACACATATAAGGGTAGGCAATTTACTGTAGATAGAACTACATGTATGCAGATCCCTTATATGTCGATCAGTTTCTTTTACTTCTTAATCTACCGAAGTGAATTTGACTATTTGCTATAATGCTACTATTGGCTATAATTTTCTAAAGTTTATGCCTAATTGTTTTGTTACTAAAAATTTATAAATACTCCTCTATGCATGGGTATACACAAACACTCACTTAGGGGCCAATGGCCTATAATTTTACCTCTGAATACAAGATTTTCTCTGAATGTCCTATCAAAAAGGTCAGTTTGGCTCATAGCAGTCTTAGATAGATGTACTTCATATGTACTCCATGTTTATGGAACAGGACATCCCACTACATCATCAATCTCAGTGTTAATTCATTTTGAAAGTTTACCTTTCCGAGTTTTTAGAGACAGGTTGGGGCAGGGTGACACTTTAAAAACTAAATTGCCTGTTTCAGAGATGGGACTGTTCACTTCAACCTCAAATAACATGGAAATGCTTAAATGTGAGAGAAAATGATACCTGTCACGGAATAGTGTTCATATTCAGGACCATAGAGGTATAATTGTTACCTGTTATCTGGTTCTTATCTTTCTGATATTAAGGTTCAAAAAAATAGGTCATCTCAAAATGGGTGCAAGACCCTTGGTGCACTCAATGTATTCCTAGGGGGGTGTCAGCTTAGGGTGTCATGTTTCCCGCCCTTTTTAAGCAGGGTGATGGTCTCATTGTTCATTATTTAGCAGGGGGAACAGGTGTTTCCAGCTAGGGGGCAATGGGAGATGAATATTCTATACCATAGTGTTTTTAGCGCGGCGACTCTAAGTCCTACTAGTGAGACTTGTAGACTAGTCAATGGTTCAGAGTCGCCACGGTGTAAGGGATAGGGGAGCCCTGATTTCTATTTTCGTTCACTGTTCTTCTCCTATGGACTATTTTGGCACAATATTGAGGCATTGTTATCAGCATATGTATGTACTAATGGTAGATAACTTGTTTTTGTGATATATGTTTAGTTTGGGTTTTATGATTAGATTAGACATTTCAGCTCCTGGAGCTCTATGGAAGATTAGCATAAGACAAAATTAAGATTCACCAATACATCTCTGTAGGCTTTATCTGATAATTCTGTGGTCTGAAATTGCTGTATATATGTACTAAAGGTTTCATCTCACGGGGTTATGGTACATTTGGATCATATATTCTGTATTTGAAGAAGATATTTACTGTTTAGAATCTCTATAAATCTCTATGGAGAGACAAATGCTAAACTTGGTGTACCCTGTCTACAGAGGGGAGGGGGTTACCAGTTTGGTGGGGAGGGGGTTGTGACCAGCTGTATGCTGTTGGGGTTGGTAAAACTGCCACACACAACCCTAGTCATTCTGGGGTCCTTGGTGCATATGGTTCTGGGTCATTGAACATGCCCACCTCTACCATTTGTAGTGGTCATCTATGGGCAGGCAGAACTTCTCGGTAGTAGACCTAGTAGTACAAGGCAGCACAAGAGTTACAGGGTGAGCCAGATGGTACAACCTTTAATTGCCTTTGAAGTTAGCTTTCCTATTATTCTATCACTAGACACAAGATTACAAGTTGCCGCGCTATGTCTCACAGGTCTATTCTCTACTATTCTATTAAAATCTACAACACTACGGTTTTATTTCTTCTTGGTTTATTCCACTTGAATATAACAGCATATAACTGAGTATAATAGCATTATTCAAACACTTAATATTATATGAATATATAGCGATAGGTAAGATATTTTGAAAGGGGACAGATTTTCTGATAATTAGTCCACCTATGTTAAGTACATCCTGTGTCCTACCCTGCTAAAATATGAGCCATCTACAACCTATCAGTTTGCCTAGTTCACTCATTTCTCACCAGGAGCCACCACCTCTCAAGTTCAAGTTTCAAGTTTTAACATTTTTATTTATCCTAGACTCACGAGATCGACATCATCATGTACATGTTGGTCTGCCGGTATGCGTGGTCTAGTGGGGTTGTGACAATAGGTATGACCCGGCAGAATCATAGCGCCATCGTATGAATACCAAAATTTAGAACTCCATATGTCACCAATTAATACAATGTTACATTTTTATCTTATCATACATTTAAGCTCGCCATGAATATGACCTTAGCTGTCGAAATGGCGTTAAACATCCACTACTCACTCTCACTCACTCATACATTTAAGCCATATTCAGAAATAAATCCAATACAACAATATCAAATATCTATCTTATAACACATTTAGGTCGTAGTTGGAATCGATCCTACAATCAGCACTGTAATTCCAGAAAAACTACATACACAGGTAGTACCCAACCTGTAGTTATGTCATGCTTAGATAGCCACTACCGTAATCTCCCGCGTAGAAGGCGCGTCTTATACGCGAATCAGATCGTGACTGGGTCTTATACGCGGGAGGGTAATTGCCTTGAGTTGGGGGTGCGCCTTATACGCGGGTTTTTCCAACATCTCATTTCGGAAAATGCACCGATGACAGCTTGAACTCATAGCGCCAGCACCACGGCAGACCGGGAGGTGTCGACGCGCTCGCCGGGGATAAGGCCCACCATGCGCCGATGACAGCTTGAACTTAAATAGCCAGCAACGCGGCAGCCCGGTCGGTGTAGATTTGCTCGGCGGGTTTGACGCCGACCGTGTACCGATGACAGCTTGAACTCATAGCGCCTGCACCGCGGCAGCCCGGTCGGTGTAGATTTGCTCGGCGGGTTTGACGCCGACCATATGCCGATGACAGCTTGAACTCATAGCGCCAGCACCGCAGCAGACCGGTCGCTGTAGATTTGCTCGGCGGGCAAAACGCCGACCGTGTGCCGATGACAGCTTGAACTCATATAGCCAGCACCGCGGCAGACCAGTTGCTGTAGAATAGGGGGTGGGGAGGGGGGGGTGGGGAGGGGGGGCGCCTTCTACGCGAAACAGCCCCCCTGTGAGTTGGGGGGGGCGCCTTATACGCGGGTTTTTCCGGAAATCGATCCAGAAGAGGTACGTGCGCCTTCTACGTGAAAAGGCCTTCTCTGAGTTGGGGGGGTGCCTTCTACGCGAGCTGCGCCTTCTACGCGGGAGATTACGGTAAGACAATGACAAACACTTTACGACAACATGACAGTAAGACATAGAACCCATACACAGACTAGATACAGGACACAGGACAATACAGGTATAAGTGTGACCAGCAGCAAGGTACATAGTTCAATATGCAATAAGTACTAGTGATCTTTATGAAATACAACTTCATCAGCAGGGGAGACCAAAAAGACCCTAGACATATAGGGAGCTAAGAGAACAGTGCTGATGTCAGCTACATCCTGTCACCCACTGTGGCTCATTATTTAGCAGGGAAGACAGGTGTTTTTCATGAATGGGCATATTATCACTCTTATTGTTAACTTTTTTATAGGGGGGGGCAGAGAAGTGTTTGACACTGTCACAACACTTCCACCTGACTTCCGACATCACAAAATTTCAGTATTTTGCTGTTGTTGGGGGATTTAACCTCTTGGTGAAGGTTTGATCAATTTTATGATTCCTTTTC
The DNA here is from genome assembly GCA_949317995.1 of Acholoe squamosa. Lineage (NCBI taxonomy): Eukaryota > Metazoa > Annelida > Polychaeta > Phyllodocida > Polynoidae > Acholoe > Acholoe squamosa. The sequence continues at coordinate 32,221,756 of OX439038.1, read as the reverse complement.
AGGCCTCAGTTATTATTTAAGCACTTGTCAGTTACGTGCGATTCAAATCGCTTCACCCCTCATTAGTATGAACCTTTCAGAGTTACCTGCGATATAAATCGATTCAACACTCGTTTCCATATACAGTGGTTTGTTGGCTGCTTTGGGACTTTAGAACTGGAATCATCCAAGTATTTATCATTTTCTTTTAACTCCATGTAGGTGACTGTTATTTAGGGATTCAACCATCAACAAGAAACACTGCCTGTCATGAATCAAGGAGCCCAATCCTAATCAGAACCCTTTCTAAATTCTGTTTACTACATCTCTGTTGCAAGATACTCAAATCAGAGAGCCCATAGACTATCACTGCCTTTCCTACCAATTAAAACCTGCTATTTGGAGAGAAGGATTGAAATTGAATGAAGTAACATGTCTTCAATGTGAATAGGAAGGGGAAGAATAAGCAGGCATCAGGATCAGAGGGAAGAAGTCTCGTAACATGAAAGGTCACATAAGGAACAGAGATAAAGTAATTAATAGTGCATGATTTTTATATACAAGATTGAGGAGTGATCATTTAATTACTTGAGAATCAGGCACTGGCAAATGGTATACCAAGCTAACCCTTGAGTAAACTATGAATATTGTTTGGTATTAGGCTCTTCCTCATTATTTCTAAGCTCTCCCAGGTGAAAAGTTGTTTTGCACAGAAAAGGAAATCACATTGGGATAAGCAACCTGTCATCAATGACCAGATAGTGATGAGAGGTTTGCACGTTTTGTGTAGGCTCACTGAATATAGCTCTATCAGCTATATAACATGTTTGTACCTGAACCTGAATCACTCTGTGTTAAAATAAGAGCAACAATAATAAGGACCAAGACTACACACCGTCAGGGCCAATGTTTGTAGCATGCCATTTATGTCAGTTTAGCTAGTTTCCCCCAATAGTTCATCAATAGAAAGGATGTTTTCAAGGTCAAATCAGACTAACAGACATCATCCAATTCAATGCTATATAAGATAATGTTTAAACCCTCACAGATATGTCAGTCTTTTCCTACATCTTGAACACCTTGGAAAGGGTTGATATAATGTTCTTCACAATTGAGTCTTTGAACTGTTTGTGATCCTTATCTCTGCCTTCTGGCATTAGCCTCTCTCAATCAAATTCATTATTTCATATTATCAGATTACAGAATTTCATCTGTTTATCATGCCATTGTATATGATGCTGTTGACTATGACGTACAATCTGAAAGGAAATCCTGATCACACACAGCCCTAGTCACGGCCATATCAACTCAGAACACCTTTAGTTGTACAGAGCGATTGTACCAGATGGGCTCTACTGCACATGTGCACAGAGTGGGAATACACTGGCAGTGTGGCTGGAGACATGACAATTGCTCTGTAAGATTAGGCTGTGATTTAATCATACAGGTTACTTCTGGTATTACTTGAATAGTTGTAACCTGATGAGAAATGTCATCCTGGATAATGGCTGCCCAACTTAGATAATATTATGTTACATGAGTTGAATCTATCATGTATATTCTGAAGCAGCAGATTCAGGGGTAGAAACTAAGGCTGGCCTGGCAATGGCCAGTGATTTAAGGACAGGACCTATGTTTTTTGGGGTTTCTTTTAAAAGCCAGTTTGACACACACATTTTCTTAAGTATGCATAGTTCATGCAGGATTGTGGGCCTAAGCACTAAAGTCTTTGGGTCTGCCTCTGCACAATTCAAGGTTATTTTTGATTGAATCCCTTAAAAATAAAGTATATTTCAAACCCCTATTTGCGTGCTATTTTGAACAGTTTTTGACCATTAAAAGGCAGAGCAAAAATGACTGTCCTGGCCATGGGAGTGGCTTCTCAGAAAGTAAAGTACCTAGATGGATGGGCCTATTTACAATTTCTATACAAATCCTATATATATGATGTGTGTTGACTATAGTTGATATTAGCCCTATCGGGCTAGTCAACACTAGCTACCATGGTGCAACTATAGTCGATGCTAGTACTTAAAGGGTCAAGTGATTATAAGCTTCATAATCAGCCTCAGCACACTTGGAAACGTAAATTGACCAGGACAAAGCTTATCCAGATTCACAGTAGAGGGCGGCACAAGGTACGTCCGATCTACAGCTTATTCCAGCCTATGGTGGCCATATTGGAAAGCAGGGAAATCCGTGCTTTTTTGCTGGCCCCAACTGCTTGATATGTGTACAGCATGAAGATTGTGACAGGTCCCGTATATGAATTCAACATGGCGGTTCATTTGCATAATTGGGTCAAACCGGTTTCAGTTTATTGTGAAAACAATTGAATAGCTGCATAGTTTTGTTTCAAAAACATGGCAATTTTGTTCATCAATGACATATCCAGTGGTGTAGTATGCTGGTTAGATGGCCACTTCTCTCTGAATACATCTAGTAGAACAATAACACAGCCGTGCATCTACCGAGGCTCCCAGTGCTAATTTTAGACCTGCCAGTGGGAGACATCTGTACACTCAGCCAACCAGCGGCCACGGCGGGTAGGGGGTGACAGTCTGTAGATAGCCCCCAGTACAGATGTGTACAATCTAGGATTTCAAAAGTCTGATAGCACATACATTAGAAGTGACCTCTGAGGACTCAGCTCATTCATTGTCAAGCTTATATCACCAAGTGCAGTGTACATTACCTAACATCTGCTCATATCTGAAAATCTTAATGCAAAAATGGCAGCCATTTTGTTTTTGTAATTTCAGGGGTGAAAAGTGAAAATATAAAATGTCATTTGGCAGATTTTGATTCAGCATACCCAAATTGTGTAGAATCAACCAGATGACAAATTCTACTCAGAAATGCCTTACAAAGTTTGATTTTCTGAAAACTGGCCCTGACCCCATATTCTCAAAAAGTAGATCATTGATAATTAATGAGATTAGCTACAGAAGATCAAAATTGTTTTTATTTAAAGTTTTTTCTCTGTTGTTTTTCAGAGCATTGACCGCGCTGTCATCCTTTGGCCACAGTCAGGTTACACTGACTCCTCAAGGCACGCAGCCCATCTACAACAGTTTCTATGGTATCGCACAAAGTCCACCATCTGACAACATCTCCCTACAACATTTCTATAGTTATAAGGACAGGGTGAGTTATTCACATATATATATGTTAGTGAGTCCTTCAATAACATGCATTACTGGTAATGAGAAGTTTAATAGCTGTGTATTCAGTGGGTATACCTGTATGATTTATTTGAGGTTTAGTGAAAATGTCAATAAAATTAAATCTTGAGTCGAAATTGTTGTTGTTTGTAACTTTCAGAAACATAGAACAAGGACAAAGACAAGGCCTAAAGAAAGTTTGGATGGAAGAACCAAGAGTGACACACACCCGTCACCCAAGAAAAAGGCGAAGACCGGACCGATTGTTATCTATGATGCTTCATGCCTTCTGCCTGTCCAGAAACAACTCGCTGAGGCCTATGTGTATGTTTTTATTTAAAGTGAAATGACATCTTAACACATTTAAGTTTTATTGGCCCAGCAGAACCCATATAACCAGTGCCCCGGTAGTATCTGATTCAATATGGAAGTCGACACGTGTGTCTTTCAAAAGAGTTACATACAAATCCTATGTTTACTCTAAATGTTTGAACAACACTCCATGTATGTGTTGTTGGTTTCAGATTGGAGGGAGATAATATACCTGAAAAATGTACCAAGAATGCCTCCGCAGCTGCTGCAGTGGGCCGCAGAGATCTGGTTCAGGTAAAACTGGTGTGCTTTTTCAACATAAACATTTACTTCTGACACTGGTAACCAGTGTGTATAAAATTCTAGCAGTTCGCTTTATGTCTTTTGATAAGAAAACCAAAATAGGTAATAATGCTTGATTCTTTGTAAAGGTTTAAGTGTTAACCTCCAGGTTAAATGAGGTCTTGTTCTCTGTACGGCAGGTGTGGTCACTAGCAGCCCTGACAGGGAGCCACTCACTGGAACCCAGCTCTAATCCAGATAAGGAGACTCCCTGGGCATTCCGACCCTTTGGACGCAAACTCATCAAGAGCTTGTAAGTTTTCTCTAATTTCTCAAATGAATTTCCTGTGTAATTTTTCAAATGCTAACTGTTGTATGAAGCAGGGCAGGGGGATAGAAAACTAGATCATATGGCGCATACTGCCCCCCCCCTCGAATAAATAATGGGAAGGTCCCCTATATAAGCCTATAGACCCTTCTCCGGTTGCAAATCCCGGGCATAATCTCGCACATTCACGCACCTCTCAGTCAGGATCCATGTATTTTCCCCTCTTTGTAATGTTTGATTGAATTCCTATAGCTCAATGAATAGATATATCTTACACTCCCCTTATATATATATATATATATATATATATATATATATATATATATATATATATATATATATATATATATATATATATATGTACTATAAACAGTCATTCTACATCCAAATATTTGCAGAAATAAAGTGAGAAATGTATAGGTAGTTTGTAAGATGCCATAACACTAAACCACAAAGAGGGGACAGTGCATGGAACTTGACTAAGTGGTAGGGCGCTGACGAAATCTACCCGGTCTACGAACAACAAGCTCGCAACGCGTCTTTAGATATCCAGCCACTTATAACATTAATAATAATAAAATAAATTCAAAATAACTGTTTTTGAAATTTAAGGCAAGAATAGTTCTACGGCGTAGGGACAGTATCATTAGGGTTGTTATTTTTTTCAAATTCTATAAGAGCTTGAAATATGTTATCATGGTTTTAACCCCATCTCTAGATTTCTATTTTTAGAACTATAAGGGGGGGCTGTTCGGCAAAGTTTGTAGACCGGGTAGAAACGTAGTGGGTCCAAGTGGTATGTGAATACACGAGATAAGGCTGAGATTTGGCAACTGCTGGAGACTCTATATGGACTTAGCGGGTTTAATTATTAGCCAATGAGAGAACTCCAATCTATTCACTGCAGTCCTTGAGGGGCCAACTGGTACCCATCTGGTAGGTCTTATCAGTAGAACTCGCTGGTAACAAGCTCCAGCATTGGCGGCGCCCATGTGACAACCTGCTACCTCGGAATATAGCGGGCCCCCTCAACTAAGACCACTACCCCTCCCCCCAATAAAAATCTGCTTTCTACGCCTTTGTTATGTGAGAACTTAGAGTAGTATCTGCCCTGTCTCTTCCCTGCAGTATCCACCACTACAGTAGCATCTACGATGTACAGACGGTGGCCATGTTGTGCTGTGTGTTTGGGTCAACAGAATGCGAGCAGAGATCAGTGTCGACAAGTCCCTCCAGCTCTAGCAACCGCTCACCATCTGAACAAAACTTCAACAATGTAAGTTTACAAAATTCAACATCATAAAATTTTTGAAGACCACAAATGGTATTTTCTTGTAAAAAGTTGTAAGTAAGCATCACAATTCGTTTATCCTATATTAGAGGAATATGGTGTTAGCTTAGGACGGTACCCTGTAGAAAGTATACATGTTAATGCGTTAGATACACAAACGCTACGGTAATACAAGTATAGAGGAGTGGCGTCATGCATTGGGTGAAACATACCAAAAAATACTAGTATGTGTAGACATGGAAATTATATCCCATGTTAAAGAGATTAATTTACTCTCATCCCACTTTTTAAGTTAAAATCTAGGGCTGCCAGTGCATCAGTACAAGTCAGTATATGAGATGGGGGATTTAAGTGTGTGCCTCCTTAGTGTGAAACTTTAGCTAATAAGCCGTTCCAGAGATTTGATTTTTATCTCTATTTACCAGTAATAATTATAACATGTACAGACTAGTTTTAAGATTTTTCTAGATAGCTAAGATAACGCTCTTATAAACACATGAAGAATCCCGCTGTAACCTTCAAGATACAGCTTCAAGCTTAAAATAGAATATCTTGTAAACTTTGGTTGATGCTATCCGAGCTGGAAAGCATAGAGTAAATGCTGTGTGCCTTTATGCCAGAAGATGATAGTTTCTTGTATGTTTAACATTCGGAAATATAAAAAAGAAACATCATTCATCATAGTAATGAAATATTGCTCAAAACCTCGACGAAATGTCAAAGCATGTTTACAGTTTTTCTCATCTTAGTTTCTTCTGTTTTTTTTTTTTTAAGATTTGATGATAAGGCCACACCAAAAAAAAAAAGTTGTTCTACGGATTTCCCTCTTCATATTTTCGGAAATGCAAATTTTTTTTTTCTAAATCTCATCTACGGATTTCGCTCGCTTCACTTTCTACAAGTTTTCTCTTTGTGATGTTTGGCAATTTTTTTTTTAATGAAATTTTTTCGATCGCCTAGTTTTCCAGCAAGGAATCCATTGGACGCCAAAAAATTCTTTTAAAAAAAAAAAAAAAAAAAATCGCTCGCTCGCACCATTTTTTCAAAACCAAAATCCGTAGACCAACTTATTTTTTTGGTGTGGCCTAAGTTTAGATTATGCATGATTAAACACATAAAGTCCGAAACAAATACAAAAGACCAATTATTTATAGATATGATTTCGACTTGATAATGTGTGTAAATGGTGATTTTTCCATTTCATCATTAATTTAGAATCCATGAATTCGTCATTTTTACAATTGTTTTCTAAATAAGTAAATACATCTAGTAAGAAATGATATACCGTAATCTCCCACGTAGAAGACGCGGTGCGCATAGAAGACGCTCCCCCAACTCAGAGTAGGCTGGTTCGAGTAGAGGACGCACCTCTTAGGGGTCATTTTGGTAAATTTAGTACTGTTCTATAGTAAAATTACCCCGCGTATAAGACGCACCCCCAACTTCAGAAAATCCTATAAGACGCACCAGGCATTTGTTTGGTGTAGAAGATGCGTCTTATACGCGGGAGATTACGGTAGTAAGACTGATTTCGTAGTAAATTTTCACATTAGAACTATTCTTTGATTACAAAATTGATTTATGTGGAGCTATAATTCCCAAAAGGGTATATTCTCTTTCCATTTGCATCGATCCCTGGTCATATATTTTGTCATAAATTCAGTTATTTCATCCCCATACGTATTTACTATTTAATAAACTGGATGTGTTTTTTCGTCGCTGTGCTCTGTTGCATATAAAGCTGTGCACTTCTATCACAGGCGACAATAATCTTTCTACCTACTAAGATGGACTTTCTTCCCAGTCTTTCTATGTATCTGCAACCCAGGACAAAGCCTGCCTCTCTTGTTAAATGAAGATAGACAAACATATTCGTCTATCCACATAATATTGAGCAACATCGACCTGGATGTCGTATGCTATCAAACAAGTTACCTTTGCATGAAACTGAAGTCTTTTACTGAATGGATATTTCTGTATCTTCTTCCTTGTCAATTTCTCCTCATCTTGAAGGGAAGTGCACTTTCCCTAAAGTGAATTCTGCAAACCCACAACTAGCCAGCTATGGCTTATTGATTTTGGCCCAAATGATGGTCCTTAAAATAGAGAATTTGAGAATATTATGGTGAGATGAATATATAAAGAGGAAATTGATGTGCAATACCAAAAGAATGCAATCTTGAGCAAAGACAATCCAATTTCAGGAGAGAGTTGCAAGTTAATATGCCGTTTAGATTGCCCTAGAGGTAGAGTCCTGGGTCGTAGATAGGTGGGGGTAAGTTCAGCATGAGCTAGTTTTTGTGTGTGCGTATGGTTTGTTTTCTTGGTTTTTGGCAGACGGACCCCTGTTCGTTATCGCCCCTAGCTGACACATCAGTACCATGGGCACTGCGTAAGTTTCACCCCTACTAGTCTTTTCGTTCATGTGGCCACCCTTCAACCAATTCACCCATCGCCATCCTCCATCTTCCTATAGTCAAAAGTGTGTGTTATCACACTTTTTGAAAAGAAGAAAAGAAAATGTTTTCAGATGACTCAACGTATTATGTTTCATTTTGGTAAGAAATATCTGTTTACATAGAATTTTATAAAGGTCACAACACTCTTGGAGAGGGGGAGAAATCCTTCATCACCAGACTATCGACGGCCCAAAGAGCTCGAAAACAGAAAGTGCTTGGTATATAAAGAATAATTACAAAGTTATACTTAATTCAACAAGAACAAGATTGAGCACTTAAGGAGTGGCGATTTGTGTATTAGTTGTCTAAAAGATTTAGCGTTATTTGCTGCATTGTTGTGCCGTGCTGTAACATTGTCCTGTGTGTACTCAAATCTGGCCTTGTCTGCTACGTGTATTGGTCAAACTCAACCTTGTCACTAAACGCATACTGGTTTTATTTCAGATATTGAATTTTCCCCTTTTTTACTTGCATTTCCACTGTTGCCTTATTATAAACCCCATTATTGTGGGGAATCCCTACAGAAATGCGTTTTAGCCTAGAATCAATCAGCGAAATGTTTAGATAAACCATAGATACAATAATATAAATATATATATACTAGTAGATTCAAGTATTTATAATCATATCCATTAAGATAGCTGATTGATTCTCCTGCCTATTGCAGATATGAAAAATAAAGGTAAATAAGAGTGTTACGACTGCACACACATGCTAAAAGATTTAGCGTTATTTGGAGAATGGGATCTATCAAATTAAGCTTAGTATGTCACTATCTGTAAAAGGTTAAGTTTTTAAGAAGGGAGCAAGAAAGCAATTAAATTTCATAGATTTAAATTATTCCGCACCGCATGCCTCTAATTTAAAACAAACCACCTCCTTGTTTGTTTTTCCCCTCAAGTCAAACATAGATCAAACTAGGAACACGGTAAGACTTAAGTTAAGAGTTCTTGAATATATACCTTGCAACAGTTGGGATGCAAACTGGGCCTCGGTTATGATTCACACCTCGAGGCTGTATATCGAGGCGCTGACAGTTCATGTCTGAGATGACATGGTAAGATCTAATATTGGTGACTTTCTTCTCTCACTTGTGGACACAGTACAGCCCCTATCATACCATCCATCCGTCTGACACCTCCCTTAAGGGATGGAACTTCAGTAAGTCTATGCTGTTAGCCACTGTAGAGCATGTGAATCGTGAACAAGGTGTGGATATGATACCATTCCATATCCGGTATTTCCGAGTTAAAATCTAGTTTCGGATGAAGAAAAAATAGTGTCACTTTGTTTCATAGGTTTTGACCCCCCCTCCCCTTTAATATTGTATTGGTGATATTGTATGCAGATAATCGCACCCACGTGTTTAGCTGGTGTACCAAGGAATACCTTACTATCCTTCTAGTTATAATTCGGCAACTTTGCATTTATTTTTCTACTCCCTTCATCTCAAGTACCAAGTACTGGTGCTAATTCACTACCATGATACAAAATGTGCAAAACAACCCTAATATACGTCTTTTTTTAGAACTAATGTTGTGATCAAAATTCTTTAAATTTCTAAATGTTATATGTGACATTATAAACTACCTGGGGTACATACAGAATGATCTCATCGCCACAATGAGTGCACGAGTCTATGTTTTGCGGTGGCTGTGATTCTGGTGTGTGCGTGTGGTGTGTCCTGTAGATGCCCTGACCAGACTAGATGCATAGATTGATGTACCCAGAGATTTTCCTGCAGAATTGATTCTTTTCTTTTTTGCCCTGAAGTACTCTCTCATGGAGTGAAAATTAAATCTAGAATCACCTGTTTTGATCGGGTTGTGATATCTCTGATAAATTACAACAGTATATAACTGCCACTAGTCTGGGCAGCGCTTAAAGAGCGTCCTTGAACACATGGACGTTTTTGTAAGGAGTGTGTAATCCCTACCACCAAGTTTCTTATTGCCGGTATTACTGTTATTATCACACAGAGCACGTACATTTTGCTAATTGTAGATTTAAAGGATGCCCCCAAGCCCCAAACCGGGTCCTTGGACTGAACACATAAGGCAAACTTTGTGTTTTCAGAAGGTGAATATAGTGACAAAGCCAATGATGGATGAGCCATAGTCTTAGATATACACATAGAAATAATTTACACATTATGTTGTGGAAAGATTGAAAAGTGTATCTAGATATAAAAAAACGCTACATAGGAAAGCTTTTTTTCTCATCGATCAATATTACAACTTACCATTCCCGAAAGTGTTTTCATCACATCAGATTATATTACTCAGTGATGCGGTTTGGTTAAGTTGAACTCTTAACGATGATATTTAATATGTCAATAATGTGAAATCTAGATATATCTAACGTACCGTAATCTCTCCCGTATAAGGGGCGTCTTATACGCCAAACAAAATGATACTGAGTCTTATATGTGGGAGGGACACTGCCTTGAGTTTGGGGTGCGCCTTATAGGGGGGTTATTTTTACTATAGAACAGTACTAAACTTAGACAAATCTGCCCTCAGAGGTGTGCCTTATACGTGAAACAGATCTCCCTGAGTTGGGGGTGCACCTTATAGGCGAGCTGCGCCTTATACGTGAGAGATTACGGTATGTTAGATATATTTAGACCTTTAATGGTGTAAAATGTACGGACCAGTTACACTCACACTTACAATGGTATATTCTTAGAAAGCGCGGTAAATTGGTTTCCTGTCATATAGCTTTAGGTCTTGATATAATTTGTTTAATAGTTAATTTCGGAAGCCTTATGTCGTGGTTGGTTAGTGTTTTGAGTTGTTCCTCCACCTGTACACATATTAGCTTCTGTAATAAGAATCCAGTGTGCATGTGTATCAAATGCTTTGGTTTAAGGGCCTGGCTTAGTAAAGATCTAATCTAAAAAGAATAAGTGTTTTACTAATATAATTTAACTGTATTAAATGCATATTTGCCATCTCACCAATTAGGTACCAGGCCCTTATCTTTTCATCACCACATGTAAAGTTTTGGGTAAGGTGAGTAAGTGAGTGAGTAATAGATGTTTAACGCCATTTCGACAGCTGAGGTCATATTCATGGCGAGAACTACATTACACAATTTCGTAGAGGAATGTGTCAGTGCCCGCGCATATGTGCACCACACACATCCTGAGGGGATAGGAAAGAGGAGAAATAGACCCTTTTAAGTGGGCTAGGGAGGCCCGTTTTGGGTAAGGTAGAAGTAAAGTCTGTCAAGTCTGTGGTAGATCAGAGCATTTGAGAATATTATGATGAGGTGTATATATAAGGAGGTAAATCAGAGTCATATCTGTTTTAACCTTTTAGAGACAGCATGATGTCTCGAGGCTTCATATCCAGTGTCGTGATGTGCTGGTGGTTAACTTTGTGCTAGTAATACACTGATGTATCATGCCAACCCAACACGGTACGCATATGTCTGCATTCATACACAACCGGTGAGTTACACACTGTATCCAAAATAATCGCCAGCACAACGTGAACCAGGAAGTATCATGTGGTCTATAAAGGGTTAAAAGGTACATTGACATGTTTGTGATACATGTATGTAGTAACCAGTGTTTATGGCTGTCTGTGATTGTACAGCGGTGTCAAAAGTAAAGCGGTCCAGCAGCTGGTCTGAGCTCTACGAAGACTGCCGTATCATCGAGGAGGCACGGGACCCCGCAGAGATAGAGAGGGAGGCACATGAGAAGAACATCAGGTGAGAATTGACTGGGCATCATCAACTGGAACTACATGTATCTTGTTATTAAGATGTGTTTTAAAGGGAATGAAATGAATTTCATCTTAGCCTTCCTAATCCACAACACCAAAAATATCAAAGAATGTAGCTTGATAAAAGAACCAGAATAATTGGCTTACAGTAATACCATTGATGAAATATTTTTTATCTGTTTTAGTATCCTAGAGCCTGCACAGCGGAATCAGTATGACCAGTTTAAGAAGGCATATGCCAAAATTCTCTATCAGTGGCAGCTGCTGACCAAGAGCTCGGAAGTGCTCCGCTATGTCTCTACCTCACCGGCCACTCACGAGGGACCAGGTATGTCTGATGTAAAGCACTGTGTGTTCAGTCATGAAATCAATTCCTTATCAAGAGTCTGTGTCCTTTTTCAGGGCCATTAGTAAGTACTATGGTACTAACTTACCGTAAATACTATGTTGCTAACCATTATTGCTAATACCGCAATCTCCCGCATATAAGCCGCATCTTTTACATGAATCTGAGGCCTCCTGTGCCTTATAGAATCAGCCCAAAGTCTGCTTGCGTCCTATAGGAAGAATACTTCTACCATAAGATGGTACTAAATCTTCAAATATCAGGCCCAAGTGCGCCCTGTAGCTTTTCTTTCAACTCGGGCCTTTATTATACGCAGTATGAAGTTATGGTAGTTGAATTACATTAACATCAGTAACACACACTTTATGAAAGCTTATTGATGCCGAATGTCAACAGTCAAATTACAAAAGAGAATCCTGATACTCTTTTTCTTCCAGAGTTCCATGTCATCTGCCAAAATTGTAAAGCACAAGGTCGTTCACCACAGTGCGGCACATGCCGTCAGTTCAGTATAAGGTGTTCCCTGTGCCACATAGCCATCAGAGGTAAGTAAAACGTGCTGCACTAAAGTGGTCTTGGAAATAATGTACCATAGATATGGAGAGGAGTGGGATAAAGCTCACTGTTCTCTAACTGTTCTTGATACGATACAAAACAGAGATTTGAAAACAATATCTAAGAATTTGGTGCTGGGATGGAGAAAGTGCTGATCCATCCAGAACAAATTGGTGGACTTAATTCACGTGATTAATGTATATACTAGTAGTGGTGCACCTGGAACATGAAAGTATGAAGACCTGCCCCCAGGTGACGCATCTGGGGGTATGTTTGGGATTTCGACCTGGCCAGAAGTCGTATGACATCACACTGGAGACAAAAGTTTATGTCACCACAGTTCCTCAGGGCAGTGTCGGGACATGTTTTCAGATGAGATCTCATCTGAATCTTAGGGTTTACGATGAGATCTCATCTGAATCTAATGCTGTCGGCAATGATAGTGGAATTAAAAAGATTTGGGATTAATAGTGAACCAAATAATCATACTCCAAGCTCTTATAGAACTAGAAACAATTAAAGGGCTAAGGATAGTGTCCCTATGCCGTCCATCAAACCCTGGAAAACCGCAACGGTGTCAACATTCGTCTGCGTGGAGGGCCAGGTCGATTCTCCAAGCATGCACCCTTTTGCCCAGGTGACCAAATAGGCGAAGCTGCAGTAGCAGACACATGTATGTAGTAGATACCGCTACACATATGTAGACCATTGTAATGAAACCGTAACACCTGAAAACAAAGTTCTTGGACGGCATCTTTATGATCGTAGTCGAAGGAAAAGCTCATGCATCTTTAATTATTACTACAAGGGAAATTAAACACTTGAACGTAGTCCTTCTCAGGATTACATCACAAGATGTTATTCTCTCACTTTACTTTTGTAGAGACGCTTGTGAAATAACCTATCCATAGGGTCTGTCAAAGCAATTTATCTATTTGTTTCAGGTTTGGCCAGTTTCTGTATTCTGTGCGGACATGGTGGTCATGCAGACCACATGTCTGAATGGTTCATGACGCATGATGTGTGCCCTACGGGCTGTGGATGTGAGTGTCTACACGAGTCGTAGCCCGGATTCCCGGTCACAAAGACCAACAGGATAGTGACCGGGCCAAACCAATACCCAACAACAAAAGCATATATAATTTTTCTGAGAAAAATTGTTTCATTGTTGGTCAGAAAAATCTGCATGCCTTCCTGAATTTGTCATGTACCAGTTTAATTTAGATTTCCTTATCCCTTAAGCAGAGATGCCACTTTACCTGGTTTACCAGGAATTCCTTTTTTTTTTTTTTTGGGGGGGGGGGAAGTGTGTATTGATATATAATCAATACCCATGGAAAAAGTGTCTTAATTTGTAGCACACTGGCCCCAGTTCGTAGTCTACCGATTACGTCACTGGTAAAAAGGCATGCTGGGAGGTACTATTTTTCTTAGCTGGTTCCTGGTGACTCAACCTGGCAGATGGATACCAGCAAATGCTGGTTCCCACAAGCACCCAGTATTAAGGTCAAAGTAGGTCCAACACCAGCAGCATATGAATACAGCGATTTTTGGTCAAAATGGTAACCTAGGGGAGAAGGCTTAGTTTGCCCACCAAACTAGGTCGCCAGAGAAGTTGAATTGGTAGTTTTCAAGGTCTTTGTCAGCCATCCAGTGGCATCTCTGCATAACGCAACAATCATCTGTCCCTACCATTCCTCAGAGTAACCTCATCTCTCATAGAGGAAATCTGCTATTGTGTGAAAAGAGTTCTCATTTTTTTTAAAAAAAACTGAGAGTACAATGAAATAGACTGAAGACATCCCTAAAGATCATATCGTATCCTGTGACCATTATTGGCGAAACAAATTCTGATAATTACCACGCCAAAGCTTTTCATTGTTTTGAGGGGTGGTATGCTAATGTTATTGTTTCATGCTACCATAAACACGTACATGTATGTTGACTGTTAAGTTCCTGCTCCTTTTTAGAATTGTGGAATTTCTGGGTATTGACGAAATGATGTTAATCTACAGAGAATTTCAATCAATCAGAAGTGCACGACACCTTTGACATGGGATACAAATCCAAACTTTCCGTACTGTAATTCTATGTAGGATATTTTCCTCAGTTCTTGAATGAATGAGTTGTGCTAATCAGGCATGGGATTCTTCCGGAAATTCGAAGGTCAAAAGGTCACTTTTGTGACTTGCACAGATCCACTGATAAAATATTTTAACATTAATGGGGGGGGGGTGGGGGTCTTAGATGTTTTGAAGGGCCTCATCACATAAAATTGCTCTCAAATACCACCCGGAAGAGTGATTTAATCACCCTCTTGGAAACACAGTCCCATTCCTGGCTAATGTATATAGAACACAATGGTGTACAGGTTGTAATTAATATTATAAATGTGTATCAAATAAAAGTTAATAGTTCAAATTGAAATAGTCTCTTTTTCTCTTTAATGTGCGATTTTCTGCTCAGTAAATGCAGTAACCATCTTTCAGAATACTTTTTTTTTGTATACACCAGTGCCTTCTTACTCTCCCTCACAATAGCTTATTCGTCACCATCTCAAATGTTTTGAATCTAGATTCATATTTCACCTTTGAGGCAAATAAAAATTAATTCAAATCAATTGGGCACCATTCAAATATTACGGAACACGGACGGTGGGGGTCATGGAGTCTTTAAAATATGGAGGGTGGAGTGGGGATCTGGCCAAGTGTTATCAAGTTTCAAAAACCCAAGATACAAATGTTAACCAAATTATACTGTAATACCCTGCATACAAGCCACATCTTGTATATGGAAGATGTGCCTCTTCTGCGCCGTATAGGATCAGCAGAGGTCCTCGGTTTCGTACACGAATTACACAACAAAATGTCTGTTGTGTGTATTGTGCGTCCGCATGTAAGTTTAGGAAGATTGTTTAAGGTGCACCTGGGGCTTGATTTCGAGTGAGTGAGTAATAGATGTTTAACGCCATTTCGACAGCTAAGGTCATATTCATGGCGAGAACGACATTACACAATTTCACAGGGGAATGTGTCAGTGCCCGCGCATATGTGCACCACACACATCCCGAGGGGATAGGAAAGAGGAGAAATAGACCCTTTTAAGTGGGCTAGGGATGACAATGCAGAGAGCTGCTTGGTGCATAACGTGCATCCAGGCTGCGGCCCCTGGACAGCAGTGTCCTATTAACCCTGTAAGGATCACAGTGTGAATCAATGCATCATAAACCCTATGTACTACCCTATGTATACCCCTATAGAAACAGACACCAGTGCCTTAAAGTGTTAACATGGGTTTTCACGGCTATATCCAGGGTGAGTAGACTTTCTTTGTCCTAGCAATAATAGCCAATATCAAAAGGATAGGCTGGTGCCTGTGTAATCCTATGAGTGAAAAAGGGCAATATTTGGCTAGGCTAGAGACTCGGTCATGACAAGTCTACACTAGAAGGGCGATTCAACATCAGTGAACATGGTTCTTGTAACTATTCTTTGGGAGTGAGTGAGTATGTTTAACGCCATTTCGACAACTAAGGTCATATTCATGGCGAGAACTACATTACACAATTCGTAGAGGAATGTGTCAGCGCCCGCGCATATGTGCACCACACACATCCTGAGGGGATAGCAAAGAGAAGATACAGACCCTTTTAAGTGGGCTAGGGAAGCCCGCTATTCTTTGGGCAGTATATGCCCAAAGAATAATAACCCTGCGGCTGTAGGTGCTATCGCATTTGTTATCAGTACAGCTGGACTACCTGAGGCTTACCTGCTGAAAAAAAGTGCTTTAATCTGGCGATTCCCATGTGTTTATTCTATCACCAAAATCTATCGCACCCATAGACCCAATGCTTAAGGGCCTTCTAGTCAGTATGGCAACCGAAAACATGGCGTAAGTACAGCAGCATTTCACATAAAGACATCACTCACCATGAAGGACAAAATGTCTGATAGATGAGATTTGAAACTTTCCTTTGGCTTTTGAAAAATGTGTGAAATAGCAGTATATCACTGAATGATTACACCCTAAAGTTGATTACAAATTTGTGGATTTGACTGAAAAGGCACCGCCAATAGCCCAGAGGAACCCTGGGCCAATTACAAAGAAAATCATGTAGAATATAAAAATGGTTTATTTTCCAATTTATACAAATTGCACCTAATACAAATCTACTGTTTATAGTATATGTACAATGCTCAGTCACTAAATGACGCTCCCAATTCAAACATACTGGCTACCTTAACGTGGAATACAACCCCACAGGGACGGCTAACATCCACACGGCAACACGTGACAAGGACTAGTGGTAAATTCTATGGACGACTACACACAAACGGTGTAGTAACTTTCCGAAAATTGGTGCAGTCACACTTAAAACAAACCCTGTCTATGTCCTCCCCTTATCCACAGTAGGTGCTTAAAGGGAGCTCCTGAGATGATGGTTAAGAGTTCTATTCAGTACAGATATTAAAACTGTGTAGCAATGGGTATGCATACACACAATACAAATGAAAAGTCTACGACCCCATGTAAACAGAAGAAAGCACCTTCCAGAAGTTATCAAAATCTAACCGTGCAGGAATCAATCCAAGAGAATCAGTCACGCACTTGTGCTACATTCATGAAATTAGTCTCACCAAATGAACATGTACACATGGTAAAATATATTTTAGTTTCTGTATAATGCAAATTCATCAACAAAACCGGAGACTAGATACAATTTGTCTGCAATTAGTCAATTCCTTGCTATATTCACAATGTGCATTCATCCCCTAGTACACTGACGTCCCACGCAGGACGCTATCTGTATAATGTTTGTTACAACATTTCATCTTACATACAATGAAGATACTATGTATTCATCATGTACACATAAAAAAAAAACACGGCTTCCCTCCTGAGGTACGAGGACTACAATGCCACACGTTACAAGACCGCACAGGCCCTGTACATAGACCTCCCTTTCACATCGTCCTCCTCATTCCACATTTTTCACCATTGTCACAATATGTGTTTGATTCCAAATCAACAGGAATCAGACGTCCCATAAGCCATGATCCTAGGTCCATACTTTCTTGGCAAATCTGACACATCCATTATGGATGTTGGTTTCAGTGTTTCAATCTGAGGACCCAACTGTGACCGTCATAGAAACGCGGCACAGTGCTAGTCAGTAGTGAACAACATTGTCAATGGCAGCTCGGTCTGATGCGGCCTATGTTGGCTCATTGGAACATGGGCATCCCCACTTCTGTTACTCCTGGCATCATGACAATACCAGCTGACTGGAGCGCTTGAGCGGATGAGGGTACAAGGAGCTGCTGTGAACGGACTGCCTCCGGGAAGAGTGCGTGGTAATTAGGTAGAGGCACATAGGCTGCAGTTATAACCTTACCTGCAAAAATATGCAAAGTAAAACTCATTAGTTCAGTGTTGGTTTTGAGGGAAATGAATTTATTCAGTTTTACAATGTATTTTCGCAAATTTTCCTTTACTTGCCAGAGTCACTCTCCTGTAAACGCCTTTTCATGGCAAGAAAACTACATCAATTTCACTCAACATGTGCGTCCATGCCAGCACATGGGCACAAAAGAAGAGATTAAAAGACCCGTCTAAGATGGGCAAGGGGGAACGTGATGTGCCTTTTTACTAATACATACCTGCAAACCATCTGCCATGAAGAGCTTGGACTGAGGCAACTGCTGCAGATATGCTGGGGCACTTGACATATACGTTGCCCTGTGGAGAAGCCTTGTCAACATAGATGTGTAGAACCCCGCCATGCTTGTTGCACTCTTCAATCACGTCATCCCGGATCTCAGTCTCCCATCCAGGTCCTGACTCGCTGTTGATGTAGAAACATACCAAACATTTAGATTCTGTTAACTACTAGTAAAGGATATCCATAAGTCATAATTATGAGAGTTGAAAATTGGGCAATTTGTTAATCTGAAAATTGTCAAGTTAAATAATCATCACCAATCACAGTGTCTTTCATAGAGCGGCATAACTTATGGATACTGTCTAATTTTATGATACTTACGAGTGAGTGAGTAATAGATGTTTACCGCCATTTCGACAGCTAAGGTCATATTCATGGCAAGAATGACATTACACAATTTCACAGAGTAATGTGTCAGTGCCCGCGCATATGTGCACCACACACATCCTGAGGGGATAGGAAAGATGAGAAGAAGACCCTTTTAAGTGGGCTAGGGAAGCCCATGATACTTACGCATTGGGATCAAACATATTGGAGAGCATAAAGCACTGGGTGGCAATTGGAGGTGTGGCTTGAGCTTGCTGTGCACCACCCGCTGATGGGTTCATGTTGAGGGCATTGGCCGCGACTTGTGGAATTTGGAAACCCGTACCTGGAAAATGATGAGAGGGAGATATCAAATCGTGGCTCATAGGTACTTTCCAAAGTTAAGGTGCTACTTCTATGTGAAATATTTACAACTACAGTGCAGTTCTGAATATGTAAAAGCTCCAACCCTATGTTAAATGAGGACTCACCATAGTATGTGAATCCTCATGCCATTCATAATTAAAAGCAGAAGTGTTTTATTTCTAATGGAACCAATTGTTTTACCATCAGAACTCAGTATAGATTTAATACCTTCTGCTAATTTGGCCATAAGTTGGAGCCGGCCAGTGGCTCCGAGATCAATGCCCGCCCGGTCCATCTCGTCACTGTCTAGTATTGAGGCGCCCTGGTTCTCTGCTGTTCGCTCTGTGACATGTCCAACCTTCATGGGGCGACCTGCCAATTCGAACCCGTTGAGCTGCTCCAAGGCCTTTTTTGCATCCTCGGCATCATGGAACTGAAACAGAAAGGTTTTGTTAGAGCATGTTATAGATTTACTTAAGCAAAAATACAGTGACTTGTCTACAGTTACTTTTTATACCAACATTGGATGGGAATACATATACCATGGACCAGAGATGCCACTCACTGGCCGACAAAAATCAGGAAAATTGGACTTTAGCCACATTTTCCCAGGAATTTAACTTAATTTAATACAGAAATCTTGTAATAAAAACCAGGAATTCCTGGTAAACCAGGAAAAGTGGCATCTCTGATGGACCTATTCAATTAAATCTCTGCGTACTCTCACACTATGTGTTAGCTAACTAGACCAGACTGGATCTAGACCCATCAGTTCTTGTCTAACCGGTCTAAGAAGTATGTCTTATATTCTAAGCCACCCAAGAGTACTAATTTCAATAACAGAATCCATGAATACAGAGCAGATACTATAGCTACAAGATAAGGCACTAGTAAGCTATCCTCGATCTGTGAGCTACTGCAGTAAATATTGCGATTAGTTGTTGAAATACATGCATTCATATTGATGTTTTTGCCAATAACTTAACTAAGCAACTGCTAACAGGGTACAAACAACAGTGGTTATCTTTTCATTAAGCAAAATTGGAAGGGAAAAGAAAAGATGGCACATTGCGAGTCAGCACCACACTTTCGACATTGAAATAGCAAACGGTGGAAGCTGTCCCAATACCTCATGGATAAGTTAAACCTTCATTATACAAGTTACTCAGACATGTATCAACATCTCACTAAACGGGGAGGGACAAGGATGAGACCGAAGTTGAATCGAGCCACAGGGAATACAATTACTTTTATCCCGGCTAACTTACCTTCAGAGAGGCTATCATGAAAACCCTACTAATTAAGGCATGCGATTTACCCCTCTACTAAACATCTATTTATAAACTCTCACCTTCTCTACCTTCAGGAGCTTCAAACCCTTCACGACACGCCCAGCTGGGCCATTAATTAGTTAGACACAGACAACACGTACAAGTGGAGACACTTGCAGAAGCTCACACCCAGCGCCCTCACAACTATCTGTTTTAATCCGATTTAGGCAGTCCCAAAGCACTATTCATTGGGGAGGGTTAAATCTGGTAGGTTACACATTTTCAGGGAAATCTATGGTCGCAGAGTCATGCCGTGTCCCATCCCATCAGCGGTGGCGAGGGTGGCCTCTGACCGCTTGCATGGCTCCAATTAATCCAATTTTGATCATCAGTCATCAGTGTCGAAGCAATGAGAGTTAACACTGATATGCCAATTTGGTAGGTACCCATATCTCATAACTGGTGACCAGAGTACCCGTCTGGATAGGAAACTGTTACTTACTGTAAGGAATCCGTATCCTTGGGATCTACCTGTTTCATGATTTCTAATTAGTTTGATCTCGTCAATCTGTAACGATAAAGGGTAAAATAGGGCACTGCCCATGAGTACGAGCAGTACTTACTGTCACAAATCCAAAACCCTTTGATCTTCCCGTTTCATTATCCATGACAAGATTAATATGATCAATCTGAAATTATAAAAGTAACAACAAATGCACCATCCACTATTATTAGCAACCCCTGCCGATTTTATTCAATGGCACATTTACATCAGATAACTGGGGTTGAACTGTCAAAAACAATACGCAATGTTGCTTCTGTGACATAGTTGCATGTAGAACATCGTTATTGCTTGTGTAAATTTTCTTCAGAAAAAAATACCGGGTATAACTTAAGTTTATGGAAATTTTAAGTCAATCTCTATATATAAGTTTACATCTTGACTGATTACGTAGGAAAGTTACAACCGTTTTTTTTTTTGTTTTTGTTTTTCAGGATATCACAGGAATAAGAAGGGTTTTGCCAAAA